>OX459113.1:49670930-51027672 GCA_949775065.1 Brachyopa scutellaris | reverse complement strand
TACAAGAATTCGAGTACTAGATAGAGCATCGTTCCGGAAGCAAAATGAAACATGTCGACGCTTTGAGTAGGGTTCATTGCCTGATGATCGAAGAGTCATTAAACTATCGTATCAGAGAGGCACAACTCAAAGACCCGTGGGTAAAAGCAGTACGGACGATTTTGGAAAACGATACCTATGAGGATTATTATATGAAAGCAGGGGTATTGTGTAAAGATCCAACTAAAGAGCTCATCGTGATACCGACTCAGATGGAACGAGAAATCATTTCAGTAGCACACCAGCAGGGACACTTTGCCGCCAAAAAGACGCAGGATCTCGTGGAGAAAACATTTTATATTCCTAGCCTAGCGAGAAAAGTGACTAAGGCTGTTAAAAGTTACATAAAGTGTATCGTGAGCGAGGCGAAGGCAGGTAGAAGGGAAGGGTTACTGACACCAATAGCTAAAGAAGACAGACCGTTAGGGACATTCCACGTAGACCATGTAGGGCCAATGGAACTAACTCACAAACAATACAACCATCTATTTGTGGTCGTAGACGCCTTTTCGAAATTCACATGGCTTTATCAGGTGAAAGGTACAGGGTCTAGTGAAGTGGTAGAGAGGCTCAAAAAGCAGTCCATGTTTTTCGGAAATCCCAAGCGCATCATATCAGATCGAGGAACGGCGTTCACATCTGCCGTATTCAGTGAGTACTGTAACAATGAAGGTATTCAACACCTAGTGATAGCCACCGGAGTACCTAGAGGCAATGGACAAGTGGAAAGGGTCCACAGGATTGTCATACCAATGCTCACCAAAGCTTGTGTAGGTAACGCGCGAAGTTGGTACAAACATGTCGACAATATACAACAGATACTAAACAATACTCCTCCGAGAAGCACTAAGAACACCCCATTTCGAATTCTGACCGGGTTAGAGATGCGTGTCCCAGACCGTCCAGATCTCCGTGAATTGCTTGATGAAGAAGCCGAGAACGAGTTCGACGACGAACGAGATAATATGCGAGAAGAAGTGTGCGGAAACATCCTAAAGATTCAGCAGGAGAACAAAAGGACCTATGATAGGACCAGAATTCCCGAACAGCAGTACCAAGTTAACGAGTTAGTAGCCATCAAGCGAACACAATACGGTACGGGTATGAAGTTTAGGCCAAAGTTCTTAGGACCATATAAAGTCACGAAGAAGCTGAACAATGGCAGGTGCGAGGTGACGAAGGTAGGCAATACCGAGGGACCGAATAAAACCAATACTGTAGCGAAATATATGAAGTAATGGGATCGCTCATCCGAGGGCGAATGAGGCGTCAGGACAGCCGAATGTGGGAACGAGCCAGACAGACCAAACGGTACACTACAGACAACAGGAAACTTATTCAAAACATGACAAAACGTGCCATGAACATCTGCGAACGGACGAACGATATGTACTTACATATACTAACATAACAGATACAACGAGAAGTACATAACAACGAAAAGATCACCCCTTTGACGACTGAGCGACGCCACGAACACACACGAGCATAGTTTCCCTCTCATATTTATTTGCTTTTCCTTTTGCAAATTATGTAAACCAGCAGTCATTATAGTATAGTCAGAATCCAACCACCGACCGTGCAAGTAATTTTTTAGTTTAAACTCGCGCCATTAAGCCGAATATGTCATGTACTATTAATAATAAAATATAAACATTATAACGTGAAATAAAGTGGCTTAGTTTAATTAAGAATCCTACATATATGTATGTACATATGTTTATTTGATGGATAACCCACAAATTTTATTTGCAATTGATACGGGAAACTTTTGCAAATTTTCAATATTACACACCACTCTCAAATGTTTATTTTCCCCCACCACATCCATGATGCTCGTACATGTGTACACACGTGAAACGAATTCGTATAGTATTGAAGATTTAATATTTAATTCAACGAGCTAATGTCAAAATACATTAAATATCATTAATACATAACGGCATACGTTGATCGAATTATAATTGGAAAACTTATTGCTTTTGTGGAGATCCAGACAAAAGTCGTTGACTCTTGCCATGCCTACCATGGATAAAGTTGATGTTTTCTACACGGAAGCGGAAGGTAAAGATCTGATTTAAGGGCTTAGCTCCTACGGCAATCTTTTTTCTTTAGTGGTGAAACGTTTTATTATTCTAACCACCACTTACCAAAACTGATTAAATTGATATTAGCTCATCAATAAAAGAAAAACGGCTGCCAATGAGTGGACATTGTGTACGAGTGTATCGAAATCCTACTCACAGTTTTATTGAATAGGCTGCCAATAGTTTGGTATACTTCAAAAAGTATTAATATTTCTTTTTTGAGGTCAATTAATATTGCCCCACAATATTAGTCCGAGTTGAAAAGGACACGTGGGTGAACAAAAATCAATTATTTCTCTACGAACGCCTGAGATTAGTACGAACAAATGATCTGACGCTTTGACATAAATTCCGACAGATGTATGTATATATACACACATGACAATCTGATATATCTTAGGCGTTTAATTGCTTTCTGTTCCTCAGAAAACATTTCCTTTTGCAGATGCACATAAGTAATTACAAGTTTTAATTATTCACAGGGGATTAGCAGTGAGCGTATGAAAATCTTAATTTTTCTATGAAAGTAACTCGCAGTGCCATTTCGTATACTTTCTTTGGCGAGTATACTCGATAACAGCGATAAATCCTTTTTCGGAGTAATTAAACTTTTTAATTCATAAATCATACCGAGTGTGGAATATGATTTTAAGCTAATATCTAAAACAAGTATCTAAATCGTTTAAAGTCTTTCCAAAATGAAAATGTAATTTCGTTTTTAATGTAAGAACGCGCTGCGTCATGACAACAGATAAAGACGAAACATTTATATCAGTGCGTGACTTAAAACTCGTTTTCCGAATCAGCAGATTATGTACATATAATGTATGTACATATGTATATGATACCTAAGAGCTTGCTTATTCAACCCTTTTGTAGAAGCTTTCTCACGTCTTATTAGATGACAATTCGTGGCGAAAATTAAAGTGACAATGACGACGTAAGGTTGTAAAACAAAATTGCAGTACTAATCCCTACATATTCATAAATCGTTGAAACGTTGACAACGACAAAGTGTCATTATGGTAGAGATGGGCTTAGTTGTGAATTTGTATTCGCAGTTATAGCTGTGAACGCGATTTTTTATTCAAAGTGAATATAAACTGCTAATGGGAGTTCGCAATGGAGTGCAACTTAGCAACTTGTTGATAAATCACAAATGTTGTGCTTATTCGCAATGTTGCGCTCAGAGAGTTATTACTCTCCTCCTAGGAATTCGCATTCGCAACTCAATAGCACCAATAGCAAGTATACAGCTCTATTATGGTTAGCGAATCGAACGAAAAAGTTGGCGAATGTAATAATTTGGTATTGTGATTAGCGAATCGATCAATTTATATTCGCTTCAAACGTCAAAAATTAGGCGAACTGAGATATCACCTTATTATGGTTAGCGAATATTCGCTATACCGTCAAATCTTTAAATCGTATGTCAAGTCGATCGAATGAAAATATTCGGTGATATCGAATGATTGTTTTTTATTTTGTTTTTTTTTGTTAATTTTTTTGGAATTTTTGCTTGGTGTTGCTGCAAAATATGTGAGCGGCAAAGGTAAATATGTACATACAAAATTGCATATAGAAAACTAAAAATAACTTTAAAATTTTAAAAGAACACAGAAGTAGCAACCGGAGCAGGGCCGTGTATGCAGGTTTCTTTGCCACCTTTGGAGCTGGACTGTGGATGAGCCGCTCAGTCTTCAAAATGCAGTCAATACTTCTGGTAGTTGTTTTGTTTTGTTTCGAATCGTGAATCACTTGCCAAGTCGTACCGTGGATTAGAATTATCCCGAATTATTCTTCTGCGTATTGTGATTGTCCTATAATGCTTAACGTCCTCATCAAAAAAATAAATCAATCAGCCTATCATATATTTTCACTATATTTCTAATCAATTCACTATTGAATCCTTTTAAAATTTAAATGAATATACTCTAGAATACAATAACACAAATAAACCAAAACAAATTTGCTTTTGACGTTCGCAACTGTCATTAATTTTTTTTTGTTGTAGTAGCAGTTATTTTACAGGCGAATGAAAATATTCGCTAACCATAATACCACGATACGGGTGATTCGCAAAAGTGTTCGCTTCATATCGAACGTTCGATTCGCTTACCATAATTAATTTGATAATTTGAATTGGTTTGATCCCTGTTGGCACTAAGAAATCGCATTCGCAACTCATAGCAAGTATGATTTATGCTGCTAATGCTACCTTACATGCTGCTGCTATAAACCAATCAACCATACTTTCAACCCGCCGCGATTGCGATATGAAACTTTGCGAATTGGTTTGGCGCCTGTTTCGCAGACAAATGTTCCAACATGTTGAAAATTGGATGAGACGTTCGGCAGATGACGTGTAAAAAAGGTAGTTTACTTTTTTAATTTTGTTCTTCTTCACATTTTTCGTATGAGACAAGCACACATTTTGTGTGTAGTGCATGAAAAATGAAACTGTGACTCTGTGTCTGTACAGAAGCGAGACAAAATGATTATAAGCAATAGCAGTTTCAGCAATAGCAGTTTATTTATAAGTTGTTAACAGGTTGCGAATGTGAATTTTCATTAGCAGTGAATGAATAGCAGATTGCGATTTTTGCTCATCTCTAATATATGATATGTAATACTTAATTGCCCTATTGACAAATTGACAAATCATTCCCTTTACAAACGCTGTTAGAATGAAATATTTCCTCTCGCTAATTACCTTTATTTAGTAGACTGTTACACTATCAGATCTGTGTGCTTAATACAAGCAACAACCACAAGCAGAGATTTAAAACATGCATCAAAAGGCTCATCATTCACTATTACCACATTGCTCACGAAACAACAAACATGGGGCGTTCTTCTTTGATCGATTCAAATTTTATATGCTGATATAGCTGTCATTGACATTTTCTGGACATTTCTTTGTCAAAGAATGAAATTTGTGAAAAGTACAATGTTTACATGGATTTTTTTTCTCGGCGATTTTTGAAATGGATACAAAAACTGAGCAACGGATTTGCATTTAATTTCGTATTAAAAATGAAATATCTGGCACAAAAACATTGGAATAAGTGTTTTGGCAATGATGCTCTAAAGAAAATAGTGGTTTACTTCTGGCATTCACGCTTCAAAAGTCGTGAAGCCGTCGACGATTGTTCTGGCCATTGACATTAACAACTGAGGAACATGTCGATAAAGTCAAAGCTTACTGTTCGTAAACAGCAAATTTACCATCAGAGAGTTAGAAGAAATAACCATTTGTGTGTGCGTGTTTTATTTTTGGACGAATGGAAGAGACCTACAGTTTTTTGCCGACTCCGAACGACGAGTTGAGAAGCTTCTCATGACAAATGATACTCTTTGATTACTTGTCAGACATTCGAAAGAGGTGGCAACCGTGAAAACTTTTTTAGGTGTTGGACCTGGGATTGAACCCGAGCAGCATACGTAGAAGTCCAACGTACTAACCACCACGGCCACGGCGACCATTTTGATTGATTACTAAGGGAATTATGTATATTAAAACAATTCATTCGAATCGCTTTGATCACCCATCTGACGGAAAGGTCTTCCGTTGAAAAATTGTCCATCGCACGAATGAGTGTGCGCTTCAAGGTCACAATATTTAGGCGTTAAGTAGAACAAGCAATCGCCTCTAAAATAGACCAAAGCTTACAAATCCAAATGATTAAGATCTGGAGTGCTTGATGCCAATCGTGTGCTGCTGTTAAGTCCGGCACATTGTTTTCGAGCCACATTTGTGTTGTTTTTCCCTTATGAGCTGGTGTTGGAAAGTCCATCGTTTGTTTGAAATCAAATGTTGGCTAAATCCCTTCACAATGGCTATCAAAAAATCTGTTTGGTAGACTGTTCTTCTCGCAACAATAAAGGTCGATTACGCCATCAATCCACCCACCACCGCGAAATAAGTTTCGATGCTTCTTACATGAAGAAATAGAGCATGGAAAAATTATATTAAAAGTCTCAGCCCAAAGGACTTTAATATTTACATTGCATTTTTCGATGAATTCAAACTGCTTTCAAGCAGCTTATACAATGACTATATAAGCACAATGGAAACCTCACTTAGGAATAACCCGAAACAATTTTGGTGCTTGGTTAATTCCAAGAAAAGGTCTGACGGTTATCCAGCAGAGTTTTCTTATAATAACAGCGTTTTTAATGACCCTGTTGATATTTGCAACTCTTTCGCGGATAATTTTCGTAAATCTTTTAACGATGTGCCGCTTAGTATTGATGATGATTACTTTGAGCATCTCAAAGATGTTCCTCAAGTTGGCTTTACCAACATTGCCTTAGACTTGCAGACTATTTCGAAATTTATTTCATTTCTGAAAGATGATTACTCTTCAGGTCCTGACGGCGTACCTCCAATAGTCCTGAAAAAATGCAGTGATGTCCTTGCTCTGCCGTTGAAGTCTCTTTTTGAGATCTCCATATCAACTGGCCATTTCCCTAGCTTCTGGAAGCAATCGTTTATTACGCCCGTCTTTAAGAAAGGCGATAGAAATATTATTACGAACTACAGACCGATTTCAAAGTTGTCATGCATACCAAAATTATTTGAGCAAGTTGTGTGTGAAAGCCTTACTTTTCTTTGTCGGGGTGTTATTTGTACAGAACAACATGGATTCGTTAGAAACAGGTCTACTGTCACAAACCTATTAACATTCTCCCATAACTGTTCCAATGCCTTAGAAAGTGGTCATGAGGTGGACTGTGTGTACACTGACTTCTCCAAAGCTTTCGATCAGCTTTCTCATGAAATTATTATCTACAAACTCGAGGCGTTAGGTTTTCCCCCAATATTTATTTCGTGGGTTGGCTCTTACCTCAAACAGAGGTCATATCAGGTTAAATTTAGAGGTTGTCTTTCAGACTCCTTCTTAGCAGGATCCGGCGACGATCCTTTTAACCTCCCCCCATATTTGCATTGGATAAAACTGTTGCAAATGCAGCCTTTGGCTCAAAGAAGGGTCAATAATGATATAATTTTTATGCATCAACTGATCTCAGGTCTGATTGATGCACCTGACTTATTATCCTGTTTAGGATTAAACTTTCGTGGGGGATCGCATCACCTGCGTAGTATAGAATTACTGCATGTTCCTCATCACAGAACAAATTACGGGATGCATGAGCCTATTAGCCACATGAGATAAATCTATAACTTAAATGTAAACATTCTTGACTTTAATCTTAACAAAATTACACTTAAAACTGCCTTGCGTAATGTAGTTCCTCGAACATAAAATCTAATTATGTATATTTGTTTATTTATTGCTAGTGGTAGTGTTGAAATGTAGCGTAGCCTAACCACTAACACCAGCACTAAATGATGAGCCTGTTGATGCATATTTTGCCCTGGCAAATTTCTGCTTATGGCTGTTGCTTGTATTAAGCACACCATGACACAGATCTGATAGTGTTAAAAAAAAAAATGACCAGTCATGGACTCCATCAATTGAACATCATGTTAATCCCATCTATGGGCGATCAGAACATTTCTAGTACAACACACAAAAAACATCGCATCAACTAGTACAATGTTCTCTTCGTGCATAGATCGCATAGAACCAAACCGACTTCAGTTTTTTGTTACTTCCATTTTTTTTTCTCCATCGTCCGCCATTTCCTTTGCAACCGTAACGGCGATGACATCTCCTTTTGTACAATCTCAGATCAATAAAGTTAATTCTTAAATACTTCTCTGAGGAATTTCTCCAGGATTTTTATCGAACAACATTTCACAAAAATCAAGAAGGGAAGAAGATTCGAACAACTATAGGAGATATCCTTTTTAAACTCGGTCATGAAAATTTTCTCAGCAATTATCAAAACTTTGTGACCGATGATCTCCGCAAATACTGCACCGATTAATGTGAAATAAATTCAATAAAAATCCTTATTTTCGTTAAAACCAGTTAGGCTATGTTTTTATTGTTTAAATGTTATTTGTTCTTAAGAAAATATATTTTTTTTATTTTTTATACCTATTTTATTGAGGTTGACCCACATATTAACTCCTAACTTTAAAGCAGTAAAACGTGCCAATTGCAAACAAAAAACGTTTGCATAAAGTCAATATATATACGCAAATTTTAAGATCTTAATCTTTTCTCAACTCTACGTACATGCTGAGAAATAAATAAATAACTATTTTAAAAACATAAAACAATTAATGAAATCGTCGCCAACAATTTTCTATCAGCGGAGACTGAAGCCAACAGCCATGCAGCCATGCATATTTGAATTTCTGCGTATTTACTGAAATAGCATTCTATTGATGCTTTGTGCTCGGCCTACTACGATAAATATGATAGTAAGAGCAAATTCAAATTTTAAAAAAGTACATGGGCAATGGCGGGCGGTCAACAACTGTGTACCTAGGCTATAGAAATGTATTAGAATAAAACAATTTGTTTTCTCTTAAAAGTTGCAGGTGGGCGAAGCAAGGTGAGCATGGGTCAGCTATCTCTATGTACAAAACAGTTCACTGACTGACTGACAGACAACCAGACAACGCACACACCAAACCGATGGACCTAAAGCGCTGAAATTTGGACAGTACATTGCTTTAATAACAGAAACATCCACTTAGAATTTTTCGTAATCTCATCTCTAAGTAGGTGAATTCCGAAAAATAATTCGGCGAACATGTCCAATACAATTTGTTTTGCCTTAACAGAGGCAGGGGGGTGAAGCAAGGCGAGCACGGGTCAGCTAGTGCTATAATAACGCTTAAACCCCTTATTCCCAGCACAAAAATCGTTGCGAGAAAAATAATCGCATCATAAACTGTAAAAATTCTCGCACCTTCACTGCGAGAAACCATTCTTTCTCGCAACGAGAAAATGAATGGTCCGGACCATTATTTCTCGCAACGCAAAGAGGAAACAATTGTATTAATTTTGAGTAGCAAAAAGGGAAACTACACATTTTCGCGCCTTTAAACGCCATTTCCTCGTTTAAAAAATTTAAATTTGTTGTTCAAAATACTTTTTATTCAATATGAGTAATAAGAAGAGGAAAATAACAAAAAAAAATAAAATTCTCAAATGACGAAGAAAAATGTCAAAACTCGTACGTCAAAAATCTCGCTGCGAAATTTGAAATTCTAGGAATTTACCCTCAAAATCTCGCACCACAAGCTACGACCTACGATTTTTGTTTCGCAACGATTTTATTTCTCGCAACGATTTTTGTTCTGGGAATAAGGGGCTTTAACGAAGTTGGTTTGGAAAATAATCTACTAAGCGAATTTCAAGCAGGTTTTCGAAACAGACAACGGTTGACCACAAAGGCGTACATCAAAGGTCGTAAGAGATTATACGCATTCTTTGTGGATTACAAGAATAATTTCGTATCGATCGTCAGGAATGCTCGTTTTCTTAAACCAAGTAATAAAGGAGTATCAACGAAAATGCTGAAGAAAATATGTTTGTATATTGTATATACAGTGCCATTCGAAAAATGTTGCTCAAACAATTTTTTTCGAAGTTTGGCGAATTGGCTACAATAACTACATATTTTTTAATGAGGTTTTGTTTTATTAGGTATTTTCAAATGTTTGATGAAATTTTTAGAGTGTTAGAATATTGTACCTGCAGTCAAGGGAGCAAAATGGTCTTAGACCGAAAAAAGTGGATTTCGCGTCAGTTTTAATAATAAAAATAAATAAATAAATAAAAATGCTTAATTATTGCGGTTTTCTTATTTTTTTATTGCTTCCTAGAAACATTGTCCATTTAATCAGTTCTTCGTTGAACTTCCTCTTGCTTTTATAACTGCTGCACATCCACATCTACACATGTGGATACAGGTATGGTGTTCACGAGCCGGATTAGTTAATGTTTTAGGACATCAATTGACTCTGGACGCTCCTTTGCAATCTTAAGTTTCATGATCGACCAGATATTCTCAATTGGATTGAGGTCTGAGCTGTAGGGAGTCCAGCTTAGCACATCAATATTGTTTTTTTCGAAGCACTTTTGAGATTAAGAAATAGTAAAAAAAAAAAATACAAATGTAGTTTTTAGTCATAAAAATTGTAGCTTATTTTAAAGCTACAAAGTTATCTTCTACTTTTAAGAAAAAAAACCAATTCATATTTACAGTTTTTGCTGTAAGGCAAGGAGCATTGTCCAGTTGAAAAATGAACCGGTATGTGTCACCAAAAGGCTCTGATGCGGAAGGCTCTAATTCACCTTCTAGGACTCGTAGATTAACTGCTGTAGTGTCTTTCGATTCTTAAGAGGCCATTCTACCTTCTCCATTTCTAGAGAAGCATCCCCAGACCATCACACCTTCAGTTTTGCAGGCATCCGTAAGAGGCATTCAGAGCTCCGTCTTTCCATTGGTTCTCTTCGCGCAAGAATCCTCCCATCTCCAACTTGCAGCTTAAACTTTTATTCATCGGAAAAGATAACATTCTTCCACATGTCTTGAGCCCAACTAAGATGTTTTTCAGCAAAAATTAATCGTTTTTCTCTGACTTTTATTGGAAAACCCGGCTTCAGTAGGTACTGGCTTGAGTGCTCTAAGTCCAGCTTCTACGAGCCCTTTTTTCACTGAGCTTGCTAAATTTTTTTATTCTTTAGCTCAAAATAGATACATTTTAATATCCACTGAAGTCTTAAGTTGATACCGACGGCTTTGGAGCACCAAAAACACGGTTGCCGTTTTGGTAGATTTCTACCAAACTTGGTAGGTTTTTTCAGCTTTGGTAGGTCGGTAGGCTTTAATTCGGTTTGGTAGGTTTTTTTACCAGTCTAAAGCCTATGAAGCAAACATTTTTTAACAATTAACATTAAAAACTGAAAAATTTCCAATCAACTCAAAAACATTTGTGCCAAATAAAGAACCCATGAAAACAGAGACTAATTGAATCAAATCATTTTTGGTATGTTATTTGGACCCCTTAGGGAGCCATAAAACTACGTTTTGCAAGCAAAAAAAAGTTGTGCTACCTGCGCAACAGGTGAAAAACTGCAATATTTTCGGACTTTCTTCAGTTTTTGCAGTTTAATTCAAAAACTATGGGTTGACTAGTTGAATGGTTGACACCATCATTTTGAGATGGTTAAATTTGAGACAATTTAAGCCCACCCACAGCTACGTATGTTTAATAGTTTTTGAGATATGAGGTTTCAAAAAGTGGTTTCTTTTTCAAAAATATTGTAATATTGAGTCTTGCTTATGCCTTCAGCCGAATATCGGCATAACTGCTCATGCTTAGAGAAAAATTGTGAGAAGTAAGGTTTTAGCACATATAATTACCTTGCATTTAAGCGCAAACCGGGGTCAGTAACCCTTATAGTTCTCTTGTAATCGCAAAAAAAAACAAAAATTGCAATACTACAAGTTTTAAAATATGAGCCTAACCTAACATGAAATTGTGGGCATTATGTGAAAAAAAACAGGAAAAGTTTCTAAGTCTATTCAGTCGGGTAGCAGTCCTTTTTGGTTACTGTTCCAGCCCTATTTGGTTGATTCTTTGTCTACCCCCAACCACTCCTGAACCTGGTGGTATGTTCGATATGCATGTTGAGCTGCAGCCTCTTTAGTTGGGGGCAGGTGACCCAAGTGAACCTTGGCGTTGGCAGCTGATCGCACGAAGATTTCGTAACGGTGAGTGTAAAGAGTGCTAGTGACTCCTCCGCCATACAGAGTCGCAAGAAGTTTATTTCCAGCAGCAGCTATTTCTTCGTGAGTGGCATCAGGCTGAAGGAAAATGGTTGTCTCAAATTTAACCATCTCAAAATGATGGTGTCAACTATTGTCAAAAAAACCCATAGTTTTTTAATTAAACTGCAAAAACTGAAGAAAGTCCGAAAATATTGCAGTTTTTCACCTGTTGCGCAGGTAGCACAACTTGTTTTTGCTTGCAAAACGTAGTTTAACACCACCCTAAGAGGTCCAAATAACATACCAAAAAAGCAGCTTTACATCACGTTTTGCGATTGTAATGTAGAATTTGACTGGCCTAGTACCTACATACAACCTCGATTATTATTTATTATTGGTTAAGGCCTTACGTTATTTTAAAACATTGCTTTTCCTTTGGTAGGTTTTTCTCTGGTTTGGTAGGTTTTATTGAGAAGTTTGGTAGGAATTTTTTTTGCGAGTGGCAACCGTGACCAAAAAACGATATTCCACTGAGGTCGTCTTTTTTGGCTTCTCTGAGCCTTTTCTTCGGCTGGTAGTCACGGTCTTACCATTAAATTCCATGATACAGTTCGTTGAGCAACACTAAATCTTTCAAAAATTTTACGGGTTGTTGAATTTAGACGTAACAGAAAGAAAATATTAGATTTGCACTTGGAACAATTTTTCCCATTTATTTTTTTTAATCACTTTGGTTCGTTTTGGACGGCTATCACGAGCTAAATGCACCTCGAGTTTTGTTCAGTCCAAAAAACATCGTAGCTCTCATAAATTCTAAGAACTGCCATCCGAAAGAGTAAGAAAAAGTTTGAGCAACATTTTTCGAACAGCACTGTATGTACAGCTGTGTTCAATAAAATACTTATGACTTATTATCCTGCTTAGGATTAAACTTTCGTGGTGGAACTCATTACTTGCGTAGTATAGAGTTACTTCATGTTTCTCATCATAGAACAAATTACGGGATACACGAGCCAATTAACCGCATGAGTAAACTCTATAATTTAAATGTAAACTTTCTTGACTTTAATCTTAACAAGATTACACTAAAATTGCGTAATGTAGTTCCTCGCACATAAATGCTAATAATGTATTTGTTTATTTATTGCTTGTGGTAGTGTTGTAATGTAGCGTAGCCTAACCACAAACACCAGCACTAAATGATGCCTGTTGATGCATACTTTGCCCTGGCAAATCTCAGCTTGTTGTTTTTGCTTGTATTAAGCACACCACTACACAGATCTGACAGTATTTCAAAAATAGCAGTGCACCTACAAATGCACTTTGAAAGGCATTTTGAAAATATACACCATTAATATATCAAATATTTATATTTTTTTTAGTTTGCTAATTAACCTAAGATTTATTTTAAAAAATTATATGACATTGTAATTCATTTAAAAAAAAAGTATTAAATTGAAAACTAGAAAATGACACTTTTTGGTGTTCAATGAAAAAACGGTGATGGAAAAGAATTATGAAACCGTTAATTGTTTCAACTGTTTTCAACTTCGAATATGGCTTACTTTAGTATTTTGTTGTTTATCTGTTATTTTTTATACGGATTTAAATTCGGAGACTGAGGTGGCTATAACATTACATCGACTTTATTCTCATCAAATCAGTTCTTCGTTGCTTACGCCGTATGCTTCGAATCGTTATTCTGCATAAATTCCCACTTAAGAGGCATTTACTCTTCAGCATATGGCAGCATAACATTTTGAAAAATTCCAATATAAAGGAATTGGGTAATTTCTTCTCTAATCCGAAATAATGGACCAACTCCATTACAAGAGAAATTTGTTTAAATCATCATTCGAGCACCTCCATGCTTAGCAGTGGGTAGAATAAATATACTGAAGCTTGCATTTTGCATTAGCCGGTCTTCTGACACATTTCTCGACCCAAAAGAGCCAAATATTTTAACTTTGAACTCATTGGTCTAGCGTGTATAGAATACTTCTCCATTTTAACAGTGGCCATTGCCTGTGTTCTCAGGCACACTGTATGCGATTGACCCTATATTTTTTTGTCAGAAGGGGAACTTTCTTCGGATTTTTTTCTTTTATTCTGGCTTCGTCTCTTCTTTACCGTTACATCACTAATCTCGAGATTTGAATCTTTGTTGATGAGCTAAATGGACCACGTTAAGCTATTCGTATGAATTTGACGTCTTCCCGAGAAGTTGGTTTTCTCTGTTTTCACCGTTTTTGAGCATGACGCAAAAATGTTTTCAATCTAAAATAAGTTCTTTTCAGAGTCATTTTCCTTCGCACTTATAGGAAATTTGATCCAAATATATAAATTTTCCACTATATCGCCCGCAACTTCACTCAATATTCTGGAAACGCTGGATTGACTTCTTCCAAAATCTTCTGATATACCAATTTGAAATCCAGGATTTTTACATCCGCATAAATCTTCACTGTTTTGAAGAAGTAATCAGTTTTCTAATCAACTTGAACCGAATTAAATCGAAAAAGAATTTTGAAGTTCCGATTTTGTGCAGTGACACTTAAAACGTTTAAATACTAAGCCATTTTACCTAACGAGACAACAAATTTCCAGTCTTGACTTTTTATGAGCTTAACCTCATTGTACTGAGACATTGCTATGTTTTTTGCATACGAGACATCAAAACGTGAGAACTGTCTAATCGATTGAGCAGGAGCTCAGTCTCTGAGATCTGTCTCATTTTCTTTTTGCAAACGAACCCGAGCTAAAGCTATAAAAAGTGAGACTTGAGTCTGAGCGAAAGGTTTTTGAATACGATCCTTTGTCTTTTTCTTCTAAAAATGTCCCCCTTCCTCATTAGTGCACATGACAGCAATGACTGAAAATTTTATAAAGTTTTATAGTTCTATATTTTTTTGGGGTTTTAGCATGTATATATTAAACTAATCGTTTCCGACATAATATTGATACACTTCGGTTCACTTGATTAAAGGCAGCACTAAAATTTCACTAAACAGTGAGTTATGGCCAGGAAAATCGATACACAACTATAATTCTTAAGTGGAAACAAAGAATTAGAATCTCCCAAGAGAATGCACTTATAAAAATCACTTTGCTGTACAAGGTAATAGGATTTTTTTCAAAATTTGTAAAAATATTCGGAAAAGTAAGCAATAAAATCGGTTCACTGATTAAAGGCAGTTGTGAAATTTACTTCATACGTGAATATTTGTTGAAGCAGTTCATGCAAAATTATTAATTAGTGAAGTTGAAGGTAAAATAGATAAATTGTGACCAAAATGGGCCAAGCAAACATTTTAACAACAGCCGAGAAAGCCAAAATAGACGTCTACCACTTGGAAGGTTATTCCAACCGCTGCATCGCAAGAAAAATTGGACGAAGTGCAACTATTGTTGACAATTATTTAAAAGATCCTGATTCCTATAGAAAAAAAATACAAAGGAAGGTCATCTACAGTGATTTCATCAGCTGATAGGCGTCAAATCATACGATGTGCCTCCAATTCCAGCCATTCCATATCAAAAATCAAGTCCCAGGCTGGAGTAAATGCCAGCAAGTCGACTGTTCGGCGTGTGATTCTTGGTGCTAAACACCTGAAGCGATTAAAGTTGACGAAAAAACCCCCTTTAAACGACAATCGTAAAAAGCTTCGACTAAAATTTGGGAAAAATAATATGGCTTGGACTATAGGCCAGAGTCAACTTAAGAATGACTGGCGAATGGTTGTCTTCACGGATGAAAAGAAATTTAATTCAGATGGACCGGATGGCTATAACTTCTATTTTCACAATTTACGCAAAGAAGAACGGTTTCTAACGCGTCATCATAGCCGAGAGGGCGGAGTAATGGTTTGGGGTGCGATCACCTATTATGGAGCACTTGAGCTTAATGTTCAGAGCACTAAAATGACGGGAGTTACGTACAAGGGACTTTTGGAGTTAGCTTTCCCCAAGCTGAAGGAGTTGTTTGGACCTTTGCCATGGATTTTGCAACAGGATAACGCACCAATCCATACCGCGCGCATAGTAAAGTCGTTTGTTGCAAGCCAAAAAGTAAAAATGATGAATTGGCCGCCATATTCACCTGACTTGAATATTATAGAAAATGTTTGGGGGTGGCTGACTCGCAAAGTATACGAAGGGGGGAAGCAGTACGACAATAAAGAATCACTTCTTCGTGGTATTAAGTCAGCTTAAGCCGAAATATCCCTTAATTATATAAAATCTTTGTACGACTCACTTCCAGACCGCATATTTGAAGTGATTTCTGAAAACGGTGGATACACACATTATTAACTTCTTTGTTGAACTATTATTTATGGTAATAACCAAAAAAAAATAAATAAAAAATTAAAATGCGGAAATTTTCATTAATTATTGCCTTTGCCTTTACTCATGTGAACCGATTTTATTGCATACTTTTCTGTATCTTTTTATAAAACTTGGGAAAAATCCCGTTACTTTGTGAAGGAAAGTAATTTTTGTAAGTGTGTTCTCTGGAGAGATTCTGAATCTTTGTTTCCACTTAAGAATTATAGTTGTGTATCGATTTTCCTGGCCATAACTCACTGTTTAGTGAAATTTTAGTGCTGCCTTTAATCAAGTGAACCGAAGTGTATATCAAAATATGTACTCGAAAAAATTATTTCTGCATCAAACTAAAATTTCATCAAAATCGAGGTGGTATATATTTTTGGGTGCGCACCGTAGCGCAAGTGATTAGTGCGTCGGACTACTGAGCCAGCGGTCTTGGTGATGAAATTTGGTGAATATGTGCGATTGGTTCCAACTTAAAAGATAGGATTGTTCTGGACCCGATAGGTGGCGCTGGAGTCAAGTTATTAAGAAATTCATATGTTGCTTTCATGCTAAAAGAGAATTTTACAAAATCTGGACCCGACAGGTGGCGTTGTAGTCAAGTTATTAACGATTTTTAAATTTTGGTTGAAAAAAATTACTCATATTCACAATATCTGCTGGTTCAGTTCCATTGCCAACGGAGAAAATTCCAACTTCGGACCTGATATATGGTGCTTGTTGGTTGGTTGTCAAGTTATTAACAAATTCCAAACTCAGAAACTACTTACTGAGCTAAAACTTTTTTGTTTTGTGGAGAGAAAAACCTTATTTGTTTTTAACTTTTTTGTGTTTCGATATTATTTTTATGGTGCTGTGTATCATTTTGTTTGGACTACTACGGCATGATGCCCGGGTTCAACACCTAAAGTTTTTCCACGATGCCACCTCTTTGGAATTTCTGCCAAGCATTCAAAGAGTATCATTTGTCACGGGGGGCATTTCAACTTGCCGCTCGGAGTCAGCCAAAAAATGTAGATCCCTTCCATTCGTGCAAAAATATAAAACGCACAAATGATTGCGAGAAGCAGGCCCAGGTTCGCACCGAGCTATAGCTCCACCTAAAGTAGGTATCATTTTGTGTATTATTTTTTTTATGAAAACAAAGAATTAAAATATCCAACTGAATTTTTAAATTCACTAGATATGCCAGGAGTGCCACCACACAATCTTCGATTGAAGATTGGGTCGCCGATAATTCTGCTTCGTAATTTAAACCCACCCAGATTATGCATCGGCACACGTTTTGTAATCAAACGGAAATGTTATTGAAGCAACCATTTTGAATGGAAAGCTTAATGGAGATATCTTATTCAAACGACTTCAAATTCCGATTCGTTTGGCATTCGCAATGACAGTCAACAAATCAGAACGGCAGACATTATCCATTTGTGGCTTGGACTTATGGAATCCATGTTTCTCCTGTGGTCAATTATACGTTGCATGCTCACGTGTAGGTAAATCATCGAATCTATTCATATTGGCAAAAGACGCATTGACAAAAAATATTGTTCACCAAATCGCACTTAAGTATTAACTGTTATTTACCTGTATTTGTTTATTCTTCTACTTCCCTAATACATCAATCAAAGAAATTAATATTTTCTGAATCTTAACTCATATACTAAGGCCGGCAATTACCGACCGCTCATAAATCGCTCTTAAAGTATGTATTCACCGACCACTAATAGGTTTTTGTCTATGCTGTCTATGCTACTTCGACTTTGAGAGATCTCAATTTTCTTTTCCTTGTCGGATAAATTCGGATTTCTTTCATTTTTACCCATTTTTAAAATCAACAGAAATAATTTAAATTTGAAATGACAACAGAGTTCGAATTATTTCGAAGTTATCTAAGATAATTACCGGATACAATAATAATTGTCTCTGATATTAGCGCTCGTAACTTAAGAGTGGTTGGGACCACTCATAAGTCTTATGAGCGCTCGTAAATACGCACTAATAGAGGTTGGTGAATAGGTTTATGAGGCTCTTAACTTATGAGCTGTCGGTGAATGCCGGCCTAAATGTAATTAAGAAATCAAACTCATCGCGCAACATACAGGAAAGGGTTGGACAACGTTTAACCAATTGTGTTGTTATTAAAAGAGCAAATGGTAGGCCTACGGCTATTACTCTCCGATTTGCGTCGCAGCAATTTGTCATGCATACTACGCCCAGTGAGAGCTTAAAAAAGGGAGAGGTTTATGCAAGCTATAGCAATCAGACTGAGAGGAACATACAATTCTATTGTAACAGAGTACATACTATACAATACAGTCGACTTCGCTTAACTGAAACGGCAATTTTATTTCACTTAAGCGGTATTTTCACTTATGCGAAGCTGAATTAGTATAATTCTTTAATTTCGGACGTAATCATTTTTTCAGTTAACCGGGTATTTTCAGTTAAGCGTAGTTTGGATAAGCGGAGTCGACTGTATTAGCTTCATGTATAGTTTGATACCATAAATCCAACAACACGATTGATTTGCTAATTTAACCCTTTCCTCTCTGACTTATTAGTTCCGCCTACTTTTCTGTCAAATATTTTAAATACTCGACCGCGTAACGGACAATTATCATTGTCAATCCTTAAACGTACCTTTTGGCAAACCAATCATAGCACTTTATTTGAATTCCAGCGAAAAATAAACAATCTGTAAAGATTGCAAGTTGAGACTTTGAAGAAAACAACGGAGCAAGTGAGGTGCGATAATTTCCAAAAAATAAATTAATAATAGAAAATTACAAGGTTAGTTTAATTTTCTTTTTGAATTGGTTATTCAGCTTTGTCAATAAACATTTTCTACGAGTTTAACACACATACAAATGTTCCTAAGTTTGTAAAATCCAGACTTTTTCGTACACCAAGTTCCTGAAGGTACAAAAAATCTAGGTCTTGGAAAGTGTACTTAGAAGTGGAATAATAATCTAAAAAAAAATGTGTTTATGTTTTTATTTCTATATCACTTTAAAAGATTTTAATGTAAAAAGTTATATCTTCTTAGTATTTCTAGTAGCCGTTAGGAAAGGGTTAAAGCCTGATTTCAGATTTTGAATAAAAACCTCAGAAAAAGCCAAAATGTATGCCAAAATGTTTCTTTTAACACTCACATAAAACACCTAAACTGCCAAGTTATCAAATCTTTAAGCGGTAGTAACAAAACAACCCCCTCTGTGTTAAAAGTAAATTCAAGAAAATGTTTTGGAACAAAGTAGCCTTCGTATTTATGCACGTATACGAGTACAGAAGGAGTGGCTTAGTTACAAGCATACATACATACATACCATCATATATACATAATGTATTATGCAAATGTATTATTCTGCCTATAGACACTGCAGTTGATTTTCGAAAATGCAGCACTTCAAAATATACATACATACATCATGTATGTCAATTTATTTGTAATACATATTTTTGTATGTGCTGGAAATAAGTTACTAAAAATACATTATTTTCGGAGTAGGTACCTTTCTGAATATGTAATTATTTAAATACAAAAATTCAAATACAAAACGAAAAAATAAAACCAAAACAATCTTTATTCTTAACGAAGTACCTATAATAGATAAATACATTTTTCCAGAATAGTGCAGAATTTAAATTCCAATTCTGTTGATGGCGTCGTTGATTTTTATTATTTGCCTGGAAACAATGCTCACAAATCGGATTCTGAGGCTGAAGATGGGATGGCGGATATAAACAAGGGCAAAAACTCTGAAGCCGATAGCCAACAATTGAATGCAGAGATTCATGGTGAATACGAAATACATTGCTGACAATGGAGGCAATGAAAAAGGCAACCAATTTTTAGATGAATTTTTACTATGGTTCAATCTTTTGTGGGCCCCACACTTAATACTTAAATATTTCAATTATGTCGAAACACGTCCAAGATAATTAGCAGGCGCACTATATACATATGTAATCAACCATATTAAAATAAAACAGAAATTCCGTTGACAGTAACTCTCCTTCATACGACTTCGGCGGGTTTTCCGATGCCACCAGCCAAAGTGGAATGGTATCTGATGATACAGAACCCTTAAGTTTAATTCTTGGGGCGTTAATTAACTTACTAATTGTTAAGGACAAATCAATTTTATATAAAGGCTCATTTATAATGGAAATGTATACAGTTACGGCATTATTATTGCTTTACAAGGCAAATATTATGTGGATTCAATTTACTTTGCGAATTATTCGCCACTTAATATTATAACTTAACGACTTTCAATCAATGAAACTATTTCGATATGGTTGTATTACTCACTGTCTCAATAAATTTTTGCGTTCGCCTGATTTGGCACTTAAAGCGAAAAGAAACCCTAAGTTTACCCTTATTCTGTAAGGCGTTTATCTTAAACGAGAATTGTCGGTTTATAGTATGTTTTCGCCATTGTTAAGAGGCAGGATAGGGCACAGGGGCAGCTCAGGTGTAGGTGTGGAGGGCGGAGGCACGCTGGTTGTTTTGTTCTTGCCAACTCCCCCATTCACCACCTGTTCACAAACAAAAAAGACTTGTGCCATTAAAAACACAAAAAAGAGGGAGGAAGCTACTTTACTCAGATTTATGGAAAAAGGTAGGAAAGAAGAAGAAATAATGAAAAGCCAAACCCAAGAAGCTGTGCCGATACCACAGAGAAAGAGAGGAAATTACCGCGAAAAACCTAGCTTATCTAACTTAACCTAAACACTCAAATCTTATAAATAAACCCTATACTAAACCTTTGCATATATTGTAACTTAAGTCTACCTTCAACTAGCCCTTGGTCGGAATACTCATTTTCTTTGTCTCTCCACGGTAAAGGTTCGTCAAGAACCCTAGACATGCCTGATGATATGGTTTGGACAATGATTAATGATCTTGGTGATTGAATAAAGTGCAAAGATGCAGGTTTCAGAATTCGATTGAATTCAAATTGATATCGATTTACCAAATCGAGTGGAATCGATTTTCGTGTTCTACATTTCGATAGATTTGATGAATTCGACCGAACTCTAAATCGTCTTCGAAACGATTTCGAATCAGCTGATTCCTGTCATTCTGCGTAATTTGTGAAATTCTGCATTTCGATCAGTTTTTTTTTTAAGTGAAACCGAGTGGAATTATTTCAGCGATTTTATTGTGCAATGAAATAAAAAGTGGTCGCCGTGGCCGTGGTGGTTAGTGCGTTGGACTACTACGCAATGCTGCCCGGGTTCAGTCACGGTACCACCTCTTTCCAATGTCTGACAAGCATCAGAGAGTAGGTATCATTTGTCACGGTTGAGCTTCTCAACTTGCCGTTCGGAGTCGGCAAAAAACTGTAGGTCCCTTCCATTCGTGCAAAAATATATGTAACACGCACACACAAATGATTGCAAGAAGCAGGCCCAGGTTCACCTCGAGCTGTAGCGCCAACTAAGTAAGTAAGAAATAACAAAATTAGGAAGCGAGTACAAAGTGGTAAATTAAATACTTTAGTCATTCAAATATTCTTCCAGATTTATATCGCATTATCGGGTGAATATTTTTCAAAATACTGTTGAACCTTTTAGCACCCCATCTGAAAATGTCATTCCTATTTATTAAGGAGTAACATTGCGATTCTTGGCCGAAGGCCGTTTCCAAAAATCTATTGGAAAGGATACTGATCTGGCTTTAGGTCGAAGTACAGAGTCTAAAGTTTTACTACAAACACTGACAGTGTTGGAAACGGCATTGCATAAGACTTAATTATTCCTAGAAAATAATCACAAATCACAATAAATAATTGAAAACAAATTCACCCTTATTTTGAGATTCGGATAGTCAATTCGTTTGATTGTGCCTATTCCTTTGAATAATTTTTTCGTATTTTGACATTCGAAGGAATAAAGTTCATTAACGAAAGATATCATAAAATGAACTTAAATTAAAAATTGAAAACGTATAAAAACTGACAGTTATTTGGAAGGAATAGAATCTCAAAATAGCAGTGATGAATGAAATTTCGTTTCGTAAAATGAATTCTCTATTTCATCGACTTTCTCTCACTGATTTTCAATTTACTGACATTTTTATTCCAAGGGCAAAAACAAATAAACATTCAATTTGTCAAATTCACAATTTTTCTCTCTGCTGATTTCAATTCGACATCAAAACAGTGAAATCGAAATCTAGAAGATGGTAACTTGAATTCACGTCGAAAAAAGTGAAATTGAATTCGAAAGCAGTGAAACCTGGACCACCAAAAATCGATTTTGGTCGATTTCAATTTCGATATCGTGTGAAAGTGAAGTTTAGAACCTGGCTGATTATGAAGGGTCTAGATCTATTGTTTTCTTTTTAAATCATAGGTTATTTTGACACTGACAGCTGTTTCCCGCTCGAAATCTTGACAGTACCTTCACGAAACGAAATGAGTCGCTTAACGCTTGAACAACGTTGAGAAATATTGAAAACTAATTTCCAAAGTGAGTGCTGTGTAGCCCAAACAGTGCGTTTTTTTTGAAAAGACATTTTGGCCGAAATGAAGCACCCACCGCGCCTGCTGTACGCAAGTTTATGCAAAAAGTTCGTTAGACTGGTATTCTAGAGGACAACACTGATGGTTCCCGTCGTCGTACGGTGCACACAGATGAGACTATGGCTGCTGTAGCCGAGAGTAAGAGACTCAATTCACGAACATCAACTCGCCATCGATCTCAACGGCTCAACATTTCACGCACTAGCCTGAGGAGAATTCTGCACAAAGATCTGGGATTATTCGCTTACAAGGTCCAATTGACTCAGCAATTGAATTCGCACGACCATTCGCTTCGTTATCGCTGCGCAGTTTGGGAGCAGCTTGAATTGGATAACGATTTTGGGCGAAAAATCATATTTTCTGATTAGGCACATTTTCTTCTCGACGGCTACGTTCGGAAAATCCGCACGTTATTGTCGAGAAGCCAATGCATCCATAGAGAGTGATAGTTTGGTGCGGATTGTGGAGTGGTGGCACCACTGGACCATTTTTCTTCCAAAATGAGGCTGGGAACAACGTTTCGGTCAATGGTGGGCGTTACAGAGCCATGTTAACTGACTCTTTTTTTACTGAAATTGAAGACATGGATTTGGACGACCTCTGGTTCATGCAGGATGGCGCACCATGCCACAATCGATCTTTTGTGCAACAAATTCCCAAATCGTGTTATAAGCCGTCTTGGCGATGCCAATTGGCCGCCTCGGAGCTGCGATTTCACCCCTTTGGACTTTTTGTTGTGGGGAACCGTGAAGGACCGATGTTATGCCAACAATCCGGAAACGATTCAAGCACTTAAGGCCAATATCATCCAAGTAATCCGTGAGCTACAGCCCGAAACCATCAACAAGGTCTTGGAAAATTGGAGTGACAGAATGCGCTCTTCGCAGCCACTTGCACGACGTTGTGTTCCATACTTAATGGGAATGTTTGCTCTTACTAATAAAACCATAATACATGTAAACAATTTAATTTTGTTCATTCTATTGCATTTTTAAAACGAAACTTGTAGTTGGCCCACCCTGTACATGTACAGTGATTCAGACTGTCGAGTTCGAATAAGGCTGTTTAGAAAGCAAGATGTGTTAAATTTTAATAGGTTTTGAAAAGAGCAAAAGAGTAGTTTGCCTTGTAAAAGACGACATGGTCTCGTTTTTTTTAAATTGAAGATGTACCTTGCGATGCTGTTATAGGCCACATTGAGTTTCTTCATGCCTTTGTAGTCAGGTTTGCAAAAGATCTCACACGCATATAACAAGACGAAGTAGTATTTTCGCCAACAGCAATTTAATTTTAATTGGCAAAAGATGTTGTGTGCCCCAAAGAGTACGTAGTCCACTTTATATCTTGGCAATGGTTGCATTAATATAAAATAAACGGAGAAATTATTAATTTTAGTCATTTAATCTTTCCAAAAAATTGTTCTGATTTTTAGATCGTCACCAATAGATACTGCGTAGGGATGTCCACACGAAAGGTGGACCTAAAAAATCCGTCCAGCTTCTGTGATATACAAACCCATACAGTCGGCCGTCAACGTCATAGAAGTATTTACAGCAATTGAAGAGCTGGCCTTGAATAAATCGAGACAAATCCAAGTACATGTTACAAACAACCAAGTACATGGGCAAAACGTTACTGTTAACAAGAAGTGGTTTAGAAGATTACCTATGTACCTCGAAAGTTCACTACAAAGTTCACTATAAATCGTTTCAGAATGGTGCAACAGCGAAAGGCTCTCAGTCAACCCCTGTAAGACCGTTCTAGTGCCCTTCACGAAGAGAAGAATCATTAACTTGGGTCCAATCATCCTGAAAGGCACCACACTTGAGTATTCCAATGAGGTCAAATATCTGGGAGTTATCTTAGATAAGCGCCTCACTTGGAATTCTCACCTCAACGCAAGTCGTCGACTGTATGGTAGAGCTTGGGGTCTAAATCCAAAAATTATACACTGGTTGTATACCACGATGGTCAGACCCATCATTTCGTATGGAGCCTTAGTTTGATGGCCTAAGGTTCTCGAAAAGACTACAACCAAGAAGCTTGATAAGCTTCAACACATGGGGTGTCTTGGTACAACCGGTGCCATGCGCACCTGCCCTTCAGCAGCTCTAGAAGCTATAATTGGCATATCGCCATTACAGATCTTCATTAGGAAGTCAGCCGCTAGAAGCGCTATTAAACTTCAACTTATTCGTAAATACAAACCAGGTTACCTTACGGGTCACCTAAATATTATCAACAACATTCCCGATCAGGACATGCTTTGCACTGTCGCTGACTTTATGATAAGTGAATACTGCTTTGGCAGAAAATTCGAAGTTTATATTGGGGAACGTACCACGTGGTCAAACGGAGGACCCACCCTAGACCCAAAAAGTCTAATATGGTACACTGATGGATCGAAAGTGTTGGCGCTGTGGTTTTCGGGCCCAACACTAGAATCTCCGTCCCTCTTCGATCATTCCCCAGCGTGCTTTAAGCTGAGGTCCACGCCATTGAGATCTGCGCCTTTATTAACCTACAAAGAGGCATCAAGGGAGCTAACATAAATGTCTTTTCAGACTGCCAAGCCGCACTCAAAGCTTTGAGCTCCTATCCTGTGGACTCAAAACTGGTAAAGTGCTGCTTCAATGCTCTCCAATCCCTCGCTACCCACAATAAGGTCAAACTTTGGTGGGTGCCTGGTCACAGAGGCATTGAAGGGAATGAGATTGCGGATGAGCTGGCCCGCTCATGCTCTACTGCTAAATTCTCAGGTCCAGAACCCGTTTGTGGCATAAACTGGGCAACAATTACAGCCTTAGTTAACAATTGGAAACACAATCTCCGACTCTCTCATTGGAGAAATGTCCCGAAGCTTAGACAAGCCAAACTGTTGATTAAGCCTTATACCCATCACAGGGAACTTCTAAACCAATATAAGAAGGATATTAGGTATCTAACAAATTTCCTTTCCGGTCATTGTCAATTACGATACCACCTGAACAAGTTAGGCCTGTCTAGCGAGACCGATTTCCGACTCTGTTTGGAAGACAGCCGAGCACGTTCTTTGTGATTGCCCGTCACTTTTCGGGGTCAGACGCCGTACCCAACATAAAGAACTGCTTAGACCCTACGAATTAAAAAATGCGTCAACCAATGACTTACTCGCCTTTAATAGAAAGGTGATTTGCCTTTGGGGCTAATTAGTATCCTATGATACAATAGATCTTTTAGGTCGCAGTGTCAGCCTTGGGGCGGATATACAAAAAAAAAAAAATTTACCTCGAAATAAACATAAACTCCAAAAATTACACCTTAGTGGAGATTCGACGAAGGCTAACCCTAGGGAATCGCTGCTACTTCGGTTTGTTGAATCTACTAGGCTTAAAAGGCGACAAGAATGCTTGATATTCCAGTTCTGTTTTATGGTGCCAGATACATAAGTAAATCAATTTGAAACAAATTCTTCACCCGATATTTGGTGAATTCTATGAACTGTACCAAGATGTTGATGTATTCCGAACCCCTAGCGCTACGTCAAGTAAATTTAGTACCGCTTTAAAAAATAATTAGCAATAGAAACAAAAAAGTCACGTTCGAACTTAAACTTACTTGTGTTTGAGTAACACTTTAATAGCAAAAGAAAATTTAATTTTGGTTTGTTATTCAATTTTGAAATGCAAATCATGTGAATCGACAAGACAAATGTGTTGCCATCATTTGAAAAACTTTGTTTTTGTTCCTTATGAAGCATTTTGTTATTCGCAAAAACATTTGGTTTTTAATGTATGTATTTTCTTAGCTTAACCAAATAACAACATAAACGCGGCTTTAAATGTGTAATTTCCATCTGTCCATAGATCTGTCCAACAGGTGGCGATACCCACGTCCGCCTTCTTCCATTAAAGAAGATTTATTGGTTTTTCTTTTCCCAAATAGAAAAAAAGCAACAACTAGATACGAGTGTAAAGCCTTAAAAGCTAGTTTTTATAAAGCCACATCTTCTTTTTTGGGACTTTATGAAATACAGAAGTTTATGGTAATATTAATTTCCAGACGGATTAAAACTTTTTTCTCTATGGGATTCCTTTTTTTTTAATCAAATGCTAACAAACCTGGAAGCGGAAAACATTTTGATGGTTTGATTTTTTGTTGCAGAACTTTTTGAGAAATAATTTTGAACTGCTCACGTAATGCACATACTTATGTACTTATGTGTTTTCACAGAGGTTAGTTATGTTTTCTGAATGAAAATTAAAATGTAAGTCCAAAATAGGGTTTTGACTGATATTTAAGTATGTATTAAATTCATTAAGGGTGGGGTAACGTTATTTCGGGCAAAAAAAGGCGCATTTTTGTGAATTTTATTTTGACAATACAGTTAAAATCTATTTATTCAAAGCAATGGCACATTAAAGTATAACATTCGAAAAATATCGTGTACAATGATCATGAAAAAATATTAAAAAATACGGCAATTGCAGCAATAATTCGGAACCGTCTCGGAAAAAAGTACAATTGCGGTGTCCCTCATAACTCGGTGCTTGATCATCGGAAATCAAAAAATCAAAGTATTTTTGCTGGATAATCGCTTTCCGCAGGGAACTCTGGGGTGTTTTTCGAAATTTCAATTTTTCACTTTTTGGGAACAATTTGAAGTGAAAAACGCTAATTTGTTATTGTAAAATAAAAAATATTAACAAATTTGAAAAAAAAAAAAAAAAAACTCTCCAGCGTTAGCTCGTTAACCATTCTGTCTGTCTGGCCAGACTTTTCGCACTTTCAAAACCATTTTTTTTCTAATTAATTATGTAGCTATCATTACCAAATATCCTGACTTTGTCAGCATTCATATTTTTAATGCTTTAGTGTAGACAAATTGTTTTAGATGTAATTGGGTGCAAAGAAAACAAGGATTTTCTAAAACAACCCCTAGAGTCAATGGAATAGGTCTGGCTAGACCTTGCATGGAGAAACGCACACAATTGTGCGGAAATAGAGTCATACCATGCAAATACAAACCTAAGCTTTTTTTTGGATTGCTTCGTATTCACGTGTCACTTACGCGAAATAGCCGTTAAAATGAACATTATGTCAGACTTTAAGCAGCACAAATTTGACCATTATTTTAATTATTGGGTGTAATAAATATAATTGACAGTGTAACAAACACTCTACAATTGATTACTAAGCAATCAGTAATCAGTCAAGATCTAGGCAATCAGAAGTCATGAAATCACTTGGTTACTAAGTAACTAGACTCTAAAAATTAGTATAAAAGAAGCTCCTCAAAACAATATATTTCACTGTTCACTTGGCTGTCAGCACGAGCAATTATTAACAAGTCTTGTCTACCCCAAACGAATTATTCTTAATAATTAAACCTTTGTATTCCAGTCTTTAAAATATTTGACTAAATAAAATTATTTTATAACGATTTTGAAGATTACGCCTTTTATAACTGACGCCCAACATAAGGCCGAATCCTAACCATTTCGAATTTCGCACCATACGGTCGATATATAAAAAAATAACGAATCGCACCATACGGTCGATGTATAAAAAAAGTAACCAATCGCACCATACGGTCGATATATAAAAAATAACGAATTGCACCTTAGGTCAATATAAATATCAAAATTCGCACCTTGACTGGTGCCAGGGGATCGCGATGGGCCCATTAGGTGCCTAGTGTTTTTATGATGGCTCAGCCTCATAACCCCTTTCAACCTAACCTAACCTAGGTCAATATAAATATCAAAATTCGCACCTTGACTGGTCGAAATTTTATAAACTAACAATATCATTTCTTTGTCTTATCCACCACGGCCGCTAGAATAAGCGCACGGATTCAAGAAAAGACAATGAGCATCGTGCAAATATCCGACGAGCAATTCCGTGCACTGATTTCGAATTCAGTCTCGGCGGCTCCCAGTGGAAACTTCACCAACTGCACCAGCCGCTTCAATGGCGTTCGAAAGTGAAGGTGGATGCGTTCATAGCTAGCTCCACCATATACAAGGATGTCACAAACATGTCTGACAAAAATGCACTAACTGGACTCCCACTGTTAATGGAAGATATGGCATCCATTTGGTGGCAGGGTGTGAAGTCACAAGTGTTAAGTAACAGTTAAAAGTAAGTCAAGGGTGCAATGAACGAGAATAAGCACAACAATCGAAGTGCAACGAACGACACCACAACAACACCCAACAAATACGCCGTCAGCAGTTCCGGATGTCACAACAGCGTTACGCTAATTTGTTCATTGTACCATTCTCGCATACTTAGCATTAAGTTATTAAATCAGTATAGATGTAAGCATTTATTGTAATTAGTGATTAGTATAAAAGAGGCGTTCGGCCCATAAATCAACGTCATTTATCCAAATACCGTTGTATTGTTTAATTGATCTCGACATTATATCTAAGATTAGGTTCAAGTGCCTGTATCTTACTTCATCAAGGTTATTGTTTGTACAGTAAACCTAACATTTCATCGCGTCTCACTGTTTACACAGTTGGACATCTTACACTTCATCGCGTCTCACTGTATTGGACAGTTAGACATAAACAACAAGCAAAGAAATGGAATGAAGCAATGACCATGCTCAAAAACTCTTTTGCTACACCAAGGCCACCATATCAAGTTTATATGGATATCTTCAATAAAAAGCAGTGCACTATAACACCAATAGACGTCTTCATATGCGAGAAGCGCGCACTTCTATCTGAATTAGCGGAAGGGTCACACGACGAAGCCCAACAGATAGATATGGTTTTTGGACTGCTAAGTAGGGAAATTAGAAATAAAGTTGAAAGAGACAACATCAAAACGTTCGAAAACCTCCTCTGTCTTACACGTAGAGTCGAGGCGAATCTTGCAGAAGAAAGAAAAGAAGAACCGTTCAAGTCAAAAAATTATGAGAAACAGCAGAGTCAGAAAAGAACAAAATGCGCATATTGCTCCAATTTTGGACATATTATGGAGGAATGTAGGAAAAAAGAAAGGGACACAGCAAAGCCAACAGGAAGTAAAAGCCGAGATACTCACAACAACTCTCGCGCTGTTCTAAATTGTTATGGCTGTGGTAAACCAGGGTACGTTAGGAGTCAATGTCCCAATTGCAACCAGTCGAAAGAGCCGACAAACATTAATTTCTGCTCGGTTGATACGTTCCCAAGAAAAACCTTACCACCACTCCGTCAACGACCCTCAGTAAAGATAACAATTGGTGGGCAGAAGTTGCCTTTATTGACACTGGTGCCAGGATGAGTGTAGCTAGTTATCAGCTTTACACACAACTGATAAACCTTGGCTACCGGTTCACAGCATACCAAGCTCAAATTGTTCTGGCTCTGGATCAAACGCCTACAAGAGGTCCTAGTAACTAACGCTATGGTAAAATTAGAAGGACGCCTTATACCAACAAAATTCATGGTAATTGAGAGTTCCTCTGACAATAGAACGCTACTTGGAATCGACTTTATCGAGGATGCTAAAATGGTCATGAACTTACCTCAACGCATGTGGTATTTTGCCGACAATCCATCGAGAAAATATGATTTTTACCAGACCGAGACGAAACCATCGATGAATTTAGCACCGTCACTGCTGACCCCACTTGAGGATAGAGAAAATTGTGCTATGGACATATCAATTACTCCATCCGAGTTAGTAGGCAAATGTTCACCAATCCCAAAAGCCATCAGCCTGATACAAGATACACCATTGCGTGACATTTCGAACCAACCGTCACGTTGTTCAAACCAGTCTTGTGACAAGCTTTTCACTGGTCAACAAAATTACTCACCAAATTCCATAGATAGAATCTTCGAAGACGTAATGCCAAGACAATCAACGCTTTCCCACCTCGAGCTATCCCTATATGATCAAGACTTTGTCTTCTTCGAATCATTTAGTGCCGAAAATATAACGCTCAAAGATAACGAAGCTCCACATCTAGAAGCAGCAAAAAGGTCAGAGCTTAACACACTTTTGCTCCAACACAAAGAGTTGTTTGAGTTTTCGGGTAAACCAGCCGCTACCGTTGAGCACACCATACCAACAGGCAATCACGAACCCATTGCAGTGCCCCCATACAGACTTTAAGAACAAAAGAAGAAAGTGTTACAGGATGAAGTTAGCCAGATGCTTAAAACCAACATCATCGAAGAATGTGAATCCGTTTGGGCTTCACCGGTCGTAATGTTCCCTAAGAAAGATCGAAGTATACGAGTTTGTATAGACTACCGCAAACTGAATTCCATTACAAAACCTGACAGTTATCCTTTACCACGAATGGACGACCTACTCCATGCCGCAAGAAAAGCCGAAGTAATGTTAACCATTGACCTTATCTCAGGTTACTGGCAAATCAAAATGAAAGAAGAAGACAGGGACAAGACAGCCTTTATAACTCCATTCGGTGTTTACCGTTTTCTCCGAATGCCTTTCGGTTTACGAAACGCCCCAGCCACCTTCCAACGGTTGATAGATAGGATCAAAACTAAAATATCCAGGGTACGTCTAGTTGCCTACCTGGATGATTTACTCATACTATCGTCATCTTTTGAAGAACACTTGAGAGACCTCAATGATGTTTTCAACATTCTTTGCCAGTACAACTTCGGATTAACCGAAAAAAAGAGTTGCTTCTGTAGAACCGAAGTGAAGTTTTTGGGTCACATCCTAACAAAAGATGGTATAAACCCAGATCCTGATAAGATATCAGCAATAAAAGATCGAAGCTCTCCAAGAAACCTAAAAGAAATGATCTCTTTTTTTGCAAACATGCTCCTGGTTTCGAAGATTCATTCCAGACTTTGCTAAAATCGCTCGCCCCTATCCGAACTCACAAAGAAGAATGCAAAGTGGACGTGGGAAAATGTGCAACAAGACGCATTCGATGAGCTCAAAAATCGTCTCGTTAGTGCTCCAATCCTCAGACAAGTGGATGAAACAATGCCATTCACCATTCGAACCGATGCCAGTGGCTATGCAGTTGGTGCAGCTTTACTGCAAGGGGAGGGTCCAGACGAACGACCTGTAGAATACGCCAGCCGACTTCTATCGTCAGCTGAAAGGAACTATAACACGACGGAAAGAGAAGCATTAGCTGTTGTTTGGGCTATCCACAAGTTCCAAAGCTACATAGAAGGTAACAAAATAAGTGTTGTAACCGATCACCAAGCCTTACGATGGCTCATGACCCTCAAATCTCCAACCGGACGGCTGTCAAGATGGTGCCTGCAGTTACAGCCATATGACATCCATATCCTGTATACACCAGGGAAAGCTAACGTATTAGCTGATATGCTGTCCCGTCCGCCCGTTACTGAAGACATACCAACTTTTGAAAGTTGCGTCATATCCATGGACTTTCCTCATCGAAGTATAAAAGAAACACGTGACCGCCAAATTGAAGATCCTGATCTTAAGAAGATAATTGACGATTTGGAATCCTTCGCACCAGAACAATTCACCTGCTGGACTTCACGAGGTTACCTACTTCATGATGGAGTATTATATCGGTATAATCAAGATGATGACAACGAGGAGGCTCAGCTTGTTCTTCCCAAAACAGAACGAGAGCAGATAATGAGCTCCTATCATAATGAAGCTACCGCCGGACATTACGGGTCTGAACGCACTCTTCAGCGAATCTCAACTCGCTACTTTTGGCCATGCATACGAAGAGACATTGCAACGTATGTCAAGAATTGCATCCAATGTCAACGATATAAGGTAACCAACCTAAAACCTGGGGGCCTATTCCTGTACACGAGTCGAGTGAGACGTCAAAAGTGAGCCCACAGTCGAGTCGGGTACGTTTTGGTATTCCTGGACTCGATCGACTGTCTCTTACTCGAGAACACAATTTTAAACCACACCCAACTTCACTTAATGCTGATTTGACATTTCATTTCAGCATTTATATTTGAAAAAATTAAATGGTTGTTTTAAAGTTTAGTTTTTTTTTTTTGTGAATTATTAATTAATTTTATTAATAATAATATTATTTTATAAATTATTATTAATTAACTGATGATCGTGATAAAGCTCGGACGACCGCAAATTCACTTCAAAAAGGATGAGATGCGTGAAATCGTTTGGAATTACCGAATAACATATAAGTGTTACGCCAAAAACAAATATGTTATGTTATTAATGTTATATTTTATATTTTACAGTTTTCAGGAATTATTTAGAGTGAAAAAATATGTTTCCCATTATTTGCTCGAAACAATCACACCATGCTTTAAAAGCCGCAGCAGATCGTCTTCAGTGGATAGTGTGTTTTTCTTTTCAAAATATTTTTGTAATTGCACCAAATCTATAAATAGAATACAATAAATTATCAGCAAATATAATATAAAATATAACGTTTTAATTTTTATAATTTTAGCGTATCATATAATTAATTCTTCCACCCAATCACGTCTTTTACAGATGGTCCTTTAATTCCTTCCACAATTCATTCGATTTTTGACTTGCTGCCGCAGACTGAATGCGGCTGTTGCATTTTTTTTTTAATGTTTTTAAAAAAAAATCCACCAAAACTTCGTTCTATTTTTACCCTAAAATGAATACAAATATTAAATAATTTCACTATACACCAAAATCGTTCAACAATGCTATAAAATTAACTTACATTTTTGCAGAATCCATTGCTACTTCACACGACAGCGACACTCGACAACTATTCTTAAACGAGCAATTTGTCACAAGAAAACAGTCATTATCGTCTCTAGGAATACCTACATTTTCACTCGAGTGAAATCTGACGTTTGAGTTCGAGTACAGGAATACCAAAATTGAGTGACTCGTGTTCAAGAATACCATTTCATCACTGTCACATGAAATTGACTCTCACTCGTGTACAGGAATAGGCCCCCTGCTGGACTTTTACAAACTCCAGTACAAAACCAAAGATTCGAAGTTCTTGCCATTGATCTTTTCGGGCCAATTCCACCATCTAATGAAGGTTTTAAATGGATCTTTATTGTAGAAGATGTCACAACACGTTGGGTCGAATTGTTTGCACTGGAAGAGGCAACGGCATATGCATGTGGTAAGACGCTCATCAACGAAATTTTCTTATGTTTTGGTCTCCCAAGAAGATTACTAAGCGACAATGGAACACAGTTTATCAGTGCGGTTATGCAGCATATAACCCACTGCCTGGGTATCACCCAATGTCTTATTCCCGTGTATCACCCGCAAGCGAACCCGATGGAACGAAAGAACCGTGATCTGAAGACACAGTTAGCCATCTTAGTTGGGAATGAATATTTCAGCTGGCCGGAAAAGCTTCCATTCATCAGATTTGCCATTATTCAATCCGAAAACTTCGTCCCTGGCATTACGCCGTATTTGAGCAAAATGGCAGATACTCTAAAAATCGCCCGCGAAATTAATGAAAAGGAACAAGACCGTCAAAAGATGTATGCGGATAAAAAAAGACGTCCTGATCCAATCTACTCTCCAGGAGATTATATTTGGGTCGATACCAAAACACACAGCAAAGCTAACAACCGCTTCACATCAAAATTAGCTCCTAGACGCGATGGCCCATACATCGTGGTAAACAATAAGGGCTCCAACAGTTATGAAATAGCCAATACCGCCAATCCATATGAAGCAATTGGCATATACCATACATCCGCTTTACAAAGATGTACCAATCCGCATGATATAGAGGAACCTCTTGTACCAATTAGACGTAGAGGAAGACAACGAAAACTCGTGGACTAATAAGATTCACTTTCTTGTATCTTCACCTCTTTATTCTAGTTTTAGATACAAAAGGGGAGATTGTAACATACACTCTACAATTAATTACTAAGCAATCAGTAATCAGTCAAGATCTAGGCAATCAGAAGTCATGAAATCACTTGGTTACTAAGTAACCAGACTCTAAAAATTAGTATAAAAGAAGCTCCTCAAAACAATATATTTCACTGTTCACTTGGCTGTCAGCAGGAGCACTTATTAACAAGTCTTGTCTGCCCCAAACGAATTATTCTTAATAATAAGACCTTTGTATTCCAATCTTTAAAATATTTGACTAAATAAAATTATTTTATAACGATTTTGAAGATTACGCCTTTTATAACTGACGCCCAACATAAGGCCGAATCCTAACCATTTCGAATTTCGCACCATACGGTCGATATATAAAAAAATAACGAATCGCACCATACGGTCAATGTATAAAAAAAGTAACGAATCGCACCATACGGTCGATATATACAAAATAACGAATTGCACCTTAGGTCAATATAAATATCAAAATTCGCACCTTGACTGGTCGAAATTTTATAAACTAACAATATCATTTCTTTGTCTTATCCACCACGGCCGCTAGAATAAGCGCACGGATTCAAGAAAAGACAATGAGCATCGTGCAAATAATAAAACCTTTGTATTCCAATCTTTAAAATATTTGACTAAATAAAATTATTTTATAACGATTTTGAAGATTACGCCTTTTATAACAGTAAATAAAAGCGTTTTAAATTATCATTTAGTGTGTAAACATGATTTCTGTTATGTTTTATACTTGCTTTGTAAGCATTCGAATTGCGCACATTCTCGATTTGCGCAAATGGTCCAAATTCTACCTTGTGCGCAAACCGAGCTTTGCCTGTAGTTAGTTTTGATAATCGCATCATAAATGAACAAAATATATAATTTTTTAATTTATTTAGAACATATTTATTACCCTGCCCCAATATGCACACGAGTATTTAATACCGGTTGTTTTCTGCTAATTTCCGATGTTTATGGCGTATACATTCGGTCACTTGAGCATTTCCTATTTGATTGTAAATCAGAGAGCTGTAAATTTGGGCGAGAAGGTAAGGTGCTGATTGACCAAATACAGAGCCAGCGCACAGTGTAACGAGTGTATGAAGAAATGTGATAAAAATCAAGATTTGAAATATATTGCTTTTATTAATTTTTTTTTTTGTTGTATTTTTTCAAAAAAGGTTAATCAAGAAGTTTTACAAAATTTTAAAGTTTATCATATGTAACATATGTTCATATGTACTAAAAGTTATTCGCTTTTCAGAGTCCGTAAATGAGTGATCCGAATTTAAATTGATCGCAAGTGTTTCGGACTCATTATTTTCAGTTTTATACTCAGTACATTTATTTAAAACCACTTTTTTGTGAGTACTGGTACATTTCGTAAACCTTCCTAGACCTGGATCAGACGTAAGAAGAAGCATTGTCATGATATCCTTATCCACAGAAAAAAATATATATTCACCGAATCGGCAAGTTTCGGCAGCTAAAACTTGTAATAATACAATGTAGAGTTATCAACTTTTTTACACAAAAATGTTTAGAGATATGTTTTTAGCTCAATTTTTTAAAAGCTCATCCAAAGTTGTAACATCACTTAAACCGAAGTTCCTTTAAGAAAACCGCGCCTACCTCACACATATGAAAAAATTAACTTATTTTTTTGTACTTTAAAAAAGAAGGTTCACTTTACGATGTAAGAATAACAACAATGTCAAAGAAGCACTACTCAACTTGTAAGGTGCAATGACAATTGCAAATGAAATGCAGAAATTCCAGCGCGATTATATTTACATTCAAAATAACGGACATTTTTACTGCGTAAACAAGAATCGTGTATTGTCTAACGGATTTTTTGAATTCTTTGCTTATTGGCTAATATATTAAAAATATGAAAACATAAAAAAATAAAAAAATTTGCATTTTCGTCCTCTAGTCGTTACAGTGTGCAGCGGGAGGACTGTTGTTGCTGACAACTTCTTTACAAGTTTTGAAGGAACTATTCAATGGAATAAGAAATGCTTCCGGACTGTAGTCGCCTAGCACAAGCTACTATCTTTGGGTTTACGGATAATGTCGCAGCAGTGTCTAATGTGTCCAAAATATATAAGGCAGTGATTTTACTATCATCACTTCATTATGACACTGTTGGAGAAAGAAAAAAGCCACAAGCTATTCTGTTTTACAACAAACACAAAGTAGGCATGGACGTTATGGACCAAATGTTGGGAGAATATACATGCAAACGACAGACGAAGCGATGGCTATTAGCTTTTTTCTACAACATGTTGGATGTCACAGCATTGGCATCTTTCATAATTTATAAAAACATAAATTATGTGAGAGCGAAAAAACCAATGCACATCGACAATTTCTGCATTCTTTGATTGAGCAGTTAGTTATCCTCAGATTGAAGCAAGGATGAAAAATCCATTCGAAATGGCTTCCAAACTTTCTTTGGAGCACCATTTCCACAAAATATTCTACAACCTAGTAGTAGCCAGACATCAACGGCCCAGTAAAGTAGTGCAGAATTTGCAAAGTAAACGACCCAACGCAACGGAAAAACAGATTTGTAGGCACTGCATGCAAAGAGCCTGTCTATTTACAACACAGTATTCTATTACATAAATGCCATAGCTGTAAAAATCAACAAAATACTTTGTTATATCACTATTATGTACAAAAACAACTTTTAACCACAAAAAAAAAGTAAATTATTTCATTGTATTCTAATAATCTCCATACAAAATGTATGAAGATCCAGCCAGACCTGTTCTATTGATGGGAAGGTGGCAAAACATCCATTGACAGAAGGGTTAATTATGTGCAGAAATAGTGTTCAAAATTTTAAAAGGATCGGTGCAGTAGTTTTGAAGTTATGAGGGACACCGACTTTGAAAACGTGAGTTGTGGGAAAAACGCTTTCAAGTTTTAAACACTAAACAATTTGGAATAAAACGTTCATAAGTGAGTTTTATCGGCTTACTTCAAACGATACCCTTGTGTATCGCTAAGTGACATATTTTTTTGGTCTGTAAAGGTCCAGGTTCTGAATTTATTTTTAAATAAAATATTAAATCTAACTTAACATAAAAAAGCATACATTTTCGTTTTTGGCTTAGACGTTTTTATATCCTTTTACCCGACTACGCAGAGGAAGGGTTATGATTTTAACAGGCTTTGTTTGTTTGTATGAATGTATGTTTGTATTTATAATGTATGTGAGGATGTCACCTCGTACAGCCGAAACTATGGGACCGGTTTCAACAAATGGCGTGTCGTTGGATTTGCCTCGATCCGGGGAGTGTTCTAGGCCATGTGACGTCACAGAAAAATTCAATATGGCAGGCGCACCAAAATTTTTTTTTTCTTTTTTACCCGACTAGTCTTTACTACCGCATTGATAGTGTTATCAAATGAAAGGGCTTGGCGAGTAGAATACAATACGACGGTATGACGTACAGATAAACGTCTTTTATCCGGAACTCCAATAACCGGAAACCTCTATTAACCGTAATTTGTCACAGAACCTTTAATTTTAATTTTGACCTCTATTATCCGCAAAACCTCTAATATCCGGAAATTTGTTAGCACATAGTGAATTTAACCGTTGTCTGGACTATGCACACATATCCATTCGCAGATGATGTCTTGTAATTTTGCAAGTTGAGTCGTGTGTGCTTTTATTAGGTTTTAAAGCAGATACACACAATCCAACAAGAGTGTCAGTTTTGACTGATATCAACTGCTAATGTGTACAGCTGTGTGACGGAGTGTCACTAAAAAATTATGCTCTTTCTTGTTCGATTCGATTTCGTCATTCGAAATGCAAAAATATCTAGAGATAAACGAAAAACAACCACAACGATGATTTGAGTTTCATACAAAACCTATAGTCTGAACATTCGCTTCATTAGGCAACCATGACATCAGTTTTTCGTGACACTCTTCTTGCATGGTGTGTACCCGCTTTTAGTGAATTTAAGAACCATGTCAAAATGTTCCGGAAAAGTTTTAAGCATTTGTGAAAAAAAAATTACACTATCAATAATTTAGAGAAATGTGTGAAGTAAGATTTTATTGAAACCTCCAGTATCCGGAAAAATCGATTCTCTGGAACACCGTTGGTCCCGAGCATTCCGGATAAAAGAGGTTCATCTGTAGTTATAAATTCAATATGGCGGACGCCCCAAAAATGGCGGATTTCTGTTATCTTTACTACCTCTTTAATATGGGTATCAAATGAAAGGGCTTGGCGAGTAGAATACAATACGATATGACGTCATTCTAAATTTAATATGGCGGACGCCCTCCAAGATGGTGGATTTCCGTTATCTTTACCAAATCCCTAATATGGGTATCAAATGAAAGGGTTTGACAAGTAAAATACGAATTGCTTCCTTATACATAGACTACATATTTTTTGAAACTAAAAACTTGTAAATAAAAAATTTAGTTTGAAAAACTAAAACCCGACTACGGGAAAAACCAACTAAAAAGTACGAAATAGGATGAAACGAAACAATGATTTTCAGAGTATAGCCGTGGTCGCATGCCATTATAATAACGTATTTATATAACTACGCCTTCATTGGACAGAGCGGCATGCGACCACAGCTATACTCTGAAAATCATTGTTTCGTTTCATATTGTTTCGTACTTTTTAGTTGGTTTTTCCCGTAGTGGGGATTTAGTTTTTCAAACTTTATTTTTTATTAGTTTATTAAGTACCTAACCTAAAAATACGACTAGGACCACTTAACGCAAGAGAATTTTTTTCTCGTCGATTTTCAACAAACAATTCAATAAATACCTATTCTGTATCTTCTAAGATTTCCATTATTGCATTGAATACATAAGTAACCGTTTAAACAGCAATTAATATGTGTTTCAAGAAACCTTTTTGAATTTATTTCTTCTCATTGGTTAGTTATAATGATATAAGGGGGTTGCCTAGAGCAAAAAAAGCAAGTAGTAAAACAAAAACAGGAACATGAGATGAGATTTCCCATTCGATTGGTATGTTATGTTCATACTCGTACGTAAGAGTATGTTCGGTTATATATATATTTTTTAATAGTACATATACATATGTAATATACCACTGTTTGATGTTTTAATTATATTTTCAGACTGAATCATCAAAGACTACACTTGTAATGCAATATATTACACAGGTCCTCTTTGTAACGAATTTTGGAATCAATTTCGTTCTGTATTGTGTTAGCGGCCAAAACTTCAGGTAAGTTGAATAGATATCCAATTAATTTATATTTTCCTTTTTACAGCAAAAGGTTATTTGAACATTTACGATGCGAAACTCTAACATGTTACCTTTTCTTTCAAAATCGATCTACATTTCATCATTTTCTTAAGTAGGTACTTTAAAAATTCCAATCTTTTAAAGTGTTTAGTGGTATTTTTCCGGTTAACGTCACGTATTTCTGAATCAAATCAATCAATCAAATAAAAAGAAATAATCGCAAAGTCACGATTGATTTAACACCGATTCTAGGCAATCGGACGTGAAGGAATTTCTCAAGTGCTATGGAGTTAAATAATTAAGAACGAGTCCTTCCCGGTAGGCACTGGTTGAAGAGATTCCCACAGAAAAGCATTAATTTCCCCAAAAAGAAAAACAAAGAAGCTCTTTAATTGACTGCCGTTGCCTAATTGATAATTTTTTTTTGTTTTGCTTCTGCCTTTATATACGCAAACCGTCAGTGTAATACGATAGCATCAGTTGAAGGCAAGAGGAATAGTAGGAAATTAAATACTAATTAGCTGTTCTCCGGAAAAAATTAGGTTTTATTAATAAACTAAAAATTAAAATTCCATAGGCATTGAACTGCTAGTCTTTAGTATGCTAATGGTAGGTAAGCGTTATAAACCCAAATGAGGTAAACATTTTTGTGATATGTTCCTTCAGTTCCTTTGAAATTCACTAGGAAAATAAAAGCAACAAAAAATAATTAAGTTCACTCTTTCGGTCACTATTAGTTTACTTACACAGTGAGACGTTTATCGATCATAAGACAACAGTTAGTCTTTAACCCTCTGCGAATGACGTGTCCTAATTTTCACAATTCTACTGACGTGGTAGTACACCAGACACCACCTTTTGATAGCTTGTATTTTCAAAATTCTTTTTATATTCCTTCCTACTTTTAGCTACATATGTATGTATTATCTTTTGGAGTTAAGATCGTACATTATTATTTTAAATTACTATATATAAAATCAAAAAGACTTATAAAGTTAAACAACATTAATTGATATGACAAATAACGATTTCGATTTTGTGGTGTCGGTCATACTTCCACATCAGTCGCAGAGGGTTAAATTGTGTTCTTATAAGAAAACTTAGTACTACAGCGTATTTTATGTGGGGTTGCATGAGTCACACAGGGTTCGGGAATTTGCCTATGCACTGAAATAGTCGCGTAACTTACTTGTAGTATGATTGAAAGGAAGTAGTAGGTAGGAAGCAATATTGTTTATACTGCTAAAAAAAATAGAAGTCAATATACGTACATACATACATACATACTACGCTATTCTTTATAAACTGAACCTAGTGGTTGTTCCCTATAGATTACATACACACAGTCACGAACATTTAGTTTCATACGGACGCATATTTTTATTAAAAGTCATATTTTATATGAAAAATTTAGAATTTTGATGTACTTTAATATATCCAGCTATTTATGCATTATTTATAGAAAAATGACAGAAATTGACTTTGCAATAAAAATAAATAGAAATCTATTAGACTAGGCACTGGGTAGAAAAAACGAGTGAGCATTCAATTTCATTAGATTCCTTATAACGCAAATGAAAAACGCTGTTGTTTACCGTTTGTTGATTCGATTCTGTACTTTGACAATTCTTTCCACTCATCATCTCTTCTATCTGCAGGTCGCATAAGTTTTAAGATTGAATGTTGTTATATTAAGTAATTAATTTCTATTCAAAATTAATGTTAGATGAAAATAATTGTATTACCTAATCCCTAGTGTCCCTAGTGATTTTTCATCGTGAAATGGGAACATTTTTTAATGAAAGCAGAAAGACTGCCAACCTAACCAAAGCTACGGTGCAAAGTATACGTAATACCGATCGTTGGTATAAAGAAGACAAATTGAAAATTTAAATTCCCCAAGAAGCACAAGAAAGTGATGAAAAATGTATTATGCGGGAAATTGGAAATGATCCAGACTCTACTGCCACAGAATTAGCGTCAATGCTTATAGAAATTAGTGGTTCATCCATAACCATAACAATTTGTCGGGTTCTGAAAAAAACAATCATTTTTGCTGAATGTCACAAAGAAAGTCCTTAATCAGTGAAACGAATCGTAAAAAACAACTGAATTTTGCACGAAAATATAAGGATATAACTATTGAGTTCTGGAAAAATTTACTTTTCATAGACAAGAGTTTTCAATTTTCCAAAGTGCTAAGAGGCAATATAAAATTTGGAGAAAACAAAATGAAGCCTATAAAGTAAAAAATCTCTGTTCCACTGTAAAGCACGGTGGTCAATCTGTTATGGTGTGGGGCTGCATAATTCACACAGGGGTCGGGAATTTAGAATATACAGATGGAAACATGGATAAAGAAATATATTCAGGGCTATCCTGAATAAAATTCCCCCCGAAATATTTCAAATTTTCGAAAAAATAGGTATCTTGAATGAATTTCGAACGAGGGAAAAAATTTCCCCGGAAAAAATTACTATCCTGAACGAAATTCCCTCAGGAATTTCAACGCGATTTCCCCCCGAATTTTTCCTTCGTTTATTTGTTGGGGAAAACCAAAACAAAGGCAGCAATAGATAAGATATAAGTTATTGTGACCTTTGTTTATAAAGTTTTACTGGCCGAACACAATAATTGGTGAAGCTGCAGTTGAAGTAGGCAGCACTGACAAAGCTTAAATACATGTAAACCCTATAGCGCGAACACAATGCGAAGTTACAACTGTAGTATGAATTTATATGCTAAAGCGCAAAGTTGAGCCAACTTCAACTTTAAGACGTGCTGCTACTTCCATTGTGTTCGGGCAGTTATTGAGTTTCGAGAATTGTAACATGTATGTGCATATTCTATAAAGTTCTTATTTAAAAATACTACAATAAACTTCGATTTATATGAATTAAGGTCCAACACAACCAATAAAAAACAGGGGTTCGACTTATCTCTCAAATTTCTCCTGAGGAATCTTTGCTTATTTTGTTCCTCTTGGGCCTGCTCCTCAGCTTGTAGTCTAGTGCTATGCTACGCATTTTTTAAAACACAAACACAAAGGTCTACAAAGGTTTCAATTCAAAATTCACAGGTAACAATTTTCTATTTTTCTGAAGAAAACCACGATTGAAAGCTGTCAAGACATTTGAACAAAAAAATTTCGGTGGAAATTCATGATAGGAGGAATTTTTTCCTAGGAACAAAAATTTTCGGGTGGAATTTTTTTCCCTCGGAATTGCCGATAGCCCTGATTTAAACATTTTGAAAAAAAAAATTGTAAGAAAGTACTCGGAAATTGGGAATAGAAAACACATTCCATTTCTATCAGGACAATGACCCCAAGCACAAAGCGTTAATAGAGCTCATGTGGCTATTACTTAAGTCTCCTAAAAGTCATAGAAACACCACCACATAGTCTAGACATTAACCCGATCGAGCATTTATGGGAGTATTTAGATTAGAGTATTTACTTTCCAATAACCAAGCTCAGACAAAAAACTGATAATTTTAAAATAATGTCAAGTATACCAAGAGAAAGATGATGGTTGGATGTTGTAGAAATAGGGTAGGCACTGATCGGCTTTAATTTGGCTAAGCCCAGTGTTGTAACTGTTACTACACATCAATTGTGCTTATTTTACCTCCAAGTGGTAACCATCGGGTACTGGTCGCTGCCCATCCGGGCACGACTTGCTAAACTTATAAGCGGGAGTGCTGAGCAAGGGAAAATAGCAGCACTATAATTCACGTCAGCGGATGAATTCCATCAATGGAATCAACGGTGGCGCTAAAATTTCCAGAACGGAAACAAAACCTTATCTGAGCTACTCCGACATATTCGGAGCTCAGGTCGATAAGGATTTCCAAGTACTAGTCAGGGTCTTGGAAAAGAGTTGGTGGCGGATGAGCCCCTAGCGGGCCAACGGCAGCGCTCACACCCTCGTAGTGGGTTACTGACACCGGTGTACCCGGCCCCTTGTCCTAGGGGTATACCAGGATCTGGCCCTCCAGGTTGGGGGTTGTGCGTGAGGCTAACTACCTAACCACGTAAAAAAAATTTGTTCTGAAACAACCAAAAGCCTCGGAAAAGGACGGATCTACTGTTGACAACCACGCTAAACGAAATAAGGACAACGACGTTCGGATATGTACCTGGAATGTTCGTTCAATGAACGGCGACGGTGCATCCGAACAACTGGCAGAGGCCCTAAACTGCTACAAGGCAGATATAACCGCCATCCAGGAAGTGCGATGGAATGGGCCAGGCAGAAAAAGGATGGAAAACTGTGATATCTACTACGGTGACTGCTATACAGAAAATAAACAGCGCTTATTCGGATGTGGATTTGTCATACGCGGCAGACTTAGGCAAGAAGTCTTGAGCTTTCGGCACGTGAGCGAGCGTCTTATGACAATCCGTGTCAAAGCAAAATTCGCCAACATAAGCCTTATATGCCCCCACAGAAGAAAAAGACGACGCTACCAAAGATAGTTTCTACGAGCTCCTGGACCAAACATACGAGCAATGCCCTAGACATGACGTTAAAATCGTACTGGGCGACTTTAACGCCAAGATAGGAAGAGAGGACATCTTTGGTAGGACGGTTGGAAGGCACAGCCTACACGACACCACGTCCGAAAACGGACTAAGGCTAATTGACTTTGCTGCGGGGCGAAGTGTCAGTATAGCAAGCGCAGAGTTTCCACATCTCAATATCCATAAGGGGACAAGGCGGTCTCCAGATCGAATAACCGTCAACCAAATCGACCACATTGCCATCGACTCCAGACATGCCTCCAGTATTCTGGATGTCCGAACCTTCCGGGCGGCCAACATTGGCTCGGACCACTACCTTGTTGTAGCCAAGGTACGAATGCGGATATCCACAGCGCCACAACAACGAAATACTGTGAGAAAGTACAATGTCGAAAAGCTACAATCGCAAGACACCGCCAGAGCCTACAGAGAACGCATATCCCGATCTCTTGCTACGAGTCCTACCGCAGCAACAGCTAGTACAGAAGACCAGTGGCAACACTGCCAGCAAGCCATCATAAATGCCGCGAATGATGTGCTGGGTTTCACACGACCACCACCACGAAACCCCTGGTTTGATGAAGAGTGCAGACAAGCTAACGCGGAAAAACAACAAGCGTATAAAGCGCTGCAAAGAAGGACTAGATCTGCTCGCATGCTCTACGAGCAAAAGAGACGGGAAGAACATCGGCTTCTTAGAAGGAAAAAGAAAGAGCACGAGAAGCGTGCATTCGAGGATATTGAGAGATGCTACTCCAGGAACAATGTACGGAAGTTTTACCAGAGGGTAAAAAGAATGTGCCAGCAAAACAAATCTCGTACAGAAACCTGTAGAGACGCGGATGGAAACATCGTAGTAGAAACACAGTCGGTGCTGAGAATTTGGAAAGACTACTTCTGCAGACTGTACAATGGCGATGACAACCAAAATTCCGCTGTCAGGCAGAATGAACCATTCAACTTAGATGATGATAGCCAAAACTCCCATCCACCTGATCAAAACGAAGTGCGGATAGCAATATCCGAGCTTAAGTCCAACAAGGCTGCTGGACCTGACGGTTTACCCGCAGAGCTATTTAAAGCAGCTGGAGATGACTTGGTAGTGAGCATACACCAACTCATCTCTAAGATTTGGTCAGATGAAAGTATGCCAGATGAATGGAATCTCAGCATCGTTTGCCCGGTTCATAAGAAAGGAGACCCTCTCAACTGCTCCAATTACAGAGGCATCAGTCTCCTGAACATCGCCTGCAAGATCCTATCTGCCATATTGTGTGAACACTTGAATCCTTTCGTCAACAACCTGATTGGCCCCTATCAGTGCGGTTTCAGGCCAGGAAAGTCCACCATAGACCAAATTTTCACACTCAGGCAGATCCTGGAAAAAACCCACGAAGTCCAAATCGATACCCACCACCTGTTCATCGATTTCAAGGCCGCCTATGACAGCATCTGGAGGGATGAACTGTATAGAGCCAGGTCTAGTTTTGACATCCCTGCCAAACTCATCCGTCTGTGCAGGATGACGATGGAGAAAGCTCGCTGCTCCATCAAGGTCGGTAATGACCTCACCGAGACCTTCGATGTCAAAAAAGGATTCAGACAAGGTGATGCGCTGTCATGCGACTTCTTCAACATCATACTTAAAAGAATTGTTCGAAACTCACAAGCCAACACACAAGGAACGATCTTTCAAAGGTCCGTTCAACTACTTGCATACGCCGACGATATTGACATCATTGGTAGAACACAGCGAGCTGTCACCGGTGCGTTCGCGAGTATAGAAATGGAAGCGGCCAAAATGGGTTTAGCGGTAAACGAGGGCAAAACTAAGTATATGCTGTCAACAAAAAGGGACACCCAACATCGACGAATTGGACAGAACGTCACAATAGACAGCTACAACTTTGAGGTAGTAAAGGACTTTGTCTACCTCAGCTCTGCCATAACATCAAAAAATGACATCTCGTCGGAAATCAAACGAAGGATTACTCTTGCCAACCGCTGTTTCTTTGGGCTAAGAAGGCAATTGAGCAGTAAAGTCCTTTCCCGATCGACTAAGGAGACTCTATATAAGACCCTTATCATCCCAGTCTTGCTATATAGAGCTAAAGCATGGACTTTATCGAAAGCGGATGAAGATCTCCTTGGTCGCTTTGAGAGAAAAATCCTTCGTAGGATATTCGGTCCCGTTTGCGTTGACGGGTTTTGGAGGAGAAGATTCAACGACGAACTGTACGAGCTGTACAGCGACATCAGCCTGGTCAAAAAACTGCACATTGGGCGTTTAAGATGGCTAGGACATGTAGAGCGCATGGACATCAGCGCTCCGGCTCGGAGAATATTCAACTCTAACCCGGAGGGTCAGCGCAGCAGAGGACGACCTCGCCTAAGGTGGCGCGACCAAGTAAAACAAGACCTCAACCAACTTGGAGTGCGCAACTGGAAGCGGTTAGCTAAGGACCGGGCTAACTGGATGAGGTTGTTGGCTGAGGCCTTGGTCCACCCCGGACTGTAGCGCCACCTAAGTAAGTAAGTATACCAAGAGAAACAACACAAAAATTGGTAGAATCGATGCTTGATCGAATCAAGCCTGTCAAAGATAGTAAGGGTAATCCAACTAAATACTAAAAAATATTTTTCAAAATAGCTTTAAAGAAATGAAATCAATGAGATATATTAATTTCTATTATGGTAAGAGACGGAATGTTTCCCTAATTTCGTTAGGGTATTTTAAATTGTTCCATGTTTGCTTAAATTTTCTTCTAATTGTACCTATAAATATAATGGATAAATTTAGATAACTAAAATCTGTGTTTTCATGATAGAATTGAGCACAATATAAAAAAAATCGTGGCCGTATGAAACCTAATGTTTATGACTGTATATACCTACCAACATACATATGTATGTACATACAGTAGAACCCCTCGTCACCTTTGGGACTGGGGGTATGGTCGGAACAGGGAACGCAAAAAAAAATTCAGACTATCAGAAAAAAGTAAATTGGCAATTCCCCTTTGTCCAGTCTTTGTAGCACTGCTAATTTTTCATTTAATGAAAGAGTAATGTGTTTTCGTTTCACTTCTTCTTTTTTTTATCCGAGGGTAGGTGAAAATCTTCCATAGACACTATGAGAATAGCAAGCGCGTGCTCATAGTAGTGTCAGATTCTTACTGACCAAAAACACCACCCTTCGATATAAATTTGTTAGATACTGCAACTAAGTTATACTACTTATCAAGCAATTTTTCTATCACGAAATATAAACGTTTGGCAGGTTACTTTCCAATGAAACATCCTGCATGTTTCGCAATTTAGACGCGGTTAATCCTTATCTCGCCAAGTCGAAAGGTTTTGTTCTTTGTAGTCGGCGCAATAAATTGCTCTCATCCAAAATAAGTAGGACTGTATTATTAACATGTCCGATTAGTCGGTTTCTATGTTTTCGCGCGAAGCTTCTAGTTTTAGCTTCGATTGTCGGAATTCCGAGATCCCTGTGGATATCGTCGTTTCTAGCATACCACGGTGCTTGGACAATTTCTCTTAGCACTTTATTTTGAAAGGTCTGTAAAATATTGGCATTTGTTTTCTTGGTACAACCCCAAAGTTGTATACCGTAGGTCCACACCGGCTTTAGCACTTGCTTGTATAAAAGCAGTTTGTTCTCGGTACTGAGGTGGGAATGTTTTCCGATCAACCAGTACATTTCTCTATATTTGATATCTAGTTCTTTACGTTTCATTTTTACGTGCGAATTCCACTTCAGCCTTGCGTCGAGTGTCATTCCCAGGTATTTGGCTTCATTTGCAAAGGGTATTCGGGCCAAATTTATAAAAATCAATTCAAATAAAAGTCATTAATTTTCCTATAAGTGAAATTCACGTGAATAGATTTAGTTCCGTTAAGGACGATCCGCCAGACCCTCGTCCATTCATTTACTTTGTTTACTGCGTTTTGCAGTTTGGCAGTCGTTTCCTCGATTGTTTTACCTACTGCTAGGATAGCGGTGTCGTCGGCAAACGTAGCAAGGATAGTGCCATCTTCTTTCGGTATATCAAGAGTATGTAACAGATAAAGAAGCGGCCCCAGAACGCTTCCTTGCGGTACGCCGGCCAAAATTTCTTTGAGCTCTGAGTATTCGTTTCCATTTCTAACACGGAAGAGTCTTTTCCCCAGATATGAATTCAAAATCTCGTATAGGTTTGCGGGAAGTACTTGTCGTAGTTTGCATTTCAAGCCATCGTGCCACACCTTATCAAAGGCTTGCGAGACGTCAAGAAATACGGTTGAGCATATCTTTTTTTCTCTTAGTGCTTTTTCGGTTACGTTAGTAATTCTATGCACCTGGTCAATAGTCGAATGCTTACTTCTGAATCCAAACTGGTGGTCAGGGATTAGATTATTTTCTTCTATAACCAGTTGAAGACGCCTTAGTAATATCCTCTCGAAGATTTTGGATATGACTGGAAGAAGCGAGATTGGTCTATACGATTTTACTTCATATGACGGTTTTCCTTGTTTTAAAACCATTATGACTTCCGCAACTTTCCATTGGCTCGGTACGTGTTTTAATCTGAGTGCAGCATTTATAATATGGAGAAGCTTAATTAATGCTTTTCTAGGTAAGGCTTTGAGAATTTCTCCGGTAATCAAATCATAGCCAGGAGCTTTCTTAGGTTTTAGTTTCGCGATCTCACGTTCGAGTTCTCTAAGCGTCGCAGATCTGCGCGTTAAATCATCAGATGGTGGAACTACCATTCTTGTGATGTTGATGTTGTCATGAACCACTTGACCAACGTTCGGTTTAAAGGTTTCTTCCAAACGAGCGGCAAAAATATCCGCTTTTTCTTTATCTTCCCTTGCCCATTCATTTTGATTTATTTTAAGTGGCGGCGCAGGGATTTTGGGCCTTTTGGTGCCTTTTATGGCTTTCCAAAGAGAATAATTGGAATCTTTTTTCGCTGTTAAACTTTCGAGGTAAGAGCCTATCGCACGATTTTTAAAATCCTTAATGCTATTCTTTAACAAATTGCAGAGATGATTCAGATATGCTTCATGCTGTGGAGCACGACTCTGTTGCCATCTTTTACGCGCTTTTCTTTTTTCCCTGATTAATTCTTTTATTTCAGAAGGATATCGTAGACCGTATTTGTCCGGCGTTTTTCTTGGATTATTCCAAGAGGCGAGCTGTACTATCTGAACGAAGCGATCAACCTCAAGTTCATAGGGTGTAGTAAGCGGTACGCTCAGTTCAACATTTACTTCGATTTCGTTCCTAAGGCCTTCCCAGTTAGTTGTTCTACTAGTTAATTTCGCTCTCGGTTATATACTAGTTTTTCGCTCAATGTCAAAATAACTGGGGAATGATCAGACGACAGATCAAAGCTCTCTTCAACTTTTATGTGGTTGTTAGATATTCCTTCCACCACGAAGAAATTGATCAGGTCAGGTATTTTCAAAGTATCAGCTGGCCAGTAAGTCGGTTTGCCCGTCGAATGAAAATCACAACTGTACTCCATACCTGCCCCATAGAGCATTCTACCTTTTTGCGAGATGTATCTAGAGCCCCAGAACGTATGTTTCGCGTTAAAATCGCCGCCAATAATGAAATTAGGTTTCAGCGATTTAAATAAGTTAGTAAAATGACTTTTTTCAAGCGCAGAACGCGGTGGACAGTAGATAGATGAGATTTTAATAGTACGCTGACTATTTTTAACTCGAATTGTGCACAGTTGCAGAGTTTCAAGCTCTATCTTTAGGTCTTCGCATTGTTCAATGCAGTCTTTAATAAACAAGGAAGATCCGCCTCTCGCTTTGCCCGAAGGGTGACAAGCGTGGTAATCAGTATAGCCTTTTATTTTTAAATGCGATTCCTTTTTCACGTGAGTTTCAGAAATCAAGCAAATGTCAATATCTTTTTCTTCCATGAATATTTCCAATTCGTCAAGTTTTTGCAAAAGTCCGTTTGCATTCCAAGTACATATTTTTAACATTCTTTTTTCATTCATATTCTAGGTGAAGTACGCGTTTTCCGTGAATAACTCTCGAGCTTAACCAGCCTATCGAGAATCATTTTATTTATTTTGCTTTGCTCTTCAAGTTTCGCGAGAATAATTGAGAAAACTTGAGAAGCAGGGTCCGTTGGGATTTCGAGGTTTTTTGATTTTTCGGATGCTGCAGCCTGGGCGTAGGTCTGCACTCCTGCTGTCCGAGGGCTATTAACGATGTCTTTTCTAATGGCTTTTCATTACCGTTTATTTGAAGACCAGAAGTCGAGGGCTTTTCTGCTATTACCACCTTCTTCCGCTCTGAACCCGGTGGTTTTTGTTTGTTTACGTTCTCCTGACCGATCTTACCATTTGCCTTAGTTAGCGGTTTTATTATTTTATTTTGAGGCTTATGGAGTGTATCTCTTCATTTTTGCAACATTTTTGCTTGTTTACTCGACAGGCTTGGGAGAGGTGATTTCCGGCGCATTTCACACACCGTGGTTCTTTTTTGCAATACGTTTGCGTATGATTGAATCCTTGGCAACGTTTGCACTGCGGAATTATTTTTAAATTTCTACGCATGGGCTCGATTTTGACCACGATATTCAATATGGTTTTAATTCGATAAATATCGTCGATACTATCAGCTTTATCGAATGTTAGCATAAAAAGCGGAAGTCCACGCCTTACCAAGATGTCCTTATCTATTTCGGATTGTTGCTTCTCCTTCTTGATGATATTAACGGCATCAAGAAGTTTCACTTCTGACATGTTGAAAAAACACACACAACAGTAAACGTTCACACAATGCAAAATACATACATATACTATGAGAGTCAAAAGTAAGTTAACACCCATATCATTTCTCGAGTTTTTTTTTTAGTGTAATTGGAACAAAAAATGATTCAAAAAATGTAAAAGCTTTATTCAATAGCAATAAAGCACGAAAAACAAAAGAAATCAAAACAAACTTATACTTTTTTTCTAATAAAAAGAAGGCATACTCCATGTTTTACGGGTCAAAAGTAAATTAACATAAGTAATTTTTTTAAGGAACTCATAAATTTAATATCTTAACCCTTTGACTCTTGAGTTATTTTGCGCGGTATTAAAATGTTTTTGGGAACATTCAGTCGTTGATTGAGCCTTAAATATGAACTGATATCAAATTCAAGGTTCTGTGCTTCCTGGTTTGGCCGCTAGGAGGTGTTGACTCCAGGCAACAATTATCTTCCTGAGCTCAAACTAAAAATTTTTTTTTTTTACTTTTATTTTCCCATCTCATTGTCTGACATAATTTGAAAATAAAACTCACTTGTTACTAAAAATTTGCTTTGTTTTGAGTATTTTTTTTTAATTTTTTGCTCAATCCCTCTTTACAATTTTTTTACACTTTTATTTTTTTTTTAAGTTACAACGAAAAACAGCTAGAATCTGATCACTCGCAATGCTAATGTCATGAGATTCACTTACAATGTACTCACAAATCAACCTGTCGTGTAAAAAATACAGTTAAGAAAAAAGAAAATCAAGTTTTGAGTATTACAATGTTGAAGAGCGTGTACGCAATTGTGGCCACCATTAGTCAAAGGGTTAAAACAAAACTTAATATTTTGTTTGATCGCCTTTAGACTTTATAACTTGTTTAAGTCTGCGTGGCATGGAGATAGCAAGTTCATTGGTAACATCGGAGGCTATTTGGGACTATTCTTCAGTTAAAGCCTTTTTTAAGGTCATCTTTTTGCGAATGTTCCGGTTCAAATGATCCTATAAATATTCTATTGGGCTTAGGTCCGGTGATTGCGGAGGGTGATTAAGCTATTTTGGAGTCCTATAATGCAACCAACGACTTCTTAACGAGCCGCGAGGAATGCTTAGGATCATCGTCTTGCTGAAAGATCTAATTCCTAGTCATACCTAATTTTTTTTTTAGGATGTTCAGAAAGTCTTGCTTATTCTTGTTATTCATTGTACTTTCAAGGAAGACCAGATTCCCGACCTTAGATGCTGCCATACACCCCCACACCATCACCGAACCTCCCATATGTTTTTCTGTGCTTCTAAAATTTTGTTCACTAAATTCTTTATCATTTTCTCTTAAAATTGTTTTATATGAGTTCTGCAAACTATTCCTTAGCGTACAGACGTGTTTTTTGCGCAAGTGTATAGTAATTCCAACTGCCTTTTTGTTTTATAGTTGCTTTTATTTTTCTTCTCCTTTTTTTACTCTGGTCATCATGTCTAACTACCAATGCCCAAAGTGTAACCAAAGTTTAATTGATAATGACTTACTTATATCGAAACTTGCTAAAATTCAAAGTGAATTAAATGAGATAGTAAAATTGTTCACTAGCTCTTCTAGCAAAAATAGTGGTAAAACACAAATGACTACACGCGCGCAAGCAAAGGTCAATGAACCAACACGCGTCGCTTCTCCTTCGTTGCCTAGAGACTCTACTTCGCGAAAAAATACTGTTGCAAAGCAAATCAACTCAAATGGCCCTCACACTCCTAAAGTTGTGACTACTGCGACTGTTGCTGCTGCTGCCGCCCCTGCTACTGTTGTTTCCAGTATTCCTAAAAATATAATTGCCAATTCAACTTCAAATACTGTGTCTACCGAGTTAACCGCGCATCCCATTTCGGATAATGGTTCTAATGATATTGTTGTTGCTTCTAGTTCCTCTGTTGATATTCCCAACGCTTCGATTGCTGCCGCTGCTGTTGAAAATATAAATTATCAACCAGAATCCATTAATTCCAACTCATGGCAAACGGCGAGGTTTAGAAGATCGAACAAAAAAAGAAATCAAATAATTGGTACCAACACAAATGCCAACAAAATAAACCTGCAAGTTGTTAGCCATCTGAAATGGTTACATTTATCATCATTTAAGCCGTCTACAACTAGCCAGACACTTATGGACTATGTTTCATCAGCTTTTAATGTGGATCCATCGAAACTGGCATGTCATCGTCTATTAAAAGATGGCACTGATACTGATTCACTTAAGCATATTAATTTTAAATTAGGAGTTCCTGAAGAAATGTTACCGATGTTTCTAAATTCTGATGCTTGGCCACAGGGACTTCATGTACGTCCTTTCACTTTTCATCAAAAAAACGACATGGGGAACCCAACCGTCACTCAAACATAACACAACAAGTTTCCACTTCTGCTGCTGTGCCGTTTTCTATTGCGTCAGAATCTCTCTCTCTCTATTATCAGAATATGGGGGGAATGAGAACAAAAACAAATGAATTTTTCGTCGCTGCCGCTGACTGTTCTTATGCTGTTATCGCTTTGACCGAGACTTGGTTGAATGATGCATTTTATTCTTCCGAATTATTCTCTTCTGAATTTGATGTCTATCGCAAAGATCGTTGTCCCATCCACACACGTATGCAGAGAGGAGGTGGTGTGCTACTGGCTATTCGATCTTCTTACAAGAGCAGAGAAGTTGCTTTAATGTTTCCTTCGGCTGAGATCGAACAAATGTGCGTAAGCGTTGATTTTATTAAGTCTGCTGATAGTAGTTTGATTACTTTATATTTTATTGTTAGTTATATTCGTCCTGGATCTAACATTGAAATTTACAAAGCTCATATCAATAACATACGAAATATTGTATTATCATTAGATGACAAATCATATGCTATTGTGTTAGGTGATTTTAATTTATCAAGTGTTAAATGGAAGTTTTCCGATGATGAAAATTGTATTATCCCGTATAATGTTACAAATAATATTGAAATTGAAGTAATTGATTCAATGTCAGCTTTAAATTTTCGCCAGACTAATTTAGTTAGTAATTCGTTGGGAAATATCCTAGATCTTGTTTTTGTTGATAATGAAATTGAAATGTCTGTAAATGAAGTTGAATTTAAATTGTTAAATAATAGTTTATTCCATAAGTCATTATTTATTTCAATTGACTTGTCTATTTTAAATTCGTTTATGTCCGACAATCATTCTGATTTAGTTAAATATAATTTCAACAAAGCGAATTATGATGTATTGAATGGTTATTTTTGTTCTCTTGATTGGAATGTTATTCTAAACAGTTATTTAGAAGCTTCTTATAGTATGTTTAGAAATATATTAGAATCAGCTATTTCCCAGTTTGTTCCCCGTAAACGAATAAGTCGCAATAATAAACCCATCTGGTTCAATAAAAGTTTGTGTCGACTTAGAAACACTTTGAATAAATTTCATAAAAGAAGTAGTTTTGACATATCTCTTCGCGGCCATTATCGTCAGTTACGAAAGGAGTATGAGTTCTTAAAAAAGTTCGTGTACAGACAGTATATCTGGTCGGTTGAATTAGATATCAAGCGCAACTCAAAATCGTTCTGGAGCTTCATCAATACTAAGCGTAAGTCAGTTGGTATACCATCTGTTATGACTTTTAATGGAATTACCAGCGACAATTTGAATGAAGTGTGCGACATGTTTGCAACATTTTTCCAATCCAACTTCATAAATGAGCCATTGAATCTCAACTTGTTGACACTGGGTGATCCTATTACTAATCTTGGATTCATGCAATTTACTGAAGATGAAGTTGTTTCAGAATTAGCATCGCTTGATTCTAATGCCAATATTGCACCCGACAATTTTCCACCAATTCTTTTTAAAAAATGTATGAATAATTTAGCAAAGCCTCTTTGCATAATTTTCAACATGTCTTTGGCTACGGGGGTATTTTTAGATTGCTGGAAATATTCTCTTATTACACCAATTTTTAAGTCTGGTTCCAAAGGACTGATAAGTAACTATAGGCCTATTGCTAAGCTTCAACTCATCCCTAAAATATTTGAAGCAATTTTCAAAAATAAGCTGTATACCGTGGTGCAAAACCAGATTTCTGAATATCAGCATGGCTTCGTTAGTGGTAGATCAACTACAACAAACCTAGTCATTTTCACTAACTACTGTTTACTTAAAATGGAGAACCATATTCAGGTTGACACTGTCTACACGGACTTTTCCAAGGCATTTGACCGGGTCCAACATGATGTATTGGTTAGAAAATTAAAATTGTTCCGTTTTTATTCGAATGTATTAAAATGGATTAGAAGTTACCTGGTGAACCGTAGACAGTATGTTAAAATAGGATCCGTTCTTTCAAAGGAGATTCTTAATCTGTCTGGTGTTCCGCAAGGCAGCCATTTAGGCCCGCTTCTTTTCTTGCTGTTCATAAATGACCTACCTTCGTTTGTTTCTTCTTCAAATTGTTTACTGTATGCAGATGATCTTAAATTATTTAAATCTATCAATTCGATACCTGATGCTCTACAACTTCAGGAAGATATAAATAACGTTTTGAAATGGTGCTCTATCAATGGTTTGCATTTCAATATTGAAAAGTGCTCAGTTATTTCATACACAAGATCATCTTCTCCCTTGAGTCACAGTTATACAATACATCAGTCTGTTCTCAAAAGAGTCAACCACAATAAGGATTTAGGTGTTATTTTTGATACACAGCTAAATTTTGCAATGCATTTTGATTTTGTCATTTCAAAAACAAACTCTTTGATGGGTTTTATATCGCGGAACGCTAAACATTTTCAAGACCCTTATACTCTTAAGGCTCTATATATATCTTTAGTTCGTTCTAGACTTGAGTATTGTTGCGTTGTCTGGAACCCTTACTTCCGAAATACTGCTATTCGATTAGAACGGGTCCAGAAAGGATTCACTAAGTTAGCGCTTCGAAAGATATATTGGAACACTTCTATGCCTTGCTATGATGCTAGATGCGCTCTTATTGGCTTAAAGCGTCTTGATAAAAGACGGGTTTATTATTCCGTCCTTTTTGTACGTGATATCTTAACTGGTCACATCGATTGCCCTTATTTACTTTCTCTGCTTAACATTTATGCACCCTCACGTAATATTCGTCCAAGGGAAAATGATTTCTTTTATATTTCTAGACATCGAACAGTTTATGGCTTAAGTGAACCCATAACCTACGCTTGTGTTAATTTTAATAGTTTGGAAAATCTAATCGATTTCAATATGAGCAGAAATTCCTGTAAAATAAATATTTTAAATAGTTTGTAAAAAGTAGCTTTAATTATTATTTATTGAATCTCTATTTAAAAAAAAAAAAAAAAAAAATGTATTTCTTTTTTATTTTCTTTTTTATTACTAAGCATGTAATCTATAAAAGACTTCATTGTACTTGCTAGATGAATAAATAAATAAATAAATAAATAAATAAATATATGTGTTGCTTTTAAAAATAATAAAAACATAAATACATTGTACGACATTTAATTTTGGATAAACATTTTAATCACTGATGAAATTTGAAATTATTTTTTGGCGAATAATTCAGCAATTGGAGACTATGAACGTAGTAATTTTCATCGAAATGCGTTGTCGTCAGGTGACGTCACTAGGCAAGAGAGAGATGCAAACAGGCATGCGCAGTAGCATACTTTGTATTTTAATATACCTTGCATCTAGTATACATAGAATTTCCAAAGTGATTTCGTGCGCTTATGAGTTGTCGCTTCCGTCTATTATAGTTAGTCTATGATGAAATGACGAAGCAAAAAGGACACCTGTCAAATTGCGCAATGTGTACTATCAGCGCCATCTCTTATTGATCTTGCAAACAAGAAATCATTGCATACGAATGTGTGGGCAATGTTGTTGCATGTGAATGTGTGGGAAAAGGGGTTTCCCGATTAAAAATTTTCCAAATTTGGAGCTCTGGCAATTATTTTCACTGTTTTATATTTTTCCGAATTTTCCCATTTTCTTTTGAAATTTTCCACCGCCGTAAAAAGTTCCCTTGCGCGGAGACGAACACAACAAAAAAAAATGAAGAAAGCCCAAATTGGACGGTGTGTTATCGAGTTATGCGCGGTTTTTTTTTTTTTTTTTCCAAATTAAAATATTGCATCTGACTTAATGATGACTCTAAGTAATTGTTATTAAAGTTTTTGAAGGGATACATTTGTAGACTTAGACCATTGTCTGTAGATACATTTCTAACGTTATGTACAATTATTTTACTATTTTCTATTTATTTAGTTATTATTATTATTTTGTTTTGTTTTTGTTTTTTTTTTTTTTTTTACATAAATATACGAGTTCTTTAAATATTTTGTAGGTCAACGGCCTTGCGTCTTTTTAGTCGTCTTCTTGTATTCATTGCCTGCTCAGGTAATCTTCGTATTTGAGAGTTGGTGTGGTCACAAAGCGCTATTTGATGTCGTCTACTGATCACTTTTATTGCTTCTTTTACGGTGAGGATGTTTAGGTTGCGGTGTAAGTCTGCATTGGTTATGTACCATGGTGCATTTACTATTGTCCGAAGAATTTTCGTTTGTAGTCGTTGAATGATATTAATATTTGTCATGCAGGCAGTTCCCCAGACTTGAATCCCGTACGTCCATATAGGTTTTATTATTGTCTTGTAGATTAGGAGTTTGTCTTCTGTTGATTACCTTGAGTTCTTCCCTAGAAGCCAGTAGAGTTGTCTGAATTTGTTTTTTATTTGGTTTCGTTTATATAATATGTGTGATTTCCAAGTCAATTTTTTATCTATAAGCATGCCCAGGTACTTCGCTTCATTGTCAATAGTAATTTGTTTGTTGTTCCGAATGATGTTTTCAGCGATATAATTTCTTTTCGTAGTATATACAACTTGAACTGTTTTTTCCTCGTTTATATTGATTCCCCATTTCCGGAACCAATCTACTGTCTTCTCAAGTGCTATTCTGGCTTGTTGAGTGGCTATGTCTAGTCGTTTGATCGAAGAAAGGATAACCGTGTCGTCTGCGAAAGTAGCTATCATAGCGTTGTCTGGTTTAGGTATGTCTGCTGTATATAAAAGGTAGAGCGTTGGTCCTAGGACACTCCCTTGGGGGACACCTGCGTCCATTCGGCATAATTCGGATCACTCATCGTTGTGTGAGACGTAGAAGTGTCTGTCGTCCAGACAGCTACGGTTAAGTAACAGCTTTTCAAATATTTTGGATACTATTGGTAGTAAACTTATCAGTCTATATGAGGTAGTCTTTGTAGGATCCTTCCCAGACTTGGGAATAGCGATTACCTTCGAAACCTTCCAGACTTTCGGGTAGTAGTTTTGTCGTATAATAGCGTTAAAGATATTCCTTAGGTATATGATGGCACTGTCAGGTAAGTGTTTTAGTAGTTGTCCAGTTATCATGTCGTATCCAGCAGATTTTTTATGGTTTAGTTTATATTTCAGGTGGTCTTTTATTTCTTTGACGGTTATTCTCTTAATCCTTGTGTTTGAACACGAGTTATTTTGTTGAAGTGAAATATTCTGTCCAATGATCGCATTTGTGAAAGTTGTTTTAAAGTAGTCAGCTAGTGCTTTCGTGCTTTGGGTTGTTCCGTTTTTAAGTCTTTTGTTTAATTTCGATAGTGCATAATTTGTGTTTTGAGTTGCAGTGAGATTATGTAGATAAATAGTTGTTAATGCTGCGGTTATTTTGTTCTTTGAGTACGGCCTTAAGTTCCTTCGTCGCTCTATTAAGGTTTGCTTTGTCGGTTGGTGATCTGGTTAAGTGCCAAGTTTTTCTTAGTTTACGTTTTTCTTTAATTTTTTGTCTGATTAGATCGGAAGATAGTGTAGGATTGGTTTTTAATTTTTTTAAGTAGGGTTTAGATTTTAGTGCTGCAGAGTATAGGAGGTCATTGAGGTGAATTATTGCACTTTCAAGATCTTCATTGGTTTTTAGTGAAGTCTCAGGTTCAATTGTTGCGTCAACAAAATGTCGGAAAGCATCCCAGTCGGTTTTGTGGTTTGCGCTGTCTTATGAATGCCATCTTTGTTTTATATATACTACTACCGGATACCCGGCGTGCGTTGCTACGCTTCATTTCACAGTGATTTTTTCCATTCTTCGATTTTTCAAATTTCCGGACTTTTTCGGAGGGTTTTCCCAAAACTTTCTTTCGTAAAAACCTTCTCCTGGCAATTACGAACAACTGAAAAACTGAACTGAAAAAAAAATTGAGCCAAATCGGGCCAGCCGTTCTCAATTGATGAATTACTATACATTTTTCACACCATTCTTATTTATAAAGGGTGATTTTTTAGCTGGTTTGGTTTTGGCAACACTGGTTTTGACAGCTGACGTGTGTTTAGTACCTTGTGTCACTGTCAAACAGCTTCAGTTTGGTTTGCAATTTAACCATGGATCGTCTTACAAATGAACAACGCTTGCAAATTATTGAATTTTACTATCAAAATTCGTGCTCGGTTCGAAATGTTCATCGCGCGCTGCTTCCATTTTATGATCGGCATTCTCGACCTTCTGAGCAGTCTATTCGGAAGATTGTGACCAAATTTCGCACCAAATTTACTTTGTTGGACATTAAACCACCAACACGTTTACGTACTGTGCGTAGTGAAGAAAATATTGCGGCCGTATCAGCTAGTGTGACAGAAGACCGCGAAATGTCGATTCGGCGCCGTTCCCAGCAGTTAGGCCTTTGTTACAGCACTACGTGGAAAATTTTGCGGAAGTTCTTGACTTGCATGATATGTGGTTTCAACAAGACGGTGCCACATGCCACACAGCACGCGAAACAATGGCACAATTGCGAGGCGAGTTTGGTGAACAGTTAATTTCACGTTTCGGGCCGGTCAATTGGCCGCCTAGATCGTGCGATTTGACACCATTAGATTATTTTTTGTGGGGGTATGTCAAGGCTAATGTCTATAGGGACAAGCCCGCTTCGATTGACGCACTGGAAGCCAACATCCATGCATTCATTCGTGAGATACCGGCCGATATGTGTGAAAGAGTATGCCAAAATTGGACTCAGCGGATGGGCTACCTGAGACGCAGCCGCGGTCAACATTTGCATGAAATTATCTTTAAACATTAAATTGCAAGGTTCAAACTATCGATTCAAATAAATATTTCATTCATTTTTTCGAATTTTTTGTGTTTTTTTTTTAAAAAAAGTTCTCAACCTCTTAAAAAATCACCCTTTATTTACTTCTTAATATTATTTTTTATTAATTTAACAAATTTAATTTATTTCAGAAAAGCGGTCATAAGTTTATTTTGTAATGTATCATCATCACAAAGGGATGGAAACACTCAAGTCACAGGTATGACAAGACAACTGTATATATAAATAAATTTAAAAATTGTCAACCTAAGTACTAAATTTTAGAAAAGAACCAACATATTTTGAGAAGATATTGATTTCGCATTATTAAAGGAAATGATATTAAACTAATAAATAAAATCTTTTTTTATGTGAACTCAATTATATTTTATCACTTTTTCTAATAAAAGTCTAAATAAAAATATTAAAACTAACTTAATGACTGACTTAAACGTATTACTTTTGAATGCGTTTCTGTTTAACTACAAATCCAACTGACCCGGGTGGCATTGAGGCAATCCCTAGACCCAAATCTGTCTTTATTTCTAGGCTTAAGCCCGAAACTTCTGTGGATGATATAGTAAATCATCTATTGTCGAAAAGTTTGATTTCCAATAGAGTGTCTATAAAGTGCTAAAATAAGTAAGCCGGATAGTTTCGTTTCATCTTTTAAAATAGTTACCCCTGTTTCGATCTTTGACTCACTATGCAAAAATGACATTTGGCCCCCCAATACTCTCGTAAAAGAATTCACCAATCGAGCATCTAAAAGACATACCAGCACATCGCAGGTTCTAAATTCAAAAAACTCTTTCGATTGTCCCTCTACTACCAAAATGTAAGAGGGTTACGAAGTAAAACTACCGATATTTTTGCCAACTCTCAGGCTTTTCCACATGACGTTTTTGTTTTTACAGAGACTTGGTTAAACGCCAATATTTTGGACACGGAACTCTTCAACTCCGAGTTCCTAGTTTATAGAAAAGATCGTTATATGGATAGTTGCACGGGATTGGGTGGTGGGGTGCTTATTGCAGTTCGTTCTCACCTCAGTTCCAGCTTACTCAGTGTTCCTTTCCCTTTGAACACAGAAACTATTTGTATTAAAATTTGTATTGAAGACAAAACTGTCTTTATCATTAATTCATACATTCCTCCCAATAGTGATACATCATTGTATTCTGAGCTGTCGCTTATCTTAGAACACATTCATGACTTATCCTGCTCGGAAAATAACATTTTATTGCTCGGCGACTTCAACTTGCCACAAACGATCTGGGTTCCATCGGAGGATGGATCCTATCTCACAGCATCGTTTAATTCCGCTCAGCAGGAGCTTATTAAACTGGACTCCATTACGTCTTTTGACTTACAGCAAATCAGCTGTATTAAAAACTACAATAATCGAACTCTCGATTTGGTATTTTCCTCTGACCCTGTTAGTACTGTTGTTCAAGAATCTTGTTCAAGCATAACTAACATAGATAGACATCATCCACCCTTGGATGTATTTTTTGACTTGAGCTGTCATATATATGATAATAGTGACCCTAATGATGGCTCGTATATCTTTGACTTTCGACGAGCTAATTATCAGCAACTGTCTGAAAGAATAAGGTGCTCCAATTTACAAAACATTAATATTTCACCTAATATTGAGGATGCAGTAAAATGCTTTTATAGTATCCTAAATGACTGTATAAGTAGTTGCATACCAACAAAATTATCGAAAAATGCAATATCAAACCATCCTTGGTACACTAAGGATCTGAAAACTCTACGAAATAAAAGAAATAGAGCATGGAAAAATTATATTAAAAGTCTCAGCCCAAAGGACTTTAATATTTACATTGCATTTTTCGATGAATTCAAACTGCTTTCAAGCAGCTTATACAATGACTATATAAGCACAATGGAAACCTCACTTAGGAATAACCCGAAACAATTTTGGTGCTTGGTTAATTCCAAGAAAAGGTCTGACGGTTATCCAGCAGAGTTTTCTTATAATAACAGCGTTTTTAATGACCCTGTTGATATTTGCAACTCTTTCGCGGATAATTTTCGTAAATCTTTTAACGATGTGCCGCTTAGTATTGATGATGATTACTTTGAGCATCTCAAAGATGTTCCTCAAGTTGGCTTTACCAACATTGCCTTAGACTTGCAGACTATTTCGAAATTTATTTCATTTCTGAAAGATGATTACTCTTCAGGTCCTGACGGCGTACCTCCAATAGTCCTGAAAAAATGCAGTGATGTCCTTGCTCTGCCGTTGAAGTCTCTTTTTGAGATCTCCATATCAACTGGCCATTTCCCTAGCTTCTGGAAGCAATCGTTTATTACGCCCGTCTTTAAGAAAGGCAATAGAAATATTATTACGAACTACAGACCGATTTCAAAGTTGTCATGCATACCAAAATTATTTGAGCAAGTTGTGTGTGAAAGCCTTACTTTTCTTTGTCGGGGTGTTATTTGTACAGAACAACATGGATTCGTTAGAAACAGGTCTACTGTCACAAACCTATTAACATTCTCCCATAACTGTTCCAATGCCTTAGAAAGTGGTCATGAGGTGGACACTGACTTCTCCAAAGCTTTCGATCAGCTTTCTCATGATATTATTATCTACAAACTCGAGGCGTTAGGTTTTCCCCCAATATTTATTTCGTGGGTTGGCTCTTACCTCAAGCAGAGGTCATATCAGGTTAAATTTAGAGGTTGTCTTTCAGACTCCTTCTTAGCAGGATCCGGCGTCCCTCAAGGGAGCCACCTAGGTCCACTTTTATTTATTCTTGCTATCAATGATGTTACATCAATCATAAAACATAGCAACATTCTAATATTTGCCGACGATATGAAGATCAGTAAAGCAATTACAACCATAAATGATTGCAGACTTCTGCAATCAGATATTGATAGTTTCAGTACCTGGTGCTCTAAAAATGGTTTAGTCCTTAACCCACTCAAGTGTCAGTCCATGACTTTCTCTAGGAAACTGGTACCGACTATATTCAACTACTTAATATCGAATCACTCTCTCAGTCGGGTTTATAGTTTTAAGGACCTGGGTGTTTACTTTAGCCCTGAACTTGATTTTAAAGAGCATATAAACCACATTGTGAATAAATCAAATTCAATGTTAGGTTTCGTTAAAAGATGGTGTAAAGAATTTAAAAATCCTTATGTCACTCTCTCACTATTTAACAGTCTTGTCCGTCCTCACCTCGAATATGCTTCGCAAGTATGGACACCTTATCAGAAAAATCTCAATACTCGTATTGAAGCTGTCCAGCGACGCTTCATTCCTTTTAACCTCCCCCCATATTTGCATCGGATAAAACTGTTGCAAATGCAGCCTTTGGCTCAAAGAAGGGTCAATAATGATATAATTTGTATGCATCAACTGATCTCAGGTCTGATTGATGCACCTGACTTATTATCCTGTTTAGGATTAAACTTTCGTGGGGGATCGCATCACCTGCGTAGTATAGAGTTACTGCATGTTCCTCATCACAGAACAAATTACGGGATGCATGAGCCTATTAGCCGCATGAGTAAAATCTATAACTTAAATGTAAACATTCTTGACTTTAATCTTAACAAAATTACACTTAAAAATGTCTTGCGTAATGTAGTTCCTCGAACATAAACTCTAATTATGTATATTTGTTCTTATATTTGTTTATTTATTGCTAGTGGTAGTGTTGAAATGTAGCGTAGCCTAACCACTAACACCAGCACTAAATGATGAGCCTGTTGATGCATATTTTGCCCTGGCAAATTTCTGCTTATGGCTGTTGCTTGTATTAAGCACACCATGACACAGATCTGATAGTGAAAGATAACTACGCACGTGCATTACGGCTTCACGCATCTTCTCTTAAGTGCACGGGCATATATGCTTATTTTACAATCGCCGTATATTATCTAAGCGGATGAAATTTAGGTCATTAGGTCATCATTTATTTTTGTTTATGAGACAACAAGTGCTCTATAGGAGTCAAATCCGGAGATTGCGGTGGCCATTTAAAAGTTTCGAAAGGCAATGAGCTGAGAAAACCCTTAGCTATTCGGGATGTGTGCTTTTGGGGCCGTTATATTGCAAATTATCCATCAATAGTTCTGTATGGCTGACTTCGGTCACTACCCCCTCTATTTTACAAGCTTGCAAACACCATATTAGGAGAAGGAACCTCACACCATTACAGTGTGTGACATTTTTCAGGTCATCGTCTCGGGCCTAAGATTTGGTTTTTTTTTCATGGCTATATCTCTGTCTTCAGCGAACAATGAAAATAGAGGAAAAAAAATTACGTATACGCCACATTGTCCACAAATATATTGTAACAATTATGATTCAATTCATTTTACGTAGAATATTGTAACGAAATTTATCAAACAAATAAAACGCAATTATTTCCAATAATTTCTTAAGAAGCAGATCAATTTTTATTGTACTCAACAAAAACGTGTTTTCGCTTTCGCTTCCTCGCTGCTTCTCCTCTGTCAAAATTATTTTCTCTGGTTCCCGAGAGGTTTTCTTTTTTATCTTTCTTTCTTTTCTTCTTCTTCGTTATTGTTGTTTGGTGCTGCCAAATTTTCGCAACAATATGTTTTTTTTTGTTTGTCAACTAAATGTAAGAAAATGCTTGTGCTTTTTTTTCAATAGATGGTATTAGTGCCAATACGTACGAGTTATGGGCCAACAAAGGTCGAAAAATGTGAAAAAATGGTAAAAATGGGCATTTTTACGATTTTGAGGGCTTGGGTGCAGTTTTTTTTTTTTGGCTCGGTTTGTTTTGCACTTTTTTCTCCTAATAAATACCTATAACCAATTTGCTGAAGACAGAAAAAAAATCTCTACGGTTAACCAAGAAATAGCCATGAGAAAAAAACCGAAACGTGCTCAAAATAAGGTTTGAGGCAAAACGAATGAAGCAGTTTCTAGTTTTGGTAAGTCGATGATCAAATCTTAGGCCCGAGGTTAGTGGTTGCACTATGTTATTGACCCACTACTGTATCTGCAGGTTCTGTTTTCATAAGAATTGTATTTATGTCGGTTTAAATAAAATTGTGGTTTGTAAGTGTATAGTCCTCCTTAACGGCCATATGATTTACTCACTTTAATCCGGGTTATACAACCGGGTTAATGTGAGTTAAACCGAAAATTAAACTCCAGTCCATAACATTCTCTCATTAAACCTTGTTGAATAAACCGGGTTGGCGTTAAATCCGAAAAAATTCAAACTGCCACTGGCAACGAGTTAAAATACTCTCGGGTTAGTACTCAGTTTCATAATATTGACACTTTTTGATGAACACAAAAAAAAAATGGATTCCATTCGTGAAGTTGATGAATATTGATGAATAAATACGAGACACCACCTCCTCAAATAAATTAGATATCCTACTTGTTGTTGGCTTTGATGATGTCTCATCGACTGGAGGTAACACCCTATCGCTGTCAACTGCATATTTTTTTGACATTCGAGACAAGCGAATGGCTATCTCAGTCCAACGATATCTGTAGAGATGAAGAAGAAAGGGAATCGACCAAACATCTACTCTGCTACTGTCCCGCCATCCAATAACGGCGCCTCCGTACTTCAGGCTATAGATACTTGGCAGATCGAAAATTTAAAGATATCGTATTTTTCTAAGATTCGCCAAGAGCACAAACACCTTCACGAGTTAAAAGAAAGAGGGGATTTACAAATGATTGCTCGATTAATCACACACTCTTCCAAACCTTACCCAACCCGACCACTTCCGAAAGATCAAATGAATCCGACGGCGGTTTAAGCGGGTGACAATCTGTATTTACATGTGTGCACGCATAAATAAATACTGATACATATGAACATAACATATGCTACAGTTCGGGGTGAACCAGGGCCTGCTTCTCGCAACTGTTTATGTGTGCATGTTTTTTTTTTTCATTTTTACATAAATGGAAGGGACCTGCAGTTTTTTGTCGAATACGAACGGCGAGTTGAGAATCTTATCCTGACAAATGATATGATATGATAAATGATGGCACGGTGAAAAAACTTTTAGATGTTTTGCTGGGATCGAACCCGGGCAGCTGTTTGACCATTTCCAATAGTTTTATGGGAGTTCCTTGTAAAGTTTGAATTGGGAATTGGGAAACACTAAACAGTACCAGTTGTGTTTTCTGAGGATTAGTCGTCAATCCACAGTTATTTAGTGCCTTGGAAAGCTCCCTCGATTTGTGTGTTAAAAAAAGTGAATAATTTGTCTGCACCCAGTAACACAGCATCCTTACAGCTTTGACCCATAATGTTTAAATTTAAATAAAAAAAATCGTTCATGACCAATAACCCAGAGACATTAAATGCAAAAGACGTGTATAAACTGGCAGGCAGTAAGTGATTTGAATGTTATGCCCACCGCCACCAAAAGTGGTCAACTATGGGGGTCATAACTTATTTAACATAGGTATGAGCTGAGACTCTTTATAAATATCATATTCTGGGTTCAATATACCATATTTCTTCCGAGCTCAGAAATGCTCTTTGCGGTTATCTCCTCATCCTCGCTGCGAAGTAGACAGGAGTCATTTTTGTTTTGTTTTTCGAGGCTGTATCTGGCCAGAGCCCTGCTGGGAAACCAGTTAAGGCACTGAGGTCTTGTTATTAAGCTCAAGTAGCCTTTTGTCCTTGCTTCGAGCTGAGGTTATGAATGTCTTAGCTTATTTGTTTTAATATTCAGCAAGCTTTTCTGAATTTTGAATGTACATATCTGTATATGCCTAGAAAGTACCCCGATAAAGGGCTCAGACGGGAGGCGCCTCTACTCGCCAGACAATCTTCACGTGCATTACCGTCAAAACCATCTTGATGTGGTATCCAGGCAACAGCGACAATGTTGTTTTTAGCCAGATCTTCGGGGGTTAGTTGAAGCAGTCCTGGACCAGTTTTGACACTTATGATACGATCTGATGACAAAGCGCAATAATTGACTCCAGCTAAAACCGATAAGCTTGCTGATAACATCATGTACATATATATGTATGTGTGTACTCTCTGAAATTCCGGCATTATGACAGTGCCCTTTAATGAAAGGAAATATCCAAATCAGATTCCTAGTGTACATTTACTCAGCTTGCGTGCCACCACAACAACCGTCAAACTTCTAAAAAAAAAGAAAGAAATAAAACAAAACAAACACAGTTGCGTGTCCCTGCATGAATAATTTCATGCGGTTAAAATTATTGCATCCACAAGGAGGGGGTATGTTATTAAACAGAGCTGGAAATACCCGCAATTTTTATTTCTTCTTATTATTACATAGTACAGAAGACATTAGTTAGTTTGGAAACATATTCAGAATGATGTTAATGTTATTCATGTGGATATGAGATAAATAACAGGTAAAAGCGTTTATGATCGACGATTGCTATTGTGGAACATGCTGCGACTGATTTAAATTAGTTTTTATTTTTGAAATAGGGTTCACATGCGACCTACGAAGTAGGAAGTAGGTGTTTTGAAGTAAAACTTCTTATCGCACATTAGACACAATTTCGACGTTAGGGGTAAAACGTGAATAGGAAAAGGAATGTTGCGAAAAATCTGATTCAGTGACACCAATGTACAAATGGTAAAGTGGGAAACGCGAATGGAGTAGAGGTGTATACTAGGACTAGCTCCGCGCAGTAAATGAGACGGTGATATGCTTACATTTTAACACAATTTAACGCCATAGGAGACATTTACAGCTTGTTTGGAAATCGTATTAAATAAATAAACAAGGCTGGATTAGGTTTGATTGTGAAGTGGGTGGCCACCACACAAAGATGAATATCGATACATGGAAACTGTTATAAAGATGAAAGAAACAACAGAGATTTTCGGTAAATGCTCATTGCAGTTAGAAAAACAATGATGTATTCATCCCTATCGTAGATCCGCCGGATTGGAGATTCCCCTCACTTGTTCGATTCACGTTAACTTTGGCGTGGTATCGTACAATCCGCCGTGGAAGTTTCCCTTCTTTACGTGGGTGTCGAAAAGAACATTTCCAAAACACAAATTCTCTTTGCTGCCATAAATTCTGTAAGACAGAGAATTCCTTAAGACTAAGAATTTATGACAGCAAGGAGTATTTTGGAATTGTCTTTTGGTGTTTGCAATAAAGAACATAACTATAAATAATAAAATAATAAAATGGATATCATAGCTCTATTACTGCATTCATCAGATGAAGGACAATAATTATTACCAGAAAGAAGTGCGTAAGAGGAGCAGTAGGACATAATGAAACTACCAGCGGCCTGTGCCACAAAACAACAGCATTGTTAAAAAGGCGAATTTTAACAAGTAGCCAGCTGTTCGTCGTACAGAAACTCGTGTTCCTTCCCCAGATGAGACGTGTTTTCAAATATACTTTTTCCTTTATATTTATTTTAAAACCGTTTAGTCTTGCAAGTTTATTAAAAAATGTTTGACTTAGTAAACCGGCCACGGAGCTAGCAAGTGGATCTAAATCCAAAATCTGTCATTTTCAACTTATCCCAAAGTAAAACTAGCAGCTTGCCTACGATTTTTTCTGATTGAAATCACCAAATGTGATGTTGGAAAATAATCATATTTACAATGTTAAAGCACTAAATTGATCAATGTTAGCCTTTGAGTTGCTGCGAAATCATTTTTTGTGAACTCTGCTTATTTAAATTATCAAGTTATCAAGTAAACAAATCAGCAAGATGAGATCCGTCACGTTTGAGCTACCGTGGTGCGGATGAGAAATGTCTTTGTTTTTAAAGGATAGATCGAATTCGCACGTTTTCCACGATGATGCTACGGAACTCATTCACATTACCGACAAGGTAATCTCTTCGGCAAGGAATCACTTCGGCGGATTCAACGATACCGATGCTCAAACTACAGTAAATCTCTGCCTCCGGCGCGGCACGGCGGATTCTACGATAGCGGTGATTGAGTGTGGTACTTAAAAGAACAGTTTCATATGAATATTTCTTTATGATTATTGAGTTTCAAGAAACTGAGGTTGAGTTGCGGGTAAGACTAGGGATACCAGACGTCCCCCTTTAAGGGGGACAGTCCCACTTTTTCATAGCACAATGCTGGTTGTCCGCCCTATACAAACCTCTGCCCCCCTTATTCAGTAAAATTCAAAAAGAGAAAACATTCAATTTAAAACTGTTAAAATATTTTTATTAAACATTTTTAAAAAGGTTCTCTGTAAGCACATCAATTTGAAGTTCAAAATCCTTTCATAGCTGAACGCATCCACTCAATGAACTATATATCACTTCACACGCAAAAGTTTTCCTTCATCTGGCGGTCTATGATTTGTGCTGCTATCTGTCCTTTGTCAGTTTTTGTTTACAAATTATTTACAAATTATTTTCGTTTGCGTTTAATAGTACTTAAAATGTCTAAAAAAAAGTGTGCATATAATCAGTGCTCGGAAAAGTGTTTTTGTTATTGTTCTTTATAATTAAAAATCGAATGAAACTTTTTTACTTCACTTTTTTTACGCTGGTACTATATTTTTCAAATACATATTTTGTCTCGCGATGTCCCCCTTTTCGTCATTCTCAATATGGTAACCCTAGGTAAGACACCTATGCAGGTTCTTTGGTTCATTAACAGCTCTTACTGTATTATATTTTCCTAATTAAGGAAATGTAATTTTTGTAAAGAAATGTAATTTTTGTAGTCGAGCATTCCACTCAATTGTCATTGTATTTATGTAGTCATTCATTATTCATTGTATTAAACTACATTGCTTGTTCTGACTATACCAGGTATGTAAATATTAAACCGAAATTTACCTATAGATGTCCCTAGCTGTTATTGTAGTTCCTGTCAAACGTCATTGGCGCCATTTTTCTTGTTTTGACATCTGATAAAGATTTTCAACTCACGACAATTCAAGTTTTATGCAACATCATAGTTTTTACGAGCGTATCGAATAGTACTTATCGGAACTTATGGTGAGCATGCTCTTGGTAAATCACAGTGCTTTGAGTGGTTTAAAAAAATCGAAAGTGTCGATTTTGACGTAAGAAACAAAGAAGGATCAGAAAGGAAACCATTAATATTGAATGCTTCCGACAACAAATGATTGACTTGATTCAAGTTTTGGGTGAAAAACGACCAAAATCCAAAAAGGGAACATAAAGTGATTTTGATTCAGGATAATGCACCATCACACTCAGCCAGGGCCAGGGACTCGATTGAGGCGTCACTTAAATACTTTCACATGCGGTTTACTCACCAAATTCAGCTCCATCCTATTACTACTTACTTATTTGCATCGATTGGGGCACGCATTTGCTGAGCAGCACTTCACTTCTTACGAAAATGTACAAAAATGGCTCGTATGTAAACCGGTCACATCAAAAGAGCAACCGTTTTTATGGCATAGCATCCACAAATTGTCAGAGCGATGGGAAAAATATATAGCTAGCGACGACGCGACGGGCACACTTTCATATAGTAGATAAAACGTATGTTTTCTATACAAAAATTTGATACAACAAACAGTAGGTATCTAAAATTGTAGTATTATTCGGGAGTTTAGTCCACCAGGAATATTGCTTTTATTCGAAACTAGCTGACCCGTGCTCGCCTTGCTTCGCCTTCCAGCAACTTTTAATAGAAAACAAAATATTTTCTTCTAATATATTGCTATATGTATACAGTGTACTCTCTCCTTATGGACACCTCTCATAACCGGACACCTCTTATAACCGGACAGATTTCAAAGAACGGAAATAAATACACGATCTTCCATATAACAAATTCTCCCATAACCGGATTCTCTCATAACCGTACACGGACACCAATTTTCGTAACCGCAATAGAATGTCGCTCTCTCTCTCTTAAATGGACAAATTGACAAATACTTTATTTTGTTTTTGTTTTGTTCTTCTCTTCTTTACACTTTGCAAAGAAATGAAACAAAAATGTAAGGTATGGAGTGTGCCTTTGCTTTACTATCACGTTCGCGGACACTTAATTTTCTGTGGGGAACGCTAGAATTACACACGCATGTTTCCGACATTTTGAGAGATATTTTATATTATATTGTGCGAATTTTGTATAAAGATTAAAATGATTCCGCTGGTCACAGTGAAGTGAAAATTTGTCTCTGATAGGACAAATAATGCCGGAATATGGAAGCATCCTGTATTTCTCGTCAGGGTATCCCGTCTTGTCCTAACATACCTAAAATTGTCATGGCCCCGCTAATTTCCTCAACCATTGACGGCATATGCTGTCCTGTCCGCAAACATGTTATTCAACAACTATGTATGTGCATTTATAAATCCTATTGCATTTTTTAAATAGGTTTGTATTTTAAATGTATGTGCCAGAAATAAGTATTTTTCGGTAATTTGTGTTTATCACATAAAAATGAATAAGTTTATAAAATAAAATGAATACAACATGTCTATTGTGTTACTTTTTTTAAAAAATGTCAATTTATTTTTTTCTCACATAACCGTATACCTCTTCTAACCGGACAAATTTCACGGTACCGTCAGTGTCCGGTTATGATACAGTTCACTGTATATGTATAAAGGGTGTCTCAAAGTTCACGCAGGAAGTAATTTTGATAGAAAACACCGGTTCTTATTTTTTTTAATCGATTCATAAAGTAAGTAAAGGAACCCTCTTGTTGAAACCACTTGTCATCCATATCCATATCTTGCAATTTAGGCACAAAAAACTGGATTATCATGTCGCGATAGCTAGCACCATTAACTGTTACTGTCTGACCAGCCGCATTTTCAAAGAAAAATGGTCCGACAATGCGTCCAGCCCAAAATGTGCACCATGCAGTGACATTTTGTGGATGCATTTGTTTCTTAACAATCACTCCTGTATTTTCTGAATCCCAAATACGACAATTTTGATGGTTACAAAGCCATCAAGATAAAAATTCGCCTCATCGCTGAAGATGATTTTGTTTGAAAAATCTTTCAAACGTTCATTATTTTAAATATGTTGCGTTGACCTAAGCCCCCGGCCACTCTCCGTCATATCCACGCACGGCACGCGTTTGTAGTGTGATGAATGACCTTTAATTCTAGGAATTATGTATTTTCATTTGTCATTATCTTCTTAAAATAGTACATACACAGAAGTGACCTAAAACTCTCACGGGACAGGGATTACAATCAATATCACATTGGCTTCCAAATGCAGGTAAATAGCGGAGTGGTACTGAGGTAGGTTAAGCATAATTTTTCAAAAGGAGTTGTTGTACGCACGCCGGGGTAGGTTTCTGAAATAAGAGGTGACATTTGTATGTAAGGGGTAATCTTTGAAACTATCCACTGAACCGATTTGTCCTTAATATAAATTTGTTCACCTACCGTAAAGTAATTGTATTATGTGCTTAGTCTTTCTCTCTTCAAAACATACTTTATGTCCAAGTCTGAGCTCAATCGGCAAAGTAGTTCGGAAATCGGAATTTATCGAAAAAACACAAACAAACAGAAATTCTTTTTATATGCACATGTATGAATAAAGATTATGTATAACCTTCACCAGTATGCACACCCACACAGCAACTCCCCAAAGTTTCATCAGCCATCATCATCACCATCGGATGAGCGATGAAAATGATCGCCAGACCGACCACCAGGGCTGCCGAAGTGAGTACTAAGGGAGTATTCGTACTACTCTCTCAAACACTGTACTCCCGTACTCCCCTCATCATAACTGTACTCCCCTATTAAATATTTTCAATTTTGAGAAAAATTAGTAATTTGAGTACATTTTCTTCAGTGAATAGTAATTTGTTAAAATACTAGCACGATAATATTTAATGTGTTTAATATGTTACCTTAATTTCACTGAATGAATTCATTTTCCAAGTGATAAATCCATATACAGGGTGCTTTCTATATTCCAGGCCGAGTGTTTTTTTAATAACTATTTATATTTATATTTTTTTGATTGAATATATGGTCTTTAACATGATGTACGGAAAATGATGTTGGTCAAGTAGCTGGCTCTGGCCATGGCGCAAAGGACGGCTCATTCAAACACATTTTTCATTACAATTTCGCAGACGTGTGTTATTTAAGGCAATTTTATTTCAAATTTTGTTTTTAAGTATAAAGGTTTCTTCAAGTACCACCATATGAATCAGGAGATCGTGGGAGCCACTCGATATCACCACTTTTTGACTGGAAAAATTTCTCATAAAATTTGCACCGTAGAACGAGCTGTGTGTGATACGGCACCGTCTTTTTGGAACCACATGCTGTGTAGGTCTATTTGATCCAATTCAGTCACAATACAGTTTTCCAACATGTTCCGATAGGGGTCACCAGTAACTGATATAGCATTGCTCAAATATGACCCAATAATGCCGCCGGTTTAAATGCCGCACCATGTAGTTACTCTTCGAGGGTGAAGTGGTCTTTGGTGCATCAATTGAGAGTTTTTGGTGCCCCAATAGCGGCTATTCTTTTTCTTAACAAAGCCGACCAAGTCGAAATATGCTTCGTCACTCATAATGATTTTTACCAAAATTGGTGGTCGTCTATACTGAGCTGTAAAACTCAGCTGCACCATAGCAAAATTTCTTATCGACATCTCTCTACGACTGTCGAATGCCAACTGAATAATGTTATTCAATCCGAAATGGCGGGCAAACCAAATTGACATGGAACCTTTACCTAGTTCCACCAGCCACTAGAAAATATTCTTGAGGCTACTGCTACAGTCAAAATAAAACAGTTACTAGATGCTATACTAGATGTTAATGTTTGATTTGTATTGTTTTTGTTTTGTACTCCTCTCAGGCACAAAATACTCCCCTGAAAACATGTAAAATACTCCCATTAGAATATTCAAAACGGCAGCCCTGCCGACCACACAGAAACCAAAGACGATTCACTGCCCGAACAAAATGGCGAAGCTGTAGTGGAAGTAGGCAGCGCTGTCAAAGTTAAAATACACGTAAACCCTATAGCGTGAACACAATACGAAGCTGATGCTGTAATATGAATTGTATGGTGAAGCGCAAAGTTCAGCCAACTTCAACTTTCTACTTCCACTACAGCTTCACCATTGTGTTCGGCCAGTTACTCAGCATACTGCAAGAGCAAAAGCGAAGAGAAAAGCTTACATACTCGTAATGCAACAACGTGATCCTCTCCCATCAGGTTGACGGACAATTTCAATGGTTTTCTGTGCTTTTTAATTAAAACCATTAACAATCACATTATTTATGTCTATTTCGCAGCTTTTAGGTAACGTAGGAAAATGATTTATACCTTATAATCTTTGGCAAGAAATGCTGAAATCAACCAAATTAACGCGTTATGACGTAAAGTGCATGGAAGTGTTTAAATTGTAAGCATACAATTAAAAAAAAAATGTTGTGCATAATAAAAAGTATAAAGCACGATATTATATATGCAATCCATAAAAGAGGAACTCAAAAAATATTTTAGCGAAGGTTTTATCAAAATCCGTTCAGTAGTTCCCGAGATTAGCCGGAACATATATAAAAGTAGTTACGTCTTTATAAATAGTATAGATATGTCTTTACTTTTAAAGACTCTACGTCTTGAAGTGGATTGTGTTATTATGTTTCCAAAGACTCTGCGCATGAAAGTTTTTTTTATTAAATTATCTGTTGTATAGCACATTAATGTAAATGCAGAAAAATGTAACAAACATACATACCTGTATGTATATAAAATGTCATATAATTATGTATACTTATAGTTTCATATATGTATGTTTATGCATGTCACTTCCAAAATAAAACTCAAAAATGGAGATCATGCGGTGTATGCTCACGGTGGATTCGGATTTAATTAAATAAATTCATTACATACTCGAACATTATGTATGTATGTATGATACATAAATGAAGTTATATATGTATGTATGATACATATGAAGTTATATACATATGTAATGTACATACAAAAATGTATAAAGTATTTGGAATTTATACTTACAATCAACACAAATATCCATTTCATCCAGGAAAGTAGTTCACTTTCCATTTCAGTAAACAGGAAACAGGAGTCGACAGCTCCTTTTGTTTGTTCAATCAACGGTATGATACGCTACTTGACGAGTGTGGCAAGCACACAATGAAATGTTTTAATAGTGGTTTCGTTACACTTTGCCATAAAACATGTTGAGAATATTAGGTTAATTTAGAATGATATAAATAACCGAATTTAATTAAGAAAAATATTATATATTATGCTTAAGAAAAATATGAATAGAAAAAGGTTCTGTGCTGTATACTTAACCCTTTTATACTATTTTTAAGTGCTCACCTGCACTTACGACTATACCCTAAAAAGTTATATTTATTATTTGTTTTATTTTTTTGGAATTCAGTTCAAGAAGTAAAAAAGAAATAAGGGTGAAGTGACCCATCCAAAGTATGTATATGAATACCGCATTCAGGAAGTATGAGCTCATTTGTCATGTTTGATGGAACATTCAACGGTGTCGAAAATGTTTTCGAAATCAAAAATCTATACATAGAAAAAAACTCTTGGATGTGGCCGATGAAATGGAATTCTGGATACGGTTGACTGACTACATCTCCCTTTCCAGTATTTGATTTTACACCCATCACGTGCTCTCCTTAATTCCATTAAAGTTAAATGCGAGCAAATACATGTTAACATGATGGCCAAACAAATTTACACTCAACTGAACATAAAGATGGGATAACAAATATAATTTTACTGAAATTGAAATAACAAACACCAAATCTTCATTTCGCCAAGTTGAAAATAAACTTAAAAATCACCCAATTAAAAAAAATTCATGAAAATTGTACGCTGGACTTCACAAATTGATAACAATTTTGAACACTTGGCAGCACAATTATTTACATAATTCATTTTAGTTAATGTAGTAACAGTAATTCGGAATTCAGTGTATTATTGGTTTGTATTCAAACTCGCATATTTTGGATTATTTTATCTTAAAACTGTTGGAGAATGCGTTTCTTTGGTTGATTACACCAAATTATTATTTATGTAAGTGTGGTTGAAGAAAAAAAACATTTGACTGCTGTAGGGCAGGTGTTCAGTGAAAAATCCGACTTTTTTTTCAGAGGCGTGCCAATTTACGATTTTTTGACTTTTTTGTTTTTTATTGGTTCAGCTAGAAGATACATGTTTTATAAATATGCAAAAACCCAACAATTTTTGATTTGAGATCACTGTAACGGAAGCTAAGAATCCCGCCGATTGATGCCTTTCGCCGCGAGCGTCTCATGAGATTATTTAGTACGGCGGCCATTTTGAAAAAAAAATTGATTCTTGTTTTTAATATATAATGAATAAACGGGAGTCGGACAGAATCCCGAAAACCAAAATCCCGAAAGTCCGAAATCCCGAAAATCCAAAATCCCGAAAATCCAAAATCCTGAAAGGCCAAAATCCCGAAAACGAAAATAAAAATTTTTTTGTAGGAAAAAAAAATTAGAAGAAAACTTATTTAACATATTAAATAAAAATAGTATGGCCTGTGGTCGAAATTCGACCAAATGCGAGAGAACATTTATTATTTTACTATTTTTTTTCCTGGCTTAGGTACAACATTTTTGAAAAAAATTACATACTGCACTGCATGGCTTCACAACCTTTCCAACAAAAAAAAATTAAGCGAATGTGTTGTGTTTAAGGCAGTTAAAAAGGGGTTGAACTGTTTTGCTTTCGCCTATTTATATAATGATAAGGATAACAAACTTCAAATAAATAAAACATAACAAAACAGCTCAAGTCTTATTGACAAAGCAATATCTGATACAAGTCCATATCGAACGCAATCTCCATTAAAAACTTATTTCAAATCGCTCGTTACGTTCCGCGTAAATTTTTTTAATTTTATTTTCGTTAACGTTTTCTTATTCTTTGGTTTTCTTTTTTCATTTAAAAGAGCGGTCAGTATACGCCAATGTGTGAAACTAAAATCAGATCTATCAGCTATCAAAATGAATGAGATCAAAACAACTCAATGCACATTGGGAATCGTAAAATATTACAACACTAACGCCAACGGGAATGGACAAACATTTGTCTACTTTCCTTTTAAAAAAAGTCACGAAAACGGAATCCCGAAAAATTATATAAAATGAAAAATTTGCGCAAATTTTTCGGGATTCCGTTTTTGGGATTTTGGATTTTCGGGATTGTGGATTTTCGGGATTTTGGATTTTCAGGATTTTGGATTTTCGGGATTTTGGTTTTCGGGATTGTGACCCCAACCCTGAATAAACATACTAAATTTCAAAACGATTCAATTATTCCGGTCAAACGGTCAAAATGCAGGCGGTTACATGTATCTTGTTAAATTATTTCCAGTCATAATTGCTTGCTCAATGTAACATGTTGTTATACTTGTATGTACCTACTTGTGTAATTGGTTGATTGTTTTTTTTACTGCTTCTTTTATTTATTTTGTTTATTTTTTAAGTGAACAACAAATTATTGTATTTTAATAAGATTAATTAATAATGTTGGAACTAAACAAATAAATAAATAAATAAATAAATAAAAAGTTAAAGTTTCTACAAATGAAATACCGTGGTGGTCCAGTAAAGCGAATGCCGAAGAACGAATGATCGATATAACGCACACTTTTTTCAAACGCATTAGTGTCTCTATATAGCGCATGAAAAAAACATTCGATATTCGATATAACGAATGTTGTTTCAATATCTGTGTACATTCTTTACGAAACAAATAAGACAAGTTTACCTAAGAAATACATATGTATATGTTTAGGAAACGGCCCACGTAAAAATGTGAGTGTTGTACAGGCATAACAAATGCTCTAAAGGAGTTAAATCTTTTTGAAGCTGTTTCCCTTATTGCATTGCCATGGCAAAAGACATCAGCGGTTGTGCTTAACAAGTGCTGGAAAAATTTGGTAACTCTAAGCTTCGAAACATAGTTTGAACATCTTTCAGTTCTACGACGAAAAAAATTACTCTTGTTCAGAGAATGTTCCCAATGAAATATAATTCATAACATTTCACGCTTCGATGTATTTGGTCTTGTAAAAGTGTAACATTTTCTCACAATTCAACAACAAAATACACAAGCTGTCATTTTTTTTTTTACACTTTTACACTTTTGATATACTCCAACCCTATTGTAACCTAGAGTGTAAAAGTGTAAATTTTAAGTGTACATTTCTGACAGCTTGTCAAATGTATTTGGTTGTCGACTGTCGTAATTAATTAAATTCCTTTAAATAAAAAGAAGTGTATGCTAAAATACTTTTGGGAAGGGATTTGGTGTCGAATTAGAAGAAAAAAACTAAATTTGGAAAAAGAAAAAAAAGGAGAAGGAATTTGAATTTGAAATTCAGGATAAAAAATCAAAATTTGAAGAAGAAAGAAGAGCAGAAAAAAGAAGAATTTGAATTAAATGAAATACGATGAAAATGAAATATCCTTACTATAATATACAGAATACAGGCATACATATTTTTTATCGTTATCTGCTATCCACAAGCGGATATTTGGGCAGAGAGTATTTTTACGAATACCTTCTAGCTCCTAGCTTTAGAATGCCATCGCCGATGGGAATGGAATTTCTTTTATTATAAAGTTAAAGTTATTGTTATTATAGTAAGGATTATAAAGTTCAATTTTGTACAAACATTTTAAGATATAAATCATATTCGTACGTTATACAGAAGTTGAACAATAACCATTAAATTAAAATTAACATTCAATTAAAAGTGACATACGATTCAAGAAAAGCTTAGATCGTTGGGTTTTACCAACGACCAGTGGAGATAATTTCGTGTGTGCCCAGGTTTTTTTTCTGTTGTTTTTATTTTTATTTTGGGACTGTTTGAATGCACATAACGCAGAAACTAATGGACGGATTTTGATGAAACTTGACATAGTGATTGCTTATGTTCTTGGTCAACATTTTTTATACTTTTTATCCTTTTTATGATCTGGTTTTAGCAAAATATCGAAAAACACTGCATATCTGTAGCGAAAATAATAATTATTCAGCTAGCTCAATAGTAGCTTATCGGATTGAAAAACAAAAAAATAGGTGAATTTAGTAAATTTTCCACTGATTCATTTGCGGTATAAATCATCCTTCTGCGTTATACTGGAGCTGAGCTATGCTCAAAATAGTTCATGAAATGTTCGCCAATAATTTTCCATCAGTGGAGACCGCAGACAACAGCCGTGCAGCTGTGGGTGGCGTCAATAAGTAGTATGTACCTATATAGGTATGTCGTATGTATATTAAAAGTAATGTTTGTGTGTTTTATGCGTTCGCGCATCGCTCATCCGTTTGCGATAAAACTTGGGGCATGTGCAAAAAAAAACATTGTTGTTGTGCGCACCCAGGAGAAGGTTCCGTCTACGTTGGGGGAGGGTTTCCACTTCATTGCAATTCCATTTTTTTTATTTTTTTCCAAAAGCAAATGCATTCATCATGATCTCGAATCTGCACTCGGTGGAGACAATAATATTATGTACAGTCGAATTTTCACGGGCGATTAAAATTGGTGCAAGTTAGAGGGATTTTTGATAAAATTCGAGATAGAACGATTATCCCATTTTGTTGAAAACGCATTTATTCATAGATCATAGTGAAAGTTAACAAAAAAAAACAGAAAGAAAAAAAACCTTTAAATGAACATTAATTAATAACAGAATAATTTGTGATACAAAGTAGATACCAGACAGTTTCCGATTTCCTGGTATGTTAGAAAGTTAAAAACATGTTTTTTTAACACTTCAGCTTCGAAAAATCATTTGGACTTACCACAAAAAGCATTTAAATAGGAGGAAATATGTAGGCCAAGTTTTGAAAATCAGAAAAAACATGGGAGGCGGACGAAGCAAGGCGAGTACGGGTCAGCTAGTATAAAAATAAATTAAAGAATTAATTTAAAATGTTATTTGCTTTCGTCGTTGCTTATCGCATTCTGCATTTGAATATCTTCGTAAATTCTAATTTTGTAAACAAAAATGCTGCTAAGCAATATTCCTAACGATTTAAAAAAAAGAAGTGATATACATTTTCGTTAAGTATGCTATCAAAGAATTTCAAGAAACGCATAATATGTCCTTTGGTTTAACAAGCGACAGAAAATCAATATTCCTTGGAAAATAATAGGAAATCAATGCTATTAAATTTCAAACACTGTTATTACGAACTAAATGTCCTTAACGGCTTTATTAACTAAGGGGAAAAAAAGAGTCCAAACGGTCGAATCTTTTCCTCTGTCTACATCGAATACAATTTGAATATGCATTTTATTGCTCCGCGCCGCCTTCCAGAAGAGCACAGCAATTGTAGCCGAACCGAACCTTGTGAAACAAATGAATAAATGGCGAAACAGAACACTGTTGTTTATGTAATTTCTTTTTCAACATCGGACAGTACTTTATACAAACATAAATACACATTGTTAAACATGGATAATGAATGGAGGAATTTCTATTTGCGATATTTTCTTACTTTTTGTTTAATAAAAAAAAAAAACATTTATAAATAGAAACGACAGTGCTGTGAGGTGATAAACTAATTGAGTAACCAGTTGTTGATTGTGTTGAGCCCATTAGCCCGGAAAATATTTTAATGAAGATTAGACGATGAAATTCCATTATATTGGAAAACATTTATTCGTATAAGACTCGATATGTACAATATGACGATTATTACCATTGCGATTGATAACGATACGACCCCTTTGCGATGGGTTTAATTAATTCCACAATAATGTTTGTGTGGTGGCGTAGTTAATTTAATAGGTATTACGTTTTGTCATTAACATACTGAGTCACCTGTTACATATAATGCTTATCCATTTGTTAAGCTATGAAGGTGCTTACATAAGTGATGTTCTTGCTAACTAATGAGTAATTTATATGTACATATACCCGTGTGTGAGTATGAATGTGCACTCAACGTACATTTCAATTACCTATCTACAGCAGAAGACGACTGATGTCTGGCTGCTGTGTTTACCTGACTAAACGTAATCAAAATATTGTTAATTTTACAAATAACTTCTTTACGGATAATAAATGAAAGAATTTAGGTCTTTCGAAGTAGCTCAACTGAAAACCTCTTCGCGTTAAGTATGAAACTGAGCTGGATTATTGCTGGCTTATTTACTTTTGGGAAATAAGGAAATGCGAGTACAGTGGTGATCCAATATAACGAATGATACAATGTCCAATTGCATTCGCTACATCGAAAAATTCGTAATATCGAACACATTTTCCTTGTACGAAACATAGATATACATAATGTAATTATGTAGATAGATAGATGTGCATTTATTCAACTCTCGCTTAGTAAATTAAATAAATGTATAAATATTGTTTCTAATTCACGCTTCGGTGTATCTAGTCTTGTAAAAGTGTAAAAAAAATTTTTTTTTATAACACGCACAGACCGATGATTGCGAAAAGCAGGCCCAGGCTGTAGCGCATATGACCAAGCTTGAGTGTTTCGCGATTTTTTTTCGGTTATTCTTTCGATTATCTTATCAAACGGTTACTGGCATATACTGGAAGTTTTATAAATTCAAGAAAACCATTAATTTTGGCATAATATCCCTATAAAGTAGAACCTCGATTATCCGGTACAATGACCGGGAAGGGCTTGCCGGAAAATTGAAAAACACGGAAAATCGAATAATTAATAAAACTATATCTTTAAGTTAATTTTCAATGGTCAAAACGTTTCGCATCCATGAAGGGGTTTACATATCCAGAAATAACGCAACCCTATCACAATCGCACTTAAATATGCACCATTGAGTTTAAACTTAAACCAATGATTTTATGCACATAAAGGAATCTAGATGGTTTCCTATATGTAGATTATAAAATAGGTGTCTCTACTTTTACTAGACTCTGCCGACTGACTCTGCCACAACCTTCAGAGATAACGGCGCGGCGCGCGGTAAGGCAGAGAGACGGTAATACAGTATCCCTAGTTTTTTTTTCGTTATAAAAGGATTGGAAGTTATTAAAAGAGTTAATTTCTAAATCCAAACGTATCTGTTGTTTTACTTTATTTTAATCCTTACTATAATAAAAATGTTACTTTTTTTCGACTGCAAAGACTTTGTTCCCTTTTGTTTTAAAAACTACTGCACGAAATTGAATCCGGTTTTCACACTTGGATTGCAAAATGTCAGGAATACAGGCTTAGGATATCTTTTTTCATTATCTGCTATCCAGAAGCGGAGATCTAAGCAGATATCTGGGCAGAGAGTATTTTTACGAATACCTTCTAGCTCCTAGCTTTAGAATGCATTGGCCGATGGGAATGGAATTTCTTTTATTATAAAGTTCAATTTCGTACAAACATTTTAACCCTTAAATGCCCAGTGTATCTTTAAAGATACAACCATTCAAAACATGATATCTTCGTTAATATTAGCATTTAAGCTTCGAAGTTTATATTTTTGGGTTTATTGACTCAAATTCTACCTACAATAAAATACTCAGTTTCTTTACTATCAAATTGCAATTATTATTTAAACAATTACTGGCTGCAAGATTTTTTAACAAAACTTAAAAAAATTGAGTATTTTTTTATCAAATATCTTATGAATTCGTAGCACTAAATTGATAAAAAAAAATCATGCGGATGTAAATATATTATGTGAAATGATATAATGTATTCATAATAAATCATTTTCAGAACGCGTTTGAAGGGTTAATGCCCAGTGTATCTTTAAAGATACAACCGGTTTTTTATCAATAACTTGATAAAAAAAAAATTTTATTTTTTTTCGGCACCTGATTCAATATGTATGTTTCATTTAACATATAATATATTTTTTCCAAACAAATCGGTGTCGTTGGGCATTTAAGGGTTAAGATATAAATCATCTTTGTACGTTATACAGAAGTTGAACAATAAGCATTAAATTAAAATTAACATTCAATTAAAAATGACATGCAATTCAAGAAAAGCTTAGATCGTTGGATTTTACCAACGACCAGTGGAGATAATTTCGTGTGTGCGCCAAAACCGGTTTTTTTTTTTCTTCTGTACCTGCTGTGTTGTTTTTTTTATTTGGCACTGGCGAGGAATTGAGGATATCTGTTTGAACGCACATCACGCAGAAACTAATGGCGCATTTTGATGAAACTTGACATTGTGATTGCTTATGTTCTTGATCAACATTTTTTATACTTTTTATCCCCAAAAATGATATGGTTTTTTTTCAAAATATTGAAAAATACTGCATATCTGGAAGGAAAATTGTAATTATTCAGCTCTAGATCAATAGTAACTTATCGGATTGAAAAACAAAAACATAGGTGAATTTAGTAAATTCTCCACTGATTCATTTGAGGTATAAGTTATCCTTCCACGTTATCCTGGAGCTGAGCTTTGCTCAAAATAGTTCATGAAATGTTCGCCAACAATTTTCCATCAGTGGAGACCGCAGCCAACAGCCGTGAAGCTGTGGGTGACGTCATAGTGTGTGAATGCTCGCTCAATACATCTTATACAATAAGTATGTACAGTAGAAATCGGTTATAACAATATCGGATATAACGATGAACCGGATATAACGATATATTTCCGAAGTCCAGGCCAAACTCCATTTAACTCAAAGTAATTTGCTATCGGTTATAACGATGCCGGATATAACGATGAAACCTTTTATAACGATGAAAATGTATCAGATTTAGGTCGAAAAACTGTTTATAGCGATGAAAAAAAAACGTGTTCTTATGTTACATGCTCGCTATTTTCATTTCATTTTTTCATTCTCTTATGTTTGTTGTCATTATTATATATTATATTTATATATTTATATAATATATTTTCGTATATTTTCTTATGCGTGCGTGCATATGTGTGCAAATATATATTATGGTATGTATCTCAAGCATTCAGTTAGTCTTGAATTTTGTTTAAAATGAGTGCTGCGGGCAGATAGTTTGTCAACAAGGCGACACTTAATAACCGAAAATCCTTTTCCATTGCCAAAAAATATGAGATTATTTCAAAAATTGAAAGTGGTGTCAGAATTACTTTTGAATAATGCTGATAACGAGGATGACGATAATTCGACTGCAGATCAGGAGACCGAAGAAGTGCACGTTCCATCTATAAACGAAGCATTTACTGCTGTCGCAACAATAAACCATTTTATGCTCCATACCGGATATGGGCTGCTTCAAATTCAAATTCAAATGTTGGAATCCAAACATCGGACAACTCTCTCAGAAAATTATTTTACACAACCAAATGTACAAAATAATGGGAAATTAGCGATTTCTTTCCTCGACAATTTCATTGCATTTGAAGTGTTTCTTTTTCGACTTTTTCAGTTTTTTTTTTTTGTAGTATCGGATATAACGATGAACCAGTTATAACGATGAAATTGTAAGGTCCCTTCGACATCGTTATAACCGATTTCTACTGTACCTATATATATCTGTGTATGTATATGTATATTAAAAGTAATGTTTGTGTGTTCCTCTTTTATTTGTTCGCGCATCGTTCATCTGATTGCGGTAAAACTTGGGGAATGTGCAAAAAAAAACATTGTTATTGAGCGCAGGACGGGGAAGATTCCTTCTACATTGGGAGAAGATTTCTACTTCTTTGCAATCCCATTTTTTTTAATTTTTTCCAAAAGCAAGCGCATTAATCATGATCTCGAATCTGCACTCGGTGGAGACAATACAGGCGAATCCCTCTACATAAATGTCGAATTTTCACGGGCGATCAAAATTAGTCCAAGTTAGTGGAGTTTTTGAGAAAATCGAGCTAGAACGATTAATCATTTTTTTGAAAACCCATTTATTCATAGTGGATGTTAACAAAAAAACAGAAAGAAGAAAAACTTTTAAGGAACATTAATAAATAAAAGAATAATTTGTGATACAAAGTACCGGTCTATTAGAGTTTCCGATTTCCTGGTATGTTAGAAAGTTAAAGAACACTTTTTTAACACTTCAGCTTCGAAAAATCATGTGGACCTACCAAAAAAGCATTTAAATACGAGGAAAAAGCTCAAGTTTTGAAAATCAGTAAAACATGGCAGGCGGGCGAAGCAAGGCGAGTACGGTTCAGCTAGTAACACATAGATTCAAATAATTATACGAAACAATACATTGAAAAAAATTGAATTTATGTACAGAATGCTGATACAGACACGAATTTAAGAAAATTCAGCAAATAAAGGGACGAAGAATGGAATCTGATGCACATGCACAAATTTCTTGTATACATAGTACTTTATTTGTCGTCTATCAGCCTAAATCTATTTCATATGTTAAAATAACTGCGCAAGTAGGTACGACTTGTACTTCACCGGATTTTTAAGTATCAGCAGTGCCTACGCCGGTTGGATGTTGTAGAAAAAGAGTAGGCACTGATTGGCTTTAATTTGGCTAAGCCCAGTGTTGTTACTGTTACTACACATCAATTGTGCTTATTTTACCTCCAAGTGGTAACCATCGGGTACTGGTCGCTGCCCATCCGGGCACGACTTGCTAAACTTATAAGCAGGAGTGCTGAGCAAGGGAAAATAGCAGCACTATAATTCACGCCAGCGGATGAATTCCATCAATGGAACCAAAAAAATTAGTTCCGAAACAACCAAAAGCCTCGGAAAAGGACGGATCTACTGTTGACAACCACGCTAAACGAAATAAGGACAACGACGTTCGGATATGTACCTGGAATGTTCGTTCAATGAACGGCGACGGTGCATCCGAACAACTGGCAGAGGCCCTAAACTGCTACAAGGCAGATATAGCCGCCATCCAGGAAGTGCGATGGAATGGGCCAGGCAGAAAAAGGATGGAAAACTGTGATATCTACTACGGTGACTGCTATACAGAAAATAAACAGCGCTTATTCGGATGCGGATTTGTCATACGCGGCAGACTTAGGCAAGAAGTCTTGAGCTTTCGGCACGTGAGCGAGCGTCTTATGACAATCCGTGTCAAGGCAAAATTCGCCAACATAAGCCTTTTATGTGCTCACGCCCCCACAGAAGAAAAAGACGACGCTACCAACGATAGTTTCTACGAGCTTCTCGACCAAACATACGAGCAATGCCCTAGATATGACGTTTAAATCGTACTGGGCGACTTTAACGCCAAGTTAGGAAGAGAGGACATCTTTGGTAGGACGGTTGGAAGGCACAGCCTACACAACACCACGTCCGAAAACGGACTAAGGCTGATTGACTTTGCTGCGGGGCGAAGTGTCAGTATAGCAAGCACACAGTTTCCACATCTCAATATCCATAAGGGGACATGGCGGTCTCCGGATCGAATAACCGTCAACCAAATCGACCACATTGCGATCGACTCCAGACATGCCTCCAGTATTATGGATGTCCGAACCTTCCGGGCGGCCAACATTGGCTCGGACCACTACCTTGTTATAGCCAAGGTACGAATGCGGATATCCACAGCGCCACAACAACGAAATACTGTGAGAAAGTACAATGTCGAAAAGCTACAATCGCAAGACACCGCCAGAGCCTACAGAGAACGCATATCCCGATCTCTTGCTACGAGTCCTACCGCAGCAACAGCTAGTACAGAAGACCAGTGGCAACACTGCCAGCAAGCCATCATAAGTGCCGCGAATGATGTGCTGGGTTTCACACGACCACCACCACGAAACCCCTGGTTTGATGAAGAGTGCAGACTAGCTAACGCGGAAAAACAACAAGCGTATAAAGCGGCGCTGCAAAGAAGGACTAGATCTGCTCGCATGCTCTACGAGCAAAAGAGACGGGAAGAACATCGGCTTCTTAGAAGGAAAAAGAAAGAGCACGAGAAGCGTGCGCTCGAGGATATTGAGAGATGCTACTCCAGGAACAATGTACGGAAGTTTTACCAGAGGGTAAAAAGAATGTGCCAGCAAAACAAATCCCGTACAGAAACCTGTAGAGACGCGGATGGAAACATCGTAGTAGAAACACAGTCGGTGCTGAGAATTTGGAAAGACTACTTCTGCAGACTGTACAATGGCGATGACGACCAAAATTCCGCTGTCAGGCAGAATGAACCATTCAACTTAGATGATGATAGCCAAAACTCCCATCCACCTGATCAAAACGAAGTGCGGATAGCAATATCCAAGCTTAAGTCCAACAAGGCTGCTGGACCTGACGGTTTACCCGCAGAGCTGTTTAAAGCAGCTGGAGATGACTTGGTAGTGAGCATACACCAACTCATCTCTAAGATTTGGTCAGATGAAAGTATGCCAGATGAATGGAATCTCAGCATCGTTTGCCCGGTTCATAAGAAAGGAGACCCTCTCAACTGCTCCAATTACAGAGGCATCAGTCTCCTGAACATCGCCTGCAAGATCCTATCTGCCATATTGTGTGAACACTTGAATCCTTTCGTCAACAACCTGATTGGCCCCTATCAGTGCGGTTTCAGGCCAGGAAAGTCCACCATAGACCAAATTTTCACACTCAGGCAGATCCTGGAAAAAACCCACGAAGTCCAAATCGATACCCACCACCTGTTCATCGATTTCAAGGCCGCCTATGACAGCATCTGGAGGGATGAACTGTATAGAGCCATGTCTAGTTTTGACATCCCTGCCAAACTCATCCGTCTGTGCAGGATGACGATGGAGAAAGCTCGCTGCTCCATCAAGGTCGGTAATGACCTCACCGAGACCTTCGATGTCAAAAAAGGATTCAGACAAGGTGATGCGCTGTCATGCGACTTCTTCAACATCATACTTAAAAGAATTGTTCGAAACTCACATGCCAACACACAAGGAACGATCTTTCAAAGGTCCGTTCAACTACTTGCATACGCCGATGATATTGACATCATTGGTAGAACACAGCGAGCTGTCACCGGTGCGTTCGCGAGTATAGAAATGGAAGCGGCCAAAATGGGCTTAGCGGTAAACGAGGGCAAAACTAAGTATATGCTGTCAACAAAAAGGGACAATCAACATCGACGAATTGGACAGAACGTCACAATAGACAGCTACGACTTTGAGGTAGTAAAGGACTTTGTCTACCTCGGCTCTGCCATAACATCAAAAAATGACATCTCGTCGGAAATTAAACGAAGGATTACTCTTGCCAACCGCTGTTTCTTTGGGCTAAGAAGGCAATTGAGCAGTAAAGTCCTTTCCCGATCGACTAAGGAGACTCTATATAAGACCCTTATCATCCCAGTCTTGCTATATGGAGCTGAAGCATGGACTTTATCGAAAGCGGATGAAGATCTCCTTGGTCGCTTTGAGAGAAAAATCCTTCGTAGGATATTCGGTCCCGTTTGCGTTGACGGGTTTTGGAGGAGAAGATTCAACGACGAACTGTACGAGCTATACAGCGACATCAGCCTGGTCAAAAAACTGCACATTGGGCGTTTAAGATGGCTAGGACATGTAGAGCGCATGGACATCAGCGCTCCGGCTCGGAGAATATTCAACTCTAACCCGGAGGGTCAGCGCAGCAGAGGACGACCTCGCCTAAGGTGGCGCGACCAAGTAGAACAAGACCTCAACCAACTTGGAGTGCGCAACTGGAAGCGGTTAGCTAAGGACCGGGCTAACTGGAAGAGGTTGTTGGTTGAGGCCTTGGTCCACCCCGGACTGTAGCGCCACCTAAGTAAGTAAGTGCCGACGCTCTTTGCACGTTATCCATGTTCTTCAATCAAAAATGACAACTTGAATGATGACTTGAGTGTCATACTGAACCTATAGTTTTCATCAGCAAGAATGGCATCAGTTCTGCGTGACCCTCTTGTTAGATGATGTCAAAAGTCAAATTTTATTTTTGAAGTGAAACTTTTTTAGCCGCGGTATAGCAAATTTGCCTGAATCAGACGAAAATGTGAAACACTTCCCCTTCTCCAATTTCAACAGGCAGTAAAATAAATTCAAAAAGAAAAATGCAGATACATATCGAGCCACAAAATATCAAAAGTACAACAACAACAAACCAAGCGAAGAAAATAAAATTCTTATTTTCAACCACACCATGCAAACATTGGGCCATCGCATACGAGATGATTTTCGCGGACAGAAAATCGGTTTGGTAGGCGAAGCGACTGAGGTCTGCGGTAAGAAAGGACTGAATATCTTCTACGGAGTTTGCTCCGAAAAAATACTACCACAGTGAAAAGGGGTTTATGTATACAATTTCTTCTGCGGGTAAAAATGTTTTCATACAACAATTTTATATGATATGCGACTTCTTTTGGGTTTGTATATTGTTTGGTTTTATTCCTAAAGATAATATGAAGAATAAATAACGTCGTTTTTAGTTCATACCTTAAAATTCAGCTAGCAATACACTTTTGAATATTTCGATAGTTTTTTGTTGGCAGATAAGACTTCTTTCTTATGCAATGCACATTGCAATGCAAGACCTATTTCGGTAATTGTGTACAAAATGGATAACGCCTCGATTTTGATGAAATGTTTGTATTATGCAGAGGGTATTTTTTCGAGTATCTTTATGCATCGATGCCAAAAGTGGTGTCCAATTTGTACATAAATATCATTATTTCGTTCGACGAATTGTGTTGTTCTCAAATCAGGAGATGGTAACCCTACGATTTGCTGCGATTTGTCATGCTACTAGGGTTATCCAGTGAGTGTTTATAAGAGGGACAGATCGATGCAAGCTACTGATAGTAAAATGTCCTATCTTCGCTATACTAACAGCTTTTGTGGACCAGAGTATAGAACCTAAGAAGATTCACTTCTTACGCGAGAGATTCTCACGCACCTTTTTTAACTTCAAAACTGTCAATTGAACCTCTTCTTTTTTATAATTCGCAGAAGTTCCGGAAGGGTTTATAACTATTACAACCCTTATAATGCAACACACAACGAGCGAGCTGTCCTTTGGGTCGCCAAGAGATCGGCAGAGTGGTACGAAACACGGGTATTAAGTTTTGGCTAACTCTATGGGTGACTTTCAGGATAACTGCAAAGTTATATCAATAGTCATTGCTTTTTAATTAAAATTTTTTTTTCCTCATTCATTGTTTCCATTGTTTACGCCTTCGCAGTGAGAAACACAATTTTTCTGATTCGAAGCGTGGGCATGGACAAGTGTTGATGACGTACAGTTCACAGTTGAAGCAAATATATTTATGTATATTGAATCGATATTCCATATTGAAACTCCGTCGAAACAGAGGAAGGAACAAAAGTAAACTTAATAAATGTCTGTAGTTTTTGTGGCAACGAATCGTTTGATGAGCTATTTGTAAATAAAATTCTATAGAGTTCTATAAACTTTTTCATTTCGAGTTATTTAATATGAATCAGGAGTTCGAAGAGGTACTATTTTGGTGTTTGCCCGGATTGAAATTAGTTTCATAAAAGTCAAAAGTCCAACGCACTAACCATTAAGCTATAGGCTCCTTATGTGAATGATTTAATTATTAGAAGTTATACCATGAACGCCCAGCTAAAACAAAGGGTGGAAACATTAGATTCCGGAAATTAATTCCTTCATCCATGTAAAAAACAGAAAGAATGTTTTTTTAATTTTTTGATTTGATTTCATTTTCATTAAATTTTTATATGGAAGGCAATTCGTGTACCATTTAACTAAAAACACAATAAAATAACTTAAATACAAAATAATATAATACATAGAAACAAAATAACCTTAAATAATAACCGTAATTGGACTATTTCGTTGAAAGCCCTTATTTTAAAGTACAACTTCACAGCGACGCCGCGTCGTGGCAGAGTCTACCAGGTTTTGTAGGTGGTATTGTTTGCCATGCTTCCTCAATAATCTTTAAAAGCTGCCTTCTGTTGGCTGGTTTCTAAACCCCGAGGTACTTTTTTAATTTACCATCATACCATGAATACGTTCGTCCCGAAACCACTCAATTGCCTTTTTGCCTATGCGCTTTGGGCCGTTGCTTTGCGGGATAATCATTTAAACGGTATTTCGTCATCAGCGTAGGGAAACAGGACTTTTAGGATATGCCAAAATATAAGAAACACGCCCAAACCAGGACATTTGCACCCCCATGTTTGATGGTTTTACGGTGAATTAGGGTAAGTACTCTGTGTTGAGTATCCAGTACCACCAAATAGGACAAATTAACAAATTAACTAAAAAAACAAAACCTCGAACTTCAGGACAACAACTATGTAACCACAAGACAGACTAGGCAACAGTTGCTGAAATAAAGGACGATAGAAAAGGACGCTACTATACCAAATCGTATACCATATCGTGGTCGTGGGCTCAGTATTGGAGTGACTGACATAAATGCATTTTCGTCATTTTTGAGCTCGGAATGTTTTCTAAGTGAAAAAAATAAGATCTTTTGATTGGTGTAATAAAATCTCTCCTATCTCTATTATTTCAAAAGATATCAGTGTTACAAATAACATAATATAGTAATGTGTAGCCGTTAAATAAAACACGCGATTCTATATTTTGTTTACTATTCTTTTTATTACTTACTAGCTGACCCGTGCTCGCCTTGCTTCGCCTTCCAGCAACTTTGAATAGAAAACAAAATATTTTCTTCTAATATATTGCTATATGTATACAGTGTACTCTCTCCTTACGGACACCTCTCATAACCGGACAGATTTCAAAGAACGGAAATAAATATACGATTTTCTATATAAAAAATTCTCCCATAACCGGACTCTCTCCTAACCGTACACGGACACCAATTTTCGTAACCGCAATAGAATGTCGCTCTCTCTCTTAAATGGACAAATTGACAAATACTTTATTTTGTTTTTGTTTTGTTCTCCTCTTCTTTACACTTTGCAAAGAAACGAAACAAAAATGTAAGGTGTGGAGTGTGCCTTTGCTTTACTATCACGTTCGCGGACACTTGATTTTCTGTGGGGAACGCTAGAATTACACACGCATGTTTCCGACATTTTGAGAGATATTTTATATTATATTGTGCGAATTTTGTATAAAGATTAAAATGATTCCGCTGGTCACAGTGAAGTGAAAATTTGTCTCTGATAGGACAAATAATGCCGGAATATGGAAGCATCCTGTATTTCTCGTCAGGGTATCCCGTCTTGTCCTAACATACCTAAAATTGTCATGGCCCCGCTAATTTCCTCAACCATTGACGGCATATGCTGTCTTGTCCGCAAACGTGTTATTCAACAACTATGTATGTGCATTTATAAATCCTATTGCATTTTTTAAATAGGTTTGTATTTTAAATAAATGTGCCAGAAATAAGTATTTTTCGGTAATTTGTGTTTATCACATAAAAATGAATACGTTTATAAAATAAAATTAATACATGTCTATTGTGTTACTTTTTTTAAAAAATGTCAATTTATTTTTTTCTCCCATAACCGTATACCTCTTCTAACCGGACAAATTTCTCGGTACCGTCAGTGTCCGGTTATGATACAGTTCACTGTATATGTATAAAGGGTGTCTCAAAGTTCACGCAGGAAGTAATTTTGATAGAAAACACCGGTTCTTATTTTTTTTAATCGATTCATAAAGTAAGTAAAGGAACCCTCTTGTTGAAACCACATGTCATCCATATCCATATCTTGCAATTTTGGCACAAAAAACTGGATTATCATGTCGCGATAGCTAGCACCATTTACTGTTACTGTCTGACCAGCCGCATTTTCAAAGAAAAATGGTACGACAATGCGTCCAGCCCAAAATGTGCACCATGCAGTGACGCCTTTGTTTCTTAACAATCACTCCTGTATTTTCTGAATCCCAAATACGACAATTTCGATGGCTAGCAAAGCCATCAAGATAAAAATTCGCCTCATCGCTGAAGATGATTTTGTTTGAAAAATCTGTCAAACGTTAATTATTTTAAATATGTTGCGTTGACCTAAGCCCCCGGCCACTCTCCGTCATATCCACGCACGGCACGCGTTTGGTAGTGTGATGAATGACCTTTAATTCTATGAATTATGTATTTTCATTTGTCATTATCTTCTTAAAAAAGTACATACACAGAAGTGACCTAAAACTCTCACGGGACAGGGATTACAATCAATATCACATTGGCTTCCAAATGCAGGTAAATAGCGGAGTGGTACTGAGGTAGGTTAAGCATCATTTTTCAAAAGGAGTTGTTGTACGCACGCCGGGGTAGGTTTCTGAAATAAGAGGTGAAATTTGTATGTAAGGGGTAATCTTTGAAACTATCCACTGAACCGATTTGTCCTTAATATAAATTTGTTCACCTACCGTAAAGTAATTGTATTATGTGCTTAGTCTTTCTCTCTTCAAAACATACTTTATGTCCAAGTCTGAGCTCAATCGGCAAAGTAGTTCCGAAATCGGAATTTATCGAAAAAACACAATCAAACAGAAATTCATTTTTATATGCACATGTATGAATAAAGATTATGTATAACCTTCACCAGTATACACACCCACACAGCAACTCCCCAAAGTTTCATCAGCCATCATCATCACCATCGGATGAGTGATGAAAATGATCGCCAGACCGACCACACAAAACACGATTTACTGCCCGAACAAAATGGCGAAGCTGTAGTGGAAGTAGGCAGCGCTGTCAAAGTTAAAATACACGTAAACCCTATAGCGCGAACACAATGCGAAGCTGATGCTGTAGTATGAATTGTATGGTGAAGCGCAAAGTTCAGCCAACTTCAACTTTCTACTTCCACTACAGCTTCACCATTGTGTTCGGCCAGTTACCCAGCATACTGCAAGAGCAAAAGCGAAGAGAAAAGCTTATATACTCGTAATGCAACAACGTGATCCTCTCCCAGCAGGTTGACGGACAATTTCAATGGTTTTCTGTGCTTTTTAATCAAAACCATTAACAATCACATTATTTATGTCTATTTCGCAGCTTCTGGGTAACGTAGGAAAATGATTTATACCTTATAATCTTTGGCAAGAAATGCTGAAATCAACCAAATTAATTTCATTGAAGTAGGTGCACGCGTTATCACGTAAAGTGCATGGAAGTGTTTAAATTGTAAGCATACAAATAAAAAAAATAATTTTTGTGCATAATTAAAAGTATAAAGCACGATAATATATATGCAATCCATTACAGAGGAACTCAACAAATATTTTAGCGAAGGTTTTATCAAAATCCGTTCAGTAGTTCCCGAGATTAGCCAGAACATACATAAAAGTAGTTACGTCTTTATAAATAGTATATAGATATATAGATAGAAGAAGATAGATAAGATAGAAGATTTTCACTTCTTGAGAAATACGTACGTCTCGGCAGAAAGTTAATAATGGAATCAACTGAGTTTTAACTTTTTGAAAAGCTGCTGTACCCGTTGTGTTTCGGAAAAAAGGGAAATGTTGATTGTTACACCAATACGACGATGGTATCGTACATGCTGGAATGATGGCACAGTACAAAATGTTCCCGTGCCAGTGAGACAAAGAAGTGCCCGTAGTGTCGAGAATATTGCTGCCGCTGAGGCTTCAGTTGAAGAAAGCCCAAATGTGTCTCTCACACGTCGTTCTCAAGCGTTGGGCATCTCTGTCGTTGTGGCGAATTTTGCGAAAAGATCTTGGCCTACATCCTTACAAGATTAAATTGACGCAAGAACTGAAGCCGCTTGACCACCAGAAGCGTCGTATGTTCGTGAATTGGGCTGAGCAACAACTTGAAAATGATTCGGATTTTCATCGAAAAATCATCTTCAGCGATGAGGCTCATTTCTGGCTGAATGGCTTCGTCAATAAACAAAATATGCGGTATTGGTCAGGCAGCAATCCACACGTACTCCATGAGTCATCATTGCATCCCGAAAAAATTACGGTTTGGTGTGGTTTATGGGCCGGCGACGTCATTGGGCCGTACTTCTTCCGTGATGATCAAGACCAGCACGTTACTGTGAATGGGAATCGCTACCGTTCAAAGATAACCGAATATTTTTGGCCCGAATTGGATGATATGGACTTGGAGGACATGTGGTTCCAACAGGACGGCGCCACAAGCCACACAGCGAATGTCACAATCAATTTATTGGAAACCAAGTTTGGAGAACGTGTTATCTCACGAAATGGTTCAGTCGCTTGGCCGCCTCGGTCGTTCAGCGTCTGGACTTCTGCAAGCGTGCTCGTGGTGGCCATGCAAAAGAAAGCGAATTCCATACATAATGGCATCGAACGTACTTTTACAGGAATAAAGAATTTCATTAATATCCAAAACCGTTTTTGTTTTATTTAAAAAACTTTTGTAGCGCTCTTATTGAAAAACCCTTTATATTCGGCGCGCGCCAGGCTAGTTGCTGATCTCAGCAAATACTCCCCGTGTTTGGTACAGTAAGACTATATGTCACTATATACGAACTTTTTGGAAGCGCTCAGTATTGATCTGCCACATAAGCCTTTGTATGGGAAAGTCATATTTTTGTATGAATTTTTTTTGAAATTTTATTGTTTAAATGACCAATATCTACAACTGAGCTCAGATATGCTTCATTTGCACACACATAATTCAGTGCTGATATATAGAGCATATCAGTTTCATACAGTTTCTATTCAATAGTGCTTCGTATGCATGATTATTTTTCAGTGTTTAAATGCTTCATAGCAACAAAACGAATCGAAGGTTCAAGCATTTTAAGTGATTACAGTATATAAGTGACACATAAGTTTAACTAGTGTGCCCGTGCGAGAATTCTCGCAAGAGAAAATCCAACCCCCAAAACTCAAAATTATAAAGTAAAAGTACGATTCGTCAGTGCTCCTGGAAATTCTTTTTCTTTTGATATCCCATTTGTTGATATTGGTTAAGGGTGAGAGCCGCAAATGGTACATATACTACAGAAATAATAAGTACAATCAATTGGTCGCCGTGGCCGTAGTGCTTAGTGCGTTGGACTACTACGCAATGCTGCCCGGGTCTAACACCTAAAGAGTTTTTTTTTCGAATATCTGACAAGCATCAAAGAGTATCATTTGTCATGATTGAGCTTCTCAACTCGCCGTTCGGAGTCAGCAAAAAACTGTAGGTCCCTTCCATTCATGCAAAAAAAAAAAAAAAAACACGCACACACAAATGATTGCGAGAAGAAGGCCAGGTTCACCTCGAGCTGTAGCGCCAACTAAGTAAGTATTAAGTCTGTTCCGTACCTGAAAAAAGCTATAACAAGTTGGTTGGTAAACGAATTTTATAAAGACAAATCATGCCGTAGGAAAATCAACGGGATTGATACTTCTCGATATTGAAAAGGCATTCGACACTGTTTGGCACAATGGTCTTTTATCCGATATTATATTTATACACATCAGACATCCCAAACTTACCGGAATGCGAAATTGCGAAATTGTATGCCGATGATACTGCAATATACTCGTCGCATGAGTTCGGTCTCAATATTGAGACGAATCTGCAAAATGCGGCAGAAATATTAATATTATATTATAGTAAGTGGAAAACAAAAGTGAATACGGAAAAGATTCAAGCTATCTTTTTCACTAGAAACAGAAAGTCTTGTTTCTAACCGTCTACCAATTTATCAATAAATGGCAATTCCATACAGTAGGAGGCGGTCGTTAGATACCTAGGCGTTTATACTGATGAAAAGCTTACATTCAGGGAACAAACTGCAAGGACATTACATAAAATATGTATTGCTATTAAGATGCTACATCCATTTATAAATAGGAATTCTTCACTGACAAACGAAAATAAAATATTAATGCATAAAGTGATCTTCCAGACAATTTTACTGTATGGCTTTCAAGTGTTGAGCAAATGCGCGGATTGCCATATCAAAAAATTGCAAACACAGCAAAATAAAATTTTGAAAATTATGCTGAACCTTCCTTGGCATCACTCTACCTCCAATCTACATAATAGAGCCATTGTTGAATTGATATCTGATAGAATTCACAAACTTATCGAGACGTTCTTGATCATATGTGACTACTCTGATAATCTACCAATTAATGAACTTAATGAACTGAAAACCAAACCATTATAATGATTTCCACATGTTTGAAGATATCTAAAATATTGATTCTAGTCTATTTAATTGTTAATTTATTTTGGTTTTTTTTTTTAAATTTATTTATCTACATATATGTATGTTAATTTATTATTCTGTTAATTCAATTATTTGTTTATTTATTCATTTGTTACATTGTGACATAATTTTTCTAATTACTTATGTATTTGCCAATCTTTTTATTTGCTAATTTATTTATTTATTTATTTATCTATCAATTTTTGATTTATTTATTTATTTATTTGTTTATTTTTCTATTTGTTATATTACTTTTTTGTTAATCTATTTCCTTGTTAATTAATTTATATGTTTATTTGTCCACATATGATATTATTTTTAAGTATTTATTTATTTATGTATTTATTTATTTATTTATATTTTTATTTATTTATTTATTTGTTATATTACTGTATATTTATTTGTTAATTTATTTGTAATATATGCCATATTGGCTTTGTTTGGTTAATTTAATTTTTTATTTTAATACATTTTTTTTCTCTTGAATTGAGGGCTTTTCTCGTTGTTTCCCTTCAAAAAAAATCCATTGTAAAGTATATACCATATGTCAATTTTCTTTTCAGTTGAAAGATATACATATCATATCATATCTCTGTATTGTAAATTGTGTGGTGACTTGCCTTTGTTATTTAATAACGAAATAAAAATATATCTATCTATCTATCTAAAAATTATTTACATGAACTATCATAGAAAATTTTTGTTTTTTCCTATGAAGTTTCCAAATTTGATTCATTTCAGTTCTTATTACCTAATGAAAATATACATTGTGACCTTGACATATCTGCAATCGAAGAGGAAATCAAAAACTTCAGCACAAAACATTTAAAAAGCTTGGCCAACCACACAAATGAGGCCCTACGAAATTAACCCTAACAGGAAACTACCAGAAGACGACGCTTAAAAAGCTGCAGAGCTAGGGAACCTGACTGGCCCCTATCAGGGCAGTTGCAGGCCAGAAAAGTCCACCATACCATTGTATATGAAACTAATAGTACTATCACTTGGGCAAATCGATGGTGGTGCGCCTAATGTACCGAAGAACAACTACACCGTGAGTAACAAAAAATATTCAGATTTCTTCTGTCATCTACATGCGAATCCACTCGAGAGATCACTCTGTTAGTGCCAAAATGGCAGTTGTTAGGGGAGGTTGTGTTGTCTCCGCCAATTTTTTCCGGAGTTACCGATGGGTAAATTGAAGAACTCACTTCGGTACAAAAACATGCTAAATAAATAATGAAATATATACACACACGGTGAAATATATTGATATTTAATAACTTTTTATAAGTTAAAAGAACTTTAAGAATCTAGTATAATTTAGATCAATTTTAGAAAAAAAAAGATGTAAATCAAAGAATCTAAGAAATATAATGTGGACTAAAAAATCAATAAATTTAAAAATTGGTCCTACAATATTATATTGGCAAAGGGGGTACAGAATCCACTATTTGCTAAATATAGTCACCACGGAACCAACCGTAAAAGAGTTTCCATTTGGTGACATTTATCGTCTATCGGTAACCCTGTTTTTCATTCGGTTTCCCATCTCACGTAACTCTGTGTGAGAAAAAACAATGAAAAAATTTGAAGCTGAGTGACTATTGGAGTCCATTTCATAAAATATTGTGTATGCATATTGTGACATGTTCCCTTTACTCTTCACCCCTTTTCATAACTAAGGGACGATCTTCGTAAATTCATTTATTATTTACATATACTTACACATAAAAATGCGTTTGTGTTTACTTTCGGATTTGAGTAAAATAAAATACCAACTAAGAAAACGCATTTCATACCCAACCTTGTGGCTTGTGGGTGAAACCAGAGACGAAATATTCCTTTTTGAGAGGGGAAGAACACAAGTTTCTTCAATATAAAATTAAATATAGGATGAAATGTATTTATTAGCTCGATTTCTGCAAGCGATTTTTTTCAGTGATTTCAGAGGATTTAATTGTCATGTGTGTATTTTTGTATATTTGTACATACAGGCATAATTAGGTCAAATGACGATACATTATGTAGGTACATAAAGAATGTACATGTACATACAAGTATGTATGTATGGATATGTATAATGCTACTGTTTAGTTTCTGAGCGTCTTTAATCATATTTGGTATGGAATGAAGCTCTTAATTAGTATCTACTTTCAATAAAATTATAACGGAAATTATAGCCGACGTAAGTATGCATACTTTTTCAAAAATTTTAAAATCAAAATACCTATTTTATAATAGAAATCAAAAACAAATATTTCTTTCCATGTCACCACCTGAGGTATGTATGTACATATGTACATACATATATTACATGTACATATGTAGGTGCATTAGTTTACCAACTACCAATTTGTTCCAAAATTTCCCGGAATAGCCAACTTAATTTTCAAAATGTTCCTCAGGTTGGATTTATCAACATTCTTCATCAGGGGCAGTAAAAATGGTTTAGTCCTTATTCTAATCAAGTGCCAGTACATGACATTCCCCACGAAAAAGTGTTCAAGTAATTCATATCAAGTACCTACTTCAAGTTCAAGTTCATTTTGCTGTTGGGGCAATGGTTTTAAAGATCTCGGTATTTATGTAGTTTCGCCCGAAATTTAAACAAAGCATTGGTATAAACCACATGAGTAAATCATATTCAATGTTAGGCTTTGTAATGATAGTGTAAGGTATTTAAAGGTCATTGTGTCACTCTTTCCCTCTTTAACAGTCTTGTCCGTCCTCCGGTCGAATATGCAAAATTTGGACACCTTATTGCAAGAATCACAATACTCTTATTGAAGCCGAGCTTCTCTGTGACGACCTTTTTACCCTAGTTCCATATTTGAATCGGATAAAACATTATCTCAAAGACAGGCTAATAACTCATTTCAGGTCTGATAGATGCCCTGATACACCTGCTATATGTACTTTTAAAATTTAATCGCATTACCTGCGTAGATTAAAGTTACTGCATGCGTTTCAACCGCAACTCCATATTTAAAATACTAACGTTGTTGGCTTCAATTTGAACAAAACTATAATAGACTGTGTACTGTACTATACCTATTTCATAAAAATAAAAATTGTTTTCAACCAACTTATATCTAAACAGCAATTTTATTCTATTCTCGTTCAAATATAGTCAATAAACAATATATACTTTCGTTCAAATATAGTCAATTAACAATATATACTTTCCATTTTTGGTACAGAACAGATCAACTAAAACACAAAATTCATCTTTTCCCCAAATGCAGGAAAAGAAAAATATAACCTGCGCAATGATTTATGAGTTTTGTTTTGGCTTATTCACTGAATGTGTTTGTACACAAACACACCTATACACATATAATTGGTTTTACTCATGGTTTCATTCAAATTTCTACTAAGCTTGAAAAAAGACATAAATCCTTCATAGTTCATCTTCTTCTTCATCTTTTCATACTCGTGTCGTAACACTCAAATCTCATTTTTTTTTTTTTGGCTTTTTAGTTAACTCTCCTTGCTTTTGAGTGAACATCAGAAGGCAATGCTAAGCAAGCATAACCGGTTTTACTTTAGTCCCACTCAATATTTAATTTTTACTCAATCCTCTCAGAGCGTAATATTTTGTTCCATTTTAACGGAGAAATGTCGATGCGCCCTCTGGCTAGCCGAGGAACAAACAAAAAATCTTGCTTGATGATAGTACTATTAGTTTCATATACAATGACCATACCCAAATTTTCACACTTAGGCAAATCCTGGAAAAAACCCAAGATACCCACCACCTGTTCATCGATTTCAAAGCCGCCTATGACAGCATATGGAGGGATGAGCTGTATAGAGCCACGTCTAGTTTTGACATCCGTGCCAAACTCATCCGTCTGTACAGGATGACGATGGAGAAAGCTCGCTGCTCCATCAAGGTCGGTAATGACATCACTAAGACCTTCGATGCCAAAAAAGGATTCAGACAAAGTGACGCGCTGTCATGCGACTTCTTCAACATTATACTTGAAAGAATTGTTCGAAACTCACAAGCCAAAACACAAGGAACGATCTTTCAAAAGTCCGTTCAACTATTATGCTTACATATGCCGACGATATTGACACAGCGAGTTGTCACCGGTGCGTTTGCGAGTATAGAAATGGAGGCGGCTAAAATGGGTTTAGCGGTAAACGAGGGCAAGGCAAAGAAAATAATAAGCGACACTCAACATCGAATTGGACAACAGACAGTAACAATAGACAGCTACAACTTTGAGGTAGTAAAATACTTTGTCTACCTCTGCTCTGCCATAACATCAAAAAATTACATCTCGTCGGAAATTAAGCGAAGGATTACTCTTGCCAACCGCTGTTTCTTTGGGCTAAGAAGGCAATTGAGTAGTACAGTTCTCTCTCGATCGACTAAGGAGACTCTATAGAAGATCCTTATCATCCCAGTCTTGCTATATGGAGCTGAAGCATGGACTTTATCGAAAGCGGATGAAGATATTCTTGGTCGCTTCGAGAGAAATATCCTTCGTAAGATATTCGGTCGCGTTTGCGTTGACAGGTTCTGAAGGAGAAGATTCAACCACGAACTGTACGAGCTGTACAGCGACATTAACCTGATGGCTAGGACATGTAGCGCGTATGCACATCAACGCTCCGGTTCGGAGAATATTCGACTCTTACCCGTATGGTCAAGCGCAGCAGAGGACGACCTCGCCTAACTTGGAATGTGCAACTGGAGGCAGTTAGCTAAGGACTGGGCTAACTGTAAGGAGTTGTTGGTTATGGTCTTGGTCCACCCAGGACTGTAACTTAAAAGGCAATGTTATAATCCTCTATGCACAAATTATTACTTGGTGTCCTTCAACAGATGCAATTTAAATTGGGAAACAAAACAAAAAAAAAAAAATCAATAAAGCAGCGCTCCTTATTTTGAAAACAACTGTAAAAGCGTGATTCTTTAAAATTCTGTCCCAAATTCGTTGGAAAGGGGATGAGGTATTGACTAACAATGGCTTTCGCTCCTAGGTGCTTCGTGTCTTCTGTTTGTTGAACCCTAATCCTACCACGTTGTGACTTTGAGTCACATTCGAAATTATTTCGGTTGTATTTCTATTAATAACGTCGGTAATTTACTTTTAGGCTTGTGTATTCTACTTTTAAACAGTTCTTAATAAAACGTGCTAATTTAAATTAATTTTTAGTTCTTGGTTTGAATTGTTTTTTACCATTCTAAAAATACTAACGTTAACTACCACGTTGTGACTTACAGACACACAGTAATTTTTAATGTAGCCAGAATTTCAAAACATAGCATGCGTTTTCAAAATGTGGCTGTACGTGTATTTGGTTTCCTAAACGACATGTATCATAGTAACTACATAGTGAGTGAGGGTAATCCGCCCATCAAAGAGTTCATCCGCATGCATACTTGGTGCAACGAAAAACAAATAGATGGCCAGTAATGCAAAAGTAAAATTTGGTGGATGTTTGCGAGGTAGTTTTCAAATTGCTCTAAAAATAATTGAACATACAGAAATGATTATGTGAAGTATCTTCTTTCTTTATGTTACGCTACAGTGCGGGTTGTACCAGCGCCTACTTCTCGCAACCATTTGCGTGTGTGTGTTATATTTTTGCATGAATGGAAGGGATCTACAGTTTTTTGCCGACTCCGAACGGCGAGTTGAGAAGCTTCTCATGACAAATGATACTCTTTGAATGTTTGCGAGTATCAGACATTCGAAAGAGGTGAAACCTTGAAAAAACTTTTACGTGTTTGCTGGGAGTGAACCCGGGCAAGCATTGCGTAGTAGTCAAACGCACTTACCACTACACCGCGGTGTGAAGTATAGTCTTTACTATCTGGGTATTGCTACTTGGGTAAACGAAGTCACAGACACATATATTTGCAGAGATGTACAGCAATAATATAGGTATACCAGAGGATATCGCACATATGCTATGCAAATGTAAAAGCACAGCACGCTATCTTAGGGAGATACTTCTTTAGTGGTCTAGAAGAGGCAGACCTAATCAACTCTAGACTCGTTCTAAAATTTTGCAAGGTAATGAAATGCTTTAAGGAAATCCATCCTGGTATGGAGTTAAAACTAAGCCACACAAGCTACCGCGCAAGGTTAGGTTGAGGGGTCGCGATGTACCCACTCTGATGATTGCTCAGCCAAACAATCCCTCTCAACCTAACCTAACTTTGCGGGGTTGCTTTAACAGTTGTATGGCTTAGTTGTTACCCTGAATGCATGATGTCAATGGAAAATATTCGCCACAAACTATTTCTTAAAGGGTTGGCATAGGATATGGTTGCATCTAACATTCAACGAAGAGGTCAACGATATTTTAGCAGAGCAAATGCTCGCATTGTGAATTCATTTCTGAGCCATTGCAACAACATCAGAAAATAGTGATACCAATACGCCGCGCCGTCACCACCGAGATCGACAGCATATAATATTCGTAGTCGATGCCACATGTGTCCATTAAAAACAAGGGCGTGCGAATAAACAGAGTTCTAAGGAGTGTGGTCTAAATGTCTGCAATACGCACTATCAGAAAATGTTAGTTTGTTGAAAATGTATAAATAAGTAATGAAATGTTTAATAAAGTTCCTGCTTTCTATATATTTGCATGTACCAACAATTTTTTTATATTAGCATTCTTAAACATTACACATGTGACTGAGAGTCACAACGCGGTAGTTTGTGTAAAAAATATAACCTAGTACGATTAGGGTTAATTGGAATTGGCTTGTGTACATTTAAATATGAAAAAAGGGACTCCGGAAGTTAGGTGATCATTTTTTCGCTTGAAAATTTGAAGCATCTACATAGCTTTAAAAACAAAAAATTAGATATTTCGACAATAATCCAGATAAAACAGCAACCTTTATATGGTGTACCACTCGGAATTTTGTATGTATTTGAACACTGGAAACGATTGTGGACAGTTCTTTATTTTGACCCAACCCCGTTGAATCCCAATGTTTTGGGCTGTATAAATTGCATGTATATCGGACATTAACCCTTAAATGCATGCAAACGGCACAAACCGTTTTCTTCCGATGTATTGGCATGTAAGCAAAAAATTGATGTTAATGTATCGAGTCCCACATTTGGGCCATTAGATGAATTTTCAAGTGGGTCCCGTTAGAATTTTCCAAGAAAAACACGTACGCGTGGCGGTTATCATTTTTAACTAAAAACCTGTGATTTCTATCAAAATTACTTTTTACAAAATTACTATTAACCTTTATAATATAATATTATATTAATAATAAAATGTACATAACTAACATAATTAACACTTATGTAAATCATGTGCCATATATGGAACACGCTAAATTTTAGCAAGTTTTAATTATACAATTTTACAAAATTCAAAAATTTTGATGAGAATGTGTTTTTAGAGCCCCCGCACACTACAGACTTTCTATCGGCCGATAGTTTGGTCGGGTTGGGCTGGTTAGTGCGCACACTGGGCCGATTAAATAGTCGGGTTGGTAGTGAGTGCGCACACTAGACAAACAATCGGCCGACTGTTCTCGAACGATTTGGTTTTGCTAGTCTTTAAACACATTTCGCAGAGAATATTCGCTTAATGGTAGTTAGTAAAAAATGTTCCAGAGAGGCAATCATTGCTCTACGCCCAAATATGTCCATAATTCCATATTTAAATACGACGAAATATCCAGAACTTAAAGAAAATTAATTTAAAATTCAGAGCAAACTTAGCTATCGAAAAAAATCGGCCGACTTTATAGTCTGTAGTGTGCGCACGTAGAAGAGCGCCGTACTGATTAAGTAGTCGGCCGATAGTTTGCCGATACTTTAGTTTGAAGGCAATCGTGTAGCCTATCAATCTTATTTATCGGCCGATATAGAATTGTTTTAGTGTGCGCACTCTCATATATTTTCATACTGATTAAGAGCCCGACTAAACTGTCGGCCGACAAAAAGTCTGTAGTGTGCGGGGCTCTTAGAGTCAAACACAATCAGGATAATTTTTTTTCAAGTTTTGAAAAATCATGCATTTAAGGGTTAAATAATATTACAACTCGGATTAAATACCTACTCGTATTCTCGAACCAAAAAAAAAGTGATGCAATCATTTTGGAAAATGCAAAAGACTTCAAATGAATTCAAATGAATGCAATGAGTGCAAATGAATGCAAGAAGAATGCAAGCATTCAATTGAAGTCACAAGTGATTGCATTCAATTAAATGGTACAAAAAAAGGATGCAATCTTTTGAATGCTTAATGAATGATGATTGCATTAATTTTTTGAAGTCTCAAATTGAAGTCAATGAATGCAATCAAAAAATTGAATTCATTAAAGAATACATTTCAAAATGATTGCATTCTTCTACAACTCTGGCTTCAGTGATACATAAGTAGGTGGAGAGAGCAGGAATACTAACCGATTGCAAAAGATTAATCTAGCGCCAGTGTTTTTCAATCTTTTCAGAAAATAACTTATATTGACTCTTTTTGATGAACTGGAAAAAATATAGATTTCATTCGTAAAGTTGATGAAATGTTGATGTCTTTGTTTTCAGAAAACGAATGTTTGGAAGAGGCATTGCAGCCATTGTTAGGACAGGGGTCGGCAATAAAGAAGACATCACCTCCTCAAATAAATTAGATTTCCGACTTGTTGTTGGCGTTGATGTCGTCTTATCGACTGTAGGTAACACCCTATCACTGTCAACTGGTGCGAGTCGTGCAAGCTTCACTTGCAGAGAAACTGCATATTTTTTGACGACCTTCCAGACAACCAAATGGCTTCCTGAGTCCAAAGATATCTGTAGAAGCTGCGGAGATGAGGAAGAAAGCCAATCGAGCCAACGTCTACTCTGCTACTGCCCCACTCTCCAAGAACGACGGCTCCGTACTTCAGGCCATAGATTCTTGGCGGACATAGCTCGGAAATTTAAAGATATCGAATCTCCTACGATTCACCAAAAGCAAAAAATGGTTAAAAAGTTGGTTAAAAAGAGAATTTACTACCAAACTAAGAGGGGGGATTAACAAATGATTGCTCGAACAATCACACACCCTTTCATATCTAACCGACCACCTCCGAAAAATCAAATGAAGACGGCTGTTTGCGCGGTGGACGGTGAGCGCCGCCAGTTGCTAGGGTCGATTCTGTTTGGAATCTCGAAATTTTATAGAGGTCCTAGCGGAAATTACTCGCCCGATCCCAAAGTTCTTCTCCTGCTCTTTGTTTTTTATGAATGAAAGAGAAAGAACAGCATTTGAATGAAAAACTTACCACGACACAGGACGAGGCATTGAATGACACACTGACATTCGAGTGTCTTCATGCTATTTACATGTGAAGTTTCCGTTTCGGAAATGCACTCTTTTTGTTTGCTTTATTTTGGGCTCATTCAATCACTGCTGCTGTTTTCGTTCCCAGCATCGGTTACTCAAAAAAACATAAACACTCTGTTTCTTAGTTTAAAAAAAAAAAAACAAATCTTACTTTTTAATTAATTTCAACTGACATTTGTCATTTTATGCCAAATTTGACAATACGTAAGCTTAAAAGCGGTTTAAACCGTTTTTAACCCCGGGTTAACTGAATTTTTAACGCATCGGGTTTAATAAACGTTTTTGAGCATAAATTATGAACATATGTTTAAATGTTCGGCTTTAAGGAATGCGGGTTAAAGATCGGGTATTTAAATTTGATTTACACCCGGAGTGAATATGGCCGTAAATGTCGCTATAGCATGCGTCCTACAGTTTTCATTATTCACATAACGGTAATTATATAGCGCATTTGTCATGTTGTGCCTCACAACACGAAAAATTGAGTTGTGGATTACTTCTCTACAGAAAAAGATGTATGAATCGACTGATCAAATATTGAATGTTAATGCTTATATCCCTAATAGAAACCTTACGAAATCGGCGTATAACCTATTTTCCCGACGAATCTGAATTCGACAATAAGCGAAGATAGATACTAAATCCTTTTCTTGATTTATCCATACATTAAGCTGACCTTAACATGTAAGTGAAGGAAAAACTGATTGAGCTTTCTGCAGGCGGAATTCGGAAAATGCGGTTTTAATCGCAGACGATAGACGATTTCTGGATGAAAAGAAGGAACGTGTACCCAGATCTTGCAAGAGAACCACTCAGGTTATTAGTACCGTTTGCTAAATCCTACTTTTGTGAACTTACGTTTTCTTCAATGCTGAACATAAAGACTAAGGCCAAAAACAGAATGGAATAGGAAGACGACTTAATTGCTTGCGTTTCCAAAATATCTCCTCAGTTTGACAAAGTAGTCAATAAAAAACAAGCCCAACGCTCTCGTTAATATATATAAAACAACAAAAAGGAACAATAAAACTGAACTTCATGTTTTTATTTTTGATTTTGAAGCACGCGACCCATACTTTGAAAAACACTGATCTAGCCAGCTGTAAGCAGTGAAGTTGGAACTACTTGTAAAGAAATATAAGAGTTCAATTATTTCCATTTTTTTTTTTTTTTTTTTTTTAAGGGAAATTGAAAATATACTCCGCGCCACTTGAATAGAAACAACGATTTTTCTTACGATTTAACCGTTTAGCGCTTTAGTAAGCTTAAAATGCAGCGTTATTGTTTATTTTTCTAAAAGAGGAATCCATACCGAAAAACAATGCATACTCAGAATAAGGCAAAAAGTCATGTTAGATTTTATGCATTTTTGCATTCACGCGAAAAAACACTGTTTTTTTTTTTTGCTCCACTTGAATAGAAACATTCGCGGTAGTCGCCGCATTTCTTTATGATACGGTACGATGAAAATAAAGGAAAAATAGTAATAAGACTGAAAATATATTTTTTTCATTTAATGCAAAAATGGGCCGAGCAAATGCATTAACTTCTGCAGAAAATGTAAAAATAGAAGTTTAAGCTAAAAATTGACTCCCCTTACCCACAATCGCCGAAAAAATTGCCAGAAGTGCTGAAGTTGTGTGGTCATTTGTGTAGCAGAAAGAAAACTACGGAAAAAACATAAAAGAATGGTAAACAGGAGCCACATCAGAAGCAGACAGAAGAATAATTCTTAGATTAGCTTCTAATTCCAGCGTCTCTGCAGCATAAATCAAAGCAAAGACTGGTGTTAGTGCTAGGCTTAGTACCGTTAGGCATGTAACAAATAGTGGCAACATTTGAAACGCCTGAGATTGCAAAAAAAAAAAACACCGTTAAACCCATTACAAAATCAAAATCGCTTGGATTTTTGCAGGACGCATATAACGTCTGATAAAATGTGGACAAGAGTGGTTTTTTCAGATGAAAAACAATTTATATGGATCATCCGGATGAATATAAGCATTATGTCCATGATTTGAGGTAGAAACCAAGTTTCTTGAAACGTTACCAGCTGCGAAGAAGTTGTTATAGTCTGGGAAGCGATTTCATGGTATGGAACTGTTGATCTGGAGTTTCCTACAATAAAAATTACCGCAAATTCGTACAAGTAGATATTGGAAGTAGCTTTCCCTAAACTTTGCAATATCTTTGGACAAATATCTTGGACATTCATTACAATTAGACATTACCAATCTACACTGCAAGGAGCATTAAAAGTTGGATATCCGGGCAAAATGTGAGCTTGCTACAATGGCCATCACACTCACCGGCCCTTAATATTATGGAAAACGTGTGGGGATGGATGGTTCGCAGAGCCTACGATAACGGACAACAATTTGACAATAGTGAACCACTCATTACTGCAATTAAGACATGATTCACTTCCCAAAAGGGTTTATGAAGTTATTTTAAGTAAAGGTGGTACTGGTAAGTGGTACAAATTATTAAAAGAAGAAAAAAATAACTTTGGTCTTACTATTTCTTCATTTTAATTAATTTAAGCAGATGTTTCTATTCAAGTGGAGCAAAAAAAAAAGTGTTTTTTTCGCAGGAATGCAAAAATGCATTCTAACATGACTTTTTGCCTTATTCTGAGTATGCATTGTTTTCCGGTATGGATTCCCCTTTTAGAAAAATAAACAATAAAGCTGCATTTTAAGCTTACCAAAGCGCTAAACTGTTAAATCGTAAGAAAGATCGTTGTTTCTATTCAAGTGGCGCGGAGTGTATGTAGTTAAATGAATATTTCACTTTTCATGCGACCATTCGACCGTTCACTGTGTTTCTTCGACCGAATAAAAAGTCATGTAGAACTGATATTTTGTGTCACTTAATAAAATGAGCTACAAATAGGCTGTCAATGATTTAACAAACAAAAAAAAAAATGAACCGATTGGGTTCGGTCTCTAACTATGTATATGAGGTTGATGTGATAAAATTCTAAGGAATCGCTTCATAAAAGTTGTTCAGTCACATCGTACGTTATTGATATGACAACTAAAATTTCTCATGAAATATTTACCATTACTTATATTTCTGTTCAGTCATGCAATAAGTTTTCTTTTTCACATTTGAAAATTTATTTCGACTGCATTTTCCCCCATCACACGTGCCATTGAATTTTATTACCCCTATTACCCAAATCAATTTGACACGAAATTTCAGTGACAAATAGAGCTTCTGATTTCCGAATTCTATCTAGGTGACAGCTGTCGTTCGACATGAGAGTCATTTCTAAGTTCATAAGTCGTAAATAAACGCCATTTGTCACGTTTATTCCAATTGTGTGTTCGATGAACTTTTCGACGTCGACAGCGATTTGAAAACGAATCATTCGAAAATGTTACTTGATTTAATGTTGGAATTGCAAAATAAATTTCTGGGTATGCATGACCCTTTTTCAGTCCCAGGAAGTTGTATTTTGCATTTTTACAGGTTTTGTTAGCATTGAAAAAGTATAACATATGACATAACGTGTCATAAATAAGCGACAGTGAAAAAGAAACACTGTTTGTATGTAGATCCGTTCATTGGGAAATGTTACCAGAAAAGAGACATCCATTAAGTTCATTCCTCTTGGATACTTAATATCCGACAGGTACTGCCATATAGATAATCACATCATTTATTCACGCTATTAGCAGACATGCTCTTTTTAGCGGGCAGTAAAACTTTCCATATTTAAACTCCTGATTAATGATTTTAATACCCCATTAGTAGGCGATTCAAGCGCATATCCTTAAACATCCCGTTCATGCTACACTAAAAGCGTAGTAAAAGCTTGCCTCCACCCAGGACTTTGAAGCACCACAATTAACACACCATTGGAGATTTTAATTTGATGAAGTCTTGCGACGTCAGAGGAAACACAGTCACATATAAAGTGATTTTAACTAAAAAAAAAAATGGACGGCTTGTAATAAAAATGCAAATTAAGTTTAAAAAGACTGTAGGTGGACAGGCGACAATTGGTTGAGGCAGACAAGTGGGAAAAAAAACTAATTTGCTATCACTCCCTAAAATATGTTTGCTCTTTTTATAGAATTGTTTAGGTGAGTAAGGACCGGAAGTCGAAAATAATAAAATATTCATGAATGCGAATTGAGAATAAATTTGACTAAAAACGGGTGCCTAAAACTTGAACTTATAATGAAGGATAAGGGTGAATGTGGGGCGAAATTTGCAATCGAAGGATAAAATGTGGAATGTAAGTCCGCGGCTATTATTTTTGTAAACACAATATTGTCCACTCCTTAAAAATTGAATGAATTAGCCCGTTATCAACGTATTTATTAATTTTATTTGTGGTAATTTGAGGAATTTACCCAGAGATTAAAATGTTCTAAGGAAATGATGTCTCCTTATGACGCATGGAGAAACATACAATGTGTTCCACCGTTTTGTTGTCTTCCACCCAAAGATGAGATTAAGTTTCCAGAATAAGACTTTTTTTTTGAAGGTTATATATGTTATATTAGCTGTTGCCGCCCGTTGCCCGTGCACTAAAACAGTCGCATTAGTTACTTGTTGTATGTTAGAAAGGAAGTAGTAGGAAGTCAATATACTCGTACATACTATACTATTCTTTATAAATTGAGCTTAGTGGTTGCTCCCCATAGATATAACGATTGCAAAAAATTTGATGGAAATGTAATATACATACCTGTGAACAAACACATGTACACACGTACACACATGTACACACGTACACACATGTACACACGTATGTACCTATGTATTTTATGTGATTATCAAATAATGGTACCTACTCTCTGGTTTCCTATATCCGAGATTTATACTTAACGTTCATAGTTAAAGTAACATATTATGTAAACGCAGAAGATATTAGGCTTTGATGTAAGCATTGAGCTCATCTATTGGTGTTGATCGTGGTAGAACTGGTAAGGTCTATCTAAGATCACCAACTATTTATTAATTTTAATACTAATCAACGTCTACCAATATAATGTGTATTTGTGAATTGAAATAAAAGGTAAAACTTTATTATGTATGTAGGTACTGATTTTTAACTTTAAGGTAACCTAATACCGATACAAAAGGTAACAAAAAATTGCGCATTCATTTTCTTCATCAAAAAATAATGAACAAATAATGAGAGCGATGCAAATTATTGAATTAAACAATTATATTTTTTGGATAAAAAGTAGCGCATTGGCTAATCCAGGAAGTAGAGTATCTATTCACGAAAGTTTCATCCAAATTTGTTGTTCCTTCCCCCGATCTGCATCCTCATGCTGATGAAGCAGAAACAGAACTAAAAGTCTTTAGCACATATCAGCAGATTCATCCCCCTACTCTACTTGCATAAAGAGAATCCCATCAATGAATAATAGTGAAAATAAGAGTAAGCGATAGAGATGTTTATGGCTTCAGAGAAAGCACAATATCTACACAAACAACCCTCTCCCAACAGAACGACGATCGATGGCAATGGTTTTACCCATCAATGCACATATGAGCGAAGCGTAATATCTACACGAACAACCCTCTCTCAACAGAAAGATGATCAATGACATAATGGTTTACCGAAAAATTAATGAAAAAAAAATAAGAGCTTAAACTGAAATATTGCGAATTACATATATAATTAAGAAATTATATTTTTAAAAAGTAGCGCATTGTACATTCATTTCCATATCTCGATCTGCATCCCCATGTTGATGAAGCAGAAACAGAACTAAAACTAAAAGTCTCTAGCGCATCCGCATTCCGCATATCAGCAAAATCATCCCCCTACTCTATTTACATAAAGAGAATCCCATCAATGCGCGTGTGAAAAGGAAATAATGAAAATAAAAGCGATAGAGATATTTGGCCTAAGAGAAGAGAAGAGCATAATATCTACACAAAACAACCCTTTCGCAACAGAATGACGATCGATGACAATGGTTTCACCCATCAATGCACGTATAAGAAGAGCTTAATATCTACACGAACAACCCTCTCTCAACAGAATGAGCTGGAAAAATGCAAAATGTTGAATTAAAAAATTATACTTTTGGAATAAAAAGTAGCGCATTGGCTATTCCAGAAAGTAGAGTATCTATTCACGAAAGTTTCATCCAAATTTGTTGAGCCGTTAAGGCGTTATTGAGTCCCAAACATCCAAACATCCAAACCTCGTAACATCCAAACATCCAAACTTTCACATTTATATATTAGTAGGAAGTATGTATATCTAAGGTGGTAGTCCCCAGTTATAAATGCTACCAGTCTTCTTATATCGTCCCTTTGAAGTTTAGGGATCACCTTTTTTTATTTTTTATTGTAATCTTTGTTAACTGTAATATGTACATCTTTGTTAACTGTAATAGATTAAATGTTTTTTTATAGGATTTGATTAAATTCAAGGTCGGTTTTTTTGGAATTTTAGACCGGGACATATTGTCCCATTGGCATTTTTGAGTGGACTCAAGAAACAAAAATTTTTTTCAAGAATTCAAGTGTTATGTAAAAACAAAGAATATTAATAAAACAATAAAAAGTAAATGTAAATAATATTTTCCCTAAATATGGCTTTCTGGGATTCTTCGAACTTTGCTGGGACATATGATCCCAATGGGAGCGAAAGGGTTAAGGGCATTGGTTCCCAGCTCAGTGAGGCTCGCGGCCAACTCAGCTGATTTTTAAAATGATTACGGCCCACTCCCCAAATATGCCCTTGTTAATAAAAAAGTTTTACCTATTATTATTATTATATAACATTTTTTCCGAATAATATTTTTTTATTTTGAGGGCGGTTTTTGAACACGCATTCACAAGATCCTGAATTCGTGGTTTAATTGAGCTTGATGCTAGTCACATGTCATTTTCGCATTCGAAGCGATTTCGTTGCTTGTTTTTACTCAGCAACATGCTCGAAAAGCCTTGTTCACATAGATATGTTGTGGAAAACATTAAGAGATATTGCAATGCCTTTTTTGAAGATTTTGATAGTCTTCGCTTTTTAACACAACATTGACCATATTAATTGCTAGTTTCAAAGTAGAATTCGAAACTGCTGGTAGAGTCTTTGATGCTAGATGTATATCACGCAATGAGTTGTCACAATTTCTGTGGTTTTTTTTTTTTGCTTCACAAGTTCGACAGCCAATCATAGAGGAGGCCCCATCATTACAGAAGCCAGACATATTCGCCATGAAATTTGACTAGTTTTAAAGTATCCACTTATTACGTTAATGACGTCCTTTGCTTTGGAGGTTGTCTCTAGATCTCGTGAAAATAACAGCTCTTCTTTAATTGTATCACAACTCTTATCAAAATATCTCACGAAGACCAGTAACTGACAATACTGGGACATATCACTGGATTCATCACATTGCTAACCGAAATATGGAGAATATTTCAACTTATCCAGAAGCTGTTCTTTAACATCATCCGACACTTTGTCAATTGGCGACTTAACAGTGTTATTCGAAAGATAAATTCCCAAAAATGTTCGCTTAGCATGGTCATTTAAAACACTCTCAGTTACTTGCAGCTAACATACATATGTAGCTCTATCAACGTCTCACCAATCGAATGTGTATTTTTTCGATTTTGCAATCAATTTTGTGATTTCGAAAGATGCAGACAATGCGGTTTTTTGCAATCGATTCTGGTTGGATTAAACCTATAAAATGGATAAAAAAAATTAATATATTAATATAAAAAACTTCTAAATGAGAAAAAGAAAAGTTTATACTTTACTCTTGGGCATTTATCTTGCTCTATCTTAGTTCTTAAATAACTTATTAAAATAAAATTTACATATTTGTTTAGATTATTTCACAACAAAGATTTTGATATATATATCTTCTTTGTACATTTTCTGTGAGAAAAGTAATAACATAAAGAAATATTGTTTGTTTGCTTTCGCGACAACGATCAGTGGAGACCATTTTTTCATTTCATTTCATTTATTTATTTAAAATATTTTCACAGTAAGATTACAATATCTCATAATTAGTGAAAGGCTTAAGAAAAAATTTAAGTGGTTGCAATAATTTTATAAAATTAAGAGCTAAAAAGTGTATATACAATTATTTTAAGATTGATAAAGAAAAATTTTACAAATTACCTAAATTCTCATTATGTTAATCCAATTTAAAGTTTATTGTGTATCACTGGCCAAGTATTTAAAAAGATTGGTTTTGAAATTGTTTGCGCTTGTGACTCTCCTAAGTGTCGTGGGTAATGAGTTCCATAGGCGAGTGGCGTGGACGAAAAATGTGCGTTCAGATTGTAAACAATTAAATCTGGGTTGAATCAGTATAGCTGTTCTTTGGGAGCTGGCAAAATTTAGTCTGCTGTACAGATACTCGGGCTGTCGAGTCTGCATAATACCATGTAGTAGAATTAGTGACCTGTACTTAATAAGGTTATCAAAACTGAGTTTCATTATCTGAATAGAGAAGCTAGATATATGGTCATAATATCCTTTGTTGAAGACGTACCTTACCAGGTTGTTGTAAATAACATTTAGTTTTCGTCGAGTATTGTAGTCAACATTACAAAAGACTTCACATCCATTGCCACCGTCAATGCACCAGCCGCAGCGGGTATGCGTGCATGCGGTACATGCGTGTAGTATAGGTGATTGGAATTGCTTCGTGCTAACGTATGTATATGTATTATAATTGTTCGATCAACTCTCATCCAATAACTGGATAAATTTGGTTGCAATTTGTTTCATGATAAGTAGATGCAGGGCTTGGAACAGATACAGCTTTGTATGTATTATGTTTTGACGTTTTGGCGGTAAGAACGTAATATTTAAGAAAGCGGGAAAGTTAGATTGAAAGAAATTGCTAACCCACCTGCGTCACTTTTTTCCTTAATAGTCTATGGAAAATCCTTTATCCAAGCATTTCATTCAGTCATTTGGTGCTAAGCAAATTGTGAAGCAAGTATTTATGGCAACTTCTAAGGTGCAAGGACAAGTGTAGCATTTAACTGGAAGTCTCCTTCCAGTAGACAATTTATTACAAATACACATATATCAACATACAAAGAGAATATTTTTGTATGCGCAGCGAAGCGGGTACATCAGCTAGTATTACATAAAGAATACACAGTGTGTCAAATATCCCGGACACGAACCATATCTCAGCAACACTGTATACATAGAATGCACATGTATTTGCTCGAACATGCGTTTTAAGGCTTGAATCTTTTTCTACTGTTAAATTTCATGCCATTTGGTTGACATTTAATAATTAGAAAAATTATTTTTCCAGAACACCTATTTATTTGATGTTGAAATGTTAACATGGAGCAAAGAGCGGTCATTTAATTCCATGTACTTACTTAGTTGGCGCTACAGCTCGAGGAGAACCTGGGCCTGCTTCTCGCAACCATTTGTGTGTGCGTGTTATGTTGGCACGAATGGAAGGGACTTACAATTTTTTTCCGACTCCGAACGGCGAGTTGAGAAGCTCAATCGTGACGATACTCTTTGATGCTTGTCAGACATTCGAAAGAAGTGGTACCGTGAAAAAACTCTTAAGGTGTTAGACCCGGTCTGGAATTGAAACCGGCAGAATTGCGTAGTAGTCCAACGCACTAACCACCACGGCCACGGCTACCACGATTCCAAAATTCCATGTAAAACGTGGTAAAAATGCACCAGAAATATTCCAATTGATGCAACAAGTATAGCGTGATGATTGTTTGAGTAGAACATTTGCTTTTCGAGTGGCATAAACATTTTTTTGGCGGCAGAGAGACGCTGGAGGAAACATGAAAGGCTCCTTCAAAAATAAAGACAATGGTCATCACATTCTTCGATAGCAAAGGAATTATCCACAAATAATTCGCTCCAACTGGTCAAACAGTTATTTGTTATCTTGAAGTTGTAAATCGCTTGATGGCCAGAATCTATCGTATTCGACCTAAATATCGCGATCCAGGAAGTTGATCTTTATTGCACGATAATGCACCGAGTCACACTGCACTCATTGTTCGTAAATATTTGGGTCGAAATTTCGTATTCCGTATTCACCTGATTTGGTACCGTGCGGCTTCTCTTTGTCCCCTACATTGAAATTGAAGTTGCAAGGATACTTTTTTGACGACATTCCGACCATTCAAGCAACTTCGACACGGGCACTGGAGGCGATTTCGCAAAAAGAGCTAGAGCAGGTTTATGAATAATTATTGAATAGCTGTAACAAGTGTATTGAATCGGGGGGATAATATTTCGAATAAAAGCACCAGTCCGGGATATTATTTGACACACTGTGTACTCTGGTTCCAATGTATGACGATGGAATGGAAGCAGTAATTGAATCATTTACATAAATATGTACATACATAATGTATTAATAGCATGACAAGAAGAGTAAAGGCTGTAATTCAAAATAGAGGAAACCATTACGAATTTCTAATTATGTAGTTTGCAATAGTTTGTGTCTGTGTCGTTAAGTATAAGCGTGCTGTATAATATACGGTATTGTTATAATAATTTGAGATATTATATACATACATAATACATAATACATACATAATATTATGTACATATACATACTTATTTATTCTTTTAAATGGGTGTATAATAAATAAAAGATAACACATGCTACACAATAAATTAATACATAAATAAATAAGTAAATAAATTAACAGATAAATAGATCGTAATAGATTTAAGAAATAAGTAAAATTATTACTATAAATTAACTATATACTTTTTATGATACTTGAAGTGTTTCTAAATCAAAAGTTGTCAAGTTTTCCGATATATGGCGCTGGAATACCAACCTTTCTAAACAAAGTATGTAAATGTAAAACAACTTGTCCATAGAGTAGTCTGTATACAATTTTGTATGTTCACGCTATTGGATTGTTTACTCAACCGATGTTCACTCTACCGCGAGTGTACTGTATTGTATTGAATGACGATTCATAAGTGAACTATAGTAAACATGCACCGTGGTGTAGTGGTAAGTGCGTTGGACTACTGAGCTGCCCTGGTTCAATCACAGCCCGGGTCCAACACCTAAAAAAAGTTTTTCACGGTGCCACCCCCTTTTCGAATGTCTGACAAACAATTAAAGAGTATCATTTGTCACGATTGAGCTTCTCAACTCGCCGTTCGGAGTCGGCAAAAAACTGTAGATCCCTTCCATTCGTGCAAAAATATAACACGCACACACAAATGGTTGCGAGAAGCAGGCCCAGGTTCACCCCGAGATGTAGCTCCACCTTAAGTAAGTAAACATGCATTAGTTGTTTTTGGACCAATGAACAATATGTGTCCATATTGCCAAACACTGAAGTACAAAGGTGAAACGCCGGGAATGTCCTGGGGCGAATGGAAAAATTGTGTTGCCGGAATTTAATCCACCACCAGAGTCATTACTATTTTCAATGTCAGGAAAATTGATTCAAAATGATATTTACGTACATAAAACAGACGAAAATTAAATTCGTTCACATATATTTAGGTTACACATCCGATTCCATGCACTTCTTGAACAGCATTCGCCAATGCAATTCGTGCTTCCAGATGGCATCGTTCTGTGCACCAAGAGTTACTCGAAAAAATTTCATGACGATGACACTATTCACAATGGATTATCATTCCCATGATAAAAAAAAATAAAATCTAAATTGCTTTGAAGACTTTAAAAACAAACGAGAATACCCGTATTTTGGTGGGAATGCCCATTCGTCACGTCACGTTTATCTGTTCATCCGAACAAATTACACTACAGAAATATTGCAATTTAACCCATTACGGACCGGAAAATTTCAACGTTGGAATTTTATGCTGAAATTTTCAGGATCATCTTACTTTATACTCAGAAGCATTGCCGAAAAAAATAAAAAAATTCTATCGAATAGTTTTGTCTGCTTGCCGTGTGGTCAACCACACGCTGGGCCCCGTAGAATGTTTGTTCACTAAATTTTTTTTTGTTTCTTTTGTTTGTAAATCCTATCCTACTAATCACTACCTAGTAACATAAAAACAGAAGCAAACATTAGAATATTTAAAAAAAAATGTGTAGATTTTGTTAAAAATAATACTATATAGCCTTGTGATAATAACTTTATGTTATGTGTTTTCGTTTATTTTCCATGTGAGTGTTTTTTTTATTTATAAACATTTGTTTTCAACGTCGGTCATAATGACAGAATAAAAAATGTATTGATATGTGCCGTTTTGTCTATAGAGTATTTAAAATACTAATATATCATCTTGTTTTTCTCTCAAACGCAGTAGCAGGAGGTTTCCACAGAGCCTAATCCATGGTATCCACCATGGATAGGTACCTTCCGGCAATTGTTCCGAGAAGAATGAAATTCTATCTATCTAAAATCTAATATATAAATGTGAAAGTTGGGATGTTTGGATGTTTGGATGTTTGTATGTTTGGATGTTTGGATGTTTGGATGTTTGGATGTTTGTTGCTCTATAACACCTTAACGGTTTAACAGACTTGAATGAAACTTTCGGGAATAGATAGTATACTTCCTTGATTAGAGATTAGGCTACTTTTTAAACAAAATATACAATTCCTTGATTCCATAATTCGAGTTATTCCAATTTCCGCTTTTATTATTTGGTCATTATTTTTGGGTACACCGTTGTCATTGATCGTCAGTCTGTTGGGAGAGGGTTGTTTTTGTAGATGTTATGCTCTTCTCTTCGCCATAAATCCATCGCTGCTATCGCTTATTCTTTATTTTCTTTCTACCCATACGCGCATTGAATGATGGGTAAACCATTGCCATTGATCGTCATTCTGTTGGGAGAGGGTTGTTTCTGTAGATGTTATGCTCTTCTCTTCGCCATAAATCCAACGCTATCGCTTATTCTTTAATTTTCTTTCTACCCATACGCGCATTGAATGAGGGAGGGGTAAACCAGTGTCATTGATCGTCATTCTGTTGGGAGAGGGTTGTTTCTGTAGATGTTATGCTCTTCTCTTCGCCACAAATCTATCGTTATCAGCGTTGCCGGTGTGGCACGATTGTGCCATTATGGCACTTTTGGATTAAAATGGCACGGTGGCACTTTAGGATTTCATATGGCACCATTTCACATTGATTTTGGTATAAATAAAAAATGTGGAATCACAAAAATATTCCTTAAAAGAACAATTTTTTCAAACGCTTTTTGCATTCACTCACTATATTTACATACGCTGCGCTGAAAACATTAATTTTCGATTATCCTCATCGGTGCCAACTCCTTATCTGCCAAATTATTTTTTTAGTTTGAATCATTTGAATTTTGTCGGAGAAATGTGTCATAACGTGTTCTATTAAGAAGACTGAAAAAATGTGTTTTTCTATCTATTTGGTGGCAGGCAATGGCTCAAAATGGCACCTTATTTTGCCAGTGGTGGCACGAAAAAAAAATGTTCTGCGGCAACGCTGATCGCTATCTTTAATTTTCTTTCTACCCATACGCGCATTGAATGAGGGAGCGGTAAGCCATTGCCATTGATCGTCATTCTGTTGGGAGAGGGTTGTTTCTGTAGATGTTATGCTCTTCTCTTCGCCACAAATCCATCGCTATCGCTTATTCTTTAATTTTCTTTCTACCCATACGCGCATTGAATGATGGGTAAACCATTGCCATTGATCGTCATTCTGTTGGGAGAGGGTTGTTTCTGTAGATGTTATGCTCTTCTCTTCGCCACAAATCCATCGCTATCGCTTATTCTTTAATTTTCTTTCTACCCATACGCGCATTGAATGAGGGAGGGGTAATCCATTGCCATTGATCGTCATTCTGTTGAGAGAGGGTTGTTCGTGTTAATAATTAATGCTCCTTTGTGGGATTGTGACACAAAGTAGAGGAGGGATGATTTTGCTGATATTTGCTACCGACTTTAGTTAGTTGTGTTTCTGCTTCATCAGCGTACGGATCTGGATATACAGAAAGGGGGAAATGCACGATTTTTTTTACTTTCTTTTTTTTGTCACTTTACAGCGGTATTTGGTTACCTTAAGGTTAAGTTAGTGAATACCTTAGAATAAAGTTTTACCTTTTATTTCCATTCACAAATACATATATTGTGGTAGGGGTAGGCAGGCGATGTTGAGTCTTAAAATTAGTAAATAGTTGGTGATTTCAGACAAACCTTACCAGTTACTCCACGATCAATGCTTACATCAAAGCCTAATATCTTCTTCGGCGTTTACATAATGCTACTTTAAATATGAACATTAAGTACAACTATTAGAGACAAGAAACCAGAAAGTACCATTATTTGATGCTCATAAAATACATATTATGCACACATGTGTGTAGACGTGTTTGTACACAGGTATATTACATTCGCATCAATTTTTTATGCAATCGTTTCATCTATAGGGAACAATAACTTAGTTCAGATAATAATTCAGAATTCTTTATAATCTTAATTTATAATATCGCTTCCTACTACTTCCTTTCTATCATACTACAATCAAATGACGCGACCGATTTTTAGCACGGGCAACGCCGGGCAGGCAACAGCTAGTGTTAAGTATTTAGGTAGATATTAAGAGCAGTAAATATTGCAAAGTAAGTTTAGCTAATCACAGCTAAGTATAAAAGCTAAATTTAATAGGTTTCAAATATCCCACTTAATATATAAATGTGAAAGTTTGGATGTTTGGATGACGTGTAGACGTGTTTGTACACAGGTATATTACATTTGCATCAATTTTTTATGCAATCGCTTCATCTATAGGGAACAACCACTTAGTTCAGATAATAATGTATTGGCTTCAGAATTCTTTAGAATCTTAATTTATAATATCGCTTCCTACTACTTCCTTTCTATCATACTACAATCAAATGACGCGACCGATTTTTAGCACGGGCAACGCCGGGCAGGCAACAGCTAGTGTTAAGTATTTAGGTAGATATTAAGAGCAGTAAATATTGCAAAGTAAGTTTAGCTAATCACAGCTAAGTATAAAAGCTAAATTTAATAAGTTTCAAATATCCCACTTAATATATAAATGTGAAAGTTTGGATGTTTGGATGACGTGTAGACGTGTTTGTACACAGGTATATTACATTTGCATCAATTTTTTATGCAATCGCTTCATCTATAGGGAACAACCACTTAGTTCAGATAATAATGTATTGGCTTCAGAATTCTTTAGAATCTTAATTTATAATATCGCTTCCTACTACTTCCTTTCTATCATACTACAATCAAATGACGCGACTGATTTTTAGCATGGGCAACGCCGGGCAGGCAACAGCTAGTGTTAAGTATTTAGGTAGATATTAAGAGCAGTAAATATTGCAAAGTAAGTTTAGCTAATCACAGCTAAGTATAAAAGCTAAATTTAATAAGTTTCAAATATCCCACTTAATATATAAATGTGAAAGTTTGGATGTTTGGATGACGTGTAGACGTGTTTGTACACAGGTATATTACATTTGCATCAATTTTTTATGCAATCGTTTCATCTATAGGGAACAACCACTTAGTTCAGATAATAATGTATTGGCTTCAGAATTCTTTAGAATCTTAATTTATAATATCGCTTCCTACTACTTCCTTTCTATCATACTACAATCAAATGACGCGCTTGATTTTTAGCACGGGCAACGCCGGGCAGGCAACAGCTAGTGTTAAGTATTTAGGTAGATATTAAGAGCAGTAAATATTGCAAAGTAGGTTTAGCTAATCACAGCTAAGTATAAAAGCTAAATTTAATAAGTTTCAAATATCCTACTTAATATATAAATGTGAAAGTTTGGATGTTTGGATGTTTGGATGCTTGGATGTTTGTTGCTCTTTAACACCTTAACGGTTTAACAGACTTGAATGAAACTTTCGGGAATAGATAGTCTACTTCCTGGATTAGAGATTAGGCTACTTTTTAAACAAAACATACAATTCCTTGATTCCATAATTCGAGTTATTCCAATTTCCGCTTTTATTATTTGATCATTATTTTTGGGTACACCATTGTCATTGATCGTCAGTCTGTTGGGAGAGGGTTGTTTTTGTAGATGTTATGCTCTTCTCTTCGCCACAAATCCATCGCTATCAGTGTTGCCGCAGGTTGAAATAAAAAGTCACTAGGCCAACCTCTAAAAGTCACTGGAGTTGCTGAAATTTTGAAGACAAGTCACCAGAAAAAAAAGTAGCAGAAAAAATAAAATAAAAAATACTTTTTCTCTTTTTTATTTTAATTTTTATTATAGTTAGACAAACGAAGAACAACTTAACAAAAATAAAGTATTAAAGCTTATGGAGGGCTGCATGTTTATGGAATTAAAACTTTAAAGTCGTGTCCAGCGAGACAGTTAGATTTTAAGTATGTTGAAAACAGAAGGAATTCTCGATACAAACTAAACTTATTAGGTTTGTTCGTTGTCGCCAGCCCAAGGGTGCACTGATTAGTGTCAATTATTTTCGTGGTTGGCGAAAAACCCAGTGCAACCCCCATATCATCGAACCTTGCCCTGACAACTGGCATTCTTTGAAAATTTAACAGAAATCAAATTTGGTTAATTTTCGTATAGTTCTGCATTTGTTTAGTTCGTTGTTTTATTAAGAAACTTATCTGAAAAAAAAACACAAGCACAATGAGCAAAACCAGCGCAATGAAAAATAACCAAATGACAAATCAGCTGATTTAATGTTTTGACAGCCCTTTTTTCTTGCACGGACGAAATACTCGGGGTAAATCCAGTGAAGAACCAGTGTCGACAACGAACGCAGGGCAGCATATTAAGTGCGTTTTCAGTGTAGCACTGGCGGACAGTGCACCCTAGTGCGTCCTAGGGCTGACATCAAATAAACCTATTCTTCCAACTCCAACAAAAATCGACTTGACTTGCTAGAAAGGACCGTCATTCCCATGAACGTGTGTGTGGCCACAAAGGTAATTAAACTCGTATGTCAGGGATTTGACAGCACCAGGGCCTTAATATTAAAAAATAAATATATTTTTGCTTGCCACAAAAATCTAGTGACATGGAAATTTTTTGTCACTAACTGAGTAAAAATTTACTAGATATAGTGACAAAGTCACCAAAACGGCAACATTGATCGCTATCGCTTATTCTTTAATTTTCTTTCTACCCATACGCGCATTGAATGAGGGAGTGGTAAACCATTGCCATTGATCGTCATTCTGTTGGGAGAGGGTTGTTTCTGTAGATGTTATGCTCTTCTCTTCGCCACAAATCCATCGCTATCGCTTATTCTTTAATTTTCTTTCTACCCATACGCGCATTGAATGAGGGAGGGGTAAACCATTGCCATTGATCGTCATTCATTTGGGAGAGGGTTGTTTCTGTAGATGTTATGCTCTTCTCTTCGCCACAAATCCATCGCTATCGCTTATTCTTTAATTTTCTTTCTACCCATACGCGCATTGAATGAGGGAGGGGTAAACCATTGCCATTGATCGTCATTCATTTGGGAGAGGGTTGTTTCTGTAGATGTTATGCTCTTCTCTTCGCCACAAATCCATCGCTATCGCTTATTCTTTAATTTTCTTTCACCCATACGCGCATTGAATGAGGGGTAAACCATTGCCATTGATCGTCATTCTGTTGAGAGAGGGTTGTTCGTGTTAATAATTAATGCTCCTTTGTGGGATTGTGACACAAAGTAGAGGCGGGATGATTTTGCTGATATTTCTTACTTACTTAGTTGGCGCTACAGCTCGAGGTGAACCTGGGCCTGCTTCTCGCAACCATTTGTGTGTGCGTGTTATATTTTTGCACGAATGGAAGGGACCTACAGTTTTTTGCCGACTCCGAACGGCGAGTTGAGAAGCTCAATCGTGACAAATGATACTCTTTGATGCTTGTCAGACATTCGAAAGGGCACTGTGAAAAACTTTTAGGTGTTTGCGGCGGGATTCGAACCCAAGACCCCTGGCTCAGTAGTCCGACGCACTAACCACTTGCGCTACGGTGCCCACGTAGCTGATATTTGCTACCGACTTTAGTTAGTTGTGTTTCTGCTTCATGAGCGTGCGGATCTAGATCGACGGAATGGGGGAAATGCACGATTTTTTTTACTTTTTTTTTTTTGTCACTTTACAGCGGTATTGGGTTACCTTAAGGTTAAGTCAGTGGATACCTCAGAATAAAGTTTTTCCTTTTATTTCAATTCACAAATACATATATTGTAGTAGGGGTAGGCAGGCGATTTTGAGTCTTAAAATTAGTAAATAGTTGGTGATTTCAGACAAACCTTACCAGTTACTCCACGATCAATGCTTACAACAAAGCCTAATATCTTCGGCGTTAACATAATGCTATTGTACTTTAAATATGAACATTAAGTACAACTACTAGAGACAAGAAACCAGAAAGTACCATTTGATGCTCATAAAATGCATATTATGTACATATGTGTGTAGACGTGTTTGTACACAGGTATATTACATTTCCATACATTTTTTATGCTATCGTTTCATCTATATGGAACAACAACTTAGTTCAGATAATAATGTATTGGCTTCAGAATTCTTTAGAATCTTAATTTAAATAATATCGCTTCCCACTACTTCCTTTCTATCATACTACAATCATATGATGCGACTGATTTTTAGCACGGACAATGCCGGGCAGGCAACAGCTAGTTTGTTTAATAAATTTAATGAATAATAATATTAATATGAACATATTTACGCTTTTATCTGCGATTAATATAATAATTTTGAAGCAGTTCTTTGTGTGAACATGCACATTACATTTTTCACATATATGTATGTAACAACTGTGGCTTTGCAAACAATACAGCGACGGCGATTTGGAGTATTGATGGTAGTGAGAATATCAGTCACTCATAGTAGATTACTCGGACGGTAAAGATTTTCTGGTGCGCAATTATTTTGATTTCAGTAGTAGCAGATTTTGTCCAGTGAGTCCTAATAAGTCGTTTTGAATGTAATTCTTGAGATCTAACTGGGGCAAAGAAACACTGTAATTTCAACGCCACAGCGCTATCCAAATATTGTACCCATAATGGCCATCGTCACTTTTACCTCTGATACCGATAAACTAATTAGAGATTCTATTATCGTGTAGATTGTCGCCTCCCATATATCGGTGGGGATATTACGTCACTTCGACTAAAAGAAACCTCTCAATGGGAATTTTTTAACTTAGGGCCAGAATACCTCAATTAATAATATTAATATAGGAACGACGGAATATATATTTCCGCTCCTAGGTTTTAATATCAAACAAAAGTCTAGGTAATACCTGTCTTAGTGACTAATCCGTACTGGAGATCTACACGAATGGATCTAAGACAGTAAGACATCTGATGGCGTGGCAGCGGGTGTCCTCTCATGCCAGCTCAGCCTGAACTTATATCTAAGACTTGTAAATCATTGTAGTATCTTCCAGGCGATGGCTATTCGTGAAGCCGCTGAGTGATTATCAATGAAGTCAATGTACAAATGCGATGTTGTCATTTACACCGATAGATAGCCAAGCAGCCATTAAAGCACTCGAATCACCAATTATAAGATTAAAATTGGTTAAGCACTTTCGCACATTTCTGAACGAGATATAAAGCAGATGCATGCTTAATTGCTCACCCTGTACTGGGTTCTTGGTCATAGAAACATCGCACGTAATTGTAAAGCAAACGAATTACCCAGAAAATGTACAAAAATAGAATTCAACCACATAAACTGAGCCCCAATATAATACATATAGCCACTATCCGAAGAAATAGGCCCATAGGTTTAACCCAAAGCGAATTGGAACCTTGTTTTCATCGATTTTACAAATTATCAGAGGTCTCAAACAAGTGGAAAATACCTGCACTTGATTACGAGCATTTTCAACAGTCTAAAACAAATACGAAACTGTACATAAGTCGCGCCAAGCAATAAAACATCAAAATGTACAAAAAGTACTATGGGCCCAGCCTGTGTTTTTCGCCGACACCTAGCGGTAGGTAGAGTTACCTGTGGGGCTTGCAAATATTACCAAAAGTATATTTGGACTTTTGCCAACATATGCCATAACAAATAATTTAATTATTATTTTAATTTTTATTTTTAGTTTTTAAATTAAAAAAATGCTTTTTATGGACACTTTTTCTACCTGTGCAGGTGTACCAATATACAGGTGAGAAATGTCCAAAACATATATTTTTGTATTGCCAAGATACCAAACCTAATTACAAGTCCAACAATTATTTAAATATTATTTTTTTAATATTTTTAGATTTTGGTCAAAGTTAGCCGTGTGGTAGACCACACGCTGGTCCAAAATGGGTTAAGCCACCTGTTTTCTTACTTCAATGACAATTGTTCCACCGAAGTATATACATATGTATACAGTACACACATGTATACTCTTCTGAGTAGAGGCAGCTTCAATGTTTCCATTTTGTGACTGCTTTCGGGTCACAAGGCCACTGTAACTAGGTGCAGAAGGTCTTTCTAGGTCGTCGGCGTTGGGATAGTGATTCTATTTTTATTGAGTGTTCTGGTAGAAATGGAAGCAATCGGGTTGAAGAACCACCTGTGAACTGGTGTTTTTATTTTATTGCTGAACCTTCTAATAAAAAATGGTCAATAAGATGTATGTATAGATTGGCAATCATTTGTAAACCGATCTCCACCTGCTGCATTTGCGGGTTCCTTTGATCTTTCTGTACAATTACTCTCCATTAAGATGTTCACTCGAATTCACAATTGTATGTCAAATAAAATGAAGTTAAACAGGAAATAAATAAGTATCTTAAAGCCTTTAACTTTTAAAGGAGTTACCGAAACCATCATCTTTCTAATGAACTCAACTTTTTACTTAGGTTCGGTCAACATGAAAAGATAAAACCCTCTTTTGTTTGGCTAAATTTGTATCCAGTTTACTGATTTATTTACTTAACTTTTTGTTTGCTCAGTTTCAGAATACTTTCGGAACAGTGGAACTGGTATGTCCTCAAGGAGACGGTTGACTTCACAGAATTGCTGTAGTGAAACACACGAGCTGCAGCATATAATCCCCATAAAATAGGAACTGCAACATATCTATATAAGTTTTCTATTGAAGAATGATATTATACTCGTGTAATTACCTAATGCAATATTCAGAGCGGACATCTTCGAAAGGAATAGAAGAGTATATGTTTAAGAATAACATGAAATAAAATCTTTGTAAATCTTTGCTATATTTATGTATTTTTGTTACATTAAGTTGGACTCTAAGCAATTGCACTAAATTCAAATAAATGTGGTATTTATATAATTTACTTAATATCATTTTTTATTTCAATGCAACAATTGTATGAATTAAAAATTCATAACACATAAGCTTATGTATGTATACATGTCTTTGCATATAAAATATAATAATAAGAAAAATGTTGTATTCAATCTTTATGAAGTGTCAACCAAAAAAGGATATGGTAAGCTTTTGATATCAAGGAGTGAGATTCCAAGGAGTATTTGAACTATTTTATGTTTGAAACTATCTATGTAAGTATCAAAGAAATTGTTAATTTTTGTAGAAAGTTTGTTGGGTAAATATTAAATATTAATTCTATCTCAAATATAAGAGTTGTACTTCGAAACTATGGAAAATTAGAGAGTTGTCCGGCAATGCGTCAATTGCGACGGTTGCTAAAAATTGTCTTGCTCGAAGAAAATGGTTTACGGCGTTATTCAACTTTTTAAAGAAACTGGCGGGCTTAACATCAATCCAAACGTCAACCCCACCAAAACGGAACTAGTTCTTTTTACCCGAAAATACAAGATACTTTCACAGGATAGAATCAGAAAGGCGTATAAAGCGCTCATTATCTGTTAAGGGACAGCTTGGGTGCTCAACCGGAGCTAAATACATATCTTAGACTTCTAGACGACTGTAGTATATTTCAGGCAGAGGTTCTAGTTGTACGGAGAGCGGCCGTGCTTTTGGTGACGAAGCTAATAACAGACAAGGTTAATATCATCTACATCGACAGTCACGCCGCGCTCAGAGCGCTAGAAACGCAATTGTAGAAAGATGACGCTCTGTGCTTAGATCACGAAGTAGACACATAAGGGTCAAACTATGTTGGGTGCCCGGACACTCTGCCGTAGAGGAAAATGAACTATAACCTATAACCTATAACCGAGATGGTGAACATAGCACCGCCATCATGCAGCATCAGGGCAAAACTCAACAACACAATCATATTCATGAGCATGGCGGACCACAGGTGGATAAGAATAGAGGGACATAGGGTATCCAAAGGTGACGGCTTTGGCGGAAATGTTGCGGTTTAGGTACCATCTTACGGATGGTCCCAAAGGATCGTGATGGACCCATTATGGTGCCTTGTATTTTGTGATGTCTCAGTCTTATAACCCCATACAACTTAGCCTAACCTAACCTAACAGCAATCCGAGAAATGAGTGAGGCCGAAAAAGTTCGGTAAAGGAGAATAAATTGATTTGCAGACTCAACAAAAAGAATCCTTTTCAAACATCTAGCAAAATTAAAAACATTATTGGCCGTAAATAAGTACAAATATATCGGCAAGAACCGTTAGATGTTGGTTATCCAAAAAAAAAAAAAAAGTGGAATTATTCAAAGGTCAGTCTGACCCTCTCATAAAACACTGTATATTTTGTTAACAAATAGAAATATTCAATTAAAACACACTATTTATGAAAAATGATATATTTAGTAATGAAATGACATCGATATACTTATTTTCTGAACAATTTGGACATACAATTATTGAGCAAGTATTGCATATTGGAATTTTACAAGATGAGTTTCCAAAGTTAACAGGGTCATATAGACCCATGAGTAGTAACCAAGGGTTAAGTTGGACGAGTTGGCAGTCGAGTGCGTTAATGTGTTTTTAACCCATATGAGATCAGCGCCCCATTTTCAAGCGCCCTAATATGAATTAAATAAAATACAGTAGTGTGTTTTTCTTTCTGTATTAGTATTGTTTTTGGAAATTATAAGTATGGCAACACTTATTGGATCAGTTACTGGAATGACTCGTTACTTTGTCAGTCAGTTTTTCTTTGGAGAAGTGTGCAAAAAATAAAAAGTTGCGAAGTCCCTAAAACAAAAGTAAGAAATAATATTCATCTTTCGAAAAAATTCTTGTTTTTTTTATTTTTCTCATTGAATAATGTTTGTGCAATAAAATGTATATGCTCAATTCGAGTTTGTTAAAAAATTGTAGATTTTATTAAACATTTTGTGAACTGCCCCATTATTGGGGCGGTGAGCACGATCTGGCGCACTGTTTTCAGTTTATAATTTACCGTATTTTCTGCATAATTGATGCATTTGCATAATTTAAATATTGTTTTAGAGTGACTATTGCCCAAATTATTGACATCTGGCAACCCCGTGTAATGCAACCCGTGGATCAATTTCCAAAAATCAAACTTTGTGGTAATAACTAGTGATGAGCATAAAATAACTACCAGTGAATTATTCACCGTGAACGAAAAATAACTGTTAACGTCTGTTAACGACTTGGAAATAAACAGAGAATCGCTAAATAGTGAATAGTTTCACGTCACAATTTGGAATTTGCAAATAACGATTTCACAACAAAAGTCGCGGTCGCGAGTATGAACGTGAGGTGCGAGGCAGTGAATGATACGTAGAACAAAGCAGAACGCGGTGAACGATATTGTGTATACTATACTGTGTAATGCTGCCTTGCGCACACAAAAATGTATATATAGTGTTCGCTGGGTTGCATTGAGAATTGCCGCTGAAAAAAGGGATGAACGTTGAACTTCGTAGCGGTTCTAAGAATTTGTGTGAGCTAGTTTATTTCTGTGCATGCGAATATGTGATTTTAAGGAAATTTACATGCATTTGTTTGTTTGGTGTTTAGGACTACGTATTTACAAAAAAAAAAAAAAATACTTTTAAGATGCCGCCAATAACAAAGCAAAGAAAAACTTGTTTTTTGTGGAATTTCTTTGAATTGACGAAAGTTTCGTAAAATGTAATATGAGCAATTTGAAAAGGCATATGGAAATTAAGCATCCGTTAATATCATTAGTTTCTGGGGTAAGTTTATTTTTGAATTATTGCGTCGAAATGTTTTTAACGGCTAGTACGGCTAGTATACATGCAAACGTATGTACATGCATATTTACACATTACATAGTCAATAATTAATTGTATGTAAATTATATGTAGTTTTATAGTAGTTTATGTGGTTTCATAGTTGCATCGTCGTGAATTCACGTTTACTGGTTATATTCACAGTGAATAAAAAATCACGTTCACAGTTATACCAGTGAACATAAATTCACGGCTTAGCCCAGCTCTAGTAATAACTCAATAAAAAATGGATGCGATACTTGCCAAAGTACCCAAATGTAAGCATAGACGAGTCTATAAAACCATACTATGGTCATCATGGCACAAAAAAACACTGGCATGATAAGCCAATTCGCTTGAGAATCTAATGTTAATGTGTGGATACCCGGCTGGGATACCTCCTGCAGGCTGGGCCGTACCAAAGTGTTGCTACTGGCAATACTGTTTCGGATTTAGGAGTCAGAAGGTCAGTGGTAATGAATCTTGTGCGAATACTTCATAAGATTTAATGAAAGCCATAATTCTGATATAATGTGTGAAAAAAATTCTTAATTATAACTGGTGTCTTCTTATTGTCGTATGTACCCTCATGTGCTTATCGCCCCATTTTCGGGGCGGTCCATAACTCCAAAACTAAAAATAATTATTTTGTATTTCATACCACAATCACTTATTTAAGTCCCCAAACACTGGAAAATATTTAAAACAAAGTTTATAACAACAAAAAAAGAAGCTGGTCACATACGGGTTAATTTACGCGCCTGAGACAACCAACTTATTACATAATGTATACTTCGATTTATTCATATTCGTAGCGGTTTGTATAGATTTATGTTTTTTTTTTGTGGAAGGATTTGTCCATAAAATCATTTATTTTGCAATCGACACAAATAGTATGTAAAACTCTTAAACCAGAAATAGTGACGATTATTACCTCTAAGTTTCGGGTGCAATCGATGAAGCTAGTGGAAACATGTGATTCCAATCTTTACAAGAAAAACAGCTCTTGACAAAATTGTTTCATAAAACTTTGCACATAAAAACCGATGTACAAATAAAGCTTCAGAAATCTTCATCTTCGTTCATTTTTAAAAAGTTTTAAAACAATTTATGGAAACATTACCAAGAGAGTTGTAATTTGCGTCCAAAATGAGCAATGACATATTCTGCACTCGATGAAACAGAATTAGCAAACAATAAATAAACCGTTGACTAGTAAGTTCAGCTTACACTGAAATCGGCCTAGCTATAGTAAAGATATCACACTAATATTATAAATTCGAAAGTAACTCTGTCTGTCTGTCTGTCTGTCGATTACCTTTTCACGCCTAAACCGCTGAACCAATCATAACGAAATTTGGTATAGAGATAGTCTGGGACCTGGAAAAAGACATAGGCGGAAAAGCCGCTCGCTAGGGGGCGCTGGAGTCAAGTTATTAGCAAAACCTTTTCACGCCTAAACCGCTGAACCAATCATAACGAAATTTGGTACAGAGATAGTCTGGGACCTGGGAAAGGACATAGGCGGAAACACCGCTCGCTAGGTGGCGCTGGAGTCAAGTTATTAGCAAAACCTTTTCACGCCTAAACCGCCGAACCAATCATAATGTAATTTGGTATAGAGATAGTCTGAGACCAGAGGAAGGACATAGGCGGAAATACCGCTCCCTAGGGGGCGCTGGAGTCAAGTTATTAGCAAAACCTTTTCACGCCTAAACCGCCGAACCAATCGTAATGTAATTTGGTATAGAGATAGTCTGGGACCTGAGGAAACACATAGGCGGAAATACCGCTCGCTAGGGGGCGCTGGAGTCAAGTTATTAGCAAAACCTTTTCACGCCTAAACCGCTGAACCAATCATAACAAAATTTGGTACAGATAGTCTGGGACCTGGGAAAGGACATAGGCGGAAATACCGCTCGCTAGGGGGCGCTGGAGTCAAGTTATTAGCAAAACCTTTTCACGCCTAAACCGCTGAACCAATCATAACAAAATTTGGTATAGAGATAGTCTGGGACCTGGGAAAGGACATAGGCGGAAATACTGCTCGCTAGGGGGCGCTGGAGTCAAGCTATTGTAGCGTGTAAATAATACACGTCAATTTCCAGCTGTCATCCCAAAACCAAATAAACTTTCGAACACTCAAACTTCGAAACAGAGAAGAGAGAAATTCGATATGATAGACAGACAGGCAGATAGATAGACATATACACAGACAGTCAGATAGATAGACAGATAGACAGAGACAGGTACACAGGTACACAGACAGACAGATAGACAGACAGGTACACAGACAGATAGACAGACAGATAGATAGACAGATAGACAGACAGATAGACAGATAGATAGATAGACAGACAGACAGACAGACAGATAGATAGACAGACAGGCAGATAGATAGACAGACAGATAGACAGACAGACAGACAGACAGACAGACAGACAAATAGACAGACAGATAGACAGACAGATAGGTACACAGACAGACAGATAGACAGACAGGTACACAGACAGACAGACAGACAGATAGATAGAGATGGCGACATTAGTCCATTTGACACTTGAATTAAAGAATGGTGTACAAAACCAACTGATTTTGCATTGAAGTAGTGATTTCCAATGTTTAATTTTGCTTAATTTTACCTTAGCACTAATTTATAAGAAGTATATTCTTAATGTGTATCCATTCATTGAATAAATAAACATTGCGTAAGTTGACAGGTGTCCTTTTTGCTTCATTATTTCACAAAAAAACTAAATATACTAGACGGAAGCGGCAACTCATAAACGCACACTTTGGAACTTCTATGCATACCTACTAGATGTATGTACATTACATGCTACATAGGTACATGGGTACATAGAATTTTGTCAAATTTTCTGTATAAATAGGTGGGCGGTGGGACGAGAGATCATTCACAAAATCAGTTGAAATTAAAACGTTAAACCGAGAGGAGACTGTTTGTGTACACGGGCGAAGCCGGGCGGATCAGCTAGTATAAAATATATTGACAGTGCCTAGTGGTGCTGCTCGTTTATCTGTTCGCCACTAATAAAACGGTACTCCAATATATCGGAATAGATTTACAGTAATTTCAAATTATATATTCGCCAAATGCGTATATCAGCAGGTGCGGAGAAAAGCCAGAAATATCATCAGCAGAGATAATAAACAAATGAACTTCATAAAAAAATACATACTATGTACAGTCGTACGTCACTGCATTATTGGATGTGATTAGTTTATCTTTAGAAACATTAAAAGATACTTAATAAATGCTCATAACGCCTAGTAATAATAGTACATATGTATTTATTCTAATTTAGTAATACATTCTTAATACGAGTTTATAGATTTGTATGGGCGGATAAATCGTAGGATTCGTAGAACAATTTCACACAATTAATGGAAAATAAGATTTAACGGTGCGATCCGCCGCCGACAGCTTCTTTAATGACTGTAATATTATATGTATGTTAGATAATAGTACGGGAGGCCGTAAATGAACTGTAGTTTCACTCGTATTTGTTATATTTATTGTAATGTCCTTTGGAATAAGCAAAGTTTGGAGAACATAATGTTAATGCGGAAGTAGCGTAGCTCAGTGGTTAGTGCGTTAGACTGAGCGTGCTAACGTATGTTCGAATCCCTTTGATTTCTTTTGTTTGTCTTTAGATGCCGCTACAGTTCGGGGTGAACCAGGGTCTGCTTCTCGCAACCATTTATTTGTGGTTATTATATGTATTTTTGACCTACTGTATTTTGCCGGCGAATTGACAAGCTCCTCATGACAAATGATACTATTTGAATGCTTGTCAGACATTCGATGGAATTGACACAGTGAAAAACCTTTAGGTGTTTGCTGGCAGCATTGCGTAGTAGTCCAACGCACTCCCGACACTTAAGTCGCAACACTGTGCATCTTGCCGTTTCTGTCGAAAGTAATCGAAAAGGATATTCTAAAGCAGATGCAAAAGCAACTCGCCAGGAACAGCCTTTTAATCCCTGTCCAGTCAGGTTTTCCTACCAACAGGAGTCGCAAAACTGCACTTCTACTCGTTGTAGATGACATAGAAACGTAAGGCTATGGACGCCAACTGTGCTACATTTTCAACGTTGTTGGATTTATCGAAGGCGTTCGATACGGTTGATCATTCTATTCCCTGCAAAAACCTTGGGCATGATTTCGGGTTTTCCCCTTTCGCGGTCAAACTCTTGCACCCTTATTTAATAGATCGTCAGCAATGAGTGGCTGTGGGAAACCGGATGTCTTCTTTTCAGTTCCTTCGTAGTGCCACTGGGTTCTGTTTCCGCTCGTCGTGAACCTGGGTCTGCTTCTCGCAACCATTTGTGTTTGCATGTTATATTTTTGCACGAATGGAAGGGACCGGCGACTCCGAACGGCGAGTTGAAAAGCTCATTGACAAAATGATACTCTTTGATTGTTTGTCAGACATTCGAAAGACGTGGCACCGTGGAACAAATTCCCGGACCGTTATTGTTTATCGTTCATCTGAACAGGTCCGAAATTATTACCCCTATTATGGTCAGCGAATCGAACGTTCGATATGAAGCGAACTCTTTTGCGAATCACCCGTGTCGTGGTATTAAGTTCGCAACTGTCATTTAATTTGTTTTTTGTTGTTGCAGCAGTTGTTTCACAGGCGAATGACACATTCGCTAACCATAATAGGGCTGTATGATCTTACTTCTGCTCGTCCCTCTTAATATATATTAAAAGTACACAACTTTGTGTAATACCATTGTATATGAAACTAATAGTACTATCATCAAGCAAGATTTTTTGTTTGTTACTCGGCAAGCCAGAGGGCGCATCGACTTTTCTCCCAAAAAATTGGAAAAAATATTACGCTCTGATAAAATTGAGTAAAAATTAAATATTGAGTGGGAATAAAGTAAAACCGGTTATGCTTGCTTAGCATACAGCATTGCCTTTCGATGTTTACTCAGAAGTAAGGAGAGTTAACTAAAAAGCCCAAAAAAAAAATTGAGTATGAGGGATTTATGTCTCTTTTCTGGTTTGGTAGAAATTTGAATGAAACCATGAGTAAAACCAGTTGTATGTGTGTAGGTGTGTATGTGTACAAACACATACAGTGAATAAGCCCAAACAAAAATCATAATCATTGCGCAAGTTAAATCATGTCCTTGAAGAGGGCATAAAAAAAATCGCGAACGCCAACCAAGGGGTTGGCCTAACCGTCCGACTTAAGGTAAAACACTGTGGTCAAAACAATATACTTTATTTCTTTAAGTTAAATCTTAACAACTCAAACTCCCGCTTAAGACTAATTCTTAAATCTAATCCATGCCCGTAGGAAGGCATCGTTCCCATCGTCCAATGTGCTAAGTCATCAATTCTATCTCGGCGCGTGTATCCGGTGCGGTGCAATTGGATCCCAGTGCACCGGCACTGTGAGAACATGTTTGCACCTGAACAAACTGACTCAGCGAATCCCGTATGATTCGCCGGCATGCACTTAATGCGTGACCAAAGTGCATTGTGTTAACTCGCAGGTTATATTTTTCTTTTTCTGCATTTGGTGAAAAGGTGAATTTTGTGTTTTAGTTGATCTGTCCTGTGCCAAAAATGCAAAGTAGGTACATTGTTTATTGACTATATTTGAACGAGAATAGAATAAAATTGCTGTTTAGATGTAAGGTGGTTGAAAACAATTTTTGGTTTTATGAAGTATAGTATAGTACACAGTCTAGTTTTTTTTTTATTATAATTGTTGTTGCGGTTGCGACGCATGCAGTAAGGTAATGCGATCCCCCCGAAAGTTAGATATTCAAAGTATAGTAGGTAGGCATATCAGGGCGTCTATCAGACCTGAAATCAGTTGATGCATAACATTGATGTCCTTATTAAACTGTCTTTGGGACAAGGTTTTACTCGATTTAAATATGAAACTAGGGTAAAAGCGTCGTCACAGAGAAGCTCTTTTATTGCAGAACGAATGAAGCTTCGCTGGACGGCTTAAATAAGAGTATTGTGATTCTTACAGTGAGGTGTCCAAATTTTGCATATTCGAGCGGAGGAGTGACAAGACTGTTAAAGAGGGAAAGAGTGACACAATGACCTTTAAATACCTTACACTATCATCACAAAGCCTAACATTGAATATGATTTACTCATGTGGTTTATACCTATGCTTTGTTTGTACATGTATGTACATACAAACCTCAGGTGTTGACATGGAAAGAAATATTTTTCAAAAAGTATGCATATGCATACCTACTTCTGCTATAATTTCCATTATAGTTTTATTTAAAGTAGATAATAATTAAAAGCTACATTCTATACCAAATATGATTGAAAACGCTCAGAAACTAAACAGTAGCATTATAATGTACATATATATGTATATGTACATATATATGCACATACTTTATGTACTTATGTATTTACATAATGTATCGTCATTTGGCCTAATTATGCCTATATACGAATACACATGCATGACAGTAAAATGCTTTGAAATCAATTAAAAAATCGCTTTCAGAAATCGGGCTATTTGTTTTCACGCACACAATAAATACATTTCATCCTATATATTTCATTTTATATTGAAGAAACCTGTTTTCTTCCCCTCTCAAAAAGGAATATTTCGTCTCACCCACAAGGTTGGGTATGAAATGCGAAATGTGAAAGTAAACACAAACTCATTTTTCTATTGATATGTAAATAATGAATGAATTTACGAAGATCGTCCCTTAGTTATGAAAAGGGATGAAGAGTAAAGGGAACATGTCACAATCACAACACAATATGCATACACAATATTATATGAAATGGACTCCAATAGTCACTCAGCTTCAAATGTTTTCATTGTTTTTTCTCACACAGAGTTACGTGAGATGGGAAACCGAGTGAAAAACAGGGTTACCGATAGGCGGTAAATTACACTAAATGGAAACTTTTTTACGGTCTGGTTCCGTGGTGACTATATTTCGCAAATAGTGAATTTTGTACCCCCTTTAATTATAATACTCTGGGACCAATTTTAAAATTAATTAATTTTTTAGTCCACATTTTTTTTCTTTTATTTTGATTCACATGATTTTTTTTTTCTTAAATTGACCCAAATTATACTGAATTCTTAAAGTTGTTTTAACTTATAGAACGCTATTAAATAATAATATATTTCACCGTGTCCGTGTGAATTTTATTATTTATTTAGCATGTTTTTATACCAAAGATAAGTTTTCAAGTCACCCATCGGTAACTCTGGCGAATATTGGCAGAGACAACACACCCTACCCTGACAACTGCCATTTTGGCACTAACATATTTATCGCTCGAGTGGATTCGCATTTAGTTGAGAGAAGAAATCTTCATACTCACGGTGTAGTATTTACTCGGTACACTAGGGGCACCACCATCGATTTGCCAAAGTGATAGTACTATTAGTTTCATATACAATGGCAATACATATAGCAAGATTATTTATTTATACTTAATTTGAGAGAGAAAACCCAACGAAAAAAATAACAATAATTATTTGTAAAATGAGTTGGACAACGGAAAAAATATGAAGGGAGGCTCATATAAAACAACTGACGTTAGGTCTTATCGCCCAAAACGATAATGCCCAAATTGAAAAATGTCATAACGCCCAAAAACCAACACGTCGGTCGTCCAAAATTTCAAATTGTAAAGCGTTGCAAAGCCCAAATGAAATGACATATCGCCCAAAGTAATTGTCTAATGTCATAACGCGGCAATCTTAAAATGCCATAATGCCCAAGATATTTGATGCTTGTTGATATTTACAACCCACTGTGCTTTGCAGATAATATTCTGGTAAACCAATTAGCTACATAAATCGAAAACTATTGTTACATGGATGTAGTTGAAGACATAAGAGAAAAACTGGATAATGACTATGTAACTTTTTTAGTATTATTAGACTTTTCAAAGGCTTTTGATATGGTAGATCACTCTATTCTAATCAATAAATTAACTCATTTCTTTTCCATTTCTTCTTCTGCTACTAAATTAATATCCTCATATCTAAGTGGAAGGAAACAGGCTGTGTCACTAGAGGGGGTCCTATCTGACTTTCTTCCCTTGACTAAAGGTGTTCCTCAAGGATCGATCCTGGGGCCTCTGCTATTCTCAGTATATATAAATGATATTTCTTCCGCTATATTAAGCTCATCGAAACACATTTATGCTGATGACATTCAGATTCACCAAAGTTGTCCTTTGGGGCTCATTGAGGATTGCGCTAGTAATTTAAATGAAGAACTTCAGCGAGTTTCCGATTGGTCATCAAAATGTGGTTTAGTACTTAATCCAGGAAAGTGTAAATGTTTGGTCATATCTAAAACTAAACTAGACCTATCATATTTTCCGGTTATAATGCTTAACGGCTCAAGTATAGAATTTGTTGATTCTTCTAAAAATCTAGGTGTAGTCTTCAATAGAACACTAACGTGGAACAATCATATAAACTCCACGGTGGGAAAGACGTATGGCGTTCTTCGAACACTATGGACTGCTCAAAAGTTTACACCATTGAAAACACGACTGATACTTGCTAAAGCCTTAGTTATCCCTTTGCTTATTTACGGGTGCGAAATTTTTTATGCATGTGACGCTGATAGTAAAAGGAAGCTACAAGTAGCATTTAACAGCACCATTCGATATGTTTACTGTCTCAGAAGATATGATCACGTTTCACAATTTGCTAAAAACCTGGTGAACATGTCCTTTACAAATTATATTAAATTTCGAACGATCATTCTTCTTTTCGGTGTCCTTAAAAGTAAGCAACCAACTTATCTGTACGAAAAAATCCAGTTTCCGACATCCAATAGATCTGCTTGCTTATTGCTTCCGCGATTTACATGTTTGACTTCTGAGAGACAGTTTTTCATTGCTGCTATCCGTCTTTGGAATTCACTCCCACGTAACATTCGAGAACTAGATGACGCACGACGATTTAGAGGCGAACTTCAATATTTCTTTAGAAATCAGAGCAACTAACTTCTCCTTACCCCTCCACTTTTCCAGAAATTTCAATTCAAGTTTAGTTTAAAAGTAAAATAAAATAAAAATTGATAAAAATTGATAAAACTGTAATAGCATTAAAATTTAAATAAAATAACATACTCTAATTTAAATTAAATTAATATATTTAAGCTAAAATTTATTGTAAATTTAAATCAATACTGTTTATCTCTCACAGACTTATAAGTGCACTCTTACTGTGTTAGCATGTATAAGACAAATAAATAAATAAAAAAAATAAATAAAAAAACATGTTTTATGTTATTAGTTGTCTATTTATTTACTTTTTTATTTATCGTATTGAATTTTTGTATTTATTTTATTTATTTACAACTAATTTATCTATTTATTTATTGTTTATATATTTATTAATTTATTTTTTTATTTATTTATTTATTATTTATTTATCTGTTTGTTGTTTATCTATTATTTATTTATTGTTTATTTATTTATCAATTTGCTTATTTATTTATCTTATCGATTTTCTATATTTATCTACCAATAATTAAAATATATTAACTTTTTATCAATTTTACTTATTTATATAAAGTAATGAATTGATTTTTTTTGTATTATATTGAATGTTTTTGTGGTATTTTTCCTTCAAATTACTTATTTTCTTCTTACTAAACTGTTCATATCAAGTTTAATAATTTTTCAGTAGATATACATATATAGAAAAACATATCAAATCTCTGTATTAATGTAAATAAATGTGTAAATAAATGTGCGATAACAAACCTATATTGTAAATTTATGATACCAAATAAAGATATGTATATATACATATATTAGTGTTGCAACAAATAGTATATTCGGCCTCAGGCCAAATACCGAATATTCGGCCAAACTATTCGACCACATTAAAAAGCCCTGAAAAAGTATGAACATAGTTTGGGTGAATATGGTTTGAACGGCGCAGACGATAAAATCCTTCAACTCAAACTTCATTATTTTTTGACTTAACACGATTCTCATCGCTCCATTTGGTTCGCGTTTTTCCACGAAAAATTCATTTTCACTCGATCATCATGCAGAATTAACAGGTCCACCACGAACATGAAGAGGAAAAGCGGGTCTTCGGGGAATTGTTTTTTTTTTCTACAAACCACGTCTCCAAGAGAGCAGAGAAAGAAGAAGAGACAATTGGTGCGCAAACTGTTTTATATCAAAGATCGGTAGCAGTGATGGAAAATGGGTTACAATTGTAACTTTTTGGATACAATCCGAAATCAAAGTTACAGAGTTACAATTGATAAGAAAAAGTTACAATTTACCAAATACAAAAAATCTTTAAAAAAAAGTACCAATTTCAAAGTTTTGGACTGAGGTTAGCCTTATTCAAAATGAATGTGGTAATTTTATGTTAACAATACGTACAGAACCTTGTACCCTGTGCATGACGAGTAAACAAACAACACAGTAACTCGGCATATAGACTCTGCAGTCTTCGCGGACGGGTCAAAAACTGCAAGAGGCACAGGGTCTGGTATCTACTGCGTGGGTAAGACTATGTTGGGTGCCGGGTCACTCCGGGATAGAACGCAATGAGTTTGCCGATGAGTTGGAAGTAGCTCCACAACTTTGCTGCATCAAATCAAAGGTAAAGGATATAGTTACGAGAAGGGCTGACCATAGATGGTCTAACATGGCAGGACACAGGGTTCCCAAGGCACTTTGGCCAGCGCTGGACAGTAAAGGACCAGAGAAATCCTTAGACTTAGCAGGGCAGAAATAAATACAGTTGTAGGAATACTATCCGGGATTGCCTTCTAGGCAAACACGCCAAGAGGCTCGGACTCTTAGGCACGGATATTTGCAGATATTGAAATGATCTAGGTTTAGCAGAGGATATCACACATATTCTGAACATTTTAGACAGGTACTTCTTTAGCAACCTGAAGGAGGTAGGCCGAATCAACCATAGACTCGTTCTAAAATTTTGCAGGGTAATAAAATGCTTTGAGGAAATTGTGACGGTTTATGTGCCATCCTTGGATGGATTCTTAGGGGAAAGCGATGGGCCCACTCTGGTGCCTAGTGTTTTGGGATGGCTCAGTCTCTCAGCCCCTCTCAACCTAACCTAACCTGTATATAAAATAGGTCAAGGCTTACTTTCAATGCTACATTCTTCGGCCTGTGTGGTAACCATTTTTTTGCATTAAAATTTAATAAAAACTAAGTGTAAATCGGCGGCAGGTGGTTATTTGCTCAGCTCTAATTGAAACAAAAATTTCATTTCAAAATTGAAAGTCTGCTTTTACACTAAGATTTGTGAGTCTAGACTCACATGGGTGTAAAAGTGTAAGAAAGTTCGAAAAGACGAGAAGGAAAATATTTTGCCCTGTGAGTCGAGGGTAAAGTTTTTGGCGACTCTTTTTGACGTTTTTCTTTTCTCTTCTTCGTTTTATCATTGTGTTGCTTCCCACCTAGTCATCTGCACAATACAAGAACTGCAAAATAAAAGAGGAATGTCAAATTTGCGTCAAGGAAAAAAGTCTGAAGTGTTAAAGCACAAGACTCACGGATGTAAATAACAAAGAGAAATTCGAAAAAAGTCTATTCTCACAGGTCTTAAGTGTAAAAGCAGACAAACAAGTCTTTTAGACACGAATATACTGATAAATGGTAATATCACAGATTATCAAAAGAAAAGTTACAATTCAGTCGTAGAAGTTACAATTTCAGCTTGGGAAAAGTACAATCTAAAAATTTAATTTTCCATCACTGATCGGTAGCAGTTCTTGTAAGTCTTTTGCTTTGCTCAGACCATTTTTAGGTATTTCTATTCCTATTTTTAAGTATTCGGTATTCGGCCGAATAGTAACTCAATATTCGGTATTCGGCCGAATAGTAACCAAATATTTGTTTCAACAATAATATATGTACATACGAGTATATAAACTAGCTGATACGCCCGGCTTCGCCCGTGTACGCAAAAAGTCTCTTCTTGAACGTTTTAATTTCAACTGATTTAGTGAATGATTTTTCGTCCCACCTATTTATACAGAAAATTTGACAAAATTCTATGTACCTATGTATGTATGTACATCTAGTAGGTACGCATAAAATTTCCAAAGTGATTTTGTGCGCTTATGAGTTGCCGCTTCCCTCTAGTCTATGGTGAAATGACGAAGCAAAAAGGACACCTGTAAACTTGCGCAATGTTTATTTATTCAATGAATGGATACATATTAAGAATATACTTCTTATAAATTAGTACTTATGCAAAATTATGCAAAATTAAACATTGAAAATCACTACTTCAATGCAAAATCAGTTGGTTCTGTACACCATTCTTTAAGTCAAGTTTTAAATGGACTAATAGCGCCATGTCTCATGGATCTTGCAAACAAACAATTATTGCATGGGCAATATTGTTGTATGTGAATTTGTGGAAAAAGGGTTATTCCAATGAACAAAATTTAAAATAGAGCTCAGGCAATTATTTTCACTGTACTTTCACGTCAAAATGAAAAAAAAAAAAAAAAAAATTTCCCCATACAAAATGTATGGAAAAACGATTTGGTATTACCCGGTTCAATACGAATCCAACAAAAAAATCCCCATGCAAATCGGATGATGTTTAGCGGAGTTATGCTTGTACAAACAGACACCAATTCATTTTTATATACATACTAGCTGGCCCGTGCTCGCTTTGCTTCGCCTGTCTACCACATTTATGGGATGTAGTTGATGTAATTTTGATCTACTTTGTTGTCACAAGAACCCGCAGTAATTTTTGGTTGCGAAAGGTAACCAAAAGACATATGTACATACATATTAATATGCAGCCTCTATGAAAGAGATCTCAAATCAAACCGTCTGGTAGCTCAATATGGTTGCTGCTAAAGAGAGTAACAATACAACAACTCTTATCTCGATTCCTCCGATGAATCCAAAGATAAAGAGGAATATAGGGTGTCCCAGTTTAGAGGTAGATCTAATCCGTTAACTGTAGATTCCTGAAGTTCTAGCGAACAAAAAATCAGGGGGGCTTTTTTTCACCCCCCCTCCAAACTATAGCCCATCTAAGTAAGGGACCTACGATTTGGTGGTAAGACCACTTTAAATGATGTTGATTCTGAACTACTTCAGATACAAAAACAGTTTTGTACATTTTGGAGAGGCAATCAGAAGCGCATACTGAAGACTTTATGTAGGTACATATGTACATGTATGCAGCCAAAAAAAAAGTATGGCTTTTTAAACTGAAAATTATGAAAATTTGTTGTTCCAATACTTTAAATGTATTTTTCTCAAAACTTTTACTTGAAAAAAAATTTTTTTTACTAAACTGTTATCTTTGCCGCATTCTCTACGAATTATGTTAAACAACTTTTTCACGTGCAAAAGTTATATGATAATAAAAGCCATTTTTAACATATAAAAATGATAAAAAAAAAACTATGGAAAACAATATACATATTTCATATTGAAAGCCGAATTTTCATTCGGCTAAATGACAGCGCAATGTTCTCATGTGGAGCATTTTGCTGACCACTTGCTGTATCAGTTTTATGTAATCGATGCAATCTCGATAATTATGCATTTCGACTTATTCGCGCAATATCAGACCGATTTGATCGTTTAGTCATGTTCGCAAAAAAATTGACTATATTTCACTTTGAAATACAATTGCCAACTAAATGATAAAAGATAAAACAGAACAGATGCTCTGCTCTGATGAGCAGAGCAGACACATACACAAACACAATACACACATCCAGCGTTGCCGCTATGCTACTTTAGTCGCAATTTGACCCTTTTTTGACGCAAAGAGACTATGAGCCGACTTTTTAAAAAACACCTCCTTTTGACCCTTTTTAGTTTTTTTTGAGACTTTTTGAGACTTTTTCGTACAAAAAATATATTTCCAACAAAAATTCCATTAAGTTGCTCATCAGCAATCAATCAGCACTAATTTCAGTGTACATATTACACAAAAACTCACTAATTTTTTTTCCAATGTGTTCCTTTTGTACAGAATTAGTTTAATCTAATTTTTTTTTTATGCGTGAACATCTTAGCACTCAACAAATTTATGCCGGTAAAAAGTGAACTATCTGTCAAACTCAGTTGTTACATGTATTTTGTATTTTTTTATTTTAATGCAAAAAGTAAAATAATGGAAAGAAAAGGAACATAGATGAAAGTTGAATGTTCTGAATATTGAAATTTGCATGTCGCAATATATTGGATCTGGGATATCAAGAAGGGTGGACTGAAGGGTAAAATCCAAAATTGTACATGTATGTTGCAACACCATTTTGTTTACGTCTATTTCACATATGTATATGACATTTCGTTTGTTGCAACTTTTGTGGTTAAACGCGTTCCTTTACTTTTTCGTAATTTTGCCTCTGTCTGAGAGAATTTTACCCCCACTCCACGAAATTTAATAGCATACTATTTTTGGAGCAGACGTGAAGGAACAGACCTATTATTTGTTTTTGTCGCGACTTTTTGTGCTCCATGACCCTTTTTTTGCGACTTTTTCAAATTTTTCAGCGGCAACCCTGCACACATCCATTCCACTCAGATTTAACACGCATTTAGGAGAAATGAGAAAGAAAAATTAGGTACGAAGAGAGTGCGAAAGAAAACTAAAAAAAGTAAAAAACCACTGGGATTGGTTTCAGAACATTGATCAATTCACAAATAAATAAAAAATGACATTTTGCAAAGATATTATTAATATTGCTCACCTTTTAGAGCACGTAGAAATATAATTTTGGACTTAAAAGATGCGTATTTTAAAACTCTTAAAACTGATCTGAATTCCAACAACATAGACGAAGGAGAAGTTTACTTTTTTTAGGTTCAAAGTCTAATTATTGAATTTCTTGGTTTTCACACTTCAAAATCAAAATCCGTTCAGCCGTTTGGTGTGTAGGTCCATGCAAAGGAATTTTCACTTTGTTTTATAGTATTAGGGATATAAGAAGAAGAAGAAGATATTTTACTCGACCACCAGAAAAATGTCCGATTGACGTCAAAAAGTCAATTATTCACATCTAAAAGTAGGCAACATTTTCCACAATTACAACTGAATATAATATGAAAAATGCGATCAGTGTTATGAGAGAAAACAGAACTAAGTTCAGTTGTCTATATTATTTTAAAACCTATAGCATTGTTTAGATGTAAGATTTGTTTGTCTTAGAAAACAATACGATTCACCCAGCTAAGACAAAAGACGCCATAAAATCGAATCGCCATATCTTGAAGAAAAGAACAACAATACAATATGCTCTCGCATTTTATCCTTACAACTTCACATCCTATATCTCTTGTTGGATGAAACACATCGTATTTTCACCGGAACAATAGTCATACATATTTGTCTTTTATACGCAACAGGAAAAGCTTATTTACAGCCTTACAAGCAGATAATGGAAGTTGAAGTTTAGAGAGAAGGAAAAAAGAATATACACTTAACGAATTTTCGAAAATATTTACCAGGAACAGCAGGTTGTGTGCTATTTGTGTCTACATTGAAAGACAATCGATGTATATAAGTTGTCCATGCGTGAAAAATATACGTATCTTACTTCAGCAAACAGGAAAAGAAATAGAAATTGATGAATTATGACGTTAGCTCGTTATCAACATCACATTGATAAAATACGAGGATGTTGGGTTTTGTATGCCATTTCAGACATAAATTTAGTGTTGAAAAGTCTATATTTGGTATTTTTTGGTCGGGTTAAATCAAAGTCAACCAACGGAGAGTAAAAATACCAACAGTGTATGTTTCTGTGAAAACAAAGATACATAGGTACACAAAAGATTCCTTTTATGTCTAGAAAACGCATTTAATACTCCTTCTGGTTCAAAGCAAGGACGCTATCTTTGGGGAGTTAATTAAAAAGAATCCCAATCAATTCTTCTGGAAGGAGAAATAATCATTCTTCTGTTATTAAAACCTAATTAAAGATTTTTCAAATACACACACACACACACACGCACACACAAATTATAATGAATATTACAAAAATGCCATAAACACTTTTTAACTTTATTTCGTAGAACCAAAATTGATACATCTCATGTCTCTGTGGCAAACATTTGCACTGCAGTTGAATAATTTATGTATCTACATCTAGTCAAAGGAACAAACAAAATTACGGATATGCTGCGTAAATGTTTTCCAAAGGTATTTGTTTTTTTTTTTGTTCTTCACTTTTTAAATTGTTTGTTTTTTCGCTCGATTGCATAAACAATTGGTTAAACAGTTTGACAAACAAAGGCAAGTGCTACTCTCTTTTTTTTCCAGTGTTAGATATACCGTAAGAATCGATTTCACTATGTTTGCTCTATGGCTAGTGGTTTCTTTATTGTTTTTTTTTTTTATTTTTTATTTTTTTACTTGGTTTACAATTGATGAGAATTTAATCAAGGAAAGAGGGACGTACCTTTTTCGTTGTCCGTGTGTAATGGTCCGACGGTTCCGAAAAATCGTTTATCCAAAATCTGTAGTAATTGAAGTGCTGTCGAATGTATCTCCACCCGAGGACAACCGGTCATAAGGAGTGTCACGTTGATAACGGATGTATAGTGGTCGCATGGATATTCCCTGTAAGTGATGCGGAAAAGTAAATGTAAATAAATTATGCTTTGCTGGCCATGCTATGAATACGAATGAGAGATTGTAATATTTGGTAACGAATTATAAAGATAAAGAGCACAATGGTAAAAATATTCGATATGCAAAATTGAAGAATAAATATCCCTTATAATCTTAAAAAAATGAGTATATAAGCGAATTGAATTTGTCGTTATTACCAAAGACATCAATAGAATTCGTTCAGTTGATTCCACTAGCTCTGGAGCTATCTCTAGTAATCGGTATCAACGAAAAGCTGCATTTCTTCACATTCCTAGTACCGGTACTAGGTTCGCGCAGCCGTATTAGCAACCTAACTGGTATAAAATCGATTTTGACACAACATTGACTTGTGAAATTAAATTTTTATATAATTTCGGCCGTTTTATGTCATTTTTTTAATAATTTTGTTTCGAAATCGTTTCGCTCTCGAGAGCAATGCGAAACAAACAGGTAGAGGTTCGTCGTCTGTGCCAAAATTGGAAATATCCGGCGCTGTGTTGGAGCTCTCTCCATTATGGCCATCTTCTTTCCGGTTTGGCATCGTATGACTGCGACAGTATGCCATCGAATACAAACCCATCAGATGCAGTGTCGAATGCGATTCGCTATAACACATGCAGAGGTTTTGGATTCGGTGGAATCGAATTGAAACAAGTATTTATTATCGTAGTTGCAAAAGAATTTGGTCTCTTACTGTACGCTGTCGATTTTCTCTGTTTCACTTGGATGTATCTTTTATTTAATCGGTACTTATTTGTCCATTTGATATGATGCGGCGGGAACGATCTTCCTCTTCTGCGTTTTCTGGTGGCTGTGATTCCTTTGTATTGATGCATTATATTGTGCAGAATCGGGCATGCTGTTATTATTTTTGCGCTGTGCTGGTCTTCATACGCATACCATATGCCAAAACTGGAAATCGAAGTTTCCAAACACTATATTGACGCTCCAGTACATTTCGAGTGCGAATAATTCTTGATTGGTATATTTGCATACGCCGATTTTGGGGAAAATCAGAATTATTCGCAGTATATGGAGTCGCCGAATATGGTGTGTTCGAGTATCCGCAGTCATCCGCAATCACCTTTTTTCAGGTATTTACGCTACTAGTTCGGCAATTTTGAGGGTCCAGCTGGTACCGAGTATTAGCTAGTACTCGGTACCAAATTCAGGGAGCTAGGCAGTTAGTACCTGGTGAAGAAATGACTTAGTACCGATTTGAGTACTAGCTTTTGGTTTAAGCCCCAGTATTAGGGCAAGTACTCTGTCAAGAAATCGGCCGTTAAAGTTTCATACAAAAAACTTTTAAAAAATCATAATCAGTACTTTTATAAAAGGCAAGCGCAAAAAAAATATAAACATGTATGTAAGTGCCGCAAAAACAGAAAAACTACTAAACGGATTTGAATGCGGCTTTTTGCAGTCGAATCTGGTTGGATTAAATCTAAAAAATAGATAAAACAATTAATATATTTCAATAAAAAACTTCTAAATGAGAAAAAGAAAAGTTTAAATTCGACTTTTGGGCATATATCTTGCTCTATATTAGTTCCTAAATAACGTATTAAAATAATATTTACATATTTGTTTAGATTATTTCACAACCAAGACTTTGATATATACATATATCTTCTTTGCACATTTTCTGTGAGAAAAGTAATAACATAAAGAAATATTGTTTGTGCTTTCGCGACAACGATCAGTGGAGACCATTGCCACCGTCAACGCACCAGCGGGTATTCGTGAATGCGGTACATGCGTCAGTGGCCTATCGTCGCTTGGGGGGCCTATCTCTGTCCCTCTTAGATGATTCCCCAGCGTGTTTCAAGCTGAGGTCCACGCCATTGGGATCTGCGCCTTGATTAACCTACAGAGAGGCATCAAGGGAGCTAACATAAATGTCAGACAGCCAAGCCGCACTCAAAGCTTTGAGCTCCTATTCTGTGAATTCAAGACTGGTAAAGTGCTGCTTCAATGTTCTCCAATCGCTAGCTACCCACAATAAGGTCCTGGTTACAGAGGCATTGAAGGAAATGAGATTGCAGATGAACTGGCAAATTCTCAGGTCCAGAACCCTTTTGCGGCATAAACTGGGCAACTATCTCAGCCTTAGTTAACAAATGGGAACACAATCTTCCGACTCACTCATTTTAGAAATGTTCCAGGGCCAAACTGATAATATGACGGTTTTACATTAAAATAAAACCGATATTATTTGCCGCAGAAAACACAGCGTCGCTGTTGAAGAAGCTATTGTGACTTCACCTTAAAGTCCTACATGTTCACCTTAAATCCTCATAGAAACCAAACGAACTGACGCTCAGATGGCGACAGTGCAGCTGTCAAACAAAGCAAGCGCCAACTGCGTAATACTTTCTTCATAGCGTCTTCACCAGTAAGGAACTTACTGCGACGCTGTGTTTTCTGCGGCAAATAATATCGGTTTTATTTTAATGTAAAACCGTCATATTATCTGCCTGGCGAAAACACAGCGTCGCTGTTGAAGACGTGTTTGTTATCTGCTGATTTTGACCACAACGCTATGATGATGAGAAAACTAAAAAATAGCTAATACAAAGTTTATTGAAGTTAATAATGAATATAAAAATTACTTCACTCTAGTTAGTGCAGAGCCAATATTACATTTCTGACTTAAAGTTGTTCAACTGTCTTGGAAGACAAAATTAATCTTTTATAATTCAAAACTTGCTAAAATAATATAATAAATTCATGAAACTATATTGGTTTAAAATTCTTAAAAAGGTTGCTCTCTTTAACAGAAAGATTCGATTCTACCTTCTTGCAGTAGTATCTTCTGAAAGTAAAGGGTGATTTTTTAGCTGGTTTGGTTTTGGCAACACTGGTTTTGACAGCTGACGTGTGTTTAGTACCTTGTGTCACTGTCAAACAGCTTCAGTTTGGTTTGCAATTTAACCATGGATCGTCTTACAAATGAACAACGCTTGCAAATTATTGAATTTTACTATCAAAATTCGTGCTCGGTTCGAAATGTTCATCGCGCGCTGCTTCCATTTTATGATCGGCATTCTCGACCTTCTGAGCAGTCTATTCGGAAGATTGTGACCAAATTTCGCACCAAATTTACTTTGTTGGACATTAAACCACCAACACGTTTACGTACTGTGCGTAGTGAAGAAAATATTGCGGCCGTATCAGCTAGTGTGACAGAAGACCGCGAAATGTCGATTCGGCGCCGTTCCCAGCAGTTAGGTCTTTGTTACAGCACTACGTGGAAAATTTTGCGGAAGGATTTGGGCGTAAATCCTTTTAAGATACAGCTGGTGCAAGAACTAAAGCCAGCCGACCTACCACAACGCCGAATTTTTGGTGAATGGGCTCTTGGAAAGCTGGCCGAGGATCCGCTTTTTTATCGAAAAATTGTGTTCAGCGATGAGGCTCATTTTTGGTTGAATGGGTACGTAAATAAGCAAAATTGCCGCATTTGGAGTGAAGATCAGCCAGAAGCATTGCAACAGCTACCAATGCATCCCGAAAAAGCCACTGTTTGGTGCGGTTTATGGGCCGGCGGCATTATTGGGCCATATTTCTTCAAAGATGATGCGAATCGCAGCGTTACTGTCAATGGTGAACGCTACCGAGCGATGATAACAAACTTTTTTTTGCCCGAAATGGAAGTTCTTGACTTGCATGATATGTGGTTTCAACAAGACGGTGCCACATGCCACACAGCACGCGAAACAATGGCGCAATTGCGAGGCGAGTTTGGTGAACAGTTAATTTCACGTTTCGGGCCGGTCAATTGGCCGCCTAGATCGTGCGATTTGACACCATTAGATTATTTTTTGTGGGGGTATGTCAAGGCTAATGTCTATAGGGACAAGCCCGCTTCGATTGACGCACTGGAAGCCAACATCCATGCATTCATTCGTGAGATACCGGCCGATATGTGTGAAAGAGTATGCCAAAATTGGACTCAGCGGATGGGCTACCTGAGACGCAGCCGCGGTCAACATTTGCATGAAATTATCTTTAAACATTAAATTGCAAGGTTCAAACTATCGATTCAAATAAATATTTCATTCATTTTTTCGAATTTTTTGTGTTTTTTTTTTAAAAAAAGTTCTCAACCTCTTAAAAAATCACCCTTTATATTCCACTCTCCAATTTCCCCTTGAAAGAATTTCATCAATAGGCTGATTCTGTAGCCAGCCTAAAGATGCGACCGCTGCTCTCACACTACCAGGTGTCGCATCTATTCCAGTTTCACGTAACACTGAACGTATCCAACTACCTATTATCGTTCTTGATGCCGGTTTTACTGGTCCATTAACACTAATAAACAGATTGTCAAGATTATTTACCTGCGATCTTCTTTCCTGAGATAGGCTGACTAGACGCCCTATCCAAAATACTGGGCATATCTTCATATCTGGATGCTCGATTAGTTGCCAGCTCGACTGTCTATGAGTGGACGAGTCGGTCTTCGAAACGAATGCTGGATGCAGTATAATTCCGCTCTCCTCTTCCACTAAGTAGTCCTTTGAAATCTTCAACAACGTTAAATCATGAACTCTTCGTCCAGATGCCAGTAACAAGATAATCGCTGTTCTTCTTGAGACTTCGAACAAGGTCTCCTTGCTCTCTGTAGATGCTAGCCAATCAACTACTATCCGTGGGTCCCAAGTTTGTAACTTTCTAGAAGCAGGTCTAGCAACTGCTACCGCTTTTAAAATCTGCTTAACTAAAAAGTGTGAAGAAAGGTTATCAACTGCATTCGGGCCACAAAATGTTGAAATTGCAGACTTGTGAACAAGAATTGTACTTGGAGCATAGTTTAACTCCAAGAATAAATGAGCCAAATACCTTGCCACCATTGGACCTGTTGGAAACTTACTATTAAAACTATTTACCTTACATCATGCTATCCAGGCCCTGATAGCAGGCATGTATGTCTTCAGAGTAGACTCTCTCCATCCCTTTCTTAACAACTGTTTTTCTTCATTGGACCACCTTTCTACCTGATTTCCCCACCCCCAACTTTCCATACATTCAGGCTCAAATGTTCCACTAGTGGAGGTGGTCCCCCCGTTGTAATGTCTAACAGAACCTTCCGCAGGTTGTTGACTGTCTGCGGTGGCTCCAGCGCTCGCGCTCTCAGGTCGGTCATCCAAAATACTTGAGTCCATTGGGGGGCCACAATGAGATAGGTTCCCACTGAGCGGTTTAGATGTGCTAAAACTCTCGGCATAAGGTTTGGTGGAGGGAATACACAGGCCAGATGATAGTTCCAATCGCGACTGAATGCGTCGAAGAACTCTGCTGCACGATCTCTGCAATCTATGGAAACATATCTGCTGACAACAGCCGACTTCCTTGAAGTAAACAGATCTATCTCCGGAGTCCCCCACTTCCTGAAGATGAGGTTCCTTGCTGCCGGTAAAAGGTGCCATTCGGGTATGGGCCGTCCCCTTGACAGTCTGTCTGCTATCCCATTGTACCTTCCCGGAAGGTAGAAGGCAGATATTGTTATATTGTACTGATCGACCAGGCAAAGAATCTGGTAAGTTAGATCTAATAGGCCAATAGACCTGGTTCCACCTTCCTTGCGAATGTAAGCCACAAGAGTACAGTTGTCTGTCTGAAGCAAGATGTGAGCTCCGACTAGATACTTGGCCCGGGCACTTATAGCTTTGTATACCGCATACATCTCCTTCATATTGGAGTGCCATCTTACCTGTTTCTTTGAGCACTGACCTGACATTGCTAGCTCGTCTAGTTGCGCACCCCATCCGGAGGCTGCCGCATATGTGACTAAGAAATTCGTTATAGCCGATTTGTGCATTGGTGTGACCTTGTCTGTGGCTCCGAGCCACCAATTGATTTCTTCCAAAGCCCTCCGAGGGATGGGGAGCGTCTGTCTTGTGCGCCTGCTGAACTTTCGAAGAATGATCTGCAGGCAACGACAGTTTAATCTTTCTCTCGGGATCACGAAGCTTGCGAAATTTAACTGTCCCAACAGTTTCTGAAGTTGTCGCAGGTTGCAAAATTGCTTTCTTGCCAACACGCGAAGAGAAAGTCTGATCTTCTCCTTCTTTGACTCTGGGATACTCATAAGGTTTTCTTTTGAATCACACTGAATACCCAGGAACTCGATTGCTTGTTTCGGTGTTAAAAAGGACTTTTTGAAATTTATCACCCAGCCAAGCGCTTGCAAAAGTTCCACGGTTTCCGCAACCTGAACCGTAAGCTTCGCGAAGTCCTGGGCGACCAACAGAAAGTCGTCTAGATAAAGAAACATCTTCGAGATAAAACCTGGCCTGGTCTGTTGGGAGGGCTCTAGGACTTTTAATTTTTTCGTCTCTTGTACCTGAAGATCCATCTTCTGAGATGGCCTTGTTGAAAATTTTAGTAAAATATCTGCTGTGGGGAAAACTAGAAGTGGTTTGGAATGAAAAGGTATCCTTGTTCCAGAAATGCTTTTTAAAATGAAGGAACTGGCACCCAACTCCTGCCACTTGTCTTTGAAAAACTTTAGTTGCCCCCCGCTGAAAAGTATCTGTGAGTCACTTGTTGTCTGTGGTGTTCTCCTTCGAGAGAAAGGAAGACATGACTCGTTTATCTTGCTTCCTATTTCCCTGCCTCTCCTTGTAGTTGTTCCTATGTGCAGATCTTCTATAATTATATCTAGATTCATTTTTATTCTTCTTTTCGTTGTTATAAAAGGGACGCTGACTTCTAAAGGATCTTCGCTCTCTAGACACAGAGGGGGTGCTTAGCCAGGTCTGAGCGCCACCAAGTCACTGCATTAACGCCTGAAGTGCCTGTCTATCAAAAAGATGCTCTGAACTAGGATGAATGTTTCGAAGTGCTGTCTGAACATTCTTATTAGAAATCTCAGAAATCAATCTCTCACGCCTCACCTCAATGCACTCAGCTCTTTTTCCGCATATAACTTGCAAGGCTAATTCAGTGTTTTTGTACGAATCAGAGGACGATCCGAACAAATTTGTAAATCTATCAAACAGAGAATTCGGATTTAAGTCATCCGGTGACTTGAAAGCCCAGTCAATTATTGACTGTAGTCCCGATTTTAACACTGCCTTCTGTTCTAATAATGAATTAGATAAGGCTGCCATAACCTGCTCTGTGGACACTAAGTAATCCTTTGTTTTACTAAGCATGCAAAGTTCGTCATTTACCTGTAACTCCACAAAACCTGGGGTCGCTGCCAACATTTTCATTGCTTTCGCATACCTCACACTCTTCCAGGTTGGTAATCCAAAATGTTGCAATCGAATAAGTGATTCAAGGTGTTCTTTATTCGCTGGTTGGACGACTCTCGCATCACTTTCAGTCTGCAACTGACCCAGGTTGAGCGTCCTCTTGGAGTCTCCTGGATGATGAAGAAAACTCTCAGGTGATTGCATCTGCATTCCCTGTGTCTGGAGTGCTTCCTCTTCCTATGGAATAAACATACCCATAAACTGGGACAAATAACCAACCTGCTCAGCCAATTCACCGAGCCGTTGATCTATGGATGTTTCTTCTCGAGATCTAGACTCTCTCTTCCGCTTATTAGGTGGTGGTGATGCCATCCGTTCAATATCGGAGGATGAAGTACTCGACGACGCTCAACTCCTTCGAGAACGGCGAGGACTATCGTCTCTCTTTTTTGATTTATTCGGCGATAAACTCATATCAAAACAATCGTCAATTATTATACTTTTAAAACTATAAATTAAAACAAAGTATCTACTGTAAATTATTTACTTAAACGTTATCGTTCTTGATTTGCGACTTAAAGGCGACGAAGTACACAACGCCATGAAGAAAGTATTACGCAGTTGGCGCTTGCTTTGTTTGACAGCTGCACTGTCGCCATCTGAGCGTCAGTTCGTTTGGTTTCTATGAGGATTTAAGGTGAACATGTAGGACTTTAAGATGAACACAGCGACGCTGTGTTTTCGCCAGGCAGATAATTAAGACTTATACCCATCACAGGGAACTTCTAAATCACTTCCTTTCTGGTCATTGTCAATTACGATACCACCTGAACATGTTAGGCCTGTCTAGGGAGACTGATTGCCGACTCTGTTTAGAAGTGGTCGAATGAACCGAGCACGTCCTATGTGATTGCCCGGCACTTTTCGGGGTCAGACGACGTACCCTACACAAAGAACTCCTTAGACCTTCTGAATTAAAAAATGCGTCAACCAAGGACTTACTCGCCTTTATTTAAAAGATGATTTGCATATTGGTTTAATTAGTATAGTTAAAAAAAAATATCAAATTCATATTTTCTTCATCTTAACTAAGACTTAATGTAATTAAGAACTCAAACTCATCGCTACATAATGTCTAGCTTTACCCAATTTCAGACTTCCAATGTCAAACAGTTGCAGAGAAGAAGACAGACGCAAGAATGATTTCATAATGGTTCGGTTTTTTTTCTTTTGGTACGGAACCCTTAACACTATTCGCAGATAATCAAACTTGGTAGTTTTGGTTGATGAAATAAGTCCCTCGAAATTTCTAAGAAGATGATCGGGATTTTCCATGACATAATTGCATAATTTTCTGAGCCTATGCATAGTATGGATAATTTCCGGTTATAATTCCCGAGTAGCATAGTATGTTCCTTAGTCTGAGAAGTTCCTTACAGAGCTTGTGCCTGGGCTATTCTTAGTATTTCGCGGACGACTTGGTCAACCCTCCACATAATGTTTCAGTACCTAGAAGCGGCGTTTCCGCATCTGATTTCACCATTTTATTTAACACCATCTTAAGTAACTTTGTTATTTTCGCAAGCACTATGTAAGTTTAAGAAGCGATTGTACTTACACTTTCTTTGAATCATTTCGCATTGTTATTTCACAGTTAGTTTCGTGGATTCTGTAAAAACATGCTTGCAACTTTAATCAATGGTTATGGTTAACTTTATCAATGGTTATTCCAGCTGGTGACCACCGAATGTGTTGCTATTGGTAAGTTCGTTTACCTTCGCAAACTTGTTATTAAATTCTTGGCGACTGCCAAATCATGTCAGTATCTTCAATTCAATCTTACCACAGAAATTGGGTCACAAACACTCCACATTCCAAACAAAAAGGTCGAAAACTTTGACCAATCGTTTCGGTTCACACCACAAGAGGCATCCTTTCATCGAAAATCGAAAAATGGTTTTCAGCTAACTGCCAAACTGAGATTTTATTCACCGTTGTGTCTTCTAAAACCCAGAACCTTTCAAAACAAATTACGAAACATTAAAATATTTCAAAAATATTTAAGGAAAAGGGTTCGATATTTCTATTCGAAATGTTTTTTTTTTATTGTAGCATTCGTCTATTTACGAATTCATTTGAATAACAGTCTTGTGTACAAAATTAATACCAGTTGGATCATTTAATTCACTCTGGTTCTATTTTTTTTTCCCAAATGAAGGTATTTTACTTAGGTATAATTACATTACCAAATTGCATTAACAAATGCGCACGCCCTTTTATCGAGATAGTATTTCTTGACCTCACCATAGCATTCCAAGATGACACCAAAGTTATTAACCGATGTATGTTGAACAAAGGAGAAGATAGTATCGAATTTTTCAAAAATGCAACAGAAATTTTCCTGGGCTTGCATCGCGTAAGACGACAATCGTCTGACGACGTCGTTTCGACGATTGTATTGCTTCGTGTAACACATATATTTGAATCGTCTGGACGACGTCGTTTGAACGATTCAACTAGCTTGTTGAACTGTCAAATATCGACGATTGAACGATTGCTATTTTACAATCGTTTTATACTTCGTGGGTGATTTTTGATATCGTTTTTAATTAAAAATATAAAAACCATAAGTAAGTATCAAAAACATGCTTCGGTATTACAATGTGACAGCAGATAGGTAGCTTAAGCAGATTGGGGAAATTCCTTCTGCTCCCAGGATAATAGATAGAGATAGGTAGCTGCAACTGCAGCTCGGTGGATGAGTTTGGCGCATTGAGGCAAGTTCACTTTGCGCATCCAAGCTGGAAGGGCGTCCGTCTGAGTTTGCCTGTTGCGAATGCGAAGGACGCTTAGAGATACATCGGATCCTCTTTCACTTCCAAGGAAAACGTAAAACTACTATAAACTATTTTCAATCGAGTCCTAGCTGGAGGTGGCTACCAATGGTTGACTGGTAAAGACTTTGGTATTTCTGTTGAGACAGAGTACCCTTTCAGAGATAATAACCCAGCTAAGATACATTTCATTCTAAGGCCAGAAATTTAATTGAAAGAAGTATTGGAATGTATAAAGGTATAACCACTCACTGTTGTCTTCCTACATGTATTTTTAACTGTTCGTACCATAGGTCGATCGAGAATCTTAACGGAGAAGAGGAAGAGCAGGGACTATCTCAGTAAAGGTGCTATTTTTGCACTGTTTGCGCTGTATTGTATAACATCTGTATCTACCACAATATGAACAACAATTTTGTAGAATCCGAATCCAGCGTGGAAAATTAAACTGCAAATACAGAAATTTTCAATAAATATATGAAGCTCAGAAAGAATTAAACACTCAATTAAAGAATCGCTCTTCGCATAGTTTTTTATTGCAAATGTACTTTGTTTTTGAAATTTGATTTGAAATAAACCAATCAAAACAAATATTTAGAACAATGACAGCATAAATTAAATTTTCGATATGTCATTTATTGTTTTTAGTAGTTCCCAAACTGGTGACAGTTGAAACGATGGACGACGCGACCGGACGACGTCGTTTAATACAATCGTTTATTTACAGGCATTATTTTAGAGCGCCATCGCCGGACGTTTTTAGACAATGGAAAAAAAAAAAATGATATACTTTCTTCGTAGCATTTAAGGCGGCCGGCGTTTGATTTGATAGACAGAAGAAGCGTATTCCTTAAACTGAGCAATATCGGAGTGTCGAGGAAAATTCTTCAAGTGCTGCAAAAGCTTTACAAAGAAAATTCTTCCGCGGTCTGGGACGAAAACATCCAATCCAATTTGTTTAAATCAACAACAGAAGTAAAGCTAGGCGCTCGGAAATGAATACAAATATGTATCTTGAAGTCCTGATAGCACCCCAGGGGCATGTACCACAAAGCAACAAGCAGTGTTAAAAAGGCGAATTTTAACAAGTAGCAAGCTGTTCGTCGCACAGAAACTCGCGTTACTTGTTCGAATTCGCCTTTTTAACAATGCTTGTTGTTTTGTGGTACAGGCCCCAGTGGTACAAAAAAATGCAATATTTAAACGATTTTGTGCTAGTAACCATAAGCAAGCATTATTAAAACAATGTTAGTAGTAGCACAGGTAGTGCGAGAACTCTCGCAAGAAGAAATTCTATAAGGAAATGTTTGTTGTTTTCAAACTTAATTTTGGTTAATATGTATACATACTTACATATTTGTCCACTTGCATCAATAGCAAACATATCAACCAAAATTAACTTTTAACCCTTTGACTCTTAAATTATTTTGGGCAGTATTAAAATGTTTTTAAGAACATTCAGTTGTTGATTGAGCCTTAACCTTCGTGTCAATGCGAAATTTATACACGTTTAGTCAGCGCGACGGGTACCCGGGTACCCCTTTGTAGTTTCTATGGGCTGAAACAAAAATAGGAAGAGTTCTGCAAATAAAGGGAAAGAAACATTATCTAGAGTAAGTTCAACTTAATTCAGAGTCTTTATTTAGAAAATTGCGTTTTATTTCAACATATTTATGCATTGTTTAAATAAAACTGACATTTGTTTATAGTAGTGTTATGCTGGTCGCAGATTAGCTTTTCGCGAAAGTTGCAGCATTTTCTTGTTTTTCGTCATGGGTTTACGTTGCTCCAAATAAACATTACATGATCCTTGAATTTTGAGCCGTCCATCGGGTCCCCGCGGTGTAATCGGTGCTGATGATGCAGGTGTGCGCGGACGTATCTTCTCGCCAAGCATAGCGTCAATGCCATTTTTCGTGTTGAAGTTGCGGCATATAAGAAGATTTTCAGATCTTTCCTGAATACTTGGCATACACAGCTGCTTTCCCAGGTCTTGCAGGAATTTGTGTAGGCTATTGTTTCTAATTGCAACGTCCTTATTATGTTGAATATGAAGTACGTAGGCCGCCAATGCACAAATGTTGAGCATGTTATAAAACATGGCAATTGGCCATCGTTTAGTAGCCCGTTTTGTTGTAAAATGACATACCATTTTGTCCATAACATCAACACCACCATTCGAGCTATTGTAGTGTCTTATGATGTCTGGCTTATGCTTATCATCCGATATAGCATTGTCGTGGTGCATTGTGGATAAAAGTATGACGGCCTTATTTTCTTTAGGGACGTAGGAGACGATGGTTTTGTTTCCCAGGAACCCAAATAGAGGCGACTGGACTGTACGTGATCTACTTTTCAGCATTTCTTTTGTGATGCACGCTTTATTAGCACGTAAGGTTCCAACCAACGTAAGGTTTTTGCTTAGAAGATAATCGACGGGATCCAAGGAAGTAAAAAAGTTGTCCATTGTAATATTGCGGCCGGATCCTTCGTATTGACGAACTAACCGTTTAACTACCTTTTCCCCCACTTGTATTTCACGTGGGCCATTAACTGGTTTTCCGGTGTATATTTCGCCTTTCAGAGGATAGAAGCTCTTTGAAATACCGTAACACAAATGTCTACGTTGAAACATGTCCAAACGCGAAAAATATATACGAATCAGTATAATGGTCCTCTACATACGGGATGAATTCTACTGGGAGGAAAATATATGTATATATGAACCATTTATTATTGTATTCGTATTTTTTTCCAGACCTCAAATATGAAAATTTGTATTTGTATGTGTTTTCATCTTCTTTATTCTAGTTCTTCCGCGCTCTCCGTTCCCCTCACCAACGAACTCGACTTTTCGCCGGTGGAATATACAAAGGGGTACCTGGGTGTACTGTGCATATAACTCCGTACTAACGTTGAGAAATAAATTTTATAAAATAAATTGTTTATATTTATTTTTGATGGCGCATGCCATTCGAAGCAGAATTAAATTTTAATAAGGTACACAAAATATTGCTTTGTAGTCCTATGGGCGAAATAAGTTTTAGCTTGGTTCAATAATCAAAAGGATACCCGTGTACCCTCGCATTGATACGAAGGTTAAATATGAACTGATATCAAATTCAAAGTTCTGTGCTTCCTGGTTTGGCCGCTAGGAGGTGTTGACTCCAGGCAACAATTGTGTTCCTGTGCTCAAACTAAAAGTTTTTTTTTTACTGTTATTTTCTCATCTCATTGTCTGACATATTTTGAAAATAAAATCCACTTGTTACTAAAAATTTGCTTTGTTTTGAGTATTTTTCTTTTAATTTTTTGCTCAATCACTCTTTGCAAATTTTTTTTACACATTTTTTTTTGTAGTTACAACGAAAATCAGCTAGAATCTGATCACTCGCAATGCTAATGTCATGAGATTCACTTACAATGTACTCACAACAAATCAACCTGTCGTGTGAAAAAAACAGTTAAGAAAAAAGAAAATTAAGTTTTGAGTATTTCAATGTTAAAGAGTGTGTACGCAATTGTGGCCACCATTAGTCAAAGGGTTAAAACAGCAAACACTTCCCATATGATTTCCATCTTTCGATTCATGGAAATCCTATGGAAATCTTATGGGAAGTATTCATCCTCTTGGGAACTTATTTTGGGTAGAATATTTGTTTTGATCAAAGATTGATCGTGCCTGTGTGTTAGGGTGAGCCAAGCCAACACGTATCTCTAAAGCACAAGTTAATACCAGAGACAATTAAATTTTATGTTGGCTCGTACTTTTTAGTTCAGGTCAGAGAGCGCTCAATTTAGTTCAAATCAATCTAGTGAACTAGTTCGTTCATCTAGTTCATTTAGTTCAATATAGTTCAATGCCCAAAAAATTGATCTTGTGTAATATTTACAACATAAATTGTAATAAAATAGCAGTGCTACCACTTCTAGACTAAGGGAAAAATTAAAATAAAATAAAACTAACTACACAACGCAAGACTCCTTTTTAATTTTTTCGTTTTTTTGCTTTCGATGAAATGGGGGTTGCACTGGGTTTTTTTGACAACCATGAAAATACACTAACAGTATTCAGTGCGCCCTGGGACTGGCGACATCATACAAACCTAATATAAGACGGAGGATCTAGCAGAATGGTTTGGCCATGCATTTCGTTTTATGGTGTTCTACTGAGTCGTACAAATAATGGATCGATATCTATAGGTCGAACTCATGGAGAAATTACCTAATGGTAAAGAGGAAATGCCCCTGATATGGGTCTTCCAAAAAAGACAATGACCCAAAGCATACTAGCAAACTTGCTAGGTAGTGGTTTTTTGGTAACAGGGTCAATGTATTGGAATGACCCGCACAGTCTTCAGATCTGAACCCGATAGTGAACCTTTGGTGCGACTTTAAGAGGGATGTTGTTGTCAATTAAGGGGGTATTCTAGTCTAGCGGCACAAATTTCGGGGGTTTTTTGAAATTCGATAAAAAAAAACTAAGCATATTTTTACCGGCCATTTTTTTATTAGATATTTATTGATGATTTACAGGCTGGTAAAGTGGGGTGGTAAAAAATAAGGGTGCGTCCTTCTTGACATGATTCCAACCCTTCTGATGATCAGAAAAAAAAGAAAAAAAGATTCTTAATCAGTAAGAATGTCGCTATCGTCTGAACTACGGAAATCGAATTCAAAAAATGGCGGCTGTTTGAAAAAAAAAGTGATTTTTTGCCCTTTTTTCAAAGTTTTTAATTTTTTAAAAATAGTAAATAAATTTTTTTTTTACATAATTGTAGTTCCAACGATAGAGGGATATATAAAGGAGTTCCACGCCAAATTTCAAGTTAATCAGTTCATTAGAACTTGAGAAATCACGTCAGAAGTATTGGAAAAAGTAGTTTCGAGAAAAACGCATTTAAAGAAATACGTTACAACGACCTTCACATAGAGACTTTATGAGAATTCATGGTGCATAAGAGACTTTCTGAAGGATAATTCAGGAAACGTTTGGAGGATACATTTTCGAAGGTCTAATCTTTAAAGATATGTAAAAAAAAACGATTTTTTTCAAAATTCTAGACTAGAATACCCCCTTAACTAACCGGAATGACCTTTGGGCAGTTGTGCAGTAATCATGGAGGTCGATAACGGCAGAAAGGTGTGAAAATCTGGCCAACTCCATGCAACGACGTTTTGCGGTAGTTATCTCAGATAAAGGTCTTGTAACTAAGTACAAAATTTACTGTAAATAACACGAAGTTCTTTTATTTGACTTTTTGTTGTTTTTTTTAGAGATAAATAAATTAATGCACTGCTATTTTTTGACCGGCCGTTTTCGTATATATTTGAATATTATTTCAAAATTTTTATTTAACGTTTATGTTTTTGTCTTAATTTATTTCTAAAATTATAGTTAATAGAACATGAACTTCAGAAAAAAATAATGTTTGTTCATAAAAAGAAGATGAATCTATTTTTTATTCTTTTTTCTTATGCCATTAGTTGCACTACTATTATTTTGAGCGCAGCTGTATTTTTTTTTGACAAAACATTTGTAATGCGAAAAATGGTTGGTTTATTCAACAAACACACGTCTCTTGTCTTTTGCATGGTTGAGTTGAAGTTGGAATTTAGTTCGATTGTAAAATGAACTAAAGAGCGGGAGAGCTTGTAAGTTTTGAACTAGTTCATTTAGTTTACATCTCGGAGCGCTCTTTTGAACTAGTTCGTTCGTGAAATACACAAGACTAATTTTATGCGATTTTATGAGTTTTTAAAAAAAGAAACATTTTTGTTTCTAATTATATTAATTCTAATGACAACGTACTTAACTCTTCATTTGCTTAAATTTGATTCATTTTCTTGTTCTTTGTCACAACAAATAACGTTTAAATAATAAAAAACATAGCGAACACGAAAAAGCGCGGCGAGCACGTTCGTCGTTTAGGGCTACCTTAACCGAGCACCTGCACAAACGTCACACACCTTCCTCTTAACCATCATGATACAAAGCAAAACAGACAAATTGGTTTCATTTTCAACATGCCATTGGGAAATAAAATCTTCCCATGCTGAATTTCATGTTGTGTGGTGTGGTGAGTTACTATCGCTATATAATTTTTCTGGTTTGAAATCACGCTGTTCTGGTGGTGAGCTGCTATAGGTACGTAGCTAATCCATTTCCATTGTTTTGCTATTCTTCATTCTTCTTGTATCGTTTCTTTTGTGGTAGCGTTCTTTTGGTAGCGTTTCCTTTGTGGTAGCGTTCTTAAAAATATTATCTCCTCCAGTATAGAAGTATAACTTAGAAAAACACGTTCAAGAAAAGCTCAAGGAATCCAAACGTACGATAAACTGTAGTTGACCAGTCGTGAGGTCAATTATGTGCTACCCAGCACAAGTTTGGAATTTCTTACAGTTCGATGAGGTGGAAAAATTACTCAGATATTTCATTATGAAAATCTTCAGACTGCCAGAAAAATACCTGACTTATGTATATGCTGCATCTGGAAACTGGTCTACCACCGCTGTATACCTACACTCTGCGAATACATTTTCTATATACATACATATGTATACTAAAAGTATTGGGCCAACCAAGTAATCGTCTCCCAAATTAGATTGTTACGCATCTTAGAAACAGAAACCTTCAATGTTTCAAGGAATGGGCGAGGCGAGGGACGAGAATATAATGTCCTCCTATATCCCTAAAGCGAAGTAACTCTGCGTAGCACTCTACAAGGATTACTAGTAAAAATTAAGGAAAGAACACTGAGCCAGAGAAAGCAAACAAAAGACACGTATAGAGCAGCGTTGCCACTTTGCTGCAATAGCAGTAGATCTACTGCACTTTTCGCAAAAAATAAATCTGCTGCCACTAAATCCAATCTACTGCACTTTTTTGTTTGATAAACCTTCTCTTGGACAGTTGTACAAAAACCATGCATAAAAATAACCGGTGTAAAGAACATCTGAACGAAGCTACCAACTTATTGTGAACTTGGCCATATTCTCTTTTAACATATCAATTAAGTTGGCTGCTTTCATTCATGAAGCAAATCTCTGCCTCTGTCTATGTTTCTGTTGTGTTCTCGTTTTCTGCTTAGCTAACGTCAGTGGAGGTCTTTACTAGGGAACCAAGACCTCTTAGGTAAATACTATGATGCTTTAGATTGCTCAATATTTCGGTTTAATTTACTCGATACAAAAAACGCTCTGGGAGAAAAATTATATGTCGAACTTTGCGAGTATATGTTGATTTTGTGTTCACTTCCCCATAGTAGTGCTGTTGCAGAGCGAAAGTTTTCGATTGTAAGCCAAGTAAAAAATGAACTACGAAACAAACTTAACGTAAATACTCTTGAGAATTTAATTTTTGAAGTGAAACTTCTTTAGCTGCCTGAATCAGACGCAAAAGTGAAACGCTTCCCCTTCTCGAACGTCAACAGGCAGTAAAATCTATACATAGTATAAAAGGAAGTCCTAAAAATGTGCCTTTCTGTATGGACACGCTAATCTCGAGAACCACTAAACAGATTTAGTGGCGGAATTTATGGGCGTACTCAGACTTACTTACTTACTTAGTTGGCGCTACATCTCGAGGTGAACCTGGGCCTGTTTCTCGCAACCATTTGTGTGTGCGTGTTATATTTTTTTGCACGAATGGAAGGGACCTACATTTTTTTGCCGACTCTGAACGGCGAGTTGAGAAGCTCAATCGTGACAAATGATACTCTTTGATGCTTGTCAGATATTCGAAAGAGGTGGTGAAGAAAACTCTATAGGTGGGATTTAACCCGGGCAGCATTGCGTACTAGTCCAACGCACTAACCACCACGGCCACGGCGACCACATGTACTCAGACTCTCCTGGGATTTTAGAGTATGTATTTTCAAAACTTTAGTTTTTTTGATGGAAAGTTTATAGAAAACCATGAAAGTGATTAATTAAAGACTTTTAAGATTACGTTTTATTACCTACTCGTTCAAAAATACATTTGTTATTATAGTTTAAGCAATTGATCTTTGTTTTTTGTAATACAAATTCTACTGCGGAAAGATCCAATCTACTGCATTTTTTTTAATGATCTACTGCGCGCCTCTTTTTTTGAAGTGGCAACGCTGGTATAGAGTACTCCAACATGACCTTTACGCTAAAAGCTATTTCCATGACCGCAACAACGCGGATTTAATTTCAACAATTTTCAATGCAAGAGGCGAGCTTAATTTACCGACCACACAGTAGTGAAGGAAATACTGACTATACTGTGTATATAACCAAAGAGGTAAGAAAAACATCCAGCATTTTATTGGAATATGTCCCATCCGTTCCGAAATCAAAAGATCTAGTTGGGAAAAAAGTATTCTTACTCGTGAAGAAATTATTGGCGTTTTAAATGGTGAAAATTGGACTGTCCTGTGCAATAGGTTTAAATCCCTAAACAAATAATGAACGATGCCTTTTAATGTTAATTTAAGTATATAATACAAATGATTAGCTAAAAAAGCTTTAAACTTGAAATTGAATTTAAGCTTTAACTCACTTTAAGGGCTGATGACAACAGCCAATGTTATCATTGAGAACTTTTGTAAACAAACAACAAAAATAAATCTTGTCATGGTATTAATAATGTCACTCTTACTACTACCACTTAAGTTGACAAATAATTAAAAATATAATAAAGTGGAAAGTCAATATTTTTAAAATGATCCTACTGATCTTCATTTTTTACACAGGACTGTAGTTTCTAAGGATTCTACTTTTGCAGCGATTCAACCGCAAACTAAGCCGCACAAAATGTAAACTACCTAGGGGTTATTCTCGATAAAAAGCTACATTGGAGAAAGAATCTGGAAAACAGAATTAACAAAGCCAAAAGAGCCTTCTGGATTTGCCAGAGGGCTTTTGGCAAGACGTGGGGTTTGAAACCAATACTAGTTTAATTGATCTTTTCCTGTGTAGTTCCCTTAAACTCAGCGGAGTGTAAGTATGGTGGCCTGGTGCAAACAACAGCTACGTTAAAACACTACTAACAATTCCCCAACGGATTGCCTGCCTAGGAATTACTGGAGCCCAATCCAGCACACCCACGACAGCCATGGAAACTATTCTCAATATTCTTCCTATGTAGGCTTGCCATATTTTTGAACCAACTAACCGGGACACGCCACATAAAAAAAAATAAAGGTTTTTAAAGTTTTTAATCAGCACTATACTGAGTACAGAAAAACATCAAGTGTGAGTGATTACTGCGAGTGCAGAGAAGGTACTACGAAAGCCGAGAAATTCGAAACAATTAGAGAAATTAAATTTGAAACATTATAAGTGTTATAATGATTACACAGTGTACTTTTTAGTTCAGTTCAGAGAGCGCTCAATTTAGTTCAAATCAATTTAGTGAACTAGTTCGTTCATCTAGTTCATTTAGTTCAATATAGTTCAATGCCCAGAAAATTGGTCTTGTGTGATATTTACATCATATTATCGTTGTATAGCAGTGCTACCACTTCTAGACTGAGGGAAAAATTAAAATAAAATAAAACTACCTACTAACATAACATCAGCCAGTAATAATTTCGTTCGTTATAAATATAGTTGTACCTTTGAATAGTTTTAAAACAACTTACAACAGAACTTCTTTCTACCAATATGCATGTACATATGAAATGAAATACAAAAGTACGTTTCACCTAAACAGAAAAAAATCGCATTCATGGCACAAGACAACCGCCATTAAATCGAGGACATAATGTACATACGTTTTAAAAATCCATTCCAAAAAAAACCTCCACAACGCAAGAAGTAACAATGCTCCTTTTTCGTTTTTTCGGTTCTATAACCCTCTGTTCGTTTTTCGTTTTTTTCGTTTTTATAACCCTTTGTACGTTTTTCCTAATTTGCGTTTATGTACATACATACATATATTTCATGCAAATAAAATAAAGAAGAATAGTTTTTTCTATCAATTTATCATGTTTAGAAGCAAACACGTACATATGTACATATGTAAGAAACTTTACAAAATTACAATTAACCCATTACCTGCCAAGCATATTAAAAATGAAAATAAATGAGAGATATTTTTTTAGTAGTTTATTTATTGAATTATGTTACCAAAAATGCATTTTTATAAAAAAAAAAAGTTGTACTTTGGGGTAGAAGGGGGTGTACTCAAGTGAGTACACTGGCTCTATACGGGTGCAAAAAACTGAAAACTTATCCTACGTATGGTATTGCTTGAAGCATTCTTTCTCAACGCAAAGAGTTGTGCTACACTTCTCACATATCCAACGAACTCGGTTATGGCATATCTTGCATCTTAGCTGATTTGGAACCCGTTTGGGAAAATGGCCTCCCTCGCTGAGTACGACACTTCTTGGAACGTTCGGTTTATTTGGAACTTTTTTCGGAGGAATCGATCGTAGATAAGTCCTTGTTATGGATCTAATGAAAGACAGAAGATCACCGCTTTCACTCGTATTCAAGCAATGCAGACGCCAAGCGTTCACTGCCATAGAGTTTATCATATGAGTAAATAGCGGCCACCACCACTTCTTTCCCCTTATTTGGATACGATAGGTATTCACAAATTGATCATGAAGATCGACTCCTCCCATGCTTTTGTTATAAGCGGCAAGTGGCCTTGGCTGAGGTACATCCACTTTTCGCTTCTCTAATTGTGACCACCTTTTAACTTTTCCATAAGGCTCAAGCTTATCGTAGTTTGTTGCGATTGTAACCACTGCATTGTCTTTCCAACGAACTATCAATATGCCATTATTTTGATCGTATTTATGATGAGAGTAGCCACGTTGGTTTTTGCTCACGCTTTGCAATGATTCCAAAGGACATTTTTTCGTTCTGTTATCTCTAATAGTACCTGTGGCACGAAATCCCTTGTTGCGAAGGGTAACCAATAGATCGTAGCTCGTGAAATAGTTGTCAAAGAAGACGATGTGGTCACTTGGCTTTTTAACAACTTCCAGTAGATCAAGAACCACACGTGATCCAAGCGGTATGGTCTTATTTAAATTCTGTACATTTTTAGCACCGCAATATGTGTCGAAGTTGTAGCAGTAGCCATCACTGCTACACAGCATCCAGTCCTTGAAGCCAAATCGAACTGGTTTTCCACGGATGAACTGCTTGGCCGAGTGATGTCCGAAATACTTTACCATCGCTTCGTCAATCGATAGCATTTCATGGAAGAATCCCCACTGCTGATATTTTTTGCATAGCAAATTCATCAACGGTCTTACCAGCCATCTTGTCGCTTCTGTCTATAGTGCTATTGCTAGCCAGATGTAGAAAATGCTTGATTTCTTTGAAGCGATTTCGGGACATTGCATTCGCCACCAGTGGAACACGGGTATCTTCGTCCAGGCACCAATACATAGATTCCTGTGGTAAGGAGTGATAGCCACTAAAAAGCATTATGCCGATAAATTTTTTTAAATCCTCTTTGGAAAATGAAAAATTGTGGCAGTTTTGGTCACAAGCGTAAAGAAGGGTTTGTTCCACGATTAGTTTTGTAACATCGTTGTCAAAGAATTGTTCAAATATTTGAACCGGTCCTTCTAATTTTTCTTCTACGTTGACCAAATTCTTAAAAAAGTGATGTGTTACACATAACTCCGGCACAGACGAAGCATTGTTTGACCAATTTGGTACAACACTTTGAAGCTGGTGGTTTGACGAACTTACATTCAACTCAGCAATAGGAACATATTCTTCACTATCAAAACCGTCGTTCAAATCTACTTCAATGGATCCAGGAACATCAGCCGGAAGCCTTGAATCTTGCAAATTTTCTACATCTATATCCTCTTCATCAGTTTGGATGTCCACATCTGGTGGAACAATAACTATATCCACTTGATTTCCATCAACAGGCAAATCATCCAAAGCCATGGATAAACCTGGATATCGTTTGCCATAAAAATTGCGGCAGTTTATTGACTTGAATTCCATGTATCTAACAATTCAAAAAAAAATAAAAAAATTGAGTGCATTCGCCCACTGTACTCAAACGAGTACACCACATTTCCAAAAGACTTACCAGCTTATTAGTTGACTCTTTTTTTATTTTTGTTAAGCTTTACTAAAGAGGGTTTAGTTCGATTTTTTAATAGGTTGTTTTTTATTTGACTGCCGCAGAAGATTTTCTCTAGTATTACACAAAAATTCGTGAATTTAAAAAATTGAAATCTTTACTATTCACCCAAAATTTGAAAAAGAACATGTACCAAAACACGGCTTCTGTATATGTTCATACAGATGACATTGTTTGCATTGAGGTCAAATGAATGAAAATGCATCGCCTACTTTCGCAGAAAAACGTAATTAAAAGTTTCAAAAAATATGTACTCAACCGAGTACAATGGCAGGTAATGGGTTAAAATAAAACGTTTCTTATAACTTGCTTTTAAACTAATTATATATTTTTCTAAATAACTGCTTCGTTTCGTTAACACAAAAAGCGAAAACGACCCACCTGTAGTACGTAGTAATGTTGAGCATTCTAGTTCATTTTTAAAAGCGCTCATTTTAATTCATGGCTCCCTTCCGAACTAGATAGTTCATTTACGATAGTTCATCGCAGTTCATATAGTTCGTTTGGTTCACCGCTCATTTTAGTTCAAACCATGTATTTAGTTCGGTAGTTCGTGAACTATGTAGACGAAACGAAATAATACCTACTACTACACACAAATTGTTTTGTTTTCTGCTCAGCTCACACCACACATGTTGCTGGCACGAAGGCACACCGCAATCGCGTCGCATATGTATATTTTGAGGGTTGGTTTATTCAACAAACACACATCTCTTGTCTTTTGCTGTTTTGCATGGTTGAGATTTTGTTGAATTGAAATTGGAATTTAGTTTGATTGTAAAATGAACTAAAGAGCGGGAGAGCTTGTAACTTTTGAACTAGTTCATTTAGTTCACATCTCGGAGCGCTCTTTTGGACTAGTTCGTTCGTGAACTACACAAGACTATTACACACAGCGCGAGCACATGAAGAACAAGAACGAGAGAAAGACAGATCGATGCAATGGTAGGCAACTCAGACGTTAGGTTTCAACGACCTCGATGGGTGATTTTTCCAGATGTTTCCTATTATAGTTTGTGCGATCAATTTCTTAAGCCATACCACCATCCTACTGCCAGTGTGATGCCTTCGCAGTTGGTTTGATATTAGCTTCTGAAACTCATCAACTTATTTTTATTTCATGAGAAATAAATGTTAGTTTTTAGTTCGCGAAAAGGAAAACATAATTATTACTATGCACGGTAAAGTTCCAGACGGTTTGGCTTTTTTTTTTGCGTCAAAATACATTTTGATGAAAAAATTAAAAACTGGGACCAAATGCCAAACCGGCCGGGACGCCGGGACAGTAGCCTCAATCCGGGACTGCGGGGCTCTCTGCAATCAGAGTGCCGACCCTGTGTCACTTTAAAAACGGGAGGCACACAGGAGACAGAGCTATCTGGAGGATGTTTCAGAATCATATGGAATTATTAACAACCCAAGTGATCTCATAGTGAAAGGAAACCTTTTCAAAACCGACTATACAGCCAATTTCCCCAGCCGTGATAACTGGCAACAAGGGACAGCTATTGTCGAAGTAGGAGGCATAGTATAAGATACACGGATGGATCACATATTAACGGAGAATCAAGAGTTGGTGTACCCTGTCCTGATCCTCCAAAAAATATATCCATTAGTTTTTTTCAGGCGGAACTATTTGCAATTCTCAGGTGCGAACTCAGACGAACTCGTCAATGCCAATACCAGAGACACTTGTGTACACATCTGCTCGGACAGTCAAGCCACGCTTAAAGCACTTGCAAACCCAATAACTAAGTCTTGGGTAGTGAAGGAATGCAAGGAAAAACTGATCAACCTCGCAAGATCCTGCACGGTGGAGTTGCTCTGAATACCTGGCCAGAACGACATACCGGGGAATGAAAGAGCAGATGAACTGGCAAAAGTAGGGGCTGAAGACGTAGAAAAGATCACAGTTACCACTATAGCTATGGCGGTACAAGCAGTGATAACCGCTTACAGTATGTCCTTTGCAAAACGCACCTCACAAATGTGGAGTTACATCCAAACATGCAAGGCTGCCAAATATATGATAGAAAATCCCAACCCCTGAATGGACAAAGACAGTACTGAATCTAGGCAGTACACAAATATAACTGATGATTGGCTTGTACACGGGACACATCAACTTGTACAGACACGTAGTGCAACAAAGCATCTTGCCCGGATTTTAAAGAAAAGAACGAAAGTATTGCCCACTTCCTCTGCGATTGTCCACAAATACCTGGGAAGACATTTCCTACCTCGGCTGATAATTCTTAGATCCATCGATTTCTTGAAATCATTGGAGTTCACACGACACACAGAGCGTTTTTCGTGAATCCACATAATATACCTCCTTTTACTTTTTCATTCCCCAATATTTAACCATTGAACTCACAAACTCCCAACCCCTTCTTTCTCAGCGCAGTTCCTGAGGGGAAAACAACGGGCCCGACTCGAGGCCTACGTGAAGGGGAAGATCTCTTCCTCACCCTTAAAAACCAACCAAACCACACAAATGCATTCAATTTTAATGTGATAAGACATCAAGGGATGTCATGCTGTTTTGCAAGAAACTTCAACCTCGGAGTCGTCTGATTGTTCAGGAAAATCACTCACAGGGACAGGAATGCGAAAAAAACATCTCACCTCACCGTCTATAATGAATGACGTCCGTGAATGACATTTTGAACTATAATATAATCCTCAGAGTTTGGGAAAGCTAATTTGGCATTTTATTGGTAACATTTGAAAGCATGTGCTAATCAAATATTGAATTTCAAAATTCTCTGGATTGCTTAGGTTCAGGCATACCAAAATATTTAGTAACACAGGACAGGAAAAAAGAGATTTGGAACGAACACAATGAATGAACTTTAACTTGGCAAACAAAAAATTAGAAGAATACAAATCCAAATGCCGTAACAGTTGATTGACAGCAACCAGGTGAGAGGGTGGTTCATCAAAAAGTACCGACCTGCTATCTTATCAGGCAGGTATACGTCAGCAGAATCATATCTTACATGCCACCACCACGTCAAGCTGTGAATACAGAACTTAAAATGCCGATTGTCCTAAGACTTTCATTAATTAAATCAGACGAGAGAGTTTGTATTCAAAAGAAGGATTTCGAAATAAAAAAAAAACTATTTAACGGCTCTTTTCGAGATTAACACAAAAAGTTATTTACAATTCGAATTTAGAATTCCCGTCTGTTAAATGATACTGGCGAGGAAAATTAGCGTTCATTGTGGAATGCGAAAACTGAAAAATGTTTTGCTGTAACTTTGAATGAGGAGATTAAATTCCTTAAAGTAGAAATACCTACACAGTGTGTTAAATAATATCCCGGACACGAACACCAAAGAGCGCCATCTATTTGTTCGAACATGCATTTTAAAGATTGAATCTCTAACATTTGTCAAAATGTCATGACCAGGGAACGGATTTTGTCGACTTTGCACTTACTTTCCTTATTACAGAACCGATTACATTTACATACCCTTACCCCCTTCGGGTAGGGGTTAGAATATACCCGAGGTAGGCAGGCATGCCTGTCGTAAGAGGCGACTAAAATCGAATCTCCGTATACCGAGTATATAGCGTATACAAAAAATGCAATGGATAAAACAAAGAGATTAATTACCCCAGGTGGCAGTCCAGCTTTACTGGAAAATCCACCCTCTTCGGAGGTCGGCTCTACCGATTCTGGGGAGAGCCATTTATTGCAATCCAATGACCCTTTCACAAGAAGTGCAAGGGAATCTCGATCTCCTCCATCAAGATCGAATAACTCCGGGAAAAGAAGTCCGCCGGGAGCGCCGGAGCGCGAATATCGTGATTTAGCGAAATACAAAAGCTTTGAGGAAGAAAATGAAGTACTCCGAGTAAAGCTTAACGAAATGGATATACTCTATCAAGATCTTAAGAAAGAGATAAATCTATTAAAAGAAGAAAACAAGGTTCTAAAGAACACACAATCGCACCAAGAGCGCGAATGTGCTCCAACACTACTAGAAAGTCGGGATTACCACACCGATGAAGAAGAGCTAGCACGCGAAACGAATCGGGTCCCAAAGAAAAGACCTACTAAAAAACGAAGAGCCGGTTCTTCGCCCGAAGTCGAGCCCTTAAATAAAGAAAAGCGCAAGGAATCGCAAGAAAATCAACGTAAAACGCAATTTCGTTTACCGCCACCAATAAACGTCGTCGGGATAACGGAATATAATAAGTTGCATCGCCTCCTTAAAGGAACGATAACATCGAAATTTAAGGTCACATCTTTGAGGAATAATGCGTGGAGGATTAACGTCGACGACCACGATGACTACCGAGCACTGTCCCAGAAACTTAATATCGATAAGATTCAGTGGTATACTTTCGAAATCAAGTCAGAAAGCCCACATCGTGTTGTAGCAAGGGGACTTCACCCCTCGTGCACAAAAGAAGAGGTAATGAGCGACCTTCAAGACAAGGGCTTTAAAATTATTGATGCCGTTAATATCATCAAGAAGGAGAAGCAACAATCCGAAATACATAAAGACATCTTGGTAAGGCGTGGACTTCCGCTTTTATGCTAACATTCGATAAAGCTGATAGTATCGACGATATTTATCGAATTAAAACCATATTGAATATCGTGGTCAAAATCGAGCCCATGCGTAGAAATTTAAAAATAATTCCGCAGTGCAAATGTTGCCAAGAATTTAATATACGCAAACGTATTGCAAAAAAGAACCACGGTGTATGAAATGCGCCGGAAATCACCTCTCCCAAGACTGTCGAGTAAACAAGCAAGCCTCTGCAATCTGTGCTAATTGTAAGGGAAAGCACCCGGCAAATTAACGAGGCTGTGAAGTAGCCAAGGAGTTTCAAAAACGAAGAGATACACTCCATAAGCCTCAAAATAAAATAATAAAACCGCTAACTAAGGCAAATTGTAAGTTCGGTCAGGAGAACGTAGGCAAACAAAAGCCACCGGGTTCAGAGCGGAAGAAGGTGGTGACAGCACAAAAGCCATCGACTTCTGGTCTTAAAATAAACTGTAATGAAAAGCAATTAGAAAAGACATCGGGTAATAGCCCTCGGACGGCAGGAGTGCAGACCTACGCCCAGGCTGCAGCATCCGAAAAATCAAAAAACCTCGAAATCCCGACGGACCCTGCCTCTCAAGTTTTTTCAATTACAGATACATCTCGCAAAAAGGTAGAATGCTCTATGGGGCAGGTATGGAGTACAGTTGTGATTTCCATTCGACGGGCAAACCGACGGGCAAACCGACTTACTGGCCAGTTGATACTTTGAAAATACCTGACCTGATTGATTTCTTCGTGGTGAAAGGAATATCTAACAACCACACGAAAGTTGAAGAGAGCTTTGATCTGTCGTCTGATCATTCCCCAGTTATTTTCACATTGAGCGAAAAACTAGTATATAACCGAGAGCCAGCGAAAGTAACTGGTAGAACGAAATCGAAGTAAATGTTGAACTGAGCGTACCGCTTACGACACCCTATGAACTCGAGGTTGAAGTCGATCGCTTCGTTGAGATAGTACAGCTCGCCTCTTGGAATAATACGCCCAATCCAAGAAAAACGCCGGACAAATACGATCTACGATATCCTGCTGAAATAAAATAATTAATCACGGAAAAAAGAAAAGCGCGTAAAAGATGGCAACAGAGCCGTGCTCCACAGCATAAAGCATATCTAAATCGTCTTTGCAATTCGTTGAAGAACAGCATTAAGGATTTTAAGAATCGTGCGATAGGCTCTTACCTTGAAAGTCTAACAGCGAAAAAAAAAGATTCCAACTATTCCCTTTGGAAAGCTGTAAAAGGCACCAGAAGGCCCAAAATCCCCGCGCCGCCACTTAAAATAAATCAAAATGAATGGGCAAGGGAAGATAAAGAAAAAGCGGATATTTTTGCCGCCCATTTGGAAGAAACCTTTAAACCGAACGATGGTCAAGTGGTTCATGACAACATCAACCTCACAAGGATGGTAGTTCCACCATCTGACGATTTAACGCGCAGATCTGCAACGCTTAGAGAACTCGAACGTGAGATCGCGAAACTAAAACCTAAGAAAGCTCCTGGTTATGATTTGATTACCGGAGAAATTCTCAAAGCCTTACCTAGAAGAGCATTTATTAAGCTTCTCCATATTATAAATGCTGCACTCAGATTAAAACACGTGCCGAGCCAATGGAAAGTTGCGGAAGTCATTATGGTTTTAAAACCAGGAAAACCGTCATATGAAGTAAAATCATACAGACCAATCTCGCTTCTTCCAGTCGTATCAAAAATTTTCGAGAGGATATTACTAAGGCGTATCCAACCGGTTATAGAAGAAAATAATCTAATCCCTGACCACCAGTTTGGGTTCAGAAGTAAGCATTCGACGATTGACCAGGTGCATAGAGTTACTAACGTAATCGAAAAAGCACTAGAAGAAAAAAAGATATGCTCAGCCGTATTTCTTGACGTCTCGCAAGCCTTTGATAAGGTGTGGCACGATGGCTTGAAATGCAAACTACGAAAGTACTTCCCGCAAACCTATACGAGATTTTGAATTCATATCTGGGGAAAAGATTCTTCCGTGTTAGAAATGGAAACGAATACTCAGAGCTCAAAGAAATTTTGGCCGGCGTACCGCAAGGAAGCGTTCTGGGGCCGCTTCTTTATCTGTTATATACTCTTGATATACCGAAAGAAGATGACACTATCCTTGCTACGTTTGCCGATGACACCGCTATCCTAGCAGTAGGTAAAACAATCGAGGAAACGACTGCAATACTGCAAAACGCAGTAAATAAAGTAAATGAATGGACGAGGGACTGGCGGATCGTCCTTAACGGAACTAAATCTGTTCACGTGAATTTCACTTATAGGAAAATTAATGACTTGCCAATTTTTATAAATTTGGCCCGAATACCCTTTGCAAATGAAGCCAAATACCTGGGAATGACACTCGACGCAAGGCTAAGGTGGAATTCGCACGTAAAAATGAAACGTAAAGAACTAGATATCAAATATAGAGAAATGTACTGGTTGATCGGGAAACATTCCCACCTCAGTACGGAGAACAAACTGCTTTTATACAAGCAAGTGCTAAAGCCGGTGTGGACCTACTGTATACAACTTTGGGGTTGTACCAAGAAAACAAATGCCAATGTTTTACCGACCTTTCAAAATAAAGTGCTTAGAGAAATTGTCCAAGCACCGTGGTATGCTAGAAACGACGATATCCACAGGGATCTCGGAATTCCGACAATCGAAGCTGAAACTAGAAGCTTCGCGCGAAAACATAGAAACCGACTAATCGGACATGTTAATAATACAGTCCTACTTATTTTGGATGAGAGCAATTTATTGCGCCGACTACAAAGGACAAAACCTTTCGACTTGGCGAGATAAGGATTAACCGCATCTAAGTTGCGGAATATGCAGGATCTTTCATTGGAAAGTAACCTGCCAAACGTTTATATTTCGTGATAGAAAAATTGCTTGATAAGTAGTATAACTTAGTTGCAGTATCTAACAAATTTATATCGAAGGGTGGTGTTTTTGGTCACTAAGAATCTGACACTACTATGAGCACGCGCTTGCTATTCTCATAGTGTCTATGGAAGATTTTCACCTACCCTCGGAACAAAAAAAAAAAATTTACATGGGAATGTCCTAGGATGGCAAGCACTTACCAACTGCCTTACTGGTAATCACTTAATTCCGCGGTGAATGATAAATTGCTGACAGCATTAGTTTCTACAGTCAGCGAAATTCGTTTATACGCACCCATATTTTTAAGGTTTTCTACAAAGCACGCTTAGTGCAAAAAACAGTACATATTTAACTTAAAAGTAAATCTGTGTAGTTTAATGAAAGATTCGACAAGTTGGTTTACAAAAACTTATTTATTTAAATAAAAAATATAATTCATGGTGCGAAATTCATTTATGAGCACCTGGCAATTGCTTAAAATAAACATAAAAAACATAATAGTTATAACGAAAATAATTGCTCAGCATTAAGTATGACTTCCCCTTTCCCTTATAACCGCAAAAATCCGGTCTAGCATTGAGTTTATTAACTTCAAAATAATGGTGTTGTCTATCAGCCCCCAAATGCGCTTAATCTCTCCTAAAAGTGGCAACATTAGGCGTGTTTTTTTTTTTTTTTTGTAACCTATACAGACTTCGAAAAAGCTTTCAGAGTAAAAACATGACTCGATAATTATCGAGGCTAAGGTTTTGTTGTATTTTACATGAGTAAATATGCTGCTGAAACATGTTTATACAGGTTACAAAAAAAAAACGCCTATTGTCGAATTGTCGAATTGCCGCCCATTTTTAAAAATTTTGCGAGCCATATAACCTTATAGCACAGACAATAAATATACAGATGTCTCATGTCTGTACAGAAATATGGTTCCACTTTTTTTTACTAACCGACACGAATTACCCGACAAAGCTTTCAGAATAGGTATTACAAATAAAGCTCTTTGTTTTTACTCGCTCCGTTCACTTGTGTGGGAATGGGAACAGCTTCTCCCTCTCATCATTTGTTGTGATTGGAATACTGCCTATACACACGTATATGCAACGTCAAGAAGAATTTACTAATACACTCTCACATGCTTGAAGAATTTTTGCCGTGTGTATAGGCCGCATAAAGGGCATGTGGGAAAGGGAATAGCAACTATACCATGGCCACAGACAATAAATTTATTGTTCAAATTTTCTTGAATGGGAATTTTGTTACCGCCCCAGCGGGAAATTTGGGAAGCGCTCCTCCGAGAAGGTATTTGGAAGCAATGATTTTTTAGGAAAACATTCTATGCGATGTATAAGTGATGCATTGAGAAGCAATCACTGAGATGTGCTTCCGAAAAAAATATTTTTAAAAGTTTGGATTCCTTCCCTCTGCGGACCTACTAATGTAAAAAGGATATGAAAGAGGATACGGAGAGTCATGCGTTCTAACCTTCCAAGGAATCGCTTCAGCATGCATGATTGTATGCTTCCATACCCCTTCGGGTAGGGGTTAGAATATACCCGAGGTAGGCATGCCTGTCGTAAGAGGCGACTATAATCCAATCTCCGTATACCGAGTGCATAGTGTATACAAAAATGCAATGGACAAAACAAAAAGATTGATTACCCCAGGTGGCAGTCCAGCTTTACTGGAAAATCCACCCTCTTCGGAGGTCGGCTCTACGGATTCTGGGGAGAGCCATTTATTGCAATCCAATGACCCTTTCACAAGAAGTGCAAGGGTATCTCGATCTCCTACATCAAGATCGAATAACTCCGGGAAAAAAAGTCCGCCGGGAGCGCCGCAGAGCGAAAATCAGGACTTAGCGAAATATAAAAGCTTTGAGGAAGAAAATAAAGTACTCCGAATAAAGCTTAACGAAATGGATCTACTCTATCAAGATCTTAAGAAAGAGATAGATCTATTAAAAGAAGAGAATAAGGTTCTAAAGAACACACACTCGCAGAAAGAGCGCGAATGTGCTCCAGCACTATTAGATAGTCGGGAGTACCACACCGATGAAGAAGAGCTAGCACGCGAAACGAATCGGGTCCCTAAGAAAAGACCTACTAAAAAAAGGAGAGCCGGTTCTTCGCCTGAAGTCGTACCCTTAAACGAAGAAAAGCGTAAAGAACTGCAAGAAAATCAACGTAAAACGCAATTTAGTTTACCGCCACCAATAAACATCGTCGGGATAACGGAATATAATAAGTTGCATAGCCTCCTTAAAGGAACGATTACATCGAAATTTAAGGTCACATCTTTGAGGAATAATGCGTGGAAGATTAACGTCGATGACCATGACGACTATCGCGCACTGTCCCAGAAACTTAATATCGATAAGATTCAGTGGTATACTTTCGAAATCAAGTCAGAAAGGCCACATCGTGTTGTAGCAAGGGGTCTTCACCCCTCATGCACCAAAGAAGAGGTTATGAGCGACCTTCAAGTCAAAGGCTTTAAAATTCTTGATGCCGTTAATATCATCAAGAAGGAGAAGCAACAATCTGAAATAGATACAGACATATTGGTTAGGCGTGGACTTCCGCTTTTATGCTAACATTCGATAAATCTGACAGCATCGACGATATCTACCGAATTAAAACCATATTGAATATCGTGGTCAAAATCGAGCCCATGCGTAGAAATTTAAAAATAATTCCGCAGTGCAAACGTTGCCAAGGATTTAATCATACGCAAACGTACTGCAAAAAAGAACCGCGTTGTGTGAAATGCGCCGGAAATCACCTCTCCCAAGACTGTGGAGTGAACAAACAAGCCTCCGCAATCTGTGCTAATTGTAAGGGAAAGCACCCGGCAAATTATAGAGGCTGTGAAGTAGCTAAGGAGTTGCAAAAACGGAGAGATGCACTCCATAAGCCTCAAAATAAAATAACAAGACCGCTAGCTAATGCAAATAGTAAGATCGGTCAGGGGAACGTAGGCAAACAAAAACCACCGGGTTCAGAGCGGAAAAAGTTGGTGACAGGAGAAAAGCCCTCGACTTCTGGCCTTAAGAGAAATGGTAATGAAAAGCCATTAGAAAAGACATCAAGTAATAGCCCTCGGACAGCAGGAGTGCAGACCTACGCCCAGGCTGCAGCATCCGAAAAATCAAAAAACATCGAAATCCCGACGGACCCTGCTTCTCAAGTTTTCTCAATTATTCTCGCGAAACTTGAAGAGCAAAGCAAAATAAATCAAATTATTCTCGATAGGTTGGTTAAGCTCGAGAGTTATTCACGGAAAACGCGTACTTCACCTAGAATATGAATGAAAAAAGAATGTTAAAAATATGTACTTGGAATGCAAACGGACTTTTGCAAAAACTTGACGAATTGGAAATATTCATGCGAGAAAAAGATATTGACATTTGCTTGATTTCTGAAACTCACGTGAAAAAGGAATCGCATTTAAAAATAAAAGGCTATACTGATTACCACGCTTGTCACCCTTCGGGAAAAGCACGAGGCGGATCTTCCTTGTTTATTAAAGACTGCATTGAACAATGCGAAGACCTAAAGATAGAGCTTGAAACTCTGCAAATGTGCACAATTCGAGTTAAAAATAGTCAGCGTACTATTAAAATCTCATCTATTTACTGTCCACCGCGTCCCGCGCTTGAAAAAAGTGATTTTACTAACTTATTTAAATCGCTGAAACCTAATTTCATTATTGGCGGCGATTTTAACGCGAAACATACGTTCTGGGGCTCTAGATACATCTCGCAAAAAGGTAGAATGCTCTATGGGGCAGGTATGGAGTACACTTGTGATTTCCATTCGACGGGCAAACCGACTTACTGGCCAGCTGATACTTTCAAAATACCTGACCTGATCGATTTCTTCGTGGTGAAAGGAATATCTAACAACCACATAAAAGTTGAAGAAAGCTTTGATCTGTCGTCTGATCATTCCCCAGTTATTTTCACATTGAGCGAAAAACTATTATTTAACCGAGAGCCAGCGAAATTAACTAGTAGAACAACTAACTGGGAAGGCTTTAGGAACGAAATCGAAGTAAATGTTGAACTGAGCGTACCGCTTACGACACCCTATGAACTTGAGGTTGAAGTCGATCGCTTCGTTGAGATAGTACAGCTCGCCTCTTGGAATAATACGCATAATCCAAAAAAAACGCCAGACAAATACGGTCTACGATATCCTGCTGAAATAAAGGAATTAATTAGGGGAAAAAGAAAAGCGCGTAAAAGATGGCAACAAAGTTGTGCTCCACAGCATAAAACCCATCTGAATCGTCTCTGCAATTTGTTAAAGAATAGCATTAAGGATTTTAAAAATCGTGTGATAGGCTCTTACCTTGAAAGTTTAACAGCGAAAAAAGATTCCAATTATTCCCTTTGGAAAGCCGTAAAAGGCACCAAAAGGCCCAAAATCCCCGCGCCGCCACTTAAAATAAATCAAAATGAATGGGCAAGGGAAGATAAAGAAAAAGCGGATATTTTTGCCGCCCATTTGGAAGAAACCTTTAAACCGAACGATGGTCAAGTGGTTCATGACAACATCAACCTCACAAGGATGGTAGTTCCACCATCTGACGATTTAACGCGCAGATCTGCAACGCTTAGAGAACTCGAACGTGAGATCGCGAAACTAAAACCTAAGAAAGCTCCTGGTTATGATTTGATTACCGGAGAAATTCTCAAAGCCTTACCTAGAAGAGCATTTATTAAGCTTCTCCATATTATAAATGCTGCACTCAGATTAAAACACGTGCCGAGCCAATGGAAAGTTGCGGAGGTCATTATGGTTTTAAAACCAGGAAAACCGTCATATGAAGTAAAATCATACAGACCAATCTCGCTTCTTCCAGGCGTATCAAAAATTTTCGAGAGGATATTACTAAGGCGTATCCAACCGGTTATAGAAGAAAATAATCTAATCCCTGACCACCAGTTTGGGTTCAGAAGTAAGCATTCGACGATTGACCAGGTGCATAGAGTTACTAACGTAATCGAAAAAGCACTAGAAGAAAAAAAGATATGCTCAGCCGTATTTCTTGACGTCTCGCAAGCCTTTGATAAGGTGTGGCACGATGGCTTGAAATGCAAATTACGACAAGTACTCCCCGTGTACCTATACGAGATTTTGGATTCATATCTCGGAAATAGACTCTTCCGTGTTAGAAATGGAAACGAATACTCAGAGCTCAAAAAAATTTCGGCCGGCGTACCGCAAGGAAGCGTTCTGGGGCCGCTTCTTTATCTGTTATATACTCGTGATATACCGAAAGAAGATGGCACTATGCTTGCTACGTTTGCCGACGACACCGCTATCCTAGCAGTAGGTAAAACAATCGAGGAAACGACTGCCAAACTGCAAAACGCATTGAATAAAGTAAATGAATGGACGAGGGACTGGCGGATCGCCCTTAACGGAACTAAATCTGTTCACGTGAATTTCACTTATAGAAAAATTAATGACTTGCCAATTTTTATAAATTTGGCCCGAATTCCCATTGCAAATGAAGCCAAATACCTGGGAATGACACTTGACGCAAAGCTGAAGTGGAATTCGCACGTGAAAATGAAACGTAAAGAATTAGAAATCAAATATAGAGAAATGTACTGGCTGATCGGGAAACATTCCCACCTCAGTACCGAGAACAAACTGCTTTTATACAAGCAAGTGCTAAAGCCGGTGTGGTCCTACGGTATACAACTTTGGGGTTGTACCAAGAAAACAAATGCCAATATTTTACAGACCTTTCAAAATAAAGTGCTTAGAGAAATTGTCCAAGCACCGTGGTATGCTAGAAACGACGATATCCACAGGGATCTCGGAATTCCGACAATCGAAGCTGAAACTAGAAGCTTCGCGCGAAAACATAGAAACCGACTAATCGGACATGTTAATAATACAGTCCTACTTATTTTGGATGAGAGCAATTTATTGCGCCGACTACAAAGGACAAAATCTTTCGACTTGGCGAGATAAGGATTAACCGCATCTAAATTGCGGAATATGCAGGATCTTTCATTGGAAAGTAACCTGCCAAACGTTTATATTTCGTGATAGAAAAATTGCTTGATAAGTAGTATAACTTAGTTGCAGTATCTAACAAATTTATTATTTCCCGCTGGGGTGTATTCATATGAACATGTGTATATGCGATGGATCAATGGAAAAAGCTGAAAAAGTAGATAATTTCGTTGGATTTTGTGATTGCAAAAAATAATTTCTTTGACAACAGTTTATAAAAAGCGTAATTTTTTCGATAGTTCATAAAGATTATGTCAGATGCAACTGATTTTAATATAAAGAAGTTATTCAAATACTGAATTGAGTATTCAGTTTATCTGAATAGGTATTTGGAATGTGTAAATTAGAAAATTCTATGTTTTTTAGTGGATTTCCTACCTTGAATAAAATATTTACAAAAATTAAAATACAAGCACAGACAATAAATATACAGATGTCTCATGCCTGTACAAAAAAATGGTTCCATTTTTTCAATCCAGCAGACTGAATCCCGCAGACAAAGCTTTCAGAATAGGTATTACAAATAAAGCTCTTTGTTTTTACTCGCTCCGTTCACTTGTGTGGGAAAAGCTTCTCCCTCTCATCATGTGTGTGATTATGATTGCGATTGTTACACAGCCAACGATGGGCCACCGCACACGAAATTATTTCTGCCGGCAGAGAACCGGTTTTGTGTGCGAAGGGGCTGAGGTCTGCGGTAAGAGTTTGTTTGAGCGGTTGAACGAGGTAGGAAACTAGTACATAAACATCTTTCAAAATACACTGGTCCCTCGCTCGACTGCGCGACTTCTTTTTGCGCGGTTTCACCTTTGCACGAAATGCATTCGCCTACCCAAATTCGATTTGCGCGGCCTCGCTTTGCGCGAATTACGACACTTCTGTTCTGTTTCCCTGAATATTTTCGAATTTTGTTTGTCTTGACAGATTTTTTTAACGTTTTCTTTTGCTTCATTCATATGTAGGTATCTGCATGTGTGTGTACGGCAGTAAGGACTGCCTTAGCAACTTCCCGGGAATTGCAAATTGAAAAGTCCAAAGGCAGGTACAGACGAGAAACTAATCGGCCAACTGGTTGGCAGACTGGTTGTAATCATTTCCCTACAGATGCAAAGACCAATTTTCATACTTCAGTTTGATTTTTCAACAACTGGTTGGTAGACTTGATGAAATCGTTCAAATCATCGTCAGACTTGCCTACACTCGGGTTATTTGCAATCAGTCCGTCAACCAGTTTGCCGATTACTTTCTCGTCTGTAGCTGGCTGACAAAAATAAAGCAATCTGTAGTGACAGATTTTTTTAAACGTCTACCAAATGTGACATACGATTTTTTTTAGATCCTTTATTTTTACTAAATGCATTTTGTAATTTGTTTTGTCCTAATAACTGTTTTAACTTTGTTTTTTTTTTTTTAATCGTTGTTTTTTAAATAAAGTATTTTGGAAAAACTTATAACTAGCTACTATATTTCACTTTTCAGGAACGCAACCCCCTAAATTACATGAGGTTCATACTTCGCTTTGCGCGGTTTCGCTTTGCGCGATTTTGGTCGGCAAAGATACTAGCACAGTGAAAAGCAATTTATATACACAATTTTTTCTGCCGACAGAAATCATCCCGTGTGCGCTGGCCCATGAGATAAGCAATTGTAAAGGGGCATGTGGGAAGGGAACAGAAACTATACCATGGCCACAGACAATAAATTTATTGTCTGTGCCATTTCTGTGTGATTTTTAGCAAGTGTTCAAGTGGGAATTTCGTTACCGCGTATTCATATGTACATTTACATATGTATATGTATATGCGATGAAGCAATGGAATAAAAAATAATTTCTTTGACAGCAGATTATAAAACTTCGTGATTTATTTGATAGATCATAAAGATTATGTCAGACGCAACTGTTTTAAATATAAAGAAGTTATTCAAATACTGAATTGAGTATTCAGTTTATCTGAATACTTACTTCGTTGGCGCTACAGCTCGAGGTGAACCTGGGCCTGCTTCTCGCAACCATTTGTGTGTGCGTGTTATATTTTTGCACGAATGGAAGGGACCTACAGTTTTTTGCCGACTCCGAACGGCCAGTTGAGAAGCTCAATCGTGACAAATGATACTCTTTGATGCTTGTCAGACATTCGAAAGAGGTGGGCACTGTGAAAAAACTTTTAGGTGTTTGCGGCGGGATTCGAACTCAAGACCGCTGGCACAGTAGTCCGACGCACTAACCACTTGCGCTACGGTGCCCACCCATCTGAATAGGTAGGTACATACCTACAGTGGTGGAAAAAATAATAGGTGTGTGTAAGAAAAACATTATAAAAGTAAAAATATGGAAAACAAGACTAATAGGTATCCGGTTTTCAGTTATTTTATTAAGTATAAACGTAAGTGTTATTTAAACATAAAAATTATTTTCTTTAAATTCATTTAAAAAAAGAAATTATGGAAATTTAACTTAAACTAGTGGAAAAAATAATAGGTGTATTTTTTTAAAGACAATGAATATTTTGTTTTTCAAGAAATAAATTAGAAATACTGAAATATTTGTGGTTTTACTAGTATTTAGTGAAGTAACCTTTATATTTCAATGCTTTCTGATATCGACGAGGCAAGGACTCCACACATTTTTGACATTTTTCTACCGGAATGCTTTCCCAAGACAGCTTGGGGTTTGTTTCTATAATTCGGTTTTATTTGAAGCTTTTTTGTAAGGCAGCAGTTTTTTTACATCACTCCACAAGTTCTCGATTGGGTTTAAATCAGGTGGCTATGCTAGTCAATCGGGGACAGTGATTTGCTTTTCTTGGAACCATGACTTTGTACTTTTTGAGTTTGGGGTCATAATCTTGTTGGAAGCTTCATAGCAATGGCAGGTGAGCCTCTGCATAAAGCAGCATAATGGTTTCCAAAATTTCAATACATTTTTCTTGTGATATCGTATCATTTATCCAAAATAATGGCCCCGCATCATTCTAGAAGAGACACCCCCATACCATTATATTCCACCCACCATGTTTGTTGTTTTTCTATGAATCTAAGGTTAAATTCTTTATTTTAGTATTCTTTATTATAGTATTAACTATCCACCCCAAATAAATAAACATTCGATTTGTTGCTCCATTAAATATTTTTGAAATTTTTAAGACCATATTCATTAAATGTTTTCATTTGATCGGCTGCAAATTATTTTCTTCTTTGAATAATTTTCTTGGAAATTAACGGTGCTTTCCGTGCGGCTCAGGATCCAAAATCATAACCTACCTGTTCTTGATATCTACATACAGGGTTTCCCAGTTAAGAGGTATAATCATTTAACTTGAGATTCCTGAAGCTCTAGGAAACAAAAAATCGTATGACTGGGGGGTTTATTTTCACCCCTCTCCAAGTTATAGTCCGTCGAAGTAAGGCACCTCCAATTTGATGGTAAGACCACTTTAAGTGATATAACTTCTGAACTGCTATAGCTACAAAAATACATTTTAGAGAGCCAAACAGAAGCGCATTAAAATGTTGAAGACTTTGCGTAATTCTATGCAGCCGCAAAAAAGTTATGGCTCATTTGAGTCTGATTTAAAGATTAATAAAAATCCATGTAAAGAAGATCCAGTAAGATCCAGAAGTAAGATACCTACACAAATTCTTTCATGTTTCATAAGTACGCATTCATTGGGCAAATCGGAAAAATTATGAATTATGTAGTTGGAAAATCGCACTAATTGTTAACTGTGGTTTAAAAAGTAGGTAAAAAAAATCATATTTTCGCTTTTTACCTGCTGCGGTTTTTTCCAAGTACATATCATAAAATCTGTGAGTTTTTCAGCATACTCATCACAGATTTTTTTGTTTACAATTGTTACGTTCATAAGAAAAAAAAATAAAAAAACGGTATGTTTATTACGCATTTTTTTTGTAGAAAAGCGACCTGAAAGTAAAAATTAGCATAGGCAATATAAAGGAAACTGATTTAAAAATAAAATATCTGGAAAGCCAAAAAAGTTATCGGTTTTATTTAAAAAAGAGTACTATTTTCTCTAAAATTTAAGCCCTAAATGAAGTTTATGTAGTAATTATTAGCTGAGATATTTGTGTTAGCATGGGTCAAGGTACACCAAAGTAGGTATTTTCTTAAATTCTCGATAAATGATGTCCACATTGGAGATAGACCCTTGCTGTGGAACGATTTTTTTCTTAGATTTTACCCAAGAATCAGTTCCCAAAGAATTGACATTTAACTTCATAACTCGCTGTATAGTAAACTTAATTTGAATGAAATAACCCTAAATTCATTTACAGAGGGAAATTAATATTTTTTATGAAGGTAATGTATGATATACATTATACATAAATAAAAAGTAGCATGTTGCAGGTTGTTTCAAATCAGTCAACCAAGATATAATCCATTAAAAAGTATTGTAAACTTATGGTCGCTTCTTGAAATTACAAATTACACGATATCGATGAAAAAAAAAAAATACTCACATCAAGCTACAAAGAAAATAACAAGCAACACCCAAACATCTTCACACGTATACGATCTACACAGGTCAATATTTACGAAATCCACCATACCAACGAACGTGCAGGCATCAGCACTCCCCGTCCGCAGTCCCCTCCCCGACGCCTTCAGTTAAAATAAGCATACAGAATTTTTGTTGTTTTGTTCTTGCAATATAGGTAACCAACGCAACGTTGTGACTTGTGTGTGTGTGACAGAATATGGGAGAAAAAAAAGTTCTGTGTGATGCGAACTTTTGACGGAGTGGAGTAGACAGAGGGAAGGAGAGAAAAAGAGTTTTTTTTTAAGCAGATTTCGTTTTCATATACCACTTCTTCCCATATGAATGTGACATCTGTATATTTATTGTCTGTGATACAAGTCTGATTCTTGAGTACCTAGTGTCCCCCTCGGCCCTGAAGTCGGCTACTTGAGTTTTCAGTAGTCGGCACCAATTTCTAATCCTGTTTTCATGCTTTTGAAAAATAGTTTTTGAACTCTTCGATATCTAATAAATTAATAATAATTTAATTTAAAAAAAGAAACGTTTAATGATTCCTGAAGCTCTAGCAAACAAAAAATCGTATGACGGGGGGGTCTATTTTCACCCCAATCCAAGTTATAGCCCGTCGAAGTAAGGCAGCTTCAATTTAATGGTAAGACCACTTTAAGTGATATAACTTCTGAACTACTACAGCTACAAAAATTGTTTTGTACATTTTAGAGAGACAAAGCGCGTGAAAATGTTGAAGACTTCGCGTAATGCAGCCATGGCTCCTTTGAGTCTGATTTAAAGATTAATGAAGATTCATGTAAAGAAGAACCACTTTGTAAATGAATAACACCTTTAACATACATACATATGTATGTATTAAGTTTTTATATTGGCCAAACGTAAAATAATTAGTATTAACATAGAAATATATACCTATTCACATGTTATGTATGTGCAAATTCTGCATAGTATTTTTTTTTATTAACTGGATCCTGCCCCAAGGCTGATACTGCGACCTAAAAGATCTATTGTATCGTCTACGTCTACTGTTTCGGTACTCGTGTAATCAATATGAATCTCATGCTCTGGATTTTCTTTCGTCATATCATTCTCTATTGAATAAGACTCACTTAAACGTGCCAAAACTGAATAAGGCAATGTAGGCAGAATAATTGAAAATCATAAGCAGGAAATCCCTAAATTTGGGCTTTCTGCGAAGTACAATTTATAACATAATTTTGTGCCTCGCGTCCGTTCGGCGTCCGACAAATAAATGTCATGCAACTAGGTATTAATTTTAGGATAAATACACGAATTCTTTTCATGATTCATAAGTCGCACTAATTGTTAACTGTGGTTAAAAAAGTAGGTAAAAAATCATATTTTCGCTTTTTACCTGCTGCAGTTTTTTCGAAGTATCATAAAATCTGTGAGTTTTTTAGCATACTTATCACAGATTTTTTTGTTAACAATTGTTACGTTCATAAGAAAAAAATAATAAATCGGTACGTTTCTTACGCATTTTTTGTAGATAAGCGACCTGAAATTAAACATTTGCATAGGCAATATAATAGTAATATATATGTAATACATATGAGAGCAGGTGTTGATTTGATCTTCGATAGAATAAGAAAACTCAATAGTACATTCATGACTAGGTGTGAATTGTCCGACAATACACTCATAAATCAACTAAATGTTCTAGAACACAATATGACATGATGTACCATACTTATGCACTGTCAAACCATTTATATGTACAATGTATTATCTTAATTTATTTATTCTATGTATTATTTATCATTATTATGATTATGTTTATTAATTTATTTCATATTTGTTTATTTATTTTTCTTTGTTAATTTATATACTTCATGTTAATTTATTATCTTTATGTTTATCTATTTGTATACATATGTACATATTAACTTAATTTATATTTATTTATTTATTTTATTTTTTTGTTTCTTAATTTACTTAATTTATGTTAATTTATTTATTATATACTTCTGTTAAATTTTAATTTTGAAATCTAGTCATTTAATATTTGTTCCAATTTATTATTTGTTTATTTATTTAGTAATATATTTATTTATTTATTTGTTAAGTTATTTATTTATTTCTATATTTATTCACTTATAAATCTATTTATTTATTTATTTATTTATCATTTATATATAAATACATATTTAAATATTGGTACGCGTACCACACTTAAATTGAGGTTTTTTCTCGTTTTTTTTTTCCTCAAAAACTACATTTAACATCTTTTCCATTAAAATCTTACATAGAATGGTTCAGAAGAAAAATATTATTATGTTAATATTAAATCTCTGTATATATCTGTAAATTGTGCGATAACATATTATAAATTTTTCCAAACGAAATAAAATACAATACAAATACAAATATAATAATATATAGTGTTGTAACTGTTGCTACACATCCATTGTGCTTATTTTACCTCCAAATGGTAGCCATCGGGTACTGGTCGCTGCCCACCCGGGCACGACTTGCTAAACTTATAAGCGCGAGTGCTGACCAAGCGAAAATAGCAGCACTATAATACGCGTCAGCGGACGAATTCCATAGATGGAACCAATGGTGGCGCTAAAATTTCCAGAACGGAAACAAAACCTTATCTGAGCTACTCCGACATATTCGGAGCCCAAGAAGTCCAAGTCGATATCCACCACCTGTTCATCGATTTCAAAGCCGCCTATGACAGCATATGGAGGGATGAACTGTATAGAGCCATGTCTAGTTTTGACATCCCTGCCAAACTCATCCGTCTGTGCAGGATGACGATGGAGAAAGCTCGCTGCTCCATCAAGGTCGGTAATGACCTCATCGAGACCTTCGATGTCAAAAAAGGATTCAGACAAGGTGACGCGCTGTCATGCGACTTCTTCAACATCATACTTGAAAGAATTGTTCGTAACTCAAAAGCCAACACACAAGGAACGATTTTTCAAAAGTCCGTTCAACTACTTGCATACGCCGACGATATTGACATCATTGGTAGAACACAGCGAGCTGTCACCGGTGCGTTCGCGAGTATATAAATGGAAGCGGCTAAAATGGGTTTAGCGGTAAACGAGGGCAAAACAAAATATATGCTGTCAACAAAAAGGGACACCCAACATCGACGAATTGGACAGAACGTCACAATAGACAGCTACAACTTCGAGGTAGTAAAGGACTTTGTCTACCTCGGCTCTGTCATAACTTCAAAAAATTACATCTCGTCGGAAATCAAACGAAGGATTACTCTTGCCAACCGCTGTTTCTTTGGGCTAAGAAGGCAATTGAGTAGTAAAGTCCTTTCTCGATCGACTAAGGAGACTCTATAAAAGACCCTTATCATCCCAGTTTTGCTATATGGAGCTGAAGCATGGACTTTATCGAAAGCGGATGAAGATATCCTTGGTCGCTTCGAGAGAAAAATCCTTCGTAAGATATTCGGTCCCGTTTGCGTTGACGGGTTCTGGAGGAGAAGATTCAACCACGAAATGTACGAGCTGTACAGCGACATCAACCTGGTCAAAAAACTGCAAATTGGGCGTTTAAGATGGCTAGGACATGTACAGCGTATGGACATCAACGCTCCGGCTCGGAGAATATTCGACTCTTACCCGGAGGGTCAGCGCAGCAGAGGACGACCTCGCCTAAGGTGGCGCACACAAGTAGAACAATAGCACAAGTAGAACAATAGAACATCAGCCAACTTGAAGTGCGCAACTGAAAGCGGCTAGCTAGGGACCGGGCTAGCTGGAAGAGGTTGTTGGTTGAGGCCTTGGTTCACCCCGAACTGTAGCGCCACCTAAGTAAGCAAGTATAGGCAATATAAAGTAAACTGACTTAAAAATAAAATATCTGGAAAGCCAAACAAGTTATCGGTTTTATTTATAAGCAGTTAAAAAGAGTATTATTTTTTTCTAAAATTAAAGCCCTAAATGAAGTTTCTGTAGTAATTATTAGCTGAGATATTTGAGTTAGCATGGGTCAAGGTACACCAAAGTAGGTATTTTCTTAAATTCTCGATAAATGATATGCACATTGGAGATAGACCCTTGCTGTGGAACGATTTTTTTCTTAGATTATACCCAAGAATCAGTTCCCAAAGAATTGACATTTAACTTCATAACTCGCTGTATAATAAACTTAATCTGAATGAAATAACCCTTAATTCATTTACAGAGAGAAATTAATATTTTTTATGAAGGTAATGTATGATATACATCACGGGTGGCCAAACTTTGAAGCTATGCGTTCGACTTTTTGCTGAAATTGATTACGTGTGCTAACTACCCGGCATATTTGCGGACAAATTCTTAGTAAAATAAAACTGAAAAAGCGAGACTTCAAATATTTGAAAATTTGGTTTGGCCTAATAAAAAGCCAAAAAAAATTATAATTGTGTGTAGTTAAGAAAATTGAGTACTTTTAATGAGTCTGAGCCGATGGATTCATCATCACCACATTACGAAACTGATCACGTGCCGCCCCCGCAGTCAAAGGTACGTCGCTCCAAAAAATCGGAATCCGGAAGTCGAAAAGTGCAACACAATTGAAACCACGAAGAAATCCAGCGTTTAATAGCTGCGGTGGAGAAGAGTACCGGGCTTTGGGATGCCGGCTCAGCACATTAAGCTTTCCAAACTTGATGGCTGGCGTGAGGTTGTCGATGACCTAGGTTTCGATGTCCATGTGCACGAAGCCAAATCAAAATGGGGCTCTCTTCGCGTGACATTTAAAACCAATTTGTCGAAACTTCAGTCTCGCGAATCCAATCTTTGACCCATGTACGACGACTCCCTTGCATTTGCTGCACACTCGCTTCTTCGTAGTTTCCATCTTCGTGGTCGTTTTCTATCATATCTATTGCCAAAATAGAAATAGCAGCCCACTTTCTTTTTGACATTTTTAATAAATTTCCGCACCTTAAATGGTCATAAATTACCAACACAATACAAAAAATACAAAATGTCAAGAGATTTGTTGTTCGCAAATCTGCATATGATTGAAAATATGTGACTTGCAAATTGTGTCACATATCGTGTGAACACCTCGCATATAGGCCACAACATTTGCGACCCCATTTGCGAATATATCATATGCGAACAACATGTTCGCAAATTGAGCAGCCGACATTTTGTTCTTTGTCGCTTCGTAAACAATTTTATTTTTTTTGCCTTCGTGTTATCGTGGATGCTCCTTATCGGCCAAAACTTTTCCATAATTTGAACCTTTCTTAAAGAAGTTTCTGATAACCCCTTCGGACCGACCAATTTTTCTTACAATAACTCTATTAGAATCGTCTTTCTTTTCTAACACTACAATTTTGATTTTTTTTTCTTCATGTTGCGTTTTGTTACTTTCTTCACAAAAAAAGGAATATTTAATATTTTTCTATGCAAATATAAAAAAAGACACTCTACCCAAATTCATTAAATTTTTGACATTAATATGTCTAACCGCTGTATGTTTGTACTGATATCTGTGCACTAAAATCTGTGCAAAAAAAAGTGTTACCCGAGAAATATATACCAAATTATATATATATGTATATAATATACCAATATTTTAAAATGAGCAGTAGCTCAGTGTATGAGGTGTTGGCTTCACAACACGGCACAGCAACAACCGAAGGCTGCTTCACAGGCCCCACTGCCTAAAGCACCGGAGGCTGACTTGATGGCTATCTTGCTCTCTATTCAAGGGCAGATGGGTCAGCTACAACATCAGGTACAAGAGCAGGCGAAGAGGGTGGACCAAATCTGCGCGCTTCTGCCGGGCCTAGCGCATCTCCAATCATAATGTGTGCGATGGCGGAGAATACCTTGAGGATCCTTGCGGTGAATGTAAATTCACTGATTAGGATCGAACGAAGAGCCGTACTATTTAAGTTGTTAGAAGATCAAAGCCCTGATGTGCGTTTGGTTAGCGAAACTAAGCTAAACCAAAAACATAAGTTACGGCACATTAATTATAATATAATAAGAAGAGACCGACCCAACTCTATACAAGGAGGAGGTGTTGCGATCTTCATTAGTAAAAAGCTTAAATATAAGGTAGTGTACAGTGGTGAAGTGTGGAGATTCCAGGAGCTAGAAGCATGTATCGTGTGCATCCCTCTCCATAGTGGAAAGAGGATGTACATGATCTCAGCTTATGCACCTGAAGCTACGCAACCAACTTTGTTTATTTCAGAGCTCGAGACACTTTTCCGATGCCTTAGGCTGGAGTCGGAGGAGAATTATTTCCTTTTGGCCGGGGATCTAAACGCTAAACACAGAGGTTGGGGAAATAACATTCCTAACTCTAGAGGGAACCTCCTTTTTAATTGGTGGGGTCAGCACAGTGTCGAGTATAGACTCGATTTGAAAGCAGCAGATAGTCCGTCGTTTCCCAGGGGCGGATCATATCTGGATCTCCTGCTGTTCGACGTACGGTTACAACTAACTAACACGAACGGACAAACTTTAAACTGCCTTCATACATTTGTGTATGACAGTGACCATTGCGGACTCAGTGCCGAAATTACAATTCCCAACGAGATTGCGGAACTTGAAGCGTTTGTTCATGCGCATCCCTACAATTATAGTAGGGTGGGTTGGACACGCTTTTCTAGAGTTATGACAAGAGCACTCTCCTCAAACTCGCTCAACCCACCGTCCAATAGGAATCTGTCAAATGAGGAGATTGACGGATACCTAAAACAAATGGACGAGACAATAAAACAAACGATGGACAGGACGATACCTCGACATCAACAAACTGACAATGTAGGGATATACCGCAACGCAACAATAAACGCACTGCACCAACAGAAAAGTAGACTGCTGTCGAGATTAAAAACCTTGTACAGACGGTTTACTGACAGACAAAACTCAGAGATTAGGACACTGAAGGCGTTGATTAAAAACCTCCAACAGTTAATTAAAGAAAACTACCGATTAGCGGTAAATCCGCACTGGAACAAAAAAATTGGGGCTGTAAAAGCCAACAACCCCAGTATGTTCCCGCAAATAAATAAAATATTTCGGAGGAATAATCTCAACGACCTTCCATGTCTCAAAATTTCTCGAAATACGGACAACGAACGAGTACTTGTGACTGCAGGTATAGATCCAGTAAACGCAGTCGATGACGACAATTTCTTTTTGATCGAAGATCCGCAGGAGAAGGTTGAGACTATAGGAGCGACTTTTCAGGAAGTGCATAAGGTGAATAGCAGTATTTGCCCGAACAATGACCTGGAGAATCGAGTCCTTGTGCACAACTTCTACCTTCGAAATGAACTACAGCAATGGCGATCAGAGAACATCGGTTTCACCGAGTTCAATGAAGACAATAGGGCAAATAATGCCATCGCCAACGAAGGGATACATCCCCCGTTCTTATCGAAGGTAGAGCTCCAAGCGATCTTCGAATCATTGAGAAAGAAGAAGTCAGTGGGAATCGATGGAATATCTAACATTGTGCTTAGACATCTCCCTCTAGAAGCGGTAGACATTTACTGCATTTTGTTTAATAATGTGCTGAATAATGCTCATTATCCAGCGCATTGGAAAACAGCAGTAGTACATCCTATCCCTAAAAGGGGTAAGGACAATTCCAATCCGGCAAATCTCCGGTCAATAAGTCTCCTTCCGAACATCAGCAAAGTATTCGAAAAAGTGGTCAATAGAGCCCTGACTAAGTGGGTTGACGACAAACATATAATTCCAGATCACCAATTCGGATTTAAGGCGGGACATGATACCATACATGCCGCGTCTAAACTCGTATCGGATATTCAATGGAACAAAAGCAAGAAACAATGCACGGGTGCCTGCCTGGTTGACTTGGAGAAAGCCTTCGACACCGTTTGGCTAGAGGGACTTTTTTACAAGCTGAGCAGGTTGAGCATAAGTAAACCACTGCTGTACATACTTTATAATATGCTCACCAGTAGGCGGTTCGTTGTGAAAAATGGCAATGTGACCTCTGCTGGTATTTTTGAAATTAAAAATGGTCTACAACAGGGTGCGGTTAATTCGCCGATCCTTTTCAATATTTACACAAGTGATCTCGTAGGGTCTCTTCACCATGCTATTGCGTACGCAGATGACTTGGTCGCGTACAGATCAGGGCCAAAGATCGAGGTCATTGCAATTCTCTTGCAGCGTGACTTCGATAAGATTCAGCGATATTGTGACGACTGGAAGTTGAAGATCAACTTCCAGAAGTCAGAAACCATCTTGCTTCGGACGCCGTTGTCTGGGGCCTCATGGGACACCAGAAAGAATTGGCGAAAGTTCACAGTCGTGGGACGACACGGGCGGCCACTTGCATGTCGAAATGTAGTCAGATACCTCGGGCTGTGGCTAGACCAGTATCTGTATTTTAACAAACATATAGATGCTGCTCTGGCCAGAGCCAGAGGCGCTTTTGCCCTAGAGACTGTTTTATAGCAGCCAACTCGATGCGAGGGTAAAGGTTATCTGCTACACGGCCTTATACGGCCAATGATAGCATATGGTTGTCCCGTGTGGTTCAACGTCGGACCAAGTTTGATGGAAAGGATTCGGGTGTTTGAGAGGGCTTGTCTTCGGGCTTGCCTTCGTTTATACAGAACACCAGAGTCCGAGTACAAAAAATTCTATTCTAATGAGGTCCTATACAACAGGGCTAACGTAATAAGAGTGGACAATTTCCTAATCAAGATGACTCGAAGGCACATTGCAAGAGCAATGAGTTCGATGAATAGCCTGATCTTCGGGGCTTACTACCCCAATTTCACGTATCATGAAAGAGTGCGCCTTAACGGCTTCGTTCCACCAGAAGCGTTCCTCTATTTAGACCAACAGGGTCTGATCCAGGATAGATTAGCGGTGCCGCTAATCTTCCATGTTTCTCGCATGACTGTGGATAGGCGGCTCAACTACGACAGAGACGTCGCACAGAGCCAAACGGAGCGCCTCCGGTTTAGTAGGTCGGTTTCGGGGCACGATGGGTACGATGTTGAGCAGCAACATCAGAAATTCTGGTGGCTGCTGGAAAGAGATGGAATTCCCTCGTCGATTCCGTTTGATCCGGGTTAAGCCCCAAGGCAAAGTTGGCCGCTTGTGTATTTATACATGTATATATTTATGCCGTGGCCGGCTTACATAGGTTTAGGTATTATTAAGTTTTATAAAAAAAAAAAAACTGCACAACACTTTGCAAATACAAAAAAAATATAAAAACAAATAAAAAACCACAAAAAAAACACAGCACAAAAAACAAAAAAAAAATTACGTATTTAATAACGTAGTTAGAGTTAAGATAGGTTAAGTAGTTGTAAGTTTTATTTAAGGTAGTTTTAATTAAAAATCAAAAATTGTCATTTTGCTAAGTTTTTTCCAAAAAAAATTTTCTTAGCTTTAAAATTGTAAATTCAATTAAAATTCTATATTATAAGTTAGGTTACGTCGAAAGACATAGTATAAGTATTAAGTTTAGCTAAGAGTGCCCGTGTGGGGCCAGTAAGTTAGAGTAAGATAGTTAAGTTAGTTAAGCTAGTTTTAAGCACTTTTGTCTAGCATGTAAGTAATAATTGAATTGATAAATAAAAATGCATTAAAAATGAAAAAAAAATGAGGTGTTGGCTTCTCGTGTGAGAGGTACCTGGTTCGTTTCCCGGCGACGTCTTTTTTCTTTGCTGTTTTTTTTTTATTTTTTTTGTTCTATTTTCAATCGTGATGATAGAAAAGAAAGTTGTTTCCTTTGGGTTTCCTTTGTCTCCTTTCTTTTTATTCCTTTGGTTTAGTTATTGTTTTTTGCTTATCTAATATTTTTTAATCGTGACAATAGAACTTACTGTTCTGATAGCAAATATAAAACTGCGTTTGCAACGGTTCTTATTTCTGTGTCTTTTCTATTTATTCTTTTAGTTTGTTGGTTTTCTTGTTGTTGTTTTTTTTTGGCTAAGCCAACAAAGGATGAATAATACAGACACTGCAGTCTTCACGGACGTGCCTAAACCTGTACACTAAACGGGATTTGGTATCTTTTGCATGAGCATAGGCATTGAGGCAGAAGTTCTAGCTGTACTTAGGACTGCAGAGGTCCTGATAATGAAACAAATATCCGGCAAGGATACTGCTATTTACATCGACAATCAGGCTGCGCTTATTTTTTGACATTAATAGTCTAACCGCTTGATGTTTGTACTGAAAAATGTGCGCTCAAAAAGTGTTACCAGAGAAATATAATATACCACATTTATTCCTTTGGTTAAGTTGTTGTTTTTGCTTATTTAATATTTTTTAATCGTGGAGATAGGACTTACTGTTCTGATAATAAATATAAAAGTACGTTTGCAACGGTTCTAATTTTTATGTCTTTTCTATTTTTCAATCGTGATGAAAGAAAGTTGTTTCCTTTGGTTTTGGTGTTGTTTTTTGTTTCTTTTCTATTTTAACCCGGCTATGGCAAAGCCAACAAAATCCTGCACGGGAAGAGTGGACGAATAATAGTAACTCGGCATACAGACACTGCAGTCTTCGCGGACGGATCTAAAACCGTTAAAGAAACGGGACTGGTATATTTTGCATGAACACAGGGCTAAAAGTATCCTTAAGACCCGGATGCCTTCAGCCTCTTTCAGGCAGAAGTTCTAGCCATACTTAGGAGTCCAGTGGTCCTGATAATGCAACGAATAGTCAGGCACTGCCGAATAATGCTAAGGGCATTATGCAGAACCAGGTAAGACTATGATGGGTGCCTGGGTCAGTTTGTTGAAGAAAGCAACGAGTCTGCCGATGAGTTGGCAAGGAAAGTAGGGAAACTGCTGACTATGACCAAAACTAACTGAAAAGTACGACACAATAGTAGCCCTGATTTAAATTTTTCTCAAAATCTTTTACGATTATTTTAATAAATGATTTTAAAAAAATACCTACAATGACATATTAATGTTCCTTATGCACTTCCGGGCAGCGGAGGTCTTTGTCTTTTTTATTAAAAGAACGCACAAGTCTCAGTAAAAATATTAAAAAATTATTTAGTGAGAAGTTAAAAATCTAGATTGCTCACAAATTTTAGCATTAATCTTCTTGAACTCATTTTTTATCTACTTTCAACACTTTTTCTTCAAAAACAAGCTCTGCATTTAAAAAAATTTCGCGATTTGTCTTACATCTGCATTGTGAGAACTGTACCGTTAGAAGTTGTTGTAGATATAATTGAACTTATTGCTCATGTAAGCCCTCACACAGGTGAATTCATTAGATTTAACATAACGGGTAACATTTCATTGCAAACTGTGTGCGTATAAACGGATTTCGCTGACTGTACAAGTGTACATCCTGAAGTGTAAGCACTTAGTATTAACCTTACAGGGAATAAGTTAATTCAGCAGTGGAAGGTAGTTATTGAAAGCATTAGTTACTACCTCCTGGCATTTAAGCATTTAGTAATCTTCTAAACTATTGTTATTATGTATTATTAATTACTAGCTGTGTTACTTACAATACATACATTGTCATTTTGTTCGAAGAATCAAAGACAGTGCGAACGCACCCCAAGGTTTGCAGTCTATCAATATATACAATCCACAAGTGTGGATTCTAAGTATTTGTAGTTTGAATAAATGACATTTCGCAAGAAAGTGGCATTTGTTAGAGTGTTTTTATTTTTGCATTAATTTAAATAATATTGCAAATAAATTAATTTAAAAATCGGCCTATAATAGGCACAGGATGTTAATGAACTGGAATACGAAATTTTAATTCATTGTGTGCATTAGTTTTTGTGTTTGTCTAATAAGATACTGAAAAGTACTGGCACCGCTCAATAAGAAAACTTGAAATAATGCATCATCGAAAAAATTCCTGGCGGAGTTGGTCATGACTGGATTTGTCTGAGTCGAACAACTGTATTTTCATTCCAGGAATGCTTTTGCGAAAAAACATCTTACAAATGTAACGCCTGGTAATCGAATAAGAAATGGCATCTATGTAATATTTAAAATAAGATTTTTGATGCGCTTCAACTTCGCTTACTAGGCATTACTTTTGGTAAGATCTTATATTTTCAATATTTTCATTAAGGAAATATGCACTTACCATGGAAGCAGTTACATTTTTTTCCTTCTAGGAAATTTCAGTGTGGCATACTGGTCATACTTAGTAGTGCTAGTCTGTTGAATATTGCGTATGGTTAAATGCGTGCTATACCCAAAATATTTTGTTGCTTGTCATTGAAAGTGAAAATGCCCTAAGAAGTTTGTGGTGAAATTGGAAAAAGATTGTTAGTTGACCCGAAGGAGCAAGAGTTTACAAATAACAGGTGACTCCCAATAGTTGTTGAGCATTTGATCTTAGTTCAATGCGTTATATTTAGAAAGGCCTATTGAAGAGGTGTTAAAGACTTTCAATGGAATCGAGGAGAAACTACAACAAGCTAAAGGGCCAGTAGCTGAAAATGTGATGAAAAAATTGTACGCGGTTTTTACAGCAAATTAGCTTAATGGCGCTGCAAACTCCAAATTGGACTCAAAAATTAAAGTCAACGACGTGACATCTCTTATCTTGGCTCCTCTAGGCTCTGCCCATGTTGAAAGATTCTTTATTTTACTCAAGGCCTTCCTTAGAGATAATCGGAAGTGATTGTTAGCAGAGAACTTCAAAATATTTTGGGTTGTACAGTGCTATTACAATGTTAATAATAATGCATAAAAAACTATAAAATGCCTTTTTTTTATTTTCTACTGTATGATTTTGCCTTTTTTTTTTGGTCAACAACATCCGAACCCTGGTCATGACATTTGGTTAGCATTTAACAATTATAAAAAAAATTTCTCCAGAACACGTTTTCATTTGATGTTGAAATTTTAATATGGAAGAAGGAAGTAGTCATTTAATTCCACGCAAAAACTTGACAAAAATGCATCAGAAACATTCCAATTGATGCAACAAAGGTACCGTGATGATTGCTTGTGTAGAACAGTTGTTTTCGAGTGGCATAATCGTTTTTTGGACGGCAGAGAGGCGGTGGAGGAAACACTAAAAGTTTCTTCAAAAATCAAGACAATGCTCATCAAATTCCTCGATAGCAAATTAATTGAAATTAATCCACAAAGAATTCGTCCCAACTGATCAAACAGTTACTGCCGCATATTATCTTGAAGCTGTAAAGCGCTTGTTGGCCAGAATCCATGGTATTCGACCCGAATATCCCGATCCAGAAAGTTGGTCTCTGTTGCAGAATAAGTCACACTGCACTCATTGATCGTCAATTTTTGGCTCAAAATCATGTTGTTAAATCATCCGCCGTATTCACCTGATTTGGCACCGTGCGACTTTTCTTGATTGAATTGAATTGAAGTTGGAAGGATGCTTCTTTGACGACATTCCGACTTTTCAAGTAGCTTCGACACGGGCACTGGAGGCAATTACGCAAAATGAGTTAGAGCAGGTATTTGAATCGCTGTAACAAGTGCATTAAATCGGAAGGAGACTATTTTGAATAAAATCACCGAAAAATAAACAAAATTATGTTTTCCAGAGCCAGTCTGGGATGTTATTTGACACACTGTGTATGTATGTATGACCAATCAAGGGGGTTTTTCAGAAACTATGCGAGTTCATAGAATATCCAAAAGACTGCAAAAAAAGACATTGCAGAGAGAAGATGCTTTCTTGACGGTCATCCCACTTTATTCATTGTGATTTGGGCGTTTTTCAAATGTTTCTTGACGTGAATACGTCTTTAAAATCGGTAGGGTAAATCTTTTAACAGTGGATCTTTTAAATTTACAGAATCTCTTTTTGTAAGAGAAAGACGAAGTAAAGGGGAAATAAACCGCGTTTCGATCTTTCATGAATTTACCTGGCCGTTGAAGTAGTGCACTCGCCATCGTCAGTGTCGGTTGTGCTTAAGAAAAAGTGAATTTTCGTGCTTTTTATTTTTGTTCCATTTAAAAAAGTAATGAAATAGTTTTTTTGTAAAACATTTTTTCTCCAATAAGTCACTATGTCCAACAGTGAACCAGATCATACACAGTCGTACACAGTACACAGTAAACCATGATTCACAGGCATTTCGTATTTTCATTCATTCGTATTTTCATTTAGCAACGACATATCAGCATTTAACATTCGTTAATGGTTTTGTGTTTTTTTTTTTTATTATTTTTTACTATTATTTTTCATAAGTTATAACTTTTGTGATAGTTCTTGAAAGTATTTTTTGTTATTTTTTATTGTAGTTATTACTTTTTGTTCTTTTTATTACTTATATTTTTGCATTATTTACTTTTTTTCAAGTTAATGTTAAATAAAAATTGATATTTACCAATTACTTATTTTTGTTCTTTATTTTCCTATGAAATAATAAATAAACACTATAAGTTCACTGTGAACTACCCGGTGGTTCACTGTGTTCACCGCCTAGTACACAATGAACCAATTGAGGTGCGTTTTAAAAAACTCAAAATTTACTATTTTCTATGATCTTTCTAAGGCATGTAGTGAAATACAAAGCGAATAAAGCAAATAATAAGTACCTTCAAACCGTTTAAAGATTAAACCAATAGTTTAAATACTACATCAAGTCAAACGGAAATTGGTCTACTGTGGGACAGTTTACCCTACAGCTGTCACCGGCAGAAACGTGAACATAGCAAAAAGTGGTGATACTTTAATGTCCCCAGAGAAAAACTTGCGGAGGAGGTGGTAAATACCGTTGTAAAGAAGCGGTCGCGTCCACCTCAAACCCACTCCCTACTCTTCCCATTTATATGGCGCGAGTCGGCAAATTAGTCACATTTCAAGCACAATCATCGGATTGCGGTATCTTAGGTTAAATTGAACAGGACAGCGATTTCCCATTTCACTAGTTGACAGTTTAAAATCATTTGGGTGAGCGATTTCACTTTGGAGATAAAAAAAAATTACACTAATACTCAATTGCAGCAAGGCATACGATAATATGTTGAATGAAAAGTTCAGACTTATAAAATGATATCAAGAAGTCTAAACTTATGACAATTGCAGCGATATCTAGAACACCACTAAATCCAACAAAACTGGCTAAAGGACCTACATATGTACTTTTATGTAACAAACTACATATTTCAGCCAAACAACATGTGTTCCTGGCTGGGAGGTCTACACGAAGGACTCTCATAATTGTGTCAACAATTTCACTGCAATGTGATATTGTCGGCTACCATAATAATTAACAGGAAAAAAAATTAAATTCATTTCATTCGAGTTTACCAAAATGATGTGCGTCTTATTTGTGTGGGCGAACTCAGTTCAGTCATATAAATTATATTTGGTCCAATCCGTTTTATGTCACATCAGACGTTCCCCATAATGTTGTGTCAACTTATAATCTGAATTAAATTCAGTTTTTTATTAAGGTAAAATAAAGACTCAAAATGAATTAATTTCATACATGTACAAAAATCAAAATGAAATGTCTGTCTATCTGTTTGTCTATCTATCTGTCTGTCCGTCTATTTGTCTGTACGTCTGTCTGCCTGTCTATCTGTGTGCCAGTCTGTCTATCTATCTGTCTATCTATCTACCCTACCGGTGTGTCTATCTGTCTGTCTGTCCATCTGTCCGTTCACTAATCCAATCGAGATTTTTATAATTTTGTGCAATGCCCGGGAACACTTTGGTGATGAGTTCCTCCTTCGATGATGTGAACTCGCAAAAATTTGCCTGGAATGATATCAATCCAGTCGATATATCAACAGAAATTTGGCCATTGCCAAGCGCCAGCAGTAGTCTCGAAAATTCAGCAGCCGATAGGTCGCTCTGCAATGAGACTCATGTTCGTTTTCGATTTCAACTTCATGACATGCCGCCACAAAGAGGACGAAATCATGCATGCATCCGGAGAGCAATATCATAGCCCCACCAAATCGTCTCGTGTACATCGGCAAAGATTTGATCGTCTAATAGGATGCATTAGTCAAGCAAATAACTCTTCCTAAAAAACAGCAGTCGTTTTTGACTAATCCTATTCAGAAGAACTCAATATCGCATTAAATTTCAATTGATCGTAATGCTTGTACCGTTTGCGGATGTGATGCGCGGTATACGACTATCCGGAATAATATACGCAAAACTCGATTCAATTGCAGCAAGAAAAATAAGACACTTGCTCAATAGAAAATGGCAATGCGAAAAGGATACCTGTCAAATTACGCACAGATTAAGTCAACGTATAACGCCATCTATCGGGTTGTGGCATTGATCGTATCACAGCGCCATCTATTATTTATCTCATTTACTTCTCCACCCAAAATGCACGCAAAACGTCTTTTATCACAATGAATTTCACAATTATCCGAAATTTTCCAAGCTTCACAACGAATGTTCCACCTTTTCATCAAATAATGCGATAAAATGCAAAATTTCGTCGAAAAAAAATTAAAATTTTCCGTGATTTTCGAGTTTTCCACTAAGAATTTTAAATTTTTTCATTCGGAAAGTCATTCCGGAACAATTGCACACAAAATTCCATACATTTAGATTTTTCCAATTTCCCGACTTTTCCTTTTTTTTTCATCACAGAGCACACAGAACACTACGTTCTCTAGTGTATACTCTCAGTATCGCTTTACACAACTGTTGTTTGTTGCGCGACTAAGGATCATCTACCGATTTTCAATCTTATAGACTACTTCAAATAAACAAAAATAAATTAATCAGAAGTCAATGAAATAACGCAGCTTCTAAATTCAGCTCGTGATAAGCAAAAATCAATTTCGTTGCATAGTTCATTGAATGTGTTTATGCACCTTGTAATAGGCTCATTAGTGCCATAATTGGTTCTATGCCTTTCTGGAAAAAATAAGCTTCTAATCCGCCTAGACCTTTAGGGGTTTTCCCAAAGTTTTCTTTCTTAAGAACTTTCTCTTGGCAATTACGAACAACTGAAAAAAAATTTGAGCCAAATCGGCCCAGACGTTCTCAATTAATGAATTACTTTACTTTTTTCACAACCATTTTTATATATGTATATAGATTAAGGTCATAGGTATACCTCTTAGATTATGATTTGCTTAAAGAGCTATCCCCAGCTGACTGTATCGAGGACCTAAACAATTAGCTCACCGAAAATTAAACGATCCGGAACCGACTTGCAGACATCTGGAAGCCGAAGAAATCGAAAGTGATGGCGAAATGCAGTTGAAGAACCATCACGGTCAAAAGTTAAAGCGGAGGCTGCAATTCAAGCCATCAACATCAATGGGCTGGACAATATGTCAGCTCTGCAAAATTTAATAGAGGCAGCCGTGATAAAGAATTTTAGATCCAAAAATCTCAGATAAGAATTAGATTTTTAATTTTGGGTTTTCTTTTTAACATATTATGTATGAATGTTTGCATTTTTAAAATTAAAATTTTTAGCATTTTGTCCCACTTGTGACACCAACATTTTTTTACTCGGTTATTGCAACAATCTCCATGAAAGCAACTACCTAAATTTCTATTAGTTGCTTTTATTGAGGTCGTACTGTATATGTAAATATTTATGAAGTCAGATTATTTCCATACAAATCTGCGTTGCAGATTTTTTTTCATATTTGCAGATTTTTCGAAATATTTTCATGGCAACACTGGTTCTGGGGACGAGCCCGAGTTTTTATTTTTGTGTCATTTAAATGTGCGTGATGTTTTTTTTTTGTATTTCCTTCAAAAAATCCTTCTACTTTTCTGCACTTTTCGTGATGTTTAATTTTTGTATGGTGCCTTCGGTTTACACATTTTTTCCGTTGTTCTATGACTTTCTTCAAATTTCATTTTTTTGCCAAGAAGTGAACTAGTTGGTATGATGAGAAGCTCTGGGAGTGTAATTGTTGAAGAACAGTTCGAAGAACTCATTAAAATTAATCAACAATTGCACTGTAATTTGATACTTAAATTCATTTCATTCGAGTTTACCAAAATGATGTGAGTCTTATTTGAGCGGGCGAACTGAACTCACTTCAGTCATATAAATAAAAATTTGCCCAGTCCGTTTCATGTCACATCAGACGTTCCCCATGGGATCCATTACAATGCAATATTCGAATGCCTAAATGCCAGTTAATAGGCTATCAGTGGATTGACATCGGCCGCACATTCTTTTTCTATGATTTGTATTCGATATATTTTAATATTTTCATATCGATTGTTTATTTATTTTACGACTCCGGTTGAACCGTCCCGTAGAGTAATTACATATGCACTCAATAATTCATACATATGTATGTATGTGCATTCATATAATACTAGTGGACCGGTGCGAGAAAGCTCGCATGTAGAAACAACCGCTTACGGTTTACGAATGAAAAAAAAAGAGAACGTAAAGGTTTTTCCCTAACAACGTAGACTTAGCATTTTTGTTTATTTTGGAATTCTTCAAAGTAATTGGATAGACGGCTATTACACGATCAATTTTCCCAAACACAGTGGCTTGATTGTGAGGTTTTATTACCTTTACGCTCACAATCAAGACACTGTCAGTGGAAAAAATACCGGGCAGCCGCGCTTTTACTGTTTTCATTTTGTTCAACATCGCGAATGGCCAGTTTCATCTCTTGATCCGTTATAATATGTCCATCCTACTTTTATTTAGATTGTTTGGAAAGGTTGAGGTAAAACCTGGCAAATGAACCCCATTGAGCATTTACTGCAATAGCGTTCTCGATTGTAGAGAAAAGAAATGGCGGCAAAGCTACCCCGCTGGCATATCATATCCCTTCTACTCTAACTACTATGGAATCAAATTTTAGATTATGAGTTTGATAATTTAGTTATACAATCATAGGCGGTGTATTTAATAACTGCGATTATAATTCAGATGCCTTGCCCTGAATGAAATTCAATCACCAATCCACCAATTAACCCTTAGACTGCACATGTGCACACCTCCGAAATGAGCCTTGGAGTGCATACAGCATACTGCAAGTGTTTTCAATTTCAAATAATTCAGCAAGTATTTACTTTTTTGACAAAACATAAAAGTATCATGACATTGACGGCCATATTATTCACTCACTTTAATCCGGGTTAAAGTAAATTTTAACCGAAAATTAAACACAATTCCATTATATTCACTCCTTTAACCCGCACTTTAACCCGAAAAAATTTTAAATTAAATTTTAAATCCGACTGCCCCTGGCAACGAGTTTAAATACTTTAACCCGGGTTAAAACTCAATTTCATATTATTGACTCTTTTTGATGGGCCGAAAAAAATATGGATTTCATTTGTGAAGTTGATGAAATGTTGATGTCTTCGTCTTCAGGTTCAGAAGAACCATTGCAGCCATTGTGAGGACAGGGGTCGACAATAAAGGAGACACCACCTCCTCAAATAAATAAGATGTTCGACTTGTACTTGCACACACACACAAAGTTCTGCGACAAGCTGGGGCCTGTTCTCCATAGGACTGCTGACGCCTGATATGTATGTACGTACCTACCCGCATACTTGCACTTGAAAATGCCGACCTTCAAACTTTACCAGATCTACAAACGCCCATTCTTGTACTTGTTGATTAGGTTTGTTCATTAAAGACTTTATAAGATTCTTAAATTCTTCATTAACTTTTTTTGTGGGACGGCTTCGGTTTGCCGGGCTCACTTTTTCTCTCAAAATATCACTCATTTCATTTAAATTTGAACTCAACCAACCAGCATAAGAAGCGCAGATGTTTTGGCGGCAAGTTCTTTGAATTTCTTGATTAAATTCACAAGTGTGAAATGAGATGGGGTCTATTTCCACCTAATTTGTGTCTGGCCAAAAAAAAAAAACTTAATTTCTGGATTCGAATATCGTCTTATCAGGACAAAAGAAAGTCAACGTTTCGCGTAACTAAAAATAGACATTTCTTTTGGAGATATCCTTTTTTTATACAAATACATACATAGGTATAATACTTCCTAAGATAGAAGCAAATAGATTTTTGAATTATAATTATTGTTCACAATAGTATACAAATAAAAAATCATTTCTATCTTCTATCTATCTATCTACTTCCTAAGAAAAGCAGTGGAGCTGGGTTGGGTGGTGAAATTCGAAGCATCTACCCTTATTTCATAAACTGACTAAATTATCTGGGAACCAAAAAAAAAGAAACGCCAACACTTGTGGTTTTTATAGCCATAAACGCTTTGTATTGGCATCTATGTAGTAGGGTAAACTGGGGCACATTTGACACCGGGGCACATTTGACTTTGCGATTTTCGGTATGAACGCAGCCTTTAAGAAGAAAAGTTGGGATGGAGAACGAAGCCTCATTTAATATAAGGAAACGTTATGAACTTTGGCAAGTTTGTTTCAACTCTTCTTGGAGTAATACGTGTTTTTGTGATTTCTGGATTTTTGATGTAATTTTTGACCAGAGATTTTTTGTGTAAGAGATTTGTGAATAAAGTAAATTAGTTATTTTTATTGTGAAATAATATTATAATAGCGTTGTTCTTTAAATGTTTATATTTTAAAGCCAGTTTTGTGAAAGTAAAACATTAATATAAAAAATACATTAAAAAAGTTATGAAGAACCTTTGGGGCACATTTGACTTTTGCAAAGGAGGCACATTTGACATTTGTTAAATGTGCCGCACATTGATCTGTTATGCTAATACTATTTATGTTTTTAATTTTTTGCTCATGTTTATTTTAAAGATATGGTTAGAAACTACAAGAGAAAGACAAATAGGAGTACAATCGAGGAAAAAGAGGAGAAGTAAAAAACTTGAAACGCCAACATCAGCAGCTGAAAAATATGGGGTAATTAGAACCACATTGATAATGCGTATGAAAAAGTAGGACCCCTTAAAACATTGGTCAGATTCGGGTAATGGAAGTAGCTTTTACGAAGGTTTCACTTTTTAATCGAAATATATGCCGCGACAAACGTTATCGTGAATTCAAATTCAAACTGCCACAACTCACTGTCGTCAAAAATATTCATTTGACGTTGACTTCGGCAAACTCTATATTAAATAAGATAATTTAAAATGTTCCTATGTATTATTCTTAAAGACTTTATGGACTTTTTTAAATGAAGTAATATTTATGGTTTACTTTTATTTAAGAAAACGGATTTATTGATCTATGTTCCTTTATATTGTTAAAATAAATCGTTAAAAAAATGTTTGACTTTTCTTTCCATTCAAACAACAGGCAGAATAGACCCGCTGATACTTTTTATGCATACGATTATGAGTTAAAACTGAAATTGTCAAATGTTCCCCTTGTAAAGTCAAAGGTGGTTTTTAAAAAACAAATTTAAAAAAAAATTATGAAGTTGTTATAAAAGTAAAGTTTATCTGTTCGTCTTATCTAGAATAGTCAACGCATAATATTAAAAAAAATGCATTGGAATTCATCTATAATTTTAGCAAATACAGACATTTAAAAATTAAGTGTCAAATGTGCCCCAGTTTCCCCTACATTGTACATACGTACATATGTAAATATGTAAATATATATATTTTTCTATTTCACATAAATGGAAATAAAAGAAATAACATTTTCTGGGAACATTTCTTGTACATATTAATTCAAGTGTATGTAACTATGTTTGTACAGTATTGTGCAAAATATAAGCAAGTTTTTTTTTTAATATTTGGTCCAAAGTTCACTGTTTTTTATTAGTTCCTCGCACCTTTTTGGCATGGAAGTAATAATGGAGTTTGTTAGTTTTTTTTTTTTATAATCTACACACGCTAAAGGGGATATACCCTTATAATGTTTACACACAGCGCGAGCACATGAAGGACGAGAACGAGAGACAGACAGATCTCCCAGCGAATGTTTATCCACTGATCCTTTAAAGCTCCATAAGCAGCCTTTTGTGAGATGAACCGTTGTCCCTTTATCCACTGTTTATATGGGATTGAAGTCGGGGGATTATGAAGGCCAATCCGACACATTTACTCCCCGAGCCGTTAATTTTATTTAACGTACTTTAAAGTGTGCTTCGGATCGTTCTTTGTTGAAACCTCCACAACAACATATCGGTGCATGATGGTGTCTAATAACACATGTCATTATACATATGTACATAATTCCCGTTATTTGCTTGAGCTGAAAAGATTCCCAAAACCATAACTGAACCGCATTCATGCTTTATAGTAGCCCTTATATACCCCCGATTCAAACGAGTAGTAGACAAAATATTGAACTTGCACTCGGTCTCATCACTAAGCAAAATTGTTTTCCATTGTGTCAGCGGCCAATTTGATACAGTAATGTCTCGCTAATCTGAATTGAATATTGCAAGGGGATATTCGGGTTATCGAATTAAACGGATTGGGGAGTACATAGTATGTCATAGGTTAGAAAAAAAAATGCTTCTTTTTTTAACCCTGGAAAGATAATCTGCGTCAAAATGACTCACTCGCGAGCGAAATGTACCGCTCTTTTTCTAATTATTATGAATCACCAGATGGGCGTTCGTGACTTTCCAGCCAGTAGGTATCTAGAGCAGAAAACTCACGTCTCATTGAGTTAAGTCTCATCAATTTAGCAATACTCACAACCCTGTGAGTAAATTTTATACATGAGTGTAATTTTACACATCAAAATATGATTATCTTTCTAGGGTTAAAGAAAACATCATCTTGGGGGGCGTCGGCCACATTGAATTTGGAATGACGTCATATCGTATTGTATTCTACTCGCCAAACCCTTTCATTTGATACCCATATTAGGGATGTGTTAAAGATAACGGAAATCCACCATCTTGGGGGCGTCGGGCATATTGAATTTAGAATGACGTCGTATCGTATTGTATTCTACTCGCCAAGCCCTTTCATTTGATACCTTTATCAATGCGGTTCTAAAGACTAGTCGGGTAAAAAAGAAGAAAAAAAGAAAAAAAAGTAAGAGGTAGTCCGCCATTTTGCTTGGTGCGCCCGCCATATTGAATTTTTCTGTGATGTTACGTAGCCTAGGACACTCCCCGGATCGAGACAAATCCAACGACACCTCATTTGTTGAAATCATTGCAGAGAGAAGATGCTTTCTTGACGGTCATCCCACTTTATTCATTGTGATTTGGGCGTTTTTCAAATGTTTCTTGACGTGAATACGTCTTTAAAATCGGTAGGGTAAATCTTTTAACAGTGGATCTTTTAAATTTACAGAATCTCTTTTTGTAAGAGAAAGACGAAGTAAAGGGGAAATAAACCGCGTTTCGATCTTTCATGAATTTACCTGGCCGTTGAAGTGGTGCACTCGTCATCGTCAGTGTCGGTTGTGCTTAAGAAAAAGTGAATTTTCGTGCTTTTTATTTTTGTTCCATTTAAAAAAGTAATGAAATAGTTTTTTATAAAACATTTTTTCTCCAATAAGTCACTATGTCCAACAGTGAACCAGATCATACACAGTCGTACACAGTACACAGTAAACCATGATTCACAGGCATTTCGTATTTGCATTCATTCGTATTTTCATTTAGCAACGACATATCAGCATTTAACATTCGTTAATGGTTTTGTGTTTTTTTTTTTATTATTTTTTACTATTATTTTTCATAAGTTATAACTTTTGTGATAGTTCTTGAAAGTATTTTTTGTTATTTTTTATTGTAGTTATTACTTTTTGTTCTTTTTATTACTTATGTTTTTGCATTATTTACTTTTTTTCAAGTTAATGTTAAATAAAAATTGATATTTACCAATTACTTATTTTTGTTCTTTATTTTCCTATGAAATAATAAATAAACACTATAAGTTCACTGTGAACTACCCGGTGGTTCACTGTGTTCACCGCCTAGTACACAATGAACCAATTGAGGTGCGTTTTAAAAAACTCAAAATTTACTATTTTCTATGATCTTTCTAAGGCATGTAGTGAAATACAAAGCGAATAAAGCAAATAATAAGTACCTTCAAACCGTTTAAAGATTAAACCAATAGTTTAAATACTACATCAAGTCAAACGGAAATTGGTCTACTGTGGGACAGTTTACCCTACAGCTGTCACCGGCAGAAACGTGAACATAGCAAAAAGTGGTGATACTTTAATGTCCCCAGAGAAAAACTTGCGGAGGAGGTGGTAAATACCGTTGTAAAGAAGCGGTCGCGTCCACCTCAAACCCACTCCCTACTCTTCCCATTTATATGGCGCGAGTCGGCAAATTAGTCACATTTCAAGCACAATCATCGGATTGCGGTATTTTAGGTTAAATTGAACAGGACAGCGATTTCCCATTTCACTAGTTGACAGTTTAAAATCATTTGGGTGAGCGATTTCACTTTGGAGATAAAAAAAATTTACACTAATACTCAATTGCAGCAAGGCATACGATAATATGTTGAATGAAAAGTTCAGACTTATAAAATGATATCAAGAAGTCTAAACTTATGACAATTGCAGCGATATCTAGAACACCACTAAATCCAACAAAACTGGCTAAAGGACCTACATATGTACTTTTATGTAACAAACTACATATTTCAGCCAAACAACATGTGTTCCTGGCTGGGAGGTCTACACGAAGGACTCTCATAATTGTGTCAACAATTTCACTGCAATGTGATATTGTCGGCTACCATAATAATTAACAGGAAAAAAAATTAAATTCATTTCATTCGAGTTTACCAAAATGATGTGCGTCTTATTTGTGTGGGCGAACTCAGTTCAGTCATATAAATTATATTTGGTCCAATCCGTTTCATGTCACATCAGACGTTCCCCATAATGTTGTGTCAACTTATAAGCTGAATTAAATTCAGTTTTTTATTAAGGTAAAATAAAGACTCAAAATGAATTAATTTCATACATGTACAAAAATCAAAATGAAATGTCTGTCTATCTGTTTGTCTATCTATCTGTCTGTCCGTCTATTTGTCTGTACGTCTGTCTGCCTGTCTATCTGTGTGCCAGTCTGTCTATCTATCTGTCTATCTATCTACCCTACCGGTGTGTCTATCTGTCTGTCTGTCCATCTGTCCGTTCACTAATCCAATCGAGATTTTTATAATTTTGTGCAATGCCCGGGAACACTTTGGTGATGAGTTCCTCCTTCGATGATGTGAACTCGCAAAAATTTGCCTGGAATGATATCAATCCAGTCGATATATCAACAGAAATTTGGCCATTGCCAAGCGCCAGCAGTAGTCTCGAAAATTCAGCAGCCGATAGGTCGCTCTGCAATGAGACTCATGTTCGTTTTCGATTTCAACTTCATGACATGCCGCCACAAAGAGGACGAAATCATGCATGCATCCGGAGAGCAATATCATAGCCCCACCAAATCGTCTCGTGTACATCGGCAAAGATTTGATCGTCTAATAGGATGCATTAGTCAAGCAAATAACTCTTCCTAAAAAACAGCAGTCGTTTTTGACTAATCCTATTCAGAAGAACTCAATATCGCATTAAATTTCAATTGATCGTAATGCTTGTACCGTTTGCGGATGTGATGCGCGGTATACGACTATCCGGAATAATATACGCAAAACTCGATTCAATTGCAGCAAGAAAAATAAGACACTTGCTCAATAGAAAATGGCAATGCGAAAAGGATACCTGTCAAATTACGCACAGATTAAGTCAACGTATAACGCCATCTATCGGGTTGTGGCATTGATCGTATCACAGCGCCATCTATTATTTATCTCATTTACTTCTCCACCCAAAATGCACGCAAAACGTCTTTTATCACAATGAATTTCACAATTATCCGAAATTTTCCAAGCTTCACAACGAATGTTCCACCTTTTCATCAAATAATGCGATAAAATGCAAAATTTCGTCGAAAAAAAATTAAAATTTTCCGTGATTTTCGAGTTTTCCACTAAGAATTTTAAATTTTTTCATTCGGAAAGTCATTCCGGAACAATTGCACACAAAATTCCATACATTTAGATTTTTCCAATTTCCCGACTTTTCCTTTTTTTTTTCATCACAGAGCACACAGAACACTACGTTCTCTAGTGTATACTCTCAGTATCGCTTTACACAACTGTTGTTTGTTGCGCGACTAAGGATCATCTACCGATTTTCAATCTTATAGACTACTTCAAATAAACAAAAATAAATTAATCAGAAGTCAATGAAATAACGCAGCTTCTAAATTCAGCTCGTGATAAGCAAAAATCAATTTCGTTGCATAGTTCATTGAATGTGTTTATGCACCTTGTAATAGGCTCATTAGTGCCATAATTGGTTCTATGCCTTTCTGGAAAAAATAAGCTTCTAATCCGCAGAGATCTTTGGGGGTTTTCCCAAAGTTTTCTTTCTTAAGAACTTTCTCTTGGCAATTACGAACAACTGAAAAAAAATTTGAGCCAAATCGGCCCAGACGTTCTCAATTAATGAATTACTTTACTTTTTTCACAACCATTTTTATATATGTATATAGATTAAGGTCATAGGTATACCTCTTAGATTATGATTTGCTTAAAGAGCTATCCCCAGCTGACTGTATCGAGGACCTAAACAATTAGCTCACCGAAAATTAAACGATCCGGAACCGACTTGCAGACATCTGGAAGCCGAAGAAATCGAAAGTGATGGCGAAATGCAGTTGAAGAACAATCACGGTCAAAAGTTAAAGCGGAGGCTGCAATTCAAGCCATCAACATCAATGGGCTGGACAATATGTCAGCTCTGCAAAATTTAATAGAGGCAGCCGTGATAAAGAATTTTAGATCCAAAAATCTCAGATAAGAATTAGATTTTTAATTTTGGGTTTTCTTTTTAACATATTATGTATGAATGTTTGCATTTTTAAAATTAAAATTTTTAGCATTTTGTCCCACTTGTGACACCAACATTTTTTTACTCGGTTATTGCAACAATCTCCATGAAAGCAACTACCTAAATTTCTATTAGTTGCTTTTATTGAGGTCGTACTGTATATGTAAATATTTATGAAGTCAGATTATTTCCATACAAATCTGCGTTGCAGATTTTTTTTCATATTTGCAGATTTTTCGAAATATTTTCATGGCAACACTGGTTCTGGGGACGAGCCCGAGTTTTTATTTTTGTGTCATTTAAATGTGCGTGATGTTTTTTTTTTGTATTTCCTTCAAAAAATCCTTCTACTTTTCTGCACTTTTCGTGATGTTTAATTTTTGTATGGTGCCTTCGGTTTACACATTTTTTCCGTTGTTCTATGACTTTCTTCAAATTTCATTTTTTTGCCAAGAAGTGAACTAGTTGGTATGATGAGAAGCTCTGGGAGTGTAATTGTTGAAGAACAGTTCGAAGAACTCATTAAAATTAATCAACAATTGCACTGTAATTTGATACTTAAATTCATTTCATTCGAGTTTACCAAAATGATGTGAGTCTTATTTGAGCGGGCGAACTGAACTCACTTCAGTCATATAAATAAAAATTTGCCCAGTCCGTTTCATGTCACATCAGACGTTCCCCATGGGATCCATTACAATGCAATATTCGAATGCCTAAATGCCAGTTAATAGGCTATCAGTGGATTGACATCGGCCGCACATTCTTTTTCTATAATTTGTATTCGATATATTTTAATATTTTCATATCGATTGTTTATTTATTTTACGACTCCGGTTGAACCGTCCCGTAGAGTAATTACATATGCACTCAATAATTCATACATATGTATGTATGTGCATTCATATAATACTAGTGGACCGGTGCGAGAAAGCTCGCATGTAGAAACAACCGCTTACGGTTTACGAATGAAAAAAAAAGAGAACGTAAAGGTTTTTCCCTAACAACGTAGATGGCGCTACTTAGCATTTTTGTTTATTTTGGAATTCTTCAAAGTAATTGGATAGACGGCTATTACACGATCAATTTTCCCAAACACAGTGGCTTGATTGTGAGGTTTTATTACCTTTACGCTCACAATCAAGACACTGTCAGTGGAAAAAATACCGGGCAGCCGCGCTTTTACTGTTTTCATTTTGTTCAACATCGCGAATGGCCAGTTTCATCTCTTGATCCGTTATAATATGTCCATCCTACTTTTATTTAGATTGTTTGGAAAGGTTGAGGTAAAACCTGGCAAATGAACCCCATTGAGCATTTACTGCAATAGCGTTCTCGATTGTAGAGAAAAGAAATGGCGGCAAAGCTACCCCGCTGGCATATCATATCCCTTCTACTCTAACTACTATGGAATCAAATTTTAGATTATGAGTTTGATAATTTAGTTATACAATCATAGGCGGTGTATTTAATAACTGCGATTATAATTCAGATGCCTTGCCCTGAATGAAATTCAATCACCAATCCACCAATTAACCCTTAGACTGCACATGTGCACACCTCCGAAATGAGCCTTGGAGTGCATACAGCATACTGCAAGTGTTTTCAATTTCAAATAATTCAGCAAGTATTTACTTTTTTGACAAAACATAAAAGTATCATGACATTGACGGCCATATTATTCACTCACTTTAATCCGGGTTAAAGTAAATTTTAACCGAAAATTAAACACAATTCCATTATATTCACTCCTTTAACCCGCACTTTAACCCGAAAAAATTTTAAATTAAATTTTAAATCCGACTGCCCCTGGCAACGAGTTTAAATACTTTAACCCGGGTTAAAACTCAATTTCATATTATTGACTCTTTTTGATGGGCCGAAAAAAATATGGATTTCATTTGTGAAGTTGATGAAATGTTGATGTCTTCGTCTTCAGGTTCAGAAGAACCATTGCAGCCATTGTGAGGACAGGGGTCGACAATAAAGGAGACACCACCTCCTCAAATAAATAAGATGTTCGACTTGTTGGTCTCGTTGGTGTCGTCTCATCAACTGAAGGTAATACATTATCGCTGTCAACTAGGGCTGTAGCAAACCGTATGTATTCAAGTAACAAAAGCTAGGTTAAGCCAAATTACGTGCAATACAGTTTTTCGAAAAATTGCATTTTTTTATACAAATATAAGTGGGACCCCTTTTTTGCCTCTTTTTTGGACGCTTTTTAAATATTGCTCGCGGCAACGCTGCTGTCAAGTATCATTTGTCGTGAGGAGCTTCTCCACTGGACGTTCGAAGATGGCAAAAAACTGTAGGTCCCTTCCATTCGTGCAAAATTATAGCACACACACACAAAGTTCTGCGACAAGCTAGGGCCTGTTCTCCATAGGACTGCTGACGCCTGATATGTATGTACGTACCTACCCGCATACTTGCACTTGAAAATGCCGACCTTCAAACTTTACCAGATCTACAAACGCCCATTCTTGTACTTGTTGATTAGGTTTGTTCATTAAAGACTTTATAAGATTCTTAAATTCTTCATTAACTTTTTTTGTGGGACGGCTTCGGTTTGCCGGGCTCACTTTTTCTCTCAAAATATCACTCATTTCATTTAAATTTGAACTCAACCAACCAGCATAAGAAGCGCAGATGTTTTGGCGGCAAGTTCTTTGAATTTCTTGATTAAATTCACAAGTGTGAAATGAGATGGGGTCTATTTCCACCTAATTTGTGTCTGGCCAAAAAAAAAAAACTTAATTTCTGGATTCGAATATCGTCTTAACAGGACAAAAGAAAGTCAACGTTTCGCGTAACTAAAAATAGACATTTCTTTTGGAGATATCCTTTTTTTATACAAATACATACATAGGTATAATACTTCCTAAGATAGAAGCAAATAGATTTTTGAATTATAATTATTGTTCACAATAGTATACAAATAAAAAATCATTTCTATCTTCTATCTATCTATCTACTTCCTAAGAAAAGCAGTGGAGCGGGGTTGGGTGGTGAAATTCGAAGCATCTACCCTTATTTCATAAACTGACTAAATTATCTGGGAACCAAAAAAAAAGAAACGCCAACACTTGTGGTTTTTATAGCCATAAACGCTTTGTATTGGCATCTATGTAGTAGGGTAAACTGGGGCACATTTGACACCGGGGCACATTTGACTTTGCGATTTTCGGTATGAACGCAGCCTTTAAGAAGAAAAGTTGGGATGGAGAACGAAGCCTCATTTAATATAAGGAAACGTTATGAACTTTGGCAAGTTTGTTTCAACTCTTCTTGGAGTAATACGTGTTTTTGTGATTTCTGGATTTTTGATGTAATTTTTGACCACCGGTGTGTAAGAGATTTGTGAATAAAGTAAATTAGTTATTTTTATTGTGAAATAATATTATAATAGCGTTGTTCTTTAAATGTTTATATTTTAAAGCCAGTTTTGTGAAAGTAAAACATTAATATAAAAAATACATTAAAAAAGTTATGAAGAACCTTTGGGGCACATTTGACTTTTGCAAAGGAGGCACATTTGACATTTGTTAAATGTGCCGCACATTGATCTGTTATGCTAATACTATTTATGTTTTTAATTTTTTGCTCATGTTTATTTTAAAGATATGGTTAGAAACTACAAGAGAAAGACAAATAGGAGTACAATCGAGGAAAAAGAGGAGAAGTAAAAAACTTGAAACGCCAACATCAGCAGCTGAAAAATATGGGGTAATTAGAACCACATTGATAATGCGTATGAAAAAGTAGGACCCCTTAAAACATTGGTCAGATTCGGGTAATGGAAGTAGCTTTTACGAAGGTTTCACTTTTTAATCGAAATATATGCCGCGACAAACGTTATCGTGAATTCAAATTCAAACTGCCACAACTCACTGTCGTCAAAAATATTCATTTGACGTTGACTTCGGCAAACTCTATATTAAATAAGATATTTTAAAATGTTCCTATGTATTATTCTTAAAGACTTTATGGACTTTTTTAAATGAAGTAATATTTATGGTTTACTTTTATTTAAGAAAACGGATTTATTGATCTATGTTCCTTTATATTGTTAAAATAAATCGTTAAAAAAATTAAATCGTGGGCACCGTAGCGCAAGTGGTTAGTGCGTCGGACTACTGTGCCAGCGGTCTTGGGTTCGAATCCCGCCGCAAACACCTAAAAGTTTTTCACAGTGCCCACCTCTTTCGAATGTCTGACAAGCATCAAAGAGTATCATTTGTCACGATTGAGCTTCTCAACTCGCCGTTCGGAGTCGGCAAAAAACTGTAGGTCCCTTCCATTCGTGCAAAAATATAACACGCACACACAAATGGTTGAGAGAAGCAGGCCCAGGTTCACCTCGAGCTGTAGCGCCAACTAAGTAAGTAAGTAAATCGTTAAAAAAATGTTTGACTTTTCTTTCCATTCAAACAACAGGCAGAATAGACCCGCTGATACTTTTTATGCATACGATTATGAGTTAAAACTGAAATTGTCAAATGTTCCCCTTGTAAAGTCAAAGGTGGTTTTTAAAAAACAAAAAAAATTATGAAGTTGTTATAAAAGTAAAGTTTATCTGTTCGTCTTATCTAGAATAGTCAACGCATAATATTAAAAAAAATGCATTGGAATTCATCTATAATTTTAGCAAATACAGACATTTAAAAATTAAGTGTCAAATGTGCCCCAGTTTCCCCTACATTGTACATACGTACATATGTAAATATGTAAATATATATATTTTTCTATTTCACATAAATGGAAATAAAAGAAATAACATTTTCTGGGAACATTTCTTGTACATATTAATTCAAGTGTATGTAACTATGTTTGTACAGTATTGTGCAAAATATAAGCAAGTTTTTTTTTTAATATTTGGTCCAAAGTTCACTGTTTTTTATTAGTTCCTCGCACCTTTTTGGCATGGAAGTAATAATGGAGTTTGTTAGTTTTTTTTTTTTATAATCTACACACGCTAAAGGGGATATACCCTTATAATGTTTACACACAGCGCGAGCACATGAAGGACGAGAACGAGAGACAGACAGATCTCCCAGCGAATGTTTATCCACTGATCTTTTAAAGCTCCATAAGCAGCCTTTTGTGAGATGAACCGTTTTCCCTTTATCCACTGTTTATATGGGATTGAAGTCGGGGGATTATGAAGGCCAATCCGACACATTTACTCCCCGAGCCGTTAATTTTATTTAACGTACTTTAAAGTGTGCTTCGGATCGTTCTTTGTTGAAACCTCCACAACAACATATCGGTGCATGATGGTGTCTAATAACACATGTCATTATACATATGTACATAATTCCCGTTATTTGCTTGAGCTGAAAAGATTCCCAAAACCATAACTGAACCGCATTCATGCTTTATAGTAGCCCTTATATACCCCCGATTCAAACGAGTAGTAGACAAAATATTGAACTTGCACTCGGTCTCATCACTAAGCAAAATTGTTTTCCATTGTGTCAGCGGCCAATTTGATACAGTAATGTCTCGCTAATCTGAATTGAATATTGCAAGGGGATATTCGGGTTATCGAATTAAACGGATTGGGGAGTACATAGTATGTCATAGGTTAGAAAAAAAAATGCTTCTTTTTTTAACCCTGGAAAGATAATCTGCGTCAAAATGACTCACTCGCGAGCGAAATGTACCGCTCTTTTTCTAATTATTATGAATCACCAGATGGGCGTTCGTGACTTTCCAGCCAGTAGGTATCTAGAGCAGAAAACTCACGTCTCATTGAGTTAAGTCTCATCAATTTAGCAATACTCACAACCCTGTGAGTAAATTTTATACATGAGTGTAATTTTACACATCAAAATATGATTATCTTTCTAGGGTTAAAGAAAACATCATCTTGGGGGGCGTCGGCCACATTGAATTTGGAATGACGTCATATCGTATTGTATTCTACTCGCCAAACCCTTTCATTTGATACCCATATTAGGGATGTGTTAAAGATAACGGAAATCCACCATCTTGGGGGCGTCGGGCATATTGAATTTAGAATGACGTCGTATCGTATTGTATTCTACTCGCCAAGCCCTTTCATTTGATACCTTTATCAATGCGGTTCTAAAGACTAGTCGGGTAAAAAAGAAGAAAAAAAGAAAAAAAAGTAAGAGGTAGTCCGCCATTTTGCTTGGTGCGCCCGCCATATTGAATTTTTCTGTGATGTTACGTAGCCTAGGACACTCCCCGGATCGAGACAAATCCAACGACACCTCATTTGTTGAAATCATTGCAGAGAGAAGATGCTTTCTTGACGGTCATCCCACTTTATTCATTGTGATTTGGGCGTTTTTCAAATGTTTCTTGACGTGAATACGTCTTTAAAATCGGTAGGGTAAATCTTTTAACAGTGGATCTTTTAAATTTACAGAATCTCTTTTTGTAAGAGAAAGACGAAGTAAAGGGGAAATAAACCGCGTTTCGATTTTTCATGAATTTACCTGGCCGTTGAAGTGGTGCACTCGTCATCGTCAGTGTCGGTTGTGCTTAAGAAAAAGTGAATTTTCGTGCTTTTTATTTTTGTTCCATTTAAAAAAGTAATGAAATAGTTTTTTTATAAAACATTTTTTCTCCAATAAGTCACTATGTCCAACAGTGAACCAGATCATACACAGTCGTACACAGTACACAGTAAACCATGATTCACAGGCATTTCGTATTTTCATTCATTCGTATTTTCATTTAGCAACGACATATCAGCATTTAACATTCGTTAATGGTTTTGTGTTTTTTTTTTATTATTTTTTACTATTATTTTTCATAAGTTATAACTTTTGTGATAGTTCTTGAAAGTATTTTTTGTTATTTTTTATTGTAGTTATTACTTTTTGTTCTTTTTATTACTTATGTTTTTGCATTATTTACTTTTTTTCAAGTTAATGTTAAATAAAAATTGATATTTACCAATTACTTATTTTTGTTCTTTATTTTCCTATGAAATAATAAATAAACACTAGAAGTTCACTGTGAACTACCCGGTGGTTCACTGTGTTCACCGCCTAGTACACAATGAACCAATTGAGGTGCGTTTTAAAAAAACTCAAAATTTACTATTTTCTATGATCTTTCTAAGGCATGTAGTGAAATACAAAGCGAATAAAGCAAATAATAAGTACCTTCAAACCGTTTAAAGATTAAACCAATAGTTTAAATACTACATCAAGTCAAACGGAAATTGGTCTACTGTGGGACAGTTTACCCTACAGCTGTCACCGGCAGAAACGTGAACATAGCAAAAAGTGGTGATACTTTAATGTCCCCAGAGAAAAACTTGCGGAGGAGGTGGTAAATACCGTTGTAAAGAAGCGGTCGCGTCCACCTCAAACCCACTCCCTACTCTTCCCATTTATATGGCGCGAGTCGGCAAATTAGTCACATTTCAAGCACAATCATCGGATTGCGGTATTTTAGGTTAAATTGAACAGGACAGCGATTTCCCATTTCACTAGTTGACAGTTTAAAATCATTTGGGTGAGCGATTTCACTTTGGAGATAAAAAAAAATTACACTAATACTCAATTGCAGCAAGGCATACGATAATATGTTGAATGAAAAGTTCAGACTTATAAAATGATATCAAGAAGTCTAAACTTATGACAATTGCAGCGATATCTAGAACACTACTAAATCCAACAAAACTGGCTAAAGGACCTACATATGTACTTTTATGTAACAAACTACATATTTCAGCCAAACAACATGTGTTCCTGGCTGGGAGGTCTACACGAAGGACTCTCATAATCGTGTCAACAATTTCACTGCAATGTGATATTGTCGGCTACCATAATAATTAACAGGAAAAAAAATTAAATTCATTTCATTCGAGTTTACCAAAATGATGTGCGTCTTATTTGTGTGGGCGAACTCAGTTCAGTCATATAAATTATATTTGGTCCAATCCGTTTCATGTCACATCAGACGTTCCCCATAATGTTGTGTCAACTTATAAGCTGAATTAAATTCAGTTTTTTATTAAGGTAAAATAAAGACTCAAAATGAATTAATTTCATACATGTACAAAAATCAAAATGAAATGTCTGTCTATCTGTTTGTCTATCTATCTGTCTGTCCGTCTATTTGTCTGTACGTCTGTCTGCCTGTCTATCTGTGTGCCAGTCTGTCTATCTATCTGTCTATCTATCTACCCTACCGGTGTGTCTATCTGTCTGTCTGTCCATCTGTCCGTTCACTAATCCAATCGAGATTTTTATAATTTTGTGCAATGCCCGGGAACACTTTGGTGATGAGTTCCTCCTTCGATGATGTGAACTCGCAAAAATTTGCCTGGAATGATATCAATCCAGTCGATATATCAACAGAAATTTGGCCATTGCCAAGCGCCAGCAGTAGTCTCGAAAATTCAGCAGCCGATAGGTCGCTCTGCAATGAGACTCATGTTCGTTTTCGATTTCAACTTCATGACATGCCGCCACAAAGAGGACGAAATCATGCATGCATCCGGAGAGCAATATCATAGCCCCACCAAATCGTCTCGTGTACATCGGCAAAGATTTGATCGTCTAATAGGATGCATTAGTCAAGCAAATAACTCTTCCTAAAAAACAGCAGTCGTTTTTGACTAATCCTATTCAGAAGAACTCAATATCGCATTAAATTTCAATTGATCGTAATGCTTGTACCGTTTGCGGATGTGATGCGCGGTATACGACTATCCGGAATAATATACGCAAAACTCGATTCAATTGCAGCAAGAAAAATAAGACACTTGCTCAATAGAAAATGGCAATGCGAAAAGGATACCTGTCAAATTACGCACAGATTAAGTCAACGTATAACGCCATCTATCGGGTTGTGGCATTGATCGTATCACAGCGCCATCTATTATTTATCTCATTTACTTCTCCACCCAAAATGCACGCAAAACGTCTTTTATCACAATGAATCTCACAATTATCCGAAATTTTCCAAGCTTCAGAACGAATGTTCCACCTTTTCATCAAATAATGCGATAAAATGCAAAATTTCGTCGAAAAAAAATTAAAATTTTCCGTGATTTTCGAGTTTTCCACTAAGAATTTTAAATTTTTTCATTCGGAAAGTCATTCCGGAACAATTGCACACAAAATTCCATACATTTAGATTTTTCCAATTTCCCGACTTTTCCTTTTTTTTTCATCACAGAGCACACAGAACACTACGTTCTCTAGTGTATACTCTCAGTATCGCTTTACACAACTGTTGTTTGTTGCGCGACTAAGGATCATCTACCGATTTTCAATCTTATAGACTACTTCAAATAAACAAAAATAAATTAATCAGAAGTCAATGAAATAACGCAGCTTCTAAATTCAGCTCGTGATAAGCAAAAATCAATTTCGTTGCATAGTTCATTGAATGTGTTTATGCACCTTGTAATAGGCTCATTAGTGCCATAATTGGTTCTATGCCTTTCTGGAAAAAATAAGCTTCTAATCCGCAGAGATCTTTGGGGGTTTTCCCAAAGTTTTCTTTCTTAAGAACTTTCTCTTGGCAATTACGAACAACTGAAAAAAAATTTGAGCCAAATCGGCCCAGACGTTCTCAATTAATGAATTACTTTACTTTTTTCACAACCATTTTTATATATGTATATAGATTAAGGTCATAGGTATACCTCTTAGATTATGATTTGCTTAAAGAGCTATCCCCAGCTGACTGTATCGAGGACCTAAACAATTAGCTCACCGAAAATTAAACGATCCGGAACCGACTTGCAGACATCTGGAAGCCGAAGAAATCGAAAGTGATGGCGAAATGCAGTTGAAGAACAATCACGGTCAAAAGTTAAAGCGGAGGCTGCAATTCAAGCCATCAACATCAATGGGCTGGACAATATGTCAGCTCTGCAAAATTTAATAGAGGCAGCCGTGATAAAGAATTTTAGATCCAAAAATCTCAGATAAGAATTAGATTTTTAATTTTGGGTTTTCTTTTTAACATATTATGTATGAATGTTTGCATTTTTAAAATTAAAATTTTTAGCATTTTGTCCCACTTGTGACACCAACATTTTTTTACTCGGTTATTGCAACAATCTCCATGAAAGCAACTACCTAAATTTCTATTAGTTGCTTTTATTGAGGTCGTACTGTATATGTAAATATTTATAAAGTCAGATTATTTCCATACAAATCTGCGTTGCAGATTTTTTTTCATATTTGTAGATTTTTCGAAATATTTTCATGGCAACACTGGTTCTGGGGACGAGCCCGAGTTTTTATTTTTGTGTCATTTAAATGTGCGTGATGTTTTTTTTTTGTATTTCCTTCAAAAAATCCTTCTACTTTTCTGCACTTTTCGTGATGTTTAATTTTTGTATGGTGCCTTCGGTTTACACATTTTTTCCGTTGTTCTATGACTTTCTTCAAATTTCATTTTTTTGCCAAGAAGTGAACTAGTTGGTATGATGAGAAGCTCTGGGAGTGTAATTGTTGAAGAACAGTTCGAAGAACTCATTAAAATTAATCAACAATTGCACTGTAATTTGATACTTAAATTCATTTCATTCGAGTTTACCAAAATGATGTGAGTCTTATTTGAGCGGGCGAACTGAACTCACTTCAGTCATATAAATAAAAATTTGCCCAGTCCGTTTCATGTCACATCAGACGTTCCCCATGGGATCCATTACAATGCAATATTCGAATGCCTAAATGCCAGTTAATAGGCTATCAGTGGATTGACATCGGCCGCACATTCTTTTTCTATAATTTGTATTCGATATATTTTAATATTTTCATATCGATTGTTTATTTATTTTACGACTCCGGTTGAACCGTCCCGTAGAGTAATTACATATGCACTCAATAATTCATACATATGTATGTATGTGCATTCATATAATACTAGTGGACCGGTGCGAGAAAGCTCGCATGTAGAAACAACCGCTTACGGTTTACGAATGAAAAAAAAAGAGAACGTAAAGGTTTTTCCCTAACAACGTAGATGGCGCTACTTAGCATTTTTGTTTATTTTGGAATTCTTCAAAGTAATTGGATAGACGGCTATTACACGATCAATTTTCCCAAACACAGTGGCTTGATTGTGAGGTTTTATTACCTTTACGCTCACAATCAAGACACTGTCAGTGGAAAAAATACCGGGCAGCCGCGCTTTTACTGTTTTCATTTTGTTCAACATCGCGAATGGCCAGTTTCATCTCTTGATCCGTTATAATATGTCCATCCTACTTTTATTTAGATTGTTTGGAAAGGTTGAGGTAAAACCTGGCAAATGAACCCCATTGAGCATTTACTGCAATAGCGTTCTCGATTGTAGAGAAAAGAAATGGCGGCAAAGCTACCCCGCTGGCATATCATATCCCTTCTACTCTAACTACTATGGAATCAAATTTTAGATTATGAGTTTGATAATTTAGTTATACAATCATAGGCGGTGTATTTAATAACTGCGATTATAATTCAGATGCCTTGCCCTGAATGAAATTCAATCACCAATCCACCAATTAACCCTTAGACTGCACATGTGCACACCTCCGAAATGAGCCTTGGAGTGCATACAGCATACTGCAAGTGTTTTCAATTTCAAATAATTCAGCAAGTATTTACTTTTTTGACAAAACATAAAAGTATCATGACATTGACGGCCATATTATTCACTCACTTTAATCCGGGTTAAAGTAAATTTTAACCGAAAATTAAACACAATTCCATTATATTCACTCCTTTAACCCGCACTTTAACCCGAAAAAATTTTAAATTAAATTTTAAATCCGACTGCCCCTGGCAACGAGTTTAAATACTTTAACCCGGGTTAAAACTCAATTTCATATTATTGACTCTTTTTGATGGGCCGAAAAAAATATGGATTTCATTTGTGAAGTTGATGAAATGTTGATGTCTTCGTCTTCAGGTTCAGAAGAACCATTGCAGCCATTGTGAGGACAGGGGTCGACAATAAAGGAGACACCACCTCCTCAAATAAATAAGATGTTCGACTTGTTGGTCTCGTTGGTGTCGTCTCATCAACTGAAGGTAATACATTATCGCTGTCAACTAGGGCTGTAGCAAACCGTATGTATTCAAGTAACAAAAGCTAGGTTAAGCCAAATTACGTGCAATACAGTTTTTCGAAAAATTGCATTTTTTTATACAAATATAAGTGGGACCCCTTTTTTGCCTCTTTTTTGGACGCTTTTTAAATATTGCTCGCGGCAACGCTGCTGTCAAGTATCATTTGTCGTGAGGAGCTTCTCCACTGGACGTTCGAAGATGGCAAAAAACTGTAGGTCCCTTCCATTCGTGCAAAATTATAGCACACACACACAAAGTTCTGCGACAAGCTAGGGCCTGTTCTCCATAGGACTGCTGACGCCTGATATGTATGTACGTACCTACCCGCATACTTGCACTTGAAAATGCCGACCTTCAAACTTTACCAGATCTACAAACGCCCATTCTTGTACTTGTTGATTAGGTTTGTTCATTAAAGACTTTATAAGATTCTTAAATTCTTCATTAACTTTTTTTGTGGGACGGCTTCGGTTTGCCGGGCTCACTTTTTCTCTCAAAATATCACTCATTTCATTTAAATTTGAACTCAACCAACCAGCATAAGAAGCGCAGATGTTTTGGCGGCAAGTTCTTTGAATTTCTTGATTAAATTCACAAGTGTGAAATGAGATGGGGTCTATTTCCACCTAATTTGTGTCTGGCCAAAAAAAAAAACTTAATTTCTGGATTCGAATATCGTCTTAACAGGACAAAAGAAAGTCAACGTTTCGCGTAACTAAAAATAGACATTTCTTTTGGAGATATCCTTTTTTTATACAAATACATACATAGGTATAATACTTCCTAAGATAGAAGCAAATAGATTTTTGAATTATAATTATTGTTCACAATAGTATACAAATAAAAAATCATTTCTATCTTCTATCTATCTATCTACTTCCTAAGAAAAGCAGTGGAGCTGGGTTGGGTGGTGAAATTCGAAGCATCTACCCTTATTTCATAAACTGACTAAATTATCTGGGAACCAAAAAAAAAGAAACGCCAACACTTGTGGTTTTTATAGCCATAAACGCTTTGTATTGGCATCTATGTAGTAGGGTAAACTGGGGCACATTTGACACCGGGGCACATTTGACTTTGCGATTTTCGGTATGAACGCAGCCTTTAAGAAGAAAAGTTGGGATGGAGAACGAAGCCTCATTTAATATAAGGAAACGTTATGAACTTTGGCAAGTTTGTTTCAACTCTTCTTGGAGTAATACGTGTTTTTGTGATTTCTGGATTTTTGATGTAATTTTTGACCACCGGTGTGTAAGAGATTTGTGAATAAAGTAAATTAGTTATTTTTATTGTGAAATAATATTATAATAGCGTTGTTCTTTAAATGTTTATATTTTAAAGCCAGTTTTGTGAAAGTAAAACATTAATATAAAAAATACATTAAAAAAGTTATGAAGAACCTTTGGGGCACATTTGACTTTTGCAAAGGAGGCACATTTGACATTTGTTAAATGTGCCGCACATTGATCTGTTATGCTAATACTATTTATGTTTTTAATTTTTTGCTCATGTTTATTTTAAAGATATGGTTAGAAACTACAAGAGAAAGACAAATAGGAGTACAATCGAGGAAAAAGAGGAGAAGTAAAAAACTTGAAACGCCAACATCAGCAGCTGAAAAATATGGGGTAATTAGAACCACATTGATAATGCGTATGAAAAAGTAGGACCCCTTAAAACATTGGTCAGATTCGGGTAATGGAAGTAGCTTTTACGAAGGTTTCACTTTTTAATCGAAATATATGCCGCGACAAACGTTATCGTGAATTCAAATTCAAACTGCCACAACTCACTGTCGTCAAAAATATTCATTTGACGTTGACTTCGGCAAACTCTATATTAAATAAGATAATTTAAAATGTTCCTATGTATTATTCTTAAAGACTTTATGGACTTTTTTAAATGAAGTAATATTTATGGTTTACTTTTATTTAAGAAAACGGATTTATTGATCTATGTTCCTTTATATTGTTAAAATAAATCGTTAAAAAAATGTTTGACTTTTCTTTCCATTCAAACAACAGGCAGAATAGACCCGCTGATACTTTTTATGCATACGATTATGAGTTAAAACTGAAATTGTCAAATGTTCCCCTTGTAAAGTCAAAGGTGGTTTTTAAAAAACAAAAAAAATTATGAAGTTGTTATAAAAGTAAAGTTTATCTGTTCGTCTTATCTAGAATAGTCAACGCATAATATTAAAAAAAATGCATTGGAATTCATCTATAATTTTAGCAAATACAGACATTTAAAAATTAAGTGTCAAATGTGCCCCAGTTTCCCCTACATTGTACATACGTACATATGTAAATATGTAAATATATATATTTTTCTATTTCACATAAATGGAAATAAAAGAAATAACATTTTCTGGGAACATTTCTTGTACATATTAATTCAAGTGTATGTAACTATGTTTGTACAGTATTGTGCAAAATATAAGCAAGTTTTTTTTTTAATATTTGGTCCAAAGTTCACTGTTTTTTATTAGTTCCTCGCACCTTTTTGGCATGGAAGTAATAATGGAGTTTGTTAGTTTTTTTTTTTTTTTTTTATAATCTACACACGCTAAAGGGGATATACCCTTATAATGTTTACACACAGCGCGAGCACATGAAGGACGAGAACGAGAGACAGACAGATCTCCCAGCGAATGTTTATCCACTGATCCTTTAAAGCTCCATAAGCAGCCTTTTGTGAGATGAACCGTTGTCCCTTTATCCACTGTTTCTATGGGATTGAAGTCGGGGGATTATGAAGGCCAATCCGACACATTTACTCCCCGAGCCGTTAATTTTATTTAACGTACTTTAAAGTGTGCTTCGGATCGTTCTTTGTTGAAACCTCCACAACAACATATCGGTGCATGATGGCGTCTAATAACACATGTCATTATACATATGTACATAATTCCCGTTATTTGCTTGAGCTGAAAAGATTCCCAAAACCATAACTGAACCGCATTCATGCTTTATAGTAGCCCTTATATACCCCCGATTCAAACGAGTAGTAGACAAAATATTGAACTTGCACTCGGTCTCATCACTAAGCAAAATTGTTTTCCATTGTGTCAGCGGCCAATTTGATACAGTAATGTCTCGCTAATCTGAATTGAATATTGCAAGGGGATATTCGGGTTATCGAATTAAACGGATTGGGGAGTACATAGTATGTCATAGGTTAGAAAAAAAAATGCTTCTTTTTTTAACCCTGGAAAGATAATCTGCGTCAAAATGACTCACTCGCGAGCGAAATGTACCGCTCTTTTTCTAATTATTATGAATCACCAGATGGGCGTTCGTGACTTTCCAGCCAGTAGGTATCTAGAGCAGAAAACTCACGTCTCATTGAGTTAAGTCTCATCAATTTAGAAATACTCACAACCCTGTGAGTAAATTTTATACATGAGTGTAATTTTACACATCAAAATATGATTATCTTTCTAGGGTTAAAGAAAACATCATCTTGGGGGGCGTCGGCCACATTGAATTTGGAATGACGTCATATCGTATTGTATTCTACTCGCCAAACCCTTTCATTTGATACCAATATTAGGGATGTGTTAAAGATAACGGAAATCCACCATCTTGGGGGCGTCGGGCATATTGAATTTAGAATGACGTCGTATCGTATTGTATTCTACTCGCCAAGCCCTTTCATTTGATACCTTTATCAATGCGGTTCTAAAGACTAGTCGGGTAAAAAAGAAGAAAAAAAGAAAAAAAAGTAAGAGGTAGTCCGCCATTTTGCTTGGTGCGCCCGCCATATTGAATTTTTCTGTGATGTTACGTAGCCTAGGACACTCCCCGGATCGAGACAAATCCAACGACACCTCATTTGTTGAAATCGGTCCCATAGTTTCGGCTGTACGATGTGACATCTTTACATACATACAAACAAACAAACCGAGCCTATTCAAATCATAACACTTCCTCTGCGTAGTCGGGTAAAAATTGAGAAGGTTCGGACTGTAGAATACATAATAGGGAAAAAAGGGTCATTTGGATTAGCGTCGTATTCAGATTAAAGATGATTCGGATTAGCGAGACTTTACTGTATTTATGAGCCAATTCAAGTCCTATAAAATTATTAGCAATTTTAAATCAAACGGAGCGGCTACGGAACAAGTTACCAACAATTTTATCCCCTAACAACAAATCTAACTGTACTATTTTTTGTTTTTAAGTTAATCAAACAAAGCAACAGAGAAAAAAAAATGTTTTGCACAATACTGCATGTACCTACCTACTTCATTTTAACTCTGCAGTGCATACCTCTCGGTCTGCAGATGAGTAGAATCCACTCCAAACATTTCCAAGGTCAAATAATTCCTTCCGAAAATATTGCCGTTTTTGCAGTAAAATCGGTGCTCTTTAAGATGTACACAGTACGAACAAAAATGTTTATACAGATAAGAACGCGTTAAAGCTGATGTGGGAAATAGAAAATGGAATGAGTTGTTTAAGAATCCTATGGTGGATTCTGCCTCATATGCAGTTCTAAGGGTTCAAATTGAGACACATCTGCAGGTGGCAGGTCTATCTTTAAAGTTGTGTACTTCTTTAATTTATTTTATGTGATTCGCACAAAACGAGAAGGTATTTTGTTTTTGCTTTAAAGTCTCATATGAGGGATGAACCGGTTCTGTTTTAGTATCAGTCAGATTTTTTATTTAATCAGTTTTAATTTGAAAATAAAATTGCGTAAATTGGAGGCCTGAATGCAGTTGGGGATTTGTGTGGCTTGTTAAAACTTCGCATAGGAGGATGGAGTAGATTTCCGTGTTTTAAAGCAATTTTGGGAGTCCTAAAATTCAAACAAGATTTGAATTGTTCGCAATTTCGCAACTATATCGTTTGTTGATTGTATTCATCTCTTTTTTTTCTACTGAATGAACCATGATGAATTAGTTTACAAGTTATATCTGTCATTTAAGGTCATAGTCTTAGTGTCTTGATATATGCTATTTGCAACAGAATATTCTTGCAAACATTTGTAATATACTGCGACAGATACAACAGTTATTGGTGTCCCGTACAAACGCACATATCGAAGTTATTACTTTTCTGTATAGACACGCATACGGTTTAATTTTATTTGTATTATATTTATTACGTGTGTACAATGGCACCGTGGTGTAGTTGTTAGTGCGTTGGACTACTATAACATGCTGCCGGGTTCAATCCCAACCCGGGTCCAACACCTAAAAGTTTTTCACGGTGCCACCTCTTTCGAATGTTTGACAAGCAATCAAAGAGTATTATTTGTCAATGAGCTTCTCAACTCGCCGTTCGGAGTTGACAAAAAACTGTAGGGCCCTTCCATTCGTGCAAAAATATAACACGCAGAAAGAAATGGTTGCGAAAAGCAGGCCCAAGTTCACCCCGAGCTGTAGCGCCACCTAAGTAATAAGTACATACGTGTGTTTTCTTCAATAGTTCAGTTTGTTATTTTATTAACTGTCCCGTACAAACATGAAATTTCTTTATTTAGTTTTCTGCTGATTTGTTTTCTAATATAGATACTCCTGGTGCAAGTAAATAGTGAAATAGCGAACGGACCGCGTACTTTTTGCACTAAATATGGGTTTTCTGTCAAATCTCGAAGAGAGGGGGTAAAATTCTCTCAAAGAAAGAAAAATCACGAAAAAGTAACGGAACGCACCAAAAAATGAAGAATGATTGTTGCTCCGGCCGCTAATACAAAATCGAAAAAAAATTCCTTAACCGCTGCCATTGCTGGGCCTATATTGCCGTCAGAGTCAGACACTGACTTGATTCTCTCCATCACCAATGACGTCGATGGTGTTACCGCTGCTGAGACTGTTGATGTTGTTGTTAATACTGCAAATGCTGTTCCTACTACTGAGACTGCTGATGTTGTTGTTTCTGCTGCAAATGCTGTTCCTACTGCTGAAACTGCTGATATTATTGTTGCCGCTGTTAATGCTGTTCCTAGAACACTAACTGTTGCTTATGATGCTACCAAATCTATTTTCGTACCTGGTAATTCAAATAAACCTAATCGTTCTAACAAACATGAGATATCGATCATAGGAACTAACAACCACTCTACTATTGGTTTGGAACTGGAGGTTATTACACAGCTGAAATGGTTGCATTTATCGTCATTCAAGCCATCTACAACAACTCAGTCCATACTTGCGTATGTTTCATCTGTATTTAACACTGACGTATCAATGCTTAAATGCTACAAACTGATTAAAGGAGGTTCTGATATAAATGCACTTAATCATATCAACTTTAAACTGGGAGTTCCGGAGGATATGATAGACATACTTCTAGATTCAAATATGTGGCTAAATGGTACGTTCATTTAATTTTATTCCAAAACACGAAAAGCGCACTCCAAACCCAAACGTCCAAACATAGTAAATTCGCTTCAAACTCCTGCTGCTGCTGCTACTATCAATGATTCGCCGTCACCATAATTTTGTTCTCTCTCCGTGTATTACCATAACGTGGAAGGAATGCGAACAAAAACTATAAATTTCTTTCTCGCTGCTGCTGATTGCTCGTATTCTATTATCGCTCTGACCGAGACATGGTTGCATGAAGACATTCTAACGGCGGAATTATTCTCCGACGAATTTGATGTTTACCGAAAGGATAGATGTTCTATTCAAACCGGCCTGGAGAGAGATGGTGGCGTTCTGCTTGCCGTTCGATCGTGTTACAAGAGTAAACAAGTTGCATTATCTAACTCTTCGGGTATGATTGAACAAATTTGTGTGTGTCAATTTTTATTTGTCTGAAAATGCAGACTTAATTCATTTATATTTTTTTGTATCATATATTCCACCGAATGCAGATAATGCAATTTACAGAGCTCATATAAAAAACATTAGTAATATTGTTAAAAAACTAGATAATTCATTATATGCCGTAGTGTTAGGTGATTTTAATTTAACTGACGTCAGTTGGGTCTGTTCTCTTGATGATAAGTGTGTCGTTCCACTTAATGTTTCAAAAGAGAAAGAAATTCAGGTAATTGATGCATTGTTTGCAAATAATTTTCGTCAATTAAATGAAATTCGCAACTCTATGGGACGTGTTTTAGATTTAATATTTATAAATGAAGAGCTTGAGGCTTCTGTGAGTAGAGCTGATTTTCCATTACTTAATAATAGTGTTTTTCATGATGGGTTGCAAGTTTCATTTAATTTGTCTATTTTGAATGCATTGGTCACGTCTACTAATAATGTCAAATTTGATTTTGCTAAAGCTGACTACAATAATATAAACAAATTTCTAAGCTCTGTAGATTGGCAAAATGTTCTAGACTCTGATAGTCTAAGCACTGCTTTTAATGAGTTTAGAAACATAATTGACTGCTCGATTTCTACGTTCGTGCCGATTAAACGTGTTAAAGTTCCAAATAAAAAAACCTATCTGGTTTAATAATGGTTTGTCCAGGTTAAAAAATGCTATGATTAAATCCAATAAATTGAGCAAAACAGATATAACTGCGCGCACTAGATTTTTGCAACTGCGAAGGGAATATGAATTTTTAAAGAAATTCTTATATGTACAGTATGTTTTATCAATTGAAAGCAATATTAAACGCGATTCTAAAGCCTTATGGTCATTTATAAACACCAAGCGTAAGTCAATTGGTATACCATCCATTATGACATTTAATGGGATTAATAGTGGTGATTTAAACCAAATTTGTAATATGTTTGCATCTTTTTTCCAATCGAATTTCGTAAATGAGAATGTTGACTGCAGTTCATTTCCTTATTGTGAACAAATAACTGAGTTAGGATCTGTATCTTTAACAGAAGAAGAAATACTTCTGGAACTATCAGCGCTTGACTCAAGTACAAGTATCGCGCCCGACAATTTACCACCTTTGTTTTTTAAAACATGCAAATATAGCCTAGTTCACCCACTAAAGATTATATTTAATATGTCTCTTAGGTCAGGTAAATTTCTTGACTGCTGGAAGCATTCTCTTATAACTCCTATTCACAAGTCTGGGTCTAAAAGACTAATTAGTAATTATAGACCAATTGCAAAATTGCAATTATTCCCCAAGATTTTTGAAGCTGTTGTGAAGAAGCGACTCTATGCCAATGTCTGCACTCAGATTTCCCAATATCAGCATGGTTTTGTTAGTGGCAGGTCAACTACTACCAACTTAGTTATTCTTTCGAATTACTGTCTTAAAAATATTGAAAAGCGTTTACAGGTTGACTGTGCTTACACAGATTTTTCCAAGGCCTTTGACCGCGTCCAACACATTGTGCTTTTAAGGAAACTTGAAATGTTCGGGTTCTATTCCAATATTTTGAGTTGGATAGGCAGTTACTTGGTTAACCGCAAGCAATATGTGAAAATCGGATCGGTTTTCTCTAAGGAAATTCAAAACTATTCAGTTAGTTTCCTTCTCTTTATTAACGATCTACCATCGTTTATATCGACATCTAAATGTCTTTTATATGCTGACGATTTAAAAGTATTTACGTCCGTTGATTCTGTTTCTGATGCGTTAAATTTACAACGTGATCTTAACCGTGTGAATGACTGGTGTTCTCTGAATGGCTTATACCTCAACACAAATAAATGCTCGGTTATAAGTTTCCATATAAAAAAGTCTCCGATTACTTATAATTATTGCACCCAAAATACTGTGCTAAAAAGAGTTACTGATCAAAAAGATCTAGGTGTAATTTTTGATGCGGAATTAAACTTTTCGATTCATATGGACTATATTATAAGTAAAGCGAACAAAATGTTAGGTTTTTTGATTCGTAGCTCCAAAGATTTTAATGACCCTTACACGCTTAAGTCTTTATATAATTCTTTAATTCGTTCTATATTGGAGTATTGTTGCGTGCTTTGGAATCCCTATTATCGTAACGCTGAATTACGCATTGAAAAAATACAAAGGCGATTTACGAAATTCGCCCTCAGAAGAATGAATTGGAATAATAGTATGCCTTCTTACGAGGCTAGATGTACGCTCATTGATTTTAAATCTCTCACTAAAAGGAGGAAATATTACTCTACACTTTTTGCTTATGATGTTATAACTGCTCATATTGATTGCTCGCTTTTATTGTCCATGTTTAGTATTTATGCTCCGTCATGCACTCTTCGACCTAGAGATGAATATTTTTTTTATGTTCCAAGTCACAGAACCAACTACGGTCGGAATAATCCTATATCTACGGCTTGTGTTAATTTCAACTATTATAATAAAACAATCGATTTTAATATGAATAGATTACTTATCAAATATGCTATTATGAACTCACTGTAATGTTATTATTTAAATTAATTAAATCTTTGTACATATATCCTTTATAAATTATTATAGATGTTGAAATATAACAAATTTTTTGTTATAACCTGGCAACGCTCATGTTCCTATTCTATGTTCTATAATACTTTTCTAGAAGCTTCATCACTATGACTACTATGTACTTATAAATTTCCTTTTCATATTATTCTCATTCGTTCAATAAACGTTGTACCGACAACACGAAAATTTACAATAGAAGTAGTCTAGAATAAGGTTGTACACCTGTAAGACGAATAATAAATAAATAAATAAATAAATAAATATATTATCGGTACGTTCGTTAAGTCTGATAGATAGCCATGAGCATCCAGAAACAAGAATGCTTCAGGCGGTATGTATCCACTTTCTAATGTATTTCCGAAATATTCAGGGTTGGGATAGAACAATCCCGAAATGAGTTCGTTTTCCATAACATTCGCCGACCGGGAAAAAGGATTCCTCACAAGGCCCACAATTACATTGTCAATTCTGGACACACCGGAAGCATCCAATAGCTTTTTGTTTGAAACGTAATGCCGAAAGTCGGAATGTTCGCTCCTGTACATCTGCATGCAAGCTCTCAGGCATTTTCTTTCAAAGATTCTTATTTTTTCCATGTATGAAGGGTTAATGTTCCACCATACTGGACTCGCGTAAGTCAGAATTGAACGAACAAATGATCTTCACATCAGATCTCAGATAGTTGGAGTAGAAAAGCTTCTTCAGAGACATAAATGCCGCCCTAGCCTTTTGCAACTGTATATTTATGTGTTCATTATAGTACAAAAATTTGTCCAAATGAACCCCTTAATATTTCACAACAGTCTTTGACTCGATCTGAAGACCATTTGAACTCATTATTTTGAGGTTTTTCCAATTATGTCTCAAGTCTTAATTTCCGCGTCTTATTGGGGTGCGGAACAGTATGGTTTCACTTTTTGAAAAATTTATGTTAAGTTTCCATTCAGTACAAAATCTATGGAAACTGTTAAATTTGCCTTGAAGCCTTGTTTGAATTTCATCAATTCTCGACCCGCTTGCATACAGTACAACGTCGTCAGCAAATGCTATAGAATCATCCAGTTAACTGAGTATATCGGAAACATATATATTAAATAGATGCGGTGCAGTTACCATGCCCTGCAGAAGACCATTTGTGACATCGAAATCTCTAGTCGTTGTGTATTTTCTATCTGTTACAACCATTTTTTTGTCATATATCATTGTCATGATCATCTTTATAAGATGTGGAGGGAATTCATATCGTATAAGTTTATATATTATCCCGTCGATCCAAACCGTGTCGAAGGCTTTTTCGATATCCACTAGGCAGGCAGCTGTACTTCTCTTAGCGTTTAAATTCCAATTGATATCTGAAACCAATTTTGTAACAGCATGCACTACGTCAACAAGCAAAATTGTCGCATCTGGGGCTCGGAAGACCCAAGAGTTATTGTTGAGAAGCCTCTCCATCCTCAACGTGTGACTTTTGGTGCGGTTTATGGTCCGGCGGGGTCATTGGACCTTACTTTTTCGAAAATGAGGTTGGATCAACAGTTACGGTGAATGGATTGCGCTATCGAGAGATGATTAATGATTTTGTATGGTCAAAGTTGGATGGTATTGATCTGGACAGCGTTTACTTTCAACAAGACGGCGCTACGTGCCACACAAGCAACGAAACCATTGATCTTTTACGAGAAAAGTTTCCGGACCGTGTTACCTCTCGAAGAGGTGATCACAATTGGCCACCGAGATCTTGTGATTTAACACCTTGCGACTTCTTCCTTTGGGGCCACGTGAAAGATAAGGTCTACGCCAACAGCCCAGCGTCGATTTAAGACCTCAAAGATAAAATTCGTGAGGCTATCGAGGACAGCCACTTTGCGATTTGGTTAAGGAAAATTTTATGAAAAGGATATGGTCCTGTATGCGTGCTCGTGGTGGCCATTTGGCTGATGTTATTTTTCATTATTAACGGCATACCTTCCTCTTTATTATGAAATAAACATCCGATCATTTATCTCAAAAAATGTCATTTTTCTTTGGGGCAAAAATATATGTAGTTCTTAACTTACACTGTGAATTTTATTTACCAATAAAAGCTCAGTGTAGTTAGAAGATTCAATGGCTACCTCTGCAGATAAGTAATATGCTATTCATAAATACTCGTATATTATTTTCGCTTGCTTTTAAGCGCCGCGCAGCGCGCCGTATAGACTAAGTTTGAATTCATAGCTATAACGCAAAATCGAATTGGGAGAACTAAAAGAAAGAAAAAGAAAAAACAACAGCACCATCATCCGTTAGGCCCACAACATTACCATATATTTTTTTTTCGACATTTCCTTCTGGTGCAAATCATGCTTTCGTTGTATGCGCGGCAGATTTATTGATCTTATGTACCCACTTTCAGCCCCATTATTTGCTGTAGGTCAAAAAATATATTTTTGAAAATTTCGTTGCACTTATATAATTTTAAATATTTTCCTCAAATTGAACCTTTTTCATACGCTTCTACTTTCAAACCGAATTGTATTGCAAGAGAAGCAAAACATGCGAGGGATATGCATACATATGTACATGTAAACACGTTCACGTTCTTTTCACATTACATCGTATTCTTATTGCTATTTCACTTTTAAACGGTTACTATATGAAAACCTGTTATACCGATCGACTGAGCAATATCCGAAAATTATCCAATTTTAGAAAATCGGTTAAAAAGTCAAGTACCGCTGTACAACTTTTTAGGCAAAAACCTGGTATGAGCCGTTTTCGAGAAAATCCGCTTTTTATAAAATCGGTCCCAAGTGAAGTATAGGTACCTTAATTTTTGGGGCTAGAATGAAAATTCCAAATTAGTCTTGTGGTATAGTCCCACAGACCCCAGATATGAAGTTTCAAGCAAATCCGCACTGCCGTTTAGGCTCAGGTACAGCCGTGCTTACAGAATGAACGTTACTGCTTTATTATATAGGTATGATTATACCATGACCCTAAGTCTACCTAAAAATATTTTTTTTACTTTACAAGATTATTAATTTTCCTAAAATTTTGCAACAAAGTCAAAAAATGAAAGGTATGGTGGACTAGGGCTGGCCTGTCCCGTACAAACGAGCTACTTTTCGTATTAATCACTCCCTATTTATAAATATTTTTAGAAAGAAATAATTGATTTTAATAAGACTCCCGCACACAAAATTAATGTACTAGTTGCTTTGTAAGAAAAAATTTCGGTTTGTTTTTAATTTAAGATCTTAACTTATCAAATGCAAATGTCCCGTTCCAACCGTGGAATGCTCCTAGACCTAATTCAGATTTTTTAATAATTGTAGATGATTTTAGTAAATTTATTTTTTATATATTCTATATTTTATTATCTTTAACCTATTTCTACTCATTTATAGCTGAAAGCCTCTGTAGCTAGTGCTCATTTTGGTATTTTGGTATTATCATAAGAATTACTTTTAATGGTATAAAATAATAATAATAATAATAATAACAGTAAATGGGTCGACGCATCATTGTTAACAAAAACTACTATGGTTTGTTTTGGGTTTCCAAAAGTATTGGTGTCTGACAATGGAGTACAATTTTCAAGTGGGGTGTTTAGCACTTTTTGTAAAATCAATGATATACAGAGTATACTCCATAATACATATAAGGATAATATTGATGAAGCTATTTACAATAAATTTTGATTATTATAATGAAAAAGACAAAGAGTTTTTTATGTAATTCTATGACAGAATGTACTGTCCGGAAAATTATGGACGGTAGTGTATAGCATCTACAATGTGTGTTGTTACCGTTTCGGGGCAATATAGCACGTAGCGTGATTTTAAACTACAAACCAAATATTGCACAGAAACTTCGTTAACAATAAAATAGTTTCAGCATTCTAAAGGCACGCCAGATAAAGTTTCATTTATTCTCTTCAACGTTTACGGACAATAACTTTGCTGTCTCGTGCGAATTCCTACTTTAAAATGCAATAACTACTTTTTCTATGGTCTAAATCCACAACCCTTTTGTGAACGTGATTGTGTGTCATGATTAATGTTTAATACGGTAGCATGTGTAGAAAAAAAAATCACGTACATTATTGTGTTTTCCTTTCTCGCTGAATGAAGATTTTCATTCAAACCAATGAAAAGTACATATTGGCATATTTTTTTTTTTTTGTGAACTTATACCAAACTGCCGTAGACTGTTAAACTTAATAATCATCAAGTCAATGTTATTTATGCAATATTACACCAGTGTTAGTTTCCTATCTATCAACACCAAACAACAAAAATACGCCATCATAGAAAAGTGATACAAATCATTTTTTATTCAGGAATTTCTATTAAGATATTTTCATGAAAAACAGTATTTGAAATGTTATCATTTCACTTCAGGTGACTCCTGAATAAATAACTCAATCAAAGTTATCTCCCACACGGCAAATACATACATACATACATATATGTATTAAATAAATTTATGTGACAACTACACTTCCGTTCATAAGATAGACCACCAGTAAGTTATATAAAAAGAAGGTGTTACTAAAAAGATGCAGTAAACTACTTTATTTTTCTTAGTTTTATTTAATTGGGTTCACTACGTACCAGCACCTTCCCTTTTGAAATGCTTCACTTTACAAATTTCGTATTTCAAATTTTAAATTTCAACGGAATACTTCGATTATATTCACACGCACACAGTAAAAGTTTGCATCATTGTGAGAAGAAAAAATAATTAGCAAAAATAACTCAATTCGATTGCAGAAAAATACTCATAAGGCGCTTATGCAATGCAGAACTGCAGTGGAGTTTGTTGAGTGACGGGCAGGTTTTTAGTTTTTTTTTCTCTTTTTTTCCTTCGTGCTTTTCGGGTTAATTATTCTCTGTCTAACACACGCACTCTTATGAGCCACATAAGCCGGAAAATATCGGCGTATGAGTATTTTTTCTGCAATCAATTCGATGATGAGATTTGTAGATTTGTGCCCTTTTTTACAAGCTTTATATTAACTTCACTTTCTGTGAGGGCGGAATCTGGGAGTCGATTTTACACCCACTTCCAGATATCCGATCATCCTGAAATTTTGCACACGTATATACAGTGAATCAAAAAAGTCTTGGCACAGGCAACGTTTTTGAGAAAATGTGTGCTTAATTACTTAATAATAAATATTTTAACCGATTTTTTGATGTAGTTAGTATCTTTAGTTTATTCCCATCCAAATACATAAAAAAATATCCCGTTACTTCATGCACAACTCGAAATATAACAAAAAGAAATAAAAGTCCACATCAAAAAAGTTTAGGCACACGTTGTGTGTGATTCATGATTCTGCGAATATAACGGTAATCTTTTAGTTTTCTTTGCTCTATTCCTTTTCTCTCCACATAATTATTGCGCAGGATGCCATTGGCAAATGTTTCAAGTTATTGTTGATCTTGACTTCGTGATAGAATGAGCAAAATGGGCAGCCGTACAGAAATTCCGGTAGCCGTCCGTAAAATTATAATTAACCTTCACGTGCAGCGAAAATCTTATCGCGAAATTGGCGATATAGTGCAGAGGCCATATTCAAGTGTACGAAACATTATAAAGCATTACATAAATACTGGAAACTTAGAGCGTAAGAGCAGATCTGGACGGCCAAAAAAATTTACACCACGCCAGGAGCGGATTAGAGTAGCTGCAGTGGCTCAAAATCCAAATATTTCGGCTGTCAAATTATGCCATGAAATGCAGCAAAGTTTTGAGGAAAACTTCGATCCCCAAACAATACGGAATACGCTAAACAGAGCTGGTTACCACGGACGAGTTCCGCGGCGCAAACCGTTTATTTCGGCTGTAAATAAGAAAAAGAGGTCGGAGTTCGCCAAACTCCATGTTAATCAGTCGGAATCATTCTGGAATAGCGTGATATTTAGTGACGAATCAAAGTTCAATATATTTGGTTCAGATGGCGCACAGGAAATTTGGCGAAAACTGAACAAAGAGCCAAGAAAATAATGTTATTAAAACAGTGAAACACGGCGGCGGTAATGTCATGGTGTGGGGGTGTATGGCGGCATCCGGAGTGGGAAATCTCGTCTTAATTGATGAGAAAATGGACAAGTATTTCTATTTGAATATTTTAAAAGACAATTTGGCTCCCAGTGTTGAAAAATTGGGGTTGAATGGGAAGCCATTTCTGTTCCAACAAGACAACGACCCAAAACATTCGTCGTATCTTGTGCAGGAATGGCTTATTTACCATTGCAAACAATTTAAAACACCCCCACCGTCGCCCGATACGAATCCTATTAAACATATTTGGCACTTACTGGGAAAAAAAATACGGAGTCATCATATAACATCAAAGGATTCACTTAAGGAGGCCATACGCACAGAATGGGCAAATATAACACCCGAGCAGACATCTAACTTAGTTGCAAGTATGCGTAGACGCTTAGAGAGCGTTATCCAGGCCAATGGAGGTCTAACCAAATATTAGGTGTGCAAAAATCGGACCTAAATTCAAAATTTTCACAAGTGTGCCTAAACTTTTTTGATATGAAATCATGCTTTTTTTTACTTTTATAACTTTATACCTAAACCAGAAATGAAATATGAATTATCTTTTGTGTAAATATTTAATAAAATGTTCCGTTTTAAAAATGGCATCCGAATTATTTTTGTAAATTAAGTGGAAAAAAAATTATTTACAGATAAACTTTGAAAACAGCACTGTGCCTAAACTTTTTTGATTCACTGTAGTTCCGGAGACAATACAATATGTGCTATTTGATGACGTTGTTAATCCAGTATGGCGGACGCTTTTTTAACTTTTTTATTTCTGTGAGGGCGGAATTGGGGAGTCGATTTTACACCGACTTCCAGAAATCCGATTATCCTGAAATTTTGCACACGTATATAGTTCCGGAGACAATACAATACGTGCTATTTGATGACGTTGTAAATCCAATATGGCGGACGCTTTTCTAACTTCAATTTCTGTGAGGGCGGAATCTGGGATTCAATTTTACACCCACTTCCAGACATCCGATTATAACATACGCTATAACATCATTAAAAATTCATGTGGCGGATAACCGTTATCATCACTACCATCTTAATATGGGTATCAAATGAAAGGGTTTGACAAGTAGAATACGATTAGCTAAGTGATGTGATTCTAAATTCAATATGGTGGATTACTTTTTTCTTCACAACCCGCATGACATGGATATCAAATAGAAGGGTTTGACGAATAGAATCTCAAACAATATAGTATATTTTATGACGTTGTAAATCTAATATGGCGGACGCCATAAGATGGAGGATTGCCGTTATCTTCACGACCTCCTTAATGTGGGTATCAACTTAAAGGGCTTGACAAGCAGAATTAGACTAGCCAAGTGACGTCATTCTAAATTCAATATGGTGGGTGCCCCAAGATGGCGAATGACCTTTTTCTTCACAACCACCATGGCATGGGTATCAAATGAAAGGGCGAGTAGAATCTCAAATATATTGAGTAAACTTTCACATATCCAACCCACCAAAGCTAATATATGTACATATGGACTAAAAAGTTGAAAATAAATATAAAGATACAAAAAATGGCGCAAAATTATAGTCACCTAAAGTACACTTTAAAATTATTTTAGCACGGAATTAATCGTTTTCATATTAATTTATAGTCGTCATAAATCGGTATCGCCTCGTATTAAATTTAAAATCACCCGAGCTTCATATTAAATATTTAATATGGAATTAGACTTATAAGTTTTTTTTATTCAAACTGTCACTTTTATGTGTGTTCGAATGAAATTTCTCATAGGAACGTTGCGAAGTAGAAATTATTTAGCGGCACACTAAAAAGTGTCTATTATTGAACAAAAGCTAAAGTATGCTTTGAAGTTTAAAGTTGCGTATAACTAGTACGGAGTTAGACTGATAAAGTGGGGTTGACTATAAATTTGCGCCAATATTTTTAAAAACAAGCTTTAATGAACTAAAAAATAAAAAAATAATTTTTTTCCGAGTCACCAATGTGTGACTATAAATTAAAGCTTGGGGCACTCAGGCTCGAGATAAAATTTGGCTAAATGACGATGACGAGGCCTAACTAAACAGTAACAGTGACACGAAATGTGTTCTGCTAATTCTTCCTCCGTCCTCGTTGCACATCGTGTATGTGTTGTCTTGTGCCTGAGTGCCCCAAGCTTTAGTTTATAGTCACACATTGGTGACTCGGAAAAAAATTATTTTTTTACTTTTTAGTTCATTAAAGCTTGTTTTTAAAAATATTTTTTTTATCTCTATATTTTTGAGTATTTTCTTCTTTAATGTTGTATTTTTAGATTACTTACTTTTCCTTTTCCCTTCAATGAAGTAATTTAAAGTTATCTAATCTTTGAATATTTTATTCTTACTATTAATTAATTTTCCACTCAATATTACATACAAAATGACCGTTGAAGCTTGTGCTACTTTATAAGATACTGCTGCAAATTCATAGTTAGCCCATGCCTATAGCCGACTTTAGTTACAGCCGGCACTAAATAAAACAGCCGGCTATAACCTATCGTTATTCATAAACACATTTTTGCCTGTGTATTAGTTAGTATCGACTTTGGTAGGTTTTTGTAAAGTAATTTGAACGAACGAACCCAAATGTCGGAATATTATATGAAAAATTTAAAGCCGACTCTAATTATTTAAAGACGTCTACTATGAATAGCAAAAACTATATTTTAGGTTATGTAGGTGAATAAATTATTTTATTGTCGGCTTTATCCGACTATCAATGTGCGCCATTGTATCTTAGTGCGTAAAGCTATTTCCTAAATAAATAAATTTGAAATTTGATATAGAATTGAGTTATTTTTGATATACACACATATGTATGCAGAATATGCTAATTTTTTCTTTCAAATTTAATTGGTTGGTTGCAGCGTTGTCGTTTGGGACGCTTTTGCATCATTTTGACGCTTTTTCGGCGATGGGAACCGGGACCCCACTTTTCACTATAACTCCGATTTTGACGCATTTTGAAAATATAGGACCCTTATTTCAATTTGTTTTCATTTCATGTCTCTTTTACTTTTAAAACATGGCAGTTCACTCTTAAAACACACCCATTTTGTTCAACCAGTGATGAAATCAAGAAAGTATTTCTGTTAGTCAGAATTTGCTTTCCAAAAATTCGTTCTGCATACATGCTTTTTTTATCTTTGTTATTTTTTTCCCACTATTTATTTTATTTTAAGCTCAGCAATAAGATACAGTTTTTCAAAAAATTGTATCGAAAACTCGCTGGCATTATCATTCGCGAATAATCAATGTTTTGTTTAGCTGAAGATTAGATATTATCATCATAACCCTTATCCAAATTTCAAATGACCCTAAAAAATGGGACAATGATATATGTACTTGGTATGGCTGAAAGTTTGCTACATAAATTGAAGGGCAAAGATTTTCGTTTCTTGTTCAATACTATTTCTGAAATGTTTGTAAAAATAGATTTACTATTTAATTTAATTCAAAATAAGCTAAAATGGAATCGATTTTTGATAGAATAATCGAATATACTGAGTCCCCACGGAAGCGCCTATTTCTTGATTCCAGTTTTGATTTTAAAACTAACTATATAGACGACTTTTTGTAGAAATTAATGACAATATTGTGACCCGGATTAAAGAAAGGTACAAGTAACTTAATAATAATAAAGTAATAAGTACCTTAATTTTTTAGATCAATCACTTCCAATAACCGTCTCGCCTTTGTGGAAAGATCCTTTTCAGCCCTAAATAGAATTTATACATAGAAATTCTCAGATAGAAGATAGGCTTCTGCTTTTTCTTGCAGAATTTGTAAAAACAAATCGTAGGATCGTTTTGGAATACAAATAAATTTACTAATAGGAGAACTGTTCACACGTTTTTTTATAACTTTACATAACATTATTTTATTATTATTTTACATGATTTTTTATTTGCTTCGGCTTCCCATCTAAAATCTGGCACGCCACGCCAGTGATACATATATGTACATACATACGTTTAAATAAGCTATATAAGTTTAAATATACGATTTTGAGATTAAAAAAGGCCACAGAAAGCAGGTATACACAAAACAACATAACATCGTTATTCCCATGTCTCTATGCAATAAAAAACGATCTCTAGCAACCTACAAAATATGAAAAAATGCATTTCTTCGGGAATATCTCGTCTTCTCGGTGAACTAGATTTATTTTTGACTGCAGATTTTCATTCTTTTGAATTTCGGTACGAACATTAAAAAAAAAACACGAAGCAGAAGTATGCTGATGAAACTAAAAAAAATCCGCATTCTCTTGCCATCCTCAGAAGAAATAAAGGGTGATTTTTTAAGAGGTTGAGAAGTTTTTTTAAAAAAAAAAACACAAAAAATTCGAAAAAATGAATGAAATATTTATTTGAATCGATAGTTTGAACCTTGCAATTTAATGTTTAAAGATAATTTCATGCAAATGTTGACCGCGGCTGCGTCTCAGGTAGCCCATCCGCTGAGTCCAATTTTGGCATACTCTTTCACACATATCGGCCGGTATCTCACGAATGAATGCATGGATGTTGGCTTCCAGTGCGTCAATCGAAGCGGGCTTGTCCCTATAGACATTAGCCTTGACATACCCCCACAAAAAATAATCTAATGGTGTCAAATCGCACGATCTAGGCGGCCAATTGACCGGCCCGAAACGTGAAATTAACTGTTCACCAAACTCGCCTCGCAATTGCGCCATTGTTTCGCGTGCTGTGTGGCATGTGTCACCGTCTTGTTGAAACCACATATCATGCAAGTCAAGAACTTCCATTTCGGGCAAAAAAAAGTGCTGTAACAAAGGCCTAACTGCTGGGAATGGCGCCGAATCGACATTTCGCGGTCTTCTGTCACACTAGCTGATACGGCCGCAATATTTTCTTCACTACGCACAGTACGTAAACGTGTTGGTGGTTTAATGTCCAACAAAGTAAATTTGGTGCGAAATTTGGTCACAATCTTCCGAATAGACTGCTCAGAAGGTCGAGAATGCCGATCATAAAATGGAAGCAGCGCGCGATGAACATTTCGAACCGAGCACGAATTTTGATAGTAAAATTCAATAATTTGCAAGCGTTGTTCATTTGTAAGACGATCCATGGTTAAATTGCAAACCAAACTGAAGCTGTTTGACAGTGACACAAGGTACTAAACACACGTCAGCTGTCAAAACCAGTGTTGCCAAAACCAAACCAGCTAAAAAATCACCCTTTAGAGCAGAAACACAACTAAATAAAAGGTCTGTTCAGTGAGAAAAAAACAGATCAGAACAGCACTCGTGCAAAATGTCAAATCAAAGTTAGAACAGAAAAGTATAGCCCATAAGTTTTTTTTTTCAAGTATGTTGACATTTGATAATTGTCATTTCTATTTAAAGTTAAATATAAGATGTTTAAAAGTGAAATCTAAGATATTTAAACAAATCTAACTTATAGCCACAGCTGATTTTGACATCTGTCTGTTCTACCTCGAGAGGATGTGCAAGATTTCCTGTACTTTGCTGTTCTGACAACCTCACTGAACACAAACGAGATCGGTTTCGCACAATAATTTTTCTCACTGAACAGAAAGCCTTGTACTTTTCTGTACTTTTCTGCTCAGAACAGTTTCAATGAACAGACCTAAAGTCTCGAGCGAATATTAGCAAAAGCATCCCTCCTCTACTTGCATAAAATGGGAATATGCCAGGAGCATTGCCAGACAAAATATTTGTTTGCTTATGTAGGTTTTCTCCAGTGTTGCCGTTTATATCTTATAACAGTAGTCTACTGTTATTTAGCTCTGAAAAAGTGAAATCTACTGTTTCCTGTTCCAATACAATTTTAAGACCATTTCAGTAGGTATTAGGGCACTTGAGCATGGGAATTCTGAGCCAGAGCGAGAGGGAAGATGTTTGTGTGGGAGTGAGCGAGAGGGGAGATGTTTGTTTACATAAGGAGGGGTATCGGGTTACATTTTTGTTTACATAAGCGTGGGAACATTTTTAATTGCCCATTAAAGTGTCGTGGAATGTGATTGATGTTTACCGCTTCCGGTTTTTAACTACCCCGGTTTTTTTTTGTTGACATAAGCGTGGGCGAGGGAGAGGGGGGAGGGGGAGGAAGGCTTTTGTTTGTTTACATTAAGAAGGTGTCGGGTTACATTTTTTTTTATGTCTGGCTATCTGTCTGTATGTTTGTATGTGTGTATATATACATGTTTGTGTATGTGTGTATGTATGTATACATATGTGTATATGTATTTGGATATGATGTGGCGCCATATGAGTCATCTTCAAAGAAGTTGCATGCCATATATGTATGTACATAATTATGTACAGATATCGGTGTTTTTGTTTTGTTTATTGGACGAAGAAAGTAAAAAGCGTAGAGTGTGAAAAAGCAGAGTCAGAGTCAGAGAGAGAGGAAAGATATGCGACTGTTTATATTTGTGGGCGAAGGGAAAACGATGGTGAGAGGGGGATGAGAGGAGGTGAACGGTTTCTCGGATCTATTTATCCAGATCAGATTGTTTATTTTGATTGTTGTCTGAAATAGGTACATTTTTGTTTTTCATTGCCGATTCTGGCACAGGGAGCACGGAAGTGACGTCATCAAGAAGGTATAGGGTTACATTTTGTGGGTGAAATCTGGGAATTCGGAGCAATTAGTGTTATGGAATGTGATTGATGTGTACTTAGTGCGTACTTAGTGTGTACTTAGTGTTTATCAGAGAGTACTTAGTGTGCACTTAATGTACTTAGTGTGTATCAGAGAGTACTTAGTGTTTGTGTTTACATACGTATGTATGTGTATATGTGTTTGCATAAGATCTGGCAGTATATGAGTCATCTTCAAAGCAGTCGCGTATCATATATGTATGTACATATGTATATAGGTGTTTTTGTTTTGTTTATTGGACGAATGAAGTAAAAAGCGGAAAGGAAATTCTGAGTCAGAGGGAGAGGAGGGATATACGAATAGGGAAACAATGCTGAAGGGGATGTTAATGGTTTCTCAGGTCTACTTTTTTTTTTGTAAGAAAGGTGGAAAGCGTCGAAAGCCGGAGTGCGGGACTTTGTATTTGTGTTGTAGTTACACTTCCTCCTTCCGTTTCTTCAGCTGCCAGGTATATTAGGCTCCTCGTTTCTCGCTGCTCGCTCCTCGATGCGCAGTTGCTTCTAAATATTTGTGATGATTTCATCCGCTATATTCCATGCTTCGCTTGTCGTGAGCATGAATGTAATAAGTCCTCTCTCTGATGTCTACTCATCCAGATCAGATTGTTTATTTTGACTGTTGGCTGAAATGGTTAGTAGTGTTGACTATATTGTCTCAAGGAAAATTGTTTTTGTTTAATGGATGAAGTAAAAAGCGGAAAGAAAAATTCTGAGTCAGAGGGAGAGGAAAAATGCGCGACTGATTTATATTCGTGGACTGATGTGGAACAATGATGAGTGATGAGAGGGGGTGAACCGTTTCCTGGGCATGCTTTCCAAGGTCTACGCATTCAGATCAGATTGTTTATTTTAGATTTTGACTGAAATGGGTAGTAGTGCTGACTGCAATGTTTCAAGGAAAATTGTTTTTGGCCGAAGGAAGTAAAAACACTAAGCCAGAGCGAGAGAGAAGAAGTATATTTGCAGGCGGATGGGAAACAATGATGAGAGAAGGAAGAGAGGGGGTGAAGGATTTCCAAGGTCTACTCATCCAGATCAGATTGTTCATATTCGCTGATGGAGGGGAAATAATGATTAAAGGGGGTGATCGGTTGTCAAGGTCTACTCATCCAGTTGGAATATTCATGTTTCGACATGTTTAAAAGTCTTGGTCTCTTTATCTTTCGACCATATTTATGGAATTTGCTGACCGAGTGCTAGTAGAATATTCAAGATCATCAAGTTATTGTTTTGGCTCATAATGGTCAAGCGTATGATCATCAGGTATTCCAGACCATTGCGTATGCATATGTTTCTGCGCTTTCATAAAAAAAAACTATTTGTATATGTATCAAATAAAAAAAATAAAGGAATAGAGCAAGAGGTCAGCACATCGCTGATATCGATTTCAATCCATATCGTTTCGAATCATCATCATCATTGTCATCAGAGACTAAGAAGAAGAAAGAAACAAATGTAAATTACCTAACAGAAGTTGAAAGAAGATAAAAAAAAATGATATTATGATATGTAAACAATGTTGGAGTGTTTCTTATTCATTAGTTTGTATGATGTGGATAAAAAAATTGTTGATCGTGTAAATAAAAAATAAAGAAACTTTTAATCAAGGCGCACTCAAAGCTTTGAGATCCTACTCTTTGCACTCAAGGTAAAGTGCTGCTTCAATGAGTTGAGCTAGATTAAGGTTCTACCAAAGCAGAATGAACGTAGATCAGATTCTTTACTTTGTCTGTTGGCTGAAATGGGTAGAAGTGCTGACTATAATGTTTCAAGGAAAATTGTTTTGATTGAACGAAGGAAGTGAAAAGCACTGAGTCAGAAAATGAGGAGAGATATACGAATAGGTAACAATGCTGAGAGGAGGTGAACGGTTTCCAGGGTCTACTCATTCAGATCAGATTATTTATTTTGGTTATTGTGGCAAATACATCAATGAGGTAATCCACTATTTAACTAATTCCAATTGTAGAATGACGTCAGTTGTCTTTGCTAAAATGGATCAGAACGGAGCTAAATGAAATTTTAGTCTGAAGGATTTCATTCCTAAGAAACTACAGTATACAGTTTTTAGAAATCCCTTCAAATCATCATCATCATCATCATCATCATCACCATCATCATCGTCATCACCAGAAACTCGAAGCTCGAAGAAGATAAATAAAAAAAAAATGTTTATTATGATAAAGTAAACAATGTTGGAGTGTTTCCTATTCATTCTTTTGTATGATGAGAATTGAAGATTTGTTGATCGTGTAATTAAAAAACAAAGAAACTTTTTTTAATATAACTGTGTTTTATTTATTATTCAATATTAATCAAATCAATATATCCATCCTTTTCTCTTATAATTCTACATTTAATTTTTTCATTAACAAATGGTCCATAAATGCTTCTTTTATAATTAGTCCAAATCAATAATCCCTCTTTATTGTTAGGCAAACAAACAAGGTATCCTATACCTGTTGATTCGATGACAGTACACTCTAAGACTTTTTTCTTTTTTCATAGTGCTTTCGCAAAGTTCTTTTTCCTGACGGATACAAATATTTTGTTTATTTATAATTTTATACAAAAGATTGGTGGAGGAATATTCATGTTTCGACATGTTTAAAAGTCTTGGTCTCTTTATCTTTCGACCATATTTTTTTTTTATGGAATATGTTGTTGATTTATCTTTCATTTTTCTATGGAATATGCTGATGCTCTCGTTCGCTGACTATGATATTTCTATACAAAAATTAATGGAGGAATATTCATGTTTCGACATGTTTAAAAGTTTTGCCATTATTGGTTTGTAGATTTTTTTGACTTTCGATTGAAACTATCAAAATTGATCTCAAAGCGTCTGTAACAATTTGTGTTGCCTTATTCTTTAAATGAACTGTCCATGCATACTTGGAGAAGGTATTGATTAATGTTTATAAGTAATTATTTCCATTATTTTGATTGCTGTACGGTATCATTTTTCAAATCTGCTTGCCACAGGTCACCTAGCCCTTAACAACACCGTCGCCTGGTGAAATTTCTTCGTGCGGGCTTGTGTAATTCCTCAACAAAATTCCTCTTACACATACCGAAATAGAATGAATAAAATATCAAAAAAAAAATTTACATTAAAATATATGTATTTTATTTTATTTAAATTCATCATAAAATTACATCAACTTCTTCATTTTAATGATTAAAACTATGAATACATAAATTCGTGGGATCGATTAAGTGAAAAAAGTCTCCCACCTATTGATAAATTCTTTAGTTCAATTAGTATTTCTAGTTGTACTGAAGAATAATATAATTAAATGTGAAAGTCTTTTAGATTATTTAGAGTTATATTTGTAAACTGATGTCTTATTACTAGCCGATATATTTAAGAATTTTAGAAAAGTTTGTAGAAATATCTATGGGCTGGATCCCTGTCAATACTATACAGCATCTGGTTTATCATGGGATGTTATGTTAAAAGAAACAAAGATAAAACTTGAATTACTTACTGATATAAATATGTTTACTTTTTTACAAAGTGATATTAGAGGGTGGTCTTGTACAAAATTGTTGCAGACACTCTAAAGCCAATAATAAATATATGAGTGACTTTAAAAGTGAAATGCCTTCTGAATACATGACGTATTTGGATGCGAATAATTTATATGGTTGGGCAATGTCTCAAAGTCTACCATATGGTAAATTTGAATGGATAGAAAGTGATAATTTTAATGTTTTCAATACATCATCAAACTCTCATTTTGGTAACATTTTAGAAGTTGACTTGGAATATCCAGAACATCTTCGTGATGAGCATAGTGATTTCTTATTTTGTGCAGAGAATAAAAAAAAAAGCCCAAACGCGAAATTTAGTAAACTCATAGCAGACTGAACCCATAAAAGAAATCTTCAACAATAAGTTAAGCACAAAATGAACATTTTAAAAATACATAGAATTTTGAGTTTCAAGCAATCATATTGGTTAAAACAATCATATTGGTTAAAACAATACATCGATTTAAATACACATCACCTTAAATTGGGTAAAAATGAATTTGAAAAGAATTTCTTTAAATTATTAAACAATGCTGTTAATGGTAAAACGATGGAACAAGTCGATAAACGAAAAGATATAAAGATAGTTACGAATTGGTAAAGTTGTGGATAGCATTTAGGTGCTCGAGCTTGGATAGCAAAGCCAAACTTTCATAGTTCTACTCAATTTACAGACAATATGATCGCAATTCAAATGAGTCGTGTTCATATAAATTACAACAAACCGATTTATCTAGGTTTTACTGTACTCGATTTATCAAAATGGAAGATGTATGATTTTTATTATGAATACGTGAAACCAAAGTATGGTGACAATTTAACTTAAAATTATATGGATACTGATTCTTCATATATTCTATCAAAACTGGAGATTTCTATAAAGATATACTGGATGATATTGATATGAAATTTGATATCCTACCGATAATAGATATAATATTCCAAATAAAAATAAAAAGATAATCGGGATGATGAAAGATGAGTTAAATGGTAAAATTATTATAGAATTCATTGGGCTTTGATCTAAAGTGTATTCAATAGATATCGAAAAATTAAACAAATTTAAAAAAGCTAAAGGTGTAAAGAAAACAGTATTAGATGATATGAATATTGAAGATTATAGATATTGTTTATATAAAAGTAAACTTTCCTATGGATATATGTTTAAAATTAGGTCAATGATTCATAACATATATACACAATGTGTTAATAAACTAGCACTAATTTATATTGATGATAAGAGATATATTATGGAAAATGGTGTTAGTACACTTACATGGCTGGTCATCTGTATCGAAAGTACACTCAAGGAAATCGGGGTTTATTGAATTTTCCAAAATCTGCTATATTTGTGACTGGGCGATTAGGTGACAATTTCAGTAGTTTTGTGAATCTTATGGCTAATGACAAAGCCCCAAATCCGTTTTTGTATGGTTGTAGAGCCCATTACCTTCTGGAATTTTTACTGCTTCCATAGCTTCTTTTTGCTGAATAAATTAATTTGTTTCTCTTGGAGGAGCGATTTCGTCTTCTTATATTAGCAGTAGTAGTAGCACTTGTATTTTTTATTTTTGATGCCCAAGTTAAGTTAGATCTAGCGTTCATCATCATCATCATATTTGTCATCACTAGACTATTTAATCTTTCGGGTAAGGAAGAATATTTTGCTATTACCCTCTGCCGGGCCTTCTCAGTTAGAACTTTATCAGTAATGTGTTGGCCAGATAAGTTTTTACTATAAGCATATGCCACATTGTGTTCACGACAGACCTCATCCAACTGATTGATTCCACGATCTCCCTTAGCAAGACGGTCTTTTAATTTAGTCCCAGGACCACATGTATTCCGAATGGTTATTTATTTATTAATGAATTTACCAGTCCATATCCTTCGGATTAATGTTTTCGACTGACCAGATATACTCGATTCTATCGTTTTATAGCACTTTCTTGTTACGGCTGCAGTCTCTGCATCAACCGAAATATAAATATCTACGCCAACTTGTAAAATCCATTCATGGAATACAATGAGCTTTCAAATTATTGTGAAATTATTGCACCTTCCGAAGCAAAACGAAACTCATTGTTTATATTTGATGATGTAGCTTGTGATAAACGAAACAACATTCGAGAATATGTTTATATGGGATGACATGACGATGTGGATAGTTTCTACTTATGTCAATTTTATACACGCATACCAAAACATTTGTTTCGAGACAACGCAAGCTACATAGTTATTTTCAAGCAAGACGAGCTAAATCTGAACAACATTATACAATGATCATATAAATTCCGATATGACATTCAATCAGTTTAAAGAACCGTGCACAAACTGTTAGAAAGAGACCCAGGAAACCAGACCCAGGAAATCATTCACCCCCTCTCACCATTGTTTCCTTCTCCACCAACAAATATAATCCACTCGCACATCTTTCCTCTCGCTCTCACTCATATGGCGCCACAACTAATTACTCACACCCGTTTTACTTCCTTCATCCAATAAACAGACATACATACGAATATGTGGCATGCGCGTCTATGACTGATAGGGAGCACAATACACCTTAAGGTCGCCGCTTCTATACAGGTCGGTTCCAAACAGGTCGGTTCTAAACAGGGACGGTTCCAGACAGGTTGGTTGCAGATAGCGGATAGCAGTTAGCGGATAGCAGTTAGCGGATAGCGGATTGCAGTAAGCAGGACAATTAGAAACGTTAAGAAGGAGGTGATTCCGCTCACATCAATCATTGACCGCGGCGACATCTTGATATAATAAATCGTAATCATATTCAGATTTAATGGAACGAAATAATTTAAGAGCATCGGCAAAAAGAAGACACTCAGAATATTTGAAGACTAGCGGGATATCGTTGATGACCAACAGAAATAATGCATCTTTTCAACAGTTTGTGCACGGTTCTTTAAACTGATTGAATGTCATATCGGAATTTATATGATCTGGGTATAGTGTTGTTCAGATTTTGCTCGTCTTGCTTGAAAATAACTATGTAGTTTGCGTTGTCTCGAAACAAATGTTTTGGTATGCGTGTATAAAATTGACATAAGTAGAAGCTATCCACATCGTTATGTCGTCCCATACAAACATATTCTCGAATGTTGTTTTGTTTATCACAAGCCACATCATCAAATATAAACACTGAGTTTCGTTTTGCTTCGGAAGGTGCAATAATTTCACAATTATTTGAAAACTTATTGTATTCCATGAATGGATTTTACAAGTTGGCGTAGATATCTATATTTCGGTTGATGCAGAGACTGCAGCCGTAACAAGAAAGTGCTATAAAACGATAGAATCGAGTATATCTGGTCAGTCGAAAACATTAATCCGAAGGATATGGACTGGTAAATTCATTAATAAATAAATTACCATTCGAAATACATTTTCCGTCATGTACTTTCTGTGGTCCTGGGACTAAATTAAAAGACCGTCTTGCTAAGGGAGATCGTGGAATCAATCGTGTCGTGAACACAATGTGGCATATGCTTGTTGTAAAAACTTATCTGGTCAACATATTGCTGATAAAGTTCTAACTGAGAAGGCCCGGCAGAGGGTAATAGCAAAACATTCTTCCTTACCCGAAAGATTAAATAGTCTAGTGATGACAAATATGATGAACGCAAATGAATAATTTCACAATAATTTGAAAGCTCATTGTATTCCATGAATGGATTTTACAAGTTGGCGTAGATATTTATATTTCGGTTGATGCAGAGACTGCAGCCGTAACAAGAAAGTGCTATAAAACGATAGAATCGAGTATATCTGGTCAGTCGAAAACATTAATCCGAAGGATATGGACTGGTAAATTCATTAATAAATAAATAACCATTCGGAATACATGTGGTCCTGGGACTAAATTAAAAGACCGTCTTGCTAAGGGAGATCGTGGAATCAATCAGTTGGATGAGGTCTGTCGTGAACACAATGTGGCATATGCTTATAGTAAAAACTTATCTGGCCAACACATTACTGATAAAGTTCTAACTGAGAAGGCCCGGCAGAGGGTAATAGCAAAATTTTCTTCCTTACCCGAAAGATTAAATAGTCTAGTGATGACAAATATGATGATGATGATGAACGCTAGATCTAACTTAACTTGGGCATCAAAAATAAAAAATACAAGTGCTACTACTACTGCTAATATAAGAAGACGAAATCGCTCCTCCAAGAGAAACAAATTAATTTATTCAGCAAAAAGAAGCTATGGAAGCAGTAAAAATTCCAGAAGGTAATGGGCTCTACAACCATACAAAAACGGATTTGGGGCTTTGTCATTAGCCATAAGATTCACAAAACTACTGAAATTGTCACCTAATCGCCCAGTCACAAATATAGCAGATTTTGGAAAATTCAATAAACCCCGATTTCTTTGGAGTGTACTTTCGATACAGATTACCATCCATGCAAGTGTACTAACACCATTTTCCATAATATATCTCTTATCATCTCTCTTATCATAGTGCTAGTTTATTAACACATTGTGTATATATGTTATAAATCAATATCATCCAGTATATCTTTATAGATATCTCCAGTTTTGATAGAATATATGAAGAATCAGTATCCATATAATTTTAAGTTAAATTGTCACCATACTTTGGTTTCACGTATTCATAATAAAAATCATACATCTTCCATTTTGATAAATCGAGTACAGTAAAACCTAGATAAATCGGTTTGTTGTAATTGTTTGTCTGCTATGAGTTTACTAAATTTCGCGTTTGGGCTTTTTTTTTATTCTCTGCACAAAATAAGAAATCACTATGCTCATCACGAAGATGTTCTGGATATTCCAAGTCAACTTCTAAAATGTTACCAAAATGAGAGTTTGATGATGTATTGAAAACATTAAAATTATCACTTTCTATCCATTCAAATTTACCATATGGTAGACTTTGAGACATTGCCCAACCATATAAATTATTCGCATCCAAATACGTCATGTATTCAGAAGGCATTTCACTTTTAAAGTCACTCATATATTTATTATTGGCTTTAGAGTGTCTGCAACAATTTTGTACAAGACCACCCTCTAATATCACTTTGTAAAAAAGTAAACATATTTATATCAGTAAGTAATTCAAGTTTTATCTTTGTTTCTTTTAACATAACATCCCATGATAAACCAGATGCTGTATAGTATTGACAGGGATCCAGCCCATAGATATTTCTACAAACTTTTCTAAAATTCTTAAATATATCGGCTAGTAATAAGACATCAGTTTACAAATATAACTCTAAATAATCTAAAAGACTTTCACATTTAATTATATTATTCTTCAGTACAACTAGAAATACTAATTGAACTAAAGAATTTATCAATAGGTGGGAGACTTTTTTTACTTAATCGATCCCACGAATTTATGTATTCATAGTTTTAATCATTAAAATGAAGAAGTTGATGTAATTTTATGATGAATTTAAATAAAATAAAATACATATATTTTAATGTAAATTTTTTTTTTGATATTTCATTCATTCTATTTCGGTATGTGTAAGAGGAATGTTGTTGAGGAATTACACAAGCCCGCACGAAGAAATTTCACCAGGCGACGGTGTTGTTAAGGGCTAGGTGACCTGTGGCAAGCAGATTTGAAAAATGATACCGTACAGCAATCAAAATAATGGAAATAATTACTTATAAACATTAATCAATACCTTCTCCAAGTATGCATGGACAGTTCATTTAAAGAATAAGGCAACACAAATTGTTACAGACGCTTTGAGATCAATTTTGATAGTTTCAATCGAAAGTCAAAAAAATCTACAAACCAATAATGGCAAAACTTTTAAACATGTCGAAACATGAATATTCCTCCATTAATTTTTGTATAGAAATATCATAGTCAGCGAACGAGAGCAACAACAATAACAACAACATAGATATATTCCATAGAAAAATGAAAGATAAATGAACAACATATTCCATAAAAAAAAAATATGGTCGAAAGATAAAGAGACCAAGACTTTTAAACATGTCGAAACATGAATATTCCTCCATCAATCTTTTGTATAAAATAATAAATAAACAACATATTTGTATCCGTCAGGAAAAAGAACTCTGCGAAAGCACTATGAAAAAAGAAAAAAGTCTTAGAGTGTACTGTCATCGAATCAACAGGTATAGGATACCTTGTTTGTTTGCCCAACAATAAAGAGGGATTATTGATTTGGACTAATTATAAAAGAAGCATTTATGGACCATTTGTTAATGAAAAAATTAAATGTAGAATTATTAGAGAAAAGGATGGATATATTGATTTGATTAATATTGAATAATAAATAAAACACAGTTATTTAAAAAAAGTTTCTTTGTTTTTTATTTACACGATCAACAAATCTTCAATTCTCATCATACAAAAGATGAATAGGAAACACTCCAACATTGTTTACATTATCATAATAAACTTTTTTTTGTATTTATCTTCTTCGAGCTTCTGATACTTCATAATTGTTTCTTTCTTCTTAGTTTCTGATGATGACGATGGTGATAATGATGATGATGATGATGGTGATGATGATGATTTGAAGGGATTTCTAAGAACTGTATACTGTCGTTTCTTAGGAATGAAATCCTTCAGACTAGAATTTCGTTTAGCTCCGTTCTGATCCTTTTTAGCAAAGACAACTGACGTCATTCTACAATTGGAATCAGTTAAATAGAGGATTACCTCTGTAACGAACTGGTTCGTTACAATACAGTAGTCTCGCACATACACCACCACAGCAGCTTAGTAAATGTCCCGCGTCTACACACGCACCGAAACCACCAATGGAACCTACCACAGCAGCTCAGCAAGTGCCCCACCAGTACGCACACACACACATGCTGAAAGCCACAGACACAACACACCACCAATGGAACCCACCACTGAAGCTCAGCAAGTGCCCCAAGCCGACACCCACACCTACACAGAGCCACCCATGAAATTCACCACAGTGCGACGGAGGTAGACACCAGCGGATGAGGACTTCAGTTGGCAGTCGAGTGGTGGCCGCCGGACCAGAAACATGCTGGCTGGATCCAGCCACATGTGTGGAGCTGAAGCGCTCTGGCGGTAACTACCGACTCAAGTAGCAAGAGTGGGCAGTGGGGACACAGGGTGCGCACCTCATTGCGGCCCAGGTACTCGCCCCTCGTTGGAGTAGCTTGGAGTGGTAGTGGTAGTGGAAGATCCAACCTCATGTGTGGAGCTAAAGCGCTCTGGCGGTAACTACGGGCTCAGGTAGCTTGGAGTGGTGGTGGTAGTCGTAGTAGTCGTAGGAGTCAAGTGGTTGGGTAAAGCCATGCATGCAAGAGGAGAGACAACAGCAGCAGAGACAACAGCAGCAGAAACAACACAGTAACAAAGACAACGCAACAGCAGAGACAATACAACAAAAGGAGGCAACTCACCCCAGGCTACGCCTATATAAAACGGGCCCGTCTGATGTTCGGGACAGTCTATCGTCAGAGGTTAAACACGCCGGTTCAACGCGTCGAAGACAATTAAGATTTATAAGCAACACAAAGTATCAATAAATTAAAGTTTGTAACAAACATCCTAAAAAATTATAATAAATTTGAATTACCTAAATGATTTTCCAAATGTATAAAGTAAAGTAAAGTAAATAATTGATTTTGACATATATGAAAACAACTTTTTAAATATAAAATTTTTTTGTATAATTAAGTAGGTTTTCATACACAATTTTTTGTATAAAAGGCCAAATCAAATTAGAAATATTTGCAGTCTATTGAATAAAGCAAAATAGTAAACACACAACAAAGAGTTGAAGTTATTATTTTCTTATTTAATATTGCAAAAGAAAAAAACAGTAGACAGGCTGAACAATTTCTTGGTCGCCTGGCTCTGTAACACCTCGTTTAATAAAACAACAAATTTAACGCTCGCTTCAAGTTTAGTTAAAAGTATTAATTCTGTTTTCCTTTCTATCGGATCATTCTCGGGTCGATTTCTCCACTAATTACTTTGAGGACCCCGGAATTCCCGCTTAGCCTACCCCGGCTGGAAAACAACGTTATACCTCATTGATGTATTTGCCACAACAACCAAAATAAATAATCTGATCTGAATGAGTAGACCCTGGAAACCGTTCACCCCCTCTCAGCATTGTTACCTATTCGTATATCTCTCCTCATTTTCTGACTCAGTGCTTTTCACTTCCTTCGTTCAATCAAAACAATTTTCCTTGAAACATTATAGTCAGCACTACTACCCATTTCAGCCAACAGACAAAGTAAAGTATCTGATCTACGTTCATTCTGCTTTGGTAGAACCTTAATCTAGCTCAACTCATTGAAGCAGCACTTTACCTTGAGTGCCAAGAGTAGGATCTCAAAGCTTTGAGTGCGCCTTGATTAAAAGTTTCTTTATTTTTTTTTTTTTTGCACGATCAACAAATCTTTTATCCCCATCATACAAACTAATGAATAAGAAACACTCCAACATTGTTTACATATCATAATAACATTTTTTTTATCTTCTTTCAACTTCTGTTAGGTAATTTACATTTGTTTCTTTCTTCTCCTTAGTCTCTGATGATAATGATGATGATGATTCGAAACGATATGGATTGAAATCGATATAAGCGATGTGTTGACCTCTTGCTCTATTCCTTAATTTTTTTTATTTGATACATATACAAATAGTTTTTTTTATGAAAGCGCAGAAACATATGCATACACAATGGTCTGGAATACCTGATGATCATACTCTGTCTTGACCATTATGAGCCAAAACAATAATTTGTTGATCTTGAATATTCCACATCGGTCAGCAAATTCCATAAATATGGTCGAAAGATAAAGAGACCAAACATGTCGAAATATGAATATTCCAACTGGATGAGTAGACCTTGGCAATCGATCACCCCCTTTAATCATTGTTTCCCCTCTATCAGCGAATATAAACAATCTGATCTGGATGAGTAGACCTTGGAAATCGTTCACCCCCTCTCTTCCTTCTCTCATCATTGTTTCCCATCCGCCTGCAAATATACTTCTTCGCTCTCGCTCTGGCTTGGTGCTTTTTACTTATTTCGTCCAATAAAAAGAATTTTCCTTGAAACATTACAGTCAGCACTACTACCCATTTCATTCAAAAGCTAAAATAAACAATCTGATCTGAATGCGTAGACCTTGGACACCATACCCAGGAAACGGTTCACCCCCTCTCATCACTCATCATTGTTCCACATCAGTCCACGAATATAAATCAGTCGCGCATTTTTCCTCTCCCTCTGACTCAGAATTTTTCTTTCCGCTTTTTACTTCATCCATTAAACAAAAACAATTTTCCTTGAAACAATATAGTCAACACTACTAACCATTTCAGTCAACAGTCAAAATAAACAATCTGATCTGGATGAGTAGACCTGAGAAACCATTCACATCCCCTTCAGCATTATTTCCGTATTCGTATATCCCTCCTCTCCCTCTGACTCAGAATTTCCTTTCCGCTTTTTACTTCATTCGTCCAATAAACAAAACAAAAACACCTATATACATATGTACATACATACATATATGACACGCAACTGCTTTGAAGATGACTCATATACTGCCAGATCTTATGCAAACACACATACACATACATACGTATGTAAACACAAACACTAAGTACTCTCTGATAACACTAAGTACATTAAGATACACACTAAGTACACACTAAGTACGCACTTAGTACACATCAATCACATTCCATGACACTAATTGCTCCGAATTCCCAGATTTCACCCAAAAAATGTAACCCTATACCTTCTTGATGACGTCACTTCCTTGCTCCCTGTGCCAGAATCGGCAATGAAAAAAAGATCTTATGCAAACACATATACACATACATACGTATGTAAACACAAACGCTAAGTACTCTCTGATGCACACTAAGTACACATCAATCACATTCCATGACACTAATTGCTCCGAATTCCCAGATTTCACCCAAAAAATGTAACCCTATACCTTGTTGATGACGTCACTTCCTTGCTCCCTGTGCCAGAATCGGCAATGAAAAACAAAAATGTACCTATTTCAGACAACAATCAAAATAAACAATCTGATCTGGATAAATAGATCCGAGAAACCGTTCACCTCCTCTCATCCCCCTCTCACCATCGTTTTCCCTTCGCCCACAAATATAAACAGTCTCATATCTTTCCTCTCTCTCTGACTCAGTGCTTTTTCACACTCTACGCTTTTTACTTTCTTCGTCCAATAAACAAAACAAAAACACCGATATACATAATTATGTACATACATATATGGCACGCGACTGCTTTGAAGATGACTCATATGGCGCCACATCATATCCAAATACATATACACATACATACATAATATCGGAGAAAGCATAGAGGAGAGCCCCTTTCAGAGGTCCTCAAGGATGCTTAGATCACCAACTAGCCAAGGAGCAGCAACTAAGAGGAGCATCATACGACGTGAGTCACCGCCACTACGGAAACTGCCGGTCGAACGAACGACCCAAAAATCTGATTTCCACAAGCTTGGCGAACAAATTAGATGGCTGGTAGAAATGCTAGACGACGGGAAAAGGCGCTCGATTCATCAACCCATGAGAGACGCCATTGAAAGCATCAGAGCCCTCTATGAACTCTCGGCGATCCAGCTGCATGACGAAAAAGCCAAGGAGGTGATTCGTCAAAACACCTCGTCACAAACTTCGCCATGGCTTAAATCAGTGGTACGCAACCCGTAGCTCGCGGGCGCCTGGTAGCCCGCGGCCTGTTTTCTAGGCGCTCGCGAGCTCTAATCTAAAATCTTAATAAATTACGCCGTATGTATCTTGCGAAGTACAACAAGTGGAGCTATTTGACCAGCTACAATCTTAACTCGCAAGGTGTCTTGACAACATGTTCTATATGGAACATCTCTTTATTTTTGTCAAAAATCCATTCATCAATATCGATATTTGACAACTAGCTTCATTGATGGAAACTCATTGCTTCATCAATAAAGCGGAAGCTGAATTAGGATTTATTACACTTCGCAGTGATATCATCCTTAAAAGCACAGACAATAAAAGCGAAAAGGTTCATGATCATCATGATTTCACTTTCGCTTTCCTCTGGTAAGTCAAAAGTCAAATTATCATTACTAGTATCGCCTGTGGTTCAAATTCTACCAATTGTGCGAGATAAACGCACCTGGTTTTAACCTGGCTTAGACACAACATATTGGAAGCTAAAAAATCAACCAAATATGTTGCGTTTAAGACAGTAAAAAAGGGGTTGAACTGTTTTGCCTTCGCCTATTTATATAATGATGATGATGATATCATTCTGGAGTAGAACAATGTTCAAACAATTAACTTTAAGAGCCCTTGATAGAATTTTTAGTCGTCCTTTCCACAATAGTGCTTTCGGTATTGATTTTTTGAACAATATTTTGTTTTAACAAATTCGCCATCATCCGTATCAATTATGTCCGGTTCTTCACTTGAATCTTCACTTATATCTGGGAATAAACGCTGAATGCGTTTCTGATCTTTTTCAAATGACATTTTTAAATTAAATACAAAAATTCATCCAACTAAAAAAATTACACAACTGGGTAGGTGGGGTGTTGACAGCACTCCTGCAGCTTGAACAGTCTGTCACGGCTTACATATGCAACTTTACTTTTTTAAAACCATCTGAATCTATATAATAGAGAGCAACAGGAAGGTACTGTACCGAAAACGGGTGTTGTCAGTCGCAAAGTATAATATTTTTGAAATTAAAGGGCTTGGGGTGTTGTCAGCACCCCACCTAACCAGTTAAAGATTAAATACAAAAACGTACGTAACTGTGCACTCATCGTTAAAGCATTTTTCGGGTCAATATAACGTGCTTTTTCTCAACTAAAAGAGAATAAATCCAAACACAGAAGTAAGTTAACAAACGAGCACTTCAAAAATTGTATGGTTTTGGGTTGCACGGAAGATTACCAACCCGACTTTAAGAAGCTGAAAAGGTGAACAGCCAATTATCACATTAAGTTTGTGCTGTTGCGGTCTACTGTTTTTTTTTATATTTGTCATAAAAAATAAAAAGTGGTGTAATGAAATAATGGGTCGAATTAATAAAACCTGAATTTACTCAAATATGTAGCAATTGCTAATATTTTGAGCTTAGCTTGGATTCGTATGCGAGAAAACTTACTTGAGCATTTGCTTTGTTCAAAAATGACGCTTGCTCAGATTTGTATAAATAAAAGGCATAAATCTAAGCATTTGCCAGGAGAATTTCAAGTATGCTTTTTAGCTGACTCAGAGCGTTTACTCAGAATTTTTTTTAGCCATAAATCGACTGACTTGCTGTGCTTTTTTGTTAAAAAAAATAATTAAAAGGCAGCAGAATTGATAAAATTTCCTTGTGAGGCTGATGAAATGGAATACGATAGAAAACTGCAAAGGGTTACCGTGAGTATATTCCACTTTTGCTTTATGCAAACTATAGTCCTCGTGAATTTTGTTCAATTCGTTGACAAAATAATGTTTGAAATACTATTGAATACTCATTTTTAAGATGAATTACATAAAAATGTCCCCAAACTAAACATTTTGTTGACTATTGAGTCAAGGTAAGTATTTCTGTTGGAAATATTTTCTGGTGTCTCCTGACTAATTTACAAAATGTCAGTTGTGCGATATGATGTCAAATGTCAAGCAAATGTTCACTTCGAATTTTCGAGTTTGCTCAAGTTAACTTAAGTTTCATTCATACCAATTTCGAGCAAATGCTAAATGCCATTTTTTTTATCTTACTCGAAGTAATAGCTTGTTTTTATTAATATGACGGAATGCAGTTTCCTTTATCACAATTAGGTTTTTTTAAACTCGGCGGTGCCCGCGTAGCATGTTGAGATTTTCAAAATAGCCCTTGGAGCAAAACAAGTTGGGCACCACTGCCTTAAATCATCCTTGGAGCCCAAGAGAAGGCAGGCCGCAGATGGCGAGCCCCCAGAGCCAAAACGGAAGCAGCGGCTCTCATTAAATAGTGTTGCCGATAGCGAGCCCCCAGAGTTAAATCGGAAGCAGAAAGGACTACCAAGCGGTGCAACAGAGAGCAATCCATCAGAGCTGAAGCGTAAACAAAAAGACTCACTCCTGGAGAACGCCATTGAGAAGGATGGGGTGGCTAGAGCTGCGACAAACGCCATCGCTAGTAGGAAGCAGGCGATAGGATACCAAGAATGGTCAAAAGCCACCAAAAATAAGGTAGCCAAAAAGAAGCAGCCCGAAGCCAAAAAAGCTAGACCTGACGCTATCGTTATTAAAGCGACGGGGACTCTCTCCTATGCAGAATTATTACGCAAAGTAAAGGCAGACCCCAAACTGGAAGCAGTAGGAAATGCGGTGTCTAGAATCAGGAGGACACAGAATGGAGACCTCCTAGTACAACTCAAGGAGACGGGAATGAAAACCACTGAAAATAAAGGTGCCACCAGCGAAGCTCTAGCAGAGCAAGCGAGTGTGAGGTCACTCACGAACCGTACTATCCTCGAGATCAAAGACATAGATGAGATCACAACAAAAGAGGAAATAATCGATGCCATCAAAAAACAGTTTGGAGTAGAAAGTTCGCCGGCTGAGATCATATCCCTGCGAAAGGCGTACGGAGGAACCCAAACAGCGACGATGAACCTTCCCGCAGAAGACGTAGTACGGTTGCCAGAAGCTGGAAGAATTAAACTCGGCTGGGTTTTTTTTTTTTTTTTTTTTTCCGATGGTAGGTGAAAATCTTCCATAAACACTATGAGAATAGCAAGCGCGTGCTCATAGTAGTTGTCAGATTCTTCCTGACCAAAAACACCACCCTTCGATATAAATTTGTTAGATACTGCAACTAAGTTATCCTACTTATCAAGCAATTTTTCTATCACGAAATATAAACGTTTGGCAGGTTACTTTCTAATGAAAGATCCCGCATGTTCCGCAATTTAGATGCGGTTAATCCTTATCTCGCCAAGTCAAAAGGTTTCGTCCTTTGTAGTCGGCGCAATAAATTGCTCTCATCCAGAATTAGTAGGACTGTATTATTAACATGTCCGATGCCTAGAACTAGCCGACCAAAAAACAGAAGCGGTATTAATAACCAGCCGAAAAACGGTAGAGTTTGCTAATTTTCTGGTAGGCAACCAAACCATCAGATCAAAGGAAGCAATCAAATACCTTGGAGTAATAATTGATAATAAGCTGCAGTTCAAAGCGCATGTAGAATACATCAGCAGAAAGGCATCACAATTACAAAGAGCCCTCTCTGGCATCCTACCAAACGTCGGCGGGCCTGGGTACAGCAGAAGGATCTTACTCTCCAAAGTAACAACATCAGTCTTACTATATGCCGCTCCAGTGTGGGCGCATGCATTAAGGACGACGGAGACGAAAAGGAAGATGTCGTCAGTATACAGACTTTGCGCTCTACGAACGATCAGCGGTTTTCGAACCATCTCAGACGAAGCCGCGTTTGTTATTGTTGGGATGGTCCACATCGACATCCTCGCAGACGAAACGAGGAGAATATATAACAGGAGAGCCTTGGGTCAGCACGACGCAAATGAAATCATGATGATAAAAATAGAAGAAAAGGCAGCGTCAGCAGCTATATGGCAAGCCCGGTGGGACAGCAAACAAAGGGCAGATGGAAATACAAGCTGATCCCGACAATCAAGGATTGGATAGGTCGGAAACACGGGGACTGTAACTACTACCTTACGCAGTTTCTATCTGGTCACGGTGGGTATCGAAAATACCTACACCGTTTTGGGCACGATACATAACCTTTTCGTCCAACTTGACCCAATCAGGAAGAAGATACAGAGCACGCAGTATTCCACTGCATATGCTTTCTGGGATGGAGAACTGACATACGAAGTCCACAGACAATAATAGACCAAATTCTGCGGCCAGAAGAAAATTAGTTGGAGATCTGCACACTCATAACAAATGTGCAAAACGAGCTGCGAAGAATAGAAGAAATAAGACGTGCAGATGAGCAAATATAGGAGATATAGCATAGATTGCTTACCAGCCCCGCGAAGTAATACCTAACGGCAGTCCCGCGGGGAGATTGGTCGAAGAGTGGAGGGTGTGGGTTAGTACGTAGGCGTATTCCTGGAATCGAGCAATCAGGTCTACGAATCGTGCATGCTAGTAGCACGGGCTACTAGTATCTTTCGAAGATTACACATCCCTTGGCGCAACCCAAAAAAAAAAAAAAACACATACATACATACAGACAGATAGCCAGACATAAAAAAAAATTTAACCCGACACCTTCTTAATGTAAACAAACAAAAGCCTTCCACCCACTCCCCCTCGCCCACGCTTATGTCAACAAAAAAAAAACCGGGGTAGTTAAAAACCGGAAGCGGCAAACATCAGTCACATTCCTCGACACTTTGATGGGCAATTAAAAATGTTCCCACGCTTATGTAAACAAAAATGTAACCCGATACCCCTCCTTATGTAAACAAACATCTCCCCACTCGCTCACTCTCACACAAACATCTTCCCTCTCGCTCTGGCTCAGAATTCCCATGCTCAAGTGCCCTAATACCTACTCATTTCTCCTGTTAGTTTATTTGGAACGCTTATATAAAACAAAAACCGCAACGAATAATCCACGGTGTAAGCCCATAACAATAACATTCCTGATGCTGATTTGCACAAGTCTACAATGACAGTGACATTAACATTGACACTTCGTTGAAGTGCCTTTCATTTATTCACAATTTCAATAAAATAAAGTGGCCGTTGCTAATTTGCGTGATTCACTGTTTTCTTCTACATCGATGTGTTTTTTTTTTCATTAATAAATATAAATAGACATTTCATTAAAAAAAAGAACTTGGTATTTGAGTTTTTTTTTTGGAGAATTTTTAAATCTCCTATTACTTTGGTAAGTCAACAGAGGATCTCCGGTTTTTTCACATTTTCGCGGTGGCAGCACTGGTTTTCTCTAATGTATTTTTAGATAAGTATTATTTAAGCACACCAAAGGCAACTATGTACACTTTGGATTGACAATTAAGCCACGGAAGTCGGTGGTGGAAAAGAGTTAGCGATAGCGATAGTTATTTGTGCCAAAGAGCATAATTGATATCTACACGAGCAACCCTCTCTCAACAGATTGGCGAAGATGATCAATACAATGACAATGGTTTACCCATAAAAATAATGAAAATAATATTAGGTTAAACTGTAAAAATGTGAATTATAGAATTATATTTTCGGAATAAAAAGTAAGGCTACTTTTCGCTTATCCAGGAAGTCGATTATTTATTCAAGTTTCATCAAAATCTGTTGAGCCGTTAAGGAGTTGACTTGATACAAACAGCCAAACATCCAAACTTTCATATTTATGTATTGGTTGGAAGGATAGGATATGATTTTTTTTAAGTAAGTCCTTTGATACTTTGGATAATGTATCCCAAAATAAATGCCAACGGTTAGTTTAAAATTTGTAAAATCCAAGAGCTAATAACAGGAATAAAGGGTGGTTTTCAAACATACATATATACATATGTATGTACCCTTACGAGTCATGTGTTACTTACTTACTTGAGTGAAGTAAAATTGAAATACGAGTAGAAGGGTAAGTTTCTTTAGAAACTAATCATAGGAGTGGGTTAATAGTCTATCGTTTGTTGGGGATTAACCTATCTTGGCCATTTATAATTTGAATACACACCACTTAACGGACGTAACGTGAGCCTATAACATCCCGCTATATTTTATATCCTCGTTCTGAAAACCCAATCCACTCATTCAAACTATGAATCTACACTACGCGAAATTAATATAGAGGCGATTTAATAACTCTGAAAAAAGTTATTTTCCGCTGTATATGTACAAAACGGTATTTTCCGTTATCTGCACATGTTTTGACGAGATATTGTGCAAAATGTTCACTCTCAAACTAGTTGCTGCGCTGAACAGTCAGTCAGTATTTGTGAAGCTCCGAAAAGCTGGAACTAAAAAGCGAAATAATTATAGAGGCAACTGTTTATTTTTTTTTTTTAAATCTATTCTTGGTAAGAATTTCTGTTACATTTTTGGCGGAGTGGTTTTAACCCTTTGTTGACCGAAGGTACTTATAAGTACCAGCATGTTTTACTTCAAATGAAATCCCTATAGGAACATATTTAGACACTAAGCCCAAACAAGACTTTTAAGTATTATTTTATAACCTCAATGAAATTTGTTTTTTTTATGTATGTTTACCTTTTTTGAGCCACATATATAACGGTTTTTCTGACAGCATATTAGACTTTGAAGAAAGTAATTTAAGTCGATTTCGAAACTAACAAACTAAATTGGTATTTTCACACAGTTTCGATCCTTAATTTTATTAAATGCTTATGTATTCGAAAGCAAAGAATGTCGTAGTTAAATAAAAAAAACTTAAAAAAAAGTTTGTTTTTATAACTTTAGCTATAGCCTAACGCTACTTTAGAGACTGACCTTCATATTTCGTCCCTATGAGTCATTCAAAAATTAGTTTTCCATCTTAAAATACCCTCAACTAAAAAATCCTTCAAAAAAAAATGGAGATTATAATTTTTTTTAATAGCATGGTCAACAAAGAGTTAAAGGTAGCAACATCCGTTTTTTATTCAGGTCGACGAGCCATTAAGCAAAATTCTCTTAATCTTCGACGCACTGTACGCACGCTAATTTCAGTTGCACTTGACTCCATAAACTCTGCTCTTATTTTTACAGCTGTGTGAAAACGGTTCCTTAATGACATCCGGTGTAAGAATCGGTCATCCGCAGCAGATGTCTTACGAATGGCTCCTGTTCCTTTTTACCGTTGAACTATGCCTCTTTGTGTTTTGTTTATTAACAGTCGACTTGCTGCAACCAACCTCTTTACTAATTTCAGTAACAGTCCAATTGGCCACTTCAAACAGTGCAGTTATTTGATTTTTTTTGGCACTCCGTCAATTGCTTGTAATTTGACTTTTTTTCACAATTATTAATTATCACACCAACTTTGATTACTTAAAAAACTAAAATTACCCTAAACGACCTGTAGGTTGTAGCCCACTTATAAACCCAAAAACATAGTATGAATGGCACTAAAAAAAAACTGCTACCTAAAAGTAATTATGGATTATTCTGTAAAAAAATGGGTGTTGCACTTTCTATGCTCGTTACTGTATCTCACTCTTTCGTTAAAATATATGACCAATATAATATGTACACCATTTTTAAGAAAAAAGTTTCACTTCTGACACATGCACTTTTTTTATTTTTTAGTAAATTAATTACTATTTTGTTAAAAGTATATAAACGTAATTTAGTGTTCTGAAAACATGCTTCCAAGGAGGCTTGGGTACGATTACCCGCTTTGTATAATCCCGCTTTTTAAAATCCCGACCTTAAAATCCCGACTTTAAAATCCCGCTTTTTATAATCCCGCTTTTTGCAATCCAAAAACCAAACCAAATTTCGCGCGAATTTGTATAACATGCAATTGATTGCAAGGCATTTTTTAAAATAAAACAAATAGTTCTGATTGCAAAAGCGGGATTAGAAAAAAAAAAAAGAAATAAGTGAAATAAAAACAGAGGTAATAATATGCACTAACCTTTTATTAATAACTCGTATTATTTGCAACAAACAATAAATGTAATATGATAACAAATATGTATAACAATTCAACGAATATGCAAATAAATTAATAATATTCATTTAAAAATAAAAAAATAAATGAAATAAAACTCAGAAGTTTTATATTGAATATTTACATACTTTGAAATATTAATGGAACAACCAAATTTTATTATGTAATTAGTTCAATTGTATATTGTGGGCGATACGACGCACAAAACCTGATTTGGATATATTTTCCATAATTTTCCGTTTATTTTTTCGTTTAAAGGAATTTTTCTTATTTCTTTCCTAGAAAATGGAACAAGCAATATTAAATTTTGAAAGATGAATTTGTTGAAATACAAAACTGGGATGCAGAGAAACGGGCAAAGCGCGTTTAAACGGGATTTTAAAAAGCGGGATTTGAGACGCGGTATTTTAAGAAAACGGGATTTTAGAAGACGGTATTTTAAAACTTTTTTTCGGGATTTTTTAAAAAACGGGATTTTAAAAAGCGGGATTCTGATACGCTCCCTTCCAAAGCATTTTTATTTTTGATGTGTAAACATCTTAGCTCTCGGTATGGGCAAATTGTTCGCCGTCGTCCCTCACGCATAACTAAACTTAGTATTAGTGCGTTCTCTGTATATGACTCTCCTATTATTAGTGCATTCTCTGTTTATCCGCCATCATACACAAACGTATGTTTACACATCAAATTTCGCGAGTGCCTGGTATTCACGCCTTTTTTTAATAAATAAATCGGTAACAAAAACGCTTCTAAATGCTGTTGCGAACACAACACAACACTGTATGTATATACATATATATATGTATATACATACATATTTATAAATATACTAGTGGTTAACCGGTGCGCTTCGCTACATCCATTGAAAACAGTGTTTATGTCATAAATGTAATGACATTTTTTCGAGTACGTTTTTGTGAATAGTAATTATTGGGCCCTGTATTTTTATGCAAATGCGTAAGAATTCATGCAAATGCATATATTGCATATTTCACATATATTAGTTTTTTCCCGCATATATTATATTTCTTTAGTTTATAATCATGGACAAAAAGGAAATTTCAATCTGAAATTTTAATGCAACCTTTACTAAAAATATACGATAAGAAATACGATTCAATTGGGAAAGAATCTCGTTTTCCAAAGATCTATGTAAAGCTATGGTTTTCGCCGATATTCACTTATGGAAATTGAAACATTGAATTTTTAAGACATTCTTGGAGAAATACCTGCTGTGACGATAATAGGGCGACATTGCAAGGTATTGACACCCAATACATCCCTGTATGGGTGGGGTAAAACGGACATTCGAAAAATGTTCCGAAATTTTTTTTAAAAATTAAAATTGTCAAAAATTGGTTCGGTGCAAAATAAAGTTCCCACAAATTCTTCTTCCTTTGTCCACGACTACAGCTAAGAAGTTTCACTGCTAACATTTACAAAGAGTGCGTCTCTCTGTTTTTTTTTTCTATGTTTATTGTTCTTTGTACATTGTATACTACAGTGAAATCTGTCTTAAACGGATCGGAGTTTTCTATCTGGTTATGAGAGCTGTCCGTTTATAAGAACACTTTGTATGGGAAATTAGAAATTGGTTCCCCGAAGAGGTGTCCGTTAATGCGGAATACTCGCTAAACAGGATGTCCGCTAATTAGAGATTTCACTTTATAAATAAATACATTTAAATCCAATTTTTTGTTGTTGTTTTTGTTATTTTGAATGCATATTTACCTATGCGCATAAAAAATGTTTTTTTAATGCATACAAATCCGGCCCTTAGTATTGATTCTGGTGGAGAATTATACGCCGACAAATCTATTTGGATTTAAGAAAATTCTTCAAACTATTATATCCTAAGAACTCAAAAACTTACCACCCGATTGAGCTGAAACTTAGACAATATATGTATGTATTTGTTATGAAGCGAGAAGTGCACGTTAATCAAAAGTAGCTGTTAGCCGCCACCGTGCATTGCTGTAGTAATAATTCTGAGATTTTGGTTTTCATGGTTTTCATTTCTCACTTCATAATAAATATATACTGTAAGTTTCAGCTCAATCGAATGGATTTGTAATTTTGGTGTTCCAGCGCCATCTATCGGAAAACTTGAAAACGTTTGATGTACGAACATTTCTCACTTCAATACAAATATATTCACCCCTGTGATGAATTTCGGTTGAAATCCAATCCGTTACGTTTTCGCTGTTTTGGTGTAATGATTTTCAGATTACTTCGAATTCGAACGAATTAGGGGTGTGCTGAGAATCGGTCGGAATTTAAAATCGCAAACATTTGACGTTTTCAATTCGTTGGGTTTTCTGTTGGTGAAATTAAATCCGGAAGACTCAAAATGTAGGTTTTAGAAGGTTTATACATAAAATATTAATTGTTTATTCCTAATTTAGGGAAAAACATGCAAATGCCAACCAAAATCAAGTAATGATAGACTTCAATGCAAAATATCCTGATTTGGTAAGGGGTTTTACCAATACAGCGAATCGGTAAATGTTTTTTTGTCGGTGAAACAGAATAAGAGATTCTTGTTGAAATCCGTAGGGGAACAATTTCACCTAGCACATCTCTAAATGTTTTGTTTACTTTTTAGAGTAGAACAAATCTAATTTTTTTTTCTTTAGTTTGTAAGGCAGGATCAGACCCATTGCTGGACCAGTCCAGCAAGGTAAAGATGGAGGCCCCCAACTGCAATGATGAAGGTAATACAAATAAACCTTCATCACAGTAAGGCGGCTAGTGCCAACCTTGCTTTCCTAATGGGAGACAGGGATATTGACGTTGCTCTCATACAAGAGCCTTGGATTGTCCGAGGCAATATTATGGGATTAAACGCAAAAGGCCTGGAATTATATAAGTCCGATATACCGAATGTCGAAAGTAAGACCAGAACTTGCATTGTTGCAAAGAAACAAATTAAGCTTTTTCTCTTATCCAGATACTGCAACAGTGACCAGACAGTCGTAAAACTCGAAAGGCAGGGAAAACCCGCACTTGCGATGGCATCTGTGTACATGCCATACGACTCCACGGATGGGCCACCATCTGAGGACACGCGCAGACTGGTGAGAAAGGCGGAGGAAGAAAAATGGGACCTGCTCATGGGATGCGACGCAAACTCCCATCACACGCAATGGGGCAGCACTGGCATCAATCCAAGGGGTGAGTCTCTTTTTGAATTTATTATTGAACAGAATTTATTGATGGCGAATATAGGGGACGAACCCACCTTCATAACCAAAAATAGGCGGGAAGTCCTAGACATTACTCTCATGAACAACTCGGATTCTTGTCATGTGAAACAGTGGAAAGTTTCTGACATATCTTTCTCAGATCACAGAATAATAGAATTCGCGATAGACGAATCAAAACCCCCGCAGGTAAAATATCGGAACCCCAGAAAATCCGACTGGGAACTGTTTGCCAGCGAGGTGGGAAAAAGTGAACGTAAATTACAAGAACAAAAAGCACGAACACCGCAAGAAATTGATGCCGCAATTGAGGTGCTATGCACTACCCTCAATAAGGCATACCTAAAGTCATGTCCTATTAGGAGCATCCGCGGTAAAAAGTCGCCGCCGTGGTGGAATAAAGAGCTTTCAGACATGAGGAAAGAAACGTGAAAACTCTTTAATGCGGCTAAAAGACTCAATACTGAAGGAGACTGGGAAGGATATACATCCAGTCAAAGGAAATTTAAAAGCGCAGTCTGCAGCTCGAAACGCACCTCATGGCGTACTTTCTGTAGCAATGTCGAGAATACTACAGAAGCTGCGAGACTAAGAAAGATCCTGGCAAAAGAACCGTCAGTACCAGGTTATCTCAAGGATTCCAATGGTAACTGGACGCAATCCTGTTCTGAGTCCCTGGATCTTCTGCTAAGAACACATTTTCCAGGATGCGCGGCTCCAGCCAGCAATCTGGAGACCGATAATCGACTAGAAGAAGAGATGATGGTACCAATAGGAATGGTGACTGAGGAAAGGATTATGTGGGCAATCGAATCATTTCAGCCCTTCAAGTCACCAGGCACTGATGGGATTTTTCCGATCATGCTGCAAAAAACTAAGCACCTAATGGCACCAACTTTGCATAAAATCTTTCAGAACAGTCTTAGGTGTGGGCACGTACCCAGAGCGTGGCGAGAAGTGAAAGTTGTTTTCATTCCCAAAGCTGGGAAAGCCAGCCACACTACCGCAAAAGACTACAGACCTATTAGCTTTACTTCGTTTCTGCTAAAGACCTTCGAGAAGCTGTTAGACGTGCATATACAGTGGCTCACAGCTTATTTGACCCACCCCACATTTACAACTCGAAACTCCTAAACGAAAAAAGTTATCAACAAAATAAAAACGCAGAAAGGTTAATTGAGTTTTAAACTTAAACAAAATAGTTTCATTTATTAATTTTAGCCTAAAATTACATAAGAAATTAATAAAAATAAAATAAATTCAATAATTCAATGTCATAGCTTATTTGACCCATTCATAAAAAAAAGTAAATAAAAACAGTATAACAAATATTTTTTTTTGACATTAATATTTGGTATGCCCCCCCGTTTGCTCTATAACAGCTTTAAGCTGGTTAGGATATGATTCCACTAATTTTTTAGTTGTTGCACAAGGTATTCTTGCCCATTCCTCAATTAAGGCAGTCTTCAGATCGTTTTTATTCGAAATCTTGCGTTTGCGAATGTTTGCGTCCAAGATGGACCACAGATTTTCAATAACATTAAGGTGTGGAGACTGTGCCGGCGGTTTCATAACGTGGGGACAGTTATAAATTAGCCAAGTTTGGACAATTCCCGAAGTATGTTTCGGGTCATTGTCTTGGTAAAACCGGAAAGTGTCTTTTAAGCCCAATTTCTCAGTACTTTGGAGCAAGTTGTCCTTAAGTGTGTTGAGGTAGACCATCTTATCCATTGTGCTTTCAATAAACTGAAGCTTTCCGACTCCCGCTGCTGACATACAGGCCCATACCATAACATGACCACCTCCATGCTTGACTGTTGGCTTTAAGTGTTTATCCTGCAGCTCTGTATTTGGCTTGCGACACACATAAGATCGCCCATCGGATCCAAAAATATTGAATTTGGACTCATCAGCAAATATGACTTGCTCCCAGAATCTTGAGTCCTTCCCAATGTGCTCCTTTGCGAATTTGAAACGGCAGTCTCGGTTTCTTTTATTAATGAAAGGCTTTTTGCGTGCGACTCTTCCGTGTAAATCATTATTTCTCAGAATACGTCGGATGGTTTCTGCGGAACAAGGCTTTCCTATCATATTTTCCATCTCACTAGCCAATTTTGGTGCCGATAACTTGGGGTTTTGCTTCACTTTTTGTACGATATACCGTTCATCCGAGGTACTAAATATTTTATTTGGAGCATTTCTTCCTTTATTAATAACACGATTCTCGAACACAAAACGATGGATTATAGCCTTGACCGTGCCATCTATTTTCCTACGAGAAAGCCCATTCCTGTAGTGAAAGCCCATTCCTGTAGTGATGGAGGACTATCTCACGCTGCTCAATGGTTGTGCGCTTTCCCATCGTCGTAACACGTGCTACCTTGTTGAAAACTAACCGAAACTGATAACTCTATTTGCGAATGTAACAACTAAGAGAAAGACGCAACAAGAACCGTTATCCTCAATTTCGTTCAATCGCAGCTGTTCATTAAACACAGTGGGTCAAATAAGCTGTGGCATTGAAAAATTGAATTAATTTGGTTTTTCTTAAGTATGATATGAAGTTTTACAATAAAATTCATTAATTAAACTGTTATGTTTATGTTTAAATCTCATTAACCTTTCTGTGTTTTTGCTTTGTTTATAACTTTTTTCGTTAAGGAGCCATACTCGTTTGAATTTGTAAATAAGAGGTGGGTCAAATAAGCTGTGATCCACTATACGTGGTAAACTCAACCACATGAATATGTCCGCGGCACAGCATGCCTACACTAAGGGTAAGGGCGTGGAGACAGCGCTACATGATGTTGTCACCACGATTGAAAGATCCCTACACTTTAAGGAATACACGCTGGCAGCTTTTCTCGATATTGAAGGTGCTTTTAACAATGTCGAGACGCATGCGATTAAAAGAGCGCTCGAAGATAACCATGTTGAACGCACCGTGACCAAATTGATAGTTAGCCTTCTAAGTAGTAGGCACATTATCGCCGAACTCGGGGGAACCCGTCAAAATGTGATCGCATCTAGAGGGACACCTCAAGGAGGGGTCATATCCCCACTTCTTTGGATCATGGTCATTAATGAGTTGTTAACGAAATTTAGATACAGTGGAATAAAAGCAGTAGCATATGCAGACGATGTGGTGCTACTTGTCACGGGAAAATTCCTAACCACTGTTAGTGAACTAGTTCAGCAAGGCTTAAACACACTAAGCGTTTGGACTAAACAATACGGACTGGGGGTCAACCCTCAGAAAACCGAACTAGTGCTGTTTACTAATAAAAGAGTCATACCAACCTTCACGCTACCAAACATTGAAGGTACCCCCCTTAAGTTGTCTAAAAGCGCGAAATATTTAGGCCTCATACTTGACAGAAAGCTTAACTGGAAGCTGAATATTAAAGAAAGGGTACGAAAGGCATCCGTCGGTTTCTACACCTGCAGTAGATTCTTCGGGAAAAACTGGGGCTGTAGACCGCAAATAACGCTATGGATGTTTAGTTCGATAGTAAGACCCATACTGACATACGGAGGACTAGTCTGGTGGCACGCTGCCGTCAAAACAACCAACCTCAAGGATATGACCAAAATACAGAGAATAGCATGCACTGGAACGACCGGTGCGATGAGAACAACGCCAACAGCGGGACTGGAAGCGATTCTTAACCTTCTGCCTCTGGATATCTATATGCAGGAGACCGCAGCAAAAAGCGCCCTCAGACTAAGCCAGTCAAAACACTCATACGGACACGCCAGAATACTTGGCAATTACCTTCATGGTGACTTCAATTCAGACTACACTGTCCCATACTTGGATTTTGAAAAACCCTTCACGTGGGATTTTCCAAGCAGCGAGCAGTGGGAGAAAAATGAAATACCGATGGATCCAAAATGGACATAGGTATTGGAGCGGGCTGCTTCTCAGAAGAACTAGGAATAAGCAGCTCCATACGACTTCCAGATCACAGCAGTGTTTTCCAAGCTGAGGTTCTAGCAGTGACAAAGGCTACCCAATTGGTGTCAATGATGACAATATCACGTGAGGATATCAATATTTACATTGACAGCCAGGCGGCCATAAAAGCAATAGCAGCTACACAAATAACATCGAAGCTTGTAAAGTATTGCCGCGAAGAGCTGAAGGTTCTCGACACGCAGCACAATGTAAAACTCTGCTGGGTCCCTGGACACAGCGGGATACCAGGCAATGAAGCCGCAGATGAACTGGCCAGAAAGGGCTCAGCCCTAGATAGAGAACAAGCAAACGGGATGGTCAAACCTCCACTCTCCAACCTTCGGGCCAAAATTGAACAAAAATCAGTAATTGAAGCGAATAACAGGTGGAGATCGCTAGTCACCTGTGTGATATCACGAAGACTATGGCCAAAATACGACAAAACAAGAACTATGAAACTCCTACAAAAGGACAGAAAGTCGTTGTCAATGCTAATAGGAGTCCTAACTGGGCATAATACTCTGAGATACCACATGAAGAAATTACGACTGAATGATGATGACATATGCAGAGGATGTGGTGACGAAGAGGTACATGAGGACACAACCCATTTCCTCTGTCACTGCCCTAGCCTTTGTCAGCTGAGAAACAGGACCCTAGGCAGATTCTATTTCGATCATATCGAAGAGCTATCTGATGGATCACCATCTAACCTGCTTGAGTTTGCTAAGGCGACGGGTTGGATGCAACCTAGTCATTGGTACCACGGGTAGGATCACGCTATGGGTATCACAATGGGTCCACATGGACCTAAGTGTGATGAGGATGCAAGCATTCTCATCAGCCCGAAAACCTAACCTAACCTAAGGCAGGATTTGTTTCGATTCAAATATTTTCTTTTCCTCGAGTAAGTCTTGCCACGATCCCTTTTTATTTTTTTACTACCCTTTTGCGAGAATTTACTTTGTGACAAGCACGCAGAGTTTTATTGCTTGTTTATTTTTTTTTTAAGTTTTACTACTTTACGTATCAGTACACATGGAAGTTTTCTGGTGCTTATATTGACTGTAAGATATGAATACTCGCTACTGCGAGTGAATAGTGTAGCGAATCGTTGGCTTTTATAATTCAAACTACTGTAAATGGATCGAAAATTAACGCCCTATTTATTATGCTCAAAAAAATAACAAAAATGAATAAGAATACAATTTCTTGTTTTATAAAAAAATTGAAAGATGCAAAGCAGAAGGCGAATAATGGCGTACGTGCGAAATCGATCTTTTGTAATGGCTGCCGTATATGACAGCAATGAAGCGTATGTTCTCGACTACTAGGGGGCGCGTGATCCGCCGCCATCTCGATGACGATTGTTCTTCGAAGCAATCCTACTGCAACTGAAATCCTTTTATTTGGTGTTGTCTGTTCAACCCTTGTTTTCGCTGCCTACGCAAATATGCAGCCGAACGACGCGACGATAGGTTCCTCTATTTCGAATTTGTTTAATTTCGGGCGAATTACAGCACACCGTTTTTCATTTCGTCCGTTTTTGAAATCTGGTTTGCGTTTTCAAACCGGTCGGAATTGATCACAGTTTTGAGTTCCAGCGCCATCTACCGGAATACTTGAAATTCTTTGATCTGCGAACACTTCAAACATCATAAAAAGTATATAGTGTAAGTTTCAGCTCAATCGGATGGTTAGTTTATGAGTTTTGAGGTATCAAACGAACAGCTCATTTTTATACAAAAAGATTGATGTTCATACGTGTGTACAAACATATATTAATAATCTTATTCTTGAATTTCGACGTCATGTTTCAGTTGAATGTATTTCTGGCTTCCAGGGGAAATCATAGGAATCAAAGAAATATGTAAAATCAAAAGCAAACCGGAAGAGAATAATCGATTCACATACAAGCACAGCATGTGACCTGCGAAATTTTTATGCGTTATAAAGGTAACTTGCTATATACATATATTATGTATGTATATGTACACGTTGAAGACCAAAGTAGACCAAAGTTAGTTAAGCGCACCATAGCATGAATGAGTAACAGAATAATATAAATTTAATTTTAGTATACATTTTTTTTTTTTTTTCCAATAGCCGTTAGTCTAAGGGTTAACCCTTTTAAGGCAATTATGTAATCCCATGACGATGAGTTCAATTTGCACAGCTTTGTTTAGTATGTACATATGTATGTATGTATGTTCACATGTCATGTGTATTCGGTAAGTTGGATTAAGCATACAGTAAGAGACTCCGTAGTAGCGGTTGCTGATTTAGGGAAAGTTTTTGAATGAAAACGAATACGGAAAATTGGAATGTATGTGCATAGATACGTGGTGAGGAACAGATAAAAGATACATTTATTTGCATCATAGAGATACAGTTTACATTGGCTTTCGCGTTGTTATTGCAAAGTACAAAGATATAATAATTTACATTTTATCTTACTACTGAAAAATACATTTTAATACAAAGTTTTGAGTAATAAATTTTAAACAATTTTTCGAAGGAAAACAATGAAAAAAAAACTGCACCCAAGCTCAATCGAATGTATAAGTAAACACCTAAGTACTTTATCGAGTCGACCCAAGGTATTTCAAGACCGTTGACGTGAATATTTTTGCTGGGTAAAAAACAGGACTTTCTCATTCTTGTAAAAAAGATAGGCTCTTATCAGCATTAATTTTGATTTTCCAGTACTTATAATGTTCATGTAAAACACTGTGTGACATTTTTCAGGTCATCGTCTCGGGCCTAAGATTTTTTACGATTTTGAGGCCCTGGTTGCAGTTTTTTTGGGTCAGCTTATTTTGCACTTTTTTTCTCCTAATCAATTCCTATAACTGAAGCTGAAGAAAGAAAACAAAAATCTTTACGGTTAATTAAGATATAGCCATGAGAAGAAAACCAAAAAGTGCTCAAAATAAGGTTTGAGCCAAAATATTCATGAGGCTAGGCTAGAAAATACGTTAGGCACCCAATATGGCAAAACGAATGATGCAGAGTTTCTAGTTTTGGTAAGTACTTTCAGGATCAATGCTCAAATATTTGGCCCGGGACAAGTGGTTCCACTGTGTAATAGTTAACGGTGATTGTAAGTGGCTTTCAACTAAATAACCATGTTCAACTGAGCAATAAATCGCGTTATCGTCAGCATACATTGCTATATTGCTGCTGGGGAAATCAGCAGTAAAAATGTTGTACAGGGTAGGTGCCCAGACGGAGCCTTGAGGAACACCAACTAAAAAGTTTTTAAAGATTGAGCGATGTAACACATCGAAACACTTTTAACTTTTCATGTGTAAAGTGTAAGCATCTTAGCTCTCGGTATGGGCCTCACGAATTTTGTCGCCGTCACGCGTAACCAAACTTAGTAGTATTAGGGCGTAACCAAACTTAGTATTAGTGCGTTCTCTGTATGTGATTCTTTTTATTCATTTCTCCGTCACCACTGGAAGGAGAAAGGAAAGTTTGCCCGTAAGAAATTGAATCGAAAACATTCGCTGTAATCATCGCGAATATCAGTTTTCATAACCAATGGAAAATTAGACGAAAAAACATGAGAATTAACGAAAAAGGGTTTTCCAAAATTAACAGGTAGGTGATAGGTAAAACTCGATAGGACAAAATATGAAAGGAAATGGAGAAAGTTCAGCCGTTTCGTAATTGCCATTTCCAGGCAACAATTGAGAGCAAATATTTCGTCGCTCTCTCCCTGCGCACATTTTCTTGTCCACCGTGACTTGAAACGGACTATAATAGCAATATCATAGCAACGTCAACGTTCTGTGTATATGTTTACACATCGAACACGAGTACCTGATACTCACACCTTTTTTAACATTGCGGAGTTGATTCTGTTATGATTTTCTACTTAGGGCTAACGGTAAGCCTTACCTGTGGCCGCATATTTCATGTCACCGCAGCTTAATGCCCATCGATTGAATACATATGATAAGATAAAACTGCTTACCTTGCGCTAAAAATGGCAGCTAACGACAAAAAACACGCATCAGCTTCTCTAGGAGTCGATGTGTAGCACCGATCAATAACCCACTCCAACAATTGGCCCATATCGGGATTTGTTTCCAGTAAAAGAACAACGGTGTCACTTGCAAGTTGATATATCTGGAAAAGACATTTAAAGATTATATAACACTGTTAAAATAATAATATTGTAGAAGCGAAAACTACTTCAGTAAGTAGCCATTTGAATAAGAGTTTATATATTATTTTAATTTACAGAATCGACATTCGGTCTCGATAGATAGGCCTTATTTGTTTAGGTCGTAGGTATCGTAATTGGCAATGGCGGAAGAGGAAATCTCGGTTAATCCGATAGGCCAATTTAACTCAGATAATGCGATAATCAATTAATCGAGGTTCTACTTTAGATACATACATATTTCATGAATCTCAGTCGATTTAGATGGGCTTTTCAATCCATTCTTAATTAGAATTATAGTGATATGTCACAATGATTGTCTGTTAATCTGTAAATGAATCTTACCCAGATGATAGTCTTACTTTTCGTATCGACTTGTTAAATGACTCACCGAGAAGGATCTCAAGATGTCCAAACCCTGATATAGATTTAATTATGCACAATTGAATTATCCCCGAAGAAGAAAAAGGTTCATCCATCAGTAGGTATTGGGACGGTTTAGCCTGGGAATTCTGAGCCAGAGCGAGAGGGAAGATGTTTGTGTGAGAGTGAGCGAGATGGGAGATGTTTGTTTACATTAGGAGGGGTATCAGGTTACATTTTTGTTTACATAAGCGTGGGAACATTTTTAATTAAAGTGTCGTGGAATGTGATTGATGTTTGCGGCTTCCGGTTTTCGTTTACAAAAAGTTTTTTTTTTTGTTTTTGTTTACATAAAGAATGTATCGGGTTACATTTTTTTTTATGTCTGTCTGTCTGTATGTGTATATGTATGTATGTATGTACATATGTTTGTTTTTATGTATGTGTGTATATTTGCATTTGATGTGGCGGTATATGAGTCATCTTCAACGCAGTCGCGTGTCATATATGTATGTATGTACATATGTATATTGGTGTTTTTGTTTTGCTTATTGGACGAAGGAAGTAAAAATCGTCAGAGGGAGAGGAAAGATATGCGGCTGTTTACGTTCGTGGGCGAAGGGGGAAAAATTATGAGAGGGGGTTAACGATTTCCTGGGTCTACTCATCCAGATCAGATTGTTTATTTTGGGCAGCTGGGGGAACAATGATGAGAGGGGGATGAGAGGGGGTGAGCGGTTTCATGGGTCTGCTTATCCAGATCAGATTGTTTATTTGGCTGTTGGTTGAAATGGTTTTTTTTTTACTGGACGAAAGAAGTAGAAAACACTGAGTCGGAGCGAGAGAGAAGAAGTATATTTGTAGGCGGATGGGAAACAATGATGAGAGGGGGATGAGAGGGAGTGAACGATTTCCAAGGTCAACTCATCCAGATCTGATTGTTTATATTCGCTGATGGAGGGGAAACAATAATTAGAGGGGGTGAACGATTTCCAAGGTCTACTCATCCAGATCAGATTGTTTATTTTGACTATTGGCTGAAATGGGTAGGTAGTAGTGCTGACTATAATGTTTCAAAGAAAATTGTTTTTATTGGGCGAAGTAAGTAAAAAGCAATGAGTCAGAGCGAGAGGGAAGAAATATATTTGTAGGCGGACGGGAAATAATGGTGAGAGGGGGATGAGAGGTGGTGAACCGTTTCGGGTCCACTCATCCAGTGGGAGTATTCATGTTTCGACATGTTTAAAAGTCTTGGTCTCTTTATCTTTCGACCATATTTTTTTTTCGGTGGAATTTGCTGACGGATATGAATATGTTGTTTATTTATCTTTCGACAATATGACGGAAACAGTGGTTAGAGGGGGTGAACAGTTTCCAATGTTCATGTTTCGACATGTTTAAAAGTCTTGGTCTCTTTATCTATTTATATGGAATTTGCTAACGGGGAGCTAGTGGAATATTCAAGATCAACAAGTTATTGTTTTGGCTCATAATGGTCAAGCGTATGATCATCAGGTATTCAAGACCAATGTGTATGTATATGTTTCTGCGCTTTCATAAAAAAAACTATTTGTATATGCATCAAATAAAAAAATAAAGGAATAGAGCAAGAGGTCAACGCATCGCTGATATCGATTTCAATCCATATCGTTTCGAATCATCATCATCATTATCATCAGAGACTAAGAAGAAGAAACAAACAAATGTAAAGTACCTAACAGAAGTTGAAAGAAGATAAAAAAAAAATGTTATTATGATATGTAAACAATGTTGGAGTGTTTCTTATTTATTCGTTTTTATGATGGGGATAAAAGATTTGTTCGTGTAAATAAAAAATATAGAAACTTTTAATCAAGGCGCACTCAAAGCTTTGAGATCCTACTCTTTGCACTCAAGGTAAAATGCTGCTTCAATGAGTTGAGCTAGATTAAGGTTCTACCAAAGCAGAATGAACGTAGATCAGATTCTTTACTTTGACTGTTGGCTGAAATGGGAAGTAGTGCTGACTATAATGTTGCAAAAAAAATTGTTTTGATTGAACGAAGGAAGTGAAAAGCACGGAGTCAGAAAATGAGGAGAGATATACGAATAGGTAACAATGCTGAGAGTGGGTGAACGGTTTCCAGGGTCTACTCATTCAGATCAGATTATTTATTTTGGTTGTTGTGGCAAATACATCAATGAGGTAATCCACTATTTAACTGATTCCAATTGTAGAATGACGTCAGTTGTCTTTGCTAAAATGGATCAGAACGGAGCTAAACGAAATTCTAGTCTGAAGGATTTCATTCCTAAGAAACTACTGTATACAGTTTTAAGAAATCCCTTCAAATCATCATCATCATCATCATCATCATCACCATCATCATCGTCATCGTTAGAGACTAAGAAGAAAGAAACAAATATTAAGTATCAGAAGCTCGAAGAAGATAAATAAAAAACAAATGTTTATTATGATAAAGTAAACAATGCTGGAGTGTTTCCTATTCATTCTTTTGTATGATGAGAATCGAAGATTTGTTGATCGTGTCAAAAAAAAAACAAAGAAACTTTTTTTTAAATAACTGTGTTTTATTTATTATTCAATATTAATCAAATCAATATATCCATCCTTTTCTCTTATAATTCTACATTTAATTTTTTCATTAACCAATGGTCCATAAATTCTTCTTTTATTAATTAGTCCAAATCAATAATCCCTCTTTATTGTTAGGCAAACAAACAAGGTATTCTATACCTGTTGATTCGATGACAGTACACTCTTAGACTTTTTTCTTTTTTCATAGTGCTTTCGCAAAGTTCTTTTTCCTGACGGATACAAATATGTTGTTTATTTATTATTTTATACAAAAGATTGGTGGAGGAATATTCATGTTTCGACATGTTTAAAAGTCTTGGTCTCTTTATCTTTCGACCATATTTTTTTTTTATGGGATATGTTTTTTATTTATCTTTCATTTTTCTATGGAATATATCTATGGTGTTGTTATTGTTGTTGATGTTATTGTTGTTGTTGTCTTTGCTGTTGCTCTCGTTCGCTGACTATGATATTTCTATACAAAAATTGATGGAGGAATATTCATGTTTCGACATGTTTAAAAGTTTTGCCATTATTGGTTTGTAGATTTTTTTGACTTTCGATTGAAACTATCAAAATTGATCTCAAAGCGTCTGTAACAATTTGTGTTGCCTTATTCTTCAAAGAAACTGTCCATGCATACTTGGAGAAGGTATTGATTAATGTTAATAAGTAATTATTTCCATTATTTTGATTGCTGTACGGTATCATTTTTCAAATCTGCTTGCCACAGGTCACCTAGCCCTTAACAACAACCGTCGCCTGATAAAATTTCTTCGTGTGGGCTTGTGTAATTCCTCAACAACATTCCTCTTACACATACCGAAATAGAATGAATAAAAGATCAAAAAAAAAATGTACCTTAAAATATGTGTATTTTATTTTATTTAAATTCATCATAAAATTACACCAAATTCTTCATTCTAATGATGAACTATGCATACATAAATTCGTGGGATCGATTAAGTGAAAAAAGTCTCCCACCTATTGATAAATTCTTCAGTTCAATTAGTATTTCTAGTTGTACTGAAGAATAATATTATTTTGCAAAGACGGTATGGCAAACAATTAAATGTGAACGTCTTTTAGATTATTTAGAGTTATGTTTGAAAACTGATGTCTTATTTCTAGCCGATATATTTGAGAATTTAAGAAAAGTTTGTAGAAATATCTATGGGCTGGATCCCTGTCAATACTATACAGCATCTGGTTTATCATGGGATGTTATGTTAAAAGTAACAAAGATAAAACTTGAATTACTTACTGATATAAATATGTCACAAAGTGATATTAGAGGGCGGTCTTGTACAAAATTGTTGCAGACACTCCAAAGCCAATAATAAATATATGAGTGGCTTTAAAAGTGAAATGCCTTCTGAATACATGACGTATTTGGATGGGAATAATTTATATGGTTGGGCAATGTCTCAAAGTCTACCATATAGTAAATTTGAATGGATAGAAAGTGATAATTTCAATGTTTTCAATACATCATCAAACTCTCATTTTGGTTACATTTTAGAAGTTGACTTGGAATATCCAGAATATCTTCGTGATGAGCATAGCGATTTCTTATTTTGTGCAGAGAATAAAAAAAAAAGCCCAAACGCGAAATTTAGTAAACTCATAGCAGACTTACCCCATAAAACAAAGTATATTATACATTATAGAAATCTTCAACAATGAGTTAAGCACGGAATGAACATTTTAAAAATACATAGAATTTTGAGTTTCAAGCAATCATGTTGGTTAAAACAATACATCGGTTTAAATACACATCACCTTAAATTGGGTAAAAATGAATTTGAAAAGAGTTTCTTTAAATTATTAAACAATGCTGTTTATGGTTAAACGATGGAACAAGTCGATAAACGAAAAGATATAAAGATAGTTACGAATTGGTAAAGTTGTGGATAGCATTTAGGTGCTCGAGCTTGGATAGCAAAGCCAAACTTTCATAGTTCTACTCAATTTACAGACAATATGATCGCAATTCAAATGAGTCGTGTTCATATAAATTACAACAAACCGATTTATCTAGGTTTTACTGTACTCGATTTATCAAAATGGAAGATGTATGATTTTTATTATGAATACGTGAAACCAAAGTATGGTGACAATTTAACTTAAAATTATATGGATACTGATTCTTCATATATTCTATCAAAACTGGAGATTTCTATAAAGATATACTGGATGATATTGATATGAAATTTGATATCCTACCGATAATAGATATAATATTCCAAATAAAAATAAAAAGATAATCGGGATGATGAAAGATGAGTTAAATGGTAAAATTATTATAGAATTCATTGGGCTTTGATCTAAAGTGTATTCAATAGATATCGAAAAATTAAACAAATTTAAAAAAGCTAAAGGTGTAAAGAAAACAGTATTAGATGATATGAATATTGAAGATTATAGAGATTGTTTATATAAAAGTAAACTTTCCTATGGACATATGTTTAAAATTAGGTCAAAGATTCATAACATATATACACAATGTGTTAATAAACTAGCACTAAGTTATATTGATGATAAGAGATATATTATGGAAAATGGTGTTAGTACACTTACATGGCTGGTCATCTGTATCGAAAGTACACTCAAGGAAATCGGGGTTTATTGAATTTTCCAAAATCTGCTATATTTGTGACTGGGCGATTAGGTAACAATTTCAGTAGTTTTGTGAATCTTATGGCTAATGACAAAGCCCCAAATCCGTTTTTGTATGGTTGTAGAGCCCATTACCTTCTGGAATTTTTACTGCTTCCATAGCTTCTTTTTGCTATATAAATTAATTTGTTTCTCTTGGAGGAGCGATTTCGTAGTAGTAGTAGCACTTGTATTTTTTATTTTTGATGCCCAAGTTAAGTTAGATCTAGCGTTCATCATCATCATCATATTTGTCATCACTAGACTATTTAATCTTTCGGGTAAGGAAGAATATTTTGCTATTACCCTCTGCCGGGCCTTCTCAGTTAGAACTTTATCAGTAATGTGTTGGCCAGATAAGTTTTTACTATAAGCATATGCCACATTGTGTTCACGACAGACCTCATCCAACTGACTGATTCCACGATCTCCCTTAGAAAGACGGTCTTTTAATTTAGTCCCAGGACCACAGAAAGTACATGACGGAAAATGTATTCCGAATGGTTATTTATTTATTAATGAATTTACCAGTCCATATCCTTCGGATTAATGTTTTCGACTGACCAGATATACTCGATATTTAATCGTTTTATAGCACTTTCTTGTTACGGCTGCAGTCTCTGCATCAACCGAAATATAAATATCTACGCCAACTTGTAAAATCCATTCATGGAATACAATGAGTTTTCAAATTATTGTGAAATTATTGCACCTTCCGAAGCAAAACGAAACTCATTGTTTATATTTGATGATGTAGCTTGTGATAAACGAAACAAAATTTGAGAATATGTTTGTATGGGATGACACAACGATGTGGATAGTTTCTACTTATGTCAATTTTATACACGCATACCAAAACATTTGTTTCGAGACAACGCAAGCTACATAGTTATTTTCAAGCAAGACGAGCTAAATCTGAACAACACTATACCCAGATCATATAAATTCCGATATGACATTCAATCAGTTTAAAGAACCGTGCACAAACTGTTAGAAAGAGACCCAGGAAACCAGACCCAGGAAATCATTCACCCCCTCTCACCATTGTTTCCTTCTCCACCAACAAATATAATCCACTCGCACATCTTTCCTCTCGCTCTCACTCATATGGCGCCACAACTAATTACTCACACCCGTTTTACTTCCTTCATCCAATAAACAGACATACATACGAATATGTGGCATGCGCGTCTATGACTGATAGGGAGCACAATACACCTTAAGGTCGCCGCTTCTATACAGGTCGGTTCCAATCAGGTCGGTTCTAAACAGGGACGGTTCCAGACAGGTTGGTTGCAGATAGCGGATAGCAGTTAGCGGATAGCGGATTGCAGTAAGCAGGACAATTAGAAACGTTAAGAAGGAGGTGATTCCGCTCACATCAATCATTGACCGCGGCGACATCTTGATATAATAAATCGTAATCATATTCAGATTTAATGGAACGAAATAATTTAAGAGCATCGGCAAAAAGAAGACACTCAGAATATTTGAAGACTAGCGGGAGATCGTTGATGACCAACAGAAATAATGCATCTTTTCAACAGTTTGTGCACGGTTCTTTAAACTGATTGAATGTCATATCGGAATTTATATGATCTGGGTATAGTGTTGTTCAGATTTTGCTCGTCTTGCTTGAAAATAACTATGTAGTTTGCGTTGTCTCGAAACAAATGTTTTGGTATGCGTGTATAAAATTGACATAAGTAGAAGCTATCCACATCGTTATGTCGTCCCATACAAACATATTCTCGAATGTTGTTTTGTTTATCACAAGCCACATCATCAAATATAAACACTGAGTTTCGTTTTGCTTCGGAAGGTGCAATAATTTCACAATTATTTGAAAACTTATTGTATTCCATGAATGGATTTTACAAGTTGGCGTAGATATTTATATTTCGGTTGATGCAGAGACTGCAGCCGTAACAAGAAAGTGCTATAAAACGATAGAATATCGAGTATATCTGGTCAGTCGAAAACATTAATCCGAAGGATATGGACTGGTAAATTCATTAATAAATAAATTACCATTCGAAATACATTTTCCGTCATGTACTTTCTGTGGTCCTGGGACTAAATTAAAAGACCGTCTTGCTAAGGGAGATCGTGGAATCAATCGTGTCGTGAACACAATGTGGCATATGCTTGTTGTAAAAACTTATCTGGTCAACATATTGCTGATAAAGTTCTAACTGAGAAGGCCCGGCAGAGGGTAATAGCAAAACATTCTTCCTTACCCGAAAGATTAAATAGTCTAGTGATGACAAATATGATGAACGCTAGATCTAACTTAACTTGGGCAACAAAAATAAAAAATACAAGTGCTACTACTACTGCTAATATAAGAAGACGAAATCGCTCCTCCAAGAGAAACAAATTAATTTATTCAGCAAAAAGAAGCTATGGAAGCAGTAAAAATTCCAGAAGGTAATGGGCTCTACAACCATACAAAAACGGATTTGGGCTTTGTCATTAGCCATAAGATTCACAAAACTACTGAAATTGTTACCTAATCGCCCAGTCACAAATATCGCAGATTTTGGAAAATTCAATAAACTCCGATTTCTTTGGAGTGTACTTTCGATACAGATTACCAGCCATGCAAGTGTACTAACACCATTTTCAATAATATATCTCTTATCATCAATGTAACTTAGTGCTAGTTCATTAACACATTGTGTATATATGTTCTTTGATCTAATATATCCATAGGAAAGTTTATTTTTATATAAACAATCTCTATAATCTTCAATATTCATATCTAATACTGTTTTCTTTACACCTTTAGCTTTTTTTAATTTGTTTACTTTTTCGATATCTATTGAATACATTTTAGATCGAAGCCCAACGAATTCTCTAATAATTTTACCATTTATCTCATCTTTCATCATCCCGATTATATTTTTAATTTTTATTTGGAATATTATATCGAGTACAGTAAAAAAAAAAGTAAACATATTTATATCAGTAAGTAATTCAAGTTTTATCTTTGTTACTTTTAACATAACATCCCATGATAAACCAGATGCTATAGATATATATAGTATAGACAGGGATCCAGCCCATAGATATTTCTACAAACTTTTCTAAAATTCTTAAATATATCGGCTAGTAATAAGACATCAGTTTTCAAATATAACTCTAAATAATCTAAAAGACTTTCAATTTTAATTATATTATTCTTCAGTATAACTAGAAATACTAATTGAACTAAAGAATTTATCAATAGGTGGGAGACTTTTTTCACTTAATCGATCCCACGAATTTATATTTTCTTAGTTTTAATCATTAGAATGAAGAAGTTGATTAATTTTATGATGAATTTAAATAAAATAAAATACACATATTTTAATTTTTTTTTTTTTGATCTTTTATTCATTATATTTCGGTATGTATGTGCACGAAGAAATTTCATCAGGCGACGGTTGTTGTTAAGGGCGAGGTGACCTGTGGCAAGCAGATTTGATTAAAATGATACCGTACAGCAATCAAAATAATGAAAATAATTACTTATTAACATTAATCAATACCTTCTCCAAGTATGCATGGCCATTTCTTTTGAAATATAAGGCAATACAATTTGTCACAGACGCTTTGAGATCAATTTTTGATAGTTTCAATCGAAAGTCAAAAAAAAATCTACAAACCAATAATGGCAAAACTTTTAAACATGTCGAAACATGAATATTCCTCCATTAATTTTTGAATAGAAATATCATAGTCAGCGAACGAGGGCAACAGCAAACACAATAACAACATATATATATTCCATAGAAAAATGAAAGATAAATAAACAACATATTCCATAAAAAAAAAATATGGTCGAAAGATAAAGAGACCAAGACTTTTAAACATGTCGAAACATGAATATTCCTCCACCAATTTTTTGTATAAAATAATAAATAAACAACCTATTTGTATCCGTCAGCAAATTCCATAAAAAAAAATATGGTCAAAAGATAAATAAACAACATATTCACGTCTGTCAGCAAAATTTCATTAAAAAAAAAAACTTATAAACATGTCGAAACATGAATATTCCTCCACCAATTTCTGTATAAAAATATCACAGTCAGCGAACAAGAACAAGAGCAAAGACAACAGCTATGACAACAACAACAACAACAACAACAACAACAACAACAACAATAACAATATCAGCAAAAAGAAAAAAATAGAAAAAAACAAATTATCTTATTTAAGTACAAAAATATATTAATATTTTATTAATTTTTAATATTGTAATTTTTTAATTATTGTTAGAAATATATAACAATTGTATTTGCATACAGTAATCAACTAACCTTATACATACATATTATGAATTCATTACACAAGCTTAAAGTCAGTTATTATTACTAATACATACATGTACATATTAACAGTTTGTATAGGTACTTATATATATTACATTGTAACTAAGTTCCATTCTTCTTCTAACCATCAACCGATTAACTTGTTCTCTTTTTTCTTAACCTAATACTTAATCTTAATTATACCTAAATAAATTAATCTAAAGTTGAGTCGTCTTTTTATTACTAAACCAACAGGTTATGGGCCCAGTGCACCCTATAGTTTAATTTGATAAATAACTTTAAAATTAATTAATATTTTTGGTACCTATAGCATTAAAGTTTTTGTCAACCACGTGTGAAAAGATGAACATAAGCAACGTGAATAATATCGAGAAACTCGCCGATGAAAATTTCGAGACCTGGAAAGTGCAGATGAAGAGCGTTTTGATTTGTAGCGATTTGTGGTGCTACGCAAGCGGTGTAAAAGAAAAACCGAAAACGGACGATGCAAAAATTAATGATTGGATAGTGAAAGATGCGAAAGCATTGGCATTGATCATACTAAGTATAAAATCAAACCAACTTGGGGTCGTAAAAAAGGCTGAGACATCGAAGGAAGCATGGGAAATTCTGGAGTCGGTATTTAAATCTAAAGGTCCAATAAGAAAAGCGATGTTATACAAGCAGCTGTACCACATGAAGAAACGAGTTGATCAGTCAATGGCTCAACATGTGAATGACTTTATGAATAAAGCCGAGCAATTGGATGAAGCTGGTATTTCTGTGCCAAGTGAGTTGCAGACGATCATGCTACTAAACACCTTGCCCGATGAATATGAGAATTTCCGAATTGCTATCGATTCACGTGACGAAATCCCCAGTCCAGAAGAGCTTCGAGCGAAATTATTAGAAGAAGAAGCGAGAAGAGAGGAGAAAAATAAAAGAGAAGATGTTGATGGCCAAAATGCATTATTCTCTAAATCAAGAAATCGATTTTATAATTCCTCAAACACAAAAACGAAGTTCAAGAAATTTGATGGAAAGTGCTTCAAATGTGGAAAGAATGGTCATCGGGCATCAGTGTGCAGAAATAAAAATTATTCCAATACAAACTCAGCAAATTCTGCAAATCAATCGACAGATACAGTGTTGGTAACTACTTTGAGTGTAAATGGTAATGACAAAAATGAAATAATACAATCAAATGAATGGTGTTTGGATAGTGGTGCCACTGCACACATGTGCAATGATAAAAAGTTATTTGATAGTATTAACACTAGTCTACGATGTCAGATTAAAACTGCCGGTCATACTATCATACACGGAGTTGGTGTTGGTGCAGTTAACATTACAACTACTAATGGAATATTTTTGACACTTAAAAACGTGGTCTACGCTCCGAGGTTAAGGCAGAATTTAATTTCTGTACCAAAAGTCGCCGAACGTGGTTATATTATAGAATTTGGAAACAAATATGCGAACATTTTGAGACACGACGGATCTTTAATATTTTCAGCAGAAAAAAGAGGAAAATTGTATATAGTGAAAATGAAGGACCAGGCATTTCAGCAAGCGGCAGTGGCAGATGGGGCTGAGCAACTTTCGTCACCGTGGCATCAGAGATTGGGACACTTGAATTCGACCGATATAGGAAAGATGTCAAACATGGTATTGGGTATGAAATATAATATAAATAAAATGAAAGTAGATTGCGTTACTTGCCAAAAAGCCAAAATTAAGAGATTGCCTTTTCAGAACTGTGGAAGCAGAAATATGGAAGTACTTGGCTTGGTACATTCCGATATATGTGGTCCATTTAGAACTCAGTCACTTGGAGGTGCCAAATATTTTATAACTTTTATAGATGACCACACCAGATATGTGCACGTTTACTATCTCAAGCAAAAGTCCGAAGCTTTGTCATTTTTCCAACTATATAAGCTTAAAGTAGAAAATGAAACTGGTAAACGTATCAAGCGACTGCGAACCGATAATGCAAAAGAATATTTATCGAAAGATTTTCAAAAGTGTTTGGATACTTCTGGAATTAGCAGGCAACTGGCGGCAGATTACACTCCACAACAAAACGGTGTCGCTGAGCGGGCTAACCGGACGCTCGTAGAGATGGCTAGGTGCATGTTGATTCAGGCAAATTTACCACAGGGCCTATGGGCTGAAGCAATCAATACTGCTGTACACATAAGGAACCGATGTCCAACAAAGTCACTTGTGGATCGAACACCTTTTGAAGCATGGCATGGTAGAAAGCCGAATATTGGATACATGAAAATCTTTGGGTCAAAGTCCATTGCCCTTGACAAAAGGCCAGGCAGAGGCAAATTCGAAGCCAAAGGTAAGGAATTTACTTTCGTCGGTTATTGCGATGAGTCAAAAGCCTATAGATTGTGGGATCGGCGAACAAATAACATCATCAAGAGTCGGGATGTAAAAGTTTTTGAGAAAATCGATGTTAACCACATTGATGAATTTGTTACTATTGAGACAGAACATTGTGACGAGCAAAATGAAAACATTGAGGTGACAACCAAACAAGAAAACACTGACGAATTGATCGATGAACAGCTAGTTGAAGAAGAATACAATAACAGTGAAAGATTTTGTTTGGACGATCAGAAGCAGGAGGAGAAAAGTAAAGAAGTTGTTGAGAGGAATATTGCGAAAGCTGATAAAGAGACGCCAAGGTCAAAGATGAAACGCAAAGGAGGAAAACCGCAAGTAGTTCGAGATGGTATAAAGCTGAGGGCACGGAAAATAAATACTGAGGAGAATTCGGCTACTTTGGCGTTAGGTGAAGCTGCAGTTGCTGAAAAAGGTACTAATTTGGATCCTGAATCTGTATCGGAAGCTCTTAATGGACCAGAAAGAGAGGAATGGTTAGATGCGATGGAGAGCGAGTACAGTTCTTTGATGGGAAATGGAACATGGAAATTAGTGGATCGTCCAGTGAATGAAAATGTAATTAGCAACAAGTGGGTATTCAGACGTAAGCGCAACAACGATGGATCGATTGCCAAATATAAAGCGCGATTAGTGGCAAGAGGTTGCGAACAACGCTATGGGATTGATTATGAGGAAGTGTTTGCACCGGTTGCACGCTATGAAGCCATTCGTGCATTCTTTGCGACTTGTGCTGAAAAACAACTTCATGTTCATCAGATGGATGTAGTATCCGCTTACGTTCAAGGAGATCTGAATGAGGTAATATTTATGGACCAGCCGGATATGTTTAAAACTAATAACAATAAGGTATGTAAACTCTTAAAACCTCTCTACGGTCTTAAACAATCTGGCAGGCAATGGTACCAGAAGCTTACAAACCATCTGGAGTCAATGCATATGAAAAAATCTGATGTCGAGCCGTGCATTTTTATATCAGGCGCAAATGAAACGGAGGTAATTGTTGTAATATACGTTGATGATCTATTGATTGCAGCTGCTGATATAAATGAACTAAACCGTGTCAAAGAACTTATGAAAAATAAGTTCCAAATGAAGGACTTGGGACAAGTCAGTACAATTTTGGGGATAAACGTCACAATAAATAACAATATGAAGGAAATAAAACTCGATCAAAAGAAGTTCATAAGTGATCTTTTGCAGAGGTTTCGAATGGAAGACTGCAAACCAGTTACAACACCAATGGATTGTAAGTCGAAGATCAGCAAGGAAATGAGTCCGAAAACCCCTGATGACATTAAGGACATGGAATCTGTACCATATCGCGAACTCATTGGAAGTTTGATTTATTTAGCCAATGGAACAAGGCCCGATATTTCATTCGCGGTAAGTTGTTTAAGTCGCTTTTTAGAAGATCCTGGAAAAAACCACTGGATAGCAGCAAAGCGAGTTCTTCGATACCTAAAGGGGACCCGAGAGTACTGTATTCGATATCGACAAAATAAATCTGATTTGATAGGATATGTTGACTCGGATTGGGCAGGAGATCTTGATGATAGGAAATCGTGTTCAGGGTTCGTAATCCAGATGTCCGGAGGACCTATCAGTTGGAAGTCCCAGAAACAAAAATCAGTTGCTTTGTCTACCATGGAAGCAGAATATATGGCGCTTTCTGAAATAACTAAAGAAACTTTATTTTTGCGAAAACTATTTTCAGATATTGGTTTGGGTGAATTTGTGTTGGAACCTACAGTCATTTACTGTGACAATCAAAGCGCCATTCAACTATCAAACAGCATTAGTCATCACGGCAAGAGCAAGCACGTTGACATTCGATACCATTTTTCGCGAGAGGCACAAGACAGAGGGGAAATCAAGATCCAGTATAAGCCAACCGAGGAGATGGCAGCCGATATTTTGACGAAAGGATTGCCGAAAAATAAGAACGACAAATGCATCGAAATTTTGCAAATATGTAATCATTGAATTAATTTTTTTTTACAACAATTTGTTATCATCTTTTTGAAATCATACATTTACATAAATTTTAAAGGCATAGTTGATAGGAGGAGTGTTAGAAATATATAACAATTGTATTTGCATACAGTAATCAACTAACCTTATACATACATATTATGAATTCATTACACAAGCTTAAAGTCAGTTATTATTACTAATACATACATGTACATATTAACAGTTTGTATAGGTACTTATATATATTACATTGTAACTAAGTTCCATTCTTCTTCTAACCATCAACCGATTAACTTGTTCTCTTTTTTCTTAACCTAATACTTAATCTTAATTATACCTAAATAAATTAATCTAAAGTTGAGTCGTCTTTTTATTACTAAACCAACAATTATATATAACTATTAAAGCCGTCAATACAGATCATAATTCCTGGATAAATTAGAGCCAAATGTTGTGATTAAACACAGTTCAGTGCTAATAAGATCAACATGGAAAAAGAACTTTGCGAAAGCACTATGAAAAAAGAAAAATGTCTTAGAGTGTACTGTCATCGAATCAACAGGTATAGGATACCTTGTTTCTTTGCCTAACAATAAAGATGGATTATTGAATTGGACTAATTATAAAAGAAGAATTTATGGACCATTTGTTAATGAAAAAAATTAAAATGTAGAATTATAAGAGAAAGGATGTATATATTGATTTGATTAATATTGAATAATAAATAAAACACAGTTATTTAAAAAAAAGTTTCTTTGTTTTTTTTTTGACACGATCAACAAATCTTCAATTCTCATCATACAAAAGAATGAATAGGAAACACTCCAGCATTGTTTACTTTATCATAATAAACATTTGTTTTTTATTTATCTTCTTTGAGCTTCTGATACTTAATATTTGTTTCTTTCTTCTTAGTTTCTGGTGATGACGATGATGATGGTGATGATGATGATGATGATGATGATTTGAAGGGATTTCTAAAAACTGTATACTGTAGTTTCTTAGGAATGAAATCCTTCAGACTAGAATTTCGTTTAGCTCCGTTCTGATCCAATTTAGCAAAGACAACTGACGTCATTCTGCAGTTGGAAACAGTTAAATAGTGGATTACCTCATTGATGTATTTGCCACAACAACCAAAATAAATAATCTGATCTGAATGAGTAGACCCTGGAAACCGTTCACCCCCTCTCAGCATTGTTACCTATTCGCATATCTCTCCTCATCCTCTGAATCAGTGCTTTTTACTACCTTTGTTCAATAAAAACAATTTTCGTTAAAACATTATAGTCAGCACTACTACCCATTTCAGCCAACAGTAAAAGTAAAGAATCTGATCTACGTTCATTCTGCTTTGGTAGAACCTTAATCTAGCTCAACTCATTGAAGCAGCATTTTACCTTGAGTGCAAAGAGTAGGATCTCAAAGCTTTAAGTGCGCCTTGATTAAAAGTTTCTTTATTTTTTATTTACATGATCAACAAGTCTTTTATCCCCATCATAAAAACGAATGAATAAGAAATACTCCAACATTGTTTACATATCGTAATAACATTTTTTTTTTATCTTCTTTCAACTTCTGTTAGGTACTTTACATTTGTTTGTTTCTTCTTGTTAGTCTCTGATGATAATGATGATGATGATTCGAAACGATATGGATTGAAATCGATATCAGCGATGCGTTGACCTCTTGCTCTATTCCTTTATTTTTTCATTTGATACATATACAAATAGTTTTTTTTATGAAAGCGCAGAAACATATACATACACATTGGTCTTGAATACCTGATGATCATACGCTTGACCATTATGAGCCAAAACAATAACTTGTTGATCCTGAATATTCCACTAGCTCTCCGTCAACAAATTCCATATAAAAAAAAAATATGGTCGAAAGATAAAGAGACCAAGACTTTTAAACATGTCGAAACATGAATATTTCCACTGGATGAGTAGACATTGGAAACTGTTCACCCCCTCTAATCACTGTTTCCGTCATATTGTCGAAAGATAAATAAACAACATATTCATATCCGTCAGCAAATTCCACCGAAAAAAAATATGGTCGAAAGATAAAGAGACCAAGACTTTTAAACATGTCGAAACATGAATACTCCCACTGGATGAGTGGACCCGAAACGGTTCACCACCTCTCATCCCCCTCTCACCATTATTTCCCGTCCGCCTACAAATATATTTCTTCCCTCTCGCTCTGACTCATTGCTTTTTACTTACTTCGCCCAATAAAAACAATTTTCTTTGAAACATTATAGTCAGCACTACTACCTACCCATTTCAGCCAATAGTCAAAATAAACAATCTGATCTGGATGAGTAGACCTTGGAAATCGTTCACCTCCTCTAATTATTGTTTCCCCTCCATCAGCGAATATAAACAATCAGATCTGGATGAGTTGACCTTGGAAATCGTTCACTCCCTCTCATCCCCCTCTCATCATTGTTTCCCATCCGCCTTCAAATATTCTTCTTCTCTCTCGCTTCGACTCAGTGTTTTCTATTTCCTTCGTCCAATAAAAAAAAAAAAACCATTTCAACCAACAGCCAAATAAACAATCTGATCTGGATGAGCAGACCCAGGAAACCGCTCACTCCCCCTCTCATCATTGTTCCCCCAGCTGCCCAAAATAAACAATCTGATCTGGATGAGTAGACCCAGGAAATCGTTCACCCCCCTCTCATCATTTTTCCCCCTTCGCCCTCAAACGTAAACAGCCGCATATCTTTCCTCTCCCTCTGACGCTTTTTACTTCCTTCGTCCAATAAACAAAACAAAAACACCAATATGCATATGTACATACATACATATATGACACGCGACTGCTTTGAAGATGACTCATATATCGCCACATCAGATGCAAATATACACACATACATACATACCTACGTACATACATACACACATACATAAAAACAAACATATGTACATACATACATACATATACACTAGCATACATATACACATACAGACAGACAGACATAAAAAAAAAATGTAACCCGATACATTCTTTATGTAAACAAAAACAAAGAAAAAAAACTTTATGTAAACAAAAACCGGAAGCGGCAAACATCAATCACATTCCACGACACTTTAATGGGCAATTAAAAATGTTCCCACGCTTATGTAAACAAAAATGTAACCTGATACCCCTCCCAATGTAAACAAACATCTCCCCTCTCGCTCACTCTCACACAAACATCTTCCCTCTCGCTCTGGCTCAGAATTCCTCGTCTTAACTACCTACTTCCATCGCTCGAGTAGACGGCACTGCAACCTTTCCTCCAATTTTATTTTATAGCAATAGACAAAATCTAATATTAGAAACACCAAATTTCTTCCAACTAATGCGAAGCATAAACATATCAGCTCAATACGATGAAATTGAAGAAGCTTGGGAAAAGAGCAAGACCTTTCTACGAGCGCGCAAAGTACACACATCACATACAACACCAAGTTCAAAAGAGACCAGTGCATTAAATTCTTCCGAATAAGAGTCGGAAAGACCCTACTTAGTAGCAGACACCTGTTTAACCAGGCAGCGGCAGAGCAATGTGAGCAGTGTAGGACAGTGTTCTCTGTATGGCACATATTCGTTGACTGCCGAATATCGAGACAAGTTCCCCATCCAATGGATCTAAAAGAAGCAGGAAAAAAGCTCCTTAACCCAACAAATAACCATACAATCGATAACATAAAAACTCCACAACAAGTTCAGCGACATTTAAAACAAAATTACTTATACCAATAGATATGTAAATAACTTACAAGACGGCATCAAATGGTCTATGTTACCCGAATGCCTTGATCTATAGAACTTACTAAATTTATTTTATAAGCTTCTTATAAATTAATAAATAAATAAATAAATAAATTCACCAAAAATTGTTTTAATTGCAGGTTTATACTTGACACACCAGCCAAGTATTTACGTTGTTAAATACTAGCTGTACCGCCTTGATTCGCCCGTGTCTAAAAAATATAGTGTTACTTACAATACATACACTGTCATTTAGTTCGAAGAATGGAAGACAATGCGATCGCACACCAAGATTTGCAAACTACCAACAAATACAATCTACAAAAGAAGTGTGGATTGTGCTTGTGTTTTTAATTAGTGACATTTCGCCAGTAAGTGGCATTCGTTAGTGTTTTTACTTTTGAATTACACAATTTAAATAATATTGCGCATAAATTAATTTAAAAATCGGCCTATAATACGCACAGGATGTTAAAGAACACGAATACGAAGTTTTACTTTATTGTGTGTATTAGTTTTTTTGTTTATCGTGGCAGAAGATTGACAGGTAAAAGCGTGACATTGAGATTTATATATTAGTATGTATATAATACATATAATAATATGTATAATAAGTATACATATATGATATGATTCGGTTTGTTCGAAATGGTTTGTATATTTTACTAGCTGACAAGTCCCCGCCTTCCATTTTTAAGATAAAAACAAGTATTTTCACCTAGGACGATTCTATAGGCCATATTATGTAAGTACAATACGTAGCCCATATTGCCAGGATTTACTGAAAATATGAAATATGTAAAAGCCTATTTCTGCTTCACTTCTATCTACTACATATTTTGCCGGTCATGGATGATATCCCAAATACATGGAGAGATTTGGACACGATACCTCATTTACTTTGCCCGAATGCCCAGAAAAAGAAATTATGGAATACGTAATATTCCATAGCAGACGGTTCACAGAAGGAGACCCAAATCGAATAGGTTAAAGAAGGCGGTTGCAATGTATTTTTTAATAATATTCAACATCTACTATTTGCACAGTCTTCGCCTAGCTCTCGAAGCATACGTCGTATTGACTTACTCAGTGTTACTAGTTGGTATTCCCTAAGTGCACTCCTTTTTCAGAAGACCTATCTCGCTCACTCATCCGATTGTTTACTTTACCTTCTTCATTGCCGCGTGTTTACTTTTCCACGCGCACTACTAATTGATTTCAGTAAAATCATGGCCCCTGGGCCAAATAAAATAAAGCCCGGGAACAGGCTTAGCGTGCTGGCAGAAACCAATGCGCCGAATTTTGAGCCCCGATCAAAAGAAAACCAAACCCGCAATCAGTGACGAATTCCCCAATCTTCCACCCAACTCTAACCTCAAAAATCCAGGATTCGTACTAATTTCCGCGGAAGACGACAAACAACCATTCACATTCGTAAGCATATTCGTTTTAAAAAAGGCAATAGATGCAATTAGCACCGAGTACGACAATATATCCCAGTTGAAAGATGGTAATCTAATCATCCTCACACAAACCCCAAAAGGTCGCAGACAAATTTTTAGGGATCACTAATCTCGTTAACCAATGCCCTGTAGTTGCCAAACTGGACGCAAATCTTAACTCCCCCAAAGGCATTGTGGGCGTCACGGGGCGTCTGATTAATTTCGTGTAGAGTAAAATTGTAGCCGAGATGAAGCCACAAGGTGTGATCGACGTATACAAATTTACCAAACATGCCAAAGGCAACCAACGCCCAACGGGTCTAGTCCTCTTCACATTCGATCTCTATCAGATACCCAACACAGTAGAAATAGGTGCAATGAGATGTCGCCATTGTCAATTACTTTGCCACACCACTAAAAGAACAAAACCTGCGTGACATGCAACCTCCCCCCCCATAATTAGCGCAATTGCTCGGAAGACTCATCTACTTCTTACTCCAAATATGCATTATGGCAGAAGGCAGGCGTACCTACCAACAGACACAGCCCCTACACTCGTCCACCTTTACTCTCACATATGCAGAGAAAACTAGACAATCACTCCACTTCTCTTGGCACAAAACCCCCAAACTTACACCCCCAATGGAAACAATAACCCAACAAAACTCCAACCCCCGCGAAACTTATAAATAACTCACCTCCCAATCTCTCTGCACAGAACACATAGATAACCAAAAGCCAACAACTTTAAAACCACTTATTCCAAATTGCCTACGGTTTGTTCATTTACGGAAACTCACCCAAATCAACTATCAACGCCATTAAAGCTCCCTATCTCCAAGCTGCCCGCAGAAGCATCGGAACAACTCCAACATATTAGCAGAAGCCGGGCTTCCAACGATAGAAGAAAGAATCGAAGTCTCACTTGCTAAACTTTCCATAAGGCTAATAGACTCAAACCACTCAATAATCGGTAAGGATGTGGCTTCAGCAAAAAACAGAAAAATTCAAAAACGTTCTGTTGCACAAAATCTTGAACTACCTCACAAGATAATAACAAAAGCTGCGCCATTATACCCACCGTGGAGCATAAAACCCACATCGTTTATCCTGGACTAGACACGGTACGACAAAACCAGCACACCAAAAGATGTTTTTTTCAAGCATCATTCCAGTGCACCTCCTCAACCTTCAACCCTCATAAATGAAAATGGCCCATTGTTATTCACAGGACTTCTCCCATCACATGCATCCATCTTTACTGCGGAAGCTACAAAGCAGCAGGCCTATGCAGCGATGCCAGATGTAGGGATTTTTCCCCGTTTTGGGGAATTTTTCACTTAATGGGGAAAATTCACACACATTTATTAATTTTACATATTTAAAAATAAAACTTGGGTACTTAACTTTCAAATAAATACCAAACACGGAAGAATTACCGCGGGATATAGCTCTAAACATATTTAGAACTCAACACAACCTTCACTCACAGTCACAGGCGTCATTAACTTCAACCGTCAACCCTCTGGCAAAGTCAATATCTGCTGTGAAGTTCGCTGTGAATTTTCTGCGCTCAACATTTTCAAAACAAAAAATGTATAATTCTTCGTTTCTTTGTATATTAAAAAGACAATGGGTATGAAAAGTGTTTTCATATACAATAAATACATATTTGTATCTAACTGTAATACATATTTGTAAATATGTAGGTACAGTGGTGACAAAATAAATAGAACATATGTATAGGTTTATTTTGTTCATTTGTAGAATTTGGGTATTTAACTATTAATTATGTCAATAAAATTTTTGTTTCCTGTTGCAATAACTAGTATAAAGCAAATAACACAGATTTGCAGGCAAAAAATAAAAAAAATAAAATATAATATTCCTATACTATAATTTCTATCCAAAATTGGCCCACATTTGTAGCCGTAGATCTGTCAATTTTGTTGTCCATGTAATTTCACAAGTTCTCAATCGGATTGAGACTACGGGGACTATGCAGACCAACTTAAGATATTAATCTTTGGAGCTAGTAACCACTGCTTCACAGATCTAGTATTTTGCTTCAGGTCATTATTGTGCTTAAGCTTTCATTTCAGCGAAGTACTTTTGCATACGGAAGTAAAGGGTGATTTTTTAGCTGGTTTGGTTTTGGCAACACTGGTTTTGACAGCTGACGTGTGTTTAGTACCTTGTGTCACTGTCAAACAGCTTCAGTTTGGGTTGCAATTTAACCATGGATCGTCTTACAAATGAACAACGCTTGCAAATTATTGAATTTTACTATCAAAATTCGTGCTCGGTTCGAAATGTTCATCGCGCGCTGCTTCCATTTTATGATCGGCATTCTCGACCTTCTGAGCAGTCTATTCGGAAGATTGTGACCAAATTTCGCACCAAATTTACTTTGTTGGACATTAAACCACCAACACGTTTACGTACTGTGCGTAGTGAAGAAAATATTGCGGCCGTATCAGCTAGTGTGACAGAAGACCGCGAAATGTCGATTCGGCGCCGTTCCCAGCAGTTAGGCCTTTGTTACAGCACTACGTGGAAAATTTTGCGGAAGGATTTGGGCGTAAATCCTTTTAAGATACAGCTGGTGCAAGAACTAAAGCCAGCCGACCTACCACAACGCCGCAATTGCGAGGCGAGTTTGGTGAACAGTTAATTTCACGTTTCGGGCCGGTCAATTGGCCGCCTAGATCGTGCGATTTGACACCATTAGATTATTTTTTGTGGGGGTATGTCAAGGCTAATGTCTATAGGGACAAGCCCGCTTCGATTGACGCACTGGAAGCCAACATCCATGCATTCATTCGTGAGATACCGGCCGATATGTGTGAAAGAGTATGCCAAAATTGGACTCAGCGGATGGGCTACCTGAGACGCAGCCGCGGTCAACATTTGCATGAAATTATCTTTAAACATTAAATTGCAAGGTTCAAACTATCGATTCAAATAAATATTTCATTCATTTTTTCGAATTTTTTGTGTTTTTTTTTTAAAAAAAGTTCTCAACCTCTTAAAAAATCACCCTTTACAAACTGCTCCTTAGATTTCCTTGTAACTTTGGTCCATAATACCCTCAATACGATATATGGATCAAACGCCCCGTACCATGTAAGAACACCCTATACCCATACAATGATGCTGCCACCATCATGTTTCAACGTCTTCAGGGTATATTTAGAATTGTATTCTAGGTTAATGCCGTGTCCAGACTAAGTTAACCAACTTTCACAAAATGACGTTTATTTTGTTATGGTACAGAAATTTAAAGTGCATAATATGCCGATAGTTTACCACTGTAAAGTGGACAAAAAAGTCCCATAATCGAATTGCTTATTCAAAACATGTTATATGATCTTAAGTCTCTTGGAAAGATTTTCTAAAACTGTGAAATTTTTTTTGTCGCCACTGTATATATATTTTTATAAAATTTTAGTAAAACCGAAATGCAAAAGAAAATGCCATTCAGGGAGCACCGACAGCGGGTCATTTTCAGATGAATTATTAACAGCTGCAGATCTGGGAAAACTTTTACTTTTCTATAATGAATCAAAATGGGGAAAAAATGTTTACAGAATGGGGAAAATTTTCAAAAATATTCCCCAAAATGGGGAATTTCAGCAAAAAATCTGGCATCACTGGGCCTATGTCTTTAAGATCGTGGCAAGCATATCATCTGCTCAGACAGCTTGTCGGTTATTAATGCAATTAAGAACCCTAATCAGGATTCCGAAGTTATATCCAATATAAGAGACTGTCTGTCTAGAGCTTTTAATAAAATAAAAATAATGTGGGTCCCAAGTCATGTCGGTAAAAAAGGAAATGAGCTAGCTGATTTAGAGGCTGGTCTCGCCCACCGAGCTCCACTCTACCAGTTCGACACCGCTACTAAACTAAGATCAACACAAAATTTAGAAACCGACTGGCGCACCTACCACCATAGTTACGCCCTCTATAACCCTGATCCCTCCCGGCCACTGTACACACAACCATGACAAAGAGGGCAAACACCATATTTACAAGGCTCAACACCTACTAAAAGGACAAGCTCCTCCAACATGTACCATCTGCAACTTGCACTACAACGTTGGCCATATTCTAGGAGCTATTCTAGATACAAATATTAACACTATCACTAATAATATTAATTAGGTTTTAAGGAACAGATTCTGAGCGTGAAAACCAAGAAATTCAATACCTAGACTTTGACCCTAAAAAAGAAAACTTCTCAATCGTCTGTTTTGTTGGAATTTAGATCAGTTTTAAGAGCTTTAAAATACGCATCTTTTAAGTCCAAAATTATATTTCTACGTGCTCTAAAAGCTGAGCAATATTAATAATATCTTTGCAAAATGTAATTTTTTATTACGTTGCAAATAGTTTCCAATGTTAAAATAAGTGAATATACTTTAGAAGTTTTGTTTCATGTAGGTAACGACGAATTTTGAAAATACGATGTAATGATTGGCCGTGAGGTTCTGAGTCAGGGTTGAGGTGTTGTGATCGATTCTGACAGGCTTGATATCTATAAAGCAAAAATCGTTATTCTTAATCGGAGTCTAAGGGCATGTAGATCGTATAAGCAATGACACTGAGCTTAATGACTGTGATAAAACTCGTTTGATGCAAATCTTAAAACAATATTCTAAGTGGTTTATAGAGGGAATTCCGCGAAGTCAGATAACAACTGGTCAGTTGGAAATTCGCTTAATTGATCCGAATAGAACCGTACAAAGGCGGCCGTATAGACTTACATAGCTCGGAAGAAAAGAAACTTGTTAGAAATAAAATAGATGAGTTAATGGCATCAAATATAATACGTCCTAGCTGCTCTCCGTTTGCTAGCCCCATGTTGCTCGTTTGAAAGAAAAATGGTTCCGATCGTCTTTGCGTTGACTATCGTGAATTAAATGCCAACACAATTTCAGATAAATATCCTTCGCCCCTCATATCGGACCAAATCGCAAGATTACGTGGAGCGATGTACTTTTCTTGGTTGGACATGGCTAGTGGATTTTATCAAATCCCCATACATCCAAACTCTATTAAGTGGACGGCTTTCGTTACTTCTTCCCTGAAGGGCAATAAAATTAGCTATGCCTTTTGGCCTGAAAAATGCGTGCCGTAATAAAAGCTGTTTAAGATTATAATTCTTAATTAAATCATGTCATTCTTAATTCATTAATTTGTTAATTTGATTCAATCTCAATTATTTTGATTTCTAAAAAAAATATTGTTTGCATTAATATTTGTTAATTCCGTACCATCATGTTGTGACACACTGTATATATAACTTGTAGAAAAATCGGTTCCAGTTGCATCACAGCAACAATGCACAAGCAAGTTCTATCGCTCCCAAAGCTTAACCGCACAGCAGTGCAAATCATACATTGTGTTGTTGTTAGAAACAACGTTATTTTTGCTTTTTTGGCTGCTGCCTGTGAACTGTCGATGTCGATGCGTGATGATCTCTTCCACTTGGATTTATCTCACAGCCGGAACAACATATTGGTAACAACTCTTAATTGTAAAATAAATTTAAGTGTGGTTTGATTCGCAGCGTTTTCTTTTTTCTCTTTGGCATATCCCTTTTAATCTAATTCGCTTCGGTAAGGGTTTTGCTTGGAGAAATTCGTCGATTCCAAATCATAATTGGTCCTTCGAGCCGGATATAATTGAACTTTCTTCGATTAAATCAAAAAATCCGAAATCTATAGACAATAATTAATTAAAAAATTTTCGGGAAATATCCAAATATATATATATATGTATGTGAAGTGCAATCTCAACACGTGTTGGGGTATATAGACAGTACGAGTAATTGCGCTAAGTATTCGAATAACTTTCTTAAACATTTGGTTTTGTGTTTCGCTACATTCTAATATAATTAAATTGTTGAATTTTGTGGTTAACATGAGCGAATTAATGCATATGCGTGGTAATGCAAAAGGTCGTTTGACTCGTGCAGCGTCCTTTGTAGATTCAATTGTGCCTGCGACTACGTTAGAATTATTAGAAATCAAATTCGCTAAGTTAAATGAAACTTGGGCGGAATTTTCGGCTTTGCATAAGGAAGTTATAAAAAACGCGGCTAATGATACTGAGTGTGAAGACTTTGAAGTTGAGTTTAGTGAATACGAAGAAATGTTCTTTAACGCGCATTCGAAATTGGTAAAATCCATTCGTGAAAGACAGTCTGTTGGAGAAGAACGTGAAGAATCGGCGTTAAAGAAACTCGCGGAACAGCAAACCACGTTCCTAAAAAAACTGAACTCAACTTCAGATAATTCTTCGAAAATGCACCTACCAAAGATATCAGTATCGCCATTTTCGGGAAACTATAAAGATTGGCCCTCGTTTCGGGACTCGTTTATGGGCACAATTGAAACGCATTTCATTACTTAAAATCGTTTTTGCGTGATGATGCTGAAAACTTAATTAAGCATCTAACGATTTCAGATGCAAATTATTTTGAAGCATGGGATCGATTGTAAAAACGGTACGATCGGTCACACCTCATTGTACAGTCATTTATACAAATGTTTCTGTCACTTCCATCCGTAAGCTCGGGTAACGCTCAGACATTACGGAAGGTAACAGACGGTGCAGATGAAGTCATTCGTGGACTCAATGCACTTGGTTCAAATGATTGCGATCCGTGGTTGATTTTTCTCCTGCTCAATAAACTCGATAGCGAGAGTAAGCAAAGTTGGGCTCAACACATAGGTTCGCGAGATGACTGTACGTTTGATGAACTCTTGAAATTTTTGGAATCAAGATGCGATGCACTTGAATCCTGTCAGTCATTATCGCGGTCTATCACAACACGTCGGAAGCCCCAAAGTGAACTTCGAAACCATTTTGCTGAATCGTCGCAGTCAGCTCCGCATTGCCCAATGTGCAAAAATTACCATATTTTGTCCCAGTGTTCAAAATTTACCGCTCTTGACATTGAACCCCGTCGGAATTTCGTTAAATCAAACTCATTGTGCTTTAACTGTCTTCGTGTCGGTCACTCCGCAAACAAATGTCGCTCTTCGTTTCGCTGTCGTGTGTGTAAGTCTCGTCACCACTCCTTGGTCCACCCGCCTGAACAAAATAACTCTTCGTCTTCGATTCGTTCAACTTCTTCTTCGGTTCAACCTCAAGAACCTCAACAAAAGCAAAATCTCATTCAATCTCAACCATCCTGCTCTGCTTCTTCGCCTGATGACTCGTTGATCAATAACCACTCGATCGATGTTGGCTTTTCAAAGCAAACAATCCTACCAACCATATTGGCAATTGTTCAGGATATTCAGGACCATCAGCATGCTCGAATTCCCATCCTTGGAGTGTCATCCACAGCCGTCGGTCATACAAGTGGTTGCATTTCAATGAAACTATGCTCTCGGTCAAACCAAACTCATCTCTTCGTTGACGCATTCATTCTTAACAAGTTGACTTCTAATCTGCCATCTCAGTCACTTGATATATCTGCTTGGTCCCATATTCGAAATCTGGAGTTAGCAGATCCCCGATTTAATGTACCTAGTCCAGTCGACGTACTGCTCGGAGCAGATAAACTATGGTGCATATTCAAGGGGGATCAAATTCAAGGACCGAGGGGGCTGCCCATAGCCCAAAACACATCGTTTGGTTGGGTCGTAACAGGGGAGCTGTTAGACACCCAACAGTCGTATTCTGTCTCAATTCCATCGCTTCATAGTACAGTAGATGTTGACGTTCTGCTACAACGCTTTTGGGAGCTTGATGATGTTACAACTACATAATAATGACGAAGCTGAGCAACATTTTCGTAAAACCTTCACCCGTTCACCTGATGGCAGATATGTCGTACAGCTGCCATTTAATACTCCTTTTCCTGTCTTTGGTGCTTCTCTCAAATCCGCGGTCAGTCGGTTACACTCGATGGAACGTCGTTTTCTACGCGATACAAACTTGCGTAGCATGTACCTGGAATTCATGCGAGAATATATTCGTCTTGGTCACATGGTTCAAATACCCTCAGCTGAATTAGCCAACCGGGGAAAGCATTTTTAGCTACCCCATCATGCCGTTTTAAAACCGGATAGCTCTACAACAAAATTACGGGTCGTGTTCGATGGGTCCGCTAAGGATTCATGTGGCAATTCGCTTAACAGCAAGCTGCTCATTGGCCCTCCAATTCAGCGGGATTTGGTTGGTGTCTGTTTACGCTTTTGACAGCACAAATATGTCTTTACGGCTGACGTGGTTAAAATGTTCCGGCAGATATGGGTGGATGACAACCACTTTGATTATCAGCGGATAGTTTGGCGCGAGAACCCGTCGGATGAAATCAGACATTTCAGGTTACGCACCGTCACACATGGAACGGCATCTGCACCATTTTTATCGGTACGGGTACTCAAGCAGATTGCGATGGACTATCAAATGGAGTATCCAAATGCGGCTCGCGCCTTGTTCAATGATGTTTACGTAGACGACATCATGACCGGTGCAAACTCAACGGAGGAGCTCATCACTCTTCAATCGGAACTGGTAACACTCTTATCCTTCGCGAAACTCGAACTTCGAAAGTGGAATTCTAATTGTTGGCCCTTGCTTGCTCGCTTACCCAAAGACGATTGTGAATTCTCGTGGTTTGATACAGAACGCTCCAAATCGTTGATCAAAGTGCTCGGTATGCACTGGAGTCCTACTTCTGACGAATTCTCATTTCGGATGACAGAATCACGGCTTTGTTCTTCACCTACTCGACGAACATTACTCTCGGAAATTTCTCGAATCTTCGATCCATTAGGATTCTTAGCCCCATCGGTTGTTCTCTTCAAACTCCTTTTTCAGGAACTTTGGTCATCGGAACTGAAGCTCAGTTGGGACGATCCTTTGCCATCAACGCTGGCTGACCGGTGGACTAGCTATCAACGGGAACTTCACTTCTTCGAACAAATACGGATTACCCGACATGTGTTTCCTTCAGTTAATGAGGTTGAACTCCACGGGTTCTCGGACGCTTCATCGGTGGCCTACGCTGCTGTCGTCTACGCTCGCTGTAGAATTGCTGCGAATCAGTTTAAGGTCGTTCTGGTCGCAGCAAAAACGAAGGTGGCGCCGCTTAAACCTGTCTCCATTCCTCGACTTGAGCTCTGTGGAGCTCTTCTTCTTTGCGGTGTCATGAAATTAATCAGGTCATCCATACCACAAAACTCGAAGATCTGCGATTCGGAGATTGTCCTTCATTGGTTATCCTCACCACCTCGTCGTTGGACTACGTTCGTCGCAAATCGGTCAGCTGCAATCCTGGAACAGATTCCTCGATATGCTTGGAAATATATCGCTTCAGAATCTAACCCAGCAGATTCTGCATCACGCGGAGTAGTACCGTCGAATCTCATCGATCATCATCTCTGGTGGACCGGTCCTTCCTGGCTGTCGCTGTCACAAGAGTTTTGGCCAACATCAAGGTTCTCTGTGCCACAACCAGATCCAGCAGTGGTGGAAGCAGACGAAAGACAAGTCCCCAAGCAGGTCTTAACATCATCTACTGTTACGGATGTCCTCAACAATCTCATCCTAAATAACTCGTGTTGGTCTCGGCTGCTTCGAATTGTCGCGTATTGCGTTCGTTTTATTACCCACTCTCGTCATAATCAGTACCACAAGATTCCTCGAGGACGAATTATTTCGCTAAACGAACTTAACACCGCAAGACTCTATATCCTTAAGCATGTGCAACTACAAACTTTCGGGAGTGAAATTCATCATCTCGTACACAATCGGGACTTACCAAATAAGTTCAAACTCATTCGATATAACCCCTTCGTTGATAACGATGGACTCTTACGAGTTGGGGGTCGTATTAAACATTCTAACGTCTCTTATAATATGAAACATCCTATTATTCTTCCTAACACACATGTTTCTTCTATTATAGCCACTGACATTCATAAAAACCATCTCCACCCAGGGGTTTCAGAGACTTTCGCCATCGTTCGCCAACAATATTGGATACTGGGTAGCCGCAATCTTATCCGCAAAATTATCCACATGTGCAAGCCATGTTTCCTGCAGAGAAAGGCCACTAGCTCACAATTCATGGGTGATCTGCCTCAGCAACGTGTCTAAGAAAGTTGCCCATTCGCCAACACTGGATGTGACTACGCTGGACCATTCACCATCAAACTCTCGAGAGGTCGTAAGCCGAAGCTGGTTAAGGCCTATCTAGCACTATTCGTCTGCCTGTGTACTAAGGCAATACATCTGGAGTTGGTAAGTGACCTAACAACTGATGCATTTTTAGCTGCCTTTCGACGTTTCGTATCTCGACGTGGAAAATGTTCCAATGTCTATACTGACAACGGAACAAACTTCCAAGGAGCTCGTCGATGTCTCAACGAAATGCAGAAGTTAGTGTTGTCTCAAACCTACAACGACGATGTTGCTGCTGCTCTTGCATTGGATGGAGTCGAATGGCACTTCATACCCCCGTCGGCCCCACACTTTGGTGGATTATGGGAGGCCGGGGTGAAGGCAGTAAAGCTGCATTTACGTCGAGTTATTGGATCCAATATTCTTACATTCGAAGAATTATATACGGTGTTAAGTCAAATTGAAGCAATATTAAATTCACGTCTGCTTTGTGTATTGTCCGATGAAGATTGCAACCCATTAACCCCCGCACATTTTCTTATAGGTCAACCGTATACCGCTGTACCTGAGCCCAGTTAACTCGAGACGTCACCCAACCGCTTGTCACACTGGAACCACCTGCAATCAATGGTTTTTGGAAACGGTGGCACGTTGAATACATCACCACTCTTCAAGAACGTCCAAAATGGCAAACACCCAAAGTCGAGCTGAAGATCGGGGATATAGTGGTTATCAAATCTTCCGCCAACTAAGTGGCTTCTCGGACGAATTGAAGCTACTCATTCAGGTTCTGATAACCATGTCAGAGTCGCAACCGTGAGGACAGCCCGTGGAATATTCACTCGGCCAATTACCAAGCTGGCAGCTCTCCCATCGTCCTGAAACTAGTTCCAGGGGGGGCGGGATGTTTAAGATTATAATTCTTAATTAAATCATGTCATTCTTAATTCATTAATTTGTTAATTTGATTCAATCTTAATTATTTTGATTTCTAAAAAAAATATTGTTTGCATTAATATTTGTTAATTTCGTACCATCATGTTGTGACACACTGTACATATAACTTGTAGAAAAATCGGTTTCAGTTGCATCACAGCAACAATGCACAAGCAAGTTCTATCGCTCCCAAAGCTTAACCGCACAGCAGTGCAAATCATACATTGTGTTGTTGTTAGAAACAACGTTATTTTTGCTTTTTTGGCTGCTGCCTGTGCATTGTCGATGTCGATGCGTGATGATCTCTTCCACTTGGATTTATCTCACAGCCGGAACAACATATTGGTAACAACTCTTTATTGTAAAATAAATTTAAGTGTGGTTTGATTCGCAGCGTTTTCTTTTTTCTCTTTGGCCTATCCCTTTTAATCTAATTCGCTTCGGTAAGGGTTTTGCTTGGAGAAATTCGTCGATTCCAAATCAAAAGCTTTGGGTGAACTTGCATATTCCTATGTTATTGTCTATATAGATGACATCATGATTGTCGCCAGTACCAAGGAGGAAGCATTTGAGAGATTGCAAACGGTGTTTAGAATTTAATCTAAAGAGGGTTTTTCCTTTTATATTACTAAATGCTCATTCCTTAAGTCGAGTATTGAATACCTTGGATACGAAATTAAGGCGGGTAAGATGCGACCAAATCCACGTAAGATTCAAGCATTGGTTGACTTACCGCCCCCGCAATCTGTAAATCAATTAAAACAGTTTACAGGTTTGGCCTCTTATTTTCGGCAGTTTGTACCTAAATTTTCAGAGTCATTGAAATCGCTATATTTTCTGACGTCTAAGAAGAATAATTATGTTTGGAAGCCAGAGCATGAGCAGATACGCCAGAAAATAATATTTATATTGACCAATGAACCGGTATTGACAATTTTTGACCCACAATATCCCATAGAATTACACACTGCTGCCAGTTCTGAGGGCTATGGTGCAATCTTAAATAGACAGTAAACCTCACGTGGTAGAGTATTATAGTAAATTTTTTTTATTTCCGAGGGTAGGTGAAAATCTTCCATAGACACTATTAGAATAGCAAGCGCGTGCTCATAGTAGTGTCAGATTCTTACTGACCAAAAACACCACCCTTCGATTTAAATTTGTTAGAAACTGCAACTAAGTTATATTACTTATCAAGAAATTTTTCTATCACGAAATATAAACGTTTGGCAGGTTACTTTCCAATGAAAGATCCTGCATATCCGCAATTTAGATGCAGTTAATCTTTATCTCGCCAAGTCGAAAGGTTTTGTCCTTTGTAGTCGGCACAATAAATTGCTTTCATCCAAAATAAGTAGGACTGTATTATTAACATGTCCGATTATTCGATTTCTATGTTTTCGCGTGAAGCTTCTAGTTTCAGCTTCGATTGTCGGAATTCCGAGATCCCTGTGGATATCGTCGTTTCTAATATACCACGATGCTTGGACAATTTCCCTAAGCACTTTATTTTGAAAGGTCTGTAAAATATTGGCATTTGTTTTCTTGGTACAACCCCAAAGTTGTATACCGTAGGTCCACACCGACTTTAGCACTTGCTTGTATAAAAGCAGTTTGTTGTCCGTGCTGAGGTGGGAATGTTTCCCGATCAACCAGTACATTTCTCTATATTTGATATCTAGTTCTTTGCGTTTCATTTTCACGTGCGAATTCCACTTCAGCCTTGCGTCGAGTGTCATTCCCAGTTATTTGGCTTCATTTGCAAAGGGTATTCGGGCCAAATTTATAAAAATTGGCAAGTCATTAATTTTCCTATAAGTGAAATTCAGGAGAACAGATTTAGTTCCGTTAAGGGCGATCCGCCAGTCCTTCGTCCATTCAGTTACTTTATTTAATGCGCTTTGCAGTTTGGCAGTCGTTTCCTCGATTGTTTTACCTACTGCTAGGATAGCGGTGTCGTCGGCAAACGTAGCAAGGATAGTGTCATCTTCTTTCGGTATATCACTAGTATATAACAGATAGAGAAGCGGCCCCAGAACGCTTCCTTGCGGTACGCCGGCCAAAATTTCTTTGAGCTCTGAGTATTCGTTTCCATTTCTAACACGGAAGAGTCTATTCCCGAGGTATGAATTCAGAATTTCGTATAGGTATACGGGGAGTACTTGTCGTAATTTGCATTTCAAGCCATCGTGCCACACCTTATCAAAGGCTTGCGAGACGTCAAGAAATACGGTTGAGTATATCTTTTTTTCTTCTAGTGCTTTTTCGATTACGTTAGTAATTCTATTGACCTGGTCAATCGTCGAATGCTTACTTCTGAACCCAAACTGGTGGTCAGGGATTTTATTATTTTCTTCTATAACCGGTTGGAGACGCCTTAGTAATATCCTAATATTATAGCAAATGTACAGCTTCAGCAGAGTCACGATATCACTCATATGAACTGGAAACATTACCTGTTTTCAATGCAATGAAACTTTTTCGGCATTACTTGCAGGTTCGCAAATTTGTAGTGTGTACCGATTGTAATTCATTACAGGCTAGTCTTACCAAAATTGCTTTAACGCCAAGAGTTCATCGTTGGTGGGCATATTTGCAGTACTTTGACTTTAGCGTCGAGTATAGAAAGGGAAAGCGCATGGCGCATGTGGATTTCTTTTCTCGTAACCCGTTGCCAGTAGAACCCAAATCGATTGTTAAGACTGATGAAAAACGTGTAAATTTGACCGAAATCACAGACAATTGGCTTCTTTGCGAACAACAACGAGACCCCGAAGTATCCACTATTGTTTCTAAGTTACGTAATAGTGAACTAAACAACGACATGGCAAGAACATATGAGTTAAGGGCTGGAACACTTTGCCAGAAAATACAAAGAAATGGCAAGACCTTGTGCTTACCTATGATCCCGAGGTCTTTTAGGTGGGCTGTGATTTATCATGTTCATTATGCCCAGCCTAGGCTGGGAGAAAACCCTTGACAAAGTATATGACTACTATTGGTTTGAAAACATGTCTAAAAACGTTCGCAAATTTGTAGATAACTGCATTACTTGCAAATTCTCTAAACCACCTTCAAGCTAAATTCAAGCAGAATTGCACCCTATTCCCAAAGTAGACATACCGTGGCACACTATTCACATTGACATAACGGGGAAGTTAAGTGGCAACAATGATTTGAAGGAGTATGTTATCGTTCAAATTGATTCTTTTACAAAGTTTGTTTATTTCTATCATACTGTTGGATACACACCAAATTATCCAAGCGAACATAGCTAATAGCTGTCACTTGCTAACAGGTGGCTAACCTTATTGTACTCACTCTTGATTACGCAGCCAACGAATAAAGTCCAGTTGATTAATAGAGAGTTTTATTTCTTTCGTACTTACATACACAACATATTGTGGCGACGAGGTAATTTAATTGTTTTTAGAAAAAAAAAGAAGAACTCAACGTGCAATGGACCCGGATCAATTTGACTTGTTCCTAAGAAACCAGAAGGATATTTTAGAAAGGCAACAGGAGCTGATGAAGTCGCTTTTTGAGGGATCGTTGAACAGCAGCTCAGCACCGGCATCCACATCAATTAAACCATCTGCAGAGAGGATTATGGAAACATTGGCAAATGGCTTGACTACGTTCGTTTATGACCCCGAGAACGGTTTGACATTTTCTGAATGGTTTGGCCGCCATGAAGATGTTTTCAACGTGGACGGTAAGGAGCTGGACGACGCATCAAAGGTGAGGTTGCTGCTAAGGAAATTAGATGAGACAACGTACAATCGCTACTCTAACCTAATTCTACCGAAAAAATCACGGGACTTGAAGTTCGAGGAAACGGTGAAAAAGTTAACGGAAATATTTTCTCGTAAGACATCACTTTTTGCAATCCGTTATAACTGTTTGAAGATGGAGAAAAGATCATGCGAGGATTTCCAAACTTATGCAGGCATTATCAATAAGAAATGCGAAGATTTTAATCTTTCATCAATTACTCCCGATGTTTTTAAATGCCTTATGTTCGTTTGTGGTCTGACAAGTGCGAGTGATATGGACATCAGAACACGGTTGCTAGCTAAGCTGGAGGCTGATGGAAGCAGCTTTCAGACTTGGCTAACGAGTGTGAGCGCATAATTATGTTAAAGCACGATGTCGCACTTGTTGAAGGTCGGTCTGAGGACATGCAGGTTAGAGCACTACGTCAAGGGAAGCCGAAGAGTAAAACACCGCCGAAGAGTCCGTGCTGGTTTTGTGGCGGTATGCATTATGCCGAGAAGTGTTGGTATAAGGCACATAAATGTACTGATTGTGGACGTCAAGGGCATAAGGAAGGATTCTGTGAGAGTGTGAACAGGAACACCAAGACAAAAAAGCATTTTAAAAATAAATTTCCTAACCACTCACGAGCTAATTCTGATTCCAAAATTATCTTTTCAGTATCTAAAGTGGATCATGCAGGCAGGCGAAAGTTTATACGCTTGCAAGTAAATGGGAATCCAGTGCAACTGCAGATCGACACAGCGTCGGACATAACCATACTTTCGGAAGACACATGGTTTTCCATTGTATTGGAAGTCCAAGTATCCAGTCTACAACACATTCTGCTAGGAATGCTAGTGGGCAAACTCTTGTGTTAACTGGGGAGTTGCAGTGTCACGTCTCGTTCAGAGACACAAAATTCGAAGGCATTGGGTGCATAACCAGTATTCCCCAGTTAAACATATTGGGAATAGACTGGATTGATGCATTAAAATTATTTGACGTCCCCATAAACTCTATTTGTAACCAAGTGGTAGGTACAGACAAAGAAACGCAGTGTACGCAGGCTATTCAGCGGGAAGAACGTGATCTGAAGGCGAAGTATGTAAGTTTATTCGATGGTTCGATGGGCTTGTGCACTAAGGCAGAAGCTGTTTTGCGACTGAAACCAGGAGCTGTTCCATGCTTTCGGTCTAAAAGACCAGTACCATTCGCCTCACTTCCACTGATAGATGAGGAAATCAATCGCCTGGAGAAGCTGGGTGCAGTGAAGCGAGTCGATTTTTCACAATGGGCTGCTCCAATCGTGGCAGTTCAAAAGGCAAGCGGTGGTGTGAGGATCTATGCAGACTTTTCCACAGGGCTAAACGATGCGTTGGAGCCAAATCAATTTCCACTACCGTTGCCGGAAGAAACATTTATTACGCTGCAGGGAGGTAAATATTTTTCGACCATTGATCTGTCCGATGCATATTTGCAGGTTAAAGTGAGTGCAGAATCACAAGAGCTATTGACAGTCAATACCCATCAAGGACTTCTGCAGTACCAAAGACTACCTCTCGGAGTAAAGCCGGGACCAGGAATATTCCAACAAATCACAAGCACGATGTTGACTGGACTGAAAGGGGTAGTGCCATTTATTGATGACATCATCGTAGCGGCGGAATCTATTCAAGCGCATAGGCACATACTTGAGAGTGTTTTGCAGCGCATCCAAGATTGGGGATTTAAATTTAACTACGATAAATGCCAATTTTTTCAACCCGAGGTGAGATTTCTGGGTTTTGTAATTGACAGGAACGGACGAAGGCCCGACCCAACGAGAATAAAAGCAATTGCACACATGCCGGAACCAAAAGACACTACAGAGGTACGTTCATTTTTGGGTATGATAAATTTTTATTCGCAGTTTATCGCAAATGTACGTGAAATACGTGCCCCCATGGATAACTTACTCAAGAAGGATGTGAAGTTTTGTTGGTCAGATGAATGCCGCACTGCCTTCAACAACGCTAAAAAGGCACTCCAATCGGAATTACTTCTAGTGCACTTTGATCCGGCGAAGGATATCATAGTCGCTGGGGATGCATCAAAAGATGGCATTGGTGGTGTTATGCTGCAAAGATTTCCGGACGGTTCAAAGAAACCTGTAGTGCATGCTTCAAGGGCTTTGACTAAAACGGAGCAAAATTACAGCCAGTCCGAGAAAGAAGCACTGGCACTGGTATTTTGTGTGAAGAAATTTCACAGGTGGATTTATGGCAGGAAATTTTTGCTTCAGACAGATCATCAGCCGCTATTGGCCGTTTTTGGATCAAAAAAAGGAGTTCCAGTCTACACCGCACATCGATTGCAGAGATGGGCATTAACTCTGCTCACATATGACTTCAAAATTGAATACGTAAGTACTCTAAAATTTGGATATGCTGATGCGTTATCCCGATTAATAAATCGTCAAGCTGTTGAGAAGGAAGAGGATTTTGTGATCGCTGCAATTCAAATTGAAGCTGAAGTCAACAAAGTTTTATCAGACTCTATCAAAAATTTACCAGTCAAGTTTCACACAGTGCAGGAAGAAACTGCAACTGATCCAATTTTGAAGCAAGTTCGACATTTTCTTCTTACAGCCAAAGGGACCATAAGATGCTGGTATTATATTCCCTAAAAAGTTTTAGAAGTTTGAAAGAGTTATTTCTAGCTCCCAGACACTCATAATCAAACCACTTTTGTTTTGGGATTTTATTTTTCCTTATGGGCAAGTTCGGATCTGCTTTTTTAATCATACTCGTAAGGGCATCGACATCCGGTAAAATATCCACTGTGTGCAATCGCTCAAGTTCAACATTTAAATTACTGCGATACATATTTCGCGTTCGGTCATTCCACACTAGTTTTGGTAAGAGTCCTAATTGCCTTATACTCCTCTCATTCGTAGGCCTAGATACCAAACAATTAACTTCGAGTGGCATATGGTCCGAGAAAGTCTCCATGCCTATCCGAAAATCACTAAGGAGGAAGTTCCAAATTCCAGAGATGCAACAGTAGTCAATTACTGAGCATGCCTTTCCACGGATAAATGTGTACTCTCCGCAATAATCGCCTTCACAACTTCCATTTAGAATACTGCAGTCGTATGCATCCGCAAGATCAAGTAATTTTCTACCCTTATGGTCACAAATTGCGTCTTTGGAAGTGCGGTTTATGCGCATTGTGGGTATTTTGTAACCGCTCACAAAATTATTTTGAGAAAGTCCTAGCCGACCATTAAAGTCACCAATGAGCATCAAATTTGTTTCCCTTAAGTTCTGTACTACTTCCTTAAGATTTTCATAATCGCGTTGCCACACGCTGTTATTCGTTCTAACATCGAGGACATACGATTCTTCCACTCTTTTAAAATTAACCTCTGCGTAATTAAGACCCTTTCGATAACCATATACCTCTCCACCACTTCCTCTCCTAAATGTTGACGATTTAATTGCAGGTATCCACTTCAATTCGTAATTTAAAAATATTTTTTCAAATCTCTTCTCTTCATTTTCTAATACATGGGTTTCGAACAATACAAAGATGTCGAATTTTTTGACATAATTAAAAAAGTTTGTAAATAATAATTTATTCTTTAATCCAGCTACGTTATAACTTAAAATACTTAATTTAATATTATTTCTATTCTGGTAGACTTTTGTGCATCAAGCTTTATGTGAAGACGTACTTGCGTGTCCACCCAAACGGTTCTCAGCAATCACTTTTTTTTTGATAGCGCTGGCAGCATTGACATTTTGTGACATATTTGACGTTTCACGAGCATTGTTTACAAGTTCATTCATAAATTGTTTCGGTTGTAAAATGTCTCCAACTGAATTCTTTAAAACTTCAAATCCACATTTTTCGCCGCATTTCAACCCTTTCGCGAAATCCCAAGTGAATAGTTTATCCGCGACATACAATTTATCGTCTCTTAAGACAGTTTTGACCTCAGGCTTCTTTCTGCGTAAGACTTGCATAATTGGTACTAGTTTTGCTCTTTTTTCCCGTACATTTAGTGGTAGATCTTTGTGAATGCTTATTTTGGTTCCTTTTAGTCTGTTGGCTCTACGTAATACACTCCAAGCATAATCTCGTGACGACATCTTTACAATGATCGTAGAACTGTGTGGAGCTTTAGTTCGAACGCTGTACGCTGACTCCACAATGTTGGATGTTTCGTTCTTGTCCAGCAATCCGGCGCAGATGGATTTTGCTTTTTCCTGCATGTCGGTGTTCGGTTCAGCAGGTAAGTGCACCACGACGTTGGACTCAGTATTTTTCTGTATAAGCTTATCTAGCTGAATTTCTAGAAACTCATTTCGCTTCTCTAGTTGTACTACTCTTTCCGATATTTCATCTTGGCGGATCTTTAGGCCGGATAACTCTGCACATAGAAGCTGAAAGTCGGATTTTGATGGAAGTTCCTGAACTAGTTCTTTGTTTTTTTCATCGAGCAATTTTTTTAGGGTTTCAATGCTGATGCCAGTTAATTTATCCATTTCCGCGTTAATCTTATTACGACTGAAACTTGGGCGACGTTTTTCGTTCCTATGATGTTCTGGAGAAGTTTCCGATACGGCTCTTTTGCTCATTTAGTGAGGTTAGCTTTGTGATGGATTTTAGTTTTACCAGGTATGAACTTAAATGCTACAACTTACTCTGAGTTACCACTTTATTTGAAGAGGCGGCCACTTAGATTACACTTTTTTCAGTTGTTTACCAAATATTTTCACGTTTTGTGTTCTCTTTTGTATAAGTTTTGCAGGAGATCTTTTTGCACAATTTTTCCTCTACAGATAACAGATGTCAATTCATTATTTGTAACGCTTTCGAGTTTGCGTAATGCCGTAATGCTCACATGTCTTTTATAATGCCTTTTGTATTGCTTTCTATTGCACCAGCAAAATTACATTTTTATGTAAGAAAACTTATGAGATGGCAGCACTTTTCATATTTGAAATGTGGATTAACATCACATCCAGTTTCCATCTGCAGTTCTATATTTCCACGATTCTTGTCACGCAAATACAAATTGATACGAATGTAATGTCTTGTCGTCACACTAGCAGCCAGTGCTGTCATTTTAGAAATGTCTAAAGCATCATTAATTTTTTTTTTTTTTGCATAATTCTGGGGAAGAAGCATTACGCACACCAAATTTTGAGTAATATGTAAACCAGTCTCCCCTACCAAATGAATTAAAATTAACCAATAAATGCAAAATGATGCAAAATAAGGCAAACTTAAGTAAAAGAATGCAGAGTGCAAACGCATTCATAAATGATTGCATTCGATTGAATGGTAGAAAAAAATAATGCAACCTTTTGAGTGCTTAATGAATGGTAATAAGACATTCTTTTTCTTGAAGTCTCAAAATAAAATCAACGAATAATCAAAATATTGAATTCATAAAAGAATGCATTTCAAAATGATTGCATTCTTTTATAACACTGAATTGTTTTCCTTTATTATGTAATAGATTCGTATTAAAATGGGTGGCAATATAATTAAGAAACATGTATTTAAATCTTTATATTTATTTCAACACAAATGTAGTACAAAATAACCCAGTAGGAAATTACTGCTTACCGAATCGATTCTGTAAGTGTAAGGTAGCTACCAGCGCTTACTTTCCTTATTACAGAATCGATTATATTTACATGGGGATGTCCTAGGGTGGTAAGCACTTACCAACTGGCTTACCAGAAATAACTTATTTCCGCGGTGAATGATAAATTAAATTATTGTTATTATATATTATTGACTATACTGAATCGTACTGCCACCGTTCCACCCCAAACTTAAAAAGATGTAAAATCGAAAAAATTCCTGACGGATTGGTCATGTTTGGATTTGTCTGAGTCGAATAACTGCATTTTCATTCCAGGAATGCTTTTGAGAGAAAAACATCTTATAAAAGTAACGCCTGGTAAGTGAATAAGTATTGGCACCGATGTAATATTTCAATAATATTTAAAATAAAATGTTCGATGCGTTACACATTCGCTTACTAGGCGTTACTTTTGGTAAGATCTTACATTTTCAATATTTTCTTTAAAGAAATATGCACTAACCATGGAAGCAGTTAAACCTTTTCCCACTGGGAATATAAGTATGTACATAATGACGCAAATTCATAGTCAGATAGAGCCGACGATAAAGGAATTTATTCACCTACATAACCTAAAATATACTTTTTGCTATTCATAGTCACTTATAGCCGGCTCGAAATTTAAAACTACCCAAACGTCATTTTGAATAATTAGAGTCGGCTATAAATGTCCCATATAATATTTTGACGTTTGGGTTTGTTCGTTCAAATCACTTTACAAAAACATACCAAAGTCGATACTAACTAATACACAACCAAAAATGTGTTTATGAATAACAAAAAGTTATAGCCGGCTTTTTCATTTATAGCCGGCTGTAACTATAGTCGGCTATAGGCACTATTAATGGGCTGACAATGAATTTGCGCCAATATGGACATAATATGTAATCATTAAAAAAACTAACGATTCGAAGACTTATGCCCAGTTTCACAGTGAGAGTTTAAAATGTAGATTTACTAAGCGTGAACGAGAGTTAAACTTTTCGTTTAACTCGTTCGGTTTCACAGTCTGGATTAATCTTCTAGTTAACTAAACGCAGTTTTGGAATCTATGTTAGACAAAAATTCCTCGCTATTGTTTTGAAATGTCAAACAATTCTCTTCATTCTCTCTATGCTTCCACCAATGAAAACGCATAATCGCCATTTGTGAATGCATGAACTTCAATATGTGAATGTGTGAACTTAAATGCGTGAATGTGTGTACTAACAACAGAACAAAATCGTTGTCAAACGATTGTCAACGGCGATGACAGTTTCTCTACATTTTCTCTATGCCTCAACCAATGAAAATGCCTACTCTCAATTTATGAATGCGTGAACCTCAGTATGTGACTGTGTGAACTTAAATGCGAGAATGTGTGAAGTGCCTACCTATACAGGTCATAGGAAAGTTTAAACGGCAGAGTACTGGCGTTTAACTTAAACGTCGAGTTAAACTCTACTTTGAGTTTAAACGAGCACTGTGAAACCGAAAAAAAAATTAAACTGAAGTTTAAACGAAAACGAGAGTTTAAACTCTCACTGTGAAACTGGGCATTATAGTTTTATAGTTATACCTAATGGTGGGCACCGTAGCGCAAGTGGTTAGTGCGTCGGACTACTGAGCCAGCGGTCTTGGGTTCGAATCCCGCCGCAAACACCTAAAAGTTTTTCACAGTGCCCACCTCTTTCGAATGCCTGACAAGCATCAAAGAGTATCGTTTGTCACGATTAAGCTTCTCAACTCGCCGTTCAGAGTCGGCAAAAAACTGTAGGTCCCTTCCATTCGTGCAAAAAATATAACACGCACACACAAATGGTTGCGAGAAGCAGTCCCAGGTTCACCTCGAGCTGTAGCGCAAACTAAGTAAGTAAGTAAGTAGTTATACCTAATATGTAGTTAAGTTAAGCCAGAACTACATCGAAACAAAAGTGATAAAAAGTAGAAGTGTGCACACACTGAAAGCTCACTCAATTCCAACTGACCAACAGCGCCATTAACGGATGAAATTATTATTTGTTTGACATTTGAAAGCTCCAGGAAATGTATTTCTCCGCAACCATGCACATTTATTCGTTAATAGTGGATGAATAATAAAAAGGAAAATTGGTTTCAAACCTAAAATTCTAAAAAAATTGTACCGGAATAATAAAATCGGTATTTGCTTTCGTGAATATACGTCTAAAATCATCTTTTAAATTCATCGGAAATCAGCTGGTATGCAAAAAAGTGAATAAGCGCCATCTATTGTCGAGGATTTTATACGAAATCCAATTATAACTACTTGAATTGGTTTTTGTATTTGGTTGGAAGAACTACTGGAAAGCTTTTGTGCAACATCACCGCGGCGAAAGCTAGGGTATGCTCTAGCTTTAGCCGCGGTGAGTTTTATTCAGTTGAGAGGAAATGATACAGATGTGCCTGCGATGGAAGAGTACAACCTATTGTTTTGACTTCGTTGTACTTTTCATCACTTTTGTTCCGATGTAGTTCTGGCTTTAGTACTAAACAAACAAATGTTATTTTTTACTGTTTAAAAAAAACTAATTCTTCCAACAAAAATACATATACCTAAATTACTCAAAATTTTGTGTGCGTAGGTAATGCTTTTTCCCCAAAATTATGCAAAAAAATAATTGAATGTAATGCTCTAGACATTTCTAAAACGACAGCACTGGTCATGAGTACGTTGAAGTGCATGTTGACTGCAGTTGAGACCAGTCAACGTTCTTGGACAGATGCTTTAAACGAAGTACAACTGGCTTTGAACTGTACGGCCAATCGAGTAACTATGGCTAATCCATTAGAATAGTTAATAGGAAAAGAAGCAAGGCTTTTTGGTTTGATGCCAATCAATGATGAAGAAAATAATGTGGATGTTAGAAATGTAAGGGCACGGGCCAAAGAAAATATTGAAAGTAACGCTTATTATGATAAATCTAGATTCGATAAGAATAAAGCAAAAATTGTAAAACATAAAGTTGGTGATTCATGTTATGCTCAAGAACGAAGAAAGACATCAAACAAAGTTAGATCCTAAGTTCAGAGGTACATTTTTGGTGACAGAGATTCTGGAAGGAGATAGATATGTGCTTAAGTCGTTGACAAATAAAAGAACCTACAAATACTCGCATGAGTATTTGCGAACCATGCCAAACGAGCAGGTTACCGCAGAGTTAGACGATGATATGACTAATATGAGTACTGAGGGCGAAGGCGTTGAAAGAGACGCCAATGTAGAGTGAAGTCAGACGCTACGGCTAACGACCGCATTACAATTCTCACTGCAAGCACAAGTGCAGACAGTAATGTTTGATTATGGCGTGCGTTGGGTAGGTGGAATTGCGGGGGTCTGGGTCTAAGAAGACCATGATATAAGGGGGTGAGAATAGACCCCCCGCCATACGATTTTTTGTTCGCTAGCACTTCATGAATCTACAGTTAAAGGATTAGATCTGCCTCTAAACTGGGACACCCTCTTCATCTTCGGATTCATCGGAGGAATCGAGATAAGAGTTGATGTATTGTTACTCTCTTTAGATGCCACCATATTGTGCTGTCAGGCGGTAAGATTTGAGATCTCTTTCATCGAGGCTGCATATTAATACGTATGTCTTTTGGTTACCTTTTACAACCAAAAATTGCTGCGGTCCCTTGGTCTATTAGGACAACAAAGCAGACCAAAATTCCATTAACTACATCCCATAAATGCGGTAGGCAGGCGAAGCAAAGCGAGCACGGGCCAGATAGTATTTAATACATATCATAAAAAAACTATAAACATATACATTTAAGATGTGCATAGAGCCGAAAGTCTCGGCAGCTAGAGCTCTTACTATGTTAGCTTTTAATTTTAATTATATGCTAATAAATTATAATAATAATAATAATAATAATAATAATAATAATAATAGTAATAATAATAATAATAATAATAATAATAATAATAATAATAATAATACTATTTGCACTAATAAGATGATTTAAACCTACGCATTGAATACTTTTTAGCTGAGAATAAGTTTCAATAACATAGAAGTTCTGAAGTTATGACCATGTGTTTAAAATTGAATTTTTTTTTTCATTTCATGTCCCTCAAACTCCAAAACTAAACTAAAGTATTATTCGAAACCGATGCCTGATCCTTCTCTGATCTTTGAACGTCATTTTATAGAAGACACTTATTTCATTCAACGTTCGACCCTTTCAGTTGACGGTTTTTGAGAATGTTTCTTTGTCAGATTCAGCGACAGATGTATTGTGCATTTGCTTTTAAGAGACTTATATTCACATACCTTTTCATCTCTGGAAATCAGCAGTAAATCAAGCCACTTATATATTATGCCATCGTCTCCAAGGTAACCAGTATGAAAGATCGGTCCGCAACATAGTAATGCCGACATTGCCTACGAAAAGTGATAGGGAATGTATTATAGTATTGCCAAAAATGTAATATAGTAAAATTAAATTAAGTGTACCTGTAGAGCACTGAACTGAAGTTTCTCCTCATCTATAGTCGAACCGATTTGGGATGAGATTCCAAGAGGTTTCGCAAATCCACCAGACCATGTTGCAAACAAATTAAACAGATTTCTCTTGAGATCCCGAGATAGAAGGGTTGCACATGCTTCCACTTCAATATTTTATTTAAATTTAAATAAAAATAAAATAAAATAAACGATTGTTTTTATATACGAGTACAAAAAATAACTTACACGAGAAATTCTTTATCATTTTTCGGATAAAATTACAGAAATGTGATTTCACTTCTCGTATACTTATGTTATCTTTGTCAGTCTCTGCTTCTAAATAGAGACGTGCACCTTCTATGTACTCCACAAAGGTCGGATGTAAAGACATTGTATCTCTTTCCAGAACACAAGTACTGAATATGAATAAACAGCATTAACCGTCAAATTGCTGATACTTTTCCATTCCAAATGCAATTATTCTTACCTAACTCCAAAGGTGCCATTTTCTGCTATATTCTCTAATACTCTTACCAGCTGCAAGCGTAATGCATCACGGCGTCGTCGTCTTCTCATATTCTCTTGCTTCCTGTCAACAGCCTCACGAATATAGACTACCAGTTCTTCCATTAAGTCCCTGGCACGTACAATTTTAATTTGTCAGGACTTAAATATCAGCGGAATAAAAGACATTATACTTTACTTTAAGGCATCGTGATTTATCATTCCAAGCGCATTAACTGCTGCATCCCTCACTTCAGTCACCTCACATCGCAATAAGGGTACGACAAGTTTGTAGAGAGCTTGAGGTGAAGCGGATCCTAGCGAGGACTTATCACTTCGGTCAGCATTAAGAGAATCAGGCGATGAACTGAAAATATATTCAAGTGCTGTGTAGTTGCGAATTTGGTTCTATTACTTTTCTTGTCTAGCCAATCAAACTCAATCCTCTAATTGTCAACTAAATAAAACTTATTATAATAACTAACAAACACTTTCATAAAATTATACAAGTTATCGGTTTTTTTTTTTTCATTTTTTCAAATAAATAATCCAATATGAAAATTTGAAAGTTATCTTCTTGTGGCGAAACATGAATTTGGAGGATTTCTGTTTAAAAAAAGGACTATTCCTAGCTTCTCAATTAAATATGGTTTCATTCGCTTTAGCCAGCGTATGAAACCACGTATACTCGTATAACTATAAGTTACCATCAACATACAGTGCGTTTCAAAATGATAAAATCACCTTCAAAATTGCATTATTTTACTGTATACATTTTTTTTGACCAAACTGTATTTGAAATATTAATAACGGTATCAAGATAGACAAATATGCTGTTGTCGCGTGATTTTATGTTAACCGTTCCACGTGAAAGGACGAAAAATGTATTTTTTCTTAAATTGCGCAGCGTTTAACGATTATAAGGTCAGTGAACAAAAACAAAAGAAACTTTTTAGAACTTTTTAGAAACTTTTTGCAACGGACAACAGAAATTCATTCAAAGTTGGTAAATGTTTTTAAGGAGAGTATGCTCTTTTACTTTCAACCGTGAAGATAAGGCGGTTGTACTTAATATCTTGAAGATAACTCACGTGAAGGACGACCTAGGACTACAACCGCAGATGAAACATCGAGAAGTAGCACAAAATGGTATTGGACTACGCTCGGGGATAACAGATATATAAGCTAGCTGAGGCCGTAAGCATATTAGAAGAAATGGTACGGTGCATTCTATATCTACATATATATGTACATATGTATATAAGGTGTTTTTTCTTCTTTTTTTTTGTAACATACATATACAACCATAACTCGGCTGAACATCATCCGATTTGAATGGGGATTTTTTTGTTGAATTCGAAAATTCAGAAAAATCGATTTTCTATACATATTGTATGTGGAATTTTCTCTTTTTTTAAATTTTGATCGTAATATTATAGTTCAAATGGTTGCAAAAGGAGAATCTTTTTTTTCATTTGGTCCACAGATACCAAGAATAGATAGGGAATCTTGTCTCAGATCACAACTCCGCATATTATGAAAACACCTATCAAAAATGTATTAGAAATTCTGGAGTCCGATCTAAAAGATAGATTATCTACAATAAAACAAGATGACGAATACCTACACCTTAAAATTAAAATAGAGAAATCTTCTTCTATTCCTCTCCGCTTCGGAGGTTGGAAATTATCATTTTCATAGTATGTTTGTTTGTTACTCCTCTCATTATTTCTGAGGTCGAGAGGTTGAGCCATTCTCGCATTTTCGACAGCGAAAAGCTTAATGTACCGCAAAGTAGTATTTTTGTTCCTGTATTATTCTTATTGGAATAATGTAAAAAGGCAGTAAATACCATGTAACTCTTCTTTCTTTCTTTAGGTGGCGATACAGCTCGGGGTGAACCTGGACCTGCTTCTCGCAACCATTTGTGTGTGCGTGTTATATTTTTGCACGAATGGAAGGGACCTACCGTTTTTTGCCGACTCCGAACGGCGAGTCAATCGTGACAAATGATACTCTTTGATGCTTGTCAGACATTCGAAAGAAGTGGCAACCGTGAAAAACTTTTTTAGATGTTGGACCCGGGCTGGGATTGAACCCGAGCAGAATGCGTAGTAGTCCAACGCACTAACCACCATGGCCACGGCGACCAATAACATGTATCCGTAATATCAAATTAAGTTGAATGAGCTGAAGTCAGTACAATTTGACTTTGACAAATAAATATGTGCAACACATTTCAGTGTATAAAAAAAAAACAATGCAATTCTGTACCTGAACTCAGCCAAATATCTGGGCATGACTCTGGACGCAAAATTGCACTGAGAAGCTTATGTAAAAGAAAAAGGCGAAGAACTGTGAAAATGTAAATGTGTTACTCTTGCCTCTCAATATACAACAAAATTCTGCCGAACAAGTAGCTTTGTTGACATTTCAACAAGAGGGCATTAATTTCTTATATATAATTTGGCATCACTTGTGTTTTTACTTGTAATAGATTACAAGAGTATATTCGATATGTTTTTGACATTTTAACTTGTAAGGAAAACGTGTATGATGGAGAATAAATTTCCGGCCACTTGGATTATAACGTGGATGAAACTAGACGTCTTTTCTTTTGCTCGGGTTTTGGTTGCCAATTTTCAATAAGTTCATTTGCCGATCATTTGGTCCTTCGAGCCGGATTTGAACCAGCGACCTATGGATAGTGTGTAGAATTGTGCCATTAGATTCTCTGTGCTAAATTCATTTCGTCCCTTTCGTCGTCACTATAATAGGGTCATTGCGAGCGGCGCACTTATCTCTGTACCAACATATATATTTCTAAAATCATTTCGTAATATCTCGGAATTCCTCTTAACTTCACATTTATATATATATTTACCAAGCTTAAACTAAAAACACATCAAAATGTCTACAGTCGACAAAGAAGAATTGGTCCTTCGATGCCAAGAAAATACAAGTACGACAGTTAAAGTACTATTGAAAAAAGTTAATCGCTAAGTGGCATAGTGGTCATCACCCTTTAAGGAAAATTTTTCTGGCAGTGTGAGGTGCTCCAAGTAGCAAGTAAAGAATAATGCATACACCACAGGAACATTTCAGGACAATTGGTGATCACCGCTGAAGAAAATCCATCGATTTGTGTGCTGTGTACTGTGTGTCATCGCGGGAATTTCGTCGTCAATTCACAAATAAGTGGAAAAGTTGTATCTTACTTTGGTTCTACTAAATTAAACGTGTTACAAATACACATATACATACATTTTAATAAAAAATACATATAAACACAAAATACATATTATAAGAACACAAAATGAAATTACAAAACGTACAATCAGTTGACAAAAAAAATAACGAATTATGGAAAAAAGGGTACGGCGGCTCGCACGGCAAATTATTTGTCGGGGCGCTTGACCCGTTTGGAAAAAACAATGGAGCAGGCCATTATAAGTTATGATAGTGAAGTGAGTGGGCTAGAGGGTGAAGAAGAAGAAAAGTTAGAAGCAGCATATGAGAAAATTAGGGAAATGTACTGTGACTATCGTAGCGATATACAAGATGCTATAGACAAAATAAAAGCAAAGGAATCGAAGGACGAGGCTTCGACAGGTACCATTAATACGACCCATATTGCAAACCAAACGAAAAATGCGGATATCAAGTTGAAGAACATCACCGTACCAGTGTTTTCCGGGTGTTATGAGACATGGAGAAATTTTCACGACATGTTTAAGTCGCTAGTGCATACCAATTCATCTCTTTCTGAGATACAAAAAATGCACTATCTAAAAACTAGCGTTACAGGTGAGGCGGAGAAGCTTTTATCCCATCTCACGATCAATAACGGGAATTACTTGAAGGCATGGACAATTTTGAATGACAGGTACGATCATAAACGGTTTCTAGTAAACACGCACCTCAAATGTCTTTTCAACCAAGCTACGATCACGCAAGAACAGCCGGAATCCATAAAAATGCTACTGGACACGTCTATGGAAGTCGTCCACAGTCTTGAAAACTTGAGTGTGCCTGTAAAAAGTTGGGATGCGGTACTTATTTACGTTCTTTTGAACAAATTACCTTCGAAAACGCAACAACAGTGGGAGGAGAAACTCAGCTCGAAAGAAAGCAGCAAGGAATTACCTTTATTTTCAGAATTCACCCAATTTCTGGAAACCAGGTTTAGAATGCTGGAAGCAGTTAACACTGAGCAGGACACCACATCATCAACCTCGGCCAAACGGCCAACACAAAGGAACTCGTTTCACACTCAAGCCAACAACTCGAAGTCTTGCAAGGTCTGCAACAAAAGTTTTCACCCACTACGTAAATGTGGACAATTCCTTAAAATGAGTATTTCAGAGCGTATTCAAACTGTAGGCAAATTAGGGTTGTGTAACAATTGTTTCGCATATAGTCATTTAGCAGCTCAATGTCCAAGTAGTAGTAGATGTTATTATTGTCGACAGCCACATCACTCTCTTTTGCATTTCACGCAAGCTCAGACTTATCAACATCGAAATTACACAAACCAACCACCCTCCACCAATCCTTACCTTCAACCCCAAACTAGGCATTCTTCGAACCCTTTCATTCAGGCACAAACCGCTCAACCACCTCGTCAACATTATCTCACTTCAACATTTAATCCTGAAGCTCAATTTTTCCAACCATCCAATGGAGAACAACCACCTCGTCAAACTTATCCCACTTCAACAATCAATCCTGAAGCTCAACCTTTCCAACCATCCACTGGAGAACAAGGCATTTCTAATCTCAACGTCCTTCATGTAGTACCGCAGACGAAAACACAGGTTTTGTTGGCTACAGCAATCATCAAGGTGAGGTTATCCTCAGGAGAGATGCTCCCATTACGAGCGCTTTTGGACTCAGGGTCGGAGGCTACGTTCATCACCGAATCAGCAGTTCAGTTGCTACGTTTGAAACCATCACGCACTCATGTAGAAGTTTCCGGGTTAGGGTTGGTCAGCAGTGGCACATGCACTAGATTTGTGGACATCGTGGTTGCTTCACGTCAGACAACATTTGAAACCACCACCCAGGCTTTCATTTACAAGTCACTGTCTGGGCATCTCCCGGCCCGGACCCTACCAACCACCCATTTGAAACATCTCACCGAGCTAGTTTTAGCAGATCCGTCGTTTTTCAAACCTCCTAAGGTTGACATATTGCAAGGAAGCGACATTTTAGCTGAAATTTTAATGCCTGAATTAATTCAACCACAGGATAAAACGTTGCCTGTAGCTCAAAACACCAGGTTGGGGTGGATTCTTTTCGGTAAAGCACCAATCGAGCTTCGTCCCATACACAGTTTTTTTCAAACAGTGACTATCGAAAATCAGCTCAAAAAATTCTGGGAACTGGAAGAAACACCATTTAAAAAATATGAAATAGCCGAAGATGTGGAGTGTGAGGACCATTTCTTGCGAAACGTGACGCGAGCAGCTGACGGTCATTTCCAAGTTGCACTTCCATTTAAAGGAAACATTTTCCCGATTTTAGGCAGGTCTCGTGAAGGTGCTTATTAAAGGTTCAAAGGTTTGGAGAGACGCTTCGTTGCCAATCCTCAACTTCAAAGGGATTACACAAGATGTCTAGCGGAGTACATTGACCTGAAGCACATGGTGGAAGTTGAGGAAGAGTCCATCGGGAATGCTGCCCATTATTTCTTACCACACCATGCAGTCTTGAAGGAGCACAGCTCCACAACCAAACTAAGAGTGGTCTTTGACGCCTCTCATCGAACGGCCCCGCTTTACAACAGAATGTAATTAATGTCACATTACGATGGAGACTATATCGTTTTACCTTTTCAGCGGATATCGAAAAGATGTATCGTCAGATTTGGGTGACCGATGCGGATTCGAATTATCAGTTGGTATTTTGGCGTCGAAATCTTCAGGATAAACTCAAGGTCTTCCGACTGAATACCGTTACCTTCGGAACGGCGGCGGCTCCCTATCTCGCAATCCGGACATTATTGGAAGTATCGAACCAATCCGAATCTCAGTTCCCGAGGGCAGCTAAGATGATTCGTGATGAGATGTACGTAGACGATCTATTATCAGGAGCGGATACTATCGAGGAAGCTGCAGACAAAATAAAGGAAATCAATGGGGTCTTAAAGACAGCAGGGTTCAACCTACGAAAATGGACGGCCAACAATGTAGCTCTTCTTAGCGATATCCCTATCCAAGAACGTGAGTCTACTTCCTCAGTACCTTTGAATGGCTCAAACCAGGTAAAGATGTTGGGTAAGTGCTGGCTTCCGGTTTCCGATGTATTCTGCTTCCGTTTCACACCGCCGAGTAATCCAATGCCGACGAAAAGATTCATTCTGTCAACGATCGCACGACTTTATGATCCTATGGGTTGGATCTCACCGTGCATTCTTCAAGCAAAACGTTTCATGCAGCAATTATGGATCCGAAAGATGTCTTGGGATGAGACAATAGAACCTCAAATTCTCAAGGAATGGACACTCTTTTCCAACGACCTACCTGCAATTAACAACATCCGTCTTTCGCGATGGGTCCAGACAATCGGGAGCTCAGGTAAGATAGAACTGCATGGTTTCAGCGATGCGTCTGAAAGAGCGTACGGTGCAGCAGTTTATCTTCGAGCAGAAGATGAGCAAGGTAAGCCTCATATGCATTTGATCTCTAAAGCCAAGGTAGCGCTTCTGGAACCAGTAACTTTGCCTCGTTTGGAACTTCTCGGGGCAGTGGTTTTGGCGAAATTACTCAACTACACGGCCCAAGTCATTCAACGACAGGATGTATCGATGTATGCATGGACCGACTCATCAATAACGCTAAGTTGGATTCTCGCACCAGCTTCAAAATGGGAAACCTTTATACGAAACCGAGTAGGTGAAATCCAACGGTTGACACTAGCCAACATCTGGAGACACGTACCCACCGAACACAATCCAGCAGATTTGGCATTTCGTGGAGTACTACCATCAATGCTGGTTAAATCCAGCATTTGGTGGCACGGCCCTTCGTTTCTTCGTTCAGATTGGATGTTTGAACTCCCCGAACAACCGTCACATGCATCGATCATGGTTGACCACCCAACTTCAGACACTTCATGCCGAATTAGGAGAAAATCGGATAAATTTACTAATACATCGTTCATCAAACTTTCGACGTCTGCTGAAGACATTAAGTTACTGCATACGATTCGTTAGCAACAGCAGAAAATGTGTGAGCACCAGGAGCTCTGGACCCCTATGTCCGACGGAAATCTAGAAAGAACGTACCGTTCTTTCTCGCTGTACTCAGCAAGAAATGTTTCCTGAGGGGATCTGCAGGTCCAGAGCTATGGGTTCACTGAACCCCTTTCAAAATGCAGACGCAATCCTCCGCGTAGGGGAAAGGCTTCAGCGTGCCAATATCACCTACGATCAGCAACATCCGGTCATCCTAGAACCACGACATCATCTCACGAATCTTATTATTCGAGACGCCCATGAAAGGACATTGCACGGTGGAATTCAGCTGATGATGTGTTACTTGCGGACAAAATATTGGATATGTCAAATGAAGCGGACAGTCAAAAAATACCTTCACAACTGCACCATCTGCTATAGGTTTCGATGCAAGGCTGCACAGCAACTGATGGGAGAACTACCTACTCCATGGGTAACTGTATCCAAACCGTTCACACACGTCGGAGTCGACTACGCTGGACCAATTACCATAAGTGCTTGGAAAGGACGCGGAGCCAAGAGCCACAAAGGATATTTCTGCATCTTTGTGTGTCTCTCTACAAAGGCGATTCATTTGGAAGCTGTCAGCGACTTGACCACCCAAGCCTTTTTAGCAGCGTTTCGACGATTCGCAGCTCGGAGAGGAGTCAGCAGTCAAATATACAGTGATTGTGGCACCAACTTCGTAGGAGCAGATGCTGAATTGCGTCGGCTTCTGAAGAAAGGAATGCATGACTGGAACGAAATCGCTGAGGTGCTGTCGATTCAAGGAACAAGATGGAACTTCATTCCACCGGCTTCTCCCCACTTCGGAGGTTTATGGGAAGCAGGGGTCAAGAGTGTAAAGTACCATCTCAAAAGGACCATCGGAAATGGGACATTCACATTCACATCGTTTGAACTCGAGACCCCTGTGCCCCCTTTCAGAAAATTCCGATGACTTCCAGGCACTCACACCAGCACATTTCCTTGTGGGAGGACCACTCTTCACCGTTCCAGAACCCGACTTAACTATCGACAAGGTCAGCTATAACGATCGATGGAAGACGATACAGACACACCTACAATCGTTTTGGAAGCAGTGGCGAGTCGAATACTTGACACGCCTGCAGCAGAGACCGAAATGGTTAAAACGTCATCCGGACATTAAGATAGGAGATTTGGTGCTCGTGAAAGATGAGCGACTTCCACCAGCAAGATGGAGCTTAGGCCGCATCATGGACACTTACCCAGGCCCCGATCACTTGACTAGAGTGGCAAAAGTCAAGACACAATTTGGAGAGTTTAAGCGTCCAATCACGAAATTATGCCCGCTTCCTGTTGCAGATGTAGACGCAGACAAGAGCCCATAATCACAACAAAAAAAAAATATTAATTGTTCATCAACTCGCAAACACAAATAAAAAAAATCTACAGTCCACTTCAATATAACAAACCTTTCTATACACACATGCTTGCCAATACTCCGTACAGTATTGTTCCATGTTTGTTATTGCACATATGCATACACTCATTCTTTGAACACCCATCTGAATAGATATGCTTGCAACAAACATACACTCACCTTTCTAGCCACCCACTCTATTCGCACTAAACTCAACCACCCACTCACTAACGCCAATGTCTCTGATTGGAATGCTATCACATCCATTTGACACACACACGGCGTCCTTCACATATCCACAGCACACGCACAACACACACACACAGACACACACACACACACACATATATATATATGTATATATACCCTTACTCTACAACAAACAATAATACACCATATCAATCACACAACAATCACCTGCATGAGCCGTCGCAAACTCACCCCCATCAATAGTATTGACTCACATGATGGGTACTAACAATACAATCACAGAACAACCAGCTGAGGCTATGTACATAAACATAATATCAACAAAGAACAACATTGAATTTAACTAATTATAATCGGACTATTAAAACCAAAACAAAAAAAAAAAACAAAAACAACTATAACATTGGCCACTACAAAGGATACCATAAAAATTTACAGTCAATGACCTGAAACAATAACAATGCATATAACATATGTTATTCATGCCAACCCTCTTCCCACTCTACTTGAACTTGCAGTCCATAAGCCATCACAGCTACAGCGAGAAGAAAAACACCCAGTGCTGCTCCGCATGGACTTCCAGTCCAGTATTCTAAGAATGTGGAAGGGAGAGTGCGAAAAGAAGGAAATGAAAAGCAGAGCAGAAAAGTGCAGCTGATCAATTCTTTATTGTTTATGTTTGTCCACTTGTCCTCTTGTTTTTTTGTTTGTGGCGCCTATAATACACACCCATGTACACAAACAAATAATTGGTCTCTTTCCATGTACCCCTACTTGAGATTGAAGTAAGATGAGCGAGAGCAAACCATAGGGACGACACCCAACAAGAAGCACTATATCAGCATGCACATGCAGACTTAGATTTCAACACGGCCACTCATCGGCGGGGGGAGAATGTTGACATTTCAACAAGAGGGCATTAATTTCTTATATATAATTTGGCATCACTTGTGTTTTTACTTGTAATAGATTACAAGAGTATATTCGATATGTTTTTGACATTTTAACTTGTAAGGAAAACGTGTATGATGGAGAATAAATTTCCGGCCACTTGGATTATAACGTGGATGAAACTAGACGTCTTTTCTTTTGCTCGGGTTTTGGTTGCCAATTTTCAATAAGTTCATTTGCCGAACAAGCTTCTTAAACCAGTTTTGATCTATTTTCCTCAGCTCTGGAGTCACACAAGCAGGACAACATATAGATCTAAAACATAAAATGGTAGAAGACGAGGTCAGCAAGGTCGCAACAAAACAAACGACAATTTAGAAGTAGCTCACTTCAATTTAGTTAGAAGATTGAGAATAGTAAGGCCCTTTGAACTTGTTAACTAAGAGGAAGGACCACAACATTATCATACGAAAATATGTACATAATTTACATACAGTGGTGGCCGTATAAGTAGCACACTTTTCTCACATGCATTACAAATAACATTTCCGTTAAATATATTCGAAAAAGCAAGCAAAAAAAAGTAAGCACACATTCAGCCATCAAGACAGCAATCAAACACATCATCGATCACAGTGTGAAATGGCGTGTTTTTCCTGGCCATATAAATAGCACACAATCTTCGTGCGCAGTTGTACTAATATTTTGTTGATATTTAATTATAATTTGAAAGCAAGTATGCATATTAAGTATTCAACTTAGGTAAAATTGAGTATAAGGAAATGTCTTGGGGGGAGGACCACATTGCTTAGATGAATCACGACAGCTCATCTTCAATTCGATGGCTAACGGCTTATCGGTTTCAAATATTTCTGAGCAGGTTTAATGTTTCAAAAACTTTATCTACAATGCGTTACGTGACGTGGAGGTGTTTAGGAATGTCAATGCCCAGGAAAACCACTTCAAAAGTGGACAACCTGATCTACAGAGTTAGTGCCACCAACCTGTTTTTAAGGTCTTAAGCTATAGAGGGAAATCTTATGAGTAAACATTCCATTAGTATATCTCAGTGTGGGTCGCAAAGCAATTGTTAGAGGATCGTGAGCTTCAAAATCAGAAATAAAAACATGAAGTTCAGTTAAATTTTTACTTTTGTTGTTTTATTTATATTAATGAGAGGGGTAGGCTTGTTTTTTATCGACTAATTTGTCAAACCGTGGATATATTTTGGAAACGCAAACAATTAATTCGACTCCCGGTTCTACTCTGTTTCTGGTCATAGTCTTTATGTTCAGCATTGAAGAAAACGTTAGCTAAAAGTCACAAAGGTAGAATGTAGCAAATGGTACTAATAACCTGAGAGCTTCTCTTGTAAGATCTAGGTACTCGTTCCATCCTTTCGTCCAGAAAACGTCTATCTTTTGCGATTGAAACTCCATTTTCAGCATTCCGTCCGCAGAAAGCTCAATCAGTTTTTCCTTCACTTACATGTTAAGGTCAGCTGAATGCATTGATATATATAGAGAATAGGATTTAGTATCCACCTTCGCTTGTCGAAGTCAGATTCGTCGTGAAAGTATGCTATAAGCCAATTTTGTAAGGTTTCTATTAGGGATATAGGTAAGCACCAACATTCAATGTTTGATCTCTCGATACAAACACCATTTTTTGTAGAGAATTGATCCATTACGCAATTGTTCGTATTGTGAGGCACAACATGACAAATGAGCAAAATAATTACCGTTATGTGAATAATGAAAAATGTAAGACCCACATTTAACTAGACCCCCAACGTTACAATATACATTGTTTCGTAACTTGTTATTTTTCGTAATATTACGCACAATTTCCTGTTCCGATTTCGATCGAAAAACTACGGAACGACGTCGGACAACACAAAAACGCAGTCAAACCATGAAACGCTGCAGAATTGTGGAACAAGAACAAGTCGCCGGGAGGTCTATCCCAAAACACTTTGTGGCTTTAGTGGAAAGTCTTGCGAAAGGATGTGCAGCTGTGCTCAAAAATAAAGGTTTTGCGACAAAATAGGCTTTAGACTTTTAGGCTTTGTTCATATAGATATCAACCTAAATTTCATATCTTTGGCGTACCGAAACATAATGTGCTATTAAACATGTATGCGGTATGTTTTAACAAATATGTGTACATATATTTTTTTATTATCAAGAGAATCATCAATTTTTTGGCTAGTTATATTGATATTTTTAAGTGTGATATATAATATTAGTAGAAAAGTCATTTGTTTCATTGCATGTTTTACAATTATCTTTATATTGACAAAATTGAAAGTGTGCTATTTATATGTCAACCACTTTATTTATATGTCAACACAATTTTAAACCTGCCATTTTTAATTAACAAATGAAATGTTAAACAGAAGTGGTGTAGTTTATTCAAATCCATTATAGAAGCCATTTACTTGTCAGTAACCAGACACTTTTTTTATTTATGTCGCTGTGCTATGTAGTGTATCATCACTCATCATCATCACCTAACAATACGAAAGTTCACTTTTCTTTTTCTTTTTTTTAATTCATTTTTATTCATTAATTCAATTAAATCTTAAATGCTAGACAAAAGTGATTAAAACTAGCTTAACTAACTTAACTATCTTACTCTAACTTACTGGCCCCACACGGGCACTCTAAGCTAAACTTAATACTTATACTATGTCTTTCGACGTAACCCAACTTATAATATAGAATTTTAATTAAAGTTATAATTTTAGATCTAAGGAAAGTTTGAAAAAAAAACATAGAAACAGGACAGGTTTTTTGTTTAAAACTACCTTAAATAAAACTTACAACTACTTAACCTATCTTAACTCTAGCTACGTAATTAAATGCCTTGGGGTGTCTACCCCGGATCGAACGGAATCGACGATGGAATTTCATCTCTTTCCAGCAGCCACCAGAATTTCTGATGCTGCTGCTCAAAATCGTACAAATCGCGCCCCGAAACCGACCTACTAAACCGGAGGCGCTCCGTTTGGCTCTGTGCGACGTCTCTGTCGTAGTTGAGCCGCCTATCCACAGTCGTACGAGCAACATGGAAGATTAGCGGTACCGCTGGCACTGTTGGTCAAAATAGAGGAACGCTTCTGGTGGAACGAAGCCGTTAAGGCGCACTCTTTCGTGGTACGTGAAATTGGGGTAATAAGCCCCGAAGATCAGGCTATTCATCGAACTCATTGGCCGTATAAGGGCCATGTAGCAGATAACCTTTACCCTCGCATCGAGTTGGCTGCTATAAAACAGTCTCTTTGTAAGAGCAAAAGCGCATCTGGCTCTGGCCAGAGCAGGGTCTATATGTTTGTTAAAATACAGATACTGGTCTAGCCAGAGCCCGAGGTATCTGACTACATTTCGACATGCAAGTGGCTGCCCGTGTCGTCCAACGATTGCGAACTTCCGCCAATTCTTTCTGGTGTCCCATGAGGCCCCAGACAACGGCGTCCGAAGCAAGATGGTTTCTGACTTCTGGAAGTTGATATCGCTGAATCTTATCGAAGTCACGCTGCAAGAGAATTGCAATGACCTCGATCTTTGGTCCTGATCTGAACGCGACCAAGTCATCTGCGTACGCAATAGCATGGTGAAGAGACCCTACGAGATCACTTGTGTAAATATTGAAAAGGATCGGTGAATTGACCGCACCTTGTTGTAGACCATTTTTAATTTCAAACATACCAGCAGAGGTCACATTGCCATTTTTCACAATGAACCGCCTACTGGTGAGCATATTATAAAGTATGTACAGCAGTGGTTTACTTATGCTCAGCCTGCTGAACTTGTAAAAAAGTCCCTCTAACCAAAAGGTGTCGAATGCTTTCTCCAAGTCAACTAGGCAGGCACCCGTGCATTGTTTCTTGCTTTTGTTCCATTGGATATCCGATACGAGTTTAGACGCGGCATGTATGGTATCATGCCCCGCCTTAAATCCGAATTGGTTATCTGGAATTATATGTTTTTCGTCAACTCACTTTCGTCAGGGCTCTATTAATCACTTTTTCGAATACCTTACTGATGTTCGGAATGAGACTTATTGCCCGGAGATTTGCCGGATCGGAATTGTCCTTACCCCTTTTAGGGATAGGATGCACTACTGCTGTTTTCCAATGCGCTGGATAATGTGCATTATTTAGCACATTATTAAACAAAATGCAGTAAATGTCCACCGCTTCTAGAGGGAGATATCTAAGCACAATGTTAGATATTCCATCGATTCCCACTAACTTCTTCTTTCTCAATGATTCGAAGATCGCTTGGAGCTCTACCTTCGATAAGAACGGGGGTTGTATCCCTTCGTTGGCGATGGCATTATTTGCCCTATTGTCTTCATTGAACTCGGTGAAACCAATGTTCTCTGATCGCCATTGCTGTAGTTCATTTCGAAGGTAGAAGTTGTGCACCAGGACTCGATTCTCCAGGTCATGGTTCGGGGAAATACTACTATTCACCTTATACACTTCCTGAAAAGTCGCTCCTATAGCCTCAACCTTCTCCTGCCGAGCTTCGATCAAAAAGAAATTGTCGTCATCGACTGCGTTTACTGGATCTATACCTGCTGACACAAGTATTCGTTCGTTGTCCGTATTTCGAGGAATTTTGAGACATGGAAGGTCGTTGAGATTATTCCTCCGAAATATTTTATTTATTTGCGGGAACATACTGGGGTTGTTGGCTTTTACAGCCCCAATTTTTTTGTTCCAGTGCAGATTTACCGCTAATCGGTAGTTTTCTTTAATTAACTGTTGGAGGTTTTTAATCAACGCCTTCAGTGTCCTTATCTCTGAGTTTTGTCTGTCAGTGAACCGTCTGTACAAGGTTTTCAATCTCGACGGCAGTCTACTTTTCTGTTGGTGCAGTGCGTTAATTGTTGCGTTGCGATATATGCCTACATTGTCAGTTTGTTGATGTCTATCGTTTGTTTTATTGTCTCGTCCATTTGTTTGAGGTATCCGTCAATCTCCTCATTCGACAGATTCCTGTTGGACGGTGGGTAGAGCGAGTTTGAGGAGATTGCTCTTCTCAAAACTCTAGAGAAGCGTGTCGAAAGTTCACTTTTAAGTTAAAAGTGCAATAAATTAATTTCGGAAGATGTTACAGACACAACTTCAAATTTCAACCCTTTCATGCCATAAATTTCAATGACTGGAGATTTCTGTTTGGTAGTCAAATTAATGCGGGCGAGTTAATTTTGCCGCATATACTCGTATGCGTGTGTTAGTATTTCCATAGTTATTCACTTTAGCACGATTATGTCAAATACGTTTGCATTAATACACAAATGTATTGAGCTTTTTTAGTAATATATTTTTTATTTTAAATGTACGCTTTTTCAAAATTAGTCAGTCAACAATGTTATTTAATTGATTTAATAAAAAATTAAGTTTAAAAATCTAAGTTTGAAACTAAAAAGTCTTAAATAAAATTTTGAGTTTAAAAAACCGAAACCCGACTACGGGAGAAACAAACTAAAAAGTACGAAACAAGACGAAACGAAACAATGATTTTCAGAGTACAGCTGTAGTCGAATGCCGCTTTGTCCAACGAATGCGTAATTATATAAATACGTTATTATAACGGTATGCGACCACGGCTATACTCTGAAAATCATTGTTTCGTTTCATCGTGTTTCGTACTTTTTAGTTGGTTTTTCCCGTAGTCGGGTTTTGGTTTTATATACTCAAAATTATATTTATGACTTTTTAGTTTCAAAAAATATGTAGTGTATGTATAAGTAAGCAATGTCGTGTTCTACTTGTCAAACCCTTTCATTTGATACCCATATTAGGGATGTGGTAAAGATAACGGAAATCCACCATATTTGGGGGGCGTCGGCCATATTGAATTTGGAATGACGTCATATCGTATTGTATTCTACTTGCCAAGCCCTTTCATTTGATACCACTATCAATGCGGTTGTAAAGACTAGTCGGGTAAAAAAGAAAAAAAAATAAGAGGTAGTCCGCCATTTTGCTTGGTGCGCCCGCCATATTGAATTTTTCTGTGACGTCACATAGCCTATGACACTCTCCGGATCGAGACAAATCCAACGACACTTCATTTGTTGAAAGCGATCCCATAGTTTCGGCTCTACGTGGTGACATCCTTACAGCCATACATACAAACAAACAAACCCAGCCTGTTAATAACCCTTCCTCTGCGTAGTTGGGTAAAAAAGCCTAAACTTCCTAGCTACTTTCTAGCTAGTAGTCCATGAGCGCGCCTATACTCCCCTATGTATTATTTTTGAGTAAAAAATAAAATTTAACTGGCAATTTGATGAGATAAAAAAGACCTAGCTGCTGTAGATAGTAAAACGATTATTTGTCTTTCAATCCCTTACATACTTATAATCACACTAATATCACAGACAATAAATATACAGATGTCGCATTCATATGGGAAGAACTGGTATATGAAAACGAAATCTGCTTTAAAAAAAAGCTCTTTTTTTCTCCTTCCCTCTGTCTACTCTACTCCGTCAAAAGTTCACATCACACAGAACATTTTTTTTCTCCCATATTCTGTCACACACACACAAGTCACAACGTTGCGTTGGTTACCTATATTGCAAGAACAAAACAACAAAAATTCTGTATGCTTATTTTAACTGAAGGCGTCGGGGAGGGGACTGCGGACGGGGAGTGCTGATGCCGGCACGTTCGTTGGTACGGTGGATTTCGTAAATATTGACCTGTGTAGATCGTATACGTGTGAAGATGTTTGGGTGTATACATGCTTGTTATTTTGTTTGTAGCTTGATGTGAGTATTTTTTGTTTTTCATCGATATCGTGTAATTTGTAATTTCAAGACGCGACCATTAGTTTACAATACTTTTTAATGGATTATATCTTGGTTGACTGATTTGAACCAAACTGCAACATGCTACTTTTTTATTAATGTAGGTATATCATACACTAGCTGACCCGTGCTCGCCTTGCTTCGCCTTCCAGCAACTTTGAATAGAAAAAAAAATATTTTCTTCTAATATATTGCTATATGTATACAGTGTACTCTCTTCTTACGGAAACCTCTCAAAACCGGACACCTCTTATAATCGGACACGGACACCAATTTTCGTAACCGCAATAGAATGTGGCTCTCTCTCTTAAATGGACAAATTGACAAATACTTTATTTTTTTTTTGTTTTGTTCTCCTCTTCTTTACACGAAACAAAAATGTAAGGTATGGAGTGTGCCTTTGCTTTACTATCACGTTCGCGGACACTTGATTTTCTGTGGGGAAAGCTAGAATTACACACGCATGTTTCCGACATTTTGAGAGATATTTTATATTATATATTGTGCGAATTTTGTATAAAGATTAAAATGATTCCGCTGGTCATAGTGAAGTGAAAATTTGTCTCTGATAGGACAAATAATGCCGGAATATGGAAGCATCCTGTATTTCTCGTCAGGGTATCCCGTCTTGTCCTAACATACCTAAAATTCTCATGGCCCCGCTAATTTCCTCAACCATTGACGGCATATGCTGTCTTGTCCGCAAACGTGTTATTCAACAACTATGTATGTGCATTTATAAATCCTATTGCATTTTTTAAATAGGTTTGTATTTTAAATGTATGTGCCAGAAATAAGTATTTTTCGGTAATTTGTGCTTACCACATAAAAGTTAATACGTTTATAAAATAAAATTAATACAACTATTGTGTTATTTTTTTTAAAAAATTTCAATTTATTTTTTTCTCCCATAACCGGATACCTCTTCTAACCGGACAAATTTCTCGGTACCGATAGTGTCCGGTTATGAGACAGTTCACTGTATTTGTATAAAGGGTGTCTCAAAGTTCACGCAGGAAGTAATTTTGATAGAAAACCCCGTTTCATTTTTTTTTATCGATTCATAAAATAAGTAAAGGAACCCTCTTGTTGAAACCACATGTCATCCATATCCATATCTTGCAATTTAGGCACAAAAAACTGGATTATCATGTCGCGATAGCTAGCACCATTTATTGTTACTGTCTGACCAGCCGCATTTTCAAAGAAAAATGGTCCAACAATGCGTCCAGCCCAAAATGTGCACCATGCACTGACATTTTGTGGATGCATTTGTTTCTTAACAATCACTTCCGGATTTTCTGAATCCCAAATACGACAATTTCGATGGTTAACAAAGCCATCAAGATAAAAATTCGCCTCATCGCTGAAGATGATTTTGTTTGAAAAATCTGTCAAACGTTAATTATCTTAAATATGTTGCGTTGACCTAAACCCCCGGCCACTCTCCGTCATATCCACGCACGGTACGCGTTTGGTAGTGTGATGAATGACCTTTTATTCTATGAATTATGTATTTCTTATATCTTCTTAAAAAAGTACATACATACACAGAAGTGACCATAAAACTCTCACGGGACTGGTCACAGGGATTACAATCAATATCACATTGGCTTCCAAATGCAGGTCAATAGCGGAGTGGTACTGAGGTAGGTTAAGCATCATTTTTCAAAAGGAGTTGTTGTACGCACGCCGGGGTAGGTTTCTGAAATAAGAGGTGAAATTTGTATGTAAGGGGTAATCTCTGAAACTATCTACTGAACCGATTCCAGAATTTTTCCGAACGCGGTTCATATAATAACTTGCCAAAGTTTCATGGCAATCAGATGAACGATGCGCGAACCGAGAAAAGACGAACAAACAATCTTTAATTTGTATATATTAGATTGGCTCCCTTATAACTCAGTTGTGCAAAAAGTTTTTTTTTTGTCCTTAATATAAATTTGTTCACCTACCGTAAAGTAATTGTATTATGTGCTTAGTCTTTCTCTCTTCAAAACATACTTTATGTCCAAGTCTGAGCTCAATCGGCAAAGTAGTTCGGAAATCGGAATTTATCGAAAAAACACAATCAAACAGAAATTCATTTTCATATGCACATGTATGAATAAAGATTATGTATAACCTTCACCAGTATGCACACCCACACAGCAACTCCCCAAAGTTTCATCAGCCATCATCATCACCATCGGATGAGCGATGAAAATGATCGCCAGACCGACCACACAAAAACAAAACACGATTCACTGCCCGAACAAAATGGCGAAGCTGTAGTGGAAGTAGACAGCGCTGTCAAAGTTAAAATACACGTAAACCCTATAGCGCGAACACAATTTGAAGCTGATGCTGTAGTATGAATTGTATGGTGAAGCGCAAAACTCAGCCAACTTCATCTTTCTACTTCCACTACAGCTTCACCATTGTGTTCGGCCAGTTACTCAGCATACTGCAAGAGCAAAAGCGAAGAGAAAAGCTTACATACTCTTAATGCTACAACGTGATCCTCTCCCAGCAGGTTGACGGACAATTTCAATGGTTTTCTGTGCTTTTTAATTAAAACCATTAACAATCACATTATTTATGTCTATTTCGCAGCTTCTAGGTAACGTAGGAAGATGATTTATACCTTATAATCTTTGGCAAGAAATGCTGAAATCAACCAAATTAATTTCATTGAAATAGGTGCACGCGTTATCACGTAAAGTGCATGTAAGTGTTTAAATTGTAAGCATACAAATAAAAAAAAAAATTTTTGTGCATAATTAAAAGTATAAAGCACGATATTATATATGCAATCCATTACAGAGGAACTCAACCAATATTTTAGCGAAGGTCTTATCAAAATCCATTCAGTAGTTCCCGAGATTAGCCAGAACATACATAAAAGTAGTTACGTCTTTATAAATAGTATAGATTACCTTCATAAAATTTCTCATTTCTCTCTGTAAATGAATTAAGGGTATTCATGTTATTTTCAAAGCCGTCTTCACCCTCAGGAATGTCTTCATTTTGTGCTACCTCCTGTGTAAGCATTATTTGTTCTTCTGTATCATTTTGCAAAATAGCATTCCAATCCACCTGTAGATATTCCGAATTGTCTTCTTCGCAGTTGGAACATTTCGATTTAAATAAAAATTTTAAAGATACAACTTTGGCTAGCAGAGAGCCAAATTCGGATACATTTGGATTATTTTTATTTATATTCCGCGCTCTTATTTTTCCAAATAAATTTTCTAATGGATCTTGATTGAATTGATTTATATAAATGTAGTATAAATCATTATGATCCTCGAATAATGTTTCTCTTATTTTTAAAACGCTTTCAATAGTTAAGGCCAAGCCTTTGAAACAGAATGATCTATTTCTTGCGTTTATGGGTTCAATATTTAATATAAATAATGCTTCATTTCTAGTATAAAATGCATATTTTGATCATTCCGTATAAGCGCTGGTTTTCTATTTAGAAGATCGAAAAGCCGATTAATTTTTGTTATAAATTCAGCTGTCGGTTTCGCAAATTGAGCTATATGGCTTGGAAATTTGTTCAGCTTTATTAAAGCTTCAATTCCACAAGCTACAGATCTGCTTAGAACCTGAGCAGCCAACTTCACGTTCATTTTTTGAAGCTCGGTAGGATCAATATGTGTCGATGTCAGTTTTGGACAAATTTTGGTAGTACTGTTTTTTTCTATAATATAAAGGTATTCAATTACTTTCCAACTAGCAATTCCATCGAATGTGGTCATATTGTACTTTAGTAAGTTGTTCCGAATACTTTTTATAAGATGAGGAACATCATACATTCCATATATTAATTTCTCTCTGTAAATAAATGAAACGTTTTTTTCATTCAGATTAAGTTTACTATATAAACTACGATTTGTGGGTCCTTGATCACAGCAAATAGCTCTTACGTTTAGTTGCAACTCCGTGCATATATCAAGACAATTATACACCTCAATCTCAAGTTGTTTCATAGATATATTGCTTGGAGAAACGACATGATATAATACTTGCTTAAAATTTCCGCATATACCGAATCATAAAAACGCATGCAGACTTAGCGCAAATATTCGATCTTTGATTTCTTCCGTTTCTATTTCATTTCTATTTAATCCAGGTGATAGACTTAATCCACCTATGTAATGAAGATGGGTGCGGCAAGTGCAACCCAAGCTGATCCCGCAAAAAATTGTATCCGGAAGATGAACGGAAAAAAATGCACTGCGAAACCCACTTCTCCTCCTCTTTTGTATTTTGTGATAGAATGAGTTCGAAAATGTCTTGGTGTTTTCATTAATACCAAGCAATAAATTAATTTTCTCTTCGATATTCCGTTTTTCATGCGCTTGTAGCCTTTTTTTGTCCTCTTTTAGACGACGAATTCTTTTCAACACATTTAGTTTCGATTTTCTTTTATCGTTATTCTTAAGCTTTTGTTCAATTTTGATAGCCTCTCAATCCTCTTAATAAAATAAGACTGTCTTTTTAAATGAGCCTCGCAGATGCCGCAAGTAAATTCAACGTTATCACTGAATCTTTTGCTTGATAACCTTTATGAAGCCAGGTTTAATTCCTCCACTGAAACTTCATTCGAATCCAAAACTAAATAATTGCGGTTTTCATATGTTATTCTAGCTTTGGTTGGATCAAATGCAACGGAATCGTCCTCAGATATGGCAACACTCTCACTTCGTTTTAAAAATAGGGAGGGACAGCATTTTTTTTTAAATATTTTGTTGCAATGCAGTCATTCTCAAAATGCTTGCTACATATACAGGGCTTTTTAAGACTTTCTATGTGCTCTCGAGACTCCTCTGCTAAGGTTAGCCATTCATCGTACTTAACTGTCCCTTTTTTAGGGAACTTAAATAACTTCCTATCTGGAAATTCATTTTTAGTGGCACAACAATTTGCAATTGCACAGTTCGTTCTTTTCCAGGACATGTTTCTCTCGCAGACAATCTTCGAAGTGTTTCAAAGTTTTTAATGTATTTAATGCCCCTATTCTGCTTGTGATGTGGTCACAACTCACGAATGTCAGTGATGCGAAAATTGTGATGCTTCTCTTATGAGGTTTCTTGTGAGCGATCAGCTGTTTGGTATTCTGGCCAACACCTCACAAGAAAACACCCAAGAATAGTCACCACTACATTTGTATACTGTCCATCCAACAAGAAATAAATATATTTTTTTACCTTTTCCTCTTTTTTGTTTATTTCACTCACAAGCAGCAAAATCAAAACTTCTCCCTCCATTTGTTTTTCAAATTTAACAATATGTAATTCTTTATTTTTCTCTTGTGATCGGCTTGTGAGCTGCTCAATCGGACATCACAATTTTGACAGTTCTTGTGATGCTCACAACTTGTGACGTTTTGGTTAGAATACGAAAGCCTCACAAATTGTGACTCACCACGCTCTTGTGAGGTTGTTGTGACATATGAGGCATCACAGAGGTATGCCAGAATACGGGGGATAATTTAATTTTAATTACATTAACCTGAAAATCTAAATTTGATTAAATGCACATTCGTATGTACAATGTGTACATATGTACGTAGGTATATATATAATTATGTATGTAAGATAAACTAAGATATTTGTGAATAATTTAATAATATGGATATTTATATAATATAATAATTTAATATAATAATATGGATATTTCATATGCATATGTATGTATAGCATATATGATATAATACTTTAATATATGTTTATTATACAGTCGACGACAAAATTAAGTGGACGGTAGCAAATTTTACACTTCTTTTCAGAATTCCCGGAATAGAACCTAATTACCGGACTGTTTTGAATACGAAGAATTTATTTAAGAATTGTAGCATGTTTTCCCCATTTATTTCTTTTATTGATCTTTTCCTCTCTCTCCTTTCTTCTTTTTTTGTCTATCATGTAAATTTAAGGAGGGACATAAATGAGTGGACGGCATACAAAAATTCAGAGAACTGCTATTTTTTAGAACAGTTTTTTTTTTAAATCTGCACAATTCTCGCTATCAGTTACAAGTTATTACTGTGAGTGCACGAATTCATAAATTCTTGTGAAAAAATTTAAAATTTCAAAGAAATGTCGGGCAGAACAGAGATTTCAGAACAGATTAGAAAACTTTTTGTTAAAGAGAGACAAAATGGTACGAGTTTTGGGAAAATCGGTGAAAAATTTAATATTTCCAAGAGTGGCGCCGGGAAAGTACGGAAGAAATGGATACATTTTAACACAACACAAAATTTAGTTGGACGAGGTCGAAAAAAATGCACAACAGAAAGAGAAGATGCGTTGATAGTTAGAAAAGTACGAAAAGAACCAACGAGTACTCTACGGGAAATCAAAGAAGAACTTCAGCTGAGAGCATCTGAGAAAACTATAAGACGGAGATTAAGAGAGCCTGATTTATACAGCAGAGTACCTCGAAGGAAACCTTTCATATCTGACGTGAATAAAAGGAAGAGGATGGAGTTTGCAAAAAAATATGTAAACAAACCAATTTCCTTTTGGAAAAAAGTTATTTGGAGTGACGAGAGCAAATTCGAATTGTTTCGAACGAAGAGGAGGCCAAAGGTATGGCGAAAATCGAACGAAGCGCTTAAGTCAAAATTCATTTCCGCTACAGTGAAACATGAAGGAGGTTCCATAATGGTTTGGGGCTGCTTTTCATGGAATGGGCTTGGGAATCTTGTCCAAATACAATCAATAATGACTGCAGATGTGTACATCGACATTTTAAACACAAACGTGGAAGAATCGTTTGAAAAAATGGGCTTTGGCGAGGTTTATGTCTTCCAACAGGACAACGATCCTAAGCATAAAGCGAAAAAAACAATGGCATTCTTTGAAAATAACAGCGTAGAACTATTGGAATGGCCACCACAGAGTCCTGACATCAATCCAATTGAGAATCTGTGGGGTATCTTGGACAAGGGTGTTCCTAAGGACAGAAGAAGCAATAAAAATCAGTTTTTTGCGGCCCTGCAAGAATCTTGGGAATCCATTCCCTTAGAAACTCTTCAAAGACTGGTAGAGAGTATCCCAAGACGACTGACTGCCATCATTAAGGCGAAGGGTGCACAAACGAAGTATTAAAAATCAGAGGACGTCTAAAAATAACATCGTCCACCTAATTTTGTGCCTTGGGCTTATCAAATAATTTATATTTTTTCTCTTAAGTTTCACTTTTATATTTTTTTTCTCTCATCGTTAACTTAAATATAATGTATTTCATCAAATACCAATAAATTTTTTTGATAAAATATTTTTTAATTGAAACTGTAGTTATTTTTGTTATATTTTTCAACCGTCCACTCAATGTTGTCGCCGACTGTATAAACCTGAGCACTTCTTTATTTTAAAATCAGTTCCGTCTGATATATTCTTGATGCACTATAAGACAAATTACGCACTTTTATAAACTGCTGTCAAAGAAATTATTTTTTGCAATCATCAATCCAACGAAATGATCTACTTTTCCCGCTCTTCTTTACTTACTTTGCGCCTTCGCATATACATAATGTATGTGTCCACATACGAAAACGCGGCAACCAAATTCCCATTCATGAAAATTTGAACACTGCTAAAAATCACACAGCCATGGCACAGACAATAAATTTATTGTCTGTGGCCATGGTGTAGTTGCTATTCCCCTTCCCATATGCCCCTTATGCGGCCTATACACACGTTAAAAATTCGTAAAGCATGTGAAAGTGTATTAGCAAATTCTGCTTAACGTTGCATATCAACATACCAAGCATGAGTCTTCAATCATTCATACAACACGTAAATTTCCCGCTGCCCGATTCCGATGTTGCCACGTCGGTAGCCATGCAAAACATTTTGATTATACGTATACGTGTCTCATTTTCACCAACAGATTGACGAATTTTGACGTGTGTATAGGCCACATCCCACATTACAATCACAACACATGATGAGAGGGAGAAGCTTTTCCCACACAAGTGAACGGAGCGAGTAAAAACAAAGAGCTTTATTTGTAATACATATCCTGAAAGCTTTGTCGGGTAATTCGTGTCGGCTAATGCAAAAAAGTGGAACCATATTTTTGTACAGGCATGAGACATCTGTATATTTATTGTCTGTGCTAATATCATACTAATATTATAAATGCGAAAGTACAGTACTTCGCCATATTATTAGACCCAAGCAAAAACAATGTTAAAGTGGTTGGTATTTTAAAGTGCGTATTAAATATGGCAATTTTTTGGACTTGTTTATTAATTTATTAAATAATCTATGTACTAATATAAAAAAAAACCTTAAAACTGGTAAAAGAAAATAAGTTCTTATAAAAAATAAGTTGGAAGCCTGTAACGTAGATATTTCTATATTAGGTATTTATTTTTTGTTTGGGCCCTATATGCTTTAATTTGACACAGCGTGCTTTAAAAACAAGATTGAACCATATTTTTAATTGATAAAACCACTCTTGAACGCAAAAATATTCAAAAAAAACTTGTCCCATCAATGTGTGACGTAATCATTAAAGCCTTTATCAAAATTACAAATTAGACAAAACCTGTCGCAAAATATGACCAAATTACTCCAAATAGTTGTACAAAAAATGGAAAAATATTAAAAGTTATAATATAACCCTGATTTATACATTTGAAACATCTTTTCAAAATCATTGATTTATAGTCTGGGACCTGGGGAAGAACATAGGCGCAAAAGCCGCCCGCAAGGTGGCGCTGGAGTCAAGTTATTAACAAAATCTTCTCACGCCTTAACCGCTGAACCAATTGTAATGTAATTTGGCAGACAGATTGTCTGGGACCTGGGGAAGAACATAGGCGGAGATACCGCTCGCTAGGGGCGCTGGAGTCAAGTTATTAACAAGACCTTTTCACGCCTGAACCGCTGAAACAATTGTAATGCAATTTGGCACGGAGATAGTCTGGGACCTGAGGAAGAGCATAGGCAGAAATACCGCTCGCTAGGAGGCGCTGGAGTCAAGTTATTAACAAAACCTTTTCGTACCTAAACCGCTCAACCAATCATAATGAAATCGACATAAACAGTGCATGCAATGGCATGGAACGATACTATTACATGGCAATGCTAAATCCCATATCTCACGAGTAACAGTACAAAAGCTCTTTGTTTTTGGGATTGGAAATTCTTTCCCACCAACGGTACTGTCCTGATATTTCAGTCAGTCTGAAGTCATTTAGCCGCCAGTCTTCCGATACCAAGCAAAAGGCCATGAAAACAGTTAAAGAAATCATTGCCTTGAAAATTCAAAAATTCTTAAAAAATTGATACTTGAGAGTGGACGTCGGAAGAGCGTTGTAGATGCTCACGCCTCATTATTTGATTAAAGATAAATGTATAAAAAGTATTATTAGCTTTTAAATGCTTGCTATTAAATCAAACATTTCATGGGGTACAACCAAATAACAGTAGACAAATGATGCTGCTGCTTATTCACAGTGTTTTTGGGCGCGGGCGAAGCCGGACGGGACAGCTAGTTCTAAATATATTTTAAAATTAAATGCATAAACTCAGAAAATTTAATATTAAATTAAAATAAATAAATAAAAATAAAATGAAAAATGTCATCTACAATTACAATTAATTCACTAGATTAGAAGTACATAACTTTGGGAAATAAAAATTGACATTTCTCCTGTACGTCAGCGAAGCAAAAAAAAATATTGGTGAAAGTTAGAGTAATTTGTATTCATAATTATAATCATAATCAAGCTTTAAAACATGTTCGGAACGACATAGCGATACCTTGAAAACCTTTTTGCCCAATGAGTCAGAAACGATTGCATTTACATCGGTTCATAATATTAGAAGCACCTTTTCTTATTGTTGTTTTATTTTTATGAAATTTTAATTTTTGAACTAGTGGTTACCCGGTGCGCTACACCCATTAAGAACAGTGTTTATGCCATAAAATGTAATGCAATTTTTTCGAGTGACTTTTGATGCACCGACATCTGGAAGCTCGAATCGTATTTGCGAATGTTATCCCAGACGTGCTTGGAATCGTATGTGTAACCTAAATGTATTTGAACGAAATGTTTAATATAATTTTGAATCAATTTTCCCGGCATTAAAAATAGTAATGACTCTGGTGGAGAGACAACACAATTTTGATATAAGAAAACTGTCCAAAGAATAATATACAACTTTTTCGTCCGAGTTTTCCTCAAACATTTTAAAACAAAACCAATATTTTCCCCGTTTGAGTCTTTCGAAATTATTTTTTTTCCTTTTCAGGTATGCTCACGCAGTATCTTTAGATAGCATCACCATCCCCCAAGCTTGTTGGTACATATTTAATTGTTTTATCAGTTGCCCATCTAGCAACATAGTATATTATTATCGGTACGTTCATTAAATCTAATAGATAGCCATGAGCATCCAGAACCAAGAATGCTTCAGGTGGTATGTATCCACTTTTTAATGTATTTCCGAAATACTCAGTGTTGTGATAGAACAAGTCTGAAATGAGTTCGTTCTCTACAACATCTGCCGACCGGGCAAAATGATTCCTTACAAAACCCAGAATTACGTTGTCAATGCTAGACACATCGTTTACTTTACAAGGTCTCAGCATTTTCTTTTAACCCTAGAATAGCAACACATATTTTTTAAACACTGTCTTGTCTTTTCTGTCTCGGTTTCTAGGATAAACCACATATCTTAACTGCTTCTTTGATTTTAAAGGTGGTTCTCCAACATTATGCTCCTGGATGTTTCCTAGACCGTGTCGGATATTACAAGACATTCTCGATGTAAATTTGTCTATAATGGCCACCTTGTTTTAAGTTCAGTTGGTAGTTGGAAGGCTAACTGCGTCAAAAAATCTTTCGACAGTATTTGGCTGGCTTACTAGCAGCATTACGAAGAATTATCGCATTTATCCCAGCTTGATCTAACATACCAATGAAATATTTTATTTCAATTATATTTCTGCTCGCACTGTAATTGCGCAACATTTTTTTCAATGATATCAATCAACTCACTGTTTCATCGGAATCATTCTGGCAAAATTATTTTATATATTTTCCATAAATTCAATAGACCGAAAATCCATTTTGAAGTGAAAAATATTGGAATTCAAAACACAAAATCCGCAAAAAAAAAGTTACATAAATAGCAACAGGGGTGACGTGTCACCCCAACAATGTCTGTAAAGCAAAAATTAGGACCTACCAGACCATGCTTTGACCAATGATTGAAAGCTTAGCTATCAGTTTGAAAATAGAGAAAAGAAGAGAGCCAACATACAACGGGATATATATAATTTGAACAGCTTTTTGTTTTCGTGGGGTGACGTGTCACCCCTGTTGCTATCCTAAGGTTAAAGATTCTTATTTTTTCGAAGGGTTAATGTTCCACCATACTGGGCTTGCGTAAGTCAGAATGGGACAAACAAATGCTTGGTAGCAAATGATCTTCACATCGAGTCTCAGAAAGTTGGAGTAGAAAAGCTTCTTGAGAGACATAAATGCCGCCCTAGCCTTTTGCAACTGTATATTTATGTGTTCATTATACTATAAAAACGAGCTCCTAAATAGCTCCTATAAATCATTCGTAGGAATAGACACAATCGAACGAATTGACTATTCATTCGAATCTCAAAATAAGGCTGATCATGAAATAAATTTAAATTCAAAATTTCAGACGTATGAATGAATGAATGAATGATGATATTTATTTAGCTTCAAAGCCATTTTGTTTTACATATTTACATATTTACAGTAAAATTATTCCTAATAGTTATTGTTATATTTCTTAAAAGTACATCATTTGTGTGTTTATTAGTTTAGTCTCTATAATCTGTTGCATTAGTTTCTTTTTTAAATTTGGCCTATTACGTAATTTGTTCTTATATATTCAATAATTTTAAAAGTACATCATTTGTGTGTTTATTAGATTAGTCTCTACAAACTGTTACATTAGTTTCTTTTTTAAGTTTGGTCTATTACGTCATTTGTTCTTATATATTCAATAATTTTTCTTTTAAATACAAAAATGTTTGACTCGTTCTTTATTTCTTGTGGTAGATTGTTGAATGCATGAAACCCGGCATAGGTAACTGTTTGCTGTCCTCTTGTGGTTCTCGCTCTTTGGATTCTAAAATCTCCTACACTCCTTAAACCGTACACTGTGTTGTCTCTCAATGAAACATTTTCACGGAGATAAGCTGGGCACGTCTTTAACCAGCAAAGGGCGGTTATCATCGATATTATGGGGGTGTATCTATCTTTTTTTAACACTATCCGCATTGCTTTATTTTGTAACACTTGTAGTCTATTCTTTTGATACTGTGGGCAGACAAATAATAAACTGCCACAGTACTCGAAATGGGGTTTGATGATCACATTATATACTTTAACGGCACAAGTCATGGATATGCTTTTTCTTATTTTCCTAAGGACACCAATTTTTTTAGATATTTTTTTACACAGAGTCAATATGCTCACTTAGGGTTAGTTTATTGTCCAGCATGATGCCAAGATATTTCACTTTTTCCACAAGTTCAATTTGCACATTGTCAACAAAAATATTAGGGGGTATTTGAGACGGAGGATTATTTATGACGATGCACTTAGTCTTGTCGATATTTAAGATAAGGCGGTTCATTTTCAACCACTCGCTTATAGCTTTTAAGTCGCTATTTATATGCTCTATACACTCCACAATGTCACATCCATAAGTATACAGGAGACCATCATCCGCAAAAAGCACTAGTTTCGAGTGCACCACTACTTTTACCATATTATTCACATATAACAGAAACAAAATAACACCAAGAATTTTTCCTTGTGGCAGACCTTTATTCACTGTTTTTGGGGACGATACATTATCGTTAACTTTGGTTCGTTGTGTGCGCCCGGTAATAAACGATCTGAACCACTTAAGTTCCGCGGATTTAACACCCATCTTTGATAGCTTTTTTAGCAAAATTTCTTGGTTTACAGTTTCAAAAGCACGCCGAAGGTCAAGGAACACCGCGACAATCACATTTTTTTTATCTACGTTTTCTTTCCATTCACTCAACACTTATTTAACACACGTCTCACAAGAATGTTCTTCTCTAAACCCAGATTGATATACTGTTAAAATATTTTGGTTGGCTAGATGATCTCTTAGTTGCATTTGAACTATTTTTTCTAATATCTTTTTGTAGGTTGGCATCATATTTATGGGGCGGTACTCTTGACATGTTATTGCGTCACTAACTTTTTTGATAGGTATTATTAGAGCTTCTTTCCAGGATTCCGGGAAGATTCCAGTGATTAACGATGAATTGATGATACGGACAAGGACAGGACCAATAACATCAATAGCATCGTTACATACGAACATTTATAAAGTTGAAGTCATTCTTTTTGTTGATATATTTTATTGCACTAATTATGTCACGGGTGTCTATTATATGGAACTTAAAATCTATATTGCACTCTTCAATTAAATTTACGTATTCTAAAAATATCACAGATTGGTTGAGGCTAGCTATGCTTTGCACAAAGAAGTGGTTGAATTCTTCACACAATATTGCACTATCACTTATGTTAATCCCGTTCGTAAATTGCACTTCAATAATATTGTCTTTGTTTTTTTTTGAGGACAAGTTTTTTTAGTTGTCTCCACATGTCTTTTTGCGTATTAGCGTTGTCAATTTTCCTTTTGATGAATGTCGATTTCACAGTTCTTAGCTTTTGCTTATAGTGGTTTCTAGAATTACGGTAGTTAGCCCAATCGATTATAAAATTTGTCAGAACAGCCTTTCTATATAGATTAATTTTTAATGCTTTTGCGCATTGAAGGTCTAGGTTAAACCATTCAGCATTTCGGAAGGGTATCAACTTTGTTTCTGTCATTGAGGCTACTACTCTTTTAAGTCCTACTGCAAAGTCTGAACTAAGAGCGTTTACAATAAAAGGTTGTTCAGCCCTAAAGTTTGCAAATAATGGACACAGCCTTAATTTAGATATAAAGAGAGATTCTTCGTACTTACAGTATCTTATTTGTTTTTTATTTACTATTTCTTCGTTTACACATTTAATTATAATTTCAATCGTTTCATGGTCACTTACATTTAGATATTGGACAACACTTGCGCTTACCGATTGTACACTGTTCGTTAAGACATAATCAATTAGAGTTTTGGAGTTCGGTGTTATTCTAGTGGGTTCGGATAAAACCATTGAGATGTTAGCATCGTTTAAAATTGATGCAATCCGACGCCGATACGTATCAGAATAATCTAACCAGTCAATATTAAAGTCACCAATTAAAACAAAACTACAAGTACGCTGATTTCTTCAAGTTCGATGCAAAACTCTCGCTTAAGGAGGAAATGGGACCTGTACACTACATAAACATCTATCACAGCATTGTTATTATATTGCACTTTAACTATCAGACACCAAAGTTTCATATTGACGATAATTTTTTTTATATCTGAACAATTTCGTTTTTAACATACAGTGTTACACCACCGATGTGTCTGGATTCACTTTCACTATTTAATAATTTAAAGCCATCCAGTTGTATTTCGTTGGATTGATCTTTTAAAAAAGGTTTTGTTATATGTGTCTTTGAAAGGGCTATTATATCCGCATTCTCTTTTTCAACTATACACTGGATTTCACTAAAGTTACTTGAGAGGCCTTGTATGTTTAAATAAATACACTTTAAAGCACTTAGTTGCTACCATTCTACACGATCTTCAGCAATCTTCAATTTTCGGGCGTACGCTGGGCATTTGGCATCGTTTGCCGGATGATTCGTATCTATATTTAGATGCATATTTATATTTGCGTTACAGCAATTTATACACTTTTCACTATCACTACTGCAATTTTCAACATCGTGATTGCCTGCGCATTTGATACATACTTTTTCTTTAGTGCAATTTGTTGCCGAATGGTTAAAGCCACAACAATTAAAACATCTTGAAACATTTAAGTACTGAAAAATACGATATTTATCCCAACCAACATTTAACTTTCCACGTTCTTTAATTTTAGCATTGGCAACACTATCAACTTCTATTATGGCGTTAAAATTCTTTGACTTTGGCGACATATACACATGTACACATTAATATTTATATTATTATTTCATTTTGTGATTGTATGGATTGCACAATATCGCTTTCACTCAACTTTTCTCTCATTCTAACTACCAGGAGCAATGGTTTTCTTTGTGTTAGAGATTTAATGTCATATTGGTCACTGAGCTTTGTTTTTATTTCCCTTTCAATAACATTGATGGATTTTTTATCACCTTTTATTAACACAGCTCCATTTTGCACATTTTTGACTTCGTCGATTTTCAGGGCCATCGAAGTAGGATTTATATTATTTTTTATGTCAGAACTTGTTTTGTTGTTGTCCTGGTTTTTACGAGGTTGGATAATGATTACCTCGCTTTTTCCTATCACTGTTTCTGCGTATGTACATATGTGTTTTTTTTTTGTTTACGATCGCAGACGTCTTGTTGTTTGTTGTCATACACATTAATGTATTCTTTATTTTTTATTTCTTCCACAATAACTTTTTCTATTTCAGTCACTTTATTTACTAATATTTGACTATCACTAAAGGTTTTTTTTAAGCCTTCAGAAATGTGTTCATTTTGTTTTCGGAATGATTCACAGTATTCACTAAGTTTATTTACTTCATTGACGTTTGCAATGCAAGTGTCCTGAGCAATTTGCATCATCCTAAACTTTTAAGCATATTCAACTTCCATGGCCTGTAACAAGTTTTTAATTTCACATTCATTTTTTTCCAAAGATGAATCAAATTCACGTTTGTACTCTTTTAGTTTATTTCCATTTTGTTTCACTTTATTTTGAACTTTCTGTAGCACTGAATCAACATTTGTTATATACATAACACAGTCATCACACATGAATTGAACTAGCGGGTTTGTGTTAAATATATTGCTTGTATACCGATCAAGTCCGCTACATGCAGCTTTTAGGTGGTAGATTTTACCGCACACACCCATACATCGTATGCCAGCCTCGCCCTGTACAACATTTTGGCACTTCACACAATTGGTATCCATCACTTTTTTTTTTTTTTTATTTTTTTGCAATAAAACAATTAAATAAAACAAATTTTACGATCGCACTTGTGCGTCAATAATTGACTACTCGTGCTCCCTAATTTAGTTTAAACTTTTCACTTCAGACTATATTTCTTCGTTCAAACACACGGAGCGATTTGTTTACACGTCTTTACTCTCGCACGTCTGAGCTAGATCTCAGAATAATGACAGTTATTTCGAAGGAATAGAATCTCAAAATTGAAATGATGAATGAACTTTCGTTTCGTAAAATAAACTTTCTATTCCTTCGAATATCAAAATACCCACCGTTCGACGTTTTCTCATTTTCGAATGAAAACGAAAGAAGGCAGATTATCTAAACCGCTTGACTTTTTGTTGTTGAGTTTTCTAAATATGTATGTATGTATATCAGTTCGTCCAAGGTTGTGAAGTAATTGTTAGTCTGTTTCGCTGTTAGTTCGTCAGCTTTCAATCTCTCAGTAAATCTTAAAAGAGTTGGCACTTCGTTATTACGAAATTCAGCTCTTCGTTTCCAGGAATCATTAGCAGTACTATTCCGAAACTGATGGCCTATCAGAATTTTCACATTCCTCAGGAGGGATTTCAATCTTCGAAGCTCCAAATTGTGCGATACGTCTTGAAACTGACGATGTATTCGATTTATTTGAGTGATTAAAAGGCTCTTATGTGTTTGTAATGTTTTTATGTCACGGTTTAGATAATATTCTGTTTTGTGATTTGATTAATAAATTTGGAACTGCCGACTCTATAGCTTGTAAAACTACCATGTTCAAGTTCCCTATATAGGAATTGCACTTTCTCTTCAAGTATTCCTAGTAATAGGAATTTATCTAACGTTAGAAACCTAAAATTCAATTTAGGAACCTCGTGCCACGTTGCGAAGCCAAACTCATTAGCATTTCTATGACATGATGCTTACTATCATACGGTAGTGATGGAATTCGTTGCTGTGGATCGTTTGTATTTGCAATTGAGCGTCCGCGATGCAAAGATTCAGATATGAATTTCCGGACGGAAAACTTGTTGTAACCGTGCTACATAATTTTATTTTATACTCGACCTGGCTGTCTTCGATACAGCGATGAAGGAATCTGCCTCTTCCGTTCGCCACCGTGTCCAACTAGGCCGGATTTTTCGCGTTAAGATCCCCTGCTAAGATGAAAAAGTTATTTGAACTACTTATCTAATCTTAGCAAGTTTTTCGAGCAATTTTTCGATTTCGCAGTTAAATTGACTACCGGATGTTGGCGGAGCGTATGCCGATATCAAATACAGACAACCATTATCCCTTAGAGGCAGAGAGATAATGGTTGTTGCAAGGCAACCAAAGTTTGGAATATCATTTCTGTCGATGATAGAGTAGCGAAGGGGCTTACGAACGAGTATCGCCGCACCACCACCTTGAACTAAATTTCATCGGTCTGTCCGTATGAAATTGTAATTTAGAAAATGTAAGTAATGTCTATCGTTAAGTTTAGTTTCGTTTAAAAAAAATACGTCTGGTTTATGATCCTCTGCAAAAAGCAATAAATTACCGCGCCTTTTGATGGAAATTACAGAATTGATATTAAGGGCAGCTATTTTGAGAGATGCACAAGTGAACCCAGCCATTTCAAGGCATAAGATGATTCAGAAGGGCATTGATCTTGACCGATAAATCTGCTACAGTCTTAGCAAGATTGTTTACTTGAATTTGTAATTTATCGTTTGCTGTGCTGCTAGTTGTAGCTCCGGATCCAGCACCTGGCCCAATTATACGACCCAAATGCAGAATAGTTGGTCTACCTAGCTATTCACCGAAAAACGATTTCCCATGACAAAATTAATGGGTTTGTAGTAGTCTTTTATGTGAAAAACGATATAAAAATAGTAATTTTAAAGTAAAATTGGAAGCAAAAGAAAAGAAACAATACAAAACATACAATAGCATTGACAGATTATCTGAGATAGAATAAGAGGTCTACTCTCTTGTAAATGCAAAATAGTTGGTTTAGTACTATTTTAATAGTGATCTGGTAAACCGTTACGAAAAAATTGAGAAAGAACATTTATATTTTTGCAATAGCATTTTGCTTATGCAAGTTGGTTAGAGTTTTTGGTCAACCATGGCGCGTGGCGCTGCATTATCGCGAGATCTTAGGGAATTTTTGTATTTTTATTAAATAATAATTTTACACTTAGATATACAATTATCTTTGAGCTGTGCAAATTTAAAAAAAAAAAGGTAACAGATTTACCTCTATGATTTGACAGTATTTAAATAAATAATAAAAAAATAAAATAGAAAAGAAGAAATCCCTAGTTCCCTAATTAGATATTATGCGCAAGCCGATGTTTTAACTGTCTCTTGAAGTCGCTAATGCTTACAGATCTCCTAATATTGACTGGAAGTGAATTCCAGAGCCTTTCTGCGTAGACCTGTATATGGGTAAAGTATACGTTCGGCTTCTTTCAGATGATGCTGATTGGAGTCTTTGGTAAAGGTAATCCGGTAATTTAGTCTCTTTTAAGTGGAAAAAAGGTTAATATCTTGGAGTCTAAGTATATATTAACATCCATGCCAAGAAAGTTTTTTACATGATTCGAAATATGTTCGTAACGACGGATATTATATACGAATCTGACTGTATTGTTAACAGCTACTTTAAGCTTACGTGTCCTATTGCTGTCATGGTCACAGAAAACAGGGTACGCGTAAAAACGAATCGGCAGCAAAAGTGTTTTTACCAGCATTGCTTTTATTCTAACTGGAAGACATTTACCTATTTGATATAATGCACTTTACCTACTGCGATTGTTACATGTTCATCCCACGTAAGATGCTGGTTAAAAGTTACTCCAAGAATTTTCGCGGACGTGATATAGTTTAACGAAGATCCGTTAATGCAGATCCTAGGTAGCCTGGATGTATCAATATCTAACCGACTAATTACAATGGCTTGACTCTTATTTGAATTCAGCAACAGCTTGTTCTCACTTGACCATTTATGGATAAGGGTCAGATCTTCATTAAATCGTGAAACTGCGTCTTCCACTAAGTCAATAGGTTAAGTCAAGTGCATTTGTATATCGTCCGCATACATTTGTATCTTGCAATGCTTTGGAACCGAAGGGATATCATTATTGAAGATGGAAAACAACAAAGGACCCATAATAGAGCCTTGCGGAACTCTATTAACAAGATAACTGCTTATAAGTTGAATCGCAGTGGGATCAAAGTTAAAGTAGTGCCTCAATTTCAAAATTAGGATATCATGAGGGACCGTATCGAAAGCTTTCGAGAAATCTAGCATAACTAGTGACGTGACATAGTTTTTATCCATTTCGCAGCGAAGATCATCCACAATATTTAACAATAAGGTAGTGCAGCAGGAATCGATTATTAAGGCTTTCCAAACGGGGTTATCTAGCTTTAAAATTGCCAAAAATCTTAATTTGCCACGGTCATCAGTGCAAAACAGAAATTAAGATTGTTGTGTGCTGAAAAAAATTATTAAAGAAAACAGACGCCAAACCGCCGCTGCAATAACTGTAGACTGGAAATATCGCATTTAAAAAAATATTTCCGTCGATACTTACTTCTAAAGAAGCATTTCATAAAGATTGTTTGAAGCGAACTGTCAAGCTCCCAGCATCTCTCATGGTATGGGGATGCATGTCTGAACGAGGTGTTAGAAACTTATGTTTCGTTGACGGTTCGGTTAATGCTGCGAAGTACCAAGATATTCTGCAAGAGCAACTTCTTCCATTAATACCGTGACGCCAATCAAGTGAAGGAAACTAAGTTTTTCAGCAAGATGGCGATTCATGTCATACAGCTAGGTCCACGATGGGATGGTTATCCGCTAAAGCCATTCCTTTAATGGCACAAACTGAAGCAAAAACTAAGACAAGAACCAGCCAGGACTCTTCAGGATCTAAAAAATAAAATTACTAATATTTGGCAATCCTTTACTGCTGAAGATTGTTAAAAAATAGTAGATACTATGCCACGGCAAATAGCAGCATTAATCAACAACAAATGTGACGTCATACAATGGTAAAATTAAGATTTTGACAGATAGACCAACTAGTTTGCATTCAAAAAATGTTCGGAATTTGTTTCCTTCAATAGTTCTTTGACTTTGCCACAGTCATTTTTATTATAATCTTTTAATGATATTATTAATTTGTTTTAAACTAAAACTACTGCTACCTATATTATCCTTTAAAATCTTACTTATTGTTTTGCTATCCTCGTTGAAAATTTTGATTGGTGTTGATTTATTTTTTTTTTGCATCATTGTTCTTGCTTGTAATTCGTCCTTTTTGGTTTTATCGCCTTTGTTATTTTTTATCAGGTTTGATATTGGTGTAGCTTTTATTTTTTTCTAACTTACTTAGTTGGCGCTACAGCTCGAGGTGAACCTGGGCCTGCTTCTCGCAACCATTTGTGTGTGCGTGTTATATTTTTGCACGAATGGAAGGGACCTACAGTTTTTTGCCGACTCCGAACGGCGAGTTGAGAAGCTCAATCGTAACAAATGATACTCTTTGATGCTTGTCAGACATTCGAAAGAGGTGGGCACTGTGAAAAACTTTTTTTTGTTTTTTTTGTTTTAGGTGTTTGCGGCGGGATTCGAACCCAAGACCGCTGGCACAGTAGTCCGACGCACTAACCACTTGCGCTACGGTGCTTGTCTTCATTATTTTTTTTAAGCTGAGCAACCAAAGCACTTGTTTATGTTGATGGAGCTATTTGCTATTTATCGTTTGTCCGCTTGTCCATCGGGTGGGTGTCTATTGTTTGCAGTATTCCGTATGTGTTGTTATTGTGGTTTCTGCTGTTTTCGTTATCGTTTTGTTCGTTTGTTTTTTCTTTTCGTTTTAGCTCAGGTGATTTCTTATTTTTTTTCGGTATTGTCTGGCCATGCAAGCAATTTTTGTTTCAGGTCATCTATTTATTTTTTATATTGATCGATAACCAGCAGGGCCTGAACATATGTATGTACATTTCCTTAGTGACCACAATATCCTCCTCCTCATTTTCCCCGGAAGCCATGGTTTGGGTCCCTGTACTTTACACTACTTTACACTACTAGCACTTTTTTAAGCACATTTTGTTTAATTTCTTAACATGTTTTTTTTTCCTTTTTTTTCGTGTTTTTTTTTTAGCCACGCGTTTATTTCACTGAATGGGCATTAGAGTATAAATCTAGCCATGCCATAAGAATTGAAAAAAGACAAATACTCGCCTGCAGACAAATCTACTGGTTTTGCGAGCAAATCGAACTGAATAACAAGGAAAAAAGTGATACAGAACACCAAAAACAGGCGCTCATAATTATTTTCCATTTAAAATGCACATTCAAATCCACTAGACTATATGTTTTTTTTTTATAAAAATTGATTTTGAAATTTAATTCCTGCAGTTACTTAGTCAACCTTAACTTGTATTTTATATTTTATGAAAGTTTACATATTTACTTACAACCATAAAAAGCAATGCAAATTTTGACTAAGCGCACATAGCTAACATCAGTTCAGTTGTGTTAATAACAACGCATTCTCTCAATAATAAATTTTCAATAGCAAAACATTAATAATAAAATATCAATTGAAGCTGTTCTTTTTAAAAATTGTTGTTTTATAAAGACTTTATCACTTTACCCAAGTCGCTTCTGTCTGGCTTCTTTGCGGCCGTACGACAGTGGCAATGTAAACCTTGTAACGATTCCCTCGGGGCCAAAAACATTCGAAGGAATATTGTCCAATGAATCAGACAACGACCGCGAGTCCGATTGATCTTGCAAACTGTTATTGTTCAATTCACAATTTATTTACATTATGATATGAAGTCAGCATTCGTAGTTCATTCAGAAGTATAGAAGAAATGTAAATGAAAGAAGATAAAAAAAAAAACAATATTGTATATGGTCGCCAAAGGATGAGCAATATCACATGGATAGCGAAACTGACTTTATGGAATGAATGAACAGACAAATTCTTGAAAGGAAAAACCAATGACTATGAAACAAATGAGGGTTCACCCACAACAAAGGTTTAGCGACTCACCCATATGTACGAGTACATCATACGAGTATACATATTTAAATTGTGCTTTTTGCAGTGAACGAAATGAATGATTTTATTTATTTTTATATTTACACATATGTTTCTTTTTGCATATAGCATATACATACCTGTGTAAAAAGGTCAACCACTCATGCATTTTTCTTACCTGAGGTTTATATATTACTCTGCACTCTGTACAGAAACAGAAAGTTTTGAAACCACCCCTGCTTTTATTTCTACTTTCAGTGCCTAGATGCAAGATTATAACAGTAACCATAAAAAAAATTAATTCAAAAACCACTACCAGCTCCTAACAGAATCACTGAGAAGGTGCCAAATAAATGTGCTCGTCACTGCACTATAGTAAACATGATCAGAAGATTTTGAATCCTCACAATGACTTCTGTACACGCTGCATTGAGGCCGAATCAAAGTCTATAGCGCAGTCTCAATGTCACAGCCGAGCTCTTCAGAAACAACGACAATGGTTCTTTAACTGCTTAGAAGACATGGCTAAGATACCGCTTGGACATCTTAAAAGAACTATCATATTTAAACACACATTAACGCGTTCGAAAGGTAGCTAATCAGAAAATCAATTTTTTTTACTAAAAATCCTGGGATCGATTGTAAGGGTAAGTGCAGTGTCCTGAAATCTGAATCCCAAATATGTAAATCTCTATGATTTTATTGCAATGATGGTATACGAAACAAAATATCCTTCACATTACCAAAAATAAAATCAACTTTGCAGTGTGTGAGAACATAGCAAATGGCTTCTACAGATTCCACAAACTATTATTCCTAAATGGAATTGGAGCACTCTAAATCGACGAACACTCAACCAGATGACAGTCAGACATTCCTTAAATATGAAATCAGACTACTATCTCGATGCAGATAACATACCAATGTGGATATCCCAAACGCGAACGAACTAAATAGATAATCTAAAATAGTAAGGCGGCAAACATTACACTCGATCACGTATAGTATATTTTTTTAAGTAACCCAGCGTGCCAGGGCATGAAGGACTATAGCTTCACAAGAGAAGATACCAACAAAGTCATCGCAGAATGGCCAACAAACTAACTAAAAAGTTACTGGAACAACTTAGAGGGCCTGAAGCACTCAAAAAAGCTCCTCAACCTCAATCACAACAACAAATAAACCCTAAACTAAAATGCTTCTCAGGTAACATACGTATTTGTTTGTATCGGTTTTAAAGGAACAATAAAGAAACAATCAATCAATCTACAATCTGCAAAAATTCTTTGCGCAGTTCTGACGGGACATTCAATGTGCAACACCCACCTCTATGAAATGAAAATCAGCAACACAGACACCTGCAGATTCTGTCCACAAACAAAAGAAACTACGGAACACCTGATCTCAGGGTACTTAGTTGGCGCTACAGCTCGAGGTGAACCTGGGCCTGCTTCTCGCAACCATTTGTGTGTGCGTGTTGTATTTTTGCACGAATGGAAGGGACCTACAGTTTTTTGCCGACTCCGAACGGCGAGTTGAGAAGCTCAATCGTGACAAATGATACTCTTTGATGCTTGTCAGACATTCGAAAGAGGTGGGCACTGTGAAAAATGTTTAGGTGTTTGCGGCGGGATCTCAGGGTACACTTCTCTAAAAAAAAAAAAAAAGGAGATGCAAAACACTAAGCAAATACATATCAACGGAAGAAGACTACAAAAGTACTCCAGTCAAAGGGATTATACATTTTTTAGAAATTCTGCATGATTCCTAGACATAAGAGGCCAACTCTGGTCGCAGTACTAGTGGACACCTCTACCGTACTTCAGAATCATCATACATCATACAAGTAACCCAGGGCTGCCAGAATCAAGTGCCGAATATAAAAAACATGGATTATAATTCTTACGTAAAAGGAAAAACATTCAAATACTTGCATCCCATCAATAGCTGTTTCCTTCTCCTATGAGCTAATTTGTTCTTTAAATTGGTTAAGTAATGAACTACAAATGATTACGACCAATAATGCTATATGACAGTAGTTATGGAGACAAGCTACATAGTATGCTGAATGCATATGCTTACTTTACCATCACTGCCGGATATAACTTTTAACCTACATTTTGAACATAAGATTCATCCGAAAGTTGACACTACGAGTATAACAGTGAGGATTCCTTAGATTACTGCAAATTCACACAAAACAACTTAAGTGGAATTCAATTATAGCGATAATCTTAAGATGTTGCAAGTCAGAGGGTAAGTACTTAGTAATATGTTAAATACACCAATTGTTATGGTTATTTGCAATAAGACAGGAATACCTATTTACACATATATACATTCCATAACAATACAAGAAGATTATTACAGTAAAATCTCGCTAATCCGAATCACCTTTAATCCGAATACCACGCTAATCCGAATGACCCTTTTTCCCGTTATGTTTTTTGTTATGTGAAATTTGTATTCTACAATCCGAATTCTACAAAAATTACCTAAGTATGCAGATGGCTTTTACAGTGATTCTGACATGCAAACTACATCTGAACATGTTCATATGTGCAGTATTTATCTTTTCTCGTTGGTTGAACACATGTGCATATGAGTTTTTTTTCCAACAGATTGCTCTTTTAGTTTTTGTGTAAAAATGGCTAACAAATATTTAATTAATTAGTTTAATTTAATTTTTGTATATAAAGGAATAATAAATATGATTTGATTTCTTTAGAAAAGGGAGACATACTATGTACTCCCCAATCCGTATAATACGATAATCCGAAAACCCCCCTGCAATAATGAATTCGGATTAACGAGACATTACTGTACTTACTTATTACTTATGAAAATATCGGTTAACACGTACCCAACCAGCATTCATAGAAATAAACACACAAACAATACTTGAAATTAAGGTTATGATCATGGAACGGATTTTGTTGACTTTGCCTTTTCTGTCTTTTCTTCTCATATTTTGTTTTCCCAATTTATTTTGGTGGTATTTATAACGTTACTATGCGTTTTCTTCTTAGCTATGCAACAAAAAAAATCTACATGCATCGAAAGTGCGGAAAAGTACTTCTTTGTAAAAAGTTAACTGTAAGTAGAACCATGAAAAAAGTACTTTTTGAGTAGCACATAAAACAACCCAAGCAAGTAGCTCTGAAAAACGCAGCAATGACAGAAACGATAATATATTTCCTTCGTGGCAGCGAAAAAAAAAGAATTTTATACCGATAGCAATATTTCGAAGTTCTTCAACCAATCGGGTGATGACGCATATTCGTGTCAATAGATGAAACTACGGCCACTACGAAACAAATGTCATTGCTCCACTCATCTCCCCCCTGTGGAGAGATCCTTGAGCTTGTTTAAAACTCTTAAGTGATTGTTGCCAGAAAAGTGATTTCACCTTTCATGGTTTTTTTATGTCAACAAAATGCGTTCCCTACTAATGGCGTATGGTGCACTTTTAAAAGTCTAATCTATAATCTATGATATATTTTTATACAACACACAATGATTAACTGAATTATGTAATGTTCAACGAATGAACGGATGAACTGTCCCAAGCACATAAGATAACACTTACCTTAAACTTAGATCAGGTGAAGCACATCGTACAGCAACGCTAGGAATTTGTGGAACCAACCTCATAGCAATAGCAACTTGATTACGCCACAATCTTAGATACAAATCTTTTTGGCCTTCGGTTGGTACCTTTTTCGTTGGTGCTGAACTTCTCAACAGGGATGCTCTATTATCGCTCACTGGGCTGTAAACCGTAATTTAATGGTAAAATTAAAACAAAAAAAACATATGAAAAAAGCACAAATGAATACTAACGTGGGATCGATGACACTGTAAAGGGTTGTAACACGTGCATAACATATCGGCCATGCCTGTGCCACTGCAGAGGGACACTGTTGCAAAATACGATGTCGTTCCATAAATCCAAACAAACAAATCGCCCATGGATCAAACTGTTGCTGATGTGGATTACTTGACTGAGATAAATTCAATGTTGACGTTGAGGATTTAGACGATTCTACAGTTAAAAAAGAAATAAATTTTATACGAAATATTTTACTTGTTCAGCTTGTTATATTACCATCGGCATGTCCTGCCAGCCATACACCACTGGAACGTTCACTTATCCATTGCAAGTCAATGACATTTGCATTGAGTATTGTCGTTTTTTCAGCTTGTGGTAAATGTGGTAAGCATTTCTCTAGGACCTTCAATGATATAGAACAGTGTATGCATATTTAAATAAATAGTCCAAAAGCAGTATAATGAGCAGAGCAATCGCATTAATTATTAAGATACCAAGGAACCCATTGTTTTAATACATTCTGTTATTAAGGTTACATATATTTTTTCATATGGTTTTCTTAAACAATCTTAGGCAATTTTTCACAAGAAATAAAAAATAATTAACAATACAGAAATATTCAAAATTATGTACATATGTACATACCTGTGGCAAGCATTTATCAATCACATCGATAACAGGAGGTTCTGTTTCCGGAAATCCCAAAGCTTTCATCAGATTTTTAACCTCCTTCAGTATCATTGCAGCTAGTTTCCGCAAAAATGGTCGACAATTGCAAAGTAGCACCAACGCAAATCCTTCAACGAAATGCAGTGTTGTAATCAGCGGAACTTCGTTCTTTTTTGTGCTATCAGCTAAGTTAATCACTGTCGTTTGAGTTATGCTCGACACACCACTTGAAGTTATTGTTGAAGCTCCACTTGAGGTACTTTTAAGATTACTGGCACTTGAAATTTGACTGTTGGTTGTCTCCTTTCCACTTGCCGGATTCAATGTAGTGGGTGTTTTTATATTATTCACTCCAGTTGAGGCATTTACATTGCCTATACCACAACGCCAAATATTTAGGAAAACGAATAGCATGCGAGTGCAATTTTCTAATAGCTGCGGAAACGTATCCAGAACATCACGCACCAAAAATTGCGTGTATCCATGTACCACATCCTGTCTCCAATCGGGAAAATCAATAACCAACGTCTGCAACGACTGATGAGTTAGCATGCGAAGCTCTTCATCCATATGAACTGTAAGCCTAGAAAGTAAATCAACGAGTTCTTGAGCGGTCATGGTGTCCGGAATGAGACGGGGAACAGCTGCAACGCAGGTTCGAAATAAATCAATACGAGGTTTACGTTCACCCGTTAGCATTTCGTCAGGCTCCTTATTTTGATTTTGTGTATTGGTCATCATCAATGGCCGTCCATAGTGCACATCTAATGCACGTAAGATGTCAACAAATACGCGGCGAACATGTGGAAAATATGTTGACATGCCAATACTTCTAGCGGTGTCATCCGTTAACATTTTGTTTATGTAAGTTTTCTTTACACGGAGTGTATTGCCGGAAGGCAAAACGCCTACAGTTCGGGGCATGGGTGGCTCTCCGTCCTTTTGTTGCAAAGAATCGGCAACTACCAGAAAAGCTCTCAATCCAATGCTCATTCTTTCAGGATTCAAAATAAGCTAGACATTGTTTTTTTTTAAGTTAATATTAAAATGGCATTAATATGTCAACTAAAACTAACCTTAATTGATCTTCCCACGCAAAGCAAATCGTAGACGATCTCGCGCATTGCGAAGTCTAATCGTTCCTGTGCAATGAATTGTATAATTTTAACAAAAATGTTTAGTGGTGTGTCTCGGGGTATAACAACCTTAGAGCCCCTGTTAGGACAAAAAACAATAATTTCATATGCAGCCGAAATTGGTATATATAATTATTATGTATTGAAACTTACCTTGGAAATAGAGAGTTTACAATACTCTGGAGGCGAGAGTGTGTTGCAGAATTGGATTCGCATTTAATACGTATCATGTAGACCCATAAAAGACGGTAGAGTGATTCCAGAGCTACGCGGCTCATTTTGGAATCTCGGTTCTTTAAATTACTCAAGCACATAGCTAAGAAGCAGTGCCAGTTTGTTAAGAAAAAGGTTTTTTGTGATACACAAAGTAAACATGTGACCAGCGGAAAGAGAGCCAATCGATGTTTGGACTTTGTTGATGCATCCAAAGTTTGCATGTACAAAAGTTCGACAAAATTCTTTACACAGGGAACATTTACTTCGTTCTTAACAGCCTGAAAAAAAGAAACCGTTTACAATCAAATATTAAGTATTGATTCTACGGTGTTTGGTCAAAAAGACATAACTCTATTTTTGCGAAATTGAGTGGACTATGTAGAACTATTCAGAAAAAAAATCTATATTCGTTTGGTCTTAACAGCATAAGTTTCAGTAGCCCGAATCCAAAGTTATTGAGTGGTCCTAAACACACATTACAATAATTTTAAAAATTGTGTTTGTTTAAAATGACATAACTCCTCATGTGTTGTTTTGACCGAGCGAAAACTTTCAATTTTATAAAAAATTGTGTTATCAGAATGACATAACTCCACATGTGTTGTTTTAACCGAGCGAAAACTTTACATTTTTCAAATAATAACATGGTCAACACAATAGGTAACTCAACTGTCATGAAAAACATGAATATTCACCCCTGTGATCAATTCCGACCGGATTGAAAACGCAAACCGATTTCAAAAACGGACGAAATGAAAAAGGGTGTGCTGAAATTCGCCCGAAATGAAACAAATTCGAAATAGGGGAAACCTATCGTCGTTGAAGGTTGAACGGCTGAATATTTGCGTAGGCAGCGTAGAACGATCGTCAGTGAGACGGCCGGCGGCATCCTTTCTATGCACCCACAGTAGCGATTATTCATATCTTACAGTCAAATATATGTACGCACCAGAAAATGTCCATACGTATTGATACATAAAGTAGTAAAACTTAAAAAACAAAAAAACAATAAAACTCTGCGTGCTTGTCACAAAGTAAATTCCCGCAAAAGGGTAATAAAAAAAAATAAAAAGGGATCGTGGCAAGACATCCTCGAGGAAAAGAAAATATTTGAATGGAAAAAAAATCCGGCCTTACAAACTAAAGAAAAAAAATTAGATTTGTCCTACTCTAAAAAGTAAACAAAACATTTAAGATGTGCTAGGTGAGATTGATCCCCTACGAATTTCAACTAGAATCTCTTATTCTGTTTCACCGACAAAAAAATTTGTCCGACTCGCTGTTTTGGTAAAACCCCTTGCCAAATCAGGATATTTTGCCATGAAGTCAATCATTAATTGATTGATTTTGGTTGACATTTGTATGTTTTCCCCTAAATTATGTAGAAAACAAAAAAAATAAATATTTGGCTTCAGCAGTCCTAGGTAGAACCAAGCTTAGCTTCCCGCAACCATTTGTGTGTGCGCGTTATATTTTTGCACGAATGGAAGGGACCTACAGTTTTCTGCCGTCTCCGAACGGCGGGTTGGGAAGGTTTTTATGACAAATGATACTCTTGAATGCTTGTCAGGCATTCGGAAGAGGTGGGCACTGTGAAAAACGTTTTAGGTGTTTGCGGCGGGATTCGAACCCAAGACCGCTGGCTCAGTAGTCCGACGCACTAACCACTTGCGCTACGGTGCCCACAAATTAGGTAGAAATAATTAATATTTTATGTATAAATCTTCTAAATAAAACATACATTTTGAATCTTCCGGATTCAATTTCACCAACACAAAACCGAACGAATTGAAAACGTAAATTTCTTTGCGTTTTTCAATTTCGACCGATTTTCAGCACACCCCTAATTCGTTCGAATTCGAAGAAATCCGAAAATCATCACACCAAAACTGCGAAAACGTAACGGATTGGATTTCGACCGAAAATCATCACAGGGGTGAGTATTCTTTTGTTTCAACTACTATTCATGTTTTTCTTTTGTTTTTTTATTTTTAAACTTAAATAAATGCATTTTTTTAAAAAACTTGTTACTAAAATTACTTTCAATCTGAATTTTATCTCAACCCGTTGAAAAAAGATCAAAGTATTGTTTGGTCGAAACAGAACTTTTTTCTTTTTGACCAAACACCGTAGAATTCATCTTTTAAAGAAGTCACCATAATTCAAAGTTAACTAAGTTACGATATCTACACAAACAGAAACTATTTGTAATCAACGCAAAACAAGATTCCCGTCTTCTAATAAAATAACGTCTTTCAAGATCGCATTGTTTAATGAAATATTAAAAAAAAAAATAGAAAACGTTAAAAATAAGGCATTGAAACTCTCGAAGAAAACAGGTAAGAACAGGAAACAAGAAAGAAATATAAAGAAGAACATTAAATCTTTTTCGGTCTTCTTAACCCAGATTCTCCTACTGTCCCATATGTGGGACACCTATGCTTTTAATTTTTTTTTTATTTTAGCACATCAGATTCAAAAAAAGGTTTGAAATCTATTTAATTCATTTGGATATGTTGCCTAATGAAGTAATGACCAACAGAAAAAACCAGCGATATTTCCCTCATTTTATTTTTATTTACTTTTTTTGAGTGTGGGACAATGTCTTCAAAAAGGAAAGTTTAACACCATTTTTACAAAAATAGTGTATACATAATATTTGAACAATTCAATGTTTTAATATCAAGTTATTGATTGCCTTCGCAAGATTTATGAAATTTTTTTTATTGGTGTCCCATGTATGGGACAGTAGGAGATTAGAGTTCATATCTGTTTTTTTTTCTGTAGGTGCGTGAATTTTGACAAGATCCTAGTTTTTTGGAAGAAGGCGAATCTAATTCAGCACAAACTACAATAGCCTTGGTACCGCCAAATAATGCGTGTGGGAATGGACGGGCATTGGCAGTCAACTACTTGCGGGCGCTGAAGTTGCATATGATGACGGATTTGATAATGACATCATTCCATTATCTGTAGTTTATTAAATGTAATTGAAAATCTAACCTGGACCAAAACAGATTTGCATGTTACTACTGGTGACGCGTTATATAGCAGTGTGCTCAGTAATCAAAAAGATATTTGAACAATTTTTCGATGACAAATTCTACGAAAAGGCAATATCTCTCACCAGTAGTTACGCCATGCAAAAGAACATAAGTTTAAATGTTTCATCACACGAAATGAAACGTTTTTTTCGGAATACTGTTGCTTAGTGGATATGATGTGCTGATCGAAACATATCGTTGTATGTACCGAACATCTATAAGGGGGTCCGCTGGTGTCGTATCTTCTCGATGTAACCTTCAACAATTGTTGGCAGTTACAGAAACAAAGTGGCGGTAATATGCGTCTACTTGCCTTTCGACGAAGAATTGCTCTATTGTTATAAGAGTCTAATTGTCATTATAAGAAAAGAGGTCCTTCACGTCCATCTGCATTGAAAAATTTGGACTTAAGATTCGACCACATAGATCATAGACCATTACGTGGTAGAGCAAGGAAACCGAACTCGCTGTAGAGTATGCCATCTGAAGTCACCAACTCGATGCGAAAAATGCGACGTTGGACTTTATGTAATAATAAAATATTTGGCTTCAGCAGTTCTAGGTAGAACCAAGCCTAGCTTCCCGCAACCATTTGTGTGTGCGCGTTACATTTTTGCACGAATGGAAGGGACCTACAGTTTTCTGCCGTCTCCGAACGGCGAGTTGGGAAGCTTTACATGACAAATGATACTCTTGAATGCTTTTCAGGCATTCGGAAGAAGTGGGCACTGTTAAAAACTTTTTAGGTGTTTGCGGCGGGATTCGAACCCAAAACCGCTGGCTCAGTAGTCCGACGCACTATTTAATTTTTTTTTCATTTTTAATGCATTTTTATTTTTCAATTATGACCAATTATTACTTACTTGCTAGACAAAAGTGCTTAAAACTAGCTTAACTAACTTAACTATCTTACTCTAACTTACTGGCCCCACACAGGCACTCTAAGCTAAACTTAATACTTATACTATGTCTTTCGACGTAACCTAACTTATAATATATAATTTTAATTAAAGTTACAATTTTAGATCTAAGCAAAGTTTGAAAAAAAAAACTTAGAAAAAGGACAGGTTTTTTGCTTAAAACTACCTTAAATAAAACTTACAACTACTTAACCTATCTTACCTCTAGCTACGTAATTAAATACGTTTTTTTTTTTTTTTTTTTTTTGTGCTGTGTTATTTTATAATTTTTTTTGTGGTTTTTTATTTGTTTTTATATTTTTTTTTGTTAGCAAAGTGAAGTCCTTTTTTTTTTTTTTTTTTATTTTTATTTTTATTTTTTATTTACCTACACTACCTAAACCTATGTAAGCCGGCATGTCAATATAATAAACATAAAAGGCGGCCAACTTTGCCTTGGGGCTTACCCCGGATCAAACGGAATCGACGAGGGAATTCCATCTCTTTCCAGCAGCCACCAGAATTTCTGATGCTGCTGCTCAACATCGTACAAATCGCGCCCCGAAGCCGACCTACTAAATCGGAGGCGCTCCGTTTGGCTCTGTGCGACGTCTCTGTCGTAGTTGAGCCGCCTATCCACAGTCGTGCGAGCAACATGGAAGATTAGCGGCACCGGTAATCTATCCTGGATCAGACCCTGTTGGTCAAAATAGAGGAACGCTTCTGGTGGAACGAAGCAGTTAAGGCGCACTCTTTCATGATACGTGAAATTGGGGTAGTAAGCCCCGTAGATCAGGCTATTCATCGAACTCATTGCTCTTGCAATGTGCCTTCGAGTCATCTTGATTAGGAAATTGTCCACTCTTATAACGTTAGCCCTGTTGTACAGGACCTCATTAGAATAGAATTTTTTGTACTCGGACTCTGGTGTTCTGTATAAACGAAGGCAAGCCCGAAGACAAGCCCTCTGAAACACCCGAATCCTTTCACGGGACAACCATATACTATCATTGGCCCTATAAGGGCCATGTAGCAGATAACCTTTACCCTCGCATCGAGTTGGCTGCTACAAAACAGTCTCTTTGTAAGAGCAAAAGCGCATCTGGCTCTGGCCAGAGCAGCATCTATATGTTTGTTAAAATACAGATACTGGTCTAGCCACAGCCCGAGGTATCTGACTACATTTCGACATGCAAGTGGCCGCCCGTGTCGTCCCACGATTGCGAACTTTCGCCAATTCTTTCTGGTGTCCCATGAGGCCCCAGACAACGGCGTCCGAAACAAGATGGTTTCTGACTTCTGGAGGTTGATCTTCAGCTTCCAGTCGTCACAATATCGCTGAATCTTATCGAAGTCACGTTGCAAGATAATTGCAATGACCTCGATCTTTGGTCCTGATCTGTACGCGACCAAGTCATCTGCGTACGCAATAGCATGGTGAAGAGACCCTACGAGATCACTTGTGTAAATATTGAAAAGGATCGGCGAATTAACCGCACCCTGTTGTAGACCATTTTTAATTTCAAAAGTGCCAGCAGAGGTCACATTGCAATTTTTCACAATGAACCGCCTACTGGTGAACATATTATAAAGTATGTACAGCAGTGGTTTACTTATGCTCAGCCTGCTCAACTTGTAAAAAAGTCCCTCTAACCAAACGGTGTCGAAGGCTTTCTCCAAGTCAACCAGGCAAGCACCCGTGCATTGTTTCTTGCTTTTGTTCCATTGGATATCCGATACGAGTTTAGACGCGGCATGTATGGTATCATGCCCCGCCTTAAATCCGAATTGGTTATCTGGAATTATATGTTTTTCGTCAACTCACTTTCGTCAGGGCTCTATTGATCACTTTTTCGAATACCTTACTGATGTTCGGAATGAGACTTATTGCCCGGAGATTTGCCGGATCGGAATTGTCCTTACCCCTTTTAGGGATAGGATGCACTACTGCTGTTTTCCAATGCGCTGGATAATGTGCATTATTTAGCACATTATTAAACAAAATGCAGTAAATGTCCACCGCTTCTAGAGGGAGATATCTAAGCACAATGTTAGATATTCCATCGATTCCCACTAACTTATTCTTTCTCAATGATTCGAAGATCGCTTGGAGCTCTACCTTCGATAGGAACGGGGGATGTATCCCTTCGTTGGCGATGGCATTATTTGCCCTATTGTCTTCATTGAACTCGGTGAAACCAATGTTCTCTGATCGCCATTGCTGTAGTTCATTTCGAAGGTAGAAGTTGTGCACCAGGACTCGATTCTCCAGGTCATGGTTCGGGGAAATACTGCTATTCACCTTATACACTTCCTGAAAAGTCGCTCCTATAGCCTCAACCTTCTCCTGCGGAGCTTCGATCAAAAAGAAATTGTCGTCATCGACTGCGTTTACTGGATCTATACCTGCTGACACAAGTATTCGTTCGTTGTCCGTATTTCGAGGAATTTTGAGACATGGAAGGTCGTTGAGATTATTCCTCCGAAATATTTTATTTATTTGCGGGAACATACTGGGGTTTTTGGCTTTTACAGCCCCAATTTTTTTGTTCCAGTGCAGATTTACCGCTAATCGGTAGTTTTCTTTAATTAACTGTTGGAGGTTTTTAATCAACGCCTTCAGTGTCCTAATCTCTGAGTTTTGTCTGTCAGTAAACCGTCTGTACAAGGTTTTTAATCTCGACAGCAGTCTACTTTTCTGTTGGTGTAGTGCGTTTATTGTTGCGTTGTGGTATATCCCTACATTGTCAGTTTGTTGATGTCGAGGTATCGTCCTGTCCATCGTTTGTTTTATTGTATCGTCCATTTGTTTTAGGTATCCGTCAATCTCCTCATTTGACAGATTCCTATTGGACGGTGGGTTGAGCGAGTTTGAGGAGAGTGCTCTTGTCATAACTCTAGAAAAGCGTATCCAACGCACCCTACTATAATTGTAGGAACAAACGCTTCAAGTTCCGCAATCTCGTTGGGAATTGTAATTTCGGCACTGAGTCCGCAATGGTCACTGTCATACACAAATGTATGAAGGCAGTTTAAAGTTTGTCCGTTCGTGTTAGTCAGTTGTAACCGTACGTCGAACAGCAGGAGATCCAGATATGATCCGCCCCTGGGAAACGACGGACTATCTGTTGCTTTCAAATCGAGTCTATACTCGACACTGTGCTGACCCCACCAATTAATAAGGAGGTTCCCTCTAGAGTTAGGAATGTTATTTCCCCAATCTCTGTGTTTAGCGTTTAGATCCCCGGCCAAAAGGAAATAATTCTCCTCCGACTCCAGCCTAAGGCATCGGAAAAGTGTCTCGAGCTCTGAAATAAACAAAGTTGGTTGCGTAGCTTCAGGTGCATAAGCTGAGATCATGTACATCCTCTTTCCACTATGGAGAGGGATGGACACGATACATGCTTCTAGCTCCTGGAATCTCCGCACTTCACCACTGTACACTACCTTATATTTTAGCTTTTTACTAATGAAGATCGCAACACCTCCTCCTTGTATAGAGTTGGGTCGGTTTCTTCTTATTATATTATAATTAATGTGCCGTAACTTATGTTTCTGGTTTAGCTTAGTTTCGCTAACCAAAAGCACATCAGGGCTTTGGTCTTCTAACAACTTAAATAGTACGGCTCTTCGTTCGATCCTAATCAGGATCCTCAAGGTATTCTCCGCCATCGCACACATTATGATTGGAGATGCGATAGGCCCGGCAGAAGCGCGCAGATTTGGTCCACCCTCTTCGCCTGCTCTTGTACCTGACGTTGTAGCTGACCCATCTGCCCTTGAATAGAGAGCAAGATAGCCATCAAGTCAGCCTCCGGTGCTTTAGGCAGTGGGGCCTGTGAAGCAGCCTTCGGTTGTTGCTGTACCGTCTGTCCCCTTCCTGCCGCCATTTGGGCGTAGGATATTTGGGGTGTGACGGTTTGACTTTGGCTTGGACGTGGTAGACTTTTCACTACGCTTTTCTGCTGTCGAACCAGGTTCACTTTCTTAATGTCTTGAAACTTGGGACAACCCCGATAGTTAGCAGTGTGTCCCGAGTTCCTGCACAACGCACACGAGAGCTGAGATTTCTCTGACGCCCCCTCTTTCCCCAGACAACATTCTTCGGACTTGTGGTTCTTTCCACACTTCACGCATCGAGGCTGCATCTCGCAGTTCGACGCAGCGTGCCCGAACCTCTCGCAGCGAACACATTGAATAATGTTATCGCTCCTCTTTACTTTTTCCCATGTGACAACCTGGTAGTCTACGACCTTAATATTCCGTAGACCATCCAGTTTGCTATTGGGTGACAGCTGAACCAGGAAGAACGGTAATTTCCGATTCTCCCTTTTGGCCCTTGCTGTGGTGAAAGGCTTGACTCCTACGAATTCAAGCCCATCGCACGTCTTTTCTTTGAGCATTCTTAGAAGCTCCTCCGGTTCCATCCCCCCCAGCAGCATTGTTTGCAGCTTTTCCCCCTTCGGGGTGAAGGAGACGAACTCCGTCGTCGAGTCCGCCAACAATTTCTTAATTTGCTTATACTGCTCCACTGTATTGCAGTGGATAGCATGCCTATCAATACTTAATCTCTTAATAAAAAAGTTATTGCCTATGGCCGACTTACACAGTTCTATTGTGTCCCTTAACTCCATTTAGAAGGTGTTGATTGGGGGCACCTTCTCCCTTGTTGTCTTCTCTTGTTGTCTTCTCTTGTTGTTGTTGCTGTTGCTGCTGGTTCTGCTGCTGTTGTTGTTGTTCTTGCTGCTGCTGCTTCTGCTGGTTCTGCTGTTGTTGTTGCCGTTGTTGTTGCGGCTGTTGCTGCTGTTGTGATAGCTGTTTCTGCTGCTGTGGTTTTTCTTGCAGCTTAGGTTGTTTATTTTGTTTTGACTGCTGCTGTTGTTGTTGCTGCTTGGGCTGCTGCGAAATTTGCTCTGCTGGCTGTTGTTGCTGTGTTCGCTGGAGCTCTAGTTCTCGCAACTTAACTCTCCTGGCCACTTGCTTGGCCTTGATTATGAGCACCTTTTATGAGCACGCGGACCTTTGGCCATCAGCCATCACCGGTTCTATCGGCTGTTGCCGACCACTTTAATTTAATTATTAAATTAAAAAAACACAAAAAAAAAATACAATTTGACGGCTCACCACTACCACCGCTAGGCTACCGAGTTAATTAAAATTTGCTGGGCAAATGTTTTACTTTTACCACCGAATATTCGCTTGGAAGCCGAAACACATCTACTCTCCAAGAAGGTCTGTGAACGACTGAGTCCGACGCACTAACCACTTGCGCTACGGTGCCCACTTTACGTACGATGCTTTAAATTATTTCATATTTAGGAAAATTTAATATTGAAATGGTTTTTTTCTTTGAACTCCTACTTTGGATTTGGCACGCGTTATTTCTACTCAAAACCACAGTACAAGAGCAGCGTTTTAAGTAACACGACTGTTTAAGTACACGGGCGAAGCCGGGCGGGACAGCTATCATTAATAAACATATGTATGAATGTAGAAATAATTCTGAAAAATAGCTGTACAGTAACTGCCTAGATAAAGCAACATGAAACTAAAATGAAAATATACAAATAACGAAAGAAATAAGAATTTATGAAACGAAATTTACGCCCATCGAATCTTTTAAAAAAAAAAAATTGCAGTAACTGTCAGCAAAAATAAAATTGTTACTTTTATCAAGGTTGTTGCGTGTATAGAGGGTTACTTTTATCGAGTTTGCATTGTAATATACTTACAGCAGCAACTGGAACGAGGATTTCAACGAAAAGACCGGCTAGTGCGTGTTTTATATCTTTATCTTTGACTTCTAGAAAATACTGCCCACATTCATGCATAAACTGAAACGAAGCTTCGAACTCTTCAATGGGCACCATCTGCAAATACAAAGTAAATCTAAATGTTTGTACATTTGCCTTGGTATGTATATATTTCCCTACCTTCACTCTAAAAAACTTCATGCCCATTAATAGGCTTATAATACTCTGTGTTGTATGTGGACTCGGCTCCTTAGCTCGAAGTTCCTTCAATTCGCTCATAAATCGTTTGCGCACGGAAGCAAACCGACTCTGAGCCAATACACCTATGACTTCTGCATAAAGGTCAGCTATCATGTGAATGTTGTGTGCATTTGGATTGTTCTGTAATCCATCTTTATATTTAAAATGCTTAAATGCCAGATTTTCAATATTTCTGATAATATCCTCATGTCCAGGATGAACAGAAAGCTGTTTTAGAATTTCGATTAAAGCCAAACAAAATATAAACTCCACTGCAGCTTCTCGGCGTTGCAATTGAAAATCCATATCTATGTTTGGTTTGGGAGTTGTACTCTTTTCCATGCGCTTGAAATCGCTCTTTATTTCAGTATCGGATAGTTGGCGTCTATGCCAAGCAAGTATTGTATGCAAAAGTGATGGCAAACAATGTTCAGCCACAGAACCGAGAGCAGAGAGCAACTGATCGAATTGCTGATCTTCGCCGCGTTGCAGTAACTTTGCCAGATTTTTATCTGCACTTTCCATCATCACCAATTCGATTTTCTTCTCAGCCTGCACGGTAAAATCAGTAAAAAGATTTCTCATGACAATTTCACCTGGCCGCAGTGTCATTTCGCCGACTACTTGCGGGTCGCTAGAATTCAACGGAATTGTATTAATAATAGAGATGCGAGAAGGTGCTCCCCAAGGAAGTAATGCGTGACGCGTGGTTGAAGGAACCTGGCGAATATTTTCCGTAACATTTGTCAGTATATGAGATTCAGTTATAGATGTATCTACTGTGGTAATAATTGCTGCAATGTTTGTTTCTGTAGATGAAGCAATCGTCCCACCTTTTGACAGTTGCTTTATGTTTAATGTACATTCGATATAGTTTGTTGAATTGCGGTTTGATGGGGATCCTTGAATATTCTCGATATTTGCGGTTGTGTTAAGTTGACTTCCATCATCCAATGAGTGACTTTGAATTTCCTTTAAATTGTCATTGGATATATCTTGTCCTGTAAAAAATAAAAAAATGGGAAAGATATATTACATGAGTAGCATTATAATAAAATCTGTGGCAACAATGAAAAACAGCATAAGTCGTTTTTACAACTTTTCAGGAGAGCAGTTGAAAGGTTTGACGTTAGCTTACAAAAAACTGAGCATCGTATAAAAAATTTGTTGATACAGAAATAAAGATGAAAAAAAAATATTTTTATACAATTATGTACGTTAGTTTCATTAGCTGTTGGAGCATAAGAACATATGTCAAGAGCTTACGAAAAATCTTTACTTATGCTGTTTTTCCATATGCATATTTGCGGAAAAATTGCTAATGTTGTTTTTTGCTGGTCTATAAATCAGCAACCGTTAGAGATAAAAATAATAAAAAAAAATGGCAAATAGAATAAAATATTGCGCATCCGTTGGTGTAAGACTCGATTTCGACATAAGTCGACTTATGTTGTTCTGCCTTGTGGCCACAGAAATTATGTACTTATAGATATGTAGTTTGTGGAGAATATTTGAATACAAAATACTGTATACAGAAAATCTGAGTTCCTTGTCAACTGAAACTAGTTCTTGAAAAACTTTAACAAATAGCATTCATAATGGTAATCATATTAATGAATGTCATCATGATTTACTAAACATTTAAATATTAACCAGCATACTATCAGCCAAATTGTAATTGTCGCTCGGACACTTCATGTAACATATATGACTCATTTTAAAGGATGATATCTATATTTATAAAACTAAGTGGCAAAATGTGTCTGTTTCCCTCTACCGCCCGTAATTTCCAATAAATTTTGTTTTTTTTTTTTATAAAATGTAGATAATTATGGATCAAAGGTGACAGGCAAAAAATGTTACGAAAACATTGGTAAAAAAAGTGTTTTTTAATGCCTGGCGAAGCGGGCGACCCCGCTAGTAAGTAAAATATAAAATAAAAAACATGATATAAAAAATAAAGATATTGGAAATATCTACATTACAAGTGCATAAAATAAATAAATAATAGGCGCTAGCAGTCTTATGTAGAACCGACCACAGCTTCTTGCAACCATTGTATGCGTATTATATACCTACAGTAGTTTGCCGTCTCCGAACAGCGCGGCGAGTTGACAAGCTCCCCAGGACAAATGATGACCGCGGAAAAACGTTTTGGTATTTGCTGGGATTGAACTCGGAAAGCATGCCTAGAAGTCTAACTAACTAACCACTAACCACTACGACACAGCGTACAGTGGACCGTTTCATACATGCTAGACGTAAATAATTCTAATAAAACTTCTATCGGTTATATTCAGTCCCTTATGACATAATAATGCTTCAAATTAAATAAATTAAACAATTAACTTATGTTGAGTATATGCTACAGGTCATAGATAGTAGTCATACTCATTAGTATGTTGTGTGTAAAAATTCGCAAAATAATTATTTCTTTATCAAATAATGATATGACATAAAACAATGGCGTAAATTCATAGTCAGCCCATGAATAGTGCCTATAGCCGACTATAGTTACAGCTGGAACTAAATAACAAAGCCGGCTACAACTTCTCATTATTCATAAACTGTGTATTAGTTAGTATCGACTTTGGTATGTTTTTGTAAAGTGATTTGAACGAACGAGCCCAAACGTCAAAATATTATATGAGAAATTTATAGCCGACTCTAATTATTTAAAGTGACGTTTGGCTCATTTTAAATTTGGAACTGGATATACATGAGATTAAAGTCGACTATAAGGTGACAATGAATAGCAAAAAGTATATTTTTGGTTATGTAGGTGAATAAATTCTTTCATTGTCGGCTTTATCTGACTATGTATTTGCAACAATATTTTTAATTTATTATGCTTCATAGATCAGAAGATGATTAACCATGCAAATTTCTTCAAATTCTTAGCTGCTTCTAGTGTTTATGAAACTTCTTTCACTACATCAGAAATGTTGCGACTTCCTCTAGCGGATGTAGCCCTTTGTGTAGCATACAGCAACTTCGATGAAGACCTCGATTCTAAAAGGTCAGGAACTTTGGCACGCTTTAAGACTCCGCCACAATCATCGAGTGGTTTTTTTGGTTTTCCACGCAAATTCCGCGGCTTGATGACTTCAATTCCAGTATAATCGAGCCAATCCTTATACTTTGAGAGGAACCTTTCTCTACGCAAACCTGCTGACTTCGAATTTTAACCAAAATTTGTCGATATAAGCCGGATTTTTTGTTTAATTAGCTCAACATGACGCTCATTAACTTGCGGCACACCTATTTTATTTATAACAAATTCTAAAAACTTTTCATTCCGGCAAAATTTTGATTAAGCACCAAACCCCTTACGAGAATGGCTAAACTGTGTCCCTAAAAAAAATTAAAAAAAAATTCCATGCAAATCCGTGCGAAGCGAAACGAATACAGTTTCTAATACATGATATCCAAAGCTAATGAAAAACAAACATTTAATCGCAACACAAAGGTATACATACATAATTAGGTTATCCAAAATAGTTCCAAATCTATATTTTGTGATCACTAAAATGCTTCACAATTTTTTTATTTCTTTCTTTTCGTAACTGGACTACATATGATACCCAAACTACCTAAATAAAGAAGTACATACCCTCTAAATTATTTACCTTTAAAAAAAAAAAAACAATTGCTTACTATCTCTTGAAACCACAAACAAAAATGTTAAGCACTATTAGATAGTCGGGAGTACCACACCGATGAAGAAGAGCTAGCACGCGAAACGAATCGGGTCCCTAAGAAAAGGCCTACTAAAAAACGGAGAGCCGGTTCTTCGCCCGAAGTCGAGCCCTTAAATGAAGAAAAACGCAAGGAATCGCAAGAAAATCAACGTAGAACGCAAATTCGTTTACCGCCACCAATAAACGTCGTCGGGATAACGGAATATAATAAGTTGCATAGCCTCCTTAAAGGAACGATAACATCGAAATTTAAGGTCACATCTTTGAGGAATAATGCGTGGAGGATTAACGTCGACGACGACGATGACTACCGAGCACTGTCCCAGAAACTTAATATCGATAAGATTCAGTGGTATACTTTCGAAATCAAGTCAGAAAGGCCACATTGTGTTGTAGCAAGGGGACTTCACCCCTTATGCACCAAAGAAGAGGTTATGAGCGACCTTAAAGACAAGGGCTTTAAGATTCTTGATGCCGTTAATAACATCAAGAAGGAGAAGCAACAATCTGAAATAGATAAGGACATCTTGGTTAGGCGTGGACTTCCGCTTTTTATGCTATCATTCGATAAATCTGATAGTATCGACGATATCTACCGAATCAAAACCATATTGAATATCGTGGTCAAAATCGAGCCCATGCGTAGAAATTTAAAAATAATTCCGCAGTGGAAACGTTGCCAAGGATTTAATCATACGCAAACGTATTGCAAAAAAGAACCAAGATGTGTGAAATGCGCCGGAAATCACCTCTCCCAAGACTGTGGAGTAAACAAACAAGCCTCTGCAATCTGTGCTAATTGCAAGGGAAAGCATCCGGCAAATTATAGAGGCTGTAAAGTAGCCAAGGAGTTGCAAAAACGAAGAGATGCACTCCGTAAGCCTCAAAATAAAATACTAAAACCGCTAACTAAGGCAAATCGTAAGATCGGTCAGGAGAACGTAGGCAAACAAAAACCATCGGGTTCAGAGTGGAAAAAGTTGGCGACAGGAGAAAAGCCCTCGACTTCTGGTCTTAAGAGAAACGGTAATGAAAAGCCATTAGAAAAGACATCGAGTAATAGCCCTCGGACAGCAGGAGTGCAGACCTACGCCCAGGCTGCAGCATCCGAAAAATCAAAAAAACCTCGACATCCCGACGGACCCTGCATCTCAAGTTTTCTCAATTATTCTCGCGAAACTTGAAGAGCAAAGCAAAATAAATAAAATTATTCTCGATAGGTTGGTTAAGCTCAAGAGTTATTCACGGAAAACGCGTACTTCACCTAGAATATGAATGAAAAAAGAATGTTAAAAATATGTACTTGGAATGCAAACGAACTTTTGCAAAAACTTGATGACTTGGAAATATTCATGCGAGAACAAGATATTGACATTTGCTTGATTTCTGAAACTCACGTAAAAAAGGAATCGCATTTAAAAATAAAAGGCTATACTGATTACCACGCTTGTCACCCATCGGGTAAAGCGAGAGGCGGATCTTCCTTGCTTATGAAAGACTGCATTGAACAATGCGAAGACCTAAAGATAGAGCTTGAAACTCTGCAACTGTGCACAATTCGAGTTAAAAATAGTCAACGTACTATTAAAATCTCATCTATCTACTGTCCACCGCGTTCTGCGCTTGAAAAAAGTCATTTTACTAACTTATTTCAATCGCTAAAACCTAATTTCATTATTGGCGGCGATTTTAACGCGAAACATACGTTCTGGGGCTCTAGATACATCTCGCAAAAAGGTAGAATGCTCTATGGGGCAGGTATGGAGTACAGTTGTGATTTTCATTCGACGGGCAAACCGACTTACTGGCCAGCTGATACTTTGAAAATACCTGACCTGATCGATTTCTTCGTGGTGGAAGGAATATCTAACAACCACATAAAAATTGAAGAGAGCTTTGATCTGTCGTCTGATCATTCCCCAGTTATTTTGACATTGAGCGAAAAACTAGTATATAACCGAGAGCCAGCGAAATTAACTAGTAGAACAACTAACTGGGAAGGCTTTAGGAACGAAATCGAAGTAAATGTTGAACTGAGCGTACCGCTTACGACACCCTGTGAACTTGAGGTTGAAGTCGATCGCTTCGTTGAGATAGTGCAGCTCGCCTCTTGGAATAATACGCCCAATCCAAGAAAAACGCCGAACAAATACGGTCTACGATATCCTTCTGAAATAAAAGAATTCATCAGGGAAAAAAGAAAAGCACGTAAAAGATGGCAACAGAGTCGTGCTCCACAGCATAAAACATATCTGAATCGTCTCTGCATTAAGGATTTTAAAAATCGTGCGATAGGCTCTTACCTTGAAAGTTTAACAGCGAAAAAAGTTTCCAATTATTCCCTTTGGAAAGCCGTAAAAGGCACCAAAAGGCCCAAAATCCCCGCGAAGCCACTTAAAATGAATCAAAATGAATGGGCAAGGGAAGAAAAAGCGGATATTTTTGCCGCCCATTTGGAAGAAACCTTTAAACCGAACCGAAAATGCTGCACTCAGATTAAAACACGTGCCGAGCCAATGGAAAGTTGCGGAATTCATAATGGTTTTAAAACCAGGAAAACCGTCATATGAAGTAAAATCATACAGACCAATCTCGCTTCTTCCAGTCATATCCAAAATTTTCGAGAGGATATTACTAAGGCGTCTCCAACCGGTTATAGAAGAAAATAATCTAATCCCTGACCACCAGTTTGGGTTCAGAAGTAAGCAATCGACGATTGACCAGGTGCATAGAATTACTAACGTAATCGAAAAAGCACTAGAAGAAAAAAAGATATGCTCAACCGTATTTCTTGAAGTCTCGCAAGCCTTTGATAAGGTGTGGCACGATGGCTTGAAATGCAAATTACGACAAGTACTCCCCGTATACCTATACGAGATTCTGAATTCATATCTCGGTAATAGACTCTTCCGTGTTAGAAATGGAAACGAATACTCAGAACTCAAAGAAATTTCGGCCGGCGTACCGCAAGGAAGCGTTCTGGGGCCGCTTCTCTATCTGTTATATACACGTGATATACCGAAAGAAGATGGCACTATCCTTGCTACGTTTGCCGAAGACACCGCTATCCTAGCAGTAGGTAAAACAATCGAGGAAACGACTGCCAAACTGCAAAGCGCATTAAATAAATGGAATGGACGAGGGACTGGCGGATCACCCTTAACGGAACTAAATCTGTTCACGTGAATTTCACTTATAGAAAAATTAATGACTTGCCAATTTTTATAAATTTGGCCCGAATACCCTTTGCAAATGAAGCCAAATACCTGGGAATGACACTCGACGCAAGGCTGAAGTGGAATTCGCACGTGAAAATGAAACGTAAAGAGCTATATCAAATATAGAGAAATTTTCTGGTTGATCGGGAAACATTCCCACCTCAGTACGGAGAACAAACTGCTTTTATACAAGCAAGTGCTAAAGCCGGTGTGGACCTACGGTATACGGTATACAAGAAATCAAATGCCAATATTTTACAAACCTTTCAAAATAAAGTGCTTAGAGAAATTGTCCAAGCACCGTGGTATGCTAGAAACGACGATATCCACAGGGATCTCGGAATTCCGACAATCGAAGCTGAAACTAGAAGCTTCGCGCGAAAACATAGAAACCGACTAATCGGACATGTTAATAATACAGTCATACTTATATTGGATGAGAGCAATTTATTGCGCCGACTACAAAGGACAAAACCTTTTGATTTAATCGTCGTAATTGGTCTATTTACACTTTCACCTATTTCCTTGTACTTTTGACCTTCATTTAATAGATTAATTGTAATCTTTCGTTCTTCTCTTGTAGTTTGATTATTTTTGCGACCCATGTCTTTTAATTTGACTTTTCTGAAAAAGATATGCACTACGAGCACTTCCAAAACCAACTTCCAACTACTCATGTCCTGATCGGAGCAATTTGACTCCAAAAGCACGAATAAATCCCGCAAACTAATCGTATATTCATTTTAAAGGCGTGAAGACGAATACTTTTCGGCGGAAAAACTAAGGGATTTTGAATGTATGTGCATTTATGAATAAAAACAAAAATGATACAGTTGGGTTTTCACCGCTTTCGTAGAGCTAACTCAATGATAATAAAAAATAAAATAAAAATAATATTGTTAACTATTAATTTTAATGACAAATTAACGCTTTTTATTCAGAAGTGGGTAGAGACGAATACTTTTTCGGCTCACTGTATAAGTGTTGCCACTGTTGGCTTACAATACCTCCAACGGTTCCTGAAATGGACAACAAAGTTTTTTCCGACTGAGCGGAACCCTAATATTCCTTTGCATTAACTCCCATTCATTGTGACATTAGCTACATAGGTCAACTGTTGTTTCAAAAGCACCAATGGGAACGACCTACGATTTAATTACCATATCTGTATGGCGAGTCGATAAGATCCTCACGACCAATTTTTTTTTTTTTTTTTTTTTATATATTTGTCAGACGTCCAAAGTGGTGGTATCTTAATGGTGATTAGGACATATTATGTTCTTTTATACTACAATTAATCAATAACTAACTGAGCAACTAAATCAATGAAAATAAATAGCAAAAGGATGAAACACATAATCAATAGCTTACGATTTAAATCGATAACTGTGCCTAACGCATTGAACTTGAACATTCAGTTCACGGAAGCTAATATGCACGTCTGCCTAAACAACAATTCAATTAGTTATGCAAATCGATTAAACTTCTTTTAATATTGCAAAAAATAAGAAATATTATGATTAATTTCACATCAAAATTTCACATTTGTTTAACAATTTATATTTTCTGGATATAAACCAAGAACACCTTGCGAACAGAATCATAGCCGATTTCAAAACGCACCTTTACCAGCTTTAAACGAAAATAACTACCTACTTCCGCCAGTCGAATGCAATTGAAAGCTGAAGAAAAGGGGTTGAAAATCGAGGTATTATTATTTCTGTAGGAAAATACGTTAATACTAGCAATTGTGACATTTGTCAATATGTATCGTGTGTGAATAATACAATTATGCACTTGGGTGCGTATTTATTTAGATCACTTACAATGCCACATCAGTGAATGTTTGAGCACTATATTGCATTCAATATGTACATATACTAATATATATACATATATGTACATAGTTCATTCATTGCAAATATAATACATACTTTTATTTCGAAGTATCGATGTCTCGATGTAAGTCAAACTTTGGTCGTTGCCTTTTCATAGAGACATTGAAGGAAATGAGATCGCGGGTGAGCTGGCCCGTTCAGGTTCAACTGACAAATTCTCAGGCTCAGAACCCTTTTGTGCCATAAACTGGCAACAATATCAACCTTAATTAACAAATGGGAACATAACCTCCGTCTCTCTCATTGGAGAAATGTCCCAGGGCTCAGACAAGCCAAACTGCCTTACACCCATCACAAGGAACTTCTGAACTACAATAAGAAGGATATTAGGTATGTATTTAACAAGCTGCCTCTCCGGTCACTGCCAGTTACGATACCACCTAAACAATACCCCTATTACGGTTAGCGAATCGAACGTTCGATTCGAGACGAACTCCCAGGCGAATTTCTGCTGTCGAGGTATTACGGTTAGCGAACGTTTTCATTCGCTAAAAGAATTCAGGGCTGTCTGAGGAAAAACTTCAAATATCAGCTGTGAAGTGTCAGAATGCAGAATTGTTTTGGTTGTTTGTGAAATAAACTGCAATTTAATTTGTGATAAAATTTTAAATTGATTTCAGTGGTTAAAGAAAATAAATAAAATTATTATTTGCGATGACTTGTCCTAGAATTTCACCTCTATAAGAACGTTTAGTGACTTTCGCAGTTTCAGAGTTCATACACTGGCCGCGTCTTTGGTCAACACATCACCGGACTGTGGAAAGCAAAGCAAGTATAAAAATTATTATCCAAATTCTACAACGATGCCTTATTATCAGAAGCACTTGGAAAAGATCCTAAATTATTCGATCCAGGGAAACCAGTTAGTTGTTAGACCATAACAAATATTGCACTAATGTTGTGTTTATTTAAAAAAAAAGAAATACATTGCTCTATAATTGTTTGGTAAATACATACATATGTATATGTGTATTCAATGATATCAGAAGGAATGCCTAGTGTAGCAATAAGATTTTTGGTTTCCATTGTTGATTCTATATTAAAAGAAAATTCTCCAATGGATAACTTAAAGGTTTCTTTCCAGATGTTGATCACGTCGTTCTTGCACCTTTCCTGGCTGCTTTTGGAGGCTTTCAAGTATCTTTTTCTTATTCCCAATTTTTTGGAGAATGTCTTCTTTTTTTGTTAAATTTTTGCCCAGGTCACTCGACCGACTTCTTCCATCAACTCAACCAGATTTTCAAATTGGCGAGGATTGGTTTTATCAAAAAAAAAATTTTTATTAATTTTACATTTTTCTTCCATTCATTACACTGTCGGACTACGTAGTCACCAGAAAATTTAGTTCGACCGATTTTGACAGAAGAAATTGATTTCTAGTCGAACGTTCGCTAACCGTAATAGAGTGAGAACACAATTCGCCAAACTTCTGACGTTTGAGGCGAATGTTATCTTAGCGAGTCGCTAACCGTAATCAGTTTTGCCGCAAGCTGAAATAAAAAGTCACTAAGCCAACCTCTAAAAGTCACTAGATTGGCTGAAATTTTGAAGAAAGTCACCAGAAAAAAAAGTTGTAGAAAAAATATAATAAAAAATACATTTATCTCCTTTTTATTTTAAATTTTATTATAGTTAAGCGAAGGTCGCTTTGGCCGTGGTGGTAAGTGCGTTGGACTACTACGCATGCTGCTCGTGTTCAATCCCAGCCCGGGTCCAACACCTGAAAGAGTTTTTCACGGTTGCCACCTCTTTCGAATGTCTGACAAGAAATCAGAGAGTATCTTTTGTAATAAGAAGCTTCTCAACTCACCGTTCGGGGTCGGCAAAAAACTGTAGGTCCCTTCCATTCGTGGAAAAAATAACACGCACACACAAAGGTTGCGAGATGCTAGGCTTGGTTCTGTATAGGACTGCTGACGCTGTATATGTACATATGTATGTATAGTTAAGCAAACAAAGAACAACTTAACAAAAATAAATTACTAAAGCTTATGGAGGACTGCATGTTCATGGGATTAAAACTCAAAAGACGAGATGATTTTAAGTATGTTGAGAAAAAAGGAATTCTCGATACAAACTACACTTCTTCTTCCAACTCCAAACAAAATCAACTTGTCTTGCTAGAAAGGACAGCCATTCCCATGAACCTGTGTGTGGCTTTCCACAAAGGTAATTAAATTCATTAGTCAATGTCAGTGATGTGACAGCACCAGAGCCTTAATATTAAGAAAAATATATATTTTTGCATTCCACAAAAATCTAGTGACATGGAAATTTTTTTGTCACTAACTGAGTGAAAATTCCACTAGATATAGTGACAAAGTCACTAAAACGGCAACAGTGACCGTAATACGAAATAGTCACATTCGCCAACTTTTTCGTTCGACTCGCTAACCGTAATAGGGGTGCAAGTTAGGCCTGTCTAGCGATACCGATTGTCGACTCTGTGTAAGAGGAGGTCGAGTCGGCCGAGCACGTCCTTAGTGAATGCCCGGCACTTGTTTGAGTCAGACGGCGTACCCTACATAAAGAACTCCTCAGACCTTATGATTTAAAAAATGCGTCAACCAAGGACATACTAACCTTTATCAGAACTAATTATTACACTACGATGTATGGAAAAACTTAGAAGATCGCTTCAAAGGGGTAGAGTTTGATGGTATTCCAGCGGGGTTGCTCAGCTGCAATCACATCCGATCAATAGAAGGTATTGATGACCAAACTTCCTAAGAAAGAAAAGTGAACACAGGGCAGCAGTGGAAATGTATTGGCTTCCTGCATGGTAGGTTCCAAAGGTTAAGAAAACAGAAATAAATATTTATGGACACTACGGAATACAGACTTTATGCTATTGGAGTTGACTTTAACATTAGGTGAAGTCAAACATTTAAAATAAGCTCAACTGTAGGTACCAGTCGCGATAACGGGTAATCGACCAAAGATGACAGAACTGATAGATATCAAATATTGGTCTAAGTAGTGCAACAATCTTATGGACCAACGAGTGTTCCTCTGCAATGTTCAATAAATTCTGGTATTTTCAACCATGAAATGCTTATATACATATGTATGTATGTACCTACAATTGTACATATATAATATGGTTTGGAAAAGTTAAAATAAGTACACCGATCTCAGTGTAAACATACAAAATGATTAAATTAATATCAAGGAATGTCTTTATATTATCGCACAACTGTTAGCGCACTAATAGAAGCAGAACGTAATAAAAAATACAGCTTTTGTAGTTTAACGGCTTTTGAGAACATATTTACTTACGAAAATTATTATATTAGGACATTCGTTGTATGTATACTTCTTACTCAGTTCTTTTTCAAGTTTAAAATCAAAGCATAGAAGTAATATTGCAAAATCCCGATCTGTTGGCTTAAGTCTTTCTCTTATTTATAACCCGTACCTAAGAACATGGACAGTAATATGGACACATTGTACATGTCATCCCTGACCTCTATCCAATTGTATTTAACAAACACAAAACAACTTTGAACTTCACGAATATTGTGTCTTTTAATATCACATCATACTGTTCTTATACAAGCACAGCCGAACTAAAATTAGTAAAATATTTTTTACATATATACATTTGTGTTGAATTTAGCCATCTCCATTACAATGAACGACAAATATGTAACTAAATAGGTAGCTTATCAACAATTCAATGTGATCATAACGCTGTATTATGGAATGAAAAACATTGAATGGCACCGACTCGACTAAAAGTATTTATTTTTTCGACGCAGACAAAACTCAAAATAAGTAGGAACAAACAAATATAATGCGCTGAGAGCACTTATTGATTAGATGAGCAATACCAAACATTTTGTATACACTTTTCTATATATTAACTGGGCCTGTTTAATCATTCCATTTATTTTCACCAAATTGGTAGGCAACAAAGAAAAGCCCAATTGAAAACAAAATACAATTTTCCTTCATTCTTGGAATGGGCACACCCCACTTTATACCGATTTATTTCGCGATATTTACCATTATTTTCGACGCTTTTCAATTCTTCAGAATTTGGTTCATTACTTTCCATTTTTAGTTTGTTAAAATGTTTATTAATTCACAAGATAACAAAAATTGTTTAAGGATAGTTAAAATAAAACCCAAACTTTAGCCATGTTTTATTTTTTTTGGAAACTGACATTTGCCGAATAGACGTCATTGAACAGCTGATAGGTAAAAACAAAGGAAAACGATGATTTTGGTATTAATTTGTCATCACTTCAGTGAAGAAATTGCAATGTGAATCTTACCGAAATTTGAAGTTTTTTAATAACTTGTGTTTGTAGAACTTTATTTTTATTTTTGTAAAATATTCGAATGAGATTGGTGGGATAAACATCTATTTAAGAATGAAGTGGAAAAGTAAATAAACAACTGATAAATAAATGGCGAGTTACAGCTGTCAAGTTTGAAAGTTGTCACCACATTTAGATCTGTTTGTTCACTATACATTCGATGATAGCACAATAATAGAATACTCTCTGTGCCCCGATGATAAACTAACATGGTCCCTTTAATTCGTAGAATGTCATTCGAATATTCCACTTTAATATGGGATTCACACTAGCGTCGAAATGAGATCATTTCGAGTTTCAAATAAAAAGTATTCATACCTACGCTTGCTAATTTTGTGAATGGATGCATTCAGTTCCGATAGTAAATATATGACGGTGTCATGTTAAAAAATTGTTTAATATTAAATTATTTTTTTATATACATAAGACACGCACGTGGACTATAGAGCCAACTGTAGGAAAGTGCCCCAATGGGCGCGGAGATAAAATAAATGGACAGATTTATGTATGTTTATGTACGAATCCTATGGCCGATGCTTTTTGGCTCCAATGTAGTTGATCAGAGTGCCTCTACGCGACGTACAACTTCAATTTCTGTTAGTAACTTTATGGAAATAAATCCACAATAAAACAATCAATTATATATGTATAATTATCAAATGAATATATGTATCTTTATTTATTCGAAACGCGTCTTGTCAGAAGGACTTTACAAAAAAAAACTCGTCATCATTTCACTCTCTCTCTCTCTCTTCTTGTTTCATTTTAACAATTACATTCTAACATTTCTGTTTTTTCAGATAACATCCCATATTTATTAAACCATTTCATGAGATATTGATGTTTTGTATGTTATTCCATTATATTTTTCGTTTTTATATCATTTTAATTGTGCTGAACGCGGCCAGTAGTTTTGACAATTGTAATCTCAACCATATAGTTTATTTACGGAAATAACTACTAAACACTAAATTTCTCCCAAATTAGCGATATATTTTTTTTTTTAGTACTGAATAGTTTTTCTTTTGTGCTTAGATCACCGAGATCAATAAGAATCCGTTGTTTAATCTTTGCGCAACGAAAACTTTAATATTCCCTTATTAATTTGTTCTGTCATTTGGCGTTTTTCTTTTTTAGTTCAGAGCAGAGTCTGAGTTGTCAAAAAAAATCTGCGTGTTTCTTTTTTAGTTCAGAGTGTTCAGAGTGTGGAACGTAGTGGAACGTGCGTTTCTTTATTCGTTCAGAGCGTGATCTGATTAAATGTTCTATCTGAGAATTTTGGAACAATTTCCTCCGCATAGTTTTCATTTTTAGGAATTCTACACAAAATATTTCTTTCCGAATCTTCATTTTCATTATCATCAAAGAACAAACTGAATCCTTGCTTCAAAATAATTAATTTTTCCATATTTAATGTTTATTTGTTAAAAAAAGCCACCGGGCAACGTAAAAATCGATTTCAATTGTTTTTTTGTATTTCACTGAGATAATCATTTGACAGATGACAGCTAAAACAATTTTAGGTTATAAACGATTGAAAAATCATATGACAGCTAAGTGCTCAAGTGTGTTTCAAAATTAAATCAGAGCGCTCAGTGCTCAGACGCGCTCTGAACACAATTAGTTCAGAGTGCACTCGATTCGCTCAGGCTCTGTTCAAAGCTCAACTCTGAACTAATAAAGAAAAACGCCGATTGTCATTCAGAATCATTCAACTGCATTCAAATTAAGTTTGTTCGATTTTATTTTCACATAATTTTGAACGAATTTCAACGAAATTATGTTGAAATGAGATAACTTCGATATGTCAATTCGTATGGGAAATTATCTCATTTCGGGCATAATTTGGAAATTTGCAACGAAATTAGCTGTTTTGCCCTGGTGTGAATACCGTATAAAACACTCACGCGCGATGGAAAATAGACATCTTCTCGTTTTAAGCAATAGTAGATTATGAATTTAATTGTGTTAAACGAATAAAACAGATAAAATCAAGAAAGATAAAATACACACCTGAGAAATTATTGTAATTTATCTGAATTATTTATTCATTTTTTTTTTTTTTTTTTTTGTTTTATTTCCCAAATTAAAATATTACATCTGTCTTAATGATGACACATAGTAATTGTTATTAAAGTTTTTCAAGGGATACATTTGTAGACTTAGACCATTGTCTATAGATACATTTCTAACGTTATGTGCAATTTCATAACTTTCTATTTATTTTCCATTTATTTAGCTATTGTTATTATTATGTTTTTCTAAGCATGCCCAGGTACTTCGCTTCATTGTCAATAGTAATTTCTTTGTTTTTCAGAATGATGTTTTCAGCGATATAATTTCTTTTAGTATATACAACTTGTAGTATATACAACTTGTACTGTTTTTTCCTCGTTTATATGGATTCCCCATTTCTGGAACCAATCTACTGTCTTCTCAAGTGCTATTCTGGCTTGTTGAGTGGCTAAGTCTAATCGTTTGTTCGAAGAAAGGATAACCGTGTCGTCTGCGAAAGTAGCTATCATAGCGTTGTCTGGTTTAGGTATGTCTGCTGTATATAAAAGGTAGAGCGTTGGTCCTAGAACACTTCCTTGGGGTACACCTGCGTCTATTCGGCATAACTCGGAACACTCATCGTTGTGTGAGACGTAGAAGTGTCTGTCGTCCAGATAGCTTTTAATTAGCTCAGAGAAGTCCGGCAGCATGTTTTTTAATTTATGTAGAAGTCCTTCATGCCAAACACTATCAAAAGCCTTGGCTACGTCAAGATATACTGACACGCAGTATTTTTTTTCATCTAAGTCGTTAAAAATTTTGTTAGTAACTCGATGGACTTGTTGTATAGTCGAATGTTTTTGTCGAAAACCAAATTGGTGGTCCGGTATGAGTTTTTGTTGTAATACAACTTTGTCAATACGATTGAGTAACAGCTTTTCAAATATTTTGGATACTATTGGTAGTAAACTTATCGGTCTATATGAGGTAGTCTTTGTAGGATCCTTGCCAGGCTTGGGAATAGCGATTACTTTCGAGACCTTCCAGACTTTCGGGTAGTAGTTTTGTCGTATAATAGCGTTAAAGATATTCCTTAGGTATATGATGGCACTGTCAGGTAAGTGTTTTAGTGGTTGTCCAGTTATCATGTCGTATCCAGCAGATTTTTTATGGTTTAGTTTATATTTCAGGTGGTCTTTTATTTCTTTGGCGGTTATTCTCTTGATCCTTGTGTTTAAACACGAGTTATTTTGTTGAAGTGAAATATTCTGTCCAATGATTGCATTTGAGAAAGTTGTTTTGAAGTAGTCAGCTAGTGCTTTCGCCTTGTCCTTGCTTGTCCTAGACCAAGTGGCGTCAGCGTTTGCGATAGGTGGTTGATGGGTAGTTCCGTTTTTAAGTCTTTTGTTTAGTTTCCATAGTGAATAATTTGTGTTTTGGGTTGCAGTGAGATTAGATAAATAGTTGTTAATGCTGCGGTTTTTGTGTTCTTTGAGTATGGCCTTAAGTTCCTTCGTCGCTCTATTAAGGTTCGCTTTGTCGGTTGGTGATCTGGTTAAGTGCCAAGTTTTTCTTAATTTGCGTTTTTCTTTAATTTTTTGTCTGATTGTATCTGAAGATTGTGTAGGATTGGTTTTTAATTTTTTTAAGTCAGGTGTAGATTTTAGTGCTGCAGAGTAAAGGAGGTCATTGAGGTGAATTATTGCACTTTCAAGATCTTCATTGGTTTTTAGTGAAGTTTCAGGTTCAATTGTTGCGTCAACAAAATGTCGGAAAGCATCCCAGTCAGTTTTGTGGTTTGTCAGAGGTGCTATATTTGATTGAAGTTTTGTACTTTTGAGATATTCAATGATGATTGGTGAGTGGTCCGAGGATAGGTCAAGGCAAGATTTTATTGTTAGTTGATTTAAATTAATGTTCTTGGTTATGCAGAAGTCGATGAGGTCCGGAGTTTTCCTGCTGTCAGTAGGCCAATAGGTAGGTTCTCTGGTGCTTAAAAATTTACAATTGTACTTGGTAAGGGCGTCCATAAGAATTCTACCTTTTTTGTTTGTCAGTCTTGAACCCCAGTCCGTCTTTTTTGCGTTAAAGTCACCTCCTGCGATAATAATTTGAAGTTTTTTAATAACTTGTGTTTGTAGAACTTTATTTTTATTTTTTGTAAAATATTCGAATGAGATTGGTGTAATTGTAATTTATCTGAATTATTTATTCTGCTTCTTATTTATAAGTTGTTGGTTAAAAAATTCCTGTAGAATTGTTTACACCTCAATATAAATATATATTAAGAATCAAATGCAAGGTTATTTTAAATCTCGAGTTCTTGTTTTATTTTTGATTTTAAAGAAAGTGAATTCTGACAGCGTTGCCATGGTTTGGACCTGAATTATCATCACCAGTGTTGCCGCTATGTGACTTTAGTCGCAATTTGACCCTTTTTTTGACGCCCCACCTTTTCAAAATCACCTCTTTTTGACCCTTTTCAGCTCGGTGGAAACGTGGTGTTTTAGGACTCCATTCTTTATTAAAATCACGAGAAAAAAAACTGTGTGTCAGTCACACGCGGTAGAGGTGAAACTGGAACTATAACGGTAGTCCGCCATCTTGGTGGACCGCCATGTTGAACTTCGAATAACGTCACTTAGCGTATTGTTTGTCCTGTCAAACCCTTTCATTTAATACTCATATTAAGGAGGTCGTGAAGATGACGGTAATCCGCCATCTTGGTGGACCGCCATGTTGAGTTTAGAATTACGTCACTTAGCTTATTGTTTGTCTTGTCAAACCCTTTTATTTAATAGCCATATTAAGAAGGTCGTGAAGATAACGATAATCCGCCATCTAGATCGCAATGATGAATTGCGAATGACATCACTTAGCGTATTATTTGTCTTGTCAAATCCTTTCATTTGATTCATATATTAAGTAGGTCGTGAAGATAACGGTAATGCGCCATCTTGGTGGACCGCTATGCTGAATTTCGAATGCCGTCATTTAGCGTATTGCTTGTCTTGTCAAACCCTTTAATTTGATACCCATATTGAGAAAATCGTAAATTTAACGTTAATCCGCCATCTTGGGGTGTCCGCCGTATTGAATGTTTCTATGACGTCTGTAACAGAATGCCAACGCAAGTAATTCACAAAAGAACAGAACTAAATTGTCAACCAATAGTATTACAGTATAGTCGTCTCTGTCAAACCAATGTTTGTGGTTTCTCGCTCTAATTTGCCTTCATCATTTGTCACGTATACCATTCTCGTGCTTTAAATTCACTTATAGTCAAAAGTTCCTTCGAAGAGGTAGCGAGCGATGAGACACAAACTGCGGTAAGAATTTTTTGTATTTCATTACATGTCATATTTCTATTTAACTTAATTTTCTTTAGAAATAAAATTCTTTAACATTGTATCTCCACAATTCGTATGGATTCATTTCACGTCATCTCGCTCGTCTAAGTAAGGAACAATTTTTTACTCCGCATTTGCATTCCCTTTGCCGCCGTGGAGTGCAGTGTGAAACCAACTTTTGCCCATCCTGAGACTCCCTTATCTGCCGTGGAGTGCTACTATTAACAAATTCAATCATCTCATGTCATGTCGTCACCAGGAGTTAAAGAAACTCGTAAAGAGTTAATAGGATTTGCCTCAATGAGTCGCACACCGCCGAGGAAAAGCCCACGCCTTAATCCACCAACAACTACTGCCTGCAGTGAAACGGAGCACACGCCAGACCCTGTCGCCGCCGTATATACCACCGCTTCCAACATCACTTCCATGGTAATGTCGTCTACAGCACAATAAGAAACCTGTGAGGAGCAAATGAAAAAACAGCTCAAGGAAATGCAACGTCAACTCAAAGACTCACAAGAACAAATCAAGGTAAGAGATTTGGAGTATCAAATATTATTACAGGCATCAGAAAGAACCACTAGCCCAGCCACTGTATCGTATGCACCGCCGCTATTATATACGTCACCCGCTACAACGGTACACAATAACCGTACGCCAGTAACTATGCCAAGTGCACAGCTAGTATTCCCGACATGTGCTCCTACTCTAATAAATCCATCGCCGTTTTCAACACCATGTTCAACGCCATTTACTACGACATTTACAACGCCAATTATCACGCAATTTAACGCCGAAAGTTCCTCATTATTAAACGGAGGATTAGTTCCAAATTACGTAAGGTCACAACCAAGTATGTTCATGACAACCACACGTCCGTTATCATCAACAGCATATCGAATACCGTACGCAAGGAGTAACAGCATACCAGCCAATGGAGTATACAGCAATAACGCCGCATGGATTTCTTCTGCGCCGATGCCAAGACACAACGATCATCCAATACAGCCTCAGTTTAACCACCAAAGAAAAATACAAGACGTGCCAGAGTTTTGCGGTTATGCTGAAGATTAGCCAATGTTCTTCACAGCATACAAGGAGACAACTGAAGCATATAATTACAGCAATTTGGAGAACAGTACGCGCCTACAAAAATGCCTAAAGGGTGAAGCGAAATAAATTGTCGTTGCTGATACATCCAGATAACGTGAATGCTGTGATGGACCAACTGCGATTTCATTTTGGTCGACCGGAACAGCCTATACGTACGCAGTTACAACAGATAAGGGAAATAGCTCCAATTTCTGAAGGTAATATGGAAAGGTTAATTCCATTTGCCACAAAGGTAAAGAATTTTGCAGTGTTCTTACAGTCTGCAAATGGTCAACAGTATTTATGTAGCTCCACGCTGTTAGATGAACTCATTGCTAAGTTTCCAATGACTAAGAAAATTGAGTGGGCCACCTACGCAGCTCCGATATAACCGTTTCCAACTGTCCTTGTTGCAAATTTGATATGTACCGTGCAGGATTACAGTGGTGGTCGTAACATTTCAGAATCAAGACGACGTGTAGTACTTTATGCAGCAGAAGGACAAAGAGCTGATGCAACAAAATGTCAAATATGCCAAGGTCGACATAAAGTGCATGATTGCATGATGTTTTACTTGCCTTGAACCAGGACATTCAACACGCAACTGTTGTCAGCGAAAAGCATGTAGTGTTGCTGTTTGTAACCGAAGTCACCACAAGTTGTTGCATGAACATAGAAGAAGTCAGACCGTTGCGAAGCAACCATCACAAACTACGCAGACGCAAACGACCACACCGGAATCGGAAGCAGTCCTCAGTTGTTCCAACAGCCCGTCGTCGAACTCATTGCTATTTCGTGTACTGCCCGTCACACTTTTTGGACCCATGAAGAAAGTTGATACCTATGCACTACTGGATGAAGGTTCGTCCGTAACATTGATGGATAGTGTTTTAGTTGAAGAGCTTGATTTGGAAGGCCATCAACAGCAGTTGGACATTCAATGGTTTGGAGGAAGAGCAGCACAGGAGCCTTCGACAATAGTCAACTTACATATGAGTGGAGCACAGATGACAAAGAGACATCTATTACGAAAGGTCTATTGCGTGTCAAACTTACGTCTGCCAACACAAAGCCTGAATCGCCGTGATATTCAAGGGAACAGCAGCCATATAAAGCGTTTGATATCCCAGCCGTATTCCAACGTTATGCCGAAGATACTTATTGGTTCGGATCATTGTCATCTTGGATTGGCGTCTGAGATAGTTCACCTGAGTGATAAAGGCCCGTATGCTGCTAGTACTCAACTACGATGGGTCATTTTTGACCCGACGAAGAAAGTCAACCCACCAGTTTTGGAAAGCGAAGCAGATGTACGCGCCAGAAATATCCTTAAAACTACAACAGTGAAAGTCAATGGCAGATTTCAAACCGGACTCCTTTGGAAGAGTGACACTATAGAGTTGCCAGATAGCTACACCATGGCCTTGAGCAGAGTGATTGGAATCGAACGCAAGATGAAGAGGGACAATTCGTTTGCTGTCGCCTATAACGAAATTATTCAAGATTATGTCGCCAAGAATTATGCACGAAAACTTCAGCCGTCGGAAGCCGCTATTGTAGGACCGAGAACGTGGTACCTTCCACATTTTGCCGTGACAAATCCCAACAAGCCGGGCAAGTTGCGGTTAGTGTTTGACGCCGCCGCCACAGTGAAAGGGATTTCATTGAATTCTTGCCTTCTTAAGGGACCACAACAATTGCAGCCGATGCCATCAGTCCTATTTAATTTCCGTGTAGGAGCCATTGCTGTATGTGGTGATATACGGGAAATGTTCCACCAGGTGGTAGTTCAACCGGAGGACAGGTGTTCTCAAAGATTTCTCTGGCGCAGTGGGAATGACCTTCAGCCACAAGAGGTTTATGAGATGATAGTGATGACATTTGGAGCTGCTTGCTCGCCATTCGCAGCTGAATATGTCAAGACGGAGAACGCTGTGGAACATCAGGACCACGACGCCCGAGCAGTTGAATCTATACTTCGTCACCACTACGTTGATGATTATGTGTACAGCTTCGAGTCGCATGAGGAAGCCATCAGAATTACTCGCCAGGTGTGTAAAATTTATAAGGACGCTGGATTCGAGTTGCGTAGTTTTACTTCCAATTCACTAAAGGTAATGCAAGCTTTAGTTGTTGCCGTGGACTCCGACACATGTAACATTCGTCGACCTATAGAAGACAGTTTAACGTCAGAAAAGATGCTTGGTATGACGTACTGGCAGCCAGCCAGTGTTACATTCAGATTTGAACTTAAGTTTCATCGTGTGGACGGAAACATTATCGAGGGGAACAGGTCCCCTAGCAAGAGAGAACTACTGAGTATCATCATGTCTGTATTCGATCCGTTGGGTTTTTTGTGCAAATTTATGATCACAGCGAAACTGTTATTGCGAGAGGTATGGAGACATGACATTAAGTGGGATGAGCCATTGCCTAAGGATATCAACATGGCATGGAGGAAATGGTGCCAAAATATTAGCCGCGTAGCAGAGTTCCAGATACCACGTCACTATTTTTTCAAAACTGTTCCGAAGCAGCTCCAGCTACACGTCTTCTCAGATGCTAGTGAAGACGCCTTTGCCGCCGTAGCATACTGGAGGATGACAGATCCCGATGGAAAAGTTGCGGTCACTTTAGTGTGTGCTAAGACTAAGTGCGCACCATTGAAGCCGATGACGATACCGCGACTCGAGTCCAGGCAACCATCTTGGGAGCGCGCCTTATGAAAACAAAATGGATGAGCGTTCTCTACAAGTCGACAGCCGCTTTCTTTGGAGTGATTCCAAAACCATAATCAAATGGATTAAATCCGAAACTCGTCGCTACAGGCCGTTCGTAGCTCATAGAATTGCTGAGATTTTAGCCGTAACCGAAGTTTCTAATTGGAAGTGGCTACCAACTGAATGTAATGTCGCCGATGAAGCCACCCGACCAAATAGCCAAGTCAACTTTAGCCCTTCGTCCAGATGGCTACGAGGTCCAGAATTTCTATGGGAATGTGAAGAAAACTGGCCAGCTGATCCCGCCGATGTCGATCAATACGTTGTAGAGGACGATGAAGAGCTTCGACCGAAGTTTACTTCGTTAGCCGTAAGTGTTGAAGTTGAATTTAATAGTTTTTCCATTATTACATATTGTACGAAAAAAATATACTCTTGTTAAAAGAAATTGTTGTGAATGGACCACTGGACGAAATGTCATGCTCGCAGTAATGACATTTCGTTTCAGTGTTCAAAAGAAATTGCATATAAAAAATAGAAAGATTAAGAAATAAATTATTCGCATTTTTTATAACGTTAAAGAAAGTTAGTGGTTTTATTTGCACCGTTTTTTCCAGGAATTTTCTCGAACAAAGATTCAATCACGTGCTCAACATTCGGTCCATTCGAGCCAAATTTAACAAAATATCCAGTGACAGTGCGTGTACGAGATAATATTGGCGAAATGGCACTTTCGAGATTGGCCGCACATTGCGCATTCACACAGTCAGCTAGCAGCAAGGAAACAAGAAAACCGACTTCAGGCGCACTCATCACTGAGTTTTTGACATTTCATTATTGCTTTCTTGGCAGTGGTTGGAAACAGCAGACATATTTGGCTATGGCGCAGATTTGAATTTAAATAATACTTTGCTTGAATTTGGCTTCTTTGGTTTCGTTTTGTGTAATATTAATTTTAACGTACAATAAACAACAAATTTGAATGTATAATCATTTTGTGTACATTTTTTGGTGCCTCCTGTGAGGAATGATTGAATTTACCCTGAGAATAAAAGTACAGTTCGTTTGGTTCGTGTGAAGTTGGATTGGCGACGAATTTCACAAAAGATTGCGTCATCCGTTTTGGCTGCGTATTAGCGTTCAAAGACAAGCGTGGATTTGAACGGTTAACGTAATATACATTGTGGCGATTTGGCTTTCAGAATCTTAAACATTTTCTTATTTTTGCTATTGCATAAAACAATAATATTGCTGTGCATTTAACGTAGACAACAAACACATCAATGGCAGAACTGAATCGACGGGTTGCTGAGGTAACCGTATTGCGACGTATGGCGACGTCTATAACGTCTCTAACGTCTGTTACCATACCGAAATTTGATGGCTCTCTTCGGAATTGGCTGGCATTTAAAGATGCAATTCAGACACTCGTCGACAAACCGGAAATTCCTGAATACTACAAATTGCAGAAATTGCGTGTATCATTGGTTGGCGATTCACTCACCACACTCATTGGCAATCTATGCACTGGTGGCTATAAGGCAACTTGGGATGAGTTAGTGAGACGGTACGATAACGAAAAACAGTTGGCTGAATTGCACGTCTCTCGCTTCGTTGGAATCAAGCCAGTTGCAACCGAAACAGGCGCTGGACTATTGACTGTTTTTTATTTTTTTTTTTTTTTTTTTTTATTTTTTTATTCATATAATTTAAGTAACATTAAGTTTTAATATATTCCTGCGAAGCTTTAAAGGCTTATCTGCAGGAGGTTATTCAAAAAGTAATTCATATTAAAATTGACATTGAAGTGAACAAATGGAATTAAATTACATAAGTTACATAAAAACATAAAAAAATAGGCAATAATAAATTAAATTACATAAAAAATAAATAATAATAAATTAAATTACATAAAACAAGTTGGTTGATATTTTTGATTTTAATATTTTGTATAGCATTAAGTGCAGGATAGGAACTATGTGATGGATTCGAGGAAAAATTGTTTTAATTTTTTTTTTCTTCTGGCTCTATTGCTGATATTTCTCAGGACCTGCGGGAGTTTGTTGAAAATGCTGGGTATTTTGTATGCCAGTTGTCTCTTGCCATAAACATTATGTATGCATGGAAGCTGGTAAAGCCCCTCTACTTATCGTCTGGTACCGTATTGGTGGTTGATTGGTGTTCGGAAACGCAGGTCATCATAATATGCCAAGGCTGCGGTTACTTCAAATATACTGCTTACTTTCATTACCTCGGTCATGTTTGTTGTAGAATTTCTTCTTGTCAGTAGTTTGACCGCTCTGTCTTGTATACTTTGCAGTTTGTTTAGGTGAGTTATTGCAGCTCCTCCCCATGCAAGTATACCATACCTTAATCTGGAGTCAACAAGGGCGTAATAAACTTGCTTTTGTACTCTTGATGTCGTTTTGTACTGAAGGCAAGCCATAGCAAACAGTGATCCCCTCAGCTTGTTCCTTGTGTCATTGATATGTTTCTCCCATATAAAGTGACTGTCAATTATTATGCCTAGATATTTGTATTCGTCAACGAGGCCTATACTTTCGTTTCTTGATGTGTCGGCACAGTTAAAAGATTTCAGCGTTATCGCTGCTTCCGCGTATTTGGGGCTGCGAATATGCATTACTTTGGACTTGGATGCATTGATTACTAAGCCGTTGTCATGACACCATCTGAAGACTTTGTCAAATTCTGATTGCATCCTTCGAGTTGCCTGTTCCAATGATCTGTGGTTGACCACTATTGCCGTGTCGTCTGCAAAAGCAAACGGACAGCTTTCTTTAAGGCATTTCAGCATGTCGTTTGTGAACAGTAAATACAACAAGGGACCGAGTTTGGAACCCTGTGGTACACCGTAATGGACGTCCTTCTTACTGCTGTAGCAATCTTTTATTTTTACTGTGAAAGTCCTTCGTCTGAGATAGTCCTGCATCCATTTAAACATTTTCCCCCTGACTCCGACTCTTTCTAGTGCTGCCAGTAGCTTTTTGTGGTCCAGTGTATCGAAAGCTTTACTGTAGTCTAGGAAAAGCACTAGCACATGAAAGTTCTTGCTGAGACTGGTGTTTATCAAGTTGGTGAAGTCACCAAGAAGCTGGTTTGTGCTCTTCCCCTTTTGGAACCCGTACTGTGCTTTGCATAGTATTTTATTTTTTTCGATGAATTTCCAGATCCGATCTGCAACAATTTGCTCCATAATCTTGTCCACCACTGATAAATTTTTGTTGGCACTGTTGATTTGTCTAAACTAAGATTTATGAGCCTGGTAATTATGGGAGCAAAGATTTCTGCGTTCTCTTTTAAGTCACATGCTCTGATACCGTCAGAACCCGGTCCTTTTTGGGAGTTTAAACGTCGTATTAGGTTTGTTACCTCGGTGCACTCTACATCTTCCACATAGATTGAGTCGCGTACTAAGCTGCTTTGGTAATTGTAAGTTGTTGAGCTGCATGTATGAATTATTGAGGCCGCTTGCTTCGAGAAAAAATTAGCAAATTCTTTAGCCAACTCAGCTGTGTTCTTATTGGATGTGAAGTTTTTTGTGATTGTTGTGTCTATTGACGGTTTCTTCCTTCCTAAGACTTCATTTATTAATGACCATGTTTTTTTCGGGTCGCATTTGGTATTTTCAAATTTTTGTTGGTAATATTCATTTTTAGCTGACCATATTTGTTTGTTTACTTGGTTTCGAAGTTTTTTGTACTCGGTTTGGTAGGATACATTATTTCTATTATTTTTCCATCCTCTATATAGTTGATCACGTTCTCTGCAGCTCTCTACAATGTCCCTCGAAATCCATGGTGTGATTTTTCGAAAAATGTGTTTCCTTCTAGTCATTGTTGATTTTGATGTTTAGTATTGTACTCCAGTCTGTTTGTCTGATTAGCTCGTTTACTTTGCTCTTTATTATGATTGTATCAAGGCATTGTTCTTCTTCTGCCACACCTTTACCATATACTCCAAACAATACGGTATAGTGATCAGAGATGTAATTTTCAACTACAATAATATTTTACTACCTGTTAGAGATATTATTATGTGATCGATGAGAGTCGACGTTCCTTCGCTTAAGTTCATTCTGGTGCATGATTTGATCACGTTAAATAGTCCCTTTGATTCAAGCATCTCTTGATACTTAAGCACTAAATTGTTTGTTTGATCAAGAATGTTGATGTTCATGTCGCCCAAAAAAATTATCTCCTTTTGTTCGCATCTCATATCTGCGATTTTTGCAATATCTTCAATAAATTAATTTTTATTCGTTTTTGGTGGTCTATATATTCCGCTTATTACTTGGTCTGTTTCTGTTATCTTTATCGTCAGGTTTTCGCAGGAAACGGTTTCAATATTAAGCCTTTCGTACTTCTTCGAATCCCTTATAAACATCGCTATACCTCCACCTTTTCTTTCTTGCCTATTTTCAAATTCAGGTGCGAAACCATTTAAAGAATACAATTTATTTTCATCTTTTTTAATGTTAATTTCTTCTAGAACTATAACATCGATATTATTTTTTTTTTTTGTTTTTTTTTTTTTTTTTTTTAATTAGTTTCGTTTTATTTTGTCTATGTCGTACATTGAGCGAATGAGTATGACTTCATCATGTTCTACTCTTCTGGCAAATATCTTTCCAGTATTTTCCCACACAAATTTCCAGTTTTCTTCTTTGGCCTTTTGTTTCGTTTGCCATAGTAACTGCTTATTTGCATTCGTGAGCATGTTGTTGATGTAAACCGTAGCATTGTTCACCGTATTTATTTTTGTATTGTTAACCAAGTTTTCATTTATTTTGTCTACTGTCAGTGGTCGTACTACTCTTGCGTTTTTTATAATTATGTTTTTAATTAAATTGCTGTTAATCGTAGCGATAATTGAAGAGTTCTTTGATCTTGTGCGGTATATGTCTATTATATTTGATTCGTTAATTTCGCATTTAATTGTTTTGCCAATCGCCTTGACGATTTCTATTAGATTTTCGTTCTGTGTTGGTTGTATATTTTTAATTACGATGTTGTCTCGTAGAAGTTGTTGTTCTAATCCATTTATTTGGGCCTGCATATTGTGAATGCTTTTTGTTTATTAGATTCTTTTAATGTTTTTATTTCTTGCATAAGTGTATTCATTATAGTGTTGTTTTTTTCAATGTGAATGTTAAAATCATCGAATTTTTGTGAAACGAAGTTGCAGAAATCCGATATTCCCTTCATCTCAGTTTTCATTTGTTTTAGTTCGGCCATTACTTCTTTCGTATTTATTTGTGATAAGGATCCGTGGTTTATTTCGTTTGTTTCATTATTTGTTGGACTTTTTATTTCTAGTCGGTTTCTTTTATTTGGTTGCACATCAGGTGTAGATGGCCGCGATGAGGAGGTGCTTGGATTGGCGATCTCGCCGGTGTTTCTACAGATTTGCCACTTCCAGTTTTGTCTTTTTGAACCCATGGATCTCCATGATTTCTCCGTCACCGTGGTACAGCCAAAGTGGAAGTTTCGGGAGCATGCCGGACAAGTGACAAAATCACCCGCCAATGGCAAAACGCCTTCACAGTGGGCACAAATGGTCATCGTAATTATTTCACAGTTCCGGTGAATAAAGGACTAACGGAGAGAATCCGCGTTAAATTATGTATTTAAGCCTAGTATGCTGCTGATGCGAAACGAAATTTTCCTGCGGTCTCCAAATCGAGTGCGAAAAGCTAGCGAAATATCGACGAAAAAATATATGGAGAGTTCAATCAGCTGCTTGGAAAAAAATTGACAATAGTGACAGGCGACAGGCGACAGGCGAAAAAAACAAAAAAAATAAGTTTAATTTAAAAAAAACTATAAAACTCCATATTTTATTGACAGCAAACAAAACGAAAAACACAACACAAACACAATATGTACATTGACATGCTTCTGGAGGAAACTGCAACGCTCTGCAAACTAATAACATTCCAATTTCCATCCCCATGGCCGAGAAGCAATGTGTACGAGTCCTTACTTCGGTCGTATTCGCACGGAAAAAATGCATACGAAAGCCCGCTTCAATCCTGGCTCCATCGCGGAAGAATGCTATTGGCAGGGTTGGGTACGAAATCCCGAACTACGAAATCCCGAAAACAAAATCCCGAAAACAAAATCCCGAAACACGAAATCCCGAAACACGAAATCCCGAAACACAAAATCCCGAACTACGAAATCCCGAAACACGAAATCCCGAATTTGGAGAAAATAATAGTTTAAGATTCGGGATATGGTGATTCCTGAATAGGCGGCTATTTTTTTTTTTCGTTTGAATGAAATATCATATTATCTCTTCGCGGAATTTTTTTCTCATTCTTAAAAGAACGATTTCCCCTCTCACCTCGCACAAAAAAAAATCAAATTAAGAACAACAAAACACTATAAACCAGACACAGAAAACGTTTGCTTAAGTGCACATGATGAGAATCGAAAAGAGCTGTTCTTCGTGATTCTCATGATATCATATACCCTTTCGAACTGCATGTTTTGTATATGGTGATGAAATATTGATTTCTTAGAACTTGAAATTATACTTCTAAGAGCAGCTAAGAAATATCTAAATCAAAGATTTTCATAGTTTTGTGTGATCTTTTTATATGTGTTTTAAAAGTGAAAAGTTGTGCGAAGTGAAATGGAAGTGCAAATAGTAAAATCAAATAAAGGAAAGGCGAATATAGTGCTGAATGGTTACGCGTACCACCTTGAAAAACAATTTCAAAGCTCAAGTTATTGGTGCTGCAGTAAAAGGAAAAGCCATATGTGCAAGGCTCGCTTGACGACCACCGAAAAAGATGGGAGAACGTCTGTTGTAAAACAGCCCACGAAGCATAGCCACGATCCGCTGGCTTTCGAGAAGCATGTGAGTATTGCCAACAATGCGATAAAAGAAAAGGCTATGGAAAAATCTGAGCCACCTTCGAGAATTATTCGGGAAATAACCTACGCAACTGAAAAGAATTGCAGAGTGTATTTACCATCGAAGAGTGCGCAAAAGATGAGAATCGCCCGAGTTCGGTCCACCATTATAAAAGAACCAGCCTCTGTGGAAGAAATCTGCATCCCAAATAATCTGCGGTACCTAGAGGGTGAGTTATTTGTTCTAAATGAAAGCAGCTTTAATGGGGAAAAGAATATCATCCTGGGAACTCGAGGCAGTTTAAAGCTCCTTTCAGAAGCTAAATGCTGGTTAATGGATGGCACCTTCTACGTCGTGCCATCTATAATGAAACAGCTATTTTCAATTCACGGCTGCATAGAAGGAACGGTAGTTCCGCTGCTATTTTGCCTAATGAGCCGCAAGACCAAGGGGTCGTACTGTCAATTTTTTTACGACTTATTCAAAATTGCGTGCGATGCAAATATACATTTAAATCCTGAAGTCATTGTCACCGACTTTGAAAAGGCAATATCGACAGCAGCCCAAGAATTTATGCCTTCAGCTGAATATAAAGGCTGCTTTTTCCACTTTGGGCAAATAATTTGGCGTAGGGTGCAAAATAAAGGCCTAAGGACAAAGTATGGGAACTGCGAGGAGTTCAGCCTCCAAATAAGAATGCTGAAAAGTTTAGCCTATGTGCCACCAAGTGAAGTTCAGGCATATTACAACGCTCTGTATGCCAAGATGGTAGACGAAGATGCCAAAAATATTGCTAAGTGGTTAAAGGAACATTATATTTCCGGTAAGTCCTCCAGAAGCAAACCCCAATACAGTCCCGAATTTTGGTCTGTGGCAACTTATATGGCCGATCCTAACAAGCCAACTACACAGAACAGCGTGGAAGCGTGGCACCGACGTTTGAAGGTGATTGTCGGTAGACAACATGCCGGTCTCTACAAATTAATCGAGGACCTGTCGAAAGAGTTGGTAATGGCCGTAACCACAATCGACAAAGTGAAGAGCGGGATTGTAAACAATAAAACCAAGACTGCTGCAAGAGCCAACCGGATTCAATCCATTTTGCAAAGAAAAGAATTAATGGATAAAGAAGAATTCTTAAAGTGCATAGCGCATAATATTGGTCTATGTTAATAGAAATATGAGTTTAATTTTTTTGAGTTCCTCGATTTAAGTTTCTTTTTTTTATTTTATTTGCAATGAATTCCAAAGTTTTTAGTTTAACTTAATTTTAATACACACTTGTATATACATATAAGCAAACATTATTTCAAAGGTCCTTTTCAGGACCACAAAACGACAAAGAGATTAAATAGCATTGAAATTTAATTAATTAAAATGTTTTTTGTAGACACATACAAATACATATGAATAAATTACTTGGCTAGAGGAATTAGTTCCGAGGTATACGGTTCCATGAGAATCAAGAAGAACAGCTCTTTTCGATTCTCATCACATGCACTTAAGCAAACGATTTTGCTCGCAAATCCATAGTGTGTTCTGGTAAGTTTCTTGGTTTTTTCTGGTAGTGTCATGGAGGGGTAGTGGAAAAAAAGTTCTTTTGAGAATGTGGAAAAAAATTATTAAGAGTTATGAAATATTCAATTTTTTTTTTCGCAAAAATCCACCGCGAATCGAAAATCCCGAAAAATTCGGGATTTTTCACTAAAGTTCATTTTTCGGGATTTTGTAATTCGGGATTTTGTGTTTCGGGATTTCTAGAAATGCGTGAATTTTTCTTTCGGGATTTTGTTATTTCGGGATTTCGTAATTCGGGATTTTGTGACGTTCCCTTATTGGCAGTATCTTGTGCATGAACTATGCTTGACCCTATAACACTATCCCGCACAAAAAAAGCGCAAAAAAAAACCAAACACAAACACGAAACCGAAAATATAAGATACGAATAAAATGCAAACGTCAAAATTTCGCAAGGAATTAATGTACCGAACAATAAATTCTGTACGAAAACTGAGTGGAGAGATTTATCTAATACAATCACCATCAGTATAATTTCGTAGCGGAACAGCGTACTACAAAACGAAAATCACGACGAAATTTTCCGTTTTCGATTTCGTCGTGTCACTTTTGTATGGGATTTTTCGTTTCGCATCAGCAGCGTACTAGGCTTTAGGGTAAAAACTAAATAAATAAAAAAGAAAATAATCTTGATATCTGATATAATACTTGTTTTTCTTCTCAAGCAAACGATCGTAATAAAGTCGCTGTTTTCAAATTGTTTTATTTCCAAAAACCCGTGTGATAGGGAGAATTAAAGAGAAAACTTCAAAGCACTCGTTTAAAACCAACCGTTCTCTTCAACTGTGGTGGACAACGTGCGCGAATCGCTGCGCGCATTGCGTGTAATGGATTTGCCAGTAGATAAATGGGATGCACTATCCGTGCCGATCGTCGCATCGAAATTGCCGCAAGTCACACAACATGCGTGGGGCATGCCTACAGATCAGAAGAAGATACCCAAATTGGACGATTTGCTGACATTCGTCGAAAAACGCGCACGGAGTCTATCTCCTGACGTACTACATTGGCCTGGCTCATCCAACACTGGCACTGCAAGTGGCTCAGTACGACGAAATACACCAAATGCAATGGCAAATACACCACAACGACTGGTTAAATCAAGTTTGGCAGCAACTTCGCCTGGCCATTGCGAATTCTGCGACGACAGTACACATCGAATCAGTCGTTGTCCGAAACTGGTGGCTTTGCCTGTGGCTGAACGATTGAACAGGCTTCGAGGCTCCAATCTTTGCTTTAACTGTCTGAAAGCGGGACATGCAACCAGGGCATGTCCAGGTGGCAAATGTCGAAATTGTCAAGGCAAACATCACACATTGCTGTGTCGCGTTAACTCTTCTGGCGCTGCACCAACCGCTTCATCAAACTCAACAGCGACTACTGCTACAACTTCGGCAGCATCGTCAACTTTGGCACCACAGAACTACCCAGCATGACTACCATCAGCGGTTAAAACATTTATGGTTATTGGCGAACAATTGGTCTTGTTGGCGACTTCAATTGTTCAGATCAGAGATGGCTATGGAACAACACATAGCTGCCGAGTCATTTGCGACCCGGGCAGCCAGGTCAGTTTTATGAAATATCGCTTTTTTAATCAATTGGCTTTTTGCAGGAAACCCTGTACGATTCCTGTAGAAGGCATTGGTTCGACTATCACACATACGCGTAGCCGTGCCACACTCAATTTGGTATCATCCGATAGCACATTTGGCATAGATGTAAATTTCTATTTGCTCACTACGATCACTACACCGACTCCAGTAGCTGACATTATGCCGTCTTGCTGGAGGCATTTAAGTACATTGGCTTTGGCAGATCCGTTATTTGGCAAAACGGGTCGAATTGATGGTCTTATTGGCGCTTACGTATGGGGCGCTTTCATACAAGAAGGCATTGTACGTGGTTCTATCGATGAGCCATTTGCACAATCAACATCACTGGGATGGGTGGTCTTTGGCCCAGCTACAATCGACACTGCATTTGCGTCATCAATCCGCTCATTGCATACAATTCATGGCAATATTGGCGATGACGACGAACATCTTGACTTGGCATTGGCTCGCATTTTCGAGGTTGACACAGACAAACCAACAGCAGATGGCGAGAATGATATCTGCGAAAATTTGTTCATGGCTACGCATCGACGTGATTCTGATGGCCGTTACGTCGTACAGATTCCATTCCGTTCAGACGCACCGACTCTTGGCAATTCACATCCACTGGCACTACGACAATTTCATCAATTGGAGCATAGAATAGCAACCAATCCAGAGCTCAAGGCAAAATACGTGGCATTTATGCAGGAATACATCGCTTTGGGGCATATGATCAACGCGGTCGATGTGCCATATGAACCATCCCAACGTTATATCATCCCACATCATGCAGTGTTGGCAAAATTTCGCGTCGTTTTCAATGCGACCGCAAAAACAACGAATGGCGTTTCATTGAATGAAACACAATTGAGTGGACCACTTATACAGGAATTGCTTGTTACGATTATCTTCCGATTTCGGCGATTTGCAGTGGCTCTGGCAGCGGACATAGAGAAAATTTTCCGTCAGGTTCGTATTCATAACCGACATCAACGCTGGCAGCAAATATTATGGCGCGAATCAGCTGACGAACCGATTCGCACGTATCAATTAACCACAGTCACATACGGCATGGCATCTGGTCCGTACAATGCTGTTCAAGCGATGCAGCAGTGCGGCCGCGACAACTGTAGCATATTGGCAGATGAAAACCGTGCAGCGAACACTCTCACAAGCATTTTGCGCGACTTTTACGTGGATGATTATCTGGCTAGTGTCGAAACAACCGAGCAGGCTATTCAACTGGCAACGGACGTTGATACAGTATTGCAGCAAGGTCACTTTCACTTGCGAAAATGGCAGTCCAACGACAAAGAGGCATTGGCACAGATTACAAACAATCAGTGCACCGAAGCAGACATCGAATTAAAATCACCAGAGGTGACAATACTTGGCTCGCATTGGGATCCAGCAACGGACGAATTTTTCTATCGAATCCATCTTGGCGAATCAGCATCTACTACCAAGCGACAGGTGCTGAGCGATACTGCACGATTGTACGACCCTACAAATATGCTTGCACCAGTTATCATAGTGGCGAAAATATTTATTCAGACTCTTTGGCGTACTGGCTTGGAATGGGACTCACAACTACCAACAGAATTGCTTCAACAATGGATGGCTTATCGCAATAGTTTGCATCAATTACAACAAATACGGATTCCACGGTGTTTGCGGATGCAAGCATTGGTCACAACATATTTGCATGGCTTCTGCGATGCTAGCATGAAGGCATATGCAGCTGTGGTGTACATTTGCACAATGGCAATCAATGGCGACTTCACATCAGCACTGGTAACTGCGAAAACGCGTGTGGCACCATCTCGAGTTGATAAACATGGCAATTCAACTACAACTATACCACGATTGGAATAGTGCGCTGCTCGACTATTGGCAAAAACGATTGGCAATATAAAACATGCATTGAACCTGGCGCATGCACCATACACATTATGGACCGACTCTACGATCGTTCTGTGTTGGCAACGAAAAATACCTGCGACACTTAAACCATATGCTGCGAACAGAATTGGCTACATACAACAACATACGAATGTGGCTGACTGGCGACACGTCCGTACTCATCTTAACCCGGCCGACTGCGCCAGCCGCAGAATTTCTGCAGAATCATTAGTCGGTCATACATTATGGTGGCAAGGACCGACCGAACTTATGTGAATCAACCTGGCAGATGAAACTCCAATTCCTTCAGAAGCGGATACAAAGGCGATGGCAATGGAAACTAAACCAATCAAAGTAAATATTGTGCGTACTTCACCACCTACTATCTTACAGACGAGATATCACTGTGGCGGCGAAATCATCACCATCGATCTGGTCGATCGTTTCTCTACTATTGGCCGCTTAATACGAACTACTGCGTATGTACTACGTGGCAACACAACTCGACGACAACATTGGCATCACACATTGGTGGATTGCAACGAAATGGCTGTGGCTATGAAATGGCATTTGCGAGCGGAACAGGACAGATATTTTGACAATGAAATTCAACAACTAAGGCACTCTCGTCATGTAGCAGCTACAAGCAAATTGGCATCTTTGGCACCGTATCTGGATTCAGACGGAATATTGCGAGTCGGTGGACGACTTTGAAATGCAGAACTCTCCAACGAACAACAGCATCCGATTATCATGGCAAAGGAAGGCACACTAACCCAACTTATCGTTCGGGATATTCATCTAACCAACTCACATGCACAGGCTTCGCTCATATTGCAAACAATTCGACAACAATATTGGATTATAAGTGGCCGTGCGCTTGTCAAACGATGCGTACATGAGTGTATCACATGCAGACGACACTCTCAACAAATGGCTCAGCAGCAGATGGCATCACTACCGACCGCACGTGTAGTAGCATCACCACCGTTCTTATCATCGGGTGTCGACTACTGCGGACCTTTCAACATTCGAATTGGCACACAACGTATACGTACAACGAAGAAGACGTATGTGGCAATCTTCACTTGCATGGCGACCAAAGCGGTCCACATTGAATTGGCAGAAGATTTATCAGCGAGAGCATTCATCAACGTATTTTTGCGATTTACTGGACGTCGTGGCCCATGCAGTCACCTCTATAGCGATAATGGCACCCAGTTCAAGAAGGCGAACAAAATTCTACAAACAGACTTAGCTGAATGGCACTGTGAGTATACTCAGCAGCAGTTGGCAAATACACCACAACGATTGGTTAAATCAAGTTTGGCAGCAACTTCGCCTGGCTATTGCGAATTCTGCGACGACAGTACACATCGAATCAGTCGTTGTCCGAAACTGGTGGCTTTGCCTGTGGCTGAACGATTGAACAGGCTTCGAGGCTCCAATCTTTGCTTTAACTGTCTGAAAGCGGGACATGCAACCAGGGCATGTCCAGGTGGCAAATGTCGAAATTGTCAAGGCAAACATCACACATTGCTGTGTCGCGTTAACTCTTCTGGCGCTGCACCAACCGCTTCATCAAACTCAACAGCGACTACTGCTACAACTTCGGCAGCATCGTCAACTTTGGCACCACAGAACTACCCAGCATGACTACCATCAGCGGTTAAAACATTTATGGTTATTGGCGAACAATTGGTCTTGTTGGCGACTTCAATTGTTCAGATCAGAGATGGCTATGGAACAACACATAGCTGCCGAGTCATTTGCGACCCGGGCAGCCAGGTCAGTTTTATGAAATATCGCTTTTTTAATCAATTGGCTTTTTGCAGGAAACCCTGTACGATTCCTGTAGAAGGCATTGGTTCGACTATCACACATACGCGTAGCCGTGCCACACTCAATTTGGTATCATCCGATAGCACATTTGGCATAGATGTAAATTTCTATTTGCTCACTACGATCACTACACCGACTCCAGTAGCTGACATTATGCCGTCTTGCTGGAGGCATTTAAGTACATTGGCTTTGGCAGATCCGTTATTTGGCAAAACGGGTCGAATTGATGGTCTTATTGGCGCTTACGTATGGGGCGCTTTCATACAAGAAGGCATTGTACGTGGTTCTATCGATGAGCCATTTGCACAATCAACATCACTGGGATGGGTGGTCTTTGGCCCAGCTACAATCGACACTGCATTTGCGTCATCAATCCGCTCATTGCATACAATTCATGGCAATATTGGCGATGACGACGAACATCTTGACTTGGCATTGGCTCGCATTTTCGAGGTTGACACAGACAAACCAACAGCAGATGGCGAGAATGATATCTGCGAAAATTTGTTCATGGCTACGCATCGACGTGATTCTGATGGCCGTTACGTCGTACAGATTCCATTCCGTTCAGACGCACCGACTCTTGGCAATTCACATCCACTGGCACTACGACAATTTCATCAATTGGAGCGTAGAATAGCAACCAATCCAGAGCTCAAGGCAAAATACGTGGCATTTATGCAGGAATACATCGCTTTGGGGCATATGATCAACGCGGTCGATGTGCCATATGAACCATCCCAACGTTATATCATCCCACATCATGCAGTGTTGGCAAAATTTCGCGTCGTTTTCAATGCGACCGCAAAAACAACGAATGGCGTTTCATTGAATGAAACACAATTGAGTGGACCACTTATACAGGAATTGCTTGTTACGATTATCTTCCGATTTCGGCGATTTGCAGTGGCTCTGGCAGCGGACATAGAGAAAATTTTCCGTCAGGTTCGTATTCATAACCGACATCAACGCTGGCAGCAAATATTATGGCGCGAATCAGCTGACGAACCGATTCGCACGTATCAATTAACCACAGTCACATACGGCATGGCATCTGGTCCGTACAATGCTGTTCAAGCGATGCAGCAGTGCGGTCGCGACAACTGTAGCATATTGGCAGATGAAAACCGTGCAGCGAACACTCTCACAAGCATCTTGCGCGACTTTTACGTGGATGATTATCTGGCTAGTGTCGAAACAACCGAGCAGGCTATTCAACTGGCAACGGACGTTGATACAGTATTGCAGCAAGGTCACTTTCACTTGCGAAAATGGCAGTCCAACGACAAAGAGGCATTGGCACAGATTACAAACAATCAGTGCACCGAAGCAGACATCGAATTAAAATCACCAGAGGTGACAATACTTGGCTCGCATTGGGATCCAGCAACGGACGAATTTTTCTATCGAATCCATCTTGGCGAATCAGCATCTACTACCAAGCGACAGGTGCTGAGCGATACTGCACGATTGTACGACCCTACAAATATGCTTGCACCAGTTATCATAGTGGCGAAAATATTTATTCAGACTCTTTGGCGTACTGGCTTGGAATGGGACTCACAACTACCAACAGAATTGCTTCAACAATGGATGGCTTATCGCAATAGTTTGCATCAATTACAACAAATACGGATTCAACGGTGTTTGCGGATGCAAGCATCGGTCACAACATATTTGCATGGCTTCTGCGATGCTAGCATGAAGGCATATGCAGCTGTGGTGTACATTTGCACAATGGCAATCAATGGCGACTTCACATCAGCACTGGTAACTGCAAAAACGCGTGTGGCACCATCTCGAGTTGATAAACATGGCAATTCAACTACAACTATACCACGATTGGAATAGTGCGCTGCTCGACTATTGGCAAACACGATTGGCAATATAAAACATGCATTGAACCTGGCGCATGCACCATGCACATTATGGACCGACTCTACGATCGTTCTGTGTTGGCAACGCAAAATACCTGCGACACTTAAACCATATGCTGCGAACAGAATTGGCTACATACAACAACATACGAATGTGGCTGACTGGCGACACGTCCGTACTCATCTTAACCCGGCCGACTGCGCCAGCCGCAGAATTTCTGCAGAATCATTAGTCGGTCATACATTATGGTGGCAAGGACCGACCGAACTTATGTGAATCAACCTGGCAGATGAAACTCCAATTCCTTCAGAAGCGGATACAAAGGCGATGGCAATGGAAACTAAACCAATCAAGGTAAATATTGTGCGTACTTCACCACCTACTATCTTACAGACGAGATATCACTGTGGCGGCGAAATCATCACCATCGATCTGGTCGATCGTTTCTCTACTATTGGCCGCTTAATACGAACTACTGCGTATGTACTACGTGGCAACACAACTCGACGACAACATTGGCATCACACATTGGTGGATTGCAACGAAATGGCTGTGGCTATGAAATGGCATTTGCGAGCGGAACAGGACAGATATTTTGACAATGAAATTCAACAACTAAGGCACTCTCGTCATGTAGCAGCTACAAGCAAATTGGCATCTTTGGCACCGTATCTGGATTCAGACGGAATATTGCGAGTCGGTGGACGACTTTGGAATGCAGAACTCTCCAACGAACCACAGCATCCGATTATTATGGCAAAGGAAGGCACACTAACCCAACTTATCGTTCGGGATATTCATCTAACCAACTCACATGCACAGGCTTCGCTCATGTTGCAAACAATTCGACAACAATATTGGATTATAAGTGGCCGTGCGCTTGTCAAACGATGCGTACATGAGTGTATCACATGCAGACGACACTCTCAACAAATGGCTCAGCAGCAGATGGCATCACTACCGACCGCACGTGTAGTAGCATCACCACCGTTCTTATCATCGGGTGTCGACTACTGCGGACCTTTCAACATTCGAATTGGCACACAACGTACACGTACAACGAAGAAGACGTATGTGGCAATCTTCACTTGCATGGCGACCAAAGCGGTCCACATTGAATTGGCAGAAGATTTATCAGCGAGAGCATTCATCAACGTATTTTTGCGATTTACTGGACGTCGTGGCCCATGCAGTCACCTCTATAGCGATAATGGCACCCAGTTCAAGAAGGCGAACAAAATTCTACAAACAGACTTAGCTGAATGGCACTGTGAGTATACTCAGCAGCAGTTGGCAAATACACCACAACGATTGGTTAAATCAAGTTTGGCAGCAACTTCGCCTGGCCATTGCGAATTCTGCGACGACAGTACACATCGAATCAGTCGTTGTCCGAAACTGGTGGCCTTGCCTGTGGCTGAACGATTCAACAGGCTTCGAGGCTCCAATCTTTGCTTTAACTGTCTGAAAGCGGGATATGCAACCAGGGCATGTCCAGGTGGCAAATGTCGAAATTGTCAAGGCAAACATCACACATTGCTGTGTCGCGTTAACTCTTCTGGCGCTGCACCAACCACTTCATCAAACTCAACAGCGAGTACTGCTACAACTTCGGCAGCATCGTCAACTTTGGCACCACAGAACTACCCAGCATGACTACCATCAGCGGTTAAAATATTTATGGTTATTGGCGAACAATTGGTCTTGTTGGCGACTGCAATTGTTCAGATCAGAGATGGCTATGGAACAACACATAGCTGCCAGTTTTATGAAATATCGCTTTTTTAATCAATTGGCTATTTGCAGGAAACCCTGTACGATTCCTGTAGAAGGCATTGGTTCGACTATCACACATTCGCGTGGCCGTGCCACACTCAATTTGGTATCATCCGATAGCACATTTGGCATTGATGTAAATTTCTATCTGCTCACTACGATCACTACACCGACTCCAGTAGCTGACATTATGCCGTCTTGCTGGAGGCATTTAAGTACATTGGCTTTGGCAGATCCGTCATTCGGCAAAACGAGTAGAATTGATGGTCTTATTGGCGCTGACGTATGGGGCGCTTTCATACAAGAAGGCATTGAACGTGGTTCTATCGATGAGCCATTTGCACAATCAACATCACTGGGATGGGTGGTCTTTGGCCCAGCTACAATCGACACTGCATTTGCGTCATCAATCCGCTCATTGCATACAATTCATGGCAATATTGGCGATGACGACGAACATCTTGACTTGGCATTGGCTCGCATTTTCGAGGTTGACACAGACAAACCAACAGCAGATGGCGAGAATGATATCTGCGAAAATTTGTTCATGGTTACGCATCGACGTGATTCTGATGGCCGTTACGTCGTACAGATTCCATTCCGTTCAGACGCACCGACTCTTGGCAATTCACATCCACTGGCACTACGACAATTTCATCAATTGGAGCGTAGAATAGCAACCAATCCAGAGCTCAAGGCAAAATACGTGGCATTTATGCAGGAATACATCGCTTTGGGGCATATGATCAACGCGGTCGATGTGCCATAGGAACCATCCCAACGTTACATCATCCCACATCATGCAGTGTTGGCAAAATTTCGCGTCGTTTTCAATGCGACCGCAAAAACAACGAATAGCGTTTCAATAAATGAAACACAATTGAGTGGACCACTTATACAGGAATTGCTTGTTACGATTATCTTCCGATTTCAGCGATTTGCAGTGGCTCTGGCAGCGGACATAGAGAAAATTTTCCGTCAGGTTCGTATTCATAACCGACATCAATGCTGGCAGCAAATATTATGGCGCGAATCAGCTGACGAACCGATTCGCACGTATCAATTAACCACAGTCACATACGGCATGGCATCTGGTCCGTACAATGCTGTTCGAGCGATGCAGCAGTGCGGCCGCGACAACTGTAGCATATTGGCAGATGAAAACCGTGCAGCGAACACTCTCACAAGCATCTTGCGCGACTTTTACGTGGAAGATTATCTGGCTAGTGTCGAAACAACCGAGCAGGCTATTCAACTGGCAACGGACGTTGATACAGTATTGCAGCAAGGTCACTTTCACTTGCGAAAATGGCAGTCCAACGACAAAGAGGCATTGGCACAGATTACAAACAATCAGTGCACCGAAGCAGACATCGAATTAAAATCACCAGAGGTGACAATACTTGGCTCGCATTGGGATCCAGCAACGGACGAATTTTTCTATCGAATCCATCTTGGCGAATCAGCATCTACTACCAAGCGACAGGTGCTGAGCGATACTGCACGATTGTACGACCCTACAAATATGCTTGCACCAGTTATCATAGTGGCGAAAATATTTATTCAGACTCTTTGGCGTACTGGCTTGGAATGGGACTCACAACTACCAACAGAATTGCTTCAACAATGGATGGCTTATCGCAATAGTTTGCATCAATTACAACAAATACGGATTCCACGGTGTTTGCGGATGCAAGCATCTGTTTCATATCTTTTCGTCTTCTCCAGGAACGGGCGGTATTGTACAGGGTGTTTCAAATTTCTTCAACATTCTGCCCGCCGGTATTGCAGCGAGCCGTTAGATCAGATGCATTACCCTTTTCGAAATTTAAAACACACAACTTCACCGTTGGACGTGTATAAATCTTCCCGTTTGACAGCCTTACATCAGCAACGCGAACTTGTTCATCTTGGCCAGGATAGACGCGCGTAATAACACCCCGCGGCCACACTCCTCTCTGTTGATTTTCTTCATAGACCAAAACTACATCCCCAACTTGTAGCTTGCGACTCGGTTGGAACCACTTTGTTCGACGATTTAAGTTCGGCAGGAATGCTTTCCACCAACGAACCCATATATGATCAGCAAGACGTTGAGCTGTCCGCCACTGCTTACGTAAGACCAAATCCTTGTCGTCGAATTCACTTATTGGAGCCGTAGATGACGATCTTCCGATCAAGAAGTGATTCGGAGTCAAAGCTTCTGGATCTTCAGGATTGTGTGACACTTCCACCAATGGCCTGGAGTTCGTCATCTGCTCAACCTCAGCCATTACTGTCATCAATATATCGTCCGTCGGATAGGCAGCTCCTAATACTGCATACAAAGCCGTTTTTATCGATCGTACTAGGCGTTCCCAGCAGCCTCCCATGTGAGGACTCGCTGGCGGAATGAAGTTCCATTTTATTCGCTGCATTGTTAACGATCCTCGTATCTTATCCTGGTCCAACTTGTCAAGACATTCACGGAGTTCACGCTCAGCTCCTTTTAAATTGGTCCCATTGCCTGAAAACATCTCTTTCGGACATCCCCGTCGTGCGATGAACCTACGCATAGCATTAATGAACGTGTCCGTTTCCAATGATGGCGTGATCTCTAAATGCACCGCCCGAATTGTTAATCAAGTAAATAGAGCCCCGTACCGTTTTTCTCGCCTTCGTCCAGTTTTCACCATGATGGGTCCGAAAAAATCCACGCCAGTGTACGTGAAAGCTAGTATAAATGGCGTCAAGCGCGCTACAGGTAGTTGTCCCATTATCGTTGGTTGCGGTTTAGCTCTTCGTATCTTACATTTGTTACAGTCAAAAATTACTTTGCGAAGTGCAGGTCGTACTTTAAGAATCCAGTATCGCTGATTTAATTCATTTAAAACACGCTCGTATCCCATATGGTTGGAACTCTCATGATAGTATTTAATTAAAAGACCAGTATAACTTTCTCGTCCATCCAGAATTGCAGGGTACTTCATCCACAGATCAGAATCCGGTAGATTATCCAAACGTCCTTTGACTCGTACTATTCCCGCTACCAACGCTGGCGACAATTTGTATATTCGACTGCTTTTCTCAACCAACGTGCCTCGATTGAAGTTTACGATTTCTTTATGAAACGAAATCTGTTGTGATTGCTTGATACATAACAGCTCCGCATTCTGGAATTCTTTGACGCTTATTTCTCCTTTCTTACGATGTTCCTTAGATCTACAGTTGCGTATAAATCGATACATCCACGCTGTAGTTCTAATTAGTCTCACCCAAGAAGAAAATCTTTCAATTTGAGGAACTAATGACTTGATCGAAGTAATCACTACATGGACAAGCTCACGTTGTTCCTCGGCCTCATCAGATTTATGTCGAATTACACGTTTCGGCCATTGATTTTCATCCTTATATAAAAACGAAGGCCCCTGGAACCATCGACTGTTAATTTCTAAATTCTTGAAGTTCAAGCGTGTGGCGTCATCTGCTACATTTTCTTTAGTTGGAACCCAGTTCCAGTCATTTATGTTTGTAGATTCCGAAATTTCCCCTAAACGATGTGCGACGAACTGCTTGAACCGCCTATGCTCCAATCCAATCCAATGAAGAACTGTGGTCGAATCGCTCCAGAGAAATGTCCTGTTGAATGTTATATTACGCTCCGACTTTGTAACCGCTGCTAGTCGGCTGCCGCCATGGCCTCCTCACTCGCATCAACAAAAATATGTAATTGGATCTCTTTGGCATTACGTAGATTCGGCGAATAGCAACGCGGTATCTTGATCGAAGCAATCGTATTTAAATTCTCCAACCACTTCTTCCATAAGAAATATAAATCATCACCGATCTCATCATCCCAATCAAATTTTTCCCTCCAGATTTTCTGCAAAAGTATTCTTGCATTTGATATTAACGGCGCTAAAAAACCTAAGGGATCAAAGATGGACATAACGATTTTTAGGACCTCTTCCTTAGTAGGACATTTATCTCCTTTTATCAGAACAGGATCGATCTTTACAAAGTGTGTACTAAATGCAAAGCTATCTTCGATTGTCAACCATTTTACACCTAGCACTCGACCAACTTCGCTTGCCTGTATGTCTACCTCACTCCTCTGACCACGATCCAGATCCTCTGCAATCTGCTTGGTTACTGCTTTTGATGAACAACTCCAATTCCTTATTTCAAAACCTCCGTGTCGATGAATATAAATGACGTCATTGATAAGTTTTATAGCAGAAAGAGCGTCGTCGGCATACCCCAGGTAATCATCCATATAATGGTTTTCCTTGATGGCTCTGACTGCCTCCGGATAAGTCTTGATGTATTCTTCAGCATTTCGATCCTTCACATAAATTGCGGAACTAGGCGAACATTTAGCCCCAAAGGTCATCGCTTGCATTTCATAAACGTCCGGATCTCCTGCTCTGCGCTCTCCACGCCAGAGAATAAGTTGACTTTCGCTGTCTTCTTTCCTAATTTTAATGCGGTGAAACATTTCTTTTATATCACCTATAAACACAATTTGTCCTTGACGGAATTTAAACAAAACTCCAGGAAGGGATTTTAATAAGTCAGGTCCTTGTATTAAAACATCATTGAGTGATACTCCATTTGACACAGCAGCGGCGTCAAAAATGATTCTTACTTTGCCTGGCTTCATTGGATTCATCACACAAAAATGTGGAAGATACCAGACCCTCTTGCCATTTATTTTTGACACGTCTGCTAGCTTGAGATAACCCTTTTCAATATATTCGTCGATAATATTTTTGTAGATAGTTTTCAGATCCGGATTCTTGTCGAGTTTTCGCTCTAAATGGCTAAGTCGGTGTAGGGCCATATTTTTGCTGGCTGGAAAAGTAACATTTTTGTCTTTCCAAAAAAGTCCAGTCTCCCATTGATTCCTTTCAACCTTCTTTGTGGTATCGATCATCATCTTGAGCGCCTTCTCGTCTTCTCGCGACCTTTCGTTATCTATTCTTGGATTTATCATGTCATCTATAAGGAATGACTTCTTCACTAGATCATGTAGGCTCATGTCTTCTCCCGGTTCCCTAGCTATTACCATATTGACTAAACCGCGATTGTCTGCTCCTCTATGAAAACCATCATTTCCGCTAATTACCCAACCCAGCCAGGTTTTGCTAGCTATAGGACAGTTTCTGGTCGTATGAATGACCTGCCTTGATGCAGTTAGTAGGGCATTATCTTCTCCAATCAGTATTGACGGACGGACATTCTTGAATCCGTCAAATTCTATTTTACGTAGATAAGGATACTTCGAAAGGAGGTTGTCTTTATCAATCGTTTGAGTGGATGTCAAAATCGAGTTCATTGACCTAACATTTTTCAGATGTCAACGTTCACCAAATAAGAATCTTCAACCGTTGTTATATCACCGTTTGCCCACTCCACAGTGAATTGTTTCTTAGGACCCGACAAATTAAGCTGATCAGCTAACTCCTTATTAATCATTGTTGTTGTGGACCCTGGATCAAGAAGAGCAAATGTTTTGATAGCCTTTGATGCGTTCTTCAAAATAACCGGTACGACTCTTAATTTCGTTGAAACGTCATTTACTGTGCCATATCCACAAATCTCACCATTATCATTCGCATTTATTTCAATTCCCACCATCTTATGCAACAATTTATTGTGAGATTTAGTGCATCCTCCCTGCTGGCACTCTAACTTTTTTCAACATTGCTTAGCGTTGTGATTTTGTTTCAGGCAAGAAAAACATAGCTTTTGCATTCTAACTTGTTTCCAACGGTCGTCAACATTCATATTATTAAAAATGGAACAGCTTGCAACAGAAGAGCATTGACCTTTGCATATTCTACATTTCTGTATTTTAAGTTCTGATATTTCTGCAGCGTTAATTTTTGCTTTTTGACGCTTTAACTCTTTTGACTGTGAACCGTCAGTAAACAGTGATGTTCTTAAACTCGCAGCATATGCTTTTCTTTCCATCCAATTTGAAAAATCCCGCAAGTTGAATCTCGGCTTGTCATAGATGTACTCGGACCATAAAACATTGTACATCGGAGGGAGTTTCCCTTCCAATTCTTCTAGTAGTTGCGGATTATGCAAGTAGTCAGCTCTATTCATAAGCTCCAGCATCACTGTTAGGTTCTCTATAGCATTTGCGAATGTAATGACGGACATGGGTTTGTCTTCTCTTGGTGGCGGAATGTTCTTTATTTTATTCAGAAGAGCCTTGATTATATATTCAGGGCGACCAAATCTTCTCTCGAGTATTTCAATAATCCGATCCGAACTGACAGCTGAAATCAGAAGAGAGCTAACGCACTCGTATGCGTCACCTTTTAATGCATTCCTAAGTCTATACACATTCTCTGATTGATTATATCTTCCGATCTGCGATGTGCGACAATACTCACTGTAGAATAATGGCCATTCCTCGGGTTTCCCATCAAATCTTGGTAGCTCCAACTTCGACTGCCTAGCCATGAACGTAGTCATCAGGTCCATGTACGGTGCATTCTGGTTGTTTGGATGCGAACTATCCGCCTGTTTTGTATTCTGCAATTTAGCTGTCAAACCCTGAACTTCTGTGGTCAACTTTTTAATTTCATTTTCTAAAATGCAATTATTTTTATCTGTATCAAATGATTTATTTAATTTATTATTCCCATCCAAATAAGCAAATCGATCGCATGCATTAAATTCATTGTGTGCATTTACCCTATTCTTATTGCATGCATTGGTATTCTTTTTTGTGTCAGATATGTTGGATAGAGACCAGTTACGTATAAAGTTTATGTTATTATTATTTTCCCGTTCCACTTCCATAGCGTTCAATGCATACGGTTGTGAAGATATTATATGCATCTCCTTCTGTTTAGCATTGTGGTTTTGCAGATGTGAGAAACCAAAACAATCTATAGCCTGTTCATGTGGAGTTGATTCTGTGTGCGTCCGAGCATATCTTAATGGAGATACCCGGTATTGTGCTTTGCGATTCCAATTGGGAAATTGACTCTGTGTGTGTATCTCTGCTATGTGTATCGGCGTTTTCTTGTGGTGGCGGAGCATAGGCGGCGTTTGATGACGATTGAATAAATTCTGTGTGCGGACGAGCATGTGTTAGTGACTGTAACATAGATGCTTCGCACTGAGAATTGTTGATTCTCTGTCGCTGTCCCTGGAAATCACATCTGGTTTTGGGAATTGCGCCTGTGTGCGAACGATCATGTATTCCGCACTGTGAAACGTCGATTCGTCGGGCAGCTGCAATATGTGTGTCTGAAGTGCTTCGCCTGAACCAATCTAACGGTTGTTCGTCTCGGCGATATGGATTTAAATTTTCGTGGCTCATAATACGTATGTTTTCATGGAAAGAATTAGAGACGCTTACCGGATCATCCTCGTATCCATACCTGAGGGGTGGCTGCCCTTTGTTCGACCGGTTACTTCTTCTGAAATCCATGTCACTTAGCACACTGTCTATATATTTATTTTATTCACGAGCTGTTCGATTTGGCTCTAAAGGACCATTTAATGTAGTTGTAATCTAAATTTGCCAGTCCGGCTGTATCTACACTATATAAATTTTCAAGTTTTATTTCCGAAATAAAACACAAATGTTAGAATTTAGGTTTTTTCTTAGTTTTATTGATTTTAAAACGAGTTTAAATAAACGCTTCCGCACTGTTGTCTTATTTTGCAGCGACTGCCTCTTCGCTTTTGTGTTTCTCACTGGTCTCCTGTTTCATTGCTTTTCGTCTTCTCCAGGAACGGGCGGTATTGTACAGGGTGTTTCAAATTTCTTCAACAACTGGTAACTGCGAAAACGCGTGTGGCACCATCTCGAGTTGATAAACATGGCAATTCAACTACAACTATACCACGATTGGAATAGTGCGCTGCTCGACTATTGGCAGAAACGATTGGCAATATAAAACATGCATTGAACCTAGCGCATGCACCATGCACATTATGGACCGACTCTACGATCGTTCTGTGTTGGCAACGAAAAATACCTGCGACACTTAAACCATATGCTGCGAACAGAATTGGCTACATACAACAACATACGAATGTGGCTGACTGGCGACACGTCCGTACTCATTTTAACCCGGCCGACTGCGCCAGCCGCGGAATTTCTGCAGAATCATTAGTCGGTCATACATTATGGTGGCAAGGACCGACCGAACTTATGCGAATCAACCTGGCAGATGAAACTCCAATTCCTTCAGAAGGGGATACAAAGGCGATGGCAATGGAAACTAAACCAATCAAGGTAAATATTGTGCGTACTTCACCACCTACTATCTTACAGACGAGATATCACTGTGGCGGCGAAATCATCACCATCGATCTGGTCGATCGTTTCTCTACTATTGGCCGCTTAATACGAACTACTGCGTATGTACTACGTGGCAACCCAACTCGACGACAACATTGGCATCACACATTGGTGGATTGCAACGAAATGGCTGTGGATATGAAATGGCATTTGTGAGCGGAACAGGACAGATATTTTGGCAATGAAATTCAACAACAAAGGCACTCTCGTCATGTAGCAGCTACAAGCAAATTGGCATCTTTGGCACCGTATCTGGATTCAGACGGAATATTGCGAGTCGGTGGACGACTTCGAAATGTAGAACTCTCCAACGAACAACAGCATCCGATTATCATGGCAGAGGAAGGCACACTAACCCAACTTATCGTTCGGGATATTCATCTACCCAACTCACATGCACAGGCTTCGCTCATATTGCAAACAATTCGACAACAATATTGGATTATAAGTGGCCGTGCGCTTGTCAAACGATGCGTACATGAGTGTATCACATGCAGACGACACTCTCAACAAATGGCTCAGCAGCAGATGGCATCACTACCGACGGCACGTGTAGTAGCATCACCACCGTTCTTATCATCGGGTGTCGACTACTGCGGACCTTTCAACATTCGAACTGGCACACAACGTACACGTACAACGAAGAAGACGTATGTGGCAATCTTCACTTGCATGACGACCAAAGCGGTCCACATTGAATTGGCAGAAGATTTATCAGCGAGAGCATTCATCAACGTATTTTTGCGATTTACTGGACGTCGTGGCCCATGCAGTCACCTCTATAGCGATAATGGCACCCAGTTCAAGAAGGCGAACAAAATTCTACAAACAGACTTAGCTGAGTGGCACTGTGAGTATACTCAGCAGCAGTTGGCAAACCAGAAAACACAATGGCACTTCATCTCAGCAGCGACGCCGCATCAGGGCGGATTATGGGAAGCTGCAGTGAAGTCAGCGAAAAAACATTTGCTACGCGTCGTTGGCAGCCAGACGCTATAATTTGATCAACTACATACATTGCTCGTGCGAATTGAGGCTTGCCTAAATTCAAGACCGTTGGTTGCATTGCATGATGGCGTAGACGACCGTTTGGCACTATCTCCAGCGGATTTTTTGGTCGGTCGCTCACTTGTGGCATTACCAGAGCCTACTATACAGGAATCACCAGCGAATCGACAGCATCATTGGCGACTTTTGCGACAAATGCATCAATCTTTTTGGCATCGATGGCACGACGAGTATTTGGCTTCTCTGCAACAGCGCACTAAGTGGCAGAGACCAGTTGAAAACTTACAAGTGGGAGATGTTGTGGTACCTCGGCATGAGAATTTGCCACCAGCGAAATGGCGTTTTGGACATATTATTGAGATTCATCCTGGCAGCGACGGTCTTATCCGTAACGTCACTGTCAAATATAGCTTGGAAGATGAACGCACTGGAGAAAAAACTAAATTCACTACGCGACCGGCACAGAAGGTGTGTCGTCTATTCAGCACTGTTCCTGAGTCTGCCGACCCAGCCGGGCAGTAAATGTACGAGATAATATTGGCGAAATGGCACTTTCGAGATTGGCCGCACTCATTGCGCATTCACACAGTCAGCTGGCAGCAAGGAAACAAGAAAACTGACTTCAGGCGCACTCATCACTGAGTTTTTGACATTTCATTATTGCTCTCTTGGCAGTGGTTGAAAACAGCAGACATATTTGGCTATGGCGCAGATTTGAATTTAAATAATACTTTGCTTGAATTTGGCTTCTTTGGTTTCATTTTGTGTAATATTAATTTTAACGTACAATAAACAACAAATTTGAATGTATAATCATTTTGTGTACAGTGCGAATATTCTGTGTGTGTTAATATCTGAAAAGATAAATAAAAGAAAGTTAGTGGTTTTATTTGCACCGTTTTTTCCAGGAATTTTCTCGAACAAAGATTCAATCACGTTTACTTTGTTAGCCGTAAGTCATAGCCTTTTTGAATTTAATCGTTTTTCCTCTTTTATCAAGTTGAAAAGGACTACTGCATGGGTCATTCGCTTTATTAACCGATGTCGTCGAGTGAGCTCTGGAATAGACAGTGGTTTGACTGCAGCTGAGCTAAAGGCGTCCGAACTGGAATTATGTCGTCAAGTGCAGTCCGAAGCATATACTGCTGAGTTGCAGCAGTTGGAAGTGGGTCAACACTTGGACAGAAGAAGCACCTTGAATAGACTCTCACCATACAAAGATGACGAAGGTGTCCTGCGCGTTAATGGTCGTATCGACGCAGCCACGCCCTATGATACAGCCGCCGGATCATGTTTTTTCATATCTCGTCGTACATCATCACCATCAGCAAATGAAACATCAAAACATTGAAGCAGCGATATGCGAAGTACGGACCAAATTTTGGATACCTCGTTTAAGGCAGGTTATGCGCAAGATGATTGCGAACTCTAACGTCTGCAAAATAGCCCGAACTTTGCCTGTCACGCCTATTATGGGACCACTCCCAGAAGACCGTTTGACGCCATATATGCGGCCGTTCTCCTATACAGGATTGGACTACTTCGGCCCGCTTACAGTATCAATTGATCGCCGTACGGAGAAGCGATGGGTAGCGTTGTTTACGTGTCTCGCAGTCAGAGCCATCCACCTAGAAGTCGCTTCTGATCTTTCAACAGATGCGTGCATCATAGTCATCAGAAACTTCATCAATCGCCGAGGAGTGCCCGTGAGAATACGTAGCGACAATGGAAAGAACTTTGTTGGTGCCGACAGGGAAGCGAAACGCTTGTCAGAGGTCTTTGATTGCAAGCGTATCCAGGGGCCCAATTCCGCAAGCGTCAGTTTCTCGCTGTGTACACATTTTTTAAAACTCACATTCACGACCCATGTACACCAATTCCAATTCACGCGATTCCGCAACACGCTGTGAGTTTGAGTGAGCAATTTTGTTTGAGAGAGAGTGAGGTGAAATTAGTTTGACATTTCTTTTTTTAATTTTCATTCTAATTTTTGCGAAAAATAATATCAAAATATTCCAATTTCTGTGTTTTTTTTTAAAAAATAGTAAAAAATACTGAAAATGAGCTTAGCATACAACGATATTGTAAGAAGACACATTAGAAGACAAAATCGGTAAGAACCAGTTTAAATAAGTTACTGCATATCTTATTAGTTATTACTAATATTTCCGCAGGAGAAAATTATTAATAATCAGAAGGAAAAACCGAAACGTTCGTGATCCATTTGAGGAAAGAACAGAACAGCAATTCATTGACATGTATCGTTTCCCAAAGCATCTTTGTTTGGAAATCCTTGGAAAGATTCAGCATCTATTTTATCAAAATGAGCGCGAATCTGCAATAAGTGTCAACACTCGCTTCCTTTGTGCTTTGCGATATTTTGCCACAGGAAATTATCAACGATCAGTTGGGACAGGATTTTATGTCTTGTATGTCTCAGACATCAGTTCATCGTTGCATCCATGAAGTAGCAGAAATTCTTAACGAAATTGCGCATGAATATGTTGCATTTCCAGACGAGCAAAAGCAAGCCACAATTAAAGCAGAGTTTTATAATGTAGCATCTTTCCCCGGAATTGTGGGTCCTGTAGACGGAACTCACATTAAGATAACTGCACCAAAGCATGACATTGAATACGCATATTACTGTCGGAAAGGAGGAATGACCTTTTTGCTTTTAATATGTGATTCAAAATATTTGATTCGTTATGCGAATGCTAAATTTCATGGGACATCCCATGATGCTTACATATGGAAAACTAAAAGCAAGTTGTGCAATTGCGGCAATGCCATGAATATTTCAAGATCAAATATGCAGAAGGAAAACGTAATTTTTGGCTTCTTGGAGATAGTGGATTTCCGCAGCAGCCATGGCTGATGACGCCGTGTAGGACGGTATCTAATAAAGCTATGGAAAACTACAATGTTGCTCATAAAACTATCAGATGTATGATAGAACGCTGTATCGGAATTTTAAAAAGCAGATTTCGCTGTCTCTCTTCGCACAGAATACTCAGTTTCGAGCCTGCAAAAGCTGAAAAATTATAAACGCATGTGCTGTTCTCCATAATATACTCACAAAAGCAAATGTACCCATCGACTTAATAACAAATCAAGCATTCGAAACATCGAGCAATGATAATCAACTTTCTCATTCGTTCGAAGGTGATACGTTAAGACAAGGACAGATAATACGGCAGGATTTAATTGAAACAATATTTTCTTAATTGTTTTTCTTTTATAAATTTTATAAAGAAATATACTTATTTTTTATTATCGATCTTAAACTGCAGTTCTTTCCATTGCAGATACAACTCCTTTTGTCGTAACTTCAGTAGTTTCCCTTCATACTCCTTTTTCCAAATCAAAGTTTTTCTTGCAGCTCGTAACATTTCTTTACGTATGTTAATTTCTCTTCCTCTATTTTCAAAATTTTTTCTTCAAAGGAAGATATTTCTGCCGACTTCCCGGTTGGCACCCTTTTCCTCTTACGAGTTGCTAGTCTTGTAGCAACTGCAAAAGACGGTCCTGCTATAAGTGACATTTCGCCAGCAGCCCCAGCCAAACCTATTTCTACGGTCATGTCTGATGCTGTAGCAGTCACTGATGGTTCGAGAGTTTCCAAATGTTGCGAAGGCTGACTCTGCGAAGCTATCGTATTCTAAAATTTAAAAAAAAATCACGAAATAAGCCTTTTGAAAATACTAAATAAATTTTAAAGTTTATTACCATATCATTTTGTTGTAAGACGAAGAGCTCTGCAATATCTGTGCCATTTATTGCAGCTGGAGCTAACACGGCAACTACGCGCAGCTCAAACGAATTTAGCTGTTTGTCTTTTTTTGGACCGCTTACCCCACTTCTTTGAAAGGAAGCCTTTATTAGGGCTCTTTAATGTGGACTCTAAATGTTAAGCAGATAAAAAAAAAAAATAATTGCACAAATAAAACAGTATGAATTACTTACTTTTGGTCTCGCCAATACTTGCGCCATTGGTTGACATCTTTTAAAGCTCCTGTTATGAATTAATATTATTTTATAAGTATTCCAATACAATTTATAACATTGGGTTTCTAGCTTTAAATTATTCTATTACATTCTCATTATCTTTATGACATCTGTCATATTTCTGTAATTTGTTGTTTTGTAATAAATCTCTTCCCTTTTTGAATTCGAACATTGAAGTGTAAGGAAGTGTCTTTTCTTTAGAGTAGATGTTGTAATCTAAAATCTGCTGAACAATCAGGGGCCAAATCGTCTCATCCGTCCCTTTTTACATGCAGAGATTCGAAGTAGGCGATTTTTTCGAATTTTCTTTTGAAATTGCCTGTACCTTTTACACGTTGAAATTGCGAGTACGAAACATTTTATGTCTGCTTTGATTTTACATTCCGTAAACCTACCTAACTTTGAATTTCTATGCACAATCAAATGGTAGAAAGCAGAAAATAAATACGAAGCAATAATATGACAAATATACGAAAAGTGTAAAGAGAAATGTCAAACAAATCGCCGCAAACGCTGACCGGGGAGATTTTTCCTTTTCCCATTTCGACTTCGAATTTTACCAACAAAATACATTGCTCGCCGCGATTTGTTTCAACGTGGAAAAGGGGACTAACTCGTGATCGAAAAATGCCTATTTGGAATTATGACATACGTGAACGTGTAAGTAGTAACGTAATTCGAGATTATGCTTACGTGTTTTTTTTGGAATTTAAGAGACTCAAAAGGTCAGTAAAACTTTAAAAAACACTAATATGAACTAATATGAATCAATTTTCAACAAAACAAAGCTTTGTTTACTTTTTAATAGGATTTTGTTAACCAAAAATCTCAAGCAAAAAAAAAAAAAATTGTCATTCAATAGTGCATCTATAACTAAAACTAAAGAGTCACGGAAGATTCTGAAGAAGAAGAAACAAAGAAAATGAAAAAATAAATTCATTTGCGCGAAAATCAAAAAAAGCATGGCCAAAGACTAGTGATAAGAAATGAAATGTGATTTTTATTCTTTGAAGTGATAATATGTGCTATTGTTAAATAGTTTATTTAATTTATAATTAGAATGAATACATACATATGTATGTACATATTTACGCTGTGTTTTCATTAAAATTATATTTTCATTATTGAAAGTTTAATAATTTTACTTCAAAATAACATTAATTTGAAGTTTCATCTCTATTTTCTCTCTCGACATCTAGTACAATTTAAAAAAATTACGTTCCGTGAGCAATCGTATGCAGCGTTGCCACTTTACTGCAATTGCAGTAAATCTACTGCATTTATTTGGAAATTTGAATCTACTGCCATTAAATTAAATCTACTGCATTTTTGAAGTATGCTTGTTATGACTTAAGAACGAGATTTTATTCTCTTTTAACACAAAACATAACAACAAAACTTTTCGAAAAAGTTGAATTTCTTATCTGAACGCAGTTGATTGTGTATGTTTATTATTTTCTACATATACCTTCATATTTAGAAACATAAATGATGCTACGGTTGAGGGAAATAAATGAACCAAAAGCCAAAATAATACAATAAAAACAGAAATACAAGTCAATTTGTGTTACAAATCTTGTTTTTCTGTTGAAATATAAATCTACTGCGAACAAATTCAATCTACTGCATTTTTTAGAGAATCTACTGCGAAAAAATAGTTCTGAAGTGGCAGCGCTGCGTATGGCATAAGGAGTCGATCATGGATCGCCAAAGAGTACGGACGCGTTTAAAAGCGCGGTAAAAACTTCAAACTTTTTTCAAGTTAGCAACTGCCTTTCTCACACGCAGAAAGTTTAAAATAATTAAAGTAAATAATTAACCATACATTTAAAGTGACCGGAGGAATTAGGCCGGCGTAACGCGCTACAATGGCCGATTCCATAAATAATACAGAAATAGTGCTTCAGTAACGGTTCCAGTCTCCTCGACGCATTGCACGAGGGGACCAAAAAATCAACGGGTTGCGAAAAGAAGCGCCCTTACACTTCAACAAACGGCATAAAATTGCGGTAATACAGGAGCCTCAAAGTAAGAGCTCCAGCAACATAGATCTTTCAAATAAGATCTTTCGTGTCCCCTGACACGACATGGAAGTCCACAGCAACGTGGCACCGTCAGTACAGGAGCTTCAAAGTAAGAGCTCCAGCAACATAGAGCTTTCCAGTTAGATCTTTCGTGTCCCCGTACACGACATGGAAGTCCACGTGTGGCATCGTCGATGTCATATGCAGTCATAAGCAACTGCAGCAATAACAGCATCGGCAGTAACAAACGCAGCAGTGGCAACAACGGTACCAGTGATATCAACGGCAACCGCAGCAAACAATCATGAAAAAAAAAATAACAACAGTACACTCAAATACTGGGAAGCATAGGTGAATAAGCAGCAGTTTATTAAAATTTTGATTTCAAAAAATCAACATATAGGTATAATAAAATATTTTAATAGAGACAATAAATAAAAAACAACAAAAAACCAAAAATAAAATAAACACACAAATTAATGTCAAATTCAAAAACACATCAAATCCAAACCAACACCTTTATACTAAGTGCACCTACATTCAAAAGACAAATAAACTCTCGTTTATATTAATAATATGTAACTTTAACTGTTCGATAACTTAACACAAAGCAAACGTCAAACTCATACAATGGGCACTTTCGTTCCCTCTAACCGAATGTATATTTTCTCAAATATAACTGTATTCATATATGTAATATGTATAAATGTAAATTCAACATGTAAATAATAATCAAGTAGTTTGTAAATAGTTAGGGTAGTCATAAGTAAACGAAGACATCACAGTCGAATGTAACAGTTAAATAGCTCCGCGAGCAAGAGCTAAACGAAACACAAGCAAAAGCAAGCCATGTGGCATATAATAATTTAAGAAGCAAACCGAAAGAGACGGCCATACATTAAAGCCTCCATACTCAAAACAAAAATGTAACTAGAATTAAGACATTAATGTAAGAAAGAGAAAAATAGAGACTCAATAAAATTCAATTCAATTCAATTCGTATGGCATAATACGATTCCGATTATTCGACAGACGTATAACGTAATTTTCATACGTTCGATCGTCCGTACGTGAACGGATGAGACGATTTGAAATAATATGAACTAATATGAATCAATTTTCAACAAAACAAAGCTTTGTTTACTTTTTAATAGGATTTTGTTAACCAAAAATTTCAAGCAAAAAAAAAAAAATTGTCATTCAATAGTGCATCTATAACTAAAACTAAAGAGTCACGGAAGATTCTGAAGAAGAAGAAACAAAGAAAATGAAAAAATAAATTCATTTGCGTGAAAATCAAAAAAAGCATGGCCAAAGACTAGTGATATGAAATGAAATGTGATTTTTATTCTTTGAAGTGATAATATGTGCTATTGTTAAATAGTTTATTTAATTTATAATTAGAATGAATACATACATATGTATGTACATATTTACGCTGTGTTTTCATTAAAATTATATTTTCATTATTGAAAGTTTAATAATTTTACTTCAAAATAACATTAATTTGAAGTTTAATCTCTATTTTCTCTCTTGACATCTAGTACAATTTAAAAAATTACGTTCCGTGAGCAATCGTATGGCATAATTGACGAATGGAAAAGTGGATTTACGCCCTCTTCAGGAATTAAAAAGAAGACGTAGAGCAATACAAGAATCAGTTTCCGGCCAAAAAGTATATGAAAATTCATAGAGGCATTGTAATACAATTTATAAATAAATATAAAATAGATATACTTAGTATTAAAATATAGTTTATGAACATGTTTAAATGTTGTTGCTTAAATGTGTATGTAATTTAGTAGTATTTATGCAATTCAAGCATGCCAAATACGTGCTAGAAAATTGTGTAAACAAACTTTTCAATGAAAATAAAAATATTGTAATAAAGAGAAAAACATTTTATTTTGTCTTATTTGTTGCTTTTATTTTAAAGAATTAAACGTTTTATAATTCGCTGGAATTTTGTTGTTTTGGCATAGAGATCGTGCATGTGTTATGAAGTTGTTATAAACTCACCAGTGAGTAAGTTTGAAATAACTACAAAGGTATTAATTATTACGAGAAGCGGTCACAAATAATCTAAAGAATCATTCATTTGTTTATGAGACGCTTGCTCAAATTTTGGCTTATGGAATCCAATTCTTATACTAGAGGTAGCTTACGCGAATTAGAGTAATGCCACATTAAATCTTGTTATAGTAGATTCCCCAGACTGATATTTCATAAGCATTTAAAAACTATATATCCAATCTCCTTACCAATATTATGTAAATCCTTTTCGTTGTCTCGCAAAAAATCACATACATGCCGCACCGACTTCGCCATACAAATTCTTATACCAAATGTATGGACAATGGGTTGCCTAAAGTACTCCTTCATGCCCTCTTTATGGAGTGTAGTCAAATCGACGCCATGGAATACTGATTGATACCAGAAGTTCGCCTTATTATATTGATCCGAGTACAAAGATTCATCGCTAAACGGAGCTATATGCAGGCCACCGTGTGCAGGGAACATTTTTCCATTTGGTTTAAGCCATTTACGCGCATGCAAATACGTCTCGAGCATACGTTCGTTGAATAGGATATATCCCATCGGTTCGGAAATAATTACATCTACCGTCTACCTATAATTGTGGGTTTATTTTCCATAATCTAGAAACCAAAACAATATTCAGTAAGTAACTAAGCCACAATTATTTTTTCACTCACATTAAACGTATAAAAGATAGTTTTCCAGACGTAAATCCTCGCGCAAATCTATTCCACCACAAGATTATCATTCCTGCAAATAATAAATATTGAATTTTATAAATAAAAACGCACACAAATATTTTTATTATTTAATTTAAAAATTTACTTCGCAGTTTTCCATACAATTGTTTACGTGCTGTCAAATTCTGTATATCTCTACCACTTCTAAATTTCACCGCTAGGGTTTTGCCTCCAGTTGTCAATACGATTCCGATTATTCGACAGACGTATAACGTAATTTTCATACGTTCGATCGTCCGTACGTGAACGGATAGTGTTTCGTCAAATTGGTGTCATTCGGTCGTAAATAAAATTTAAAAATAATTTGTTTAAGCAAAAATTATGGATCCGGCCTTACTGTTTGTGTTATCGAGTTCCGATGAAAGTGAATAGCAAAAAATGGAAATACGTTTGTATTTGATAAAGACAGATGTATAATCTTCGATGAGAGTAAGTCGTTGATAGCAACAGCACCGCTTATTAATGATCTCTATAAATTCAACTGCTCAATGGAACGAGAAGCGACTGCGATGATAGCAGCCGATAAAAACTTATGGCATCGTCGATTAGGACATCCATGTGACGCAAACATAAAAAAGATCAAGAATGCAGTGACTGGGGTAGAATTTTCGAGTGGCGACAATAGAAAATGTATAGTTTGCATGAAGGGTAAGCAGACACGTTCTTTTTCATTTAATTTTTAATGCATTTTTTATTTTTAAATTCAAGTATTTCTTACATGCTAGACAAAAAGTGCTTAAAACTAGCTTAACTAACTTAACTATCTTACTCTAATTTACTGGCCCCACACGGGCACTCTAAGCTAATCTTAATGCTTATACTATGTCTTTCGACGTAATCTAACTTAAAGTCTGGAATTTTATTTAAACTTACAATTTAAAAGCTAAGAAAACATTTTGTTTTAACAAAAACTTAGCAAAAAGAACATTTTGTTTTTTGTTTAAAACTACCTTAAATAAAACTTACAACTACTTAACCTACATATCTTAACTCTAGCTACGTAATTAAATACGTATTTTTTTTTTGTTTTTTGTGCTGTGTTATTTTATAATTTTTTTGTGGTTTTTTATTTGTTTTTATATTTTTTTTGTTGGCAAAGTGCTGTGCGTTTTTTTTTTATTTTTATATTTTTTTTTTTTTTTTTTTTTTATTTTTTATTTTTTTATAAAACTTATAAATATCTACATCTACACTACCTAAACCTATGTAAGCCGGCCACGGCATATCTACATAATAAACATAAAAGGCGGCCAACTATGCCTTGGGGTCTACCCCGGATCAAACGGAATCGACGAGGGAACTCCATCTCTTTCTAACAGCCACCAGAATTTCTGATGTTGCTGTTCAACATCGTGCCCATCGCGCCCCGAAACCGACCTACTAAACCGGAGGCGCTCCGTTTGGCTCTGTGTGGCGTCTCTGTCGTAGTTGAGCCGCCTATCCACAGTCTTGCGAGCAACATGGAAGATTAGCGGTACCGCTGATCTATCCTGGATCAGACCCTGTTGGTCAAAATAGAGGAACGCTTCTGGCGGAACGAAGCCGTACGTGAAATTGGGGTAATAAGCCCCGAAGATCAGGCTATTCATCGAACTCATTGCTCTTGCAATGTGCCTTCGAGTCATCTTGATCAGGAAATTATCCACTATTATTAAGTTAGCCCTGTTGTATAGGACCTCATTGGAATAGAATTTTATGTGCTCGGACTCTGGTGTTCTGTATAAATGAAGGCAAGCCCGAAGACAGGCCCTCTCAAACACCCAAATCCTTTCCATCGAACTTGGTCCCACGTTGAACCACACGGGACAACCATATGCTATCATTGGCCGTATAAGGGCCGTGTAGCAGATAACCTTTACCCTCGCATCGAGTTGGCTGCTATAAAACAGTCTCTTTGTAAGGGCAAAAGCGCCTCTGGCTCTGGTCAGAGCAGCATCTATATGTTTGTTAAAATACAGATACTGGTCTAGCCAGAGCCCGAGGTATCCGACTACATTTCGACATGCAGCGATTGAGAACTTTCGCCAATTCTTTCTGGTGTCCCATGAGGCCCCAGACAACGGCGTCCGAAACAAAATCGTTTCTGACTTCTGGAGGTTGATCTTCAACTTCCAGTCGTCACAATATCGCTGAATCTTATCGAAGTCACTGTTCGTTCGTGAACTTATGTTGTAAAAGGTCAAGTTATCTTCGACCAAAGGAACCCCGCGTGATTTGGCCAGAGAAAACCAAACGGCTACTTATAATAACGTTGTTACGGCAAAAGGAAAAAGAACTGCTTCTCTTAACGTTATAATAAAGATTTAATATATTTTAACTTCGAAAATGTAATATGACATGAGCTTGACAATTCCACATGGAGGCATTGTTGTGGGTGGTTGGGCGTGTTCACCTGTTGCATATTTTGGTGACGTCATAGTCTCCAACATTCTTCCCCGCCCGGGGACAGTGCATCATGTTTGATTGTTTTGTGTCGTCATAATCTTCGGATTCTGCTGCTACGATTGGCTGCTGGCAACTCTCATCATTCTCATCAGTACATGTAACGAGACTCGATTAATGCATATGATTTGAATGACATGACAACACAAATGACATGAAAAATAAGAGCAATGATGAACAGCTGTATGATTTCATTTCACTCGATTCGTCTTGCAGTGCTTTGGCAACCGACCCTTTTAACGTTGCTTTATCTTTGCTTTGCCTTGTTCTTTCCATTCTCTCAGTGTTGTTATGGGTCGATACATAGGTAAAACCGAATCGGTGTTGGAGTTTGTTGTTTACATTCCAGTGCTGAGTGCATCGATGAAACTGTGCGAATGCGAGTGGGGAACGGCGCGGTTGTGTTGGGAATAATTTGCGGAGAAAAATAATTTAAAATAATTGTTGGTGGCATGCATTTAAGATTAAGAAGCATTTAAATTTCATTATTTGGTGATTTCGATGTGTTTTGCAGTTGAACTCAGGTGAGTAATGTGTTTTATATTGTTAAGTTAATTGAGATTGTGTACAGTATTGTTAGGAAGTTTATTATTATTATTAGGTCTGTTCCCGTACCTGTCGAAAACAGCCGAAAACAGCCGAAATCAGTCAAATCCTGTTCCCGTACGAAGATTTTTCATATGTTTTGACAGAAGAGAGTGTAGTTTTCGGCTGTTTTCGGCTGTTTGCAACAGTACGGGAACAGACCTATTATGATGGCGTCGGTTGTGATGAGAACATGTGTGTATGTTTTTTTATTTTTTTGAAATGTGTATCGTATGGTGTGTGATGTCTGATGTAGTAGATATGATAATAATACTTTCTGTGCATGACTGTGCTTGTGTGTGTGTGTTTTCTGCTGAAACTAATGGAAGAGTTGAGTGGACTGTATTTCTTTGGTGTTGAGTGTTGCAAACTGGTTTATATGATGAAAGGTCGCATGCAATTTGGTGCGAATTGTCTCGCATGCAATTTGGTACGAGTTGATGACTTTACCACGATTTAATGTTTGAAAATGATTGATGATAGAAATGTTCCTTTGAGTGAAAAATAATTAGATTGCTGCTGTTGAATTCGAAATTGATATTGCTATTGTTGGATGGTGATGAAAGTTAAATTGAAATTGAAGTTGAAATTTGTTAGTTGTCTGGTGGTTATTGTTGTTGATGCGAAGTGGTTGTAGAAGATGTGTTGATCGGTAGTGGACAGAGTTTAGTGATCGGTCGTCGAAGTTCTCCTTGTTGGGTTTTGACCTTCACTACCCTAGTCAGTTGGTCTGAACCGGGATAAGTTTCCGTGATTCGACCTAAACTCCACCTAGCTGGGGGAAGTCGTTCGTCCTTAATCAGCACAAGATCGCCTACCTTCAGCTGCGGACACTGTTTGAGCCATTTAGGACGTTGTTGTAAGCGTGCTAAATACTCCACTTGCCATTGTTTCCAAAAGGTCTGTAGGTGTGCTTGCACGATTTTCCACCGATCTTGGAAGTTTTGGTTTCCGATTGCCAGGTCGGGCTCAGGAACGGTGAACAAAGTCTCCCCTATGAGGAAGTGTGCTGATGTCAGAGCTTGAAAGTCCTCGGGGTCTTCTGATAGGGGACATAAGGGCCTCGAATTTAGACACGCTTCAATTTGAGTTAAAAGCGTGGCGAGTTCCTCAAATGTGAGTGTCCCATTTCCGACGATCCGTCTAAAGTGGTACTTAACACTCTTAACCCCCGCTTCCCATAATCCTCCAAAGTGGGGAGAGGCGGGTGGTATGAAGTTCCACTTGGTTCCCTGTATCGATAACACTTCAGCAACCTCCTTCCAATCGTGGACTCCGGTTTTTAGAAGGCGTCGTAGTTCGGCATCTGCTCCTATAAAATTAGTTCCGCAGTCGCTGTAAACCTGGCTACACACTCCTCTTCGTGCTGCAAATCGACGAAATGAGGCGAGAAACGCTTGTGTCGTTAAATCGCTGACGGCCTCTAAATGTATTGCTTTTGTGGACAGACAAACGAAAATACATATGTAGCCTTTGTAGCATTTCGCTCCGCGTCCTTTCCATGCCTTGATAGTGAGTGGTCCAGCATAATCGATTCCGACGTGAGTGAACGGTCTGGACATCGTGACTCTCGGAGCTGGAAGTTCTCCCATGAGCTGCTGTGCTGCTTTGCTCCGAAACCGGTAGCAGGTAGTACATGTGTGGAGATATTTCTTCACTGTCCGCTTGACATGGAGTATCCAATACTTCGTCCGTAAGTAGCCGATCATCAGCTGAAGTCCGCCGTGTAACGTCCGCTCATGGGCTTCTCGAATGATCAGTTCCGTTACTTGATGTCGCGATTCCAGTATTATAGGGTGTTGTTGACTATATTGAATGTTAGCGTACTTGAGCCTTCCGCCGACTCGGATGATTCCTTCACTGTCTGTGAAAGGATTTAGTGTAGCCATACCTCTGGACCTGCAAATCCCCTCGGGAAACATCTCGCTTTGAGCGCATCGTGCAATTATGTTGTGCGCCTTGTTTGTTTCCTTCGGACATAAGGGTCCAGGGGTCCTGGTGTCACGTGGCCTGCGAGCGTTGTCAGTGAACCGGACGCAATAGCTGATCGTTCTTATCAGGCGACCTAAATTGGAAGAGCGTTTAATTAGTAAATTTATTTGACTGTCCTGGATCTCACTGAGATGAACATGTATGGTTCGTTTTTCTTCTTCTGTCGTTAGGTTTGATGGTTGCACAGGAGTTTCAAATTTCCAAGTAGACAGCAGAAACGCAGGCCCACACCACCAGAGAGTCGCATCTACCAATGCCGAAGGCAAGACTCCGCGCGACGCCAAATCTGCTGGATTGTGTTGCGTCGGTATGTGTTTCCAAATGTTTCCTGTTGTTAATCGTTGAATTTCGCCAACTCGATTCCTGACAAACGTTTCCCATCGTGCAGGTGGTGCCAGAATCCAACTGAGGGTGATCATCAAGTCCGTCCATGCATGCACGGTGATGTCGTTTCGTCGAAGTACTTGGGTTGTATAATTCAGGAGCTTCGCAAGCAAAACTGCACCGCATAATTCCAAACGAGGAAGACTTATTGGATTCACAGGCGCAACCTTTGATTTTGAAATTATTAAATGCATGTTGACCTTACCCTGATCGTCTTCTGACCTTAGATAAACTGCGGCTCCGTACGCCCTCTCTGAGGCATCACTGAAGCCATGCAATTCAACCTTATTTGACGTGCTGCTTATTTGGATCCATCGCGGAAGTCTTATGTTGTTAATGGCTTGCAAATCTGTGTAGAAAGAGTTCCATTCTTGCAAGATCGTTGGTTCAATTGTCTCATCCCAAGACATTTTTCGGATCCAAAGTTGTTGCATAATACATTTTGCCTGGATAATGCATGGTGAGATCCATCCCATTGGATCATATAAACGAGCGATCGTCGACAAGATAAATCTTTTTGTTGGCTGCGGATTGTTCGCAGGAATGTATTGAAAACGGAACAGATCGTTGACAGGATGCCATTGGAGTCCCAATGTCTTGACTTGATTCGAGTTTTCAAATGGTACTGTGAATGTTGATTCGCGTTTCTGGATAGGGATTCCTTTAAGAAGCTCTGCATTGTTCGACATCCATTTGCGTAAATTAAATCCAGCTTCCTGTAATACCATTTTAACTTCATTACATTTTTCCTCAGCTTCCTTGGTGTCTGCGCCGGAGAGTAAATCGTCTACATACATTTCATCCTGGATCATCATTGCGGCTCTGGGATATGTATGTCGTATCTGATTAGCCACTTCCATCAGAGTCCGGATTGCAAGATACGGAGCGGCTGCTGTTCCGAAAGTGACGGTCTTAAGTCGAAACACCTTAAGCTGGTCTGAGGGATTTGCGCGCCATAATATCAGTTGGTATCTTGAATCCTCGTCTGTCACCCAAATCTGACGATACATTTTTTCAATGTCAGCCGAGACAGTGAAGCGATAGACTCTCCAACGTAGAATGACGTCGATTACGTTTTGCTGCAAAGATGGACCCGTCATTAGATGGTCGTTGAGTGAGGCTCCGTCTACTGTTCGGTAAGAGGCGTCGAAAACGACCCTCAGCTTAGTCGTTGAGCTGCACTCCTTAATCACCGCATGATGAGGTAAGAAATAATGATTCATATTTTTGAAAACATCTTCGTCTATTTCAACCATGTGGTCCAATTGCAGATATTCCTCCAGACATACTATATATTGACTTCGTAGTTGGACGTTTGCTGCTAGGCGTCTTTCTAAACTCATGAACCGCTGCAATGCCCCTTCATAGGATCGTCCTAAGACCGGAAAAGTGTTTCATTTGAATGGAAGAGCGACCTGAAAATGTCCGTCTTCAAGCCTCTTGCAATTTCTCAGGTAATGTTCTTCACATTCAACATCTTCCGTAGTTTCCATGGCCTTGAATGGAGCTTCTTCGATTTCCCAGAATCTGCGAAGTTGTTCGTCGATGTTGCGAGTTTGAAAAAAACTGTGAACGGCTCTGAACTCTAGTGGGGCTTTACCAAATAAAATGCACCCTAACTTGGTATCCTGTGCAATAGATAAAGTTTTATCCTGTGGTCGGATCAAGTTGGGTAGCAAAATGTCTGCTAAAACGTCACTCCCTAATAATAAGACGACTTGCGATGGCTTATAAAAGGCTGGATCGGCCAAAGGCAAATCGTCGAGGTGCTTCCAGTCACTAACTGAAAGCTTGCGGGCCGGGAGATGTCCAGACAGCGACTTAAAAATGAATGCCTGAATGGCTGTTTCGAAGGTTGTGTGTCTTGATACAACAACAATGTCGACAACCCTTTTGCATGTGCCACTGCTGACCATCCCTAACCCGGAAACCTCGACATGAGTGCGTCTCGTTTTCAAACGCAGCAATTGAACGGCTGCTTCTGTTATGAAAGTTGCCTCCGACCCCGAATCCAACAGTGCTCGCAATGAATGTGTTTCACCTGTAGTTGTCTTCACATTAACGATGGCTGTGGCCAGTAAAACCTGTGTGTGCATGTGAGATACTGTATGCAGCGTATTAATACCTGAACTTGTCTCGTTGTCGTTAGATGGTTGGATGCGAGATATTATATGCAGGGTATTAATACCTGAGCTTGTCTCGTTGACGTTAGACGGTTGGAAAATTTGAGCATCTGGATTGATCGCAGAGGTATCATATGTTTGACGATGTGATTGAGTGCGCTGTCCATTTGGTGTGAAATTGTTTGAAGTGGAAGGCATATTTGATTGAATAAGTGTATTTGATGGTAATTGAGTGCGCTGTCCATTTGGTATGAAATTGTTTGAAGTGGAAGGCATTGGTTGCTGAACAAATGTATTGGATGGTTGATGAGCATTGTTAGGCGTGATATGTAGTAAGGAGTGATGTGGTTGTTGACAATAGTAGCATCGATAACTACTCGGGCAATGTGGTGCTTTGTGATTGTATGCTAAACAATTTTGACAGATGCCTAACCTTTCTATATTTTGACGACGGTCAACTATGCTCATTTTTAAAAAACGACTACATTTGCGAATAGCATGTTGCCCCTTGCTGCAAATTTGGCAAGAGATTGTCGGGCCATTAGCTTGCGCGTGAAAACTATTTCGCTGGAGTGCAGGTCTCGGTAACTCAGTCGAGTTCCTAACTTGTTGCGAATTTACTGCCTCCAAAGTACGAAAACGAGTTTCAAGAAATTGCCAAAATTCTGTGAGAGCTGGCAACTCCTTTGGTTTTTCCCTCGCTCCTAATCGCTCTTCCCAGAGTTGTTGAGTTTTACTGCGGAGTTTTTGAAGCAACACAAAAATTATGATCACGTCCCAATCATCAACCGGGACATTTAAATTTTTTAAGCTATGCAGCACTTCGGTGGAAGTATCCAGCAGCTGCTTTATCAACTCAGACTTCTCTTGACTTATAGGACTCTGGTTAAATAGATTCTTGAGTTGGGTATTAACTAAGAAACGTGCATGGTCATATCTGTCCGTGAGGATCGTCCACGCCTTGATGTAGTTACCATTATCTATACCGAGGTGAGCTAATAATTTCTGAGCTTCTCCTAATACGCTTGATTTTAAATAATGTAACTTTTGTATTTCAGAAAGTGCACTGTTTCTATGAATGAGCGAGACGAATAGGTCGTGGAATGACCTCCACGCATCATACGTGCCTGAAAAAGTTGGTAAATTGATTTTTGGTAGTTTAATTTCCACTTTGGATGGTGCAGAAGCAGCTTCGTCTGCTATTTTTGGAATCTTTCGATCCTTAGCGGCAAGACTTTCAGCTGCGTCGAGCAGATCAGCGCGGTAAGTTACATATATATTTTTCGTACGTAACCTCAATTTTTTCGTAGGTTTCGGTGTCCTCTTCTTCAATGGACATGAGAAGGGTTTCATGATGTTTCTTCGCAGACTTCATTGTGTCCTCCAGCAACGCTAAGCGCCCCGCAAAGTAATTGGCTGTTCTGCGGGCTATACCAGTCTTTGAGAAATTTGACTGATCTTTCTTTAACTGTGTTAAAAGTCTGTCTAAAACTTTTTGTTCCATTATGTTTAATTGGCAGGCAATTTACAGGCAATTTGCACAAGTAAAATCAGAAACGTTGATAATGTTGCAATTAAATTAAAAAGTTTTGCTGGCGAAAAAAAAATTCCTTGGTTTGGAAGGACCAAAATGTTCGTTCGTGAACTTATGTTGTAAAAGGTCAAGTTATCTTCGACCAAAGGAACCCCGCGTGATTTGGCCAGAGAAAACCAAACGGCAACTTATAATAACGTTGTTACGGCAAAAGGAAAAAGAACTGCTTCTCTTAACGTTATAATAAAGATTTAATATATTTTAACTTCGAAAATGTAATATGACATGAGTTTGACAATTCCACATGGAGGCATTGTTGTGGGTGGTTGGGCGTGTTCACCTGTTGCATATTTTGGTGACGTCATAGTCTCCAACAGTCACGTTGCAAGAGATTTGCAATGACCTCGATCTTTGGTCCTGATCTGTACGCGACCAAGTCATCTGCGTACGCAATAGCATGGTGAAGAGACCCTACGAGATCACTTGTGTAAATATTGAAAAGGATCGGTGAATTAACCGCACTTTGTTGTAGACCATTTTTAATTTCAAAAGTACCAGCAGAGGTCACATTGCCATTTCTCACAACGAACCGCCTACTGGTGAGCATATTATAAAGTATATACAGCAGTGGTTTACTTATGCTCAGCCTGCTCAACTTGTAAAAAAGTCCCTCTAACCAAACGGTGTCGAAGGCTTTCTCTAAGTCAACCAGGCAGGCACCCGTGCATTGTTTTTTGCTTTTGTTCCATTGAATATCCGATACGAGTTTAAACGCGGCATGTATGGTATCATGCCCCGCCTTAAAACCGAATTGGTTATCTGGAATTATATGTTTGTCGGCAACCCACTTAGTCAAGGCTCTATTAATCACTTTTTCGAATACCTTGCTGATGTTCGGAAGGAGACTTATTGACCGGAGATTTGCCGGATTGAAATTGTCCTTACCCCTTTTAGGGATAGGATGCACTACTGCTGTTTTCCAATGCGCTGGATAATGTGCATTATTCAGCACATTATTAAGCAGAATGCAGTAAATGTCTACCGCTTCTAGAGGGAGATGTCTAAGCACAATGTTAGATATTCCATCGATTCCCACTGACTTCTTCTTTCTTAATGATTCGAAGATCGATAAGAACGGGGGATGTAACCCTTTGTTGGCGATGGCATTATTTGCCCTATTGTCTTCATTGAACTCGGTGAAACCGATGTTCTCTGATCGCCATTGCTGTAGTTCATTTCGAAGGTAGAAGTTGTGCATAAGGACTCGATTCTCCAGGTCATAGTTCGGGCAAATACTGCTATTTACCTTATACACTTCCTGAAAAGTCGCTCCTATAGCCTCAACCTTCTCCTGGATCTATACCTGCTGTCACAAGTATTCGTTCGTTGTCCGTATTTCGAGGAATTTTGAGACATGGAAGGTCGTTGAGATTATTCCTCCGAAATATTTTATTTATTTGCGGGAACATACTGGGGTTGTTGGGTTTTACAGCCCCAATTTTTTGTTCCAGTGCAGATTTACCGCTAGTCGGTAGTTTTCTTTAATTAACTATTGGAGGTTTTTAATCAACGCCTTCAGTGTCCTAATCTCTGAGTTTTTTCTGTCAGTAAACCGTCTGTACAAGGTTTTTAATCTCGACAGCAGTCTACTTTTCTGTTGGTGCAGTGCATTTATTGTTGCGTTGCGGTATATCCCTACATTGTCAGTTTATTAATGTCGACGTATCGTCCTGTCCATCGTTTGTTTTATTGTCTCGTCCATTTGTTTTAGGTATTCGTCAATCTCCTCATTTGACAGATTCCTGTTGGACGGTGGGTTGAGCGAGTTTGAGGAGAGTGCTCTTGTCATAACTCTAGAGAAGCGTGTCCAACGCACCCTACTATAATTGTAGGGATGCGCATGAACAAACGCTTCAAGTTCCGCAATCTCGTTGGGAATTGTAATTTCGGCACTGAGTCCGCAATGGTCACTGTCATACACAAATGTGTGAAGGCAGTTTAAAGTTTGTCCGTTCGTGTTAGTCAGTTGTAACCGTACGTCGAACAGTAGGAGATCCAGATATGATCCGCTTCTAGGAAACGACGGACTATCTGTCGCTTTCAAATCGAGTCTATATTCGACACTATGCTGACCCCACCAATTAAAAAGTAGGTTCCCTCTAGAGTTAGGAATATTAATTCCCCAATCTCTATGTTTAGCGTTTAGATCCCCGGCCAAAAGGAAATAATTCTCCTCCGACTCCAGCCTAAGGCATCGGAAAAGTGTCTCGAGCTCTGAAATAAACAAAGTTGATTGCGTAGCTTCAGGTGCATAAGCTGAGATCATGTACATCCTCTTTCCACTATGGAGAGGGATGCACACGATACATGCTTCTAGCTCCTGGAATCTCCGCACTTCACCACTGTACACTACCTTATATTTTAGCTTTTTACTAATGAAGATCGCAACACCTCCTCCTTGTATAGAGTTGGGTCGTTCTCTTCTTATTATATTATAATTATTGTGGCGTAACTTATGTTTCTGGTTTAGCTTAGTTTCGCTAACCAAAAGCACTTCAGGGCTTTGATCTTCTAACAACTTAAATAGCTCTTCGTTTGATCCTAATCAGTGAATTTACACTCACCGCAAGGATCCTCAAGGTATTTTCCGTCATCACACACATTATGATTGGAGATGCGCTAGGCCCGGCAGAAGCGCGCAGATTTGGTCCACCCTCTTCGCCTGCTCTTGTACCTGACGTTGTAGCTGACCCATCTGCCCTTGAATATTTTTTTTTTTTTTTTTTTTTTTTTATTGTCTTTATTTCATATCAAGAAACTTAAATATAGTACAATTAAATCCAAATCAAATAGTTAATGAGCTTTTAAGTTTTTTGAAAGAAATAGCTTAGTCCAATCTATTTTCTTATAAATGACAAGAGGCGAAAGCACCTCTCAGTTATATAAATGATGGGGAAAACAAACAATAGAATTTGAAAAAAGGAAAGAAAAGATTCAATTATGTACATCCAGTTTTAAAATATGTATGGGCTAAATCATGGGTGTTAAAAAAGCGTCAATCTCAGAATGGTTAAACGAAAAAAGCCATTTTTTAATATCCTTTAAGAATACTGTTTTCACTCTCTCACACCTAGGTTTTTCCGGTAATGTATTAAATAAGCGAGGTGCAGTAACATAATAAAAGCGTGAAAAATGTGTTTTGTGGATTGTTGGTATAGTTACGAAGTTTCTGGTGTTGACTCGCAAGTTATGGCTATCGTGAAATCTGGTATCATAAAACCCTGAATTTTCAAAAAATATCTTTAAGACTTTATAACAATATAAGTGCATTAATGGAAGAAATTCGAGACCTTTGAACAGCTCAAAAGTAGGGGTTCTGCGACTAACTTTACACATTATTCTAATTGCATGCTTCTGTTTAATCAGCAAAGGTTCAATTTTACTAAAATATGAGCCACCCCAGCAAGAAATACCATACTGCAGTTTCGATTTTAATGTACCATTATAAACTAGTTTTAAAATAGATAGATTGCAGTAGATACTAAGATGGTAAAATTGTCTTATAACACCATTTAGATATTTTTTCAAGTAGAGCGTATGGTCATTCCAGCTAAACTTATGGTCCAATATGATGCCTAGGTGTTTAAAGCTGTCAACGCGTTCAATTAGAAAACAACTGTCACTACAATTTACATGACTATCAAATGAGATAAAATCATGAGCTTCTATCATAAAGAATCGACTACAGCTTGGTGCGTGATAATATAAAGGCAACTCTTCGCATACTTGCACCCTTGATATTAAATACCATAAATTTCGTTTTGTTGCTGATGGTCAGTTTATGATACCTGAACCATCGCCTTAGTATATCTAAGTCGTAATTGACATCCGAAAACATATCAAGATAGCTCTTATTAGAATAGGAAAGAGCAGTATCGTCAGCAAATGCCGTGATTTTCCCCTTAAATGGTTGAATAAATAATGAATTTATATATATTAGAAACAGAATCGGGCCCAAGACTGACCCTTGAGGAACACCTGTATTTAAATAATTTTGCGAACTAAAAACATTCTTGACTTTTACCACTTGTTTACGATTTGTTAAATAAGAAGCAAACCAGTCGTAAATAAACCCTCTGAAACCCGCGTTAGATAGTTTATTTAATAACAAAGTATGATTCACCATATCAAAAGCCTTAGTTATGTCAATAAATAAAGTGGAAGGAATTTGAGAGACTGTTATATATTTCCCCAGATAATTTTAGTAATGCACTTTCAGTTGATCTCCCGCTTCTAAATCCAAACTGAGAATCACTAAAGAAATGAGTCCTATTTAAGAATGATAACATTCTAGATTTAATACCATTTTCAAAAACTTTAGAAAAAACGGATAAAATGGAAATCGGACGATAATTATTTAATACCATTGTATCACCTTTTTTGTGCAGTGGTAATACTACAGCCGTTTTCAGACACTCAGGAAAAACACCGTTAAGGACACAAAGATTAAAAATGAAACATAAAACATCACAAATATGAAACGCAATATGTTTCAAAATATAACTTGAAATATTATCTAAAGACGACGAATTAGAAGTTTTCAGTGACATTATAATTTTATAAACTTCGAGAGAGGTAAACTGTTCAAAGAAAAAGCTTTCTGGTTGAAAATTGCTTTGTATTAAATTGCTGTCACAATGAAGTGTAGGAAGACTCACATTTGGAAAATCATTACAAGAACCTACATTAGCAAAAAAATTATTAAATAAATTAGAAACTACTAAAGGATCAGACACAGTTAAATTATTATTGTTAATGCAAAGATCTGTGTAGGATTTATTTTTATTGAGTATTTCATTAACAACTCGCCATTCCTCTTTAGAGTTACCAAGGTTTCTTGCTAATCTATTGCTAAAATATGTATTTCTACAAAGCGGTATTTCGATCTTGATCTCTTTACATATTTTTGTAATACTTCTTTAGCCTGAGATTATTATGATGTTTCTTAATAATTAAGCAAAGTTTTTTTTTCTTTTTTATTTTTCTTAATAAAGAGGAAGTCATCCATCTCTTGAGACATACTAATTTTTTTCTTCGTTTACATGTTCTTTGGCTACAATTCAGCATATGAAATTGCAACTTGTTGAGGAATAAATTAAATGCAACGGAAGGGTCGACGGCAGAGTAAACTTCATCCCAAAACTCAAAATTTAAGCAAGATCTTAAAGTGACGAAATCAATTTTTTTAGTTTCAAGGTCCTCAAATTGTTTAGCTCGAGAGACCTTGCAACTGAGTTGAATACCAGTTAAACTATGATCAGTTATTTTAAAATCATATGCCATTGTTTTATAATCGACGCAAACGTTTCTATGAAGCCTTATAAAAATATGGTCCAACCAAGAACTTAATTGAGTTGGCAGATTCATCACGGATTCGAAACCAAATGAGGAAAGGATAGTTAAAAAATGATCGACATCAGGTGAATCACACAGGATGTTAATATTAAGATCACCCAACAAAATTATATTTTTGATTAGCCAAAAATCCCGAAAATTCCTCCAAAAAGTTTTTAATTGAACATTTATGCAAACGGTAGATACAGATAAAACAATACCAAACATTTGTTTTTGTGTTTAAGTTCATTTGCCATTTTTAGTAAAGACCTTGTGTAGCTGGTGAGACAATCGTTGATGTAGATGTTGCTGCTGCTGCTGTCATTACTGCTTCCACTGCCATTGTTGATGTTGTTGTTGTTGCGAAGGCCACCAAAAATATTAGAAGAAATATTATTTTTGTTCTCCCGCATTTTGTTCATTACAGCTTTCTTCCGTAAGAGGGTAGAGAACTTCAGAAGCCAATTTATTGTTTTTTAATTTCACACTCTTAACGTAGCATGAGTCGATCTCGCTGAAATCCATCTCTTCACCAACAACAGTTGTTAGTAGTTTATTGACTCTCTCTTTTACGTTTGAGTTATTAACGTCCGGAATACCAATGATGTCAACTGCACATTGCTTCTCCTTCTGCTCCAATATATTCAGCTTGGACTCCAAAACATCCACTTTCATATTAAGAGAAGTATTGCACTCTTCAAGAGCTTTGATTTTAGTAAGCGCTTCAGTATTAACTTGCTTCAGCTGAACAAACTCGGTGTACAAGATATATTTAATGAAAGGCGAAGTGAGTTTTTAAAAAATAAAGATCTTTATTACCCGTACCCGTGGCTGGTTTCCGTTCAACTAACTACAAAATACCAATTCTTAAATTAATTTTACTCAATGGCTCAACTTGCAAAAACTGTTTCTCACGGAGCAGATTGCATGTGCAGGAAGTGCAGGCAATTTGATCCGTAGGAATTTGTTTAATATGAATTAAATGTATTTAATTTACTTAAGGTGAAATGAGTTCAAATACGGCGCGTGTGTGCCTTTACTTATCTGGAATTATGAATTCAGAGTTGAGAGGCTCGGATAACGAGCATGCGCCGCTATTGGATACGTAACCTACATAACTTTCTTAAGCTAAATAACTTCGCTGTAGAGCATTTGCAATGTTATTGTATGCTGCGACTGAGGCTGACCCGTATTGTTGTCATCATGGGGAGCAAGAGTAAGAGACGGGATTAAAGCTGATGGAATTTTGCTTTGTGAAGATGTACTAGCAGTTTCTTTATTTTTGGAAGAACTAGAACTGTTAGAGGCAATAGAACCACTACTCTTAGAAGAGACGAAGTTTGAAGATGAGTTAATTGGGACATCTTCCAATATTGACTTTCTCCGCTGAGTGACACAACTACCGTACTTGTAACCTTGATCACCCTTCCCAAAAAATTCAATTTCTGTTTTATCCATTTTGGCGCATTTACCATGATAGTATTCTTCACAATTTATGCACTGAATCTTAAGTTCATGTCTATCGATTTTTGAATTACATAAACTGCACTTCATTTTTTCCACTATATGTTCTTTTCAGCAGTTCAAAGGAATTAACAGATTCAAAGCTATTAAATAAAAAAAAAAAAAAAAACACTTTTTACTTAATTCTTAAGTTATAAAAGTACTTTAATTGGAGTAAATTCCCTATGCGTGTGTCCCCATCAACACTCAAAGAGAAAAACAAGATAGCCATCAAGTCAGCCTTCGGTGCTTTAGGCAGTGGGGCCTGTGAAGCAGCCTTCGGTTGTTGCTGTACCGTCTTTCCCCTTCCTGCCGCCCTTTGGGCGTATGATATTTGGGGTATGACGGTTTGAGTTTGGCTTGGACGTGGTAGATTTTTCACTACGCTTTTCTTGTGTCGAACCAGGTTCACTTTCTTCATGTCTTGGAACTTGGGGCAACCCCGATAGTTTGCGGTATGTCCCGAGTTCCTACACAACGCACACGAGAGTTGGGATTTCTCTGACGCCCCCTCTTTCCCCAGGGAACCTTCTCCTTTGTTGTCTTCTGTTGTTGTTGTTATTGTTGTTGCTGCTGCTGGATCTGATGCTGCTGTTGTTGTTGTTGCTGCTGCTGCTGCTGCTGAGTCTGCTGCTGCTGCTGAGTCTGCTGCTGCTGTTGTTGCCGTTGTTCTTGCGGCTGAGGGAGCTGTTGTGACAGCTGCTGTCGTTTTTCTTTCAGCATAGCCTGTTGATTTTCTTTTGGCTGTTGCTGTTGTTGTTGCTTGGGCTGCTGTGGAATTGTTTCTGCTGGTTTTTGTTGCTGTGGTTGCTGGAGCTCTATCTCCCGCTCCTTTGCCCTCCTGGCCATTTGTTTGGCCCTGATAATGAGCACCTTTTGCTGCAGCTGTCTGATGCTGCGGGTTAGGAGCTCCAATTCATCATCCTCATCCTCTGACTCTGAGGCCGCCAGAGATGCGAAGTTGTTGCTAATGCCTGTGTAGTGCCCTTCACCACCGTCGGAGACGTATGTGATTCGGTCACCATCGGCTGATCGTTGTTGTTGTTTGGCTGCTGCTGTTGACGTCGTTGGCGCCTCCTCCCCCGCTTCCATATACAGCTGTTCTGCAGAAGCTGACAGAGAGGGACGTTTTCCCACGTTGGGAGTAGGATTCAACTTCCTTCTCCTCTTCCCCGTACTTTCTATGGCCACTTGTTGTTGGTGGCCTGACTCCACTGGCACATCGCCGGTTGTTTTTTTCGTCCGCTGTTCCCGTTTGTTGGGACGCGGAACGGTGGCTATTAGCCATCGCCGGTACTATCGGCTGTTGCCGACCACTTGTTTTATTTTTTTATTGAAAAAAAAAACACAGAAAATTTTTTGACGACTATAGCCATAAGGTGTTTCTATATCCGATGAAGCACAAGAATGAAGTATTCAAGAACTTTAAAATCTTCAAGAATTTTGCAGAGAATCAGCATAGTTGCACAATAAAAACTTTACGTACCGATAATGGCACGCAGTATTGTAACAAACAATTTGACGAGTATACGAGAGAACACGGGATTTTACACCAGCGAACGGTGCCACATACTCCAGAGCAGAACGGTGTCGCCGAAATGATGAACCGGACGATAATCGAAAAAGTTCGCTGCATGCTTCTCGATAGCGGCTTAAGTAATGGTTTTTGGGCAGAAGCTGCGATAACGGCAGCTTATCTTGTAAACCGTATTCCATGTCGAGATATGGTAAAAGAAACACCAGAGGAACGGTGGACCAACCGCAAGCCGGACTTATCAGGATTACGTGTTTTTGACTGCAAGGCCATGGCACATGTGCCGAAAGTGCAGCGCAATAAACTGGCAGCAAAAGCAATCGAATGTATCATGGTGGAATACAGCGAACAGACGAAAGGGTATCGATTGTTTGACCCAAAATCAAGAAAAGTCTTCGTAAGCAGAGATATCAGCTTTATTGAGTCGAATGGATCCCAGGTAAAACCATTAATAACAACTAATAATCGTTCTGTTTCTTCACCAGGGATCTCTTATGAAGAAGAAGTTTGCGATGGTGTTTTCAGCGACAACGATTCAAGTGCTGATAGTGCGTCAGATGATGATTTCAGTGAGGCTTCCATTCAAAATGCTACGAACAGGTCTACAGATGTTTCAGTGGAGGTTCATTCCAAATTGGAAGATTCAGTGCATACTGGTCAGCGGTAAAAAGGGTATTTCGCTATCTCCAAGGTACTATCGGCTTCAAATTAACATTCACGCCAAGCGGAGATGATGAAATGGTTGGATACTGCGATGCTGATTGGGCCGGGGATTTGGACAGGCGTCGTTCAACCACTGGATACATATTCCGAATACAGGGTGGTGCAATATCGTGGGCCACACGTCGTCAGCCAACGATCGCTTTGTCTTCGACTGAAGCTGAGTTCACGTCAATGGTTGCAGCTATTCAGGAGGCTCTTTGGTGAAAGCGATTTGAATGCGAAATCTTTTTGGGGGCATCAAAGGCGATTGTTTTATACTGCGATAATCAAGGGGCACTTCACCTGGCGAAAAATAAAAACTACCACGCACGCACAAAACATATTGATGTACGCAAATACTTCATACAGGAACATTTGGGTGAAGAAGGTGACATCAGAGTGGATCTGCAGTATAAGCCGACAAATAAAATGGTTGCAGACATACTAACAAAATCAGTAGTTTCTTCAAAATTAAATGAATTTATTCCAGAATTTGGTATAGCCAAATAAATATGTATATTAAATTTTCTTTTTTTTATTGGAATACTATTGAAGCTGTTATGAATTAATATTATTTTATAAGTATTCCAATACAATTTATAACATTGGGTTTCTAGCTTTAAATTATTCTATTACATTCTCATTATCTTTATGACATCTGTCATATTTCTGTAATTTGTTCTTTTCTCTTCCCTTTTTGAATTCGAACATTGAAGTGTAACGAAGTGTCTTTTCTTTAGAGTAGATGTTGTAATCTAAAATCTGCTGCACAATCAGATTCTTAAAACAACAGCTCCTCCTATTGAATTCAAATTGGTGGCAAGTATTTGCCATTTGGCAAGTTTTAAATTTGCCCCATCCGCTGATTCAAATCTGCGTTTAAAAAAGAAACAATCAAACATTATATAAACAAAAATATAATATTGGTTAAGCAAAACATACCTATCATGTGCAAACTCTATATTTTCCTCCATATAGGTCAACAAATACTCCTTCTGATCATCACTCGCTTTTTTGTTTTTTTTTTGGTTCGCCCATTTTCATTTTTTCCTTTATTTATTCAAAAAATTACAATATGCACTTGCCTTTCTCACAGTCGAAAACAGAGTGAATAAAATTATTCCCTGTGTACACGAAATTTGTCAAAAAAAACTCACTCTCACGCTTGTGGAATCGAAACAAGACAGTGTACACATTTTTTTGTGTACCAGCAAAACTCACGCTTGCGGAATCGGGTCCCAGGACGAGCTTTCAACGCGAGGAGTGGAGTGGCTATTCAATTGCCCAAACAACCCTTCTGAAGGTGATATTTGGGAACGGATGGTACAGTGTGTGAAGAAAGTCTTGCACCACACGCTGAAGGAAGTAACGCCTCGCGAACATACATAACAATGTCTCATTATTGAAGCTGAGAACGTGGTTAACTCCCGTGCTTTGACACATCTACCGATTTCCGTCGATCAAGAGGAACCGCTGACTCCGAATCATTTCCTTCTCGGATCAGCTAACACCGCACAAACACCGAGTTCACGAGAAGACCCACAGAAACTATGCAGTCTCCGAAAGTAATGGCGAATTGCCCGTCAACTGAGGGACAGATTTTGAAAGCGCTGGATAGCGGAGTACTTGCCTACTTTAACGCGTCGAGTCAAGTGGTGCCAGAAGACAACAGAGGGACAACTAGTCTTCATTTGCGATCCGAATTTGCCGAGGTCGCAGTGGTGTCGTAGAAGAGTGGAACGAGCTTACCCTGGAGCTGACGGAGAAGTACGCCGTGCAGACGTGTCCACAAAGTCAGGAGTATTACAACGACCTGTATCTAAGTTAGCAGTTCTTAGCGTCGATGATGGTGAATCATGCTGATCCACGGGGGCCGGGATGTAACAGAATGCCAACGTAAATAATTCACAAAAGAACAGAACTAAATTGTCAACCATTATAGTATTACAGTATAGTCGTCTCTGTCAAACCAATGTTTGTGGTTTCTCGCTCTAATTTGCCTTCATCATTTGTCACATATACCATTCTCGCGCTTTAAATTCACCTATAGTCAAAAGTTCATTCGAAGAGGTAGCGAGCGAGGAGACACAAACTGCTGTAAGAATTTTTTGTATTTCATTACATGTCATATTTCTATTTAACTTAATTTTCATTAGAAATAAAATTCTTTTACATTGTATCTCAACCTCGATCTCCATAATTCGTATGGATTAATTTCACGTCATCTCGCTCGTCTAAGTAAGGAACAGACGTCATATAACTTAGGATACTCTCCGAGTCAAATCGAATCTAACTACATTCTATTTGTTGAAATCGGTTGACTACTCGTTGTTTATGGCTTAGCCTGTAGCGTTAGAGCTATCCACTTTCTTTTTCCCGCTCACTACTATCGCTTAACCCTCCGAGTGCGTCCCCCACCTCGAGCGCTTATTCTTCTATGTGAATATTTTCATTTACCTACTTTTGCCAATAATTGTCATATGTCATTGTCAATAAACAAGTAAGCTGTTTTTTTTTTAAATTATTTAATTTTTTCTATACCCCTTTAAATTTCCCCTCTGTTCCGGAATCCAGAGAAAATCGAAATTAATAGTTTACACGAAGAAACATGAAACAATAGTATTTATTTCTATAAAGAATAAGTTAAAGTACATAAAGTTAACAATCATATTATAAGAAAAACTTACCGGGGCTTGCACTTCCTTCTACTTGGATTTCAGAAACAAAAAGAAAGTATAAATGGTGGCAAACTGACAGATGAAAATGAAATGCAAACCAGGCTTTCGTTGCAAATAGAATAGGCTAGGTGGCGTAGTTGTAGCAAAGTAGGTCTTCGAGGTGTTGCCAGCAAAATTATAAATATATCGAAGCTAGTTTGTCACACCCCGACCCCCGTGAATCGACCTTCACCAACATCCAGATCTAAAACTGCTAGCTTCGATACTGGGCGTCGTAGCACTCCGGAATTTGTCAACACGTCAGCTTTTCTTATTTCTCCGTCAGCACCCTGGTACACTTGCTGAATCATTCCCCGCCTCCACTGTCGTCTTAGAACACACGCATCGCAGATAAACACAATATCTCCTATAGAGATAGGTTTCGTTCGTCGGCACGACTTGACTCGGCGCGTCAAAGTCGGTAGATATTCCAAGATCCACCTTTTCCAGAACTTGTCCCTTAATTGACGAGCGATCCTCCACTGCTTGCGCAAGGTACACATTCTTTCGTCCGGCTCTGATACCGCCGGTGTCTGTGCAGTGTTAGCCGAGCCCAACAGAAAGTGATTAGGCGTGATTGGTTCTTCTTGGTCGATGGTCACTGGCAGATAAGTGAGTGGCCGAGAATTCACTATGTTCTCAGCCTCAATTACTAAGCACTGTAGTGTGTGCTCACGTGGAGAAACTTCCTTGAGAGTGTATTGTAGTACTCTCTTTACACACCATACCAGGCGTTCCCATACACCTTCCCTCGGCTGGACTGCTAAGACAGTTGAATAACCATTCAACCCCTTTCGCTGACATCTCAGCTTGAATGCGTTGACAATCAAAAATTTCAGAAAAACGTTTGGCCTCTCGATCAACTCCAACGAAATTTTTCCCATTATCGCTTCGCATTCTCACTGGAACTCCTCGTCGATTAATAAAGTTGTGAACTACGATGACACATGCATCCGTCGACAAATCGCTTGCTACTTCCAAATAGACTGCTCTCACAGTAAGGCAGGTGAACAAAGCTATCCACCGTTTCTCGACACGGCGGCCAATCGAGACAGTAAGTGGTCCAAAATAATCGAGCCCAGTATATGCGAATGGCCTCACATATGGCGTAACACGATCTTCTGGCAAAGGTCCCATTATTGGCGTAACTGGGGTGGCTTTGTTTATTCTGCACAAGTTATAGCTGGCGATGACCGTGCGCATGACTTGACGTTGACGGGGAATCCAGAATATGCGGCGAATTTCACAAATGGCCTCCTCAGTGTTCTGGTGTTTCATCTCATGGTGATGGTGGGCGACGACTAGTTGTGTGAAACGATGAGCGGATGGCAAAATAACTGGACATTTGGCTGCGTACGGAAGCCAGCTGGCGGCATCAATTCGACCATAAGCTCGAAGAAGATTGTCGTCGTCAAGGTACGGCGTAAGTTTCAGCAGTTCGCTTCCATCTGACATTGGCAAGTCACGCTGAATTTGACTGATCTCAACGTTGAAAGCTTGATGTTGAACTTGGCGACACAACTGTTCTCTGCAACATCTAACTCGGCAGCGGTTAGAACGTCATCTTCGTGTCTACTTAATGTTCTACGGCAGCGATTAATGAATCGCATCACCCAAGCCATGGTCCTCTTAAGTCTCTTCAAAGATGAAAAACGGTTAATATCTATAAAAGAGTTACTCACCAAAATCAACGAGTATTTCGGGCGTAGTTCTTCTTCGGCATCAGACTGTTCGCCGGCAATGACATTAGCTGGCCAATCGTCTTGTACTTTCAGCAGGTACGGCGGACCATTTAACCAGCGTGATGATGGGTTAAAATCGACATGAGTCATTGACCTGGTGGCGTCATCGGCTGGATTCTCCTTGGTTGGCACCCACCTCCAGCTGGATTGCTCAGTGGTTGCTAATATTTCTGCAATCCTGTGGGCGACGAACGGTTTGTATCGTCGATGTTCGCTGTGAATCCATTTGATAACTGTGGCTGAGTCACTCCAAAGAACCTTTTGGGTGACATTGACAGAATGTCCCTCCATCACCGTTGTTATAAGACGAGAACCCAGAACGGCAGCCTGGAGTTCTATCCGCGGAACTGTCATCGCTTTCAAGGGTGCACATTTCGACTTTGCACATATGAAGGCAATCTTAACCATGCCCATCTCGTTCATGACCCTCCAATACAAAGGCGTCTTCACTGCCATCAACAAAGACGTGAAGTTGGAGATCTTTTGGTGCGCAACCTTGAAAATAAAAACGTGGTACAGCAAAGTTAATTACCTTTGGGAGCTGCATTCGCCATTTATCATTTAAATCGCAAAAATTCCCTCTGGCAATGGTTCGTCCCATAGCAAGTCACATCGCCAGACCTCACGCACTATTGATTTGGCAGCAACGACAAAGGGACTCAGAAACCCCAATGGGTCGAACACCGACATTATAATGCTCAAGAGTTCTCTTTTCGTTGGACGCCTTTCGCCTGCTATTACATCTTTGTCCACACGATGAAACTGCAATTTGTACTGGAAATTATCACTGGCATGTAGAAGACTCTCTTCGCTGGCTGGTATAGTACGTCTATCGCGCTCCAATGCGCTTATGATGGCTGCTGAGTTTGAAGTGAAGTTTCTCAGCTCAAATCCGGCGGCTTCGTGGATTTTCTTCACCTGTGTCGATATTTCGATTACTCGAGCTGTGGATTCAAAACTATCCACGAAGTCGTCGACGTAGTGGAAATCGGTGATGGCTTTGATGGCTAGTCTATCATAAAGGCTGCTATGCTCCAAAGCGTTCATAATTTTGACGCGATGGGCGGCGCAAGGTGAACACGCTGCTCCAAACGTCATGACCATCATCTCGTATGAGTCGGGCGGCTTATTGTCCTCACCATTGCGCCAAAGAAACCTTTGGGCACATCTGTCTTCTCGACGAACCAGAACTTGGTTGAACATCTCTTTAATATCCCCACATACGGCAACAAGTCCTTCCCGAAAATTGAAAAGTACCGATGGCAGCGGCTGCTACTCTTGAGGACCCTTCAATAGATGAGAGTTGAGGGATACTTAAGATGACCAAACGTTCCGCTTTCGCGCTATGTGTCCCGCTGTCCCCAAAGAAATGCTAATGTCCCGCCTTGAAAAAAATACAATCTGTTGCATTGCATTCAGTATAATAGAGTTCATGCTTCCGTCACCACGCCGTAATATAAATGGAAAAACTACAATAAACTGGTGCTGTCAATGGGGAAAACTTTAAAACTATAGCAGCTGATTTTTATAAGAAGTAAAGAAATTGAACCAAGTGGTGTCAGTTCAACACAGAAGTTGACATTTTTGAAGATCACCTCTTGGGATGAAGTTCAAAAAGTGATAAACTTACTAATTGAGGAGGGTTTTTCAATCAATTAGGTACTAACTATTACTGATGATTCATTTAGAGTTCCTTTTTCAGTAGGGATCTTATGGCAGATCACGCGTGAGTCGTGTCAAACTATCATGGTAAACTCGAACAAATGTAACTTTTTTGCTTAAATAAACTTAAAATAACTACAATTATGCTCTTTCGTAAATGACCTTTTAGGAGCGTGCCAATAAATTAAATTCCAGATTCTAAATTCAATAATTCAATATGTTTAATTTCGATAAGTATTTTAATTACAAAAAGGTTGAAAATGAATAATTATTTTGACAAGCGCGTGTCGACGGTTCAGAAGTAGATGACAAGAAAAAGAACAAAATACATCTGAAGAAATAAAGATGGTCGGCTCGTCGCAGACGTATTGGTGTCGCACTCTTGCGGTCGATCCGTGATGCGGCGTATTATTTATTTGAATAATTTATTTGAATATTTGGCGGGCGATATTTGTTGTCTCCTACAGCACTCCCCCTCCAGTGATTTAGTCACGATGAAACGGATTATCTACCATACTTCGCCACGCCGAACCTTTCCGGAATTCTTACGCATCTTCCTGCTCTAGTCTTGGTGGTAATGTTGTCATCAGGCGTTGTTGTTGGAATGATGGGTGAAGGTGATGGTTTGTTGCATTCGAGTCGTTGAAGATTATCGTCGTCAGACTGTAGAAAAGCTGGTTTCACACGGTCGATGGATACTGTGACCTCTTTTCCTCGAATTTTGAGAACAAAGAATTTATCGGCTCTCTTTACGACAGGAAAAGGACCGTCATATGGCTGCTGTAGTCCAATTCTGACTGCATCTCGTCTGACGAAAACGTGGGATGCCGTAGACAGTTCTTTGAATACGAAGATTGCTTTTGAGCCGTGACGTGTTGCTGGAGCTGGTTGTAGCTCTTCGAAATGGTGTCGAAGTTGGTTTACGCATGTTGTCGGATCAGCGTTGGTATATTTTTTTGGTGCCAGAAAATCTCCGGGAAGTCTGATGGGTTCCCCGTATACTAACTCTGCTGCTGTAGCTTTAAGGTCTTCCTTGAAAGATGCTCTGAGTCCAAGCAGTACGATAGGCAATTCATCAGCCCATGCTGGTGATTCATGGCACTCGATGGCGGATTTCAGTTGGCGGTGAAATCTTTCTACCATACCATTAGCGGCTGGATGGTATGCGGTGGTCGTCAAGTGGTTAATGCCGAACAGTTGAACTAGAGCCTGGAAAAGATCTGAAAGAAATTGTCTACCACGATCAGATGTTACCTTGAGTGGCACTCCAAAGCGAGCAATCCAATTTGCGAATAAAGTTCTAGCAAGTGTTTCAGACGTAGAATCTTCTAAAGGATAAGCTTCCGGCCAGCGGGAAAAACGATCGACGATGGTTAAACAAAATCTGGATCCTCTCGAGTATGGAAGTGGTCCAACGAAGTCAACGTGTATGTGCTCAAACCTGGAGGCTTGTGGTTCAAAGTCTCCGATCGATGATGATGTATGGCGAGTTATCTTAGATCGCTGGCACGGAATACATGACTTCGCCCATGTTCTGCAGTCTTTTCGTATCGACGGCCAGACAAATCTCGACGAAATTAGTTTTACTGAATCGTTACCACCCGGATGGCTTAAGCTGTGCAGGGAGTCGAAAACCTGGCGACGGTAGGATTTTGTGACGAAGGGTCTAGCAGTACCCTGCGAGACATCACAATACATCTAGAGTTGGGTGTTTGGAAGCGGAACTTTGACAACCTGTAATGCAGAATCAGATGTTAGAATGTTTTCAAGTTCTACGTCACCTGTTTGTGATGCTGCAAGTTCTTCAAAGTTCACTGGTTTGCTGATGCCTTCAACTTGTGACAACGTATCGGCGACCACGTTCTCCGTCCCAGCGATGTGTTTGATGTCGGTTGAAAATTGACCAATGAGGTCTAGACATCTAAACTGTCGAGGTGATGCTTTTTCGGGCTTCTGCTTAAATGCGAACACCAACGGTTTATGGTCCGTGTATATGGTAAAGGTTCTGGCTTCCAACATAAACTTGAAGTATTTGACAGCTGAGTAAATTGCCAGCAGCTCCCTGTCATGCATACTATACTTTTGTTGAGATTTGTTTAAGTTTTTAGCAAAGTACGACAGTGGCTGCCAGCCGATTGGTGTTCTCTGCTGTAGGACTGCTCCCATGGCACAGTCTGATGCGTCGGTAAAGAGTCCCCATTCAAGCGTTGGATCAGGATGTGCGAGTAAGGCTGCTTTCATAAGACCTTCTTTACAAGCACTGAATGCTTGTTCAGGAGTTGGTGTCTAGGTTACGGTTTTGTTTCCTTTGTTGTTTGGCCCTTTGAGACACTCGTTCAGTGGAGCTTGTAGCTTAGCTGCATCTTTTACAAAACGCCTATAAAAATTTAGCGAACCGAGGAATCTTCTGAGCTGTTTTATAGTGGTTGGCGGCTTGCAGTCGACGATAGTTTTGACTCGTTCGTCAGGCGGTTTTATGCCGTCGCTTGAGATTAAGTAACCTAAAAAGGTGATTTTGGACTTACCAAATTCGCACTTAGCTACGTTCATGACGACCCCATATTTGTTAAGCCGTTCGAAAAGGGTTTGAAGATGTTGGAAGTGCTGCTCTTCATCATCCGATGCCACTAAAATATCATCTACGTACGGAAAACAGAAGTGGAGACCATTCGTGACTTCGTCGATGAACCTCTGAAAGCTCTGGGCGGCGTTTCGGAGTCCGAATGTCATGAACATAAACTCAAAGAGTCCAAACGGTGTAATTATGGCAGTCTTCCTGATGTCGTTTGATGCGATGGGAATCTGGTTGAACGCTTTCACCAGATCGATCTTGGAGAAAATTTTTTTTCCTGCGAGATTAGCTGAGCAGTCCTGCAAGTTCCGTGGGGGGTAGTTGTCGGGTATTGTGCGGTCGTTTAATGCACGGTAATCTCCACAAGGACGCCAATCACCTGACTTTTTAGCGACGAGATGAAGTGGCGACGACCAACAACTTTCAGAACGGCGAGCTATTCCCATTTTGAACATCGTTTCAAACTCACCTTTTGCGATTTTCATCTTGTCTGGAGCTAAACGCCGTGCTTTGCAACTCACTGGAGGACCTACAGTCGTGTTGATGTGGTGGACGGTCGAATGTCGAATTTCCTTGAAAGCTCCGTCTGGTCGGGTCAAGCATGGAAATTGTTTCAGCAGATCGATGTACTTAGAATCGCCAGAAACAGACTTAATCTGTGCTGAACTCTTATGTGCGTTGAAGCCCCGTGTGGAGAGTCCAGTGAGTCCATCGAGCGGTCTGCTGTACGCTACATCCACAAGAAGCTTGTAATGTGCTAAAAAATCAGCTCATATGGTGGGTTTGTTGACGTCAGCCACCACAATACGCCATGAGAAATCTCGACGAAGTCCTAAGTTCATCTGTACTGTACGAAACCCATAGGTTGGTATCGGAGTTCCATTGGCAGCGAAAAGAGTGTAGTCGGATGGCTGCGATTTGTAACGTGGACCAGTGTATGGGAACACTGAAACGTCGGAGCCCATGTCTACCAAGAACTGCACTTTTTATTACTTATCCGTTCGAAAAGGCGGCTGGAAGTTTGGCTGTCATTAACCGCCTTTAATGACACCCGTTCCCGTTTCCCTGCTGCTGCAAATTGCATGGTTGACGACAATTTCTTGCGTTGGAACCCCAGCGGCGATGAAAATAGCAAAACTTACTTTGATTGTTGTTAGAAGTGCTGCTTGTCTGTCCGTTCCGAGTTGGTGTGTGTTTCTGATGGTCTCTGCTACGTGAACGCGATCGTGAGCTATTCCGTCTATAAATATTGCCCATGCGATTCATAGACATTGCTTCCACCTGCTTCGCTAGCTGTTACATCTTTTGTAGCATGTTCGTCAGCACGGATTCCGGGTGTGGTGATAAACTAGGAACTTGCTGCTGTGGGATGACGTCACTGATTCGATCGGCTATGACACCCAGGTTGTCGAGGTTGGTTGGGTTTTCACTTGTACCAGGAGGGTGCGCGGCCAGTATGGACTGTGTGTGAACTGGCAGTCTATCCAGCCAAATTGCCTTTAAAGCATCATCAGTCATGGTACCTCCTGCTAAGTCTCTTAAACGACGAAGAAACTGGGATGGCTTTCTATCGCCTATTTGTTCTCGATCCAACATTTGCCTGATCTGTTGATCTCTAGATGGGGCCAGACGAGAAATGAGTTCTTCTTTTAATCGAATATAAGCATTACCTGGTGGTGGATTGATGATGACGTCTTGGACTTCTGTAGCAGTTGTTTGGTCGAGATGCGCAATAACGATGTTAAATTTTCGTGCATCAGATCGCAAATTAACGAGAGTGAATTGCGCTTCAAGTTTCGCAAACCATAGTTTCACGTTTTCACGCCAAAATGGTGGTGGTCGCACTTGAGCGTGATTTGCTTCGACTTCCGAACCCCTTACTGTCTGCGCCTGCCGGGAAACTTCTTCTTGTAGGCGGTTCAACTGTTCCAGCACAGAGATATCTTGCGCTTGGTTGATTGGAGCACCCGTTCCATTATTTGAGACAGCTTGGTCTTTGTCTTCGGGCATTTTGGGGCCGCTTGTGACAGTTAATACGAATAAAAGATACACGAACTTGCGTCGGGGTCACCAATTTAGGAGCGTGCCAATAAATTAAATTCCAGATTCTAAATTCAATAATTCAATATGTTTAATTTCGATAGGTTAGGTAAGGTTAGCGGGCTGATGAGAATGGCTACATTCCCATCGCACTTAGGTCCTTGTGGACCCATTGTGATACCCATAATGTGTTCCCACCCGTGGTATTATCGTCTTGGTTACAGCCATCCCGAAGCCCTGACAAATTTCAGCAGGTTAGATGGTAATCCATCTGATAGCTCGTCGATATCTTCGAAGAAGAATTTGCCCAGTGTTCTATTTCTCAATTGACAGAGGTTAGGACAGTGACAGAGGAAATGGGTTGTGTCCTCATGTGCCTCTTCATCACCGCATCCTCTGCAGATGTCGTCATCATTCAGTTTTAATTTCTTCATGTGGTATCTTAGAGCGTTGTGCCCAGTTAGCACTCCTATGAGCAAAGACACCGACTTCCTGTCTTCTTGCAGGAGTTTTCTTGTTCTAGCTTTGTCGTATTTTGGCCACAACGTTCTTGATACCTCGCAGGTGGTTAGTGATTTCCACCTGTTGTTTGCTTTAGTTTCTGATGTCTGTTCAATTTTGGCACGAAGGTTGCAGAGTGGAGGTTTGACCGTCCCATCTGCCTGTTCTCTATCTAGGGCTGAGCCCTTTCTGGCCAATTCATCCGCAGCTTCATTACCTGGTATCCCTCTGTGCCTAGGGACCCAGCAGAGTTTTACATTGTGCTGCGTGCCGAGAACCTTCAGCTCTTCGCGGCAACACTTTGCAAGCTTCGATGTTATTTGTGTAGCAGCAATTGCTTTTATGGCCGCCTGGCTATCAATGTAAATAGTGATATCGTCTCGCGATATTGTCATCATTGACACCAACTGGGCTGCCTTTGTCACTGCTAGAACCTCAGCCTGGAAAACGCTGCTATGGTCTGGGAGTCGTATGGAGCTATTTATTCCTAGTTCCTCCGAAAAGCAACCCGCTCCTATACCTATGTCCATCTTTGACCCATCTGTGTAGATGGACTTACCATCTTGAGGTACCTCGTTTTTCTCCCATTTCTCTCTGCTTGGAAAAGTCCAGGAGAAGGGTTTTTCGAAGTCCAAGTATGGGACAGTGTAGTCTGAGTTGATGTCACCATTAAGGTAATTGCTAAGTATCTGGGTGTGTCGATATGCATAAGGTCTCCAGTAATTTGACTTGCTTAACCTGAGAGCGCTTTTTGCTGCCGTCTCGTGCATATAGAGATCCAGAGGCAGCAGGTTAAGAATTGCTTCCAGTCCCGCAGTTAGTGTTGTTTTCATCGCGCTGGTTGTTCCAGTGCAAGCTATTCTCTGTACTTTGGTCATATCTTTGAGGTTGCTGATTTTGGTGACAGCTTACCACCAGACCAATCCCCCATATGTAAGAATGGGTCTGACTATCGCTCGGTACATCCATAGCGTTATTTGCGGTCTACAACCCCAGTTTTTCCCGAAGAATCTACTGCAGGTGTAGAAAGCAACTGATGCCTTTTTTACCCTTTCTTTAATATTCAGCTTCCAATTTAGCTTTCTGTCAAGTATGAGGCCTAAGTATTTCGCACTCTCAGACAACTTAAGGGGGGTACCCTCAATATTTGGTAGCGTGAAGGGTGGTATCACTCTTTTGTTAGTGAACAACACTAGTTCGGTTTTCTGAGAGTTGACCCCCAGTCCGCATTGCTTTGTCCAAACGTTTAGTGTGTTTAAGGCTCTCTGAACTAGTTCACTAACAGTGGTAAGGAATTTTCCCGTGGCAAGTAGCACTACATCGTCTGCATATGCTACTGCTTTTATTCCACTGTATCTAAATTTCATAAGTAATTCGTTAATGACCATGATCCAAAGAAGTGGGGAAATGACCCCTCCTTGCGGTGTGCCTCTAGATGCGATCACATTTTGACGGGTTCCCCCGAGTTCAGCAATGATGTGCCTACTGCTAAGAAGGCTAACTATCAGTTTGGTCACGGTGCGTTCAACATGGTTATCTTCTAGCGCTTTTTCAATCGCATGTGTCTCGACATAATTAAAAGCATCTTCAATGTCGAGATATGCTGCCAGCGTGTATTCCTTAAGGTGTAGGGATCTTTCAATCGTGGTGACTACATTATGTAGCGCTGTTTCCACACCCTTACCATTAGTGTAGGCATGCTGTGCCGGGGACATATTCATGTGGTTGAACTTACCACGTATTTGAACCTCTAACAGCTTCTCAAAGGTCTTCAGCAAAAACGAAGTAAGGCTAATAGGTCTATAGTCTTTTGCGGCTTTCCCAGCTTTGGGAATGAAAACAACTTTCACTTCTCGCCACGCTCTGGGTATGTGCCCACACTTAAGACTGTTCTGAAAAATTTTATGCAAAATTGGTGCCATTAGGTTTTTAGTTTTCTGCAGCATGATCGGAAAAATCCCATCAGTGCCTGGTTAATTTCGATAAGTATTTTAATTACCAAAAAGGTTGAAAATGAATAATTATTCTGACAAGCGCGTGTCGACGGTTCAGAAGTAGATGACAAGAAAAAGAACAAAATACATCTGAAAAATTGGTGTCGCACTCTTGCGGTCGATCTGTGATGCGGCGTATTATTTATTTGAATAATTTATTTGAATATTTGGCGGGCGATATTTGTTGTCTCCTACAACCTAGATGGTTCTCATTACTTTTTTTATGGATCTTAAACTATCTTACGTCTATAGTATATTTCTTTTATGCATTTAATATGCAAATTTTTTTTATATATTATTTATATATTTATATTTTTATCAGTTTTCTTAGTTTTTTTTTGTGTTAAGGGTTTTTTTTTTGTTTCTTAAAATTATTAATAAAAAAATCGCTCAACCAATTATTTTATTTTCTTTATCTTTTTTTGGTATGCGTTCTCAGATTAGAATTTTTATCCGCCGAATGTACGAGCACAATTCGGTGAACAGTTGATTTCTCGCTTTGGGCTGGTGAATTGGCCGGCTTGATTATGTGATATTATACCTCTAGACTTTTTCTTTTTTGGGGCAACATGGATAAGCCGGCTTCGAATCTTCGATTGAGGAATTGTCATTCGGCAAATATCACTCGAAATGCTCGAACGCGTCATCGAAAATGGGAACTTCAGAATAGTACTTTTGAATGATAACAAAGATTCCCCATAACACTGATATTTGTTTAAAGCAGATATCTCTAAATGAATACCAGCTCAAAAAGTAACAGACTGGAACACCTAGAACATAGTTGCTGAAAGTCGTCGGCTGGAGGTATTTAACACTTTAATGCTAAAGATCTCTCTCATGCGAATTTTCGTTTTATTGTAGAGTAGATAGATTTTATGTCTGCCAGGCAGTTACGCGTTACGCACCAGTCGAATGTGTATTTTCTGATATGAATAAGATATGGACTAGTGATAAAACTTAGTTGGGAGACTCAGTACTGAAAGCCATTCTGATAACAAAGGATAACATAAACAAAGCATGTCAATAGTTCCTTTCATATTTAAACACCAAACCTGATATTTTAAAGCAGATTTGCTCATCTAAAAATATAGTAAAAAAATTAAATAGAGAAAAATTACAAAAAAAAAGTGTTGTCGTTATTAAAATGTAGAGGCGTCCCACATACTCCCCTCACTTCTGCGGCGGCATCAAAAACCAAACGTAACATTTGTGGTTTATTGGGGTTAACAACCCCAAAATGAGGTAAGTACCATGTCCTCGGTCCTTTGACGGCGGCTGCTGGCTGGCTGCAGATTTCGAGCGTATTTTTTCTCAATGTAGCCTTGAATGATGGATTGGTAGGCGGCGGCAAAATCCTAATTCTGCTTCATTTTTCTTTTGACTCCTATGAGGCGCTTGAATGCCATGGAAAAACTGTCTGGCAACTGAACGCCATCGCTTTTCCACAGCAAACCAATTTCAAATCTCCCTTGGACCCTCTTTGTTGTTGACTGAAGTATATTTCGGGCACGAATGTCCTCTTTTGCTTTAACTGGAGGTGATGCTCTTACACCAAAACTTTCCGTTCGGAAATAATCGCTGACCAGTTCTTGAAGCGCTACATCTCCAGGCTTGGTGTATGTCAGAAGGCAGGAGGGCATAGTGCGAATAGTCTTCGCTGTCGGACCGAACACCACCCACCCAAGCTTCGTGCGAGTAGCATACGGTCCATTCTTACACAGTTATTGGGATTCTGTCGTCAATCCCGAATGACAATTGTCAGGCCAATCAGGAGCTTCGGTTTGGCGCAAGTATACGGCTGCAACTCCCTCAGGCGGCTTGTAGGTGCTCAAATCGCTTTGGGTTAGACTCTCCGTTGGCAATTTGAGATTCGAAACACCATACAATTGTTTAAGCGGATGCTTCATATTCATATATATTTTCATATTCATATTTATTATTAATATATTAAGGGTGTACAGCAAGACCTAGTCTTTTATAGTACAAACATGATTTGAAAAGTAATTAACAAATGATCAATCAAAATATAAACTTGAGATTAAACAAAGCAAGGAAATAAATTAATAAATAAATAAATAAATAATAAATAAATAAATAATAACTAAAAAAAAACAAAAGGAAAAAAGTAGAGCTAGAGAAAAAATGGAATTAAAGCTATTGCTGCAGTGAAAAGTATTTGAAAATTCCAGTCTTGAATTTGAAGTATTTCTGTATTCTTTGTATATTTGTGGGTAAAGACTTCCATAACCTGACAGAGTGAATAAAAAAGAGACGCGATGAATTAAGATACTTGTGAGAAAGTGCGTTGATAGTAAATGTTCTTAGCGAGCGTGAGAATTCTAATTTTGTAAAAAGATAATTAGGTATTTTTTAACTACAATATTGTGTAAGAAGATACAGTTTCGGGCATCTATATAGTGTTTTAAAGTACATCCTAAAACATTAAAAGAGTGATGAGATATTCGGTCATATATCCTTAGCCCATGTATGTATCTTACTGAGTCATTGAATGCAACTTGTAGCTTGTGCTGGGATAAAGAATCAAGACTACTGTAGACCACTTCGGAGTAAGAGATTATAGGGAGAATCATTGTCAACACCAATTTACGACGCATTTCAGGAGGAGTGAAACTTGCAGTAAACCACAGCTTTCTCAGGCAACCATAAATACGACCCACAACGGTGTTAATATGGTCATAGCATGATAAGTCTCTGTTTATTTTGAAGCCTAAGATAGTAACCGAGTCAGCATAAATAAGTTTTGAGTTCCCAAGAAATACACCAGGCAAATTAAATTCAATTTTTTTTAAATATTGGAATTATCTGTGACTTAGTGGGATTTAAGACCAGCCCATTTCACTCAGACCAGAGACGAAGCGATGACAAATCATTATTAAATTTTGATGCCAGGTGATTCAAATCGCTTAAGGGCGCAGATAGACAGATTTGGACATCATCAGCATATAAGTGTGTGACAAATTTGCAAACAGACGGAAGATCATTTATGAAAACACAGAATAAAATTGGACCAAGTATTGAGCCCTGAGGTACACCAGAATGACAGTCTTAAGCTCAGAATGCTTATTTTCCACCACAACCTTTTGTTCTCTATCGCTGAGAAAACTACGCAATAATTTCAGTGCACTTGCACTTAAATTGAAGTACTTATCCAGTTTCCAGCAGAGAAGATCATGGTTGACGGAATCAAAAGCCTTAGAGAAATCGAGTAACCCTAGAAATGTAATATATCCTTTATCGAAATGTTTCCTTATATCTTCCATACTGTTTACGGTTGCTGTGGAGCAGCTATGTCCTGCTCTGAAGCCAGATTGTAAGGGATACAGTAAGGAATTTCTATCCAGATGTTGACGGATTTGGGCAGCTATAACTTTTTCAAGAACTTTAGATAAGCATGGAAGTATACTTATTGGCCGAAAGTCATTTGATGATTCTGCATTATGCTTTTTGCGACAGGAATAATTTTAGCAAGTTTCCAGCAGCGCGGGAAGGTGGATGTCATTAAACAATAATTTATTAAATAGGTCAAGTGACATATAACAAAAGGTAGAATTAACTTAACAAAACGCAGTGGTACGCCATCAACACCAACCGCATTTGACTTTACTGCACAGATATATTTAGTAACGTCACACTCAGACACAGCGCTGTCGTTTGTACTACTATAGTAGTATTGTACTACTATCGGCGTTGCTGTACTACACATACTACTCCTTCTACTTTTGTACTACTATTTCAAATGAATAGTGTATCTATTTTATTTCATCGTTTACAGTTAATTCATCAGTATTCATTTCGAACTTTATTCATACTATCGCAAGAAAAGTGTCTAGTCTTAAATTTCATATTGAAGATAATGGAATCCGAACATAAATATCACCCAAATTACCTTACTTTAGGTTGCTGGGTACTGGGCCTGCTTCTCGCAACCATTTGTGTGTGCGTGTTATATTTTTGCACGAATGGAAGGGACCTACAGTTTTTTTGCCGACCCCGAACGGCGAGTTGAGAAGCTCATTGACAAATGATACTCTGATTGCTTGTCAGACATTCGAAAGAGGTGGCACCGTGAAAAACATTATAGGTGTTGGACCCGGGCTGGGATTGAACCCGAGCAGCATTGCGTAGTGGTCCAACGTACTTACCACTATACCACGTTGCTACCAAATACGTTAATGCGTGCATGCATACTTCATCATATTTTTAAACATACCTTAACCTAATACAGTGAAATCTTATTAAGTTGGACAACTGCGGTGCAAGAATTTTTGGCCATCTTATAATGGTGTGTATTTTTTTGTTTAGCATTTGAAATAAAAAATAAAAGATCGATATATTGCACACGATGAAACAAGAACGAGCTTTTCGTAATTTTACCGCTATATCTAGACGTTTTGTTCAGTGGTTAACAGAAAATATGGAACAAAATCCACACATACTACCCTTGGCGAACTTTCGCAGGTTATTTAATATGAGAGATGACCTAAAGTTTTTGAATTTGCGGCCAAGATCCAAGATAAACAGGTGGACAACATAGAAACTTTCGCAGGTTATTTTATATGAGAGATACGAAAAACTATGAACATTTGTGGACAAGTTCCAAGATAGGCAGCTGGTCAACATACAAAGGTATTTTGGAACATTTGTATGAAATTTGTATGGAATTTTCTTGGTGCAGTAAAATATTGGCCAACTTAGCCAGGTGGCCAACAAGACAGGTTTCACTGTACAATGGCAACGATGCTTGATCAACCAAACAAATTCCTTCAGAGAAGTAGGTACCAACAGTTATTTAATTATAACTTCTACTGTATTAAACTTTGAGCAACCAAAGTGGACTCGTTCCATACACAATTGATTAGTGTTTATCAAAGTCAAAAACTTTTAACAATTGGTATTTCAATTTTCTAGATAATGGTCTTCAAACCCAATTTTTTTTTTGATTTTTTTAACCCATTTTTGTGTAAGTCACACTTATCTCGGGAAAGTGTGCTCATATTTACAGTTTTCTTGGTATTAAGGTAATATAGTCCAAGAACCATTCAAAAACGAGCATTAGCTTACATTTAGTCTAATGTACTACTCTTTTACTGAAAATACTACTCTCTAGAGAACATTTGTACTACTTTTGATTTTTTCAAAACGACAGCACTGTCAGACACCGAACAAAATTCAAATTTGGGTAGTTCGTTTCGGGGATAGTCAGGGGGCATATTTAAGTCATTTGACTGACTGTTATTCGGTAGAAAGTGATCATTTAAAATACCGGGATCAACTGGGTAAGTGATATTTGCCTTGGATCCTATACCGATTTCGCGAAGATTCCGCCAAAGAATTTTGGGAGAAAGTTTAATATCCAATTTCGAGCGATAATAATTCCTTTTTGAGATTTTAACTACTTGAGTTGAGTGATTATATTGTATAAATTCCAATTGCGTATATTAGGGCATCGTTTCCACCTAATATAAAGACGGTTTCTATGCTTTATTGCATCAACAACCTCCGGTGTAAACCAAGGGCAGTTTCTGTTCCGGATGATTTAGTGGGAACAGAGGTGTTAAAAACTTGTACGACAAAAGATTGAAATATCTCTGCTTTTTCATTGGGATCTGACACAAGTCTAAACTGTACCCAAGGTAAGGAAGCAATAGCAGTCTGAACGTCATTTAAATTGTAAGATTTCAAGTCTCTGTATGAGAAAACTAATGGTATCGCTTTTTTTGTTAAATTAATGTTATAGGTTATATAGAGTAAGTCGTGATCAGATATATAGTCTAGGGATAGTTGATCTAAAAGATTTACAAATGAAACATCACTGACGAGTATAAGATCAAGTAGGCTATTTGTTGTGGGATATTTGTTTGCAATGTGAAGACCAACAGATGAACAAAAATCAGTTAATTGCTGCGCACGAGAGTCATTATTGTACAAGTTAGCATTGAAATCACCACACACTATTATATGTTCATACAGAGCAGTAAAATCTGAAAGAACGTTAAAGAATGGCTCGGTGGAAGAACTTCGGTCAGGATTGTACACACACGACACTAAACATTTGACATTCCTATCGAAAATTTTTACAATAATATACTCAATTCTAGTATCGACTGATCTTGCGACTACTTCACACTTTAGAGAGGATCTACAATAGATTGCCACACCTCCACCAGTAGTTGTAGTAGGTCTGTCATTTCTGAATAAATTAAATTTGGACATGGAAAAATGTTCATCATTTAATTCGGATTTAAACCACGTTTCACTAACTCATATGACATCAACACCAGAATCTTCAAAAATTAAACGAAGGTAATCAAGTTTAGTTGCATTCAAGCTTCTAGCATTTATACAACATAAATGCAATCCTTCCCGTCGTTTATTTAGGATGTTAATCAGCAATTTGGTTGAAAGAGAATTATTATTCACTCTGTGGGTTCTAGAGCCAGGGGAATTTTCACTCATTTACTCAGACAAATATGTATATACGAAAAAACAAAAATAAACAAAATCACATGCAGCAAAAACCAACCAAGTTCCAAATTAGTATTTAAAGAAAGTTTAGATAATAATAAGAATAACACAGTAATGCCCGGTTTCACCAACCAATTTTAAATATTTAACAGGCTGTTTAATTTTAAAATTACGTTTTTCCGTTTCACCAACCACTTTTAATTTTAAAATCGCGTTAAACAGCCCCTTAAACTAACAGGCCGTTTTCGTCCATTTAAAATTTAAAAGCGTGATTTCAACCTAAAAAAATTAATTGTTTCACATTTGTGAAATTTTCTTCATTAAGGAAGTGAATTTGCTATCAGTAAAATGTCACCCTTTTTTCGTTTTAGTATTTCATCCTCTTTATTATCCATTTTTAAGCATTTCATATTCTTTATTATTATGTAATTTTGTTTTCATTATTTTTTCTTTAGCATACGACACAACCCTTAGCGCAAGACACAAACCTTAGCATTTTCACAACGTACTTCATTGATTTGCTGACTTTTTCTATTTTATAAGTTATATCATTGTATTTATATCCTATAGTAATGACAAGGACGTTTGCAGGTTACCTCACTAGATGCCGATAGTTGTACCAAAATGAGAAAATATCTGAAAACGAGCTTTTTGTTTGAATTGAATTGAATTTCTTTATTGAGACTTTAATAGATATTACAAAAGAGTGAACATTTCATTTGGAGAATAAGAAAAATTGCGGCTATAATGTATTGCCTGCTCTATCAAGTAAAATTTGGAATGCCACATGGCTGTCATTAACAGATTGGTTGGACTGCTCTTGCTCATAAGCGATATATATGCGATAACCTATGACTGTTGTCATGAGTAGATACAATATTTTCTTAATCTAACTTAACCTAATACAAAAGAGGAAAGAGTCGATTGTATACGTGGTATACGTATGGTTTCCTTCTTTGGCGAAACGAAACAAAATGATTATTTTCTTGTGGTTATCTTTTGTCTGTTGTGATGGTTTTTTTTTTTTTTTTTTCCTTTTTTTTTTAAAGGGCGAATATGTACTACATTGAATACATATAATACTTTTATAACACAAAATGTGTTTGAGTTTGTTTACATAAATTGAAACATGTAACATTGAACAATTAGGTTAACTTAACAGAGTATCTTAGTTATAGGTTTCTGTGATTTTCTAATGATTATCTTTAGTTTTTTTTTTTTTTTTTTTTTTTTTTTTTTTTTTTTTTTTTTTTAGTGAATCGAATGAGAAATATGAGTTTATACACTTGTGAATTGAGTTTATGTTTTTAAATCGAGTATGCTGTTTGTAAAGTATAGTATGTTAAATAAATATATATAAAAATATATCACAGAATGTGTTTTTTAAATTTGTATACATTGAATTGATTCTTTAACATAGAACATATGAACATATAAACATATATATAAGATAAACTTAGGTCTCTTAATCATAAATTAAATATGAGGAAAGTACGGTCCTCCGATAATTATGAATTTTGTTTATTATCTAAAGTCGTTTTACTTTTTTTTTTTTTGATTGGTTTATGTCTTTTTTTTTTTTTTTTTTTTTAGAGTTTGTTGCTTCACAAAGTAGTAAGTCTGGTAAATTTAAAGTGATAAAAGAGAGATTAGCTAAGCTTAGTTAAGCGTATTTGTATTAACCCATTAGTGCATGAAGTTAATTTGAAGTTTTTTTTTTACATTCTGTAGTTTGTTTGCAGTAAAACACTCTTTATTTAAAAAAAAAAAATACGAAATCAGAACATTTTGTATTTTTATGAGTAAATAGAGTGTGTCCGTTTAAACGGACTCTATGCAGAGAAAACATTGCAAGTTTACATTTAGATGACGTCCGTTTAAACGGACCATATGCACTAATGGGTTAACCACGATTTTGCCCTGAAGTAGTTTTCAGGTAAAACGGGGGAGGAATGTTATCGGAAGCTGATTCGAGATCTATCAGGAAAATACCGACGGGTGAGGGATAAATTTCATTATCCCACGAGGAACCTGCCTGGGAGTCTGGGATTTCTTTCACCAGGTCATTTTCAATACAATTAAGTTTCGAGATATTTTTCTTCATGTGGGATAAAACGTACCTCAGAAGCGGAATGATGTTTGTGTCATTGTAGATGAAGGAGTTCGAAAAACGTTTGGTTCTGGATATGTAATTTTTGTTTGCGCATAGCCGAAGAATTTTCCTCTCCAGTACTTCCATTTCCAGGGCTACTGTGGGGGAAATTGCAAACCAGATAGGGAAGGCATAAGTCAAAATTGGCCTTACTAGGGTTTTGTAGAAGAGTAGCTTTGTTTTTTTACTAAGCGATCTGTGCCTTAGAAAAGGCGTAAGCAAATTGGAAACTTTCCTAGCTTTTGCTAAGGTCAGTCTAGCATGGTTATTGAACTTGAATAAGTTTTTGAAGTGTACACCTAGATATTTTATGTTATTTTTAGCCTTAATGACACAATCATTGATTCGCAATGAAAGATGTTTGCTTACCCCAGCCACACCTGGAGTTACATACAACAAGATGTAACCATCTCCCATACTGTAGTTGACTGTACTTTTCCGCAAGAACAGCTCGATACAATACTTTCTACCAAGCACATATCGTGTTGCTAAGTGAAAGACCAGCGCCTTGTTTACAAGCCGCGATCATCAAAAGAGAAAAAGCCCGAATATGTATGTTGTGTTTTGTGTACATGAGTTGTCGCTAAGCTCCTATCCACGAAAACAAATATGAGTGCAAAGCGAACAGGTGGATAAGCGGTTGTTGCTGGACTCATTAGTCTGTTTTACGTTTCTCTTCGTTTATGTATTCTGTGTCTCTCTTTTTGTATTTCTCTTTGTAGTTTGTACATATGTTAAGTAAGATTCAACAGAAGATAGAATGAAATAGAAAAAGATAAATAAGTTAGCTGGTAAGTTGAAAGAAAAATGTAAAGTAGTCTTTGAAAAGAGTTCTTATTAAGAACAACCAAATAAAGAATTAAATTAAATTACAAAAACGTGTTTCATTTTTCCTATTTTTTTTACGTGGTTCGGCCCACGACTATAACTGGCGCAGTCGAAAAAAAAGGCAGATTTTTATTAAAACCAAGTCTGCGAGTGTACAAACAATAAATATAAAATAATAAATATTTCCAGTTTATCGAAAAAAAAAAAAAAAAACGATAACTGTGTAGACAACGTTTAGTATAAATTAACTAACGCTTACAAAAGCAATTAAGTGGAAATAAAAAGTTGAAATTTTAATAGAAGTTGAATCTAAGAAAATATTTAAAGTGAAAGAATAAGAAAAACAAGTTCAAAAATAAAAAAAAAAAAAAAACGAAATCCTTAAACTACATACATACACATGTGCGAAAAAGCAACCACAGTAGCAAAGCAAATTGACGGGATCATCAATCAGGAAACAAACAAATAGGAGCGGACATCGAAGAACACCAAGAAAAAGTAACTGCAACACAGGTACAACAGCTATGAATATGATAGACTTAATAAATAATATAAGTAGTTATACCGGCTTACCCGAAGAATTAGATTTATTTATAAAACAAGTAAATTATATACACAATCATTTAAAAGATTTCGATGAATTGTCTAAAGGTTTTCTTGAACTAAAAATAAGGCAGAAAATTAAAGACCGCGCGAATTTAATCTTAATAAATAATAATAATCCCACCAAATGGGAGGAAATAAAATCAATTTTGAAAGAAAACTGTTCAATCGATGAAAGCATTGAAAATCTTATAAATAAAATAAAATTGGCTAAGTTCAAAAACACGGTTGAGCAGTTATATGACCATATTCTAAATCTTTTGACAAAGCTTAACATAAAATCCGGACTTGAAGATAACATTCCGGCTTGGTTTAATAGCGAACAGAACGAGGATATGGCCTTAAAACTGTTCATTAATAAACTCCCAAGTGAACCTAAACTTATCCTTCAAGCCAGGAATCCATCTAGATTTAGAGAAGCAAAGAAAATTTTAATTGATACAGACAATTTCCACAAAACCTATAATAATCCGAATCGATTCCTTTCCCAACCAAACAATAGTATGCCAATAGCACCAACATTTTATCCGAACATCCCCAATCAAAGCCCCAGATTTAGAAATATCAGAACAGAAACTTACCCAAATAGCTTTCGTCAAAGCACTCAATATCTGAATTCTCGCAATCCAGGATATTTTAACCAAAATAATTACGGAGATAATCAGGCCACTAGCTCTACATACTCAAAAAGAAATTTTTCCGGTAATAGTAGGTTAAATAATCCAAATAATGTTGCGCAAAGACCACAGTTTTCAGGGCATTCTAGAAGGGATCAGCAGAGAGAGATGGAAGTTGATCATATCCGGATAGAGGATCAAACTGTCAATCAAGATCCGCATGATTCGCGTTTCCAAAATTTTCAGTGGGGCACCTCCGATCTCTTCCCTTTGTAATAATAGAAACCAGATCAAGTCCAATCAAATTGCTAATTGATACAGGGGCGAGTACATCATTAATTAAGAAAGGCATTTTTCATAGATCCTTCAAAACGGACCTTGAAAAGCCATTATTACTTAGGTCAATAAACTCTAGCATTTCTGTTAAATCAAAGGTTACAATTCCACTCTTCAAGGAATTTAACAGACCATTAACTAAGATCGAAATGCTGGAGACTGAACTAAACTGTAATTTTGATGGAATTCTTGGATGTAATGTTCTAAAGCCATTACATGCAAAAATTGATCTAGAGAAATCGCAGTTAATTACAAATGAAGCTACTCTACCCCTAATTTTTAGCAATTCTGCCACTCAATCAACATTGGAAGAAATTAATCCTCTAATTAAAGACGAAATAGAAATCAATTTTGAAGAGCCAGATATTAATGAAATTACTAAAAAGCTTAGGTTTGAGAACCTTAATTCAGAAGAAATAAAATTTCTATCTGGCACTATTCGGAAGTTTAAGAAAGTTTTTTTTCTTGAAGGTGACAAATTAACGTCAGTCCCAAAATATTGTCATAAGATCCCTACAAAGAACGATATTCCTGTATATTCTAAGGCATATAGATATCCAGAGGCACATAGGAATGAAGTCAACCAACAAATATCAGAGATGCTTCGATCTGGAATTATCGTAAATTCGACAAGTCCGTATAATGCTCCAATTTGGATAGTCCCGAAAAAAATAGACAATTCTGGGGAGCAAAAATGGAGAATCGTTGTTGATTACAGAAAATTAAACGATGTAACAACAGACGATAGGTTTCCGATCCCAAATATTGAGGACATTCTTTCCAAACTTGGTAACGCCCAGTACTTCTCAACGCTTGACCTCGCTAAAGGATTTCACCAAATCCCTATTAGTCCGAATGATAGGCATAAAACTGCTTTTTCAACAGCGAGCGGGCATTATGAATTTACACGAATGCCTTTCGGGTTGAAAAACGCCCCAGCATCTTTTCAGCGAATAATAAACGAAATTCTTTCTGACTATATTAATAAAATCTGTGTTGTATATTTGGATGATATCCTTATATTTTCTACGTCACTTCAGGAACATATTGATTCCTTAAACAAAATTTTAAAACGACTTCTCGAATATAATTTAAAAGTTCAAATCAATAAATGTAATTTTTTAAAACATGAAACTGAATATCTGGGCCACATAATTTCAGGGGATGGTATAAGGCCCAACCCAAATAAAATTGAAATTATTAAGCAAATAAAAATACCCCAGACCACAAAACAAATAAAATCCTTTCTTGGCATAACAGGATTTTACAGAAAGTTCATTAGGGACTATTCTAAAATAGCCCTACCAATGACGAAATGTCTCAAAAAAGGAAACAAAATAAACACAAAAGATATGCAGTACATTGAGTCTTTTACTAAGCTTAAAAAACTTATATGTACTTGCCCAATCTTAATATATCCGAATTTTGAGAAAACGTTTACGCTTACGACTGATGCTAGCAATGCAGCTTTAGGGGCAGTTCTTTCACAGAATCATCACCCAATAGCATTCGCTTCGAGAACCTTAAATCGCCATGAAACTAACTATAGCGCTATAGAAAAAGAATTACTTTCTATAGTATGGGCCACTAAACATTTTAGGCCCTACTTGTTTGTTCATAATACAGACCGATCATCGTCCGTTAGTTTGGCTTAACTCGTTGAAAGAACCAAATTCAAAACTGCAAAGGTGGAAAATTAAATTAAACGAATTTGATTTTGAAATAGAATACATTAAGGGAAAAGAAAATACGGTCGCTGATTTCTTGAGCCGGATTGAAGTAAATTGTGTAGATAATGAAGAAGTTAGGTCCGACTTAGCTACAATTCATAGCGGCGAGGAAAATCTAAACGACCACATTTATATTACCGAAACACCTGTCAATATTTATAAACACCAATTGATCTTAGAGAGTAGACAATCTAATTCGCATACCACCAAGTTTTTATATAAAAAGAAAAGGAGAACCACAATAAGTCTAAGCAGTTACAATGAAGAGTTCATTTTGAACATCTTAAAGGGACTTTTCCCATTAAAGGGTACAGTTGGCCTGTATTGCAAGGACGACGATATGTTCATCAATTTCCAAAAAACAATAGTAAAGTACTTTTCAAACGCTCCGAACTTTAAAATGCTTAGATGTATTAAGTTTCTCAATGACATTACTTGTAAAGAAAAGCTTTTAGAACTCATAGAAAAAACTCACCTCGCGAAAAACCATAGAGGGATCGAAGAATGTTTTTTAGAGCTTAAAGACACATATTACTACCCCAATCTGAGACTCGAAGTTCATAAGTACATCAATAGCTGCATTTTCTGTAACATGAGCAAATACGACAGAAACCCTGTAAAGCCATTGTTGATGATCTCAGAGACACCTAACAAACCAAATGAAATAGTCCACATTGACATATGGTTTTTAAATAAACAAAATATGTTCTTGACATGCATTGACAAGCTTACGAAACATGCATCCATTCATCCCATAGCAGATAGGAATTCAATAACAATAGTCGAAATTTTAAAACACAGATTTGCAACCTTAGGTAAACCAGTAAAAATTATAGCAGACAACGAATTTAGGACAGCATATGTAAAAAACTTTTTAAACCATGAAAATATTCTATACCATTTTACCTCACCAAATACACACACAGGCAATTCTATTATAGAACGCTTCCACTTAACTCTTAATGAACATATTAGGCTTTTTAAACTCAATAAGGAAAATAAGGAAACTGACGACAAGACTCTAGTTTTTAAAGCGGTGGAATTATATAACGACACTATTCATTCAACAACAAGATATAAGCCTAATGACCTTCTTCATTCGGCTTTGAATGAAGCTGAATGGGAAGAGCTTAAGCAAAGAATCTCTGAAAAAAAAGAAAAAAGAATAAATAAGTTGAATGAAACACGTGCCGAACCCTCAGACTTCCAAAAACGAGAGCTTGTCAAGAACTTAGGTTTTCATAACATTAAACATCTACCACGCTACATAATAAAAGATGTAAGGGAGAAAGGAAGAACGTATTTTAAAGATAAAGATGGATACAAACGTGACAGACAAATAATCAAAAGAAAATATAAGTATCAGAAATCTATTAAAGACATAAAATTCGATTCGAAATTGACAGGTAGAGACTACACTAAAAGAAAAAAAAAACCAACAAAAAGAACAAATGCAAAAAGAACTAATCCGGCGTTTTGAACAAGCACAAACATAAAACAGTAATAAAATAAAATTTTGGTTTTAAGATTGTATATCTTTAATTTTCTGCTAATTTAAGAGTAATAAAAAACATATATGTAAATACATTGTACATAGAAACATTATCATACGCATCAAAAATAACATACATATGTGTACAATAGATAGTTTGTACAGTAGAGATAAATACAGATAAAACAAACATATTGCATATTCAATAAAAAAAAAAAAAAATAAATAAATAAATGTTAACCCTAACAAAATATTCAATAATAATAAACAAAACAAAATAATTTAGTTATAATACCACAAACATTGTAAAATATGAATAAACTATGTTGATATAAAACATTGAATTGAGAAATATGAAATAACACGCATACGCCTTAGTATACGAGTATTTATAAAACGATATGTATATAAAACTTTTTAATGATAAAAGCCCTACAAAAAGAGTATATATATTTGTAAACAATTATATTATAATATACATCTTAATTATGTATGTACATATGTACATATATCCACACGATAACAAAATGATAGCTACTAAATAATAAATAATACAAAAAAAAAAATCTTACATAATGTAATTTAGATCGACGACAAACTAAAATAATGCAAAAACAGATAAATTGAACATGAGTTCATCATACTTACCAACCGCAACATCATACAGTAATTGCACATCACCATCATACAAACTAACCTACACCAACATTACAGTATTATGGACATTCACGTTCTGCTCGTTCTGTCCATACAAGGGCCGGAGGAGTTACATACAACAAGATGTAACCATCTCCCATACTGTAGTTGACTGTACTTTTCCGCAAGAACAGCTCGATACAATACTTTCTACCAAGCACATATCGTGTTGCTAAGTGAAAGACCAGCGCCTTGTTTACAAGCCGCGATCATCAAAAGAGAAAAAGCCCGAATATGTATGTTGTGTTTTGTGTACATGAGTTGTCGCTAAGCTCCTATCCACGAAAACAAATATGAGTGCAAAGCGAACAGGTGGATAAGCGGTTGTTGCTGGACTCATTAGTCTGTTTTACGTTTCTCTTCGTTTATGTATTCTGTGTCTCTCTTTTTGTATTTCTCTTTGTAGTTTGTACATATGTTAAGTAAGATTTAACAGAAGATAGAATGAAATAGAAAAAGATAAATAAGTTAGCTGGTAAGTTGAAAGAAAAATGTAAAGTAGTCTTTGAAAAGAGTTCTTATTAAGAACAACCAAATAAAGAATTAAATTAAATTACAAAAACGTGTTTCATTTTTCCTATTTTTTTTACGTGGTTCGGCCCACGACTATAACTCTGGGGGGCCTTTCCCACTAGCATTGCGGAAGCAAATCAACTCTGATTTCGGTTTGTTGATTTTTATGCCCCATGTGCTGTAATAATCGTTTATGAGTTTGATGTGCTTTTCAAGGTGTTGAAGCGCCACCGTTGGGTGTTCATGGCTGGTGTAAGCTATAGTGTCATCTGCATATAGCAATCCTGTAGAAGCTAGATTTCCTTCGGAGAAGGTGTGTGGAAAGTCGTGAAGAAATATGTTATAAAGAGGTGGGCCCAATATAGAACCCTGAGGGACACCACTGTCACAAGCACTGATATCTGATTTGGTACCCTGGATCTGTACGAAAAATTGTCTATTATTTAAGAAACTGAAGAGTAGGTTAATAATATGTGGGGGTAAATTGATAGCCGCTAGTTTCGTTAGAAGACCATCTCTCCATACACTATCGAAAGCTTTCTCGATGTCTAGTGAACACGCCACGGTACAACGTTTTTCTCTTAGATTCAGGGTGACGTCGTTGTGAATTTTGAGTAGTGCGTGCACCGTGGAATGACCTCTACGGAATCCAAATTGGAAGTCCGGTATTGGATTGATAGGGTTTTAGAAAGGAGAGCTCATATTCGCCAACATTATCCTCTCCAGAATCTTGCCTATATTGGAGAGCAGGGAAATGGGTCTAAAATTATCTATGTCATGTACATTTGGTTTTTTTATGATAGGAATAATTTTGGCGATTTTCCATACGTCAGGGAAGTAACCATTGTTTATGCAATGGTTGAAAAGTACCGTCAGAAAACTTATGGCCGAAGTAGATAATTTTTTGATCATAAAGTTCGTTACCCCGTCAGGGCCAGCTGATTTTTTAGGCTTAAGAATGTTGATAATGCAAGAGACTTCTTCTATGTCAGTATAGAGATTTGCAACTACAGGACGAAAAGCTGTATTTGTTGAGTTAAAGTGAAAAATGTGTTGTGGTATTGAATGCTTAATCACCCTCGCTGACTGTTTAACATTTTCGGTTAAGGCTTGATTAAATCTAGGGGTCTTTTCTTTGTAGACCTCCTTGAAATGGGTTTCAAATGCTTTGACAATATTTAGTTCATCAGTGAAGTTAACATTGTTGACCGTGACTTTTCCACAGCAGAACTGTTTTTTTTCCCCACCATTTTAAAAACTTCTTTGAAAGCCCTAGGACCAGGGTTGATTTTGGAAAGTCTTTCGCTGAATTGTCTGTTAAGCCAAACTCTTATTCTATCCTGAATAATTTTGTTTAGTAGCGAAATTCTTATAGAGGGGGCTAACTCTATTGTATTGGGAATGAAATATATTTTTTAATCTTCTTTGCCATTGGTGTTTTGTTTTATAGAGGAGCTCAATATCTCTGGGGATGTTCTTATATTTTTTAAAGGAGGTTCTTACCAGTGCCGAGTGCCTTTCTATTGTTCCGTGGAGAGCTTCATTAAAGCGACCAATGTAGCTATCGATTTGCGAGTTGGAGAGGCACTGAAATTGAGGGGGTTGGACATTTAAAAGTAGTAAGTCTAGGTCTTCCCTGAAGGCTTCCCAGTCAGTGTCCTTAAATGACCTCGAGGGAGATGTATCCTGGGTGCATAAATTAGCTTCCTCTATATGAATATTAAGCATAAGAGGGAAGTGGTCTGAAAATGAAGGAAGTGTATTCACGGAGAAATTCTGATCAATATGGTTCAGCAGGTGATTTGAAACTAGAAAGTGGTCCAGAAATGATGAGCTCCTCGGGAAGGTTGGAGTATGCGAGGTGATATTAGATAAAGAGGGGTTTTGAGAATGTAGCCAGGCTTCCACAGTTCTGCCGTTTAGGTTCAGCATGGAATCTCCCCATCGGGGACTTTTCGCATTTAAGTCACCGCCGATGATGGCCCCATCAAATGAATTGGCAAGTGAGTCGAACTTGGATAATTCAGCAGCCATGGTGCTGGTAGGACTGTTTGATGGAAAGTAGACTGACCCCAGGAGAATTTTGTTTATAGAGTTATTTATTTTGATATTGATGCTTATGAAGATACTTGGGAACTGGGAAGGAGCCCATTCTACAATATCGTATTTAATGTTTTTTCTCACCGCAATGGCAACACCCTGAAGTTGGTCATTCCGAAGAAAGTTAAAGTCATCTATACAGACCTTGTGATGACTATTTAGGTGTGTTTCTTGGATAAATGCAAAATGTGCGTCACTTCGTTGGAGGATCTTAGAGAGCTCCAACCTACGAGAATGATTTATTAAGGACGAAATGTTAAATTGAAGGATCTTTAATGGCATTATATATCACTAACTATTAACTGGTTGACCAGTTCCAAGAAAGCCACCCTTTTTTAGGCAACAGATGCGAAGTTATCCAGATTGGCCATAAACCTTTCAATTTTTCCTATAAGTGCATTCATTTCCACTCCAAAGAGATCCTTAGACAGATCCAGGAATTTGGTAATTACGCTAGTGCTGTGTTTTGGTTTAGAGGGGAGGTTCCGGTTGTAGGGCGAGGTGTTAACTTCATTAGATGCAGGTATCTTATTGAAATGACTTGCGAAGGTTACACCGGGAGTGACTACATTCCCGTTTGAAATAAAGTTCGAGAACACTCTGTCGTTGCTCCTTCTTTCTTTTGCATCCCTTAGGATGCTTTTTCTTTTCAGATCATAATCCTTGTATGCACTGCACCCTCTGAAGTTTGCAGTATGGTTTTCCCCGCAGTTCACACAAACCGCCTTGCTCCCCTCTACCATAACTACAGGGCAGCCACCCGGCTCATGTCTGTTGTTGCACTTAACACAGTTATAGTTGTTTGCACAATTTTTTGCAAGATGGCCAAACTGTTGACAACGCCTGCACTGTAGTGCACCTCTGTTGCCTCTGGGTTTTTCCCACTGAATTTTTGTATTGAAAAGATATTTTACCTTTAGAAGTTCCTCGGAACTGGTCCCCGGGAGGAGTCGAACTAAAAAAAGATTGTATACCAATTTGTCCCTTTTGGAGCGAAGGGTCTCAAATCTGGATACTTTGTCTACGTTTTGCACTATGTTTCGCAACTCCTCCAGGATCTCAGTCTCTGGAAAGTCGGACGTTAAGCCCCTTAAGATAACGTTCGTGGTGCGGTCCTCCTTCATAGTGAAGGAGTACGCCTGCACCTCGTCGGAATTTCTGAGGATTTCCATCAGCTTCCGATGGGCTCCACTGTTGTCTACATATAATATACTAGTATTTCCTCTATTTATCACTTTATAAGAAAATTTAGCCTCAATTCCTTTCAGGTCTGATATAAATTTACGTATATTTATATTCTTCATAATTATAGGAGGGCAGTACTTACCCCTTACAAGCTTGGATTGTCCCTCTGAATTGGTGTTAGTTATGTTGTATTCTGCTGCATTGCTGGAATCCTTGTCTGGTCGTTGGGTGTTGGGTTTGCTGGTGTCTGAGGTGGCGTCAATGGAGGATTGCTGCTCCGGTTGTTTGGTTGGGTGAATTATTAAATTGCTCAGTATTTCAAACTTATTTTCGTTGTTGGTGATTGATGATGTGTCCATTGAGGTGTGATGGTTTTCGGTTGCAGTGTGCCGCCTGTCAGGTATAAGCCAACCTTTATTGGATTGGTCAGCAGGAGCACGTGGGTGCGATTCGTTGCACTCGACTGCAATGGTGTTGGGAAGGTGCGGTGTATCCGCACTTGGTTCAGCATTAGCTTTGCTAAGTGTGAGGAGATGTTGTGCTGCAGCCGCTCTTCTTGGGCTGTTAATAATGTTTGGCACATATTTAAACCTGCCAGCGCCTTTGTTCTTGTGTGTGATTTCAGCCCTTCTTGGACTGGCTGAGTTAATTGCTGCGTATTTAGAGCTGCTTGCTCTTTCGTCATTGGGTAAGTTTGCATTGCTCATTTTACGGCATTTTGGAGTCCCTTCCGGTGTAAAAGAGCGATGGTGCATTGTGTGGTCTGCGCCACGAGGTGAGACTGGATTAAAATCCAGTTTTAACCTACACAGATGTGCACATCCACACTTTAGTGCATGTGGATTAGAAAGCCAATTGTTGTGCGAGTTATATCCCGATTTTATTTTTAAGAAAAAGAAACCAGAACTTTATGTAAAATTAATTTTTAATTAGATCAAATTTAAACTTTGGAATACCAATGAAATAAAAGCGTGTGCCTTCGCCGGCTGTCAACTCCAAAAAAAACGAGCTTTTTGTTTGTTTATTTATTCGTCGTTCTTAATTATGGTTTGTGAAAAGAAAAAAAACTATTGATCTAAAGGGTGGGTTAGTAATGTGGGGAAGATGAAAAGAGCAAGAGGTAGCGTAAGAACAACAACAAGTTGAATTCAAGAATTTACCTTACAACATAAGCATACCTATACTATTGTGTGGAGTATATTTGTATTTCATTTCACTGCCATAAGCGAATGGGTTATGCGTATGTGTGTTGTTTTCGCAGAAATGATTTGTGCTTATAGAAATTGCTTCAAGGGAAAAGGAAATGTGACCGGAGTTTCGTTTTTAGGGTTTCGAACGTAACCTACCCATATGGTAATAAGGAATTTTTATAAGTTCGTTTTGAACTCTAAAATGTTTGTCACGATAAAAACATCAAGAACTATTATACAGTAGAATCTCGAAAAGATGAACGAATAAAAAACCGGCCCTGTTCATCTTTTTGAGTACCTATAGGTACTTAATTTACGTAGGTAGGTACTTAGTTTTGGTTGAGATGTCTTTCAACACTTTGCACTTTTATTTTAAATTTACAAACTTTACTCGGCCTTTAACTGGTGGCATCTTTTCTCTATATAAATTCACTTCACAATGGTATGCAAACAAACGAAATGAAATGCAAAAATGCAAAATCAAGCAGAAAAGAACAGTTTTCCAAAGAATGACGGTTATATGAATCTACTAGGAATAACTAAAATACGAATAAGGAAGAAAAACAAATTTGTGGGTAGAGCGTTCATCTATTCAAGTATCCAAAAATCAACCCGTTCATCTTTTACAATACTGTAGATTAACTCGAAAAAAAAAAATTCTAAAAAATATGTAAGGTAGGTGACCCAAATAAGGCCCAGCGCCTAATAAGGTCCTGTCCTCCCAAATCATAAAAAAACGTTAACCAATTGGAATAAGTTTATATTTGTGTTTATGGGCACACATCAGAGGAACTAAAACCATAAAAAAAATGTTCTGTCGCAAACGTGCGCCTATCGCAAGAAGTTGGTAAATGTGGATGCACGCTCCCTTTACAGCTACATACTGTAAATGCATTTTCACTGCATAAAGGGTTTTTTTGTTATCTTGGCAGTACATACAGTATTGTGCAAAATATTTGCAAGTTTTTTTTTCTCTGATGTTTTGTTAGCTAATAAACTCCCTTATTTTGTCCATATCAAAAAGGTGTGAGGAATAATAAGAAACAATTTAGCTATAATACTTTGTATTGTACCAAATACCTACATATTAAAAAAAAATAATTGCATGTGTTCGTTTTTTTTTTATTTGTTATAAAACATCAACTGTATATGTTAGGGATTTATTTGCTTTCTTTTAAATAATAAACTCAACGTAAGTACTTTCAACTCAGTATTTCATTCGAATTCTGCCTTTTTTTAGAGTAGTTAAAATACAAAATCACTGTAGGTATTTGAAAAAAAATTGAAAATGCTTTGCACAATACTGTAGGAGGAGCTCTTTATATGGAATAGAATACCCCCTTATTCTTTCTTAATCAAATAAAATTTAACCATCGGTCCACCACGTCCTCATCGTGGTTCTGGTGAAACAGAGAGTGGGTCAAACATAAAAATTGGATCAGAAATCAGAAGCTAGAGGCCTAGAAAGGTAAATAACATTACCGCCAGAAGGACTATGAAAATCAGTTGTGACATATGATGCAAATAATATGTACATACATATGTACATACATAAGTGTAGGAATATGAAAACAAGATAATAATTTATTCGTATCGTACAGAAACATACGAGTTCACCAACCGAATAACCTGAAAACAATTTAATAAAAGGAAAAAGGGATACATACACTCAGAATAATGTCCTATCTCAGCAACATCGTTTTGGTTGTGTAGATAAGAATCTGAGCGTAATCTATTTCTGTCCTGCAAGCTATATTTCCGAGTAAGCTTTCTTCTAAACACAAACCAATTCGAAACTTTAAAAATCAAAATTCTTGTCTTATGCCAGAACTACATCGGAACAAAAGTGATAAAAAGTAGAAGTGTGCACACACTGAAAGCTCACTCAATTCCAACTGACCAACAGCGCCATTAACGGATGAAATTGTTATTTGTTTGACATTTGAAAGCTCCAGGAAATGTATTTCTCCGCAACCATGCACATTTATTCGTTAATAGTGGATGAATAATAAAAAGGAAAATTGGTTTCAAGCCTAAAATTCTAAAAAAATGTACGGGAATAATAAAATCGGTATTTGCTTTCGTGAATATACGTCTAAAATCATCTTTTAAATTCATCGGAAATCAGCTGGTATGCAAAAAAGTGAATAAGCGCCATCTATGTTCGAGCATTTTATACGAAATCCAATTATAACTACTTGAATTGGTTTATGTATTTGGTTGGAAGAACTATTGGAAAGCTTTTGTGCAACATCACCGCGGCGAAAGCTAGGGTATGCTCTAGCTTTAGCCGCGGTGAGTTTTATTCATTTGAGAGGAAATGATACAGATGTGCCTGCGATGGAAGAGTACAACCTATTGTTTTGACTTCGTTGTACTTTTTATCACTTTTGTTCCGATGTAGTTCTGGCTTTATACACAATCCACACACACATCATATTCTTAACAGCGCCACAGAAATTGCGAGGAAACCTGCAAACAATTTGTATGCCCTTCTTGTCATTAAAGTTTAAAAGAAAAGTGCAAAGTGTTGAAAGACATCTTAACCAAAATTAAGTACCTACTTAAAATTAAGTACCTATGTAGGTACTCAAAAAGATAAAAATTTCGAAAAGATGAACAGGGCCGGTTTTTTAATCGTTCATCTTTCCGAGATTCTACTGTATAATAGTTCTTGATGATTTATCGTGACAAACATTTTAGAGTTCAAAACGAACTTATAAAAATTCCTTATTACCATATGGGTAGGTTACGTTCGAAAACCTAAAAACGAAACTCCGGTCACATTTCCTTTTCCCTTGAAGCAATTTCTATAAGCACAAATCATTTCTGCGAAAAAAACACACATACGCATAACCCATTCGCTTATGGCAGTGAAATGAAATACAAATATACTCCACTCAATAGTATACGTATGCTTATGTTGTAAAGTTCTTGAATTCAACTTGTTGTTGTTCTTACGCTACTTCTTGCTCTTTTCATCTTCCCCACATTCTAACCCACCCTTTAGATCAATAGCTTTTTTTCTTTTCACAAACCATAATTAAGAACGACGAATAAATAAACAAACAAAAAGCTCGTTTTCAGATATTTTCTCATTTTGTGGCAACTTCTGTCAGACGATTCGAGCGCCACCTATATTTGAAAACGTGATTTAATGTATGAATAGTTTTATAGTTTTAACCATTACAAACTTCACTTGCTTTTTAGCTTTTAAATGTTCTTGTAACGATTTATCTTTAAAGAATTGAATTACTTTTTTATAATTTATATTTTTCCTTACATTTCATTAATTTGATCATAATAAATATTAACATTGTTACGGACTTGTTTTGTGTATGGAACTAACTGCTTCGGAAGGCTAAATTTGGTGACCCCGACGTGATCGGCAAGGATTACGATCATAACCTGTAAAATCACATTGCACACGTTAAAAAGCCTCCAAGAAGCATGAGTCTTAATGATTCACTTCCATCCGGGTCGAAGCCCCAAACTGACGAAACAAGCAAAGAGGACCATAAAAATCTAGGCGATAAAAACTCGACCAACGAAAACACCAACGCTGATATTATGGCCACGGTGAATGACATCAAGTTGCAGACATTTTGGAAGGCACGACCCGATCTTTGGTTCCTTCAAGTGGAAGCAAAATTCAGATCAAAGAGCATCAAAAGCGACAATACCAAATTCGATACCATTATAAGTTCTCTAGACTCGGATGTGCTCCTGTATGTGTCAGACATTATACGGGGACCACCCAAAATCGATAAGTACGAGTTTCTTAAGCAAAACCTAATCAAACGCTTGTCTGATTCTAGGGAAAAACAGCTGCACAAACTTCTTACCGATCTCGAGTTAGCGGACAAAAAACCAACACAACTCCTCAGAGAAATGAAAGAATTAGCAGCTGGAGCCGTTAGCGATGAATTTTTATATTCATTATGGATAAATAGAATGCCAATGAGTGTTCGTGGGCTACTATCTGTTTCCGGGAAGTCCGACCTAAATACACTGGCCGAAGTCGCAGATAAAATTATGGAGAACACCACCAATGGATACGTAATGGCCACCAGCTCAAATGATGCTCACAAGCAATCAACAGCTGATCATCTGGAGCGAAGAATTGAGAATTTGGAAAGGACGATGAAGACATTTATGCAAGAAACAAAAGTCTCAATAAGCGATATACAATCCAACAATCGCAAATTCCGTCCACGCTCACGATCTAGAACACCAGGAAAACAACAAATGTGTTTCTATCATAGGAAATATGGAGCTGAAGCACATCGTTGCGTCGCTCCGTGCACATTCGCCAATACACATCCGGAAAACTAGACCAGCTGTCGTCTACCGAGGCGATGGGCGACAGCAGCGACAACTTTACACCATCTCGAGAGCTTCGTCTCCATATAAATGACAAAAAAACCCACATCAAATTTCTCATTGATTCCGGCTCAATCATGTCAGTTCTGCCCCGCACATACGTGTCAGGCAAACTCGAACCCAGCTCTTATAAGCTTTTTGCTGCCAACAACTCTGTCATCAACACGTACGGAAACAAAATCTTGCTTATCGATCTTGGACTCCGTCGTATTTTTAAATGGTCATTTCTTGTTGCTGACGTCGCTTCGCCTATCATTGGAGCTGATTTTTTAGTTCAGTTCGGTTTAGTAGTAGATCTAAGAAAAAGAAGACTCCTGGACTCGAATACTTCAATGGTCACACAAGGACAACTGCAACAAGCAAACATCTTTGGTATATCTACCGTCGACCAACAAAAGGATTTCAACGGCATTCTCAATGAGTTCATCAGTATTACCAAACCACAAACATCTCTACGTTCACAGTCCAAATGCCCAGTTTTCCATCACATAATCACCATGGGACAACCTGTTGCAAATCGTCCTAGAAAGCTCTCTGGCGAGAAACTCGCTGCTGCTAAGGCTGAAATAGAATACCTCATGGAACAGGGAATTATTCGGCCATCTAGTAGCCCCTGGGCTAGCCCGATTCATTTAGTGAGGAAGAAAACCGACGATTGGAGAACATGTGGTGATTTCAGAAGACTGAACGCCCAAACGGTACCTGATAGATATCCACCTCCATTTATAGCAGACTTTTTCGAAAAACTTCATGGAAGAACCATTTTCTCTACCTTGGATCTTTTAAGAGCATATCATCAGATACCTATGCACCCAGATGATATCGAAAAGACTGCGGTGACAACGCCATTTGGCTTATTTGAGTATCTCTTCATGCCTTTCGGGCTTAAAAACGCCACACAGACTTGCCAGCGATTCATTGATTCTATATTCCGGGACTTAGACTATGTGTTCTGCTACATAGATGACATATTTATAATGTCCGAATCACCCGAGCAACATCAAATTCATGTGAGGACAGTGCTACAGAGACTCAAAGACAACAGTCTAACAATTAACCCAGCCAAATGCAGTCTAGGCCAAACTGAGGTAAATTTCCTTGGTTATCACATCAGCCCGAAAGGATATCAACCACCTGAGGAACGTGTTACCGCCATTCGAGAATTTCCAAAACCTGAAACTGTCGCAGAGCTTCGCCGTTTTCTCGGAATGCTTAATTATTACCGACGATGCATTCCATATTCGGCTAAACTTCAAGCTCCTCTTAACCAGTATCTACAAAAATCAATAAAAAATGACAAAACAAAAATTATTTGGACACCTTCAGCAAACCAAGCTTTCAACGACTGCAGAGATAGCATTGCCAATGCAACACTTGCATCTTTCATCTCACCATCCGCACCTATGACATTAACAACAGATGCATCGGATGTAGCACTGGGTGCTGCCTTAGAACAATTGCAGGACAACGTTTGGAAACCCGTTGGATTCTTTTCGCGAAAACTTAGTGCAGCAGAAAAGAATTACAGCACATACGATCGGGAACTTTTGGCCATATTCGCAGCTAGTAAACATTTTCAGCACATCTTGGAGAGTCGACAGTTTATAATAAGAACTGATCACAAGCCACTGATTTACGCTTTTTTACAACGACCAGAAAAGGCATCTCCCAGGCAACTTAGACAGCTAGATTTTTTATCCCAACTTTCAACCGAAATAATTCATGTCAGCGGCGATAAGAACACTGTTGCAGACGCGCTTTCACGAATTCATACCATCTCGATGCCAACACAGCTCAGCCCTGAAACGATCCAAGAGGAGCAACAAAGAGACGATGAACTCGAAACTATTCTGAATAGCCAAACGTCACTCAAGTTGCAGAAGCTAAACATCAACGACGCCAGCCTGTATTGTGACACTTCAACCGGATTCATTCGCCCTTACATCCCAACTTGCCTACGCAGACTAGCTTTCAACGCGGTTCACGGATTATCACATCCGAGTGGTCGAATAACAAGCCGACACCCTCAAAGAAAAATACGTTTGGCCAAACATACGCAAAAATGCTTTAGAGTGGGCCAGAGAATGCATTCCCTGTCAACGTGCAAAGATTCACAGACACAGCAAATTAATCCCGAATAAAATTGATGTACCTGATCACAGATTTACACACATACACCTTGATATAATCCACATGACTGAGGTAAGAGGATTTAAATATTGCCTGACTATAATAGACAGATTTTCCAGATTTCCAATGGCGATTCCACTGAAAGACATATCAGCATCTACAGTAGCATCAGCCTTTTACAACGATTGGATTTGTCTCTTCGGCGCACCGGTTCTAATCACTACAGATCAGGGCTCACAATTTGAGAGCGCTCTTTTCTCTGCCCTCGCCAACACTATAAGTGCCAGACGCATACGAACCACACCATACCACCCAGCATCTAACGGCATGGTCGAGAGATGGCACAGGACCTTAAAGGCAGCATTAATGTGCAATCCAGCAATTCCATGGGTAGACTTGCTTCCTACGGTTCTATTAGGACTTCGCACGTCGTATAAAGAAGACATCAAGGCATCGCCTGCAGAAATGATATTCGGCACTACACTCCGCATTCCCGGCGACTTTTTCGTAAATCAGGACAGTCCGGCAAATCCAGAAATTTTCATCGAGAAGCACAGAGAATTCATGCGCGCAATCCGCCCAACTCCTGCAGCACACCACATAAATAAGAGGATATTTGTGCACAAGAATCTCTATGACTGCACACATGTGTTTCTAAGACTTGATGAAGTTCGGCCACCGTTGAAACCACCATTTTCTGGACCACATCAAGTGAAGAAAAGATTAGGTGACCGAAGATTTGTTATCATTGTGAACGGCGACGAAAAGACTATCTCTGTTGATCGATTGAAACCAGCTTTCATCACTTTAAATGATTTACCACCAGAAGAGTCAACAAAAAATCTGAAAACATACTCAAGAATAAAAAAAATAGTGACATTTGCCAACGAGACTGACAGGTCTCTGGAGGGGGAGTAGATGTGGCAACTTCTGTCAGACGATTCGAGCGCCACCTATATTTGAAAACGTGATTTAATGTATGAATAGTTTTATAGTTTTAACCATTACAAACTTCACTTGCTTTTTAGCTTTTAAATGTTCTTGTAACGATTTATCTTTAAAGAATTGAATTACTTTTTTATAATTTATATTTTTCCTTACATTTCATTAATTTGATCATAATAAATATTAACATTGTTACGGACTTGTTTTGTGTATGGAACTAACTGCTTCGGAAGGCTAAAATTTTGGTACAACTATCGGCATCTAGTGAGGTAACCTGCAAACGTCCTTGTCATTACTATAGGATATAAATACAATGGTTATATTATATCTATTTCACTCTTTCCCTATGAGAATTTGAAGTACACTAAAAACAAATTTTTTACCAAATACACTAACAGCCTGTTAGTTAAAAATTCAATAAATGGGGTTGGTGAAACAGAATTCTATTTAATGCGTAGATATATTTTAACGCTCTGTTAGCTAAAACCACTTTTTGCAAATGTTGGTGAAACCGGGCATAACACTTTTAATATTTTAAATGAAATATTTAACAATTTTAATTTAAACTACTTAAGATTGAATTAACAGCTGCTGCGGAGATTCCAGTGGTTCATCGATCTTTATCAGTTCCTGCGCGCCGATCAGATGTGCAGTCAGTGTTGTTTGTCTTGGAGGCGATCTCGTCAATTTGTTTGAGAAATTTAATGCATATACTTCTTCAACATACCTTTTCCACTGACATGCAAATCGACCACTTCAGTTGGCTCCTGCGCTTGTCTACCTGTAATCCACTGCATATTTAATTGACAGTGCTTATCTCTGAGACCCAACTCCTCAATCATGGCGGCATCCAATATGGATATTGAGGATCCTTCGTCGAAGAGAGCGTAGGTGTCAATGGATTTATATGGTCCATACAGCGTGACCGGTAAAACACGGAAGAGCAGTTTCTCGTTCTCGATGGCGGCTTCTTTTGTAGCTAGAACACTATTGGCAGAACTACTGGGAGCTTCTTGGATGGCATTGTTTGCAGCTGGACATTTTTGTGAATCGATTTTCTTGGCTTGTTCTTCATGTAGCAGCTTATGATGTCGTCGCTGGCAACCGTCGGTGGAACAAAGACCTTTGACATAGCATTCACGCGTAGCATGTCCCTTTCTCAGGCACGTAAAACACAGACCATGACGCTTTAAAATTGACCACCGTTCTTGAACAGTTGCTCGGATGAAATCCTTGCATTCGCTGGTTTTATGCTGACTTTGGCATAAAGAACATTTGCTGCCTGCGCTGTCCTGAATCGAACAGACTAACTTAGCGACTTCACACAGCCAATCACTGAAATGCACAATAGTTGGGTAAGGATAAATTTGAGATGCGTACCTTGCCCATTCACGTGGTGTTGTCCGTTGACTGATTGCAAAAACGCCGACAAATTTCTTGTTTTTGTTGAGAACGGAATAAGATGAACCATGTTGCTCTCGCTTATCGGTGCTATCTCACGTACTTGACTCAGCTGACTACCAATGAGTTGTTCTAGACGACCATATCGAAAACGTAGTTATTCCATTATATTTCCAACGTTGTCTGGGTGGATTAGAAGGGACCTCACGATCTCTTTCGCTTCACCCTGAAGACATTTCTGCAACCTCTGATTATTTTGAAGATTGGAATAATTGTAGGCGGCGGTAGATTGCACAAATGTCCCGTAAAATAGCGGCCAATCATCGGGGTTCCCAGAAAACATTGGAAGATCCTGGATTTTGCGTGGTACCATAGTGTACATACCTGAATTCAGCTGAGTTGAGCTATGCGGCGATGGCTGCGTATATATATTCGGCATCTGAATGTGTATGTATGTGTATGTGGTGGCTGAGTACTTGTAAGCGACGGCAATGCGGTATATGTCGGGACAGTTATCACTGGCTGTGCAACTGTACGACTACAGTTAATTTGCCTCAGCTGGAGGTCAAATGGGTCGGTTGCAACTGGAAACTGTAGTGACGTTTGCTGACGCATCGGTGCCGTTGCATATTCTGACCTGTGGATGGAGACGGCTGGCAAGTGAGACACAGACCGTGCTTGAAGGGCCATCTTCAGAGTGCTGCACTGCAAATCGCTGTTTCTAAGCATCACCTGCATGCTCTTGAGCTGACTTTCTAAACCGGCAATTTGCTCTTATAGAGCCTGAATAGAAATTTGCTCCAATTGTGGTGAGTCAGCTGTGACATTTGTCGATGTGCTTCTCAAATTATGTATTGCTGCGGCGGAGGTTTCAATGCGAATTGCTGTCGAAGTTGGGGCGATAGGATCTGACAAAGGTCTTACTATTTCAGCGGCGGCAGTGCCTGAACTTGAAAAAGACCATTCCTGCATCGCACTGGTGATGGCAGCAGGAGTCCCGCAAAAGGGAGAAGTCTCGATGGGAGAAAAGATCGGCAGAGATGAATTTTGTGCTGAGGAGGCAGGAACAGCACTGGTTGTGGTGCAAGTCGTTGTTGTCGAGGCATCCATGTTCTGAAAACGTGGATTTCGGCGCGGCGGCGCGCGACTTGTCATGTGCTGACTTTCTTGGCGATATGCGCAGTTTATGTGCACGTAATAAAATAATTCCTTTCGGCGGCGTGCGCAATTTAAGTGCGCTAAATAAAGAAAATTCTTTTCGGCGGCGTGCGCAGTTTATGTGCGCGTAATAAAAGAATTCCTTTCGGCGGCGTGCGCAATTTAAGTGCGCTAAATAAAGGAAATTCTATTCGGCGGCGTGTGCAGTTTATTTGCACTAAATAAAAGAGATTCTTTTCGGCAGCATGCGCAGTTTATGTGGGAGTAAAATAAAAAGAATTTCTTTTCGACGGCATGCGCAATTTAAGTGCGCGAAATAAAGATGTTCCGGAATCCAGAGAAAGTCGAAATTAATAGTTTACACGAAGAAACGTGAAACAATAGTATTTATTTCTATAAAGAATAAGTTAAAGTACATAAAGTTAATAATCATATTATAAGAAAAACTTACCGCGGTTTGCACTTCCTTCTACTTTGGATTCCAGAAACAAAAAGAAAGTATAAATGGTGGCAAACTGACAGATGAAAAGGAAATGCAAACCGGGCTTTCGTTACAAATAGAATAGGCTAGGTGGCGTAGTTGTAGCAAAGTAGGTTTTCGAGGTGTTGCCAGCAAAATTATAAATATATCGAAGTTAGTTTGTCACACCCTCTGTGAATATTCTCGTTTCATTTCACTTCAAAAACAAAACACAAATAAAATATTATGACATGACTCTGGAAGAATCTGCAAACGAAATAGCGATTCACATTCCCATGGACGAAAATCAATGTATACGAGTTGTTAAAACGCATAGTCTAAATATGTTTACCTACACACAATTCATTGTCCACTAAGGTCAATCAACTGCATATGTTTACGAACACATAAATCATTGTCAACTGAGGTTGTTCAACCGCAAAGCATAATTGCATTATCAGCTGAGGTTGTACAACTCAGAGTACTTACGATCAAATTGCATCGTTCGCATTCTTGTTATTTTTAATTATTCTTGTTTATTATGCTTATTTAACAGTTTTGTTGTGTCTTCAACCCAGAAGTAAATTTGTAGAGTAAGCGAATTTAGCCTTAAGTATTGATTGTAAATTGAGTATAAATAACCAGCTCCACAAATGCCACCGCCGGGCCAACCTGGTGGCAAAGATGATCCACTAAGGAAAGGGCTGAGTGGTGCAGGTAATAGATGGTACCTGTGATACCTCGAAAAGGGCTTTGCACCTGAAGCAGCAAGACAGAAGGCGGAAGAGCATAGGGCTAAGCCCGACTTAACCAACACAACTGTCATCAAGAGAGGGAGTGAATCCATCACTCCTTTGGCGAGCAACCAACAAAAGCGCCGCAAAACAGAGGCAGCTACAGCACGGCCGAGGGCTAAGCCCACTAAGGCATTTAAATCACAGGCAGGCAAAAGCTATGCCATTGCAGTAACGGCAGAACGGATTGCGGTACTTCCAAAAAAGTACCCGCAGGAAATGCTTGGTGCCGAGGATCTAAAGATTCTGGAGGACGCTTTACTAGCGGAAATGGTGCGTGGATGGGAGCATAAGCTCAAATTTCTCGGTGTCCATTTTAGACATGGGATGCTCCTAATTGAGTGCGAGACAAGTCGCTCAGCTGAATGGCTAAAATTGGCAGTCCCCACACTGGAAAACTGGAAGGGAGTGGAACTCACCGCGTGCTGCGAGACTGATATTCCGAAGGCCCACACCATTACAATGTTTCTGCCAAGGAGCGCAGGTCAGGAGCCTGCTACCTCTATTGCGTTCTTGGCAGCCCAAAATGAAGGCCTCAACACACAGGCATGGAGAATCCTTCACTGTCGCGACGAGGGTGCTGGGCAGGTACTTGCACTCGGAATCGACCAGGAGTCGTTTTAACTGGTCGTTAAAAGCGGTGGCTCATTGAGCTATCGTTTCGGCAGAGTAGCGGTGCACGGTCTCAAGAGACCTAAAGAGATCACTGGAGTGACTGTCCAGCCTCCCCCGGCTTCGCAAGAAACCAGACCTATAGCGGAGTCTACAAACCAGCTACAGGCAGTAGTACCTGTCCCTCCTCTGGAACAGATCAACCAAGTAGTGGACGAGGAAATGATTAGCAGGTCAACATCTCCGGAGGGCTCGCTTCTGGATGTAGACGCGGATGTGGAGGTTCTCAATAGAACAGCTATCCACCTTTCCCTGGTGCCTTCAACTGAAGAGGAAGATTTTCTGCTACCTGAGGAAGGGGCGCCTGCCCCAATAGAGAAATAGCTTGATGTCCTCCGCCAGCAAAATACACATCGCCCATCCTGGCTATCACAGCTGACGCTGCCTTAGCGTGATGGATGTTTACCTCTCAACACCTTGGGCTTGTACTAATTCAGGAGCCATGGATCTGGAAGGGGCTTATTAGAGGACTTTCTTGTAAGGGTGCAGAGGTAATTTGGGATATGAGGGTAACCAAACCTAGAGCTTGCATCTTAGTCAGGAATAAATTTAATCCCATTTTACTTTTAGAATTTGCCACAAAGGACACTGTACCCATCCAGCTCACTCTAAGAACTAATCTGGCTAAGCGTAACGGTGACTGGCAGAGCTACAAGACGGTACTCACCAATTGCAACAAAGAAATAAGAAAGGCGAAAAGAGACAGCTGCCAGACTTCATAAGGCACTTTCTAAAACAGGCGGAATCTCAACGTCTCAAAAAAGCCCAGATGGCAGCTTCACGGAGAATGAAGAACAGAGGGCACTTTTGCTCCTCGAAACTCACTTTCCTGGAAGCTCACTCCGCGTAGGAACCGTGGGAGTTAACCACGCTATTAGACCACGTAGAGTTGACTGGGAGCTTGCTTCCACTATCTGCTCTAAAAGTAGGTTGGAATGGGCCATCAAAACCTTTCAACCGTTCAAATCACCTGGTGTAGATGGAGTTTTCCAAGCACTCCTTCAGGAGGGAAAAGAGGAACTCCTGCCACTCCTAGAGAAAATAACTAGAAGTAGCCTTGCATTGGGCTATGTACCGAGTCAGTGGAGTAGGGCAAAGGTGGTCTTTATACCAAAAGTGGGGAAAAAGGACCCAATGCAGCCTAAGTCCTATTGTCCAATCAGTCTCACATCTTTTCTTCTGAAGACCATGGAAAAGGTTGTCGATAACTATATAAGGGAGGAGTTTCTCTACAGATCCCCCTTACATCACTCTCAGCATGCGTATAGAGCGGGCAGATCAACAGAGACTGCTCTATATCAACTAAATACTATAATCCAAAGTGCACTGGACACTAAGGAGACTGTACTCTGCGCTTTTCTAGACATTGAAGGAGCCTTTGATAACACTTCTCATGAAGCGGTTGGACGCTCCTTGAGCAGGAATGGCGTTAACGACACTACCGTAAGATGGGTACGTGAGCTACTGAGCACAAGATCGGTGGAAACTTGCACGACACTACACACCATCAAAATAAATACCACTAAGGGTTGCCCGCAGGGGGGAGTACTATCACCGCTGCTCTGGAGTCTCGTCGTGGACGAACTCCTGGAAAAACTGACCAACCTCGGCATAGACTGTCAAGCTTACGCTGATGACATTGCACTAATCGCTAGAGGGAAATACGAGGAAACCTTATGTGATATAATACAAAAAGGGCTTAGAGTGACAAAAGAATAGTGCAATATAGCGGGACTGAACATCAATCCGGCCAAGGCAACGCTAGTACCCTTCACAACAAAGAGGAAGCTTCCACGCATGAAGACTATTACCCTCTCAGGATCAGTCATCACTCCTGTGCTAGAAGTCAAATACCTAGGAGTGTACCTTGACAGTAAACTGAACTGGAAGAAGCACACAGAAGGGGTTACCAAGAAAGCGACTCGTGCACTCATGATATGTAAAAGCATAGCCGGCAAATCATGGGGCTGTCGACCTCATATTCTCAGATGGATGTATATTAGTATGGTGAGACCTATGATCACCTATGGGGCAATAGCATGGGCAAAAGAACCAGTCTGACAACTACGAGAAATACACTAAATAAAGTGCAGAGATTAGCATGTGTATGCATGACGGGTGCAATGAGAACCTGTCCAACTGCAGCACTGGAGGTGTTATTGGAGCTTACTCCATTGCATCTGGTAGTGAATGAAACCGCAAATAGGAAGTTTCTAAGAATGGCCAAAGAAGGAATAGGAAAAGGAAAATGCATCAGCCATAAAGACCATAATGCAATGGCTAATAAGCTTCCCCTTCTAGCCCTTCCTAGAGACGACGGGATTACAAAATTCAGCTGGGAGAAAAACTTTCACATCAAACTCAGCAACAAGAAAGACTGGAGCAATGAATCTAGAATCTATGCGCTGAGTCCGTCACCATTAAATGGTACACGGATGGTTCAAGAACTGAGGAAGGAACGGGGGCAGGTGTGTTTTGGCCCGGAACTAAACTATGCGAACCCATGGGCAGCTACACCAGCATTTTTCTAGCTGAAATCTGTGCTATCGACTAAGCTCTACAATAGTTGCGACATTGCAATAATGTCAGATAGCCATGCAGCTATCAAGGCAATGGGGGCCCAGATCATCAAATCTAGAATTGTCTGGGAATGCCTAGATAAACTAAATAGACTGGGTGAACGAAACAACGTCACCATATACTGGGTACCAGGACACCTGGGGATAGAAGGTAATGAAGAGGCGGACAAACTTGCCAGGAAAGGGGCTGCCACGCCATTTGTGGGTCCGAAACCCTTCTGCGGAATAGGTGAACACACAATAAAAGAGGAGCTCCGATCACTGGAGAAGACAAACAGGGCTAAGTCCTGGACAAAAACTCAGGGTCTAAGACAGGCAAAGAAACTGCTCGGTAATTACAACCTGAAGAGATTCGAAGCTTGCATCAGCCTTGGCAAAAACAAACTCCGCATCCTGACTGCGTTCTTTACTGGGCATTGTAAACTCAGGGGACATCTCAGGAAGCTAGGTCTATGAGATGAAGACTCATTCAGATTTTGCGATGAGTCCAGTGAAACTCCAGAACACATACTGGTGGAATGTGGGGCATTAACCCAGAAAAGATTCAAGTGCTTGGGTAAATACAGCAGAGGATCTACCACTCATAGCACCCAATCTCCTGCTGCGATTTCTCAGGGAAATTGGGTCTGGATGAGGTGCTGTGACCTATGGAACTCTCACCTGGGCTAGGTGTGAGCGAAGCTCTCTCTAACCGATTCCAATAGGAATAATGACAAGAGGGATGTTTTCTTCGTCTAGGACTTGTAGGGGGCACAATAGATCTTAAGGTCGCGGTGCATCTCACCCTTCAATAATAATAATAATAATAACCATCAATTTAATAAATCGTGTGTGAATCGTAATAGAACAGTGAACCAAGACTTTGAATTTATTCTCAAGTGAGTCTGCTTGAGACCTGTGTTTTCAGCGATAACCGTATATTCGATACAAGAATCGACATATACATATCACCAACAAGTCTAGGTTTATGCACCTACGACTTTTCCTTTGAACCAGGTTGGATAAAAGAATCCATCCTCAAACATTTGGCGACCGTGACAGGACGTCAGTATTTGCTTCCCCCCACCAGTGCAGTGGTAAGGAGCATTTAGTGACTGTCGATTTTAAAAACAGCGTGACCAGGGCTATACACTGGGATTTTCGTTCGCGAAAATTAAGTTCGATAGCGTAGACCAGGGCTATATACTGGAACTTTAATTCGGGATTATTTAAATTAATAGCATATACCAAGGCTTACACTGGTATCAACCTAACCTAACGCGAAACCTTGAAGAGATATAATAAACGATGGCACAGGATTTAGAAGCCTATGCGACTCAACAGGAGGAAGTAGGCGAGGAGATCATCCGAATAAGCCGTAACTATGGCAAGAATAGCGAGGATCGGAAGACGGTACCCTACCTTACAGAGAGACTTAAGGTCCTGAATAGGAAATGGGAAGATTTCGACCAATTGAACTCCGTTATCCTGAATCAATTTTCGACACAGCTGGATCACACTTATTTCGAGAAGGGTTACTACGAGGCAGTGCGGAGGGTTGTAGATCGCATGCGGAGTGATCTCTCGCATCGCCTTAAAGACCCTAAATCCATGGATACAGTGCCAGGGGATAAGGGAGATCTCTCAAAGCAGGGAGAACTAAAGGCTCAAGGCGCAATCCCAAAGAAACAAATAAATAGTAGCGTTAACTGAGGACTTAGCAACCAACTCAGTTGGTGCAGACCACGCATCAGGGGGCTCTCGCCATCAAAGATACCATTGGGTGATGCAGCTTATCAGACAATCATTAGCTAAGAGCAAGGAAAAGAATCAAGCGGAACATTTTTACCGTATTCAAATTCGGACGCTGGAACAAAATTGGGAAGATGTCACCTCGATGCACCACAATTTAGAAGATGACCTAACTCATTCGGATATACGAGAATATTTCGAAATGCAGGAATGTGTTACTGCAGCACTGTTGGCAGTTTACGGGGAGTTGGAAACGGCATCTACAAGACTGGAAACTCATCAAACCACGATCAAAATGCCCAAGGTTGAGTTACCAAAGTTTGACGGTAACTCCAGTGGCAGCAGTTCAGCGATCTATACACCGAAACGATTCACCGCCAAAGAATGTCGGATGGGCAAAAAATGTGGTTTCTTAAATCCAGTCTTACGGGGGAGGCTGAAAAACTGGTGCGCCACTTCACCGTATCAGGAGCCAACTACTCATCGGCATGGAAGATTATAACCGAGCGCTACGATAACCCTCGATTATTGGTTTCATCATGGATATCAAAAATGCTATCACACCCGAATGCTCAAGCTGGAAATGCCAGATCGATCCGTAGTCTACACGACACTGTACAAGAGTGTTTGCTAGGACTAAAGGGTCTGAAGGTGGAGACAACGGCATGGGATCCAATCTTGCTACATCTGTTCCTTAAGAAATTAGACAAGGATACACACACCCTTTACGAACAATCGCTGGAGCACCCCCGGAAGGTGCCGTCATTCCAGAAGTTTCTCGAATTCCTAGAGGATCGTTTTCAGGCCGTTGAAGCATTAGGGGTTAAGGGAAGACCGGAAGAAAGTGGATCCCATAAACAAGGATTTAAAACATTATCAGCAGTGGCGTCCCATCAAGTTGGCTGCGTAGTATGTAAAAATATTCATCCAATTTACAAATGCAAACAGTTCTTGGACCTAACTCCATCACGTCGATTGAACATCGTGAAACAGAACAATCTGTGCATCAATTGCCTGCGACCGGGGCACTTTGCGAGCAATTGCAATTTCCGTAGTTGTTCAAAGTGTAAGAAAAGACATAACACGATGTTACATGTGGGCACAGATACTAATCAGCTTTCAAAAATAAGGTCCGTAACAGATAAGACCGACGCATCTTCAACAAGCCGAACAACTGAAACAACAAGGGAACCGGAGACAGCTGTAAGTGCACTGCTCAACAACAAAAAACATACACTTGTCCTTTTAGGAACTGCAAGAGTAAAACTAATTGGGCCTAACGAAAAGAATCTTGGATTCTGGCTCGCAGATAAATATAATCAGTCAACGCATTATGGATAAACTCGGCCTGACTGCCATGAAGGATGCCTTGTCCATTGAAGGAATTGGCCAAGGTAAGCAACAAGCTACACAAGGAGTCAATATAGAGCTTCAGTCTCGAGTAAGCTCATATTCGACTAGGATCGAGGCTTTCGTACTGCAGAATATTATATCATATCAGCCATCTGAAACATTGGATACAACATCATGGGAGATACCCGCTAATATCCCTCTCGCTGATCCCAAATTCAACCGCCCAGACAAAATTGACGTCTTGCTGGGGGCAGAATTCTACCATCAGCTTCTGGTAGTCGGTCAAATACGTTTAGCGAAGGATCTACCAATACTTCAGAATACGTTATTTGGTTGGATCATAGCAGGCAAGGTAGGCAGATCAATGGCCGCGGCTGTAACCTGCGCAGTAGGCACTGAAGAAGAATCACTGAATCATATTATGGAAAAATTTTGGTGCCAAGAAGAGGATCAGGGCAGCCAAGAAGAACTGACAACAGCAGATAAGCAATGTGAAGCCTATTTTGAAAAAACAGTGCAAATGGAGCCGTCTGGAAGGTTTATTGTGAGCTTGCCTTTTTCAGCCGAACCATCAAGAATTGGAAAATCGAGGGATATTGCACTACGTGGGTTCATGTCAACCGAGCGAAAACTCAGCCAAAATCCCGAACTGAAGAAGATGTACGTCGAATGGATGGAAGAATATCTCCGACTTGGTCATATGGAAGATATTGACTATAAAAACTTATAATTTCCGCATTATTTTTTGCCACATCACGGCGTATGCAAACCTGATAGTACTACCACCAAGCTTCGGGTAGTATTCGACGCATCAGCGAAATTATCTGCAAACATCTCCCTAAATGAGCTACTGTGGGCAGGACCGACATTACAAGATGAACTGTTTTCGATCCTGTTAAGATCCCGAATTCCGCGATTTGTGTTCACTGCGGATATCGAAAAAATGTATCGGCAGATACTGATGCGAGAGGACGATCGAAATTTTCAACTTATATTCTGGCGAAACGATCCAAAATTCGATCTAAAGTGTTATCGTCTTCGTACAGTTACATATGGTACCACATCCGCACCATATTTGGCAACAAAGTGTCTACAACAGTTGTCTACCCAAAATACACACCGGTACCCACTAGGATCCAAGGTTTTGGCACAAGATTTTTACATGGATGACGTGCTGACAGGGTCCAACAGCCTGCAAGAAGCAGTTGAAATTCAACAACAGCTAATAAAAATGTTGGAACCAGCTGGCTTTCATCTTCGGGAATTGTGCAGCAACGCTCCACAGCTACTTAAAAACCTTTCAATTGAGGATCAAGCAATGCTGTCGGAAATTTCGGATAAGGAAACTAAGCAAGTCAAAACCTTGGGACTCATATGGTCACCAAAAATAGATAAATTTACAATAAAATCGTCCATAATCGAGGATCAACGAATAACCAAAAGGACGGCATTATCGGATATTGCTCACATATTTGATCCATTGGGACTCATAAGCCCAATTACCATCATGGCAAAACTATTTATGCAGGAATTGTGGAAATTAAATTTAGACTGGGATGCGTCGCTTACGATGGAGCTACATACTACTTGGCATAGCTTTCGAAAGCACGTTAGCTTAATCAAGGACATTCAAATACCCAGGCACGTTTATTCTGGAAAGATCCCCAAGAACATCGAATTGCATGCATTTGCAGATGCATCAGGAAGAGACTTTGGAGCGATCGATTTTCACCGATGGAACTATCAACGTTCAGTTGTTATGTGCTAAATCACGAGTAGCACCTATTAAACAAGAAGGGTCAGCGGCAAACCCTACAATTATACCTCGCCTTGAACTATGTGCAGCCAAGCTAGCAACCGAGTTAGCACATCGATTAGAAGGAGACTTAAAAATGGGATCATTATCTTGTTTTTTCTGGACGGATTCAGAAATCGTATTAGCTTGGCTTAATTCTCAACTATCTTCATACCACAATTACATTGCCAATCGAGTAGCTTTTATCCAGAAACTTAGTTCACCGAATTAATGGCGTCATGTACCATCAAAGCAAAATCCAGCAGATATAGTATCCAGAGGATTATCACCGCACAAATTAAAACAAAGCACCATGTGGTTTTATGGACCACTATATCTATACGGCCCAGAAAACACTTGGCCTGGAAAACAGTCGAAAGGAGGGACAGATTTAGAGAAAAAGAGGTCTAACGTTTCACTGGCAGCTACGGAAAAGTGGGATCCAATACTCGATTCAATAGACTATCGTAATTCCCTAATAAGACTGCAACGTATAACAGCGTATGCAATGAGATTCATATCTAATACTCGCAAGAACCGGGATATGGAAGGAGGTACAGGTAAATAAATTTAAAATTTCAATCAACAATGTCACATACTTCATGGACCGCCTTTCCACCATAGAGTTAGATTCTGCACTAACAATGATCATCAGGCACGTTCAACACCAAGGATTCGAGCAGGAGCTAAAAGAGCTGATTAAATTTAGAACGGTGAACAATAATAGTCCGTTGAGCAGCCTGGCGCCTTTCCTGGATGAATCAAGGATTATTCGAGTAGGAGGACGGCTGCAATCATCTTAGTTAGATTTTGACGAAAAAAACACCCTATGGTTCTACCTTGTGCAAATAAATTAACGAAACTATTACCAACCAATTTGCATGTCAAAAACCTGCATGTCGGCGCGCAAGGTTTATTGGCAATTGCACGACAGAGATATTGGCCCATAAGGGGGAAAACCTTAACACGCTCAGTTGTACAAAATTGTGTTCGTTTCTTTAGAGCCAAACCAAAGTTAATGAGTCAGATTATGGGGAACCTTCCAGCTCAGCGAATTCAACCTGCTAGACCATTTTGCAATGCAGGAGTCGACTTTTTTGGACGAGTATGGATCCATTATAGAGTCAGAGGGAAGCAACCCAGAAAGGCGTATGTGGCTGTGTTTTGCTGCTTTTCAACGAAGGCCACCCATTTTGAAATTGTCAGCGATCTAACAACGGAGGCCTACATAGGAGCACTCAAGAGATTTGTTGGACGAAGGGGAAATTGTCAAAACTTGTATTGCGATAATGCTACAAATTTTGTAGGTGCAAGGAATCAACTCCAAGAAAACGGACTAGCAATTTACGACGAGACATCAGTGGGAAAGATTACCACGTTCTGCAATACAAAAAACATGCAATTCCACTTTATACCACCAAGAGCCCCACACTTTGGTGGCTTGTGGGAAGCAGCGATGAAGTCGGCCAAACATTTCCTCAAACGAAACTTAGAGTCATCAAATCTGACATACGAAGAGTTAGAAATGCTTATGATTGAGATAGAAGCCATTTTAAATTCCAAGCCACTTACTCCTCTGTCATCGGACCCTAATGACATGGCTGCCTTAACACCTGGACATTTTCTGATTGGTGAACCGTTAGTTAATATCACCAAGGCTCCAGTGCAGACAACGGAATTCAGGCTTGAGAAACGATGGACAACTATAACAGCGTTGAAAAACCAATTTTGGCAACGGTGGTCGTGCGAATACTTGAACGAACTGCAGCACAGATATAAATGGAAGCAAGACAATCGACAAATCAAGGAAGGATTGTTGATTATAATCAAGGAAGACAATCTACCTCCTCTCCAATGGCCGCTGGGCAGGATATCAAAGGTTATCAAGGGCAGCGACAATCTAGTACGAGTAGTCGAAGTCAAAACTGCTTCAGGCGTATTCAAAAGAGCAATACACCGGTTAGCACCCTTGCCAATGGAAGAGACGGCATCGGAAGAATACAGTTCCCAGCTTCATCCAGAGGATGGCAAAACAGATAATGGCGGAAGCAATCCAAATAGAAATGTTCCTCGCCAACCCGACACCCAGCGCTGCAACGAAGAATCTCCGAGGAAACGACCACGATTATCTGTTAGCTCGGCTATCACAACTGTATTGTTAGTGCTGATGGCACTACCTACTATCCTCGGGTCACCTATCGAGTTACTCCCGTTAACATCGCAACCTGGCATATATTTGGAGAATTTGGGAACTGAAGGTATATAGCTTGCATAAATACTTATCTGAATTACATACAATTACATGAATTACATACACTTATATGAATTACATACACTTATATGAATTACATACACTTATACACACATTTGCTATATACCTACTACAAAACTGTTAACAACTTAATGATCTCATGTTCATATCTTTAGTCTTTAAAATAAATCACAGAAGTTCACAAGTGATTGTTTTTTTTCTCCCCGCGCTTGACAGTTGGTCCCAACATTGGTTATGGGTCCAGGATTCTTTTAATCGGTCAATTAATATCGTTTACAGTTTTCAAGTAGTTTTTCAAGTTGTCATAATGAGTTCCGCGCTCTATCAAATTGATAAATTGGACGACACCAATTACGATGGTTGGAGAGTCATGACAAAGTCGGTGTTAGTGCACTTGGAACTCTGGGGTTATGTATCAGGAGCAAACGCAGTTCCTGAATCACCAACGGAACTAGCGAAATGGAAAGTGAAGGACGAAAAGGCAACCCTGTTCTTGTGTATTAAGCCCAACCAGCTACTGCATATTAAGAATTCCAGTACATCCAAGGACGCATGGGAAAGGTTAGTTCAAGTGCATTCTCCGAGTGGGCCAGCGCGGAAGGTCACTATTTTCAAATCGCTATTAAATTTAAAAATGTGCGAGGGGTCATCCATGAGTGAACATCTAAACAAATTTTTCGATTTGTTCGAAAAATTAGCAGAGCTCGATATAAAACTGCAAGATGAGTTACTTGCAATATTAATGCTCTCAAGCTTACCAAAAAGTTTTGATAATTTTGTCATAGCCATGGAATCGCGGGATGCTCTACCCAGCACTACTGTACTGAAAAGAAAATTGTTGGAAGATGAAAAGAGACGAGACGGAGACTGTAAAAGGGACGAACAACATGAAACTGCTTACTTCGCCAGAAAACAACAAAAATCATGCAAAAAGACCAATATCAAGTGCTACAAATGCCAAAAGATGGGACACTATGCCGCCTCGTGTCGATCGGGATCGGGAACCACAAACAAGCAGAATATTAACATATGTATGGTGACAGAACGTAGCTGTGCTATGCTGAATATATCGTCACATACATACGCTGGACTTAACGGCTCAACCTGGATTTTCGACAGTGGGTCTACTTGCCATATGTGCTGCGACGAGTCATTATTTCAATGCATGTAAACCCACAAAGAACGCATCGAGCTAGCAGGGGGCAGCTGTATATTTTCTGAAGGTGTCGGTGTCGTTTGCATTGAAACACACACAAGTAAGATTACTCTACATAATGTTCTATTTGTTCCCCAGTTAAAGGCGAATTTTTTGTCCATGAGCAAAATAACGGAGAGCAAATGCAGAGTAGAATTCAACAAAGGTTGTGCGAATATTCGAACGGCAAAAGGAGCGGTGGTAATGCGAGCGAAGAAAATGGGTGATTTATTTATATACTACTCAAGAATCGAACGATGTGCAATGGCGGTAAATAATGAAAGCATAGGTATATTTAGCGTATTACTTTATTAAATTTAAAAAAAGATTATTACAGAGGAATTTTTGTTTTATTGAAATTACACAGGAATTTTATTTATTTGAAATTACACGAGCATTGAAAATACATTTTTGTTTTTTTGCTTTAAAAAATGCGTCCGTTACGTTCGGCGTTAAAATCTGAGTGACAATTTTTTATCGAAAAAGTATTTACCCAAAATGAATGCGTTCAAGCATGGAAAATGTGTTCGTAAAAAATGAATGTGTTTAAGTGAATTTTACTGATTAAAAAAAATTAAATGTTTTAATTGATTCGGCTACAGTACCCCCCGCCTAGACGAAAGTCAACGTTCACAGATATTTATCAGGAAATCGTACGTGTCGCCCAGATCGAGTGACTTTCGTCGATGATTGCTCCGTCGTAGAAGTAGCCGGTTCGTTTGATGTTGGCTTAGGTTTCGCTGTTTCTTCTCTCGTGATATTTGGCTGTGCTGGTACTGCATTCGTTGTTCCTTCGTCTGCCGGCAGATATGCAGGCTTTAGTCGGTCGATGGTGACGTTAGACTCACGACTCGGCAGTCGTAGACGGAAGTATTTTAGTGTTCGCTCGAGCACCTCGAATGGTACACTATACGGATGCGTTAGGCTCGGGCGGATAGAATCATCTCGAAGAAATACGTGTGTTGCTGTGTGTAAATCACCATGAACGAAGTATTTTGGATTGCAATGCCACGCCGTTGTTGTTGGACGAATGTCGCTCATGGCATTTCGCAAGTCGATGACTGTTTGCGCAGCCGTTTTGTTTGATGGCTGCTCATCGAAGAATTCGCCAGGTATGCGGAGCGTTGTACCGAAAACGAGTTCGGCCGGTGATGCTTTCAAATCGTCTTTATATGTTGAGCGAAGGCCGAGTAGAATCATCGGTAAATGCATAGCCCATCTTTCGGTATTATGACATAGAATCGCTGCCTTAAGTGTTCGGTGCCATCTTTCGATTAGTCCGTTCGACTGCGGATGGTATGCAGTCGTTTTTAAATGGCGAGTACCCAAAGTTCGCATGAGTTCATCAAAGAGTGTTGATTCGAATTGGCTGCCTTGATCAGATGTAATGATCTTTGGCACACCGTATTTCGAAATCCAGCCGGAAATGAGTGCCTTTGCGACTGTCGGAGCTGTCATGTCGCGAATCGGTATGGCTTCCGGCCATCGGGTGAAGCGGTCGATAATTGTTAAACAGTAGCGGTTTTCATCGGATGGTGGAAATAGTCCAACCAAATCAATGTTAATATGGCAAAATCTTTCGGATGGTGTGTCGAATTTCTGCAATGACGAATGCGTGTGTCGATTAATTTTCGCACGTTGACATTTTAGACAGCTTCGAACAAATTTTGCGATGTCGGATTGGATGCCAGGCCAAACGAATCGTTTGGTCATCAGTTTGGCCGTGGCACGTTTTCCAGGGTGCGATATATCGTGAATTGCCCGGATGAATTAGTTTCGTAATTTCTTTGTTACGAAAGGTCGGATGGCATCAGTTGAGTAGTCGCAAATGATTCGTTTGGAACTACCTGGAACGATAAAGAGTTTTAATTTAATCGATTTTTCACTTTTACCTTCAGTCAAAATTTTCTGCAACTCCTGGTCGATTTTTTGATCGTCTGACAAAATTTCGTAGTCAATTTCAGCGGTTGAGTGCAGACTTTCGATCCGTGATAGTAAGTCGGCTGTTACATTCTCGGCTCCCTTGACGTGTCGGATGTCGGTAGTAGTCTGACCGATGTAATCGAGCTGGCGTGCTTGTCGATCGTTTGCCTTTTCAGGTTTTTGAGCGAAGGCAAAGGTGAGAGGTTTATGATCGGTGTAGATGTAGCATCTTCTTCCTTGCAGCATGAACTTAAAATGTTTGACGGCTAAATACATCGCTGTGAGTTCGCGATCATACGTGCTGTAGCGAAGTTGCGCCTTGTCGAACTTTTTTGGAAAACAACCAAGTGGTTGCAGCGCTTTATCGACGACTTGGTGTAAAACTGCGCCTGCAGCGATGTCAGAAGCGTCGACAAAAAGAGAAAGCTCTGCAGTTTTTGAAGGATGAGCAAGTAAAACAGCGTTGGACAAGTCGAGTTTGCATCTCTGAAATGCATTTCTCGCTTCGTCTGTCCAGGTCAGCAGCGTTCGGTCGTTCTTTTTATTTCCGGGGATCATCTCGAGTAATTTAGCTTGCGTTGCGATAGCGTTTGGTAAGAACTTGCGGTAAAAATTAAGCATTGCCAGAAAACTCTTTAGCTGCTTGATCATCGTTGGAAGTGGAAAATTTTGTATCGCCTCAACTTTGTCAGGTAGCGGCAAAAGTCCATCAGATGACACGTGATGTCCAAGAAATTGGATTTCTCGCCTACCAAACTGGCACTTTGCAACGTTTATCGCCAAGCAGTATTTCTTAAGTCGCTCGAAAATGATCCGGAGGTGTTCGTGGTGTTCTTCAGGCGTTGTCGATGCGATGCACAAATCATCAATGTACGCGAATACGAAATCGAGACCGCGGCAAACTTCGTGTATTAAGCGTTGAAAAGTTTGCGCGGCGTTGCGCAGGCCAAAAGTCATGAATTTAAATTCGAACAATCCGAATGGCGTTGTGATCGCAGTTTTCTCGATGTCATCCTCGGCAACTGGAACTTGATGGAATGCTTTTTGGAAGTCGATCTTGGAGAAAATGGTCTTACCTTGCAAATTACAAGCGAAATCGTTCAAATAAGGAATAGGGTAACGATCTGGAACTGTGATAGCGTTCAACGCCCGATAATCGCCGCACGGACGCCATGAACCATCTGCTTTCCTCACCATATGAAGAGGACTTGCCCAACAACTGCTTGACGGTCGACAATTTCCGGCTTTCATAAAAATTTCGAATTCCTTTCGGGCTGCTTCCAGTCTTTCGGGATTCAGTCGTCGAGGTCGAGTATAAACAGGCTGTCCGGTTGTGAGAATTCGATGTACGACTGCGGTTGAGATTGCGCTTCCAGGCGGTGGCAGTTTCGTGATTTGTTTGAATTCTCTGAGAAGGTCAGCATAAATCGAATTCAAACAGAACGTTTTGTATTCGGTTGTCTCGTTGACAGTGATGCGCATACAATTTGAATTCAGGCCAGTGAGTGGATCAATCATTTTGTTTTCCTTAAGATCGATCAATAGTCCGTAGTTAGTAATAAAATCTGCACCGATGATTGGCGTTGTCACATCAGCAATTATAAACGTCCACACGAAGTCGCGTCGCAATCCGAGGTTTATCTTCAGTGTGGTTTCGCCGTAGGTTTTAATTTCAGATCCGTTTGCTGCGAACAGTTTAATTTTCGATGTTTTGCAGTTACCCGTGGACCGACTGAATGGCATGACTGATACGTCGGCTCCAGTATCAATAAAAAAACCGATGTTCGTAAATTTGTCGTGTATCTTAAGTCGGTTAACGGATTTGGATTCAGGCTGTTCGTGACCTGAATCCGACACGGGCTGCTGGCTTCAATCATTTTTTGTTTGGCTGGCGTCCGTACCGAATTGGCACGGCTTGCGGCAATGCTTCGCATCGGTGCCAAATTTCCAATGGTACCAGCAATTCGAATGTTCAGTACGGGATTTTGAGCGCTCACGGGATCGGCTGGGTTCACGTGACTTGCTGCGATGGCGGTTGGCGCTCGTTTCTGCAAATTTACGTTCGAGCTCTGCAATTTGGTTGCTTAATTTTTTGAGCATATTTATTTCGTTTAGCTCCGCTGGTGTTATTTTAGCTGGAATTGCTGGCGTCGATGGCTGCGAAGTGGTTTGACGAATGTTGCGATCGCCGCACGTAAACGAATTGATTCTACGAGGGCATCAGCTGCGACGAGTCGGTCTTTTATTGGCGATTCCTTCATCTGAATTACAGCCGCGTGAGCCATTTCAGGCAAACGTGCAGCCCAGAGATCGATTAGTGCGGTGTCAGTTAAAGAGTCGGAAGCTAGGCTCTTTAATTTTTGGTAGAACTGACTCGGTTTCATGTCACCAAGTTGCATCTCGATAATGGCTTCTCGAAACCTTTTTTGCTGGGAGTCGGAATAAAAAGCAAAAATAATAGGTTTGATAAGGTTGTATTTACCTGTCGCCGGAACTGTGCCGATCTCAGTTTGTATCGTACCGAGGTCATTGAGTGGAACCTGCGCCATCACCGAACAATATTTTTTATAATCACTGATTACGTTACTTGCCTCAAACCAAAGTTCTAAGCTTGTAAAATAAAGTTTAACATTGTGTACGTGGTCAATTAGCCTTGGCATCGGCATCCGCGGAATTGATGCATTTGCATTTAGTTCGGTTTCGCCGATCGAACCGTTTTTGTCACCGTCAGAATTTATTTCGGATTTATCGCACTTAGTTTTTCGGCTGTCACTTTATCACGGTTTGCAAAAATGACGGAACTCTCAAACTTCTTTTTCGAAACGCACTGTAATTCGCAGTTTGAGAGTCGCGCGCGTCACTATATTTAACGTTTCTGTATACCGTTGGTTTTGTGTACAAAAATACAGCGACCGGCTGCGGAGCACCAGCGCTTCGCGGGGAAAATGACTCACTGTGTGCAAAAATACAGCGACCGGCTGTGGAGCACCAGCGCTTCGCGGGGAAAATGACTCCCTTTTATTTCCTCCCGTTTTAACGCGATTGGATGGCGATGTGCACTTCACTTACGGATTTCTTTCGTTTAAAGCGTATTAATTTTTTTGATTCCTGGTACTTCCTCACGACGATCACGTCGTTGGTCACCACTTTTAGCGTTTACTTTATTAAATTTAAAAAAAGATTATTACAGAGGAATTTTTGTTTTATTGAAATTACACAGGAATTTTATTTATTTGAAATTACACGAGCATTGAAAATACATTTTTGTTTTTTTGCTTTAAAAAATGCGTCCGTTACGTTCGGTGTGATTTTCAACATTTGCTATAACCACAATTTCTGGCAGCCCTACAAAGACTGTCTTAGACTTTACAAAAAATCCATCAGGAAGGCCAAGAAGCAATCCTGGATGGACTACTGTCAATCCATTGACACCATTAAGGAGTCTGCTCGACTGAGTAAGATCCTGTCCAAAGAACACTCCTCCCCGTCTCTTCTCAAAAAGGCGGATGGTGGATGGACAGACTCAACTGCGGAATCCCTAGAGATGTTAATGAACACTCACTTTCCTGGTTGCAAAGATTACAGTACGGCAGCCCTCCGTGACTGCAGTTCTTCCGCACCATGGAACACTATCAAAACCATAGTCACCGAGGAAATAACCTTTTGGGCTATTAACAGCTTCTCCCCATATAAATCCCCTGGACTTGATGGCATTATACCCATTATGCTACAGAAGGTGCACGACCTAGCAATTCCGTGGCTAGTCCCTATTTTTAGAGGATGTTTTTTCCTCAACTATGTCCCACAGTCGTGGAGGCGTATCCGTGTGGTTTTCATCCCAAAAGTCGGCAGACGAGGTCATGAATCTGCGAAGGATTTTAGACCTATCAGCCTCACGTCTTTCGTGCTAAAAACCCTGGAACGAATCCTCGATACCCATATACGGAAGGTTCTACAAGAATCTCCTCTATCCAAATCTCAGCATGCATACCTTAAAGGTAGATCCACAGAGACAGCTCTCCACGAGGTAGTGCGTACAATAGAACACACCATCCACTATAAGGACTACACTCTAGCTACCTTCTTAGACATAGAAGGAGCCTTTAACAACGTACACACTGATTCAATTCAACAATCTCTAGCTGAACTAGGCGTAGAGGGGTTCATTGGCCAATGGATAGTATCCATGCTAAAAACCAGAATTATTCAGTCATCCCTAGGAAACAGCAATCTAACCAAATTTGTAAGCAGAGGAACGCCTCAGGGTGGTGTTATCTCGCCTCTACTATGGTTAATGGTCATGAACAAGATCTTAGTGCGTCTAGACAACGATGGGGTCAAGGCGGTAGCGTACGCGGATGATGTAGTAATTTTGGTATCAGGAAAGTTTCCCTCTGTGATAAGCGAAGTCATGGAGAATGCTTTGAAGAAAGTTAGCTCCTGGGCGGCGAGCTGCGGCCTCGGGGTTAATCCAAGCAAAACTGAAATGATACTTTTTACCACAAAAACCAAAGTACAAACTTTTGATCTTCCCAAACTAAACGGTCAGACACTCTCACTATCTTCCAGTGCTAAGTATTTGGGCATTGTCCTTGACTCTAAACTTAGCTGGAAGAAGAATATTGAGCTACGGGTCAGGAAAGCATGCATAGCCTTCTACGCCTGCAACAAAACATTCGGAAAAAACTGGGGATTGGAGCCTAAGATGACATTATGGATGTATACAGCCGTTGTACGTCCAATTCTCACATACGGTTCTTTAGTGTGGTGGCCCGCCCTAAGCAAAAAGTACAATATCAACCGAATCAGAAGAGTCCAAAGAACGGCAAGCTTAGGCATCACAGGTGCAATTAGGTCATGCCCAACTGATGCTCTCTCTGTGCTTTTGCACCTTCTGCCACTCGATCTTCATACGAAAAGCACTGCACTATGCAGTGCAGTCAGACTCAAAGAATCCAAGTGCTGGACTGCTAAGACGTATGGTCACAGTAAAATCCTGGATACACTACCATATGGCCTGGTTGTGTCTCCTACAGATTATATTATCCCCAATCTTAACTTCAAGAAACCCTTCGCCGCAACCTTCCCAAGTAGAGAAGAATGGAAGCGAGGGAGAGTGGTGACAGGCTTTGATACAACGGTATTCACCGATGGGTCAAAGATGGACTGCGGTGTGGGTGCGGGAGTTTTCTCGGAAAAGCTCGGCATATCTAAGTCCTACCGTCTTCCAAATTTCGCTAGCGTCTTCCAAGCGGAAGTACTGGCGATCCTCGAAGCCTGTCGCAACCTAATAAATGACCCAACACCCAAACATAATATCGCTATTATTACGGATAGCCAAGCCGCAATTAAAGCCATAATTTCGGCAACCACCTCTTCGAAATTAGTAGATCGCTGCCAGGAACAGCTCAGCCGCCTGTGCAACCAGGCTAGAGTCACGCTTCTCTGGGTTCCAGGACATAGCGCCATTGATGGTAACGAGAGAGCCGACGAACTTGCCAGGCGAGGATCAGCCCTTAACAGCTCACTAGCGGAAAACGTTCATATTCCCATAGGTGCTGTTAAGGGCAATATACTCTCACACTTCTTAAAATTAGCCGGTCTCAGGTGGACCAGTCTGACAAACTGTGTCATATCCAGAAAGTTATGGCCAAATTACAACAGGTCTAAAACAAACGAACTGCTACTAAGAACACGCGTAGACATCGCTAGAGTGGTGGCAGTCAGTACAGGACACTGGCCAATAGGAGACCATGCAGCCAAACTATCGATCCCTCACAACAGTTTCTGTCGTAGCTGCAAAAATGAAAATGAAAAAGAGTCTCTAATTCACTTTCTGTGCAAATGTCCGGCTCTGGCGAGAGCCAGGCAACGCACACTGGGCAAGCTATTCTTCGACGACCTCAAAGATATATCTGGGAAAAGTATTAGAGAGCTGATCCTCTTCCTAAATTCCACAGGATGGATATAAATATCACAACTCTACCTTCAAATAAACGGGTCACCTGAGGTTGTGGTATCAAAACGGCGCCCCGCGCGCTATTTGGGTTTCCCTCCATCGAAACCACCACTTCTACCTACCTACCTACGTTCGGTGTTAAAATCTGAGTGACAATTTTTTATCGAAAAAGTATTTACCCAAAATGAATGCGTTCAAGCATGGAAAATGTGTTCGTAAAAAATGAATGTGTTTAAGTGAATTTTACTGATTAAAAAAAATTAAATGTTTTAATTGATTCGGCTACATATATGGCACAGACGATATGGTCATTTAAATGCGAAGAGTATCGAGCTGTTTTCAAACGAAAACATGGTGCGCGGCATGAAAGTAAATAAGAAAAACTGTTCCGAGTGTAACATTTGCCTGAAAGGAAAAATAAGTGCGCTACCGTTCCCAAAAAATTTGGAGAAATCCAGTCGAAATGTGTTGCAAATTATACACAGTGACGTTTGTGGACCGATGAATATTTCGTCGCTCGGTGGTGCAAAATATTTCATAACGTTCGTTGATGATTTTACCCGTAAGATTTTTGTTTATTTTATGAAAAATAAAAGCGAAGCATTTGAGAAATTTAGACAGTTTAAAGCAAGTGTAGAACGTGAGACGGGAAAGAAAATTAAAGTTTTACATACTGATAACGGGCGAGAATATGTGAATCGTGAGTTTGACGCCTATTTAAATCAAGAGGGGATTCGCAGACAGCTTACCGTACCCTACACCCCGCAACAAAACGGGATCGCGGAACGTGTTAACCGTACACTAGTCGAAATGAGTAGGTGCATGCTGCTTGATTCAACTTTGCCTGAATCGTTGTGGGCGGAAGCGATACAAACGGCGTCGTATTTGAGAAATCGCTCACCGACAAAAATCTTAGGGAATGTGACACCTTATGAAATGTGGGCTGGGAAGAAGCCGAATGTGTCACACTTGGAAATCTAAGGCAGAAAGGGAGTTGTATTAAGTAAGCTACCAAGAAAATCAAAGTTCTCGGCCAAAGGTGTAGAGTGTTTCATGGTGGGTTATGCAGCGGAGTCCAAAGCATATAGGCTCTATGATTCAAAAAGAAGAAGTTTTTATGTTCTGAAATTTCAAATGATATAAAACAAGTCCAAATTCCTTTTAATGATTACCTCAATCCCATTAAAGATACTGAAGCAGAATTAGTGGCAATAAACGAAGTGAAAGTCTGTTGCGGAGACGACGTGAAGGATGAAGCTGAGCCAGACGTTGATGCAGTGTTTCCCGAGGTAGAGTAATCCGATGAGGATGATTACAATGATGCTGTCTGCAATGACTTAGAACCAGATGACCATTCGGAAACAAATGAGGTTGCTGCTGCTGAGAATGCTACAGATGACAATGCACATGTCGAGACGTCAAACCTTGGAACTCGGATGCAGCTGCGGCCAAGAAAGCCAGTAAGTCCGCATGTAAACAATTTAATGAGAATTGGTGCGCAGTCGGGGTGCAACCCGCTGACAGTAAAAGAGGCTTTACAAGGGTCGGAAGCAGATAAGTGGAAAGCCGCTATGTCTTCGGAGTATCAGTCGTTGGTGAAGATCCAGACATGGGAGCTTGTTGATGCGCCCTTTAACCGTCACCCAATAAAATCAAAATGGGTCTTCAACATAAAGTATGATAAAAATGGCGTTCCAGTAATAGTACGTTTACACCGAGCCGAAATCTCGAGATTTCGATGAACATTCACCGAAACATCAGTAACCCGTTTACACCGAGTTGAAGAGGTTCCAGCTGTCAATTTTGAAGTGGCTGCCAAAACTAGGGATGGGCGATTGAGAATTAGTTTCATAATCGAATAAGAAGACAATTCGGTGTTAGCCGAAAACAATCGAATAACTATCAAATCGTATTTCAGAAAATTTATTTTACTAGGCGAGTATACTAATTGGTCGATTGTAGAAATGCATATCTCAATTTATTAATCGTGGTACCAGTGTGACTTTTGAATTTGGATCTGAAATCTGAACGCATGCAATTTGATATTTAAAATAAAAAGATTTTCTTCAACTTCAATTTAAGTTTATTAACCTCATTTACAATCGAACTATCGTCCAGAACAATCGCGCTAGAACAATCGACTCCTGTCGATTCCTGTCACACATCGTAGCGTTACGCGGTATCGGTATAATGGTATGAAATCCTATTGCCGTAAATATAGGTGCACACACTGAGGTGGTTTACAATTTTGTACCGCAGCAAGCTACGTTGACCGCGTACCGCCTGTCAAAACTTTATTGAAACTGAAAATAAATCCGATTTTCTTTTATTTGACTCATTCAGAGTATAAAAATATAAGAGAAACGGGTAAAATATGAAAAATATAACAGATCAGAGAGCGGAGAACAATCGAATTATTCGATTGTTTTTATTCGCAATTGCCCATCTCTAGGCAAACAATTGTTTGTTGACATTCCTCAGTTGGCGACCAAAATGTTTTTTTTTTGCACTTTTTCGTTGCCCATTGCCTGAAAAGATTAACAAATTATATAAAATAAATATTCTCTTGCAAACTTACCTTGGCCACAATCATTTTAGCATTTAATATTTTGACATCTATTAATGAACACCAAAATAAACCGAAGTTCAAGCTGTAGACTTGTTCACTTTGACAACCTCTCACGGACGGATGAACTCAAAAAGATTTCAAGAAGATTTCGAAAGCTCGAAAATGTATGGCGAAACCTCGGAGATTTGGATGAATTTGCCGAAATCTCGGGGTTTCGTTTGGTGTAAACGTAGTATAAGGTATAAAGCGACACTAGTGGCGAAAGGCTGTAGCCAAATATACGGTCTTGATTATAAAGAAGTTTTCTCGCCAGTTAGGGTACGTTAAACATCGATAGTTTAGTATTTCGATACTATCGATTTTTTTCTTTAAACTATCGATAAACTATCGATAGTATCGATAGTTAAAACAAATTTAATGAAACAACGAACTACTTCAAAGTTTTAATTTAAAAACAAGAACATTACATATTGGATTTTTTTAAATAACTTCACATTTTGATTTAGGAAAAGTAACTTTAGGCGTTAAGGCGTTTTGCCTTTAAAATCTATTTCTTGGATCGCTATGTATCAAGCCGGTTTAAGAAAAAATTCGTTCGCTGGAAACTGAAGTTCCTGGTACGCACAAATATAATTGTGCAAAATATCTTTAGCAACTCTGAGCTGGATTTTATCCAATAATCGATGGGACACTTATCATTATCAGTTGGCGGTTTTTCCAAAAATTGTCGTATCTCAATTATTGCGTCGTTATGTCGTATGTCATGAGTGGCCAAACCGTAGAACGCATTTACAGTCGACCCCAACCTATGTGCTATAAATTGATACATTATAACAAATATGCAATATATGAGTATCATTAATAAAAAATTTAAAATGTAACAACATGCAAATGTATACAGCAAAGAAAAAAATGCAATGCCCTTCTTCCCCTTGTATACGAGTGCCTACCCTATGTCAAATAGTCAAATAGAGAACAGTATTTTTTCAGCTGAAATGAGTACATATGTGCATATGTATAACAGAGCCTTAAGCTTAAGCTACGAGCAGACGATATGCAAAAGTCGCATATATATGCGATTGCTGACGTCACGAAAAAACTCGCAAATTTATCGCAAATTCTATAAAGTTGGCATTGCTCGCAAACTCGCATATAGACGAGTTCACACGATATGCGGCTTTTGTCCCAAAACTCGCAAATGCATTTGCGAACATGTTGTTCGCATATGATATGTTCGCAAATGGGGTCGCAAATGTTGTGGCCTATATGCGAGATGTTCACACGATATGTGACACAATTTGCAAGCCACATATTTTCAATTATATGCAGATTTGCGAACACTACAAATCTTTTGACATTTTGTATTTTTTGTATTGTGTTGGTGATTTATGACTATTTAAAGTGCGGAAATTTATTAAAAATGTCAAAAAGAAAGTGGGCTGCTATTTCTATTTTGGCATAGATATGATAAAAAACGACGAAGAAGATGGAAGCTATGAAGAAGCGAGTGTGCAGCAAATGCAAGGGATTCGTCGTATATGGGTCAAAGATTGAATGCGACTTCGCGAGACTGAAGTTGGTTTTAAATGTCACGCGAAGAGAGCCCCATTTTGCTTTGGCTTCGTTCACATGGACATCGAAGCTAGGTCATCGACAACCTCACGCCAGCCATCAAGTTTGGAAAGCTTAATGTGTTGAGCCGGCATCCCAAAGCCCGGTTCTCTTCTCCACCGCAGCTATTAAACGCTGGATTTCTTTGTGGTTTCAATTGTGTTGCACTTTTCGACTTCCGGATTCTGATTTTTTGGAGCGACGTACCTTTGACTGCGGGGGCGGCACATGATCAGCGTCGTAATGTGGTGATGATGAATCCATCGGCTCAGACTCATTAAAAGTACTCATTTTACTTAACTACACACAATTATAATTTTTTTGGCGTTTTATTAGGCCAAACCAAATTTTCAAATATTTGAAGTCTCGCTTTTTCAGTTTTATTTTACCTGTAGACTAGGAATTTGTCCGCAAATATGCATGTGGTTGCGACGCTTGCAAATGCTCGCAAATGTTCGCAAATTGTCATAAATGATATGCGAAAGTGTTTACACGATATGCGAAAAAGTCGCAAATAAGTTTGCGAACTGGGTGTCGCATATTGTCCGCATATACTTTGCGAGCATATGCGGACTGTCCCAAATAGGTGTTCAGACGATATGCGAGCAATAATCGCATATGATGACGCAGAAATGACGTCAGACTCGCATATAAACTTTTTCCCAGCATATAATTTAAACTTGATTTAGAAATTCTTGTTCCAAAAACTTTGTTTTATTACTTGTCTTGTTAACTCTTGTTATAATAAAACTAAGAAAAAGTATTGCAACTGATACTGAATAGTTGGTGTATACACATATGTATTTATATTTTCTTCCAGGTAAAAACGCGTAGGTAGCACGCGTAATCAATTTCAGCAAAAAGTCGAACGCATAGCTTAAAAGTTTGGCCACCCGTGTCGTATGTCAATTATTGCGCAGAACCCCATTATTTTGCAATTGTAAGCAGGTGTTCCTTTTAAATCTTCACCCGACAAGAAGTACACAGTACCTACACCTACACAACACAGAACGTACAGAGAAGTAAAAAAAAATCAATCGGATTGCACGTGCACAAAACAGACAAAGAATAATTTCCGGGAATTCCCCGCTTATGAGCATGCAAAAGAAAATGTGATGCAAAGAGAATGTGCTCACAGTTTACAGTTTCGGCACGTGTTTTAATTCAAAAACTATCGATATTAAAAAAAAAGCATCGATGTTTTCGATAGGATTGAAACATCGATACTATCGATAGTACTATCGATGTTTAACGTACGCTATCGCCAGTTGCAAGATACTCATCAATAAGGCTAATCCTTGCTTTGGCTGCTGAGTACGATTTGTTCGTACACCAAATGGACGTTTCAACAGCCTATTTAAATGGGAAATTAGAGGAGGAGGTGTATATGCAGCAGCCTGAACAATTTATCGATAAAAACAATGAGAACAAAGTATGCAGACTCAAGAAATCGATTTGCGGGCTTAAGCAATCGGGGCGTAGTTGGAATCACGATTTGGATAAAGCACTGTGGGAGATCGGGTTTGTGAAATGTAACGGTGACGCCTGTGTCTATGTTTTGAAGATTCTCAATGAGACAAATATAGCAGCAGTCTACGTAGATGACATCCTGCTTGTCTGCTCGAATTCAGTACGACTGGAAAGCATCAAACGTAAAATTGGTTCGCGATTCGAGGCTGTGGATAAGGGTCCGGTGGATTATTTCTTGGGCATGGAGATAACTAAAAGTCAACGCGGTATTCAGGTTTCCCAGCAGCAGTTCATAAAAAATTTGCTAAAAGAATTTAATATGGAAACATGCAGAAGCTGCTCAACACCTTTGGAGCCGGGTACTAACTTCAACAAGTGTGACGATTGTTCGGGGTGCCAGAAGGTCGAACAAAAATTGTACCAATCACTCACTGGTTCACTTACATACTTAAGCACATGTACACGGCCGGACATCACCCAATCTGTCAATAAACTAGCTCAGTTTAATACAAACCCGTATGTCGAACATTGGAAAGCGGCTAAGCATTTGCTAAGGTACTTGCTAAAGACGATTAACTTAAAGCTTAATTATTTTCAGAGTAAATCCAAGTTAAAGGGTTATGTTGATGCTGATTGGGGCGGAAACTGTGTGGACAGGAAATCCTACTCCGGGTTTGCTTTCTTCTTAGCTGGTGCAGCAGTTACGTGGAACAGTAAGAAGCAAAGCACTGTCGCATTAAGCAGCACCGAAGCCGAGTACGTTGCCCTTTCGTTAGCTGCGAAGGAAGCTACGTACCTCAGAAGCTTTTTAAAAGAAATTGGATTCGGCGAGCTTGTCAACAATCCAACCGAAGTCTTCAGTGACAACCAAAGCGCGCAGAAGTTGGCGAAAAACCCAGTCTTCCATAATCGAACTAAACATATAGACATCAAAGCGCATTATGTTCGTGAGGTTGCAGAGAAGAACCTGGTCGTATTGAAGTATATATCCATTGATAATATGATAGCCGATATTTTGACTAAAAATCTTAAGAAAATAAAACAAAACGAATTTGTTCATATGTTAGGGCTTAAAATTTAACCTTTTATCTTTTAATGAATATAAAATGAATTGTACACATAAATTGTTCTTAATCAAAAATAATTTTGAAATATGTAAAGTTCTTAATCAATTTTGAAAGAAGGATTGAAGGTATATAGCTTGCATATACTTATCTGAATTACATACACTTATATGAATAACATACACTTATACACACATTTGCTATATACCTACTACAAAACTGTTAACAACTTAATGATCTCATGTTCATATCTTTAGTCTTTAAAATAAATCACAGAAGTTCACAAGTGATTGTTTTATTTCTCCCCGCGCTTGACAGTTGGTCCCAATATAAACAGTTAACATCGTATCCAGTGAATGGAACATAGTCGTCTATTATGACATGCAGCTATATTGGAAGGAGCTGACACTACTACATGATTGCAGTTCAAAGTTGTCGGAAATCTGCAGTTTATTGGAAAATCAAGATCATTGCTCTAAAATCATAACTCAAATACAACATTTAACAGACGAATTGATAAAGACAAGTGACTTACTAGCACCGACCGATAGCGGTTCGAGAAAAAAAAGAGGAGCCCTAAATGTGGTAGGAAACATAGCAAGCGCACTATTCGGGGAACTGGATTCAGACTATGCGGACAAAATGTCTAAAACAATTACGAATATGGGGGCAAACGAGAACCAACTCTTGAGACTGATCAAAAATCAAACGTCATTACTGGAAGCAACAACTAACATCATGAAACGAGATCAAGAAGCAATCTCAACTCAATTCGAACATCAAGCATCTTACATCAACAACACAATAATACGATACAATGGAATTGCAGCAGAGCTTTACCACGAAAAGGTTTCACAATTATTTATAACTCTTTCAATTCAAACAACAACAACTATCACCAACGTGCAAAGGATTCAAGGATCAATCATTGATGTCCTGACTAGTTCCCAGCATGGAAAAATATCACCGCTGCTTATCTCTGTAGCTCAATTGAAGCAGGAACTAAGTAAAATTAAAGAATTTTTTCCGCCTTCATTGAGACTTCCGGTAATGGTGAACGATCTATTAAGTCTATATAGTCTTATGACTATTAAAGGAAGGTTAACAGCTAATCATATTATCTTCAAAATAAAGATACCACTAGTAACAGCTGAAAATTTTGAAATTTTTTAATCTATACCGGTACCAGTACTTGATAACAACTCTTGTACAACCATCAAACCATCCACGCCATTCATAATAATAAACTTACATAAAGACCAATACTTCCCTATGAGCAATGATCCATGACTGTGTTTCCATTCGCGAAGGAAGACACCTGTGCAGACAGCCCAGCCCAATATATCAAAGGGGAGCCTCGCTCAACGAATGCGAGGTCCTACTTCTTAATCATCTACCACCATCAAGCCAATGCCAAGTGACACCATGCCACGATGGTTCCAGTTGGATACAATACAACTACATAACGAGTGGATTTATGCATTAAAGACAAAAACAATTATCAACGTAGTATGCGATCAAACCACAATACAGCTAACCATGAAAGGCTCCGGGATCGCCAAAATTCAAAAGCATTGTGTCATCAAATAAGGATTTGTAACCATTCAGGCACATAACCTTTTTTCAGTTCAACGCGGGGCAGAATGTTAAAACGCTCAACACGAATGTGGAATGCTTTACCAAACACGATTTTTCCCTCCCGTTACGATCTACAAGCATTTAAGACCGATGCGCATCGGTATCTCCTCTTTCATCATCCCTAAATTTCCCTTGGCCCGCGCTGTGCAAGACATTTTAAGGGTATTCATAACCCCTTTAGCGCGCGTGTATTATAAAAAAAAAAAGTCTAAATATGTTTACCTACACACAATTCATTGTCCACTAAGGTGAATCAACTGCATATGTTTACGAACACATAAATCTGAGGTTGTTCAACCGCAAAGCATAATTGCATTATCAGCTGAGGTTGTTCAGCTCAGAGTACCTACGATCAAATTGCATCGTTCGCATTCTTGTTGTTTTTAATTATTCTTGTTTATTATGCTTATTTAACAGTTTTGTTGTGTCTTCAACCCAAAAGTAAATTTGTAGAGTAAGCGAATTTAGCCTTAAGTATTGATTGTAAATTGAGTATAAATAACCAGCAATTTAATAAATCGTGTGTGAATCGTAATAGAACAGTGAACCAAGACTTTGAATTTATTCTCAAGTGAGTCTGCTTGAGACCTGTGTTTTCAGCGATAACCGATATCACCAACAAGTCTAGGTTTATGGACCTACGACTGTTCCTTTGAACCAGGTTGGATAAAAGAATCCATCCTCAAACACGAGTCATTTTCTTGGGTCGTATTTGCGCGGAAAAAATGCCTACGAAAGCCTCAAAGCTCCAATTCTGGCTCCATCGCGGAACAATGGTATTGGCAGTCTCTTGTGCACGAACCATGCGCGACGCTATAACATTACACCGCACAAAAAAGCGAAACCAAAAATATAAAATACAAATAAAATACAAACGTCAAAATCTCACAACGAATTAAAGGCTCCGACCCATTGAATCCGTTGTACTTTGAAGTGGAAGTTGAAATATTGGCGGATAGAGCAGTCCCATAGAATCCGTCACATATCTTCGTAGAAATGACACCGATCCTCTTCATTCTCTCTATGCTTCCACAAATAAAAATGCATAATCTCAATTTGTGAATGCATGAACTTCAGTATGTGAATGTGTGAACTTAAATGTGTGAATGTGTGTACTGACAACAGAACAAAATCGTTGTCAAACGAATGTCAACGGCGATGACAGGTTCAATGAAAATACATGCTCTCAATTTGCAAATGCGTGATTTCGTGAACTGCGATATGTAAATGTGTGAATTTGAATGCGTGAATGTGTGTACTGACAAAGTATCGACGGATGCAAAAAGTAGAGAGTAGACCTACTTTTACTTTACCCGTCGAAGTTCATGCATCCGTTAGTTATGGGGCATTTCCCATAAGAATGTGTGTATTCTATCGAGCAGTCACTTGAAAATGGAGGAGCAACGGATCGACGGATTCTATGGGTCGGGACCTTAAAGCCTCATTATGTATTGCAAATTTTGAGGTCGCGCGTTTGTAAAATATTGGTCGCAACTCGGTGGAAAGCCTGTCAAATGCGCCACCGCGCGAACTCCCTATTGTGATTCGGCCATGATTCTGAGAGAAAATATATTTCACGGATATTACGATATCCGTGGCGTAAAGAAATGATAACGTTTTCCTAATATTTCCATGATCCAATCACAAAATAAAAAAATAGGTCAGTGCTGCAAACTATATAGTATTACTATACCCAGTTCCTGATATCAAAGACGGTGGCCACTATTAGAAATGTTAATTTGGCAGCACTATAAAAATACATTAAAAGGAAAAATTCCAATAATACCGTTTTAAATAGATGTCAAACTTGAAATACACGTTTTAACAATTTTGAAGAACAAAGACGAAGTAAAAGTTGTATCCTAAAATAAAGTTTAAATAAAGCTGTATTTGAAAGTAAAAAGGAAAGTTATTATAAATTTAAAAGCCACACGGTAATGGGAATAATAGGCGTTGAAAAGTTCAACGTGGCTATACACGAAATGTGTTGAGGGAAACGCTTTGAAAATAGAACACACAACCTCCGTGCTCCGTCCTGCACAAAGATTTTTTTTTGAGTTTTCCGTGATGTGAACCAGGGGTGTTGAAGATATTCGCATCCGCATCCGCAATCGCGGATTATTCGCATTAATTCCAACATCTGCATCCGCATCCGCATCCGCATCAACTCATGCGGAGTTTTTGCGGATGCGATTCAATGTTTTTTTTTAAGTTTCTTTACTACCTGCACACAATGCAAAAGCAAATAGCAAACACAGAATCCTAAACTAAACTTTATTCTTATTCAATAAGAAAATGAAATTCAATAAATTTTCATTTATATTCATATTCAAATAAAATTTTATAAAAATCAATCAATTTTCATTTATTTATGTATTTAAAATGTAATATATTTAACAAATTCTAAAATCCGCATCCGCATCCGCGGATGTGAGTCTCCTAAAATCTGCATCCGCATCCGCGGATGTCAAAATTTTTACATCCGTAACATCCCTAATGTGAACCCTCCGACCGAGGCACACTTCGCGAGGCACACTTCGTGCGACGGTCGGAAAAAAAAATAAAAAAATGTATGTGAAATGAAACACTTTGAGAAAAGAACACACATCTTCCACGGAGAATTATTATTCAAAGTGGATTTTCAGTGTGCTTTTGTTGAAATCAACCCTTCTAGTTTTGACTCACATAAAATCTACCTGTCTACTGGATAAAATCGGTATGGAAATGATCGTGTAGCCAGCCACAAAGTTTAATCACGGTCCTAGGTAATGTGAAGTCTATAAATTGCACAGCTATGAAAGATTAGGTCTGTTCCCGTACTGTTGCAAACAGCCGAAAACAGCCGAAAACTACACTCTCTTCTGTCAAAACATATGAAAAGTCTTCGTACGGGAACAGGATTTGACTGATTTCGGCTGTTTTGGACAGGTACGGGAACAGACCTATTATTAAACTATGAAATATATTGAAGCCATAGTTTTTTTTAACGAATTGTAGATTTTTTTTAATGCATTGCAATACTTTTCTATTAAAAAAATTAACGTACCAATATAATTTAAATTTTAATATAATTTTCAAATAAATTGTTGTGAAGAGTATCAATCTGGAAAACTAAAATTCGGAATTGGGAAGTTTTTATACAATGCCTCCTCAAACGCTATCGGATTTGTATTGAAATGTCATCGCACATATCCGTCAGATTAGACATTGGGGGCATTCAAGATCTTAGTTGACTAGATATGCAGTCAATCTAAGATCCTGAATGCCAGAATTGACTGCATATCTAGTTGACAGTTCAGATGTCAAAAACGTCATCGACTTTCTATTTTCGCTTGGAATTGCTCGGAGAATTATTGCAGCACAACAAATCTGTTTTTTAAGGAAAAGAAGAGCAAAAACAAACAGAAATATGAATGCACGAATTAGAGGATGACATTTTATGCAAGTAACATGTGTAACACATGTGTTCGGAATGTAAATTAGTTATTTCATAGGCCAAGTTGCATTTTTTGCTGTGAACGATTTGCTGAGTTCGTCGATTGTTCTACATAATCCAACAGTATATGAACTGCATAAAAAATAGAAAAAGTAAAAATACTCCTTCATAATTTACTTAGATTTTCATTTTTGTAACAAGCAAACAACAGCCACAGTAGCCGTGTTTTATTATCCCCGTGATCTGATCCGGATCAGATCAACAAATAAGTTTGTGTGCATTACAACAACAATCCGAGATCTTGCTCCTTGTCAAGATCAATTTTCGTGATCCAAAAATTAGTTCGACTATTTCTCACTATGGTACACTTTCGTTTGTGAATGTTGCTGTATTATCGACAATTGCCAAGGGTAAATGTTGCCAGATTAGAATATAAAAATATTATTGGCAATCCAAATATCATTGATCTTATTTTGTTCGAATAAATTAATTTTTCTGCTCATAATGATATTCAAGCGATGTGAAATTGAAATTATAGCTGCAAAATTGTATTCTCATTCGGTATCTGTTAATCAAAATTAACAATTTCCTCCTAAAAAATAAAACAAGCGCATTCAATTTTCATTTAAAAGAAAATATTCATTCGCATGGCAACTTCGCACTAAATGTCAAAATGAACTTAGCTTTTACAATCACCACAACACAGAACTTTGATCTGGTTTGTTTTATTATTCTGATCTGATCCGGATCAGATCACGGGGATAATAAAACACGGCTAGTATAACCACACCAACCAGTCAGCTGTTTTTGGCGGTTGTTAGTGGGCTAGTCAAGATTTTCTTGACTAAAAATCCAGTCCCCGACCTCAAAAAAACTGACTAGCTGTTCTGTCAATTTTCGGGCTCTCGACCAATCACAGGCCGTGGAATTGACTGCATATCTAGTCAACTAAGATCTTGAATGCGCCCATTAGTCAAATCGCAATTGGTTTCAAAGATCGCTACCACTTTACCTAGGCGGTATTGGGCGCATTCAAGATCTTAGTTGACTAGATATGCAGTCAATTCCACGGCCTCTGATTGGTCGAGAGCCTGAAAATTGACAGAACAGCTAGTCAATTTTTTTGAGGTCGGGGACTGGATTCTTAGTCAAGAAAATCTTGACTAGCCCACTAACAACCGCCAAAAACAGCTGACTGGTTGGTGTGGTTATACTGCGTGGCTGTTGTTTGCTTGTTACAAAAATGAAAATCCAAGTAAATTATGAAGGAGTATTTTTATTTTTTCTATTTTTTATGCGGTTCATATACTGTTGGATTATGTAGAACAATCGACGAACTCAGCAAATCGTTCACAGCAAAAAATGAAACTTGGCCTATGAAATAACTAATTTACAATCCGAACACATGTGTTACACATGTTACTTGCATAAAATGTCATCCTCTAATTCGTGCATTCATATTTCTAAGTTTGTTTTTGCTCTTATTTTCTTTAAAAAAACAGATTTGTTGTGCTGCAATAGCAATTCTCCAAACAATTCCAAGCGAAAATAGAAAGTAGATGACGTTTTTGACATCTGAACTGTCAACTAGATATGCAGTCAATTTTGGCATTCAGGATCTTAGATTGACTGCATATCTAGTCAACTAAGATCTTGAATGCCACCATTGTCGAGTGTCGTTTTCTTAAGCAGTTGAATTTCAGTGTTCGATTTTGTTTTTAAACAACAAAATTTGAGGCAACAAACTTGAAGGGACTAGTTTGTAAATATTGGTATGAATAAAAGTAATCTAATCTGAATTTCATTGTTGAAATACGCGTGATAGGTGCTTATTCATAGTCTTGATTCAATCATACAACGAATATCGAATTGTACAATTTCTTCATATTTCTGCTTCTATTGCATTTCTGTAATCTCTTCTGACGATAGCCGCATTTGGTTCGTGTCAGAATTCAAAAATATAAAGCCCTTCAATTTCTTTCATTCTAAGCATGTTTATATTCGTTTGTTACTCACTCATAAATAATTTTGTTTATTGTTTATCTTATCGTACGCGTCTAAAAAGCTTTCGTTATAAGATGGTCTTTTCTTTACTGATAGTTAAATTAATATTTATGTACTTGCAGTTACTATGGAAGTCCCGATACATCCACTTACCCATGATCCAACAGCGGCGTGGAGGGAACTCTCCAAAACGCAGAGGGTCATAAAAGTAACGACAAAACCACCACAAACAACTGTGCCATTTAACAAAGCACGTATCGTCTGCATGAGCGACACACATTCGCTTACACCGTATATAAAATTTGACATCCCGGATGGTGACATATTCATTCATGCTGGTGACTTCACAAAATGTGGTCAGCTAGAAGAGGTGGTAGAGTTTAACAATTGGATTGGAACCTTGCCGCATAAGCATAAAATAGTAATAGCTGGTAATCACGAACTGAGCTTTGATGAAACGTTCACACATCCGTTTCAAAACAAATCAGTTTTGCAAAGGTATGCAAAAAAAATTTTAGTAAGAAGATTATATAGATGTCTGCGCTAGAGTCTGATGTGGACCTTGTCCTCCTACTCCAGTTAGCTGAAATGTTCTTGCAATTCTTCGTTTGTTTGTTATACCACAAAATTTCAGCGTTGGTGTGCAATTGCCTTCCATGTCCTAGACAATTAACCGATAGTTTTGTATTTTTTTTTCTTTCGAAGCAACCAAATGTATGTTCATCTGCCTTACTTAGGTGGCGCTACAGGCTGGGGTGGACCAAGGCCTCAACCAACAACCCCTTCCAGTTAGCCCGGTCCTTAGCTAACTGCCTCCAAGTCAGTTATAATCGAATATTCTCCGAGCCGGAGCGCGTGAGCGGCAAATTTTGATGAACTGTGTTCACTCTAGTTTTGTTTTTGCCGCTTCTGCCGCAATATTTCCCCAAATGCACCCCTTACTGTAAACGTAAGAAAAACCAGGCATGACTGTATTCTGTATAGGTTGTCTCTATTAATGCTTTCATAGATGGATTTACAACTCTGGCTGTTTTAGACATTCGCATAATAATGGGACACTTGTTGTTTCAGTGGGTGTCACATTAAAATCATATTCGCTTTTATATTTTCTCTGTTGTGTTACATTCACAGGGCTTTGGGCAATAATAGAAAATTCTCAGGTATGAACTGTCCCGCCAAGAAACAGCAAATTATTTTCGAGAGTTTTGCATTCATTAATAATATGTTGACCAGCAAGTTTAATGACACGTACATTATTTTAGATTAAATTTGAAAAAGGCATTCCAAATATGTATGCCGTTGATCTGCTTTATTGCTGAAGTGCTTCCTTGTCTCTCCATCGTGTTTAATACGTAAGTCAACAAATCATATAAATGGTAAAAATAATCGCTTGAGCACAAATGAACTATAAAAACAAAAACGCTGTTAGAGCATATTACGAGTAGTACTGCTAAACAACGCCGGGCCTCCGATCTTAAATGTCCATAAGTCTTATGTACATAATATGTATCTCCATATCTACATACATACATACATACATCCGAAGTTGAGTACAGATATATTTTTTCCGCATAAGCATAAGAATGGCAATTGAAATACAATCTATAAGAATCATAACCGAGAGCAAGGTTGCCGGATTAAAAAAAAGAGAGAAAAGAATAATATTCTTTTGAAGCAACAACATTTTTCATGTTTAATTCTTTTAAGGTATGGTTTAAAACCGACACCGGCGGTGGGACAAATGCTGACTTCAACTTTTCAAGTCAGGAAAGTGCGATTTGGTGAACTTTGGAAGAAGATAAGAACATTCGCCTGTTGCGTATCCTGTTTCTTCACTGGACATTGAAAACAGCTAAACGGCAACCATGATTGAAAGCGATAAAAAAAATATTTGTATGTACAAAAATATGTAATGTGATGTATGAGTATTTTGAACCAAGTTCGTACGTTTGAGCTCCTTTTAGATTCAGCCAGCAGTCAGAGCATGTTCTTCTTTTGTCAGCATTAAACCCATTCGGTCGAGTTGAGTTTTTCAAGTATTTTTCTGTTTGTATAAAGTGTGAAATAATTTAAATGTGGTTTTCTTCGGTTGAAACTTCCAAATTAGGGTTGTAGCAAAAATAAATTAAAACAGCGATCATGGACGATGTAGACAATAGTGGATCTTATAAAATCTGTTATTTTATTCTTAATTTCAATCAAAAAAATACTGTAATATATTTTTAGTACTTTCAGAATAAAATGCACATAGTTACAAATTGTTTTTTGTTTACAGAGCAAAACATTCCGCCATGTCAATCATCGATGATATGCCCACATTGGGTAACACAAAAGAAAACATAGAAGACGCAGTGCAAACGTTAAACATAAGACAACATCTAACAAATTGCCACTACATCGAAGATGATTTAATTACCGTCTATGGCCTTAATATTTATGGAAGCCCATGGCAGCCAGAGTTTTGCAAGTGGGCGTTCAATGTACCGCGTGGACGCCAGTGCCTTGAGCGTTGGAATAAAATTCCAGAAGGTATCGATATATTGATAACACATACGCCGCCTGTTGGACACGGCGATCTATGTTGTTCTGGCGTAAGAGCCGGATGTGTGGAATTACTGTCAACGGTTCAGCAAAGAGTCAAACCAAAGTACCATGTTTTTGGACACGTTCACGAAGGGTACGGCATTACTTCAGATGGACGAATAATATTTGTTAACGCTTCGACTTGTGACATAAATTACCTTCCAAATAATCCGCCTGTGGTGTTCGATGTATCTCTACCCAAAGGATTCACCAAAGAAGTAAAATGAAAAGGACAGCAGTGCAGTGAGCTTTTGCAAATTAATTCTTATTTAACTGTTAACTTTCTTTTAAAAGTAGTAACTAAAATAGTGACCAAAGAAACGGAATTTGTTTAACAGCTTTAAATTTAGTATTTTAAGATGTAATTTTATTTATTATTTATTGGGGATTTTTTTTCAAATCTTAATCAAAAGTAGTTTATATAAAATATATCTACGCGATATCAAAACCAATTGAATAAGCAAGCTTTATCTTAAGAGTACTGTTAATAGTATTTCGATACAGTATAGAAGAAAAATGTTCAAAGCTGAGCGAATTCAGTTCTTTTTGTTTAGTATTTTTTATTGTGTTTCTTACGAATTGATTGATACGATAAAATGTATTTTATAGTTTCTGTTTTTATTTTACAATTTTATGTCTATATTAAGTTTGGAACATATTTACATACGAAGCATATATTTAACGAGATACAAAATTCTAATGTAACATTGAATATGTCTGTTATACATACGTACAAATACTTATGTACACGATTTTTTATAATGTTGTCTTAACTGTTGCAGATATCCCATCTTAGCTTTTGTCAAAATTTCATAACAAAAAATAAATAAATCAAAAGTTTTCACCGATCTAAGTAAGTTTGCATGCAAATATTATATAATCTGTATTGTATCTGTGTGTACTGAAATCGGTGTAAACGTAGCATCTCATTTATAGTTTTAAAAAGTTTTTCTTTCTTATAAACACATTTAATAATAAAAAGTTTTTGCCCAGAAATTTGGAGATAATGTTTATTTAGTGGATGGGAATCTGCCAGCAAGCAACCTAAGAATTTCAAAAAAACTTTCTATCACCATTAAAACTCCGGTATTTGAATGCCACTGTAAGTATATTTGTTATGTCCTCTTATGCCTTAAGGCTCCGGTTTTTACGGTATTAACTTCTGATATTGAACAAGAAGAATTCTCGATGATTGCAAACACATGCCTCACTATTTCGATATTCAAAGCAATACCAAAATATTTCTATTATATTACTATTTTATTACTATTTCGATATTCAAAGCAATACAAAAATATGCTTCCCAATTTAATTAGCAGATTCCTGACAAAAAGTTCATGTTTAGTAAGCAAATGAAGAAATAACACTACGAATTAATAATTTAAACTGAATTAAAATGTAGGTATACTGATGACTTTCGGTTCTGTGACTGCTCCAATGATTCTTTCGCAGCTTCTAAGGTATCGGCCATTCTCAGTAAATGTGGGGTGATTTGTGGTAATGAAGTTCTCTGATCGAATAGTAACATTTAAGTTGTAATTGACTTCATCAGGTACTACTGCTTGCGTTTCTCTTTCAGTTTAAAAGTAGTTGCATTCAGCGGGTGATAATAAGCGGCTTGCATATTAAATCGGGTGTTCCATTTCGTTCTTCCCCTAACGTTGGTTTTCAAATCAAATGGAATACCTTCCTTTACTTGTTGTTTGAGTTGTTCTTCCAGCTAATACTTTTCTTTGGAATCAACTGAATGACAGATTAATGTCAACGGAATTAAGTTCAAACCATTCATCAGTACTTCTACCCTTTTTGATGCGCTAAATATGTTATTACCAGCCCTATTATGGTTAGCGAATCGAACGTTCGATATGAGGCGAACTCTTTTGCGAATCACCCGTATGAAAGCCAGCTAAAAAAATCGTAAAAATACGATTTTGCAAAAAAAACTGATAAATCAAAAGGGAAAATAATTGTTAGATTGAACTTAGACTGCGATTATTAATATCGTTGCTTAAAATGTTAACCACTGTCAGGATTACAGTCATAGCATTGTGCGTCCTGAAAACAGAGTAAGGCTTTTGCATGAAGTATTCTTTGTAAGGTTTATTATGTGGTTAGTCGATTCCTTATTTTTGTTTTATTTATGTTAACAATCCTTTCGATACTAGCCGATGAATTTGGTAAGGATAGGATAATAAAAACAAAAGATTTTATCAAAGGATATGCAAAATTTCCATCCGATCTCTTTATTTCCAAAACATATTTTCAAAAAAACCTATACATATGTATGTATCTGTTGGTGACAGCGTTTGACTAAATAGAAGCTCGAAGTCTTGCATGTTCTCTATCGGAATTTAGTTGGGAAAACTTTAAAATAATTTAACCAGCGAGGAATCGTACATATATGTTAATAATATATAATAGGGGTACATTTTGCAGTAATTGATTCTTAAAATCAAACTTTTTTAAAATTTGGTGAATGAGTTCAACATAAAATCTCAAACAAGTCAGTTTAAGTGTGGCAATAAAACTACAAGATAAATTAAGCTCTTTCATTGTTAATGAACTTCAACATCTATTTAAGTACTAGCTGGTCCGTGCTCGCTTTGCTTCGCCTGCCTACCACATTTATGGGATGTAGTTGATGGAATTTTGATTTACTTTGCTGTCTTAATAGACCAAGAGCCTGCAGTAATTTTCGGTTGTAAATAGTAACCAAAAGAGTCACTGTTACACTTATCACGATTCCTCCGATAAATCCGAACATGATGAGGAATATAGGGTGTCCCAGTTTAGAGGTAGATATAATCCGTTAACTGTAAATTCGTGCAGATAAGCGAACAAAAAATCGTATGACAGTGGGGTATATTTTCAGCCCGTCGAAGTAAGGGACCTCCGATTCGGTGGTAGGACCACTTTAAATGATATTACTTCTGAACTACTACAGATACAAAAACAATTTCTTAAATTTCGGAGAGGCAATTAGAAGCGCATACGAAATGTTGAAGACTGTACATCTATGTACATCTTTGCAGTCATAAAAAAGGTATGGCCCCTTAAATTCAAAATTTTGAAAATTGGTTGTTCCAATTTCTTACCTGAAATGCATTTTTCTCAAAACTTTTACTTCATGAAAAGCTCTTTTTTTTTACTACACTTTTATCTTTGGCGAATTCTCTAAAAATTATGTTAAACAACTTTTTCACGTACGGCTAACAGAGGTGGTAGTAAAAGCCATTTTTCGTCAGATAAAAATGATAAACAGCTATGCAAAACAATACATATTTCATATTGAAAGCCGGAATTTTTTCTTTCGGGTCCATGGCAGCGAAATATTCTCATGTGGACCATTTTGCTGGCCACTTGCTGTATCAATTTGATGTAATCGATCATTTCATTTTAATTTTGCATTTCGACTTATTCGTCCAATATCAGGCCGATTTGATCTCTAACTAATTTTCGCTGAAAAATTGACTATATTTCGCTTTGAAATACAATTGCCAATGTCAACTTAATTATAAAAGATAAAACAGAGCAGATAAAGAAGAAGAAGAACCCTGCAAAAAAAGATTAGAACTCAATTCCAATCCAATAATCTACAAATTGCACTCAAGTATAACACACGAAATACAATTACACAAATACGACACACCTCTCTACAAAACTTTACCAGCTGCATTACTCAACTAACTTTTGTAGTGTATACACAACACACATCCATGAACATAATGTAAACAAAACAGAAAGAAACAGAAAGAAATACGCACCAACAAAACCTTTGCGCTTGAGTGCTGACGCTGAGCAGAGCAGACACATACACAAATCCATTCCACTCAGATTTAACGGAAAAATGAGAAATACAAATTACGAAGAGAGATCGAAAGGAAACCAAAAGAAGAAAACACCACTGAGATTGGTTTCAGAACAGTGATCAATTAACAAATTAATTCAAAAAGGCATTTTGCAAAGATGTTATTAATATTGCTCAGCTTGTAGATCACGTAGAAATATAATTTTGGACTTAAAAATAAAATAGACGAAGGAGAAGTTTACCTTTTTTAGGTTCAAAGTCTAATTATTGAATTTCTTGGTTTTCATACTTTAAAATCAGATATTTTTTTTATGCACGAATCTGCTCCTTATCAAAACCTAATCAACACAAAAAAAATTATCAAAATCCGTTTAGCCGTTTGCTGTGTAGGTCCATGCAAAGGAATTTTCACTTTGTTTTATATTATTAGGGATAATGAATTAAGAGCAACTTATAATCGACAGTTTAGATAGGGTGGTTTTATTTGTCGTTGAATATTGTTTCGATGGGGCCAGCTTTCTTTATGAAATAAAATACCTTATGCAATGAAAGAAAAATCGTAAAAAGTGACTAATTTTTGGCCAAAAATCGTACACAATTTTCGGAGGCCAAAAATCGTAAAATTACGATAAATCGTGCAATATGGCATCGCTGGTTGCATGTGTCTATTAGTATCAAAAGGTCGCATTGGCATGTTAAATGGAACTGAGAAAACCGCAGAAAACGTATTATGTCTGTGGCCTCAAGCGATAACCGCTTAAGTCGAAAAACCATGTTTCGAGAAAAAGCGATTTAAAGTTTCAAACTTAACTCTTAAAAAAGTTTGAAGCTCTAATAATGCAAAATTTCATGTGTAATGAAGATTGGAATATAAAAATAAGTGTATGAATAAATTTACGGCAGAAAACTCAGTTTTAATATAAATAATCATGAATTAACAGAGTTAAGCGATTATACCAAGTTTGAGAAACTCTATAATGATCAATTATGTCCACATAAGTTCTTATATCAAAACAAATTGTTTCACGTATTCGGACTTGGCCTAACTTTGTTTGTTATTGCAAAATAAAAAACCACCCACTGAACGACTTTGGAGAAAACAAAAAAAGGAGAAACTTTTGTACCTTTAAGTATTTTATTATAATACATCTAAGATTTTAAAAACATAAATAAAACAATTTTAATCAACTTCATTTAACATATTCAAATTAGAGATTATAATACATATTACACATTTGTTAATAATAATAGTAATAATTTTATTCAATATCCGATTCGTCTTCAACCAAATCAGGATGAATGTCTATTGTGTCTTCCGTCCGAAGAGTTTTGTAAAATACATGAAATGATGGATCGATGAATTGTAACAATTCTTCAAGGTCTTTTTTCTTTTTTGAAGATATTTTAACAATTTCGTTAATGTGTGAAATTTTGCTTATACCAACAGTGGAAATGCCGCGTTTTATTACATTTAGAACTTTAAAGGGTGCCTGCTCATCCAAGCTAGTTTTATAAAAAATTTTCCCGAAACAAGATTTCCTGTATTGAAGCCATTTGACGTCTTTCCAATAAAAATGTTCGCCATCCTCATTTCGATTTCTCCATAGAAAGTTGGTTTTTAATAACAATGAGAAGTCGAAGAAGTCATATTTGTCCATTTCAATAACATCAAATTTTCGTTTGGTTCCAACAGCTCTAATGAAATTATACCAATCATGTGGATGGTCTATTTTTATTTCGGTCCTCTTTTTCTTTCGTTCTATGATAGCGTGATCTGAATCGCATTCCATATGCGTATGACCTGGCTCCAAAAATTTGTGATCTATCAACTCCAAATTTGATTGTAGTTGGAAAGCCATGAGAAACATTCCACTTAAAAATGAATTTTTGTTTTGCCCTGTACATGAATCGCTGTAAAATATTAATCTTTTTAATGCAGGATTATTTTGAAGACCAGACACGTGTTTGAAAATGCATGATGCAATTTGATTACCGCCTCGACCTGATATTGCTTCGTGCCACATATAGCAATGGCGGCGTCCTGTTACGCAATCATGAATGGTCAAGTTATATGTCCATAGTTTTCTTTTATAGAACGAATATGCATTATTTAAATGTGGAGTAGGCAAACATTGTTGCAGATCGAAAGTATAGACTTTAATTTCAGGCTCATTAATCGCAAGACCCTTGTCTAACCTTTTCGATTCGTAAGCTAATTCCGCTTTGGCATGGTGAAGGGCTTGCATATTTTCAACGTCCTTTAGAGTCTCAATGTTGTTTTCCATTTTAGCAATGTCTATTCTCATTTTCATTGAATCGCATGTATTGCAGGTGTCTACCTTCGGTTTTTTAAACTTAATATTCATAGCTGAAAAAAAAGGTATATAATTACAAAATACAATAAAAATAATTGCTAAGAATCCCCTTACTCTTAAAAACTTCGGAATACGTGGTAAGACCAACTGTTTGGGACTTGTATTTATTACAATACAATCTATACATTTGCGATATAGTTAAACTGGAATAAAAGTACTTGCAGCTTGTGTCTCTTCTAGAATAGTGACTTTCGTAGGCGGGGAAGCTATTAATGTGTTCTTTTATTCTTTGGACAATTTCTTCATTCAATTTATTTGATCCCCCTCCTAATCCTCGATGATCAACATAACTTGACTGCGGATGTTCCAATTTCTTTCTTGCAACACTTTTCAAAAAGCTCTCCGTTTCACCAAGACACTGTCGAAAACATTTTTGACATACTTCAGTACGGTTGTCCGCATGTTCTAAATGATATTTAATACTATATTCACGGTTTCTAGGTTTATAACGATGTTTTATTAGGGACTGCGTTTTTTTCCCTGATATATTCATTAAATTGCCAACAAATAATATCCGTTGATTATAAGTTCCTAGTGCCCAATATGATTTGAACATCTGTTCCTGTGCAATCTCAGGAAATGTTTCTTTACATTTTTTACGACACAAGTGACTTAAGGGTTTGAATATTCTTGCGGGCACTGCACGACCTTTCGAATTTATATATGTTTTTCCAGTGTTGCGATTTTTTTTTGATTCTCTTCTAGAATATTTTGTTTTCAGTAGTCCGTTTGAAATGATTGATGAAGAGGATTGTAATAGATCACTTTCAACTTCTCTGTCATATTTCTTACATTTTCATCAGTTTCTGAAGACAAAGACCCCTCTGCAGAAACTTGAAATTCGGGATCTTGGAGAAAATCATCGCCATCAAAATCGACATCCATCAAATCACTAGATTCACTTGGGTCAAAAAGTGTCTGTGTTGAATTATTGGCGTTGTCTTTATTGAAATAAAAAATTGTTGCCATGAGAATTATTATGCACACAAAATCTTCATTTGAATTGTAAAGTTATTAAAAAATTACCTTGCTCTTCTTTATTCATATTAGTGTCTCTTGAAGAACCGCCGACAGTATACACATTTAACTCCCGTTAAATAATTGCACTCAGACAACTTCACCTGATGATAGTTTCAACTTAAATGAGACTTGTTGGCTGGTTTCGCACAGAACATAGAAGCCTAACTGTACTTAGTGAAAGAACTCGTCACCCCACTTATATGCAAGAGTCGCTTATCTAACATAACACTGGCAAATACTACAAAGTTGAAAGGCAAAAACAACTTACCTCGAGTAACGGATCCGCTAGAGCTGTTTTTGTTTAACAATAAAAGCGTAACTTGAAATGAAATGTTAATGGAGTTCTATATATCTGAGACACATGGTTTCGGTGACAATCAGCAATAATCACTTAATTGGAAATAAGCTTATATTCTAAGAAAATATTATTTTTATTATAATTCGTAAGTTCACTTAAAAGGTTATTGTATGTGCTGATCGATGGACAATCGAGATAAGTGATTATGTTTATCGAAGATAATTTCAGTAAAACTAATGGTTTGAACGCTATATTTTAACCATATATATGTAGTTTCACTTGCTAATTAACGTAGCAGTAAACACTCAATTTCTTCGTATGTCGACTTAAGCGCTTATCGCTTGAGGCCACAGATGTCTAAACCGTTGAGCGGGTCAAAGCATAATTTTTACATGTTTTGCATACTGCTTTCGTAGAACTAATACTGAGATAAAAATATATATATTATACTTACCTAGTTAATTGTAGCAACTTGAAGCTTGGAAATGTTCCCTTTTCTAAATTACAACTGGAAATGCGACGTTTTGAAACTTAACTTTGGGAAAAGTTACTTTTTGATAAATTATTACAACATTGTGTATAGTTTTATAACATTTTATTAAAAACTTAAATACATAAATAAATTTAATAAACAATTTTCAGCTCAGTAGCTTGTTAATTCAAATCTTACTTTTACCGTCAAAATGGAATTGAGCAATTTTAAAATGGCATATGGAATAAAATTTTTTTTAAAGGAAATGAGACCTTTTGGTACAAATTAATTTGTTTGTGAGAAATGTTACCGTTTGATTCATACATCATCATGGAAAAGATACCGATTTGAAAGTACCTAATAGCTGTTTTCCGTTGGCGAAATCAGTGTGAAATGAAACCGTTTGTACTTTCAAATACAAATGGGTGTAGACATTTATATGCAGAATCGAATGACATTTCTAACTTTGTTTTTATAAAATGATGATCCCTTTTGATAGTAATAGACACATGTATAAGGATGTTAACTATCTTAACTAACTCGACACAGCTCTGCTATGAATCTGGAATTATCATTGTGTCATGTCCACATCAACTTGATACTGTTTGGCGATTTGGTGAGTTAATATATGATTTCTGATCAGTGATATTGTTAGGGTTTTTGATAACTTTAAGTACAGGTATGCTATCGGATCTTTTAAAATGAAATGTTTCCTCTGTGATTCCTTGCTGTTTTCATGGCTTTAGGGATGACGAAGGCTTCTGCTGTAAATATTGAAGCAAATTCAGGTAGGTTACCGATACTGACAATAGATCCACTTACAGATAAAACAGCAAATCATGTATTTTCCGTGGTTTTTGATCCATCAGTAAAGATTAAGTTCCATTCATACGATTATAAGTCTGTGGAGATGCTTATGAAGAGATATCTCGTTTGTATTTGCTTTTCTGTAGCTGGCTGGAGCCAATATTAAAGATCCGAAGTTCATTAACCAGAGGGGTGGCAATTATTTAATTTTTTTGATTTGTTTAACAAATACGTATTACAATGTTTAGTTTCCCGCAAAGTCAAAGACGTATCCGCAGGAGATTGATTTAAAAAAATATATTTAGTTTTAAGTGACCTCAATTTTGTCTATTACAAAACAAAAAACATAATACGTAATAATTAAGTCAAAAAGTTTATTTAATACTGAGATAAAAAGTGTTTTTTTATTATAATTTTTCGGACTAATTCTTTTAAGATTTGATGGTATACTATTCATGATTTTTGTAACTGCATAATATGCTAGTTGTCTTTTACCATATATGTATGCTTGTATGCATGTTGTTGAAAGTTAGTGTTTCTATACTCTGTTCAACAAAAATTGTCAGTACGGGGAAGATAGGACGTTTGCCTCTCATTCTGGTTGCAATAGCTTTCATAAATCTGTCCGTCTTTTAAGCTCTCACTGGGCTACCATAGTATGCATTACAAATCGTCGCAGATTGGAAAGCGATACCCTTAGGGCTACCATCTGCTGATTCGAAAAAACAAAGAAAAACTCACTCTTCGTTTCCGCACCTAACACTCATCTCGCGCAAATTGTTGAGCTGTATTTTAACGAAAAACATGAAAATGGAAAAAAACAAGAGCCAAGTGGCAATACCCTCACATAATCAAATTTATTTATTGGTTTTCAAAAGCACAAAATCCCAAAGCTCTTCGACAAAAACTGAGGAAAAAGCTGTAACGATTTACTTGAACTTAGTAATGGGAACATTGTTTCTATGTTCGTATATTCATACACACAGCCAGGGTTGCCGCTGAAAAATTTGAAAAAGTCGCAAAAAAGGGTCATGGAGCAAAAAAAGTCGCAACAAAAACAAATAATGTAAACGTGGTAACGACGTTAGACCTCCATATCCACTATTATAAGGTCTGTTTGGTAACTGCTAAAAAATTACGTAAAATCACCAAGAATCACTCAAATCCGTGTTTGGTAACCCAAAAAAGTCACAAGAAATCAGAGAATGAGTGTTTCAAAAAATGGTTATTTTCTGTGATATCTGGTTACAAATTTTTCTTGGAGTGAGCGAGGGACATCTGTCAAGCCATCTGACAGTTTGTGAAATGTCGCAATCTTCATTGTTAGTGGAAAACAAAAACAAATCGACAGGTTTGACCAAGTGTTTCAAAAGCGTTTGGTTTCTTTCTTGTAAGTATTGCTCTCTCTGAGAGGACTTTCCTCCACGTTTCAAAGTTTTTACTATTTGACAGATGTCCCATTTTGATCACAAAAAAGTAACCAAACATTATTAAAAAAAAAAAAAACAAGAACGGATTATTATAGATTATATAAAAAAGGCGTGAGTATGTGCCAGGTACTCGTAAAATTTGATCAGAGAACTAATACTAAGTTCGGCTACGCGTGACGGCGAGAAACTCGTGAGTCCTGTACCGAGAGCTAAGATGTTTAAACACCAACAAAAAATTAAACTAAACTAACTCTGAACACATTGGAAAAAATAAATTGGTGAGTTTTTGTGTAATATACTGAAATTAGTGATGAATTGATTTTTTTTTGTTATGAGGGATTGCTGATGAGCAACTAAATAGAATTTTTGTTGGAAATATATTTTTTGTACGAAAAAGTCTCAAAAAGTCTTCCAAAAAACTAAAAAGGGTCAAAAAGAGATGTTTTTTAAAAAGTCGGGTCATAGTCTCTTTGCCCCCAAAAAGGGTCAAATTGCGACTTGCATAGCGGCAACGCTGCACACAGCGATGGTTGACACGACCACAGTATGCCACTAGCTCTGGTCATGATGGGATGTATGCGCATTTGACGAAAATTACAAAAACAAAACCTGTGTAAGTCAGTGGTTTTGTTTTTATTTCAGTGGCAATTTTTCTGATTGATTGTCTGACGGAAGCCGAAAACAGCAGGCACAACGCTGAAATAGCATAACCAATAAGCTGAATATAATTGATGTACCTGAACCTTTTGTTGGTGGAATCAGGGCTGATGTTAGTTGCTGGAATTGATTGTAGTTTTTTGTTGATGAACTCAACATTTTGCCTCCTTCAGCGTTGGTTTCCAATTGATTTCGAACCCCTGATTGATCCTCTTGTGGTCTGCTAACGCAATGTTGGTATTCTTCTTACGACAAATGATGAACATGCAGGCCGCAAATACCGAACAGAATCCTACCGTCCAGTACAGTACAGTTGTGGTCATGTAGCCGGTTGAGCACCTCAGTTGCCTCTCGATCATTGGCCTTTAATACCTCCATCAAGTCCTTATTTTTCCTGATGTGATGTGTTAATTGGAGTCTGCTGACAATTGAAAACACATTTTCCACTCTACTTGCACAACTGAATCATTTGATCTCTTGTCTTGTTAACTTTCACTTGGTCACGTATAATGTCTATAATTGGGAATGGGACACTCGTGCGTAGTACTCCTCGTTGAATTTCGGCTATTCCAATGTGTTCTGCAAACACTCTAATGTCGGGGTGAGTGATTGTATAATTTGTAGTTCCCAGCATGATAGATGCAAGCAGAAACACAATCCCTAGGGCAATAGAGATATTTGATGAGGTATCTATCAGATTCCTTCCGGGCCTACTGGATGGTAGTTTCTCCGAGGGTTGTTCCATTTGTTGAACCCCGCCGTTATCGGATTCCATCAGATTGTCCTCTTTCGGCAGCAAACACACCTTGGCTATTGGCTGCTTGAATGTTCCCTTTTCTGTTTTGATTGTCACAACTATAGCCGGTTGGTCTAATCCTCTGTGCATTATTCAATTATTCAATTATTTCTCCCAAAGGCCGGTGTCAGCAGCAACATTTTACCAATTTCCAAATTTGTTGCTGATTGCTTCCACTTAGACCGTGGTAGTTTGAGATTGTATCGCCCTGCTTCATCTGGTTTGTATGTAGCCTCGTAATGGGCATCACATATTTTTTCTTCTGCTGGTGCTTTGGAGACTCCTTTTAGTTTCCAAAACTTCCTCAAGTCTTCGCCTTCACTGCATGCATTGAGACATATTGTAATTATGTTTTCTTGCAGCTTCTTCCTTGGGGTTGGCCTCATGACTGATCCCGATAGTATTCACCCTAACCTTGTGTTCTGCGCCATTGGAGTGTTCATAGGACACTTGTTTAGTCCATGCAATAGCACTTGCGGCAAAATATCTGATCCTATCAGCAATTCAATCCCCTTTGGTTGCGAATACCATGGATCCGCCAACTTCAAACCTTGGATGTGTGCCCACTTGTTGGGTGTTATTTCTTGTGCGGGAAATGTTGATGTAATGGTGGGAATTACTACAGCTGCAACCTTTAAGCTGACCTTCTGATCGTGAATTGATTGAAGGGTAAAGTAACATGCTGCTATGACCTGTGTGGCGTGACCGTTGATTCCATTGATTTTGTACTCATATTCGTACAGAGAGCTCGTACACGTTTAGTTAGTCCTCCAACACATATGTTCACACAGCTTTGATCTCTGGACCACCTTCATTCGGTTTTTCAGCTTCTTACCCAGGGACCTTTCGCAGGTGAACAGTTGGTGAGATTCACTGCACACAATGCATTTGGACTGAGTGATTGTTGCCAAATGGGTTTTTATATAGGTACGTTGGTTTTATTGATTGAGACTGATGTTCACGGTTGTACTCACGTTGACTGCCTTTCAATCCTCGGAATCTTCCCTCGATGAAGTCAAAAAATTCACTTGGCTTTGGAATTTGTGTTGACGTTCCTCTTGACTGTTGATACAATTTTCTGGATTTTGAGTCCAGTTTTGGATATATGAGCTGAATGACTAATGGATCTCAGGAGCTGATTTGTTAATACCATACATGATTTCTTTTGACACATCCATGATGGTTATTAAGTCGAATGCACTTTCATTTCCAACTGGTTTCAATGTCAACAATTTTTAGATGTAGTTGTTGACCAAGGCTGCTGGATTTTGAAACCTTTTTGTCAACAAATCAACAGCCATTGCATAATTGCTTGACGTCGGTGCCAAGTGGTTGACAATCCGTGCTGCTTCTGTTCCCAAAATGGCGTCCACTCTTCGTACCTTCCGCTGAATACTGGTATGCTGATGGTTGAAAGCCTGATTTCCCTCTGTACTGAAGCTTGTGGAACTGCCGCCTCCGGTTGCTGTTGTCGTTTTTCTGCCTCATTGGTTTGGATATATGCATCTTGATACATCTGCTCCAACTCGATTAACTTATTATTGGACACGTACTCCTGTTCGTTATCAGCTTTTTCCAGAGATGATATTAGATCCTCTGTTATTGCCGCCAACCTTTTCCAGCATTCTTTTAATTGACCCAAAATTGAATCTGAGGTAAACTGTATTTTGCCTCAAGTCCAAGTTGTCAATTACGTGGATGAAGTTGGTTGTTCTTGATGAGGTTCAACTTTTGTGGGGCTGGGGCACCTCATTTTTTCAGCCGGCTCCTTCGGGTTTGATGATGTGCTTCTTGATGGTTGAACTGCCATGGCTTGATTTCATTTTTGATTTTTTCAGCCGGCTCCTCCGCTTTTTCTGATGATGTGCTCCTTGCACTTGTAAACTTTTTTGTTGACTGGCGGCATTGGTCCTTTACCAATACTCAGCACACTACTCCGGCTCGAAAGACCATGTAAAATCTACTACTTAGGTTTTCCTTCCCCTGTTGTTGGAACCAGGGCTGATGTTAGTTGCTGGAATTTATTGCCGTTAATCGTTGATGAACTTAACACTTTAAATTATCGAAGTTCAAATGCCCATGCCGACGGTGCCACATTAAACTGTTGTTATATGTTTAAAAGTCAAACTCAAGCTTCGAGGTTTAATCATCGACTGTGTCGCATTGATCAAACATATTTTCAGTCTTCGTGGCAAAATGGCAAGCTCAGCAGTCACGCGCGCATACCGCAGCGTGTACAATATGATACACCTGGAGAACCATAAGTAGACATGGTTCCCAAGGTGTCATTAAATGCTGGCGAGGAGGTTTCATGTTATTCGTGTAGGAATCAAGCTTGACCTTGATGCCCAACTCGAAATATTATAAAGTTATTATTACACCTCCCTCCTTTTGAAGTATGATTTTATACTGATAAAATTATGCTTGACCAATGCTTTTGAGTCCATTTCTTTATTGTATAAAAATTTGAGGTTTTATTACATTTTATAATATAAAAGTTAATTTTTAACAAACATACTTTACATTTCATAACTTATAAAACATATTTATTTTCTTAACCTTCTAACATTAAAAATTTTCTTAACCACGAAAGGAATTAACGTCTTAGCAATTTAACATTTATAAACTTTTATTTTTAACTCTAATGATGTTCTAATTATAATCAGTTTTTATTAATTTTTTTTTTGTTTTTTTATTATTTATTTCTTTATTTATGAATTACAATTAATCTTATAAGAAGAACAAATTTAGCTTACGGAACTAGCTTCTCGAAATGTCGATATAAATGATCATCTAACCGGTTAGAGTCGAAGTATACTATGCTATGTATATTTATTATTTATTTACCTTACTTCTACTTAATTAAGTAACAATCATGTTGTTTTTCTTATTTTATCCTTATGAACTATTATCTCTTTATTATTCTTATCAATAAGTATACAATTAGTACATTTTACTTCTTTTACTGTATATGGACCTTTAAAAATTGGACCCAGCTTATGCCGTGGTTGGTTTTCCATTAGTACCACGTCATTTGGTAAAATAGTTAGTGGTCTCGCTGATTGGTCGTGTGTTGACTTTCTAGTAAGCTTGCTTTTTTTGACTAATTCTTGTGCTCTAAGGTTAGAAAATTGAAGACGATATTTCAGCTCTTTGTCATACGCTCTATTTTTCCCATACTAACGCAATCAAATTTATCTGGTAGCTTGCCGAAAATCACTTCAAAAGGACAGTAGCCGTGTACCGTTGACGGACTTGTATTGTAGCAATAAACAAAGAAACAGAGCCAATCATCCCAATCAGATTTGTCATTGTTTATGTAAGACCTAATATATTCATTGAAAGTTCTATGTGATCTCTCGACAGTACCTAGTGATTGGTGATGATATGCTGTTGAGACCTTATGAGTTACATGAAGCAATTTTAGAACCTGCTCGAAAGTTTTGTTTTTATATTCTTTTCCTAAGTCTGTTCGGACCTCTTTCATAGGGCCATAAACAAGTACGAATTGTTCAAATATGGCCTTTGCTATCGTCGTTGCTTTTTTGTCTACAATTGGTATTGCGACGCGATACTTACTCAGTTCGCATAATATGGTTACGGCGTACTCATTACCCTTAGTTGATTTGGGCAGTGGGCCTATTGTATCTATTAATACAATATGAAAAGGTTTTTGTGGAGTTGGGGTAATCGTAAGTTCCTCTTTATTGTTAATTAAAGCTTTATTCTTTTTGCACTGGTCACATGATTTAACATATCGCTTTATGTCTCTGGTCATATTATTCCAATAGAAATATTTCCTAATCTTATTTGTAAGCCTCGTGATCCCTGGGTGGCCACATAAAACAGGGTCATCGTGGTATTTTCGTAAAATTTCAAGTTTTTCTTCCTCGTCTTTTATAATTGTTAACTTAGGCGTCAGCGCTATACTTACAGTGCTGGACAAAATAAATCATACACCGTAATACAACTTGTATGTAGACCTGTAACTTTTTTCTAATGAATCAAAAAGCCTATTATTTATGCTGAAATCAAAGCTAAATATATAAGTTCAATAAATGTGGAAGGATGAAATAAAAGTCGTTCATAAATATTTTTAAATAAATTTATTTTGAATTTTATTCAAATTTGCGGTTGGTCAAAATAAATCATACACCTTTATAACTTTTTTTTTTTACAACGAATATTATACGATTTAATGAAAGTTAGTATTAAGTGTGACCGCCTTTTGCTTTTAATACTGCTTCCAGCCGACGAAGCATACTTTCGACCAATTTATGCAAGTATTCTCGATCGAGTTCTTCCCAAGCCTTCTGAAGTGCAGCATTGTATGAAGTTTTATTAGTAACGGTTGGTTTTACTATTTTCTCGTCTAAATAACCCCATAGATTTTCTATGGGCTTCAGATCCAGCGATTGTGGCGGCCATTCTAGTAACTTTACCCTGCCCAGCTTAAAAAAGTTCATGGTTTTCCTTGCCTTGTGTTTTGGGTCATTGTCTTGTTGGTAAATGTAGTTGTTCTCCCAACCCAATTTCAACACAGATTCTTCTAAATTTTCGCATAGGATATCGATGTAACCGTCTGCATTCATAATACTTTCAATTCGAGCCAAATTACCAACACCAGACCATGCGAAGCAGCCCGATACCATGACATTACCGCCTCCATGCTTAACGGTTTTTTGAATATGTTGATCCTTGAGAGCCTCGCCAGATTTGCGCCACACTCGAGACCGCCGTTTCTGTCCAAATAGCTCAAATTTACTCTCATCAGACCACAGCACTTTTTTCCAAAAGTCTAGAGACATTCCAACATGTTGCCTTGCAAACAGGAGTCGTTTCTTTTTATTCTGTTTGCTGATATAGGGGCGCTTTGATGCCAAACAGCTTTTAAGGCCAGATTCGTTTAATCTCCTACGTACAGTGTGGGCGCTAATAGGCAGATCCATTGATTCTACAATATTTCGAGAAGATAGTTTTGGGTTTTGTTTAACTAGTCGACTGATTCGGACATCTTCACGGGCAGTTGTAGCCCGCTTTCGGCCGTTTCCAGAAAAGTTCACCACAATTCCATGTATTTCATATTTTTTCCAAATGTGTTGGACTGCTCCAATGGATATAGAATACTTGTCAGCAATTTTTCTATACGATTCTCCTTTCTGTCTCTTGCGTAACACCAAGTTTCGAATATCAAGAGATATTTGCTTTCCAGACATTGTTCAGGCTTGACGCGTCTACTCAAAATAACCGAAAACCTACAAGTTCGCAAGTAATTTCCTGCATAATGGGAAGCAATTGATCTTAAATATAGTAAATAAAAAGTTGGGAATACGTTTCTCAATCGGGAACCAACGAATTGAATTAATTTATCTGTTTTGCTGCATTTTTCTAAAGGTGTATGATTTATTTTGACCAAGTCAAAATTTGAAAATATTGCAAAATAAATTTATTTAAAAATATTTGTGAATAACTTTTATTTCTTCACTATTACTTTATTAAGCTACTGCTATAAGCTTTGATTTTAGCACAGTAGATAATCTTTTTGAGTCATAAAAAAAAAGTTACACGACTTAACTGGAATGCCTATGATATGTATGATTTATTTTGTCCAGCACTGTATATCTCTTAACAACGCGTTTCCTATTTCTTTGAATTCATTTATCCGAATTTTATTAAATAATTCATTACTAAGTGACAACTGGAATCTTTTTATTCCTTTATTACCAGCTATTTTTTCAAGTTTTGGGAATAACTGCTCTAAATCAATTTTCCCATTAATAATAAAGTCGTCCCTTTTTATTGTGCTTATTATTTGTCTGCCTTTTCTGATATTGAAAGTATGGTCTTTAAGACTTAGGCGGGCACATTTATTTATTTCTTTATAATTTAGCGCTTTGAATATTTTTAAGTTTTCAGACTTTGGGCGTATATGCATTTAATATGCCCTTTTTTGTTTGTAGTCTTGTAGTCTTGTAGTCTTGTACTTTCAGAACATTTTTGGTATGGCTAGGAATTTGTTTAATTTCGGAAAAATCTATACGAGATAATCACGTCTATCACAGAATCCGTCGTACTCGGAATTTTGCTACGAACCCCGAAAGAACTATCACAGAATCCGTCGTAGTGGAATCCGAATGTGCATTTCCGCACTTAACAACTTACCACTTTCTACAAAATTCGAAATTCGTAGCAAAAATGTCCACTACGACGGATTCTGTGATGGTTCGTTCGGGGTTCGTAGCAAAACTCCGAGTACGACGGATTCTGTGATAGACGTGAATGCATCTGCTGCATAGTTTTCTTTTCCCCTAATATACTCGACTATTTCAATTTCAATTTTTAATTTTATTAAATTTCATTGGTTTGTACATTAAGAGGAATGTCTTTTATAGTACTTAGAGTTTAGAATTGATTTTATATAATTTCAAGTACTTAAAACTAAATTAAATAAAATTACAATTAATTTAAAAAGAGTCGAGGAAGATAAGGAAGGTTGAAAGGTAGTGAATGGTATTAGATGCGAGAGGTAGTCGATGAAAAATGAAGAAGAACAGCACTTTTAAATCTTTTGAAATTAGAAATTGATTTGATACGGGTAGGCAAAGAGTTCCATAGTCTGACAGCGTGAATGAAGAATAAACGTGACGAGTTAAGGTGCGTGTGTCGAAAGGTGATAATATTCATGGTTCTGGAAGATCGTGAAAAATTCAGCCTAGTGAACAGATATGTAGGACATTGGTTGTATATGATTTTATGGAGGAATATACAGTTCCTGCCGTTTACATAATTCTGCAGAGAGCAACCCAGTAGCCTACGAGAATAAACGGAAATGTGATCACTTCTACGAAGGCCATGTACATATCGCACCGCATCATTGAAAGCAACCTGGAGTTTACGTTGCGATAATGAGTCGAGAGTGCAGTAGACAACCTCAGCGTATGTAATGAGAGGTAGTACTAAGGTAATTATGAGCTTACGCCGAGTTTCGATAGGAGTAAAGGCAGCAGTAAGCCACAATTTTCTAAGACATCCGTAGATTCGACCAACAATAATGTTGATGTGATTGTAACTAGATAGGCTGCGGTTTATTACGAAGCCTAAACTAGTGACATATTCTACTGCTTTAATTTTACTGTCGTTCAGCCATATATCCGGTACAAGATTAAGATTAAATTTTTTGTATGAGATGGGGATAATTTGCGACTTTTTTGGATTTAATTGAAGTCCATTCACTAGAGACCATCTGTAAATTCGCTCTAAGTCTTCGTTGACAAGGACAGCCAGTTCGGTTAGGTTGTGAAACGACCTTGCAGCATGAAGTTGAACATCATCTGCGTACAAATGAACTGATGTGTGTTTACAGACATTTGGAAGGTCGTTTATAAAAATGCAGAATAGGAGCGGTCCCAAAATTGATCCCTGTGGAACTCCTTGCATGATAGGCTTCAGCTGAGAATGATTTTCATTGGTGATAACTCTTTGCAACCTTCCGGAGAGAAAACTATTTATAAGTTTGACAGCTCTGTCACTGAGCCCGAAAAGATGTTTAAGTTTCCAAAGAAGAATTTGATGGTTCACTTTATCAAAGGCCTTCGAAAAGTCCAATAAACAGAGAAACGTGACATTATTCTTATCATAATCAAGCCTGATTTCCTCCAGTAGATTGATCATAGCCGTGGAGCAGCTGTGGTTAGCTCGAAACCCAGACTGTCGAGAACTTAGCAAGCTATTGTTTGAAATATATCTCATTAGCTGCTTAGATATAAGGCCTTCTAAAACTTTGGACAAGCAGGGGAGAATACTAATCGGTCTGTAATCAGCTGGAGAGGTAGGGTTTGTTTTTTTACCAATTGGCAGGACTCGTGCAATTTTCCAAGAGTCCGGAAAAGTTGAAGTTATAAAGCACCAGTTGATAACATGGGTGAGATGGGTTATGATAACTGGTAAAATGAGTTTAACAAAGCGTATTGGCACACCGTCCTCTCCGATGGAGTCAGACTTTATGGCAGCTATACACTCTGCAACATCATTTTCCGTGACCACCTCGAAATCTTCAAGCCTCACATTTTGTTGTGCTGAGTTTACAGGTTGATTGAAGTCGAAATCAAAATCACTTATACTAGAGTCACTCCCAAGAAAGAAATGATTTAAATCATTAGGATCCAGACTACATTTGGGACTATTATTCTTATTGGAGACACCGATTTTACGAAGGTTGCTCCAGAGCTTTTTTGCAGGTAGGGAAATGTTGAGTTTGGAAGCATAATAGTTTTTCTTCGATGTGCGCAGTATGGATGTTGCGAGATTGCGAGCCACCTTGTAGGCATTCCAGTTTGTATCCGTGGGCCGATGCTTCCATTTACTGTATACCTTATTGCGTTTTTTGATTGCACTCACCACGTCCGACGTAAACCAAGGGCAGATTTTATTTTGAATGCGTACCCTTTTGGTCGGAACACATTGGTCAAACAACGAAGACAAAATAGCTTGAAAACAGTTCAGTTTAACGTTTGTGTTAGAACTTAACCAACATTCTTGCCACGGAGCTGTTGTCGCTTGCATATGAAGTGCATTTAAATCAATAGAGCTGAAATCTTTAAAAGTGAAACACTCGGCGACAGCAGATTTAGATAGATTGATATTGTAGGTACAGAACAGGAGATCATGGTCAGAAACAGAATCGAACGATAGTTGATCGAACAAAAGAACTAATGACGAATCAGAGACGATAAATAGATCTAGAAGACTAGGTGAGCGGTTATGAGCAAATCGAGTTGGGGAGTTTGTGTTTACTATATTTAGCCCTACCGATGAAATAGAGTCCTTCATTCGAAAAGTTAGGGAATCGTTTTTTAGCAGGTCTGTATTGAAGTCACCGCAGATGATAATGTGTTGGTAGAGTGCACAGATATCAGATAAAGCTGAAAAGAAAGGAGCATGGGAGCAGAGCCGATTTTTACTGTAACCACATGAAACAATACATTTAGTATGGGAGTCGCGTATTTCGACGATAATAAATTCAATCCCACTACCACAAGACTTAGTGACTGCCTCACATTTGAGTGATGATTTACAATAAATTGCTACTCCACCGCCTGTGGTTTCGGTAACTCTATCATTTCTAAATATCTCATAGTTCGGAATTTTGTAGAAGAAATCATCAACAGATGGCTTGAACCAGGTTTCGCTTACACAGATAACATCGACATATGAGTTAGAGAATAAGTACTTTAGATAGTCTAATTTATGATTGTTAAGACTGCGTGCATTTAAGTAGCAAACATTTAGACCCTCATAACGCTCGGAGATGACATTCACCATAATGTTCGTCGATTCTTCGTGCACACTGAAGGGACTATTCGAAATACCAGCAATATTCATAATGTAAACAAACAAAAAGTGCAGTCCAACAAGGAAGAATTTAGGAGCAAATAAAAGAGGGGAAAGAGAAGAAAAGAAAAGAAAAGAATAACAATTTTAGTAAATAAGCTTACAATTACAATAGGTGTACGATGATCATTGATGCGTCGCAGCAGTAGCAAGCAGATCAGCAGAGCTTTCGATGGGAAAGCTTTCCCCACTCGCTGACTTCTTAACAAAAACAGCTCCGTACTTGGTGTAGACAGCAAACACTTGTTTTTTCCTTCTAAGTACGAGAGCACTATGAAGTAAATAACGCGTTTGTCTCGTGAGACTCTCGTTGACATAGCATGTGTTGTTTGAATCGATGCCCAAATCGTGGAGTCGAAGTTCCGTAGCATTTTGTTTGCGGTAGTACGCAGCCGATGTCAGAAAGGCGTTTCTCTCCTGAGCGTTGCTGAATTTCAAGATAATTGGAGATGTAGCAGTAGCGGTGTTATTGCTAATGTTGTTGTGGTTATTCCGTTTGTTGGTACGGAAGATATTTGTTAAGAGAGGGGGCTTGTGGTCGATTGTATGACAGAGCCGATTAAACAAGTTCTTAAGATTCTCATCAGGCTGTGCAGGTATTCCAAAGAGCACAGCGTCGCATGCTACCTCCTTTTTTTCCAGAGCATGGCATCGTTTTTGAAGAGTTTCAATTTCAGCGGTATGCAATTGTGTAGCAGTGTTTGTGCTCTCTTCCAGCTGATCAACACGCTTAGTTATGATACAGATGTTTTTATTGATATCATCAAATCTCTGCGACCAAAAAGTTTTGATTTCCTCTATTTTCAGCAGAAATTCTTTTTCCATCCGAGACGTGACCTCCTCAAATCGAAGTTGCAATAACTCAGCTTGCTTGTTAAGTTGTTCTTTTAAAATTTCAATGGTGAGCGGGGGAGTGTCACTGTTAGAGGGTTTGGCAGCAGGAGAAAAAGATTTTACTGGCGTTGGTAACGGCCCTTTGGATGAACCAGCTCTTGGACGTAGGTTGTTCACAGCAGACATAATTTAAGAGAACTTAAAACCGATTCTGCGCACTGTGATTTCTCGCTTTTACTGGACTTGAATGAAACACGTCTATTCGCACTGATTGCACATTGTCTAATCACTACGAAGTCATATTCCTCCAAGTCTAATCTCATGCGTGTCAGTTTTGATGATGGGTTTTTCATTGAAAAAAGGTAGGATAGTGGTCTATGATCACTCTTTACCAAGAATTTCTTGCCATATATATATGGTCTAAAGTGAGTTATAGCCCAGTGGATAGCTGCTAACTCTTGTTCTATAGTTGACTTATTGCTTTCGCCTTTCGTGAAAGCTCCTGAAGCGTACGCAACAGGAGGCTGTTTCCCTTCGTACTCCTGACAAAGTACCGCACCACACGCATATTTACTAGCGTCCATGGTTATACAAAATTCCTTTTGAAAGTTGGGATATTTCAGAATATTCGGACTAAGTAGGCAGTTTTTAAGATATTGAAAAGCAATTTCACACTCATTAGTCCATATAAATGAAATGTTCTTTCGACAAAGGCGTGATAGATGACGAGAATGTTCAGCAAAATTTGGAATGAAACGTCTGTAATAATTACAGAAAGCAACGTATCTTTTCGTTTAATCGGCATTTTGGGAGGTTGGATAGTTTAAGACAACGCTGAATTTACTATCATCTGGAAGAATGCCTCTATCTGTACATTTATGCCCTAAATACGTCACTTCGTGACTAAAAAATTAGCATTTGTCTGGATGGAGTTTTAAGTTGTATTTACGGCAGATTGAAAAACATCCTTGAGGTTTCTCAGCATGTGTTTTTCCGAGCATCCTAATACGACCAGATCATCTATGTACAGGTATGCCTGTGCTGGCAAAAGACCATAGAATGCCATCGACATCATTCGTTGAAAAGAGTTGGGCGCAATTTCCTGTCCTGTCCTGTCCTGTCCTGTCACGGTCGCCATGTTATATGTTTAAAAGTCAAACTCAAGCTTCGAGGTTCAATCATCGACTGTGTCGCATTGATCAAACATATTTTCGGTCTTCGTGGCAAAATGGCAAGCTCAGCAGTCACGCGCGCATACCGCAGCGTGTACAATATGATGATCATGATCATGCTTTTAATTAGCTTAATTCTTTTAATTAGCTTTATAATAGTGAAGCAAATCCTCTTGTTCGAACGGTAGTCTTTGTGACTATTTCTGGGCTTAAGTCTGACACTACTGTGGATGATATAGTAAATCATCTATTATCTAAAAGTTTGATATCCAATAGAGTGTCTATAAAGTGCACTAAAATAAGTAAGCCGGATAGTTTTGTTTCATCTTTTAAAATAGTTACCCCTGTTTCGATCTTTGAGTCACTTTGCAAGAATGACTTCTGGCCCCCCAATACTCTCGTAAAAGAATTCACCAATCGAGCATCTAAAAGACTTACCAGCACATCGCAGGTTTTAAATTCAAAAAACTCTCTCGATTGTCCCTCTACTACCAAAATGTAAGAGGGTTACGAAGTAAAACTACCGACATTTTTGCCAACTCTCAGGCTTTTCCATATGACATTTTTGTTTTTACGGAGACTTGGTTAAACACCAATATTTTGGACACGGAACTCTTCAACTCCGAGTTCCTAGAATATAGAAAAGATCGTCATATGGATAGTTGCACGGATTGGGTGGTGGGGTGCTTATTGCAGTTCGTTCTCACCTATGTTCCAGCTTAATTAATGTTCATTTCCCTTTGAACACAGAAACTATTTGTATTAAAATTTGTATTGAGGACAAAACTGTCTTTATCATTAATTCATACATTCCTCCCAATAGTGATACATCATTGTACTCTGAGCTGTCGCTTATCTTAGAACATATTCTTGACTTATCCTGCTCGGAAAATAACATTTTATTGCTCGGCGACTTCAACTTGCCACAAACGATCTGGGTTCCATCGGAGGATGGATCCTATCTCACAGCATCGTTTAATTCCGCTCAGCAGGAGCTTATTAAACTTGACGCCATTACGTCGTTTGACTTATAGCAAATCAGCTGTATTTAAAACTACAATAATCGAACTCTCGATTTGGTCTTTTCTTCTGACGCTGTTAGTACTGTTGTTCAAGAATCTTGTTCAAGCATAACTAACATAGATTGACATCATCCACCTTTGGATGTATTTTTTGACTTGAGCTGACATATATATGATAATAGTGACCCTAATGACGGCTCGTATATCTTTGACTTTCGACTGGCTAATTATCAGCAACTGTCTGAAAGAATAAGGTGCTCCAATTTATAAAACATTAACGTTTCACCTAATGTTGAGGATGCAGTAAAATGCTTTTATAGTATCCTAAATGACTGTATAAGTAGTTGTATACCAACAAAATTATCGAAAAATGCAATCGGAACCACCCTTGGTACACTAAAGACCTCAAAACTTTAAGAAATAAAAGAAATAGAGCATGGAAAAATTATATTAAAAGCCTCCGCCCAAATGACTTTAATATTTATATTCCATTTTTCGATGAATTCAAGGTGCTTTCTAGCAGCTTATACAATGACTATATAAGCACAATGGCAACCTAACCCGAAACAATTCTGGAGCTTAGTTAATTCCAAGAAAAAGTCTGACGGATATCCAGCAGAGTTTTCTTATAATAACAGTGTTATTAATAATCGTCTCGGTATTTGCAACGCTTTCGCGGACCACTTTCGCAAATCTTTTAACGATGTACCGCTAAGTATTGATGATGCATACTTTGAGTATCTCAAAGATGTTTGTTAACGGATGGATGCTTTTATCCACACGTATTAGTAAATCGGTCTTAGGTGCTTGAACCTAGGCCTTGTGGTAGTGGTCTAATCGATGCGTAAATCAATTAGCCGTAATGGATTTCAACCGTCTTCAGCAGACTCACTGAAGATATGTAAGTAAATCAAAGTCTTGTGTTCGGTTAGTGAATGATAACAATCGATTCAGATATTCTTTAATTTTACTTTCTTATTTATACTAAATTACAATCAAAAAAAAGTGCTTACTTAATCTAAAACATAAAACGCATTATAATACACAATTTGCAATTCGAGAATTCAATGAACTAAAAAGCAATAAATGCAATCTATGCAATTCTAGAAACAATGTACATACCAAGAGTGCAACGGCCCAAAGGTAAACAACCGGAGTGCCGTTGAACCCCTTGGTATATTTATGTTATGATATGATTTGGTCAGCATATTGCTGAGTGGATTAAACTGAGGTTTAACATTCTGCCCGCGTTGAACGGACAGGTTAATAATATATATTTATTTATTTTATATTTTATTTACTTAATTATCAATATTCTCAATTATATACAACAATGGTCACTAATGCTAAACTATTATACTAAATCTGCCATGCTGCTGATCTTCTTGCTGGGCTGGTCTTCTTAAAGCGTTATCGGTTGATGTTCGTGGTTTGGGTATGGGTTGGATGATCTTCCTTTTGCGCGCCTTCAAATAGCACCGGAGTGACAAAAAAATGATGACAGCAATTGATAGTAGAACTCCTACATTGCCGATGGTATGGTGGATGACATGATGTGGTAGCTCAATTGGTAACGTTTCGCGGAGAGTTTGAATATTTTGCCTCAATGATTCGATTTCCGTCATGTAGCCCTGGTACGGCTGGGACGGAAGATTCAACGTAATATCTTGGTCTGGGACTATGACCTCGGAAAGGTTGCCTAGCGGTATGTATGGTACTCTTATGGCAGAAGGGTATGCATTATGCCCTTGAATGGTAAGAAACTCCTGTTTCACTATGCAGTCCTTCTGAAGTCGTGCAGCACCTGATCCTTGAATGTTGAGGTATGTAGTGTTTGGGCCGCATACTATATTTAGTTAGTTTGATTTGTTGGGTTTGGTTGTATGTATATAAAAATTTACGCATTTACTATATTATGTCACGGATTGGGACTTTAGAAAACATTGAAAGTATGAAAAATTAGGAGATATAACAGAAATCAACGGAGAAGCAGAAAAAACACGTCTACTCGGTAGCTTTCATCGTTCAATGATTGGTGGTGTCTTGTCTCAAGGCATAAATCCATTCATTTGGGTAATGGAGTTGTATCCAATGAGGGCCGTCCTCCAGTTTCTGTATTTGACATTTGTCCACATCCAGCAGATGGTTAAAAAATGAAATCTCGCAGGCACTGGCTGTTGATCCCTTATGATGTAGAGGACCTCCTGGTTTGCATAGGTATTCTCCTTGATTAATAGGTACGCAATTTCTCGTATCTTCTTCAGAATGTGAGTAATACTGGTCTCGATGTAAGTTTATTAGCAGAAATGGCGAAGCTGGTTGTATAGCGCGGAACGTGCCATTTAGAAGCACTGGCACAGGTACAACGCGGAATAGCTCGAAGGGCTCAGTGGATATTAAGGGTATACAGATTTTAAAAATCGCATGCCTTCCAAGAATCCTTCCTTCGATAGTCATCAAGCGGTAGAATGTTGTCGTATCCAAATGAGATTCGGGAAGTTTTAATACATGTGGCAAATGTTCCCTTATATGGAGTAGCTCTTGACGCAGCTGTGGCGTCGGTATCAGGAGCGGACTAATTTTCCCGTGTTGACTGTAGGTTATGACATCCAAAAGCGAGCCCTGTATGCGTTGAAAGTTGAGAATGGTAGTTAGGGTTTGTATTGCGAGTGATATGAAGGCTTGCGAAAGTTTGTCTTGATGGAGTTCCGTACTGATGCTGTTCGTTCGTTGCGTTAGCTCCTCTATATGGGATGACATTGCCTTGAATTGGGTTACTATTGCCTCTTGGTCGCGGCTCATCAGGTAGACAGTAGCCTCAACAAATGATGTCTGGTTCTTGATGTGTCTTAGTAGTAGATCTTCATTTTCTTGAATTCCATCAATCGTCCGGGATATTCCTTCTGCGTACTCGGAATCCAGTACTCCGAACAATGAATTTGCTATATTTCCAATAAAATTCATGGCTCCTCGTTTTTTCCGAGTAATGCTGTGGGAAACAGATAGTAGTTCGTTGTTCATCCTGGTCAGTTATTTTGTTACACAGGTTCTTGGGATTCATAAGATCGCACAGGCTCCTTAACGAAGAACTTGCTTGCACTAGTTGTAGTTCCTGCCAATAAAGCTCCATATCATAGTAGGCTATAATATTCCATTCACCAGACAATATGTGGGCTGCTGCGATGTTTTCAAAATAAATTCCTGGGTGTGACTTAAATGGTTCCAATTTGATAGGAGACCCTTGGTTGATTGGAAGTGTCAACAATATCACTAACATCGTTGCGAGAGTAGCACCCAGTGACTGCCTTATTCTTTTTCTTGGCACCGCCTAATTGTTCGTATCCGTTTCTAGTGCCGTTGTGGAAGGTCTTTTGGGTTCGATTTCTAAAGGTGGATCATCGTCCACTGGAAGTGGGGCTAGCTTATGCACTGGTCTCATGAACAAGCCCTTAGTTGTCTTTATTTCTACCACTCGTATTAAATGGTCACTACCCTTGATACAGTTTATGATTCTGCCCAGCTGCCATTGCGTTGGTGGAAGGTTATCATCTTTTATGGCTATCAACATCCCAGGTCTGATGCTTTCGTTTCGTTGTTTCCATTTGTACCGATGCTGCAGCTCATTCAGATATTCATGTGACCAGCGTTGCCAAAATTGGTTCTTTATTGCGGTGATTGTCTTCCATCTGTGGTTCAGACTTGTAGTGAAGTGTCCCGCTCGAGCATCTATGGTGGACGTTAGTGGTTCTCCGATCAAGAAATGTCCCGGGGTCAAAGCCGTCAGATCGTTGGGATCAGATGATAGGGCGGTCAGTGTTCTCGAATTCAGGATTGCTTCTATTTCTATCATTAATGTTTCAAGCTCTTCATAGGTGAGATTAGATGAGAGAAGATTTCGTTGCAAGAAGTATTTAGCTGACTTAACGGCAGCTTCCCATAGGCCGCCAAAATGGGGCGCTCGACGTGGAATGAAGTGAAATTCAATGCTTCTCGCTGTACAGAAAGATGTAATTTTTTCTTTTGCCGACGCCGAATGTATTGATTGCTCGATATCCCTTAATTGGTTTCTAGCTCCGACAAAGTTGGTAGCATTATCGCAGTGCAGATTTCGACAATGTCCTCTCCTACCTACGAATCGTTTAACAGCATCTATGAAGGCCTTCGTAGTTAGGTCTCCGACTACTTCAAAGTGTGTTGCCTTGGTGGCGAAACAGCAAAATACTGCCACATAAGCCTTCCGGGGTTGCTTCCCTCTTATTCGGAAATGAATCCACACGGGGCCAAAAAAGTCTACTCCTGCGTTTACAAATGGTCTGGCTGGTTGTACACGCATGGCTGGTAAATCCCCCATTATTTGCTCCATTAACCTTGGTCTCGCCTTAGTGCATCGAACGCATTTTTGAACCACTGATCTTGCCATCGTCTTTCCCTTAATGGGCCAGTACCTTTGAGGTACCGCTGCTAATAAACCCTGCGGACCGACGTGAAGATTCTTCAAATGGATTTCTTCCATCACCAATTTACTGAGTTCGTGGTTGTAAGACAACAAGATGGGATGCTTGGCATTGTACTCTAATTCTGCTGCTTCCAAACGACCTCCTACCCGAAGTATGCCTTCCTCATCCAGAAATGGTGCTAAACTGCTGAGTGGGCTTTGGCTGTGAACATACTTCTCCCTTGATAATTGCTGGAGCTCATCCTTGAAGGCTTGTTGTTGCACCTCCCTTATGATGGTCTGATTGGCGTCGTCAAGTTCCGTAGGAGAGAGAGGCCCAACATTTCGATTGTCTTGTTTATTTTTCTTGCAATTATGAATGAGTCGTCTCACATATGCAATGATTCGCTACAGGCGAGAGAATGAGTTATGGTGATCTATTCTGCTGACAATGCTGGGTTCGATTGTTGTTGTGAGTACTATCCTACCACTACTATCCCGCCAGTGAGTAGTATCGCCAATTCTGGACTTCTTTTTTTCGAGATCCGGGCTTTTGCCTTCAAATTTTCCAGGCCAGGTGGCTTCTGGACCGTATAGGTACAGAGGACCATAGAACCACATGTTACATGTCTTCAACTTAAGGGCCGATACTACTCTCGAAACAATGTCAGCAGGGTTATGTTTCGTTGGAACATGACGCCACTGCTGGGGGGAAGTTTTTCCTTAAATAGCCTTTACTCGGTTTGCTATAAAGCTGTGATACCTTGAAGCATCTGCATTTATCCACGCCAATACGATCTCGGAATCGGTCCACAGATATGTCTCCAACTTCTCTAGCCTTAGGTCAGTCGTTACTCGTAAAGCGAGGTTGGTAGCCAATTTGGCTGCGCAAAGTTCTAAGCGGGGTATAGTGGTTGCAGCTCTCACCTTTTCATCTGTTCCTTTCTTAATTGGTGCTACTCGGGATTTCGAACAGAGCAGATTGTACCATCGTTAAATGTAGATCGAATATAATTGGCGGCTCCAAAGGCTATCCCCGAAGCGTCGGCAAAGGCATGTAGTTGACTCTGAAGCTGCGATTTTGTGAGAAAAGACATGTCTAGGGATCTTGATATCCGTTATTGCTGCTAAGTCCCTGCGAAAGTGGTCCCAGGTTGTATGCAGATCCATGGGGAGGGCAGCATCCCAATCAATTTTTAGCTTCCACAATTGTTGGATGAAGATTTTTGCAGTAATTGTTATAGGATTGAGGATGCCTAATGGATCCAAAATGTGCGCAATTCCGGAAAGGGCGATTCGTTTCGTGATTCTGTTATTTGGTTGTAGTCTGCAGTCGATGAAAAATTGATCTGTTTGTGGATTCCAGCTGACACCCAAGGTTTTTATTGTGGACGAATCCTTATCTTGGACATCTGATTGCAGCGCCTGATCCCCTGCTGTAATATGCCTTAGGAGTTGTGGGGTATTACTACACCATTTCCGAAGGTTGAATCCTGCTGAATGTAGAATGTTATTCAGTTGTTTTTGTATCTCCAGCGCTTCCGACAGCGACTGTTAGACCCCGACATAACGTCGTCCATGTAAAAGTCCACCTCCAAGATCTTCGATCCCAATGGATATCGGTGAGAGTTATCCTTGGACAGTTGTTTCAGACAGCATGTGGCCAAGTAGGGAGCGGAGGAGGTACCGTATGTTACCGTATTAAGCTGATAACACTTCAGAACTTGATCCTTTGCCTTCCGCCAAAGTATTAACTGAAATTTACGATCTTCCTTCTTCATAGTTATCTGTCGATACATCTTTTCGATATCGGCTGTGAATGCGAATCGTGGTGTTCGGAAACGTAGTAGCAGTGCGAAAAGATCGTCTTGGATAGTTGGACCTGCTAGCAGCAATTCATTCAGTGAAACGTTCCCTGATGTCTTCATGGATGCATCAAATACAACGCTTAATTTAGTTGTACTGCTCTCTGGTTTAAGTACTCCATGATGGGGTAAAAAGTAGTGTAGTGACCCTATGTTGGTTATGTCAACCTCTTCCATGTGTCCTAATTGAAGATACTCATCCATAAAGTTGGTATAGAGTTTGCTAAGTTCAGCGTCCTTGGCCAGCCTCCTCTCTAAGGCATAAAATCTGCGTAGTGCTATTTTTTTTATTTTTTTATTATTATTTATTATTCATGAATTCTTAATTTAATTTAACAAAATTTGTTTACTTAATCTACCATAACAATATAAACAATCCTTGGATTCGCCTATCTCTGTAGGATCATTCGCGAAGGGTAGACTTACAATGAATCGACCAGTAGAGTCTCGCTGGCTCGTCTTTGAAAAGTGAGCTTCACAACGCTTGTCACCACTTGTGAGCTCTGGATGGTCATCTGCTGGTTCTTCTAGTCGCCAGAATTTCTCCAATATGGTTCCAAGTTCTTCCGTTTTGACTCCAACTCCGCATGTGGCTGTAGTAGCATGCCCCTCGTTCACTTGACCTGCCATGACCCAACCGAGTACGGTGTTTTGTAATATGGGTAGATCCTCTGATAATTTTATTTGTCCTACTGCGAGTAACTGGTAGTGGAATTCTGATCCTAATAAGAGATCGATCTTGTCTGGACGATTGAAATTAGGATCGGCCAGTGGCAGGTGGGTGGGCACTGTAGCGCAAGTGGTTAGTGCGTCGGACTACTGAGCCAGCGGTTTGGGTTCGAATCCCGCCGCAAACACCTAAAAGTTTTTCACAGTGCCCACCTCTTTCGAATGTCTGACAAGCATCAAAGAGTATCATTTGTCACGATTGAGCTTCTCAACTCGCCGTTCGGAGTCGGCAAAAAACTGTAGGTCCCTTCCATTCGTGCAAAAATATAACACGCACACACAAATGGTTGCGAGAAGCAGGCCCAGGTTCACCTCGAGCTGTAGCGCCAACTAAAAGTAAAAAAAAAAAAGTGGCAGGTTAGCAGGCAATTTCCAGGTAGAGGTATTCAACAGGTGGGTTGGTTGTTGCGAAATAACTTTTGGCAGAACAAAGGCTTCTATTCTAGCTGAATAATCGTTTAGGCGGGATTGAAGAAGAACGTTCGCTCTTTCGCTGGATTGTTGTTTGCCTTGGCCAATACCTTCAATAAACAATGAATCCGTAGAGGTGGATAGCCCAAGTTTCTGGATGAGTCGCTGGCTGATAATGTTCACCTGTGAACCGGAATCCAACAGTCCTCGGCATTCGAATATTTTACCATCGTCCCCACATAGTTTGACTCGAGCAGTGCCTAATAGGACCAAAATGCGACGATTATCCTTGAACATTGCCGTTGCCGCAGTTGAAGGGTCGCTTGGACCTTGGGATTTAGTGTTGCCACTTGATTGGCAAGGTGTGGATACGGTACCACCTAGCGCTGATGATTGGTGCCAGCTGCTAGGTGTAACAAGCTGTTGTGTTTCTTGTGACATTTGAAACAACTTCGAGAATTACAGTTGACCGCAACGTGTCCTGATTTGAGGCAATTAATGCACAGGTTGCATTTCTTCACTAGTAACAATCGATTGGCTGGGCTGAGTTGCAAAAATTCCTTACAGGAGTAGAGCTGATGATTGCCCTTGCATGATGGACAAATCATCTGATCAGTTGTCACTGCTGAGACCGTCTTGCAGACTGCTTTCGCTGTCCTGCTATCTTCAAATCTGTCCTTTGTTCCCAACGCCTCTAGGGACTGGAAACGATTCTCCAAGTCCTTCAGAAATTTATCGAATGATGGCAGCTGTCTTGGGTGCTCAAGTGACTGTTCATAGAGGGTATGGGTGTCCTTGTCCAGTCTTTTGAGGAAAAGATGCAGCAGAATTGGATCCCAACTGGTTGTATCTATCTTCAGTCCCTGTAGTCCTAGTAGACATTCCTGGGTGGTATCATGTAAGCTGCGGATAGCTCTGGCATTTCCGGATTGTACATTTGTATGCGATAATAATTTATGCAGCCATGAAGAAACTAATAGCCGAGGATTGTCGTATCGCTCGGTTATTATTCTTCATGCTGCAACGTAGTTTGCACCCGATACGGACAGATGGCGTATCAATTTTTCGGCCTCTCCAGTTAGGCTCGACTTGAGGAACCACATTTTTTGTCCGTCGGATATTTGTTGATTATGGATCATCTCTGTGTATGGGTCCATAAACTGCTGCCACTTGAGGTAGTTGCCATCGAACTTTGGCAACTCTATCTTCGGCATCTTCATTGTTGTTTGATGAGTTTCTAGATTCTTAGACGTTTTCTCCAATTCCCCGTGAAGTTCCAATAGTGATGCAGTAACACAATCCTGCATTTCAAAATATTCCAATATATCCGCGTGACTTAGGTCATCTTCTATCTTGTGGTGCATTGAGGTGACATCGTCCCAATTTTGTTCCAAGGTTCGAATTTGTATCCGATAGAAATGTTCCGATTGTTCCTTTTGTTTGTTGTTTGCTAGTGATTGCTTGATTAGCTGCATCACCCAGCGATATCTTTGATGTCGGGACCCCCCTGTTGAGCGGCCTGCCTCAACTGGTTCAGAGGTTAAGTCCGGTGTCAATGCTACCTTTTGTTTTTTTGGAATTGCGCCTTGGGCCTTTAGATCAGTCCGTAAGCGATCTGCGACCTTCCGTACGGATTCGTAGTAATCCTTTTCGAAATAGGGATGGTCCAGTTGTGCCGAAAAGTTATTCTGGATATCGGAATTCCGTTCGTCGAAATCCTTCCATAACTGATTCAGACCCTTAAGCCTCTCCGCTAGATAAGGTACAATCTTTCGATCCTCACTGTCCTTGCCATAATTGCGGCTTATCCGAATGATTTCGTCTCCTACTAACTCCTGCTGAGTGGAGTAGGTTTCTAGATCCATCGTCATGGTTTAGTATTTTAAGTTTTTCCCGACAGTTGGTTGCTACCAGTGTAAGCCCTAGTATACGCTCTCGATGTATATACAAAAAAAAACCCGGCGGTTTCTTACCAGTGTCTGAAGTCCTGTCACGGTCGCCAAATGTTAACGGATGGATGCTTTTATCCACACGTATTTGTAAATCGGTCTTAGGTGCTTGTACCTAGGCCTTGTGGTAGTGGTCTAATCGATGCGTAAATCAATTAGCCGTAATGGATTTCAACCGTCTTCAGCAGACTCACTGAAGATATGTAAGTAAATCAAAGTCTTGTGTTCGGTTGGTGAATGATAACAATCGATTCAGATATTCTTTAATTTTACTTTCTTATTTATACTAAATTACTATCAAAAAAAAGTGCTTACTTAATCTAAAACATAAAACGCATTATAATACACAATTTGCAATTCGAGAATTCAATGAACTAAAAAGCAATAAAGGCAATCTATGCAATTCTAGAAACAATGTACATACCAAGAGTGCAACGGCCCAAAGGTAAACAACTGGAGTGCCGTTGAACCCCTTGGTATGTTTATGTTATGATATGATTTGGTCAGCATATTGCTGAGTGGATTAAACTGAGGTTTAACAATGTTCCTCAAGTTGGCTTTACCGACATTGCCTTAGATTTGGAGACTATCTCCAAATTTATTTCATTTCTTAAAGATGATTACTCTTCAGGTCCTGACGGCATTCCTCCAATTTTCCTGAAAAAATGCAGCGATGTCCTAGCTCTGCCGTTGAAGTTTCTTTTTGAAATCTCCATATCAACTGGACAATTCCCTAGCTTCTGGAAACAATCGTTTATTACGCCCGTCTTTAAGAAAGGCGATAGAAATATTGTCACAAACTACAGACCAATTTCTAAGCTGTCATGCATACCAAAATTATTTGAACGAGTGGTGAGTGATAGTCTTACTTTTCTTTGTCGAGGTGTTATCTGTAAAGAACAACATGGATTCGTTAAAAAGAGATCTACTGTCACAAACCTGTTAACATTTTCTCATAACTGTTCCAATGCCTTAGAAAATGGTCATGAGGTGGACTGTGTCTACACCGATTTCTCCAAAGCTTTTGATAAGCTTTCTCATGACTTAATTATTTACAAACTGGAGGCGTTAGGTTTTCCCACATTATTTATTTCGTGGGTTGGCTCTTACCTCAACCAGAGGTCATATCAAGTTAAACTTAGAGGTTTTCTTTCAGACTCATTTTTAGCAGGATCCGGTGTCCCTCAAGGGAGTCACCTAGGTCCACTTTTTTTTATTCTTGCTATTAATGATGTTCCATCAATCATAAAATATAGCAACATTCTTATATTTGCCGATGATATGAAGATTAGTAGAGCAATTTCAACCATAAATGACTGCAGACTTCTGCAATCAGATATTGATAACTTCAGTACCTGGTGCTGGTTGTTGACTAATGGTTTAGTCCTTAACCCACTCAAATGTCAGTGCATGACATTCTCTAGGAAACGGGTACCGACTATGTTCAACTACTTGATATCGAATCACTCTCTCAGTCGGGTTTATAGTTTTAAGGACCTGGGTGTCCATTTTAGCCCTGATCTTCATTTTAAAGAGCATATAAACCACATTGTGAATAAATCAAATTCAATGTTAGGTTTCGTTAAAAGATGGTTTAAATAATTTAAAAATCCATATGTCACCCTCTCACTATTTAACAGTCTTGTCCGTCCTCACCTCGAATATGCTATGGACACCTTATCAGAAAAATCTCAATACTCGGATTGAAGCCGTCCAGCGACGCTTCATTCGATTCGCATTGAAAGGTCTTCCCTGGGACGATCCTTTTAATCTCCCCCCATATTTGCATCGAATAAAACTGTTGCAAATGCAGCCTTTGGCTCAAAGAATGGTCAATAATGATATCAGTTTTATGCATCAACTGATCTCAGGTCTGATTGATGCACCTGACTTATTATCCTGTTTAGGATTAAACTTTCGTGGGGGATCGCATTACCTGCGTAGTATAGAGTTACTGCATGTTCCTCATCACAGAACAAATTACGGGATGCATGAGCCTATTAGCCGCATGAGTAAAATCTATAACTTAAATTGTTATTTACTTGCTCGATGGTTTTGGATTTTTCTTCTGCATAGTCGGAGTCAAGGAGTCCAAATAACGAGTGTGCTATGTTGCCGATGAAGTTGATTGCTGCTCGAGGAACTCGGTGTTTCGAGATTAAATTGGTGTCTGCTTTTAGTTTGCCCTTAGTTTTGAGGAAGTGCGTTACTAATGCACTGCATGTTGTTTTCTGTTTCAATTGATTGCATAGGTTTTGAAGTGCTGTTGTTTCATTATCGAATGCTTCTAACTCTGATCGGATGGGTGCCAGTTCATAGTACACAATGGTCAGGTCATTCGCAACTAGATTTGTGGCTTCAAGTTGTTCGACGTATATTACTGGATTATTGTTGAACCTTGTTATGTTTAGTGGTGATGCGCAAATTGCTGGCAATAGCAGCAATGATACGAGAACGGTTGTCATCAATGAGCCATATGAAACTTTTCTTCGTTTTGATTGTGCTTCTGTCATTTCGTTTGTTGCGGGCCGGGTTTGCGTAGCTGTTCAGCTGTTCCTTCATTGGTATTCTCAGGTTCCTTAAAGAGTGGAGCTAAGCGATGAATTGGTCGCTTTCATGTTCCCGATTTGGTTTTAACGTTGACTACCTGAACAATGTTATCGTCACCCTTAAATATCTGAACGACATCATTTGCATCATTTGTCACGATTGAGCTTCTCAACTCGCCGTTCGGAGTCGGCAAATAACTGTAGGTCCCTTCCATTCGTGTAAAAATATAACACGCACACACAAATGGTTGCGAGAAGCAGGCCCAGGTTCACCTCGAGCTGTAGCGCCAACTAAGTAAGTTTAGCTGATTTTACTGCTGCTTCCCATAAACCGCCAAAGCGAGTGTCTCTCGGTGGGATGAATTTGAATGTTATGCCCTTACTGCTGCTTGCCTCAATGATGGTTTCTCTTGCTTCTGGTGTATACAATGCACCGTGTATTCTTCTCGGACGAAGTTGGTTGCATTGACGTAATAAAGAGTTTGAACTCGTCCGCGTCGATTGATGAATCTTCTTAGTGTCCCAAATAAAGGCTTCCGTCGTCAGGTCAGTTACTACCTCCAAATGTATGGCCTTGGTTGCGAAGCAACAGAAAACTGCTAGGTAGACCTTGTGGGGCTCCTGCCCTCTGATTTTATAGTGTATCCACAGTGGTCCACAGAAGTCTACACCGGATGTTATGAATGGTCGATAGGGTGTGAGGCGATCTGCTGGAAGGTTGCCCATGACTTGAGTCATGAACTGTGGTCTGACTCTGGTGCACCGAACGCAGTTATGAACTGTACATATGTCTTGCCATGACATATACTCTGTTTGGTTTCTCGGGAAAGATTTGTTTAGCATTGGATACGATATTCTAACTCTACTAGGTGTCTTGCTTTATTCAGCGAAGTTTCAAATTCAAGTAGCGATATTTGTTATTCGATGCGTCGCGTCGCGTCGTGCAGATGGATTGGTTGCGTATTGAGCTGGGGTATTGTTGAGCAACTCTACTTTTTCGTCAATAAATACATTAGAAAAATTTGTATTTTCTTATGTCTGACCAAGCTTGTGCAATTAAATTGCATATTTCTGGCGGATCTATTATAATACCATTAGTGGATTGTATTCTATTTATAGCGAGTGAGAACTAATTTCCAATGAGTAGTTATAGTTAGAAATATGAGCACTGGGGGGACAAATCAGAATATGGACACTTGGATTGAACGGGTAGAGATCTTATAGCACCCATTGATTTGATTGAATCGACCAGTAGATTGCAATATGTCTTTGACTACCCTAAGATTAGTCTTTGGAAAACTCTTATCCTTGTAAAGACTTTTCATTTCTGGTGATGAGAAATCCAGCAGTTTTGCTTTTTTATTTTTTAAATTTTTTTTATTATACTCGCGACTTATGGTTGTCGAAACAGCTTAGCAAAAAACAAAAAAAAAAAACAATTTCTTATTAATTTTTCTAGAAACCGTTTTTATTGAATTAAATCTTAAGACTGACTTAACATTTCTTTTTAATACGTAATGATACGTTTTAATTTATTTCTCATTTCATTTGCTTGTTGGCTTTATTTGTTTTGATATTACGAACTCAGTTGAACTTATTTGATTTGTTTTGTTTGTTTTTTGCTTATAATGCAGTTTGATAATAAAGTTAAGAACTCGATTGAACTTATTTGATTTGTTTGTTTGGTTTTTGCTTATGATTCAATTTTATATTATGAACTTAATAATTTATGACATCCAGTCTATTGGGATGCTATAAATGTTTGTAGGCGACAGGGTCGACGTAACCCGCGCGCTAAAGGGGTTATGAATACTCTTAAAATGCTTTGCACAGCGCGGGTCATAGGGAAATTTAGGGAGGATGAAAGAGGAGATACCGATACGCATTGGTCTTAAATGCCTGTAGATCGTAATGGGAGGGAAAAGTCGTGTTTGGTAAAGTATTCCACATTTGTGTTGAGCGGTGCTCTATATTTTACTGTACGTCCGAAGTTGGGCTTAAGGGTAAACTGATGGGCATTCTGTTAATGGGTGGATGCCTTTATCCGCACGTATTAATTATTTGAATGGTCGTAGGTACTTTAACCTAGGCCTTGTAGTAGTGGTCTAATCGATGCGTAAATCAATTAGCCGTTTGTGAAATATCAACCGTCTTCAGCAGACTCACTGAAGATATTATGCAAATAAAAGTCTTATGTTCGGTCGGTGAATGATAACAATCGATTCCGCGTTCTTTAATTCCATCTTCTTATTTATACTAAATTACAATCAAAAAAGTGCTTACTTCATCTAAAACATAAAACGCTTAATACTACACAATTTGCAATTCGAGAATTCAATAACTAAAAAGCAATAAATGCAATCTATGCAATTCTAAAGGCAATGTACATACCAAGAGTGCAACGGCCCAAAGGTAAACAACCGGAGTGCCGTTGAACCCGTTGGTATGTTATGATTTGTTCAGCATATTGCTGAGTGGATTAAACTGAGGTTTAACATTCTGCCCCGCGTTGAACGGACAGTTCAATAAATATAGATTTTTTTTATATTTTATATTTTATTTACTTAATTGTCAATTTTCTTAATTATATACAACAGTGGTCACTAATGCTAAACTATTACACTAAATCTGCCATGCTGTTGGTCTTCTTGCTGGGCTGGTCTTCTTGAAGCGTTGTCGGTTAATGTTCGTGGTTTGGGTATGGGTTGGATAATCCTCTTCTTGCGTGCCTTCAAATAACACTGAAGTGACAAGAAAATGATGACTGCAATTGATAGTAGAACTCCTATATTTCCTATGGTATGGTGGATGCCATGATGTGGTAGCTCATTTGGTAACGTTTCGCGGAGAGTTTGAATATTTTGCCTCAATGCTTCGATTTCTGCTATGTGGCTCTGGTACGGCTGGGACGGCAGATTCAACCTAATATCTTGGTCTGGGACTATGACCTCGGTAAGGTTGCCTAGCGGTATGTATGGTATTCTCATGGCAGAAGGGTATGTATTATGCCCTTGAATGGTAAGAAACTCCTGTTTCGCTATGCAGTCCTTCTGAAGTCGTGCAACACCTGATCCTTGAATTTTGAAGTATGTAGTGTTTGGGCCGCATACTATATTTAGCGTGGTTTCTTGTCTCAAGGCATAAATCCATTCATTTGGATTATGGAGCTGGATCCAATGAGGGCCGTCGTCCAGTTTCTGTATTTGACATTTGTCCACATTTAGCAGATGGTTAAAAAGGGAAATCTCGCAAGCACTGACTGCTGATCCCTTATGATGTAGGGGACCTCCTGGTTTGCATAGGTATTCTCCTCGATTAATAGGTACGCAATTTCTCATGTCTTCTCCAGAGAGTGAGTAATATTGCTCTCGATGTAAATTTATTAGCAGAAATGGCGAAGCTGGTTGTATAGCATGGAACGTGTCATTTAGAAGCACTGGCACAGGTACAACGCGAAATAGCTCGAATGGTTCGGTGGATATTAAGGGTATACAGATTTTGAAAATCGCATGTCTTTCCAGAATCCTTCCTTCGATAGTCATCAAGCGGTAAAAGGTTGTCGTATCCAGGTGAGATCCGGGAAGTTTTAATACATGCGACAAATGTTCCCTTATATGAAGTAGCTCTTGACGCAGCTGTGGCGTCGGTATCAGGAGCGGACTAATTTTCCCGTGTTGACTGTAGGTTATGACATCCAGCAGCGAGCCCTGTATGCGTTGAAAGTTGACAACGGTAGTTAACGTTTGTATTGCGAGTGATATGAAAGCTTGTGAAAGTTTGTCTTGATGGAGTTCCGTACTGATGCTGTTCGTTCGTTGCCTTAACTCCTCTATATGGGATGACATTGCCTTGAATTGAGTTACTATTGCCTCTTGGTCGCGGCTCATCAGGTTGACAGTAGCCTCGAGAAATGATGTCTGGTTCTTGATGTGGGTTAGTAGTAGATCTTCATTTTCTTGAATTCCATCAATCGTCCGGGATATTCCTTCTGCGTACTCGGAATCCAGTACTCCGAATAATGAATTGGCTATATTTCCAATAAAGTTCAGGGCTCCTCGTTTTTTCCGAGAATTGCTGGGGGGAACAGATAGTAGTTCGTTGTTCGTCTCTAGCTCTTCCTCGAGATGTTGTACCTGGGACGTAATTTTGTTACATAGGTTCTTGGGATTCATAAGATTACATAGGCTCTTTAACGAAGAACTGGCGTTTTTCACTAGTTGTAGTTCTTGCCAATAAAGCTCCATATCATAGTATGCTATAATATTCCATTCACTAGACAAGATGTGGGCTGCTGCGATGTTTTCAAAATAAATTCCTGGGTGTGACTTAAATGGTTCCAATTTGACAGGAGATCCTTGGCTGATTGGAAGCGTCAGCAATATCACTAACATCGTTGCGAGAGTAGCACCCAGTGATTGCCTTATTCTTTTTCTTGGCACCACCTCATTGTTCGTATCCGGTTCTAGTGTCGTTGTGGAAGGTTTTTTGGGGGTTTTTTTTAAGGGTGGATCATCGTCCACTGGAAGTGGTGCCAGCTTATGCACTGGTCTCCTGAACAAACCCTTAGTTGTCCTTAGTTCTACCACTCGTATTAAATTGTCATTACCACTTATACAATTTATGATTCTGCCCAGCTGCCATTGCGTTGGTGGGAGGTTATCATCTTTTATGGCTACCAACATCCCAGGCCTGATGGTTTCATTTCGTTGCTTCCATTTGTACCGATGTTGCAGCTCATTCAGGTATTCATGTGACCAGCGTTGCCAAAATTGGTTCTTTATTGCGGTGATTGTCTTCCATCTGTGGTTCAAACTTGTGCTGAAGGGTCCCGCTCGAGCATCTATGGTGGATGTGAGTGGTTCTCCGACCAAGAAATGTCCCGGTGTCAAAGCCGTCAGATCGTTGGGATCAGATGACAGGGCGGTCAGTGGTCTCGAATTCAGGATGGCCTCTATTTCTATCATTAATGTTTCCAGCTCTTCATAGGTGAGATTAGATGAAAGAAGATTTCGTTGCAAGAAGTATTTAGCTGATTTAACGGCAGCTTCCCATAGGCCGCCAAAATGAGGTGCTCGAGGCGGAATGAAGTGAAATTCTATGCTCCTCGCTGTACAGAAAGATGTAATTTTTTCCTTTGCCGACGCTGAATGTATTGATTGCTCGATATCCTTTATTTGGTTGCTAGCTCCAACAAAGTTAGTAGCATTGTCGCAGTGGAGATTTCGACAATGTCCTCTCCTCCCTACGAATCGTTTAACAGCACCGATGAAGGCCTCCGTAGTTAGGTCTCCGACTACTTCAAAGTGTGTTGCCTTGGTGGCGAAACAGCAAAATACTGCCACATAAGCCTTCCGGGGTTGCTTGCCTCTTATTCGGAAATGAATCCACACGGGGCCAAAGAATTCTACTCCTGCGTTCACGAATGGTCTGGCCGGTTGTACACGCATCGCTGGTAGATCCCCCATTATTTGCTCCATTAACCTTGGTCTCGCTTTAGTGCAACGAACGCATTTTTGAACCACTGATCTTGCCATCGTCTTCCCTTTAATGGGCCAGTACTTTTGACGTACAGCTGCTAATAATCCCTGCGGACCGACGTGAAGATTCTTCAAATGGAATTCTTCCATCAGCAATTTACTGAGTTCATGGTTGTAAGGTAACAAGATGGGGTGCTTGGCATTGTACTCTAATTCTGCTGCTTCTAGACGGCCTCCTACCCGAAGTATGCCTTCCTCATCCAAAAATGGTGCTAAACTGCTGAGTGGGCTCTGGCTGTGAACATACTTTTCCCTTGATAATTGCTGGAGCTCATCTTTGAAGGCTTGTTGTTGCACCTCTCTCATGATGCTCTGATTGGCGTTGTCGAGTTCCTTAGGAGAGAGAGGCCCAACATATCGATTGTCTTGGTTATTTGTCTTGCAATTATGTATGAGTCGTTTCACATATGCAATGATTCGCTGCAGGCGAGAGAATGAGTTATGGTGGTCTATTCTGCTGACAATACTGATTTCGACTGCTGTTGTGAGTACTGTCCTACCACTACTATCCCGCCAGTGAGTAGTATCGCCAATTCTGCACTTCTTTTTCTCGAGATCCGGGCTCTTGCCTTCAAATTTTCCAGGCCAGGTGGATTCTGGACCGTATAAGTACAGAGGACCATAGAACCACATGTTACAGGTTTTCAACTTAAGTGCTGATACTCCTCTTGACACAATATCAGCCGGGTTGTGTTTCGTTGGAACATGACGCCACTGATGGGGGGAAGTTTTTCCTTGAATCGCCTTTACTCTGTTTGCTATAAAGCTGTGATACCTTGAAGCATCTGCCCTTATCCATGCCAACACGATTTCGGAATCGGTCCACAAGTATGTTTCCAACCTTCCTAGCCTTAAGTCAGTCGTTACTCGTAACGCGAGGTCGGTAGCTAGTTTGGCTGCGCAAAGTTCTAAGCGGGGTATAGTGGTTGCAGCTCTTATCCTTTCATCTGTTTCTTGCTTGATTGGTGCTACTCTGGATTTCGAACAGAGCAGATGAACTGCTATTGTACCGTCGTTAAATGTAGACCGAATATAAATAGCGGCTCCAAAAGCCTTCCCCGAAGCGTCGGCAAAGGCATGTAGTTGACTCTGAACTGCGATTTTGTGGGAAAAGACATGTCTAGGGATCCTGATATCCTTAATTGCTGCTAAGTCCGTTCGAAAGTGGTCCCAAGTTGTATGCAAATCCATGGGGAGGGCAGCATCCCAATCAATTTTTAGCTTCCACAGCTGCTGGATGAAGATTTTTGCAGTAATAGTTATAGGATTGAGGATGCCTAATGGATCGAAGATGTGCGCGATTTCGGACAAGGCGATTCGCTTCGTGATTCTGTTGTTTGATTGTAGTCTGGAGTCGATGAAGAACTGATCTGTTTGTGGATTCCAGCTGACACCCAAGGTTTTTATTGTGGACGACTCCTTATCTTGGACCTCTGATTGCAGCGCCTGATCCCCTGCTGTAATATGCGTTAGGAGTTGTGGTGTATTACTACACCATTTCCGAAGGTTGAATCCTGCTGAACGTAGAATGTTACTCAGTTGTTTTTGCATCTCCAGCGCTTCCGACAGACTGTTAGACCCCGACATAACGTCGTCCATGTAGAAGTCCCTCTCCAAGATCTTCGCTCCCAATGGATATCGGTGAAAGTTATCCTTGGCCAATTGTTTCAGGCAGCGTGTGGCCAAGTAGGGGGCGGAGGAGGTACCGTATGTTACCGTATTAAGCTGATAACACTTCAGAACTTGATCCTTTGCCTTCCGCCAAAGTATTAGCTGAAACTTACGATCTTCTTTCTCCATACTTATCTGTCGATACATTTTTTCGATATCGGCTGTGAATGCGAAACGTGGTGTTCGAAAGCGTAGAAGCAGTGCGAAAATATCGTCTTGAATAGTTGGGCCTGCTAGCAGCAATTCATTTAATGAAACGTTCGCTGATGTCTTCATGGATGCATCAAATACAACTCTTAATTTAGTTGTACTGCTTTCTGGTTTAAGTACTCCATGATGGGGTAAGAAATAGTGTGGTGACCCTATGTTGGTCATGTCAACCTCTTCCATGTGTCCTAACTGAAGATACTCTTCCATAAAATTCGTATAGAGTTTGCTAAGTTCAGCGTCCTTGGCCAACCTTCTCTCTAATGCATAAAACCTGCGTAGTGCTACTTCCTTGGATTCGCCTATCTCGGTAGGATCCCTCGCGAAGGGTAGGCTTACAATAAATCGACCAGTAGAATCTCGCTGGCTTGTCTTTGAAAAGTGAGCTTCACAACGCTTGTCACCACTTGTGAGCTCTGGATGATCATCTGCTGGTTCTTCTAGTCGCCAGAATTTCTCCAATATTGTCCCAAGTTCTTCCGGTTTGACTCCCACTCCGCATGTGGCTGTAGTAGAGTGTCCCTCGTTCACTTGACCTGCTACGACCCAACCGAGTACGGTGTTTTGTAATATGGGTAGATCCTCTGCTAATTTTATCTGTCCTATGGCGAGTAACTGGTAGTGGAATTCAGCTCCTAATAAGAGATCGATCTTATCTGGACGATTGAAATTAGGATCTGCCAGTGGCAGGTTAGCAGGCAATTTCCAGGCAGAGGTATTCAACAGGTGGGTTGGTTGTTCCGAAATAATTGTTGGCAGCACAAAAGCTTCTATTCTAGCTGAATAATCGTTTAGGCGGGATTGAAGAAGAACGTTCGCTCTTTTGCTGGATTGTTGTTTGCCTTGGCCAATACCTTCAATATACAATGACTCCGTAGAGGTGGATAGCCCAAGTTTCTGGATGATTCGCTGGCTGATAATGTTTACCTGTGAACCGGAATCCAGCAGTGCTCGGCATTCGAGTATTTTACCATCGGCTCCACATAGTTTGACTCGGGCAGTGCCTAATAGGACCAATGTTCGACGATTATTCTTGAACAGTGCCGTTGCCGCAGTTGACGGGTCGACTGGACCTTGGGATTTGGTGTTGCCACTTGATTGGCCTGGCGTGGATACGGTACCACTTAACGATGGCGATTGGTTCCAGCTGCTGAGATGTAACAAGCTGTTGTGTTTCTTGTTGCATTTGAAACAGCTTCGAGAATTACAGTTGACCGCAACGTGTCCTGGTTTGAGGCAATTAATACACAGGTTGCATTTCTTCACTAATGACAATCGGTTGGCGGGGCTGAGTTGCAGAAATTCCTTACAGGTAAATAGCTGATGACTTCCCCTGCATGATGGACAGTTGAATTGGGATGAACCAGCAGTTGTTACCAAGGATTTTACCCCATCGCTTCTCCTTAGAGGATCTTCCCCAGACCTTCCCTTCTGTCCAAGTACCTCTAATGATTGGAATCTGCATTCCAGAAATGCCAGAAACTCCTTCAACGACGGTAATGCCCTTGGATTTTTCAGCGCTTGTTCATACAGGGTATGCGAATCCTTATCTAGTTTCCTCAGCAGAAGGTGGAGCAAAAGGGGGTCCCAACTAGTTGTGTCAACCTTCAGGCCTTCCAACCCGGATAGACACTCTTGGGTGGTATCATGTAAGGTTCGAATAGTGTTGGCAGTGCCAGTAGATGCATTCGGTTGTCCTAATAGTCTCGAGATCCACGATGAAACCAGCCACCTGGTATTCTGGTAGCGGTCGACTATTATTCTCCATGCTGAGGCATAATTCGCACCTGATCCAGATAGGTGACGAACAAGCTTCTCTGCCTCTCCTATCAGGCTGGTCTTAAGGAACCACATCTTCTGCGTGTCTGGAATGTTCTGGTTGTGAACCATTTCAGTGAATAGGTCCGAGAATTGTTGTCATTTAAGATAATTGCCATCAAACTTCGGCAAGGAAATCTGCGGTAGCTTCATTGGTGCATCTCGGACCTCGATTGTACCCTTCGCAGCTGGTTCACAATGCTGCGTTGGGGCTTCTAGTATAGTCAGGAGTTCCATTATGGAAACCTCCACTTCTCCCTGCATCATAAAATACTGGCTTATCTCGTCCTGCGTTAATTCATCCGCCAGCTTATGGTACAGTGTTGTCGCTTCTTCCCAATTCTGTTCCAAGCTGCGGAGTTTAACCTTGCAAAATGCTGCATTTTTGTCCCTTACCATCATGAGGTTATCGGTACATTTTTGGATGACTTCCAAAATGAAATGGAACCGTTGGCTCAGACTAGTTTTGGTAGAGGATTCCTTCGACTGTGGATCATCCTCTTCTGGTTTCGGGGGTATCACCCCTTGCTTAATTAATGACGTCGGACCTGCAACTGATCGATCCTCAAATTGCTCTGTCTCGATGTCCTTTAACCCCTCCCTCTGCTTAGTTAATGGTCTTGAAGCCGCCATTGATCCGTCCTCAATTGGCTCTTCATCCTGTAACTTCGGGCCTTGGAGGCCTTGGAGACGCTGCTGAAGATCAGTCCTTAGGCGATCTGCGACCTTCCGAACTGCTTCGTAGTACTCCTTTTTGAAATAGGGATGGTCAAGTTGTGTCGCAAAGTTATTCTGGATAACTGAATTCCGTTCGTCGAAATCCTTCCATATCCTCTTCAGGTTCTTGAGCCTCTCTGCTAGGTAAGGTGCAGTCTTTCGATCCTCACTGTCCTTACCATAGTTGCGGTTTATCCGAAGGATTTCCTCTCCTACTAATTGCTGCTGATTAGTGTAGGTTTCTAGATCCATCGTCGTCAAATGTTATTTTACGTTTTCCGACAGTATGTTGATACCAGTGTCAGCCCTGGTACACGCTATTGATATATGTATATAAAAAAAAACCCGGCGGTTTTTACCCAGTGTCAAAGCCCTGGTAACGCTTTTTCTTCCGACGTATATATAAAATTACTCGGTGGTTTGCCAAGTGGACCTCAATTAAATGCTTCTTACCACTGGTGGGGGAAGCAATTACGGTCGTCCTGTCACGGTCGCCAAATGTTAACGGGTGGATGCCTTTATCCGCACGTATTAATTATTTGAATGGTCGTAGGTACTTTAACCTAGGCCTTGTAGTAGTGGTCTAATCGATGCGTAAATCAATTAGCCGTTTGTGAAATATCAACCGTCTTCAGCAGACTCACTGAAGATATTATGCAAATAAAAGTCTTATGTTCGGTCGGTGAATGATAACAATCGATTCCGCGTTCTTTAATTCCATCTTCTTATTTATACTAAATTACAATCAAAAAAGTGCTTACTTCATCTAAAACATAAAACGCTTAATACTACACAATTTGCAATTCGAGAATTCAATAACTAAAAAGCAATAAATGCAATCTATGCAATTCTAAAGGCAATGTACATACCAAGAGTGCAACGGCCCAAAGGTAAACAACCGGAGTGCCGTTGAACCCGTTGGTATGTTATGATTTGTTCAGCATATTGCTGAGTGGATTAAACTGAGGTTTAACACATTCCTTGCGAGACAATTGTTGGAGGGGAGGAATGCAACTGGCTATTTCGCTGGAGCACTGTTTGTGAAAGAAGCAAGATATTGAGTTGTTACCAAGGTGTTCTTCCGGCTATGAGATAAATCCAAGTGGAATCGATCATCACGCATCGACATCGATAATGCAAAAGCAGCAGCCAAAAAAGCAAATATATGTTGTTTCTAACATCAAAAAGTTACATGTACAGGGTGTCACAACATGATGGTACGAAATTAACAAATATATTTGCAAACAATATTTTTAAGAAATCAAATTAATTAAGAATGAATCAAATTAACAAATGAATGAATAAAGAATTAAATGATTTATTTAAGAATTATAATCTCAAACACTTGCTTTTGCTCTTGTTTAACCTGTCTTTTATTATCTCTTTATCAATTCTATTACTTTCCATTTCCAGTGGTGTTGCCTTAATTGAGGAGTGAAAGTAGCAATTGTAAAGCTCGACAGCTTTCGCCTTTTGTTCTTTAATTGATATTCTGTTTTCTAAATTTAACACTCTTCTTTGTTCGGTTAATGTATTATTTAGCCGTTCTACATCGGCATTGCCAGTGTGACTGTTCGGTTTCACGAAGTGAACTTCTATTTTTTATTTTCTAAAGAGGTTTTTTAAGTTGATGTTGTTAAACTCGTTGTCACAGATAACCTTCCTTATTTTCCCTTTGACTGAAATATACTGGCGTATTTATTCTATTAAAGTACTACTGTTTCTATCTTCTAGGTAAAAGCTTACCGCATGTTTAGAAAGTTTATAGTTCATAAAACGGCATGCTTAGAACTAACGTATGTATCAACGTGAATTATTTGATTAATATCAGTGGGGGTCTCGGTTAACTCGAACTTCTTTTTTGATAGGGTTCCCATGCAAATATCACAATTGTTTATAACTTTATTAATAAGCAATTTAAGTTTTGGGAAAAAAATCGTGTTTCATTCCTTCATAGTTGGGAATTATACCAGAGTGGCCTGATTCTATTTTATGGAGAAGCGAAATTTGTGTAAGAGCTTTCATCTTCATTCGTGAGATCTTTAGCAAAATGGTTACATTTAACGAACTTAATGCCAGAATTAGCAGGAAATATTTCGATTGGTTTGAGTTGAACTTGGTTGTATGTATCATTATGCAATTCTGAATATCCTTTACTAATATGTTTTCGGACGACATAAGCAATGTTATTTGGTATGTCATTCTTTTCTATAAAGATTCTTTCATTGTTGAATATATTTTCATTCTCTCTATCCTTTGTTTGTTGTTGTATAATATCAATTGAGTGATGAAACGATTGACTTTTGTATCTAATATCGGGATACTACCACTAGTATTTGGCTCTATTATGTTGATTTCATTAGTATTTATTCTACTGAGGAAATCTGCTAATTTTTTCTCTTTGCCTTTAACTCTTTCAGGGGCACTTTCATATAGATTACAATGTATGTCTTTTTTGTTGTTTCTAGACATATTTAGGATAGAACGATAGTGAAGTGAATGACAAAACATTTTTTTGGAGTGGGGGCTTCTGAGAAATTAAGTGGCTAGCTGCGGTAACCACCGCCGCTGTAGAACAAAAAAACACTATTGAAATTCATACATTTTTTATTCATAACTAAAGGCAAAAAACAACAACAATTAGAATCAAATATTTTCTTCACTTTTTATGAAAATGTTGGAAACAGGACTTTCCTTTACGCAAACAAATACAAACTCACCTTATTTTTAATCGCTTTTTTCCGAGCACGAGACAAAAACACTATACACCAATTTCAGAATGCAACACAATTGACATATAAACGATTGCTGGTGCAAATAACCACCTCAATTTGATCAAGCGTAATGTGTACTGACATGTTAGATCATAAAACAGTTTCTATAGCAAAAGAATTTAGAGAAAACAATTCGGAAATACGTAGTTAGCGTAGCTAACCACTGATTCTGGAAGAGTTAATGTAATAAATTTTTGATTCATATTCCCCTAGTTGTACAAGCCAACTTTGACGCCGCACAGTGGTTCAGGTTGTATGGAAGCGCCGAGATAATTCTATATCTCTTCAAGTACTGGACCGATTTTGATGATTTTTTCACCAAAGTGTTTGTATTTTTTTACTACTATTTACTACTATTTAACATTTTATATAATAAAATTTTAAATAAAAAAATATATTAAAAATCGGCTAAAAACTAATACCTGACGAATAAATATTACTGATTTTTTATAAAAATAAATTCAAATGTATTTACCTATATTTGTATTGGTAACACGGAACCATTATAAATTCGCTCTAAGTCTAAAATATCTGTCACGATAAAAACATCAAGAAACGTTCTACCTAGAAACTTGAAATTTAGTTCACTCATACATCACGGTGTTCCACATATTTGAGACAACTTAACACTGGCCAAAATTTGAGCTCAACAAAAAAAAAAATTCTAAAAAATATAACATGTTGGATATCATTCGAAATGGCTAAAAGCACAGATTTCAAAAATACTTTCCTTATTTGGGAGTTATTGGCAAATGAAACCGGGTGTCCATCTTGTACTAATGCAGCTCCCAATGCAAAATTGCTTGCATCAGTTATCAGTTTGAAACTTTTTTTTAAAATCAAGTTATTTTAAGATTGGATAATCTGTACTCGTAATCATTTCTTTAAGTTTTTCAAATGCAGAAATATAGCTAGGGTCATTCAGGTTTATTTTGGAATTTTTTTTTTGCAAATATTTTACCATCGGGTATGCGACTTTAGCGTAATCTTTGATATATTTCCTATAATAGCCCGTTGACTCGAGAAAAGATTTAATTTGTCTTTGAGTTCTTGGAAGTTTTAAGTTCCGAATAACAGTGATTTTTTGCGGGGTTGGGCTTTTTGCGGGGTTGGAGTTCTTCTTGTTGTTCTTCTTGGTTTCGTTGTTCTTCATGGAGTTGTATATGATCCTCCTGGAGTGTGATGATTCGATGTAGTACTTTAATTTGTTCCTGTAGCTCTTCAATGGCGGCCATAGCTACTTACTCTTATGTATTATTCGTTGAGATAGAGTGAGTGATGTGAACACATTCAAAAAGTCTACCGTAACACTTCTTAAGCACTTTTCGAGATTTCTTTAATGTTTCACCAATCACTTTTGTATAATTATTTAGAATTATCTTTGAATTAACACTTCACATATATATCTTAAGGTGGTTCTTTATAATTCTTCAGAATTATCTCCGTCAACTGCCCAGTTGTGTTATAGTTAAACAAACGAGTTCGATCTTAAGACTGACTTTTATTTTTCGTAATTCACATTCACTTACAATTTTCTTATGACCTAATTAAAAATACGTACCAACACAGGTTTATTAGTTTTGTTGCAAAAAAGTTAAACAAATAAATAGGGCGAAGTGTAGTGAACTTACATTTGCTGATTAGGCAAACGGAAGTTCATTGCGCTTCGACCGAAACTAAACTCACGAACCTTTTGTGTTGATGTAGGGAGAAATGCGTTCGGTCAATGCCTTTGTTTTGGTATTGACCAAACACACGCGCTAAAGGCGTTATGAATACCCTAAAAATGCTTTGCACAGCGCGGGCCATAGGGAAATTTAGGGAGATACCGATGCACATTGGTCTTAAATGCTTGTAGATCAAAATGGGAGGGAAAAATTATGTTCGATAAAGCATTCCACATTCGTGTTGAGCGGTTAAAGAAAGAATCCCTATATTTTACTTTACGTCCGAAGTGCGAGACTTGTATTGCGAGAAAATATTTGAAGGGGTTGATTTCACACTAATACTACACCTCCGTGAATCTGACTAATCCGATAGTCTAGATCGGTCCGCTTCTTCTTTGGTTCCGGACTATCTTTGGTGTTCGGCGATGAATTTTAATCATCATCTATAGATACCTAACTAGATGTAATACTTATTTGAGATTGTGAACCCTTGTGCATGCAGATCGCAGTATTGCCTAGAACTTGCTAATAATGGTCTGTGATACGATCAGTAACGTGTCTAATATCATCCATAGACTATCGGTCTTCAGTATTCTCGAATAGAATGTGTAGATTATTCAATTGAGTTAAACGATATTCGATAAACGAGCGATCGACCCAGTCTTCGCCTGGCACAACAGGCGAAATCCACTTCCTGACGCAATGTCGGAATCTATGTATGTTGCCTTTGACTGTTCCCTCTCTTACATGTAATGTCACGGAGAAATACTTTTCAGTTATAATATCTGCTCCAGGATACAATTCTTCGTTGTCGAGACGGATGTGTTCTGCATTCTTGTGTTTCTCCTCCAAAATAGTTAGGAACTTTTTTCGGATTTGATACCCTGCTTCGTCCTCTAGCTCTGTTCGCTGGAATCGACACTTTCTTGGTGTCTTCGTCTTTCTCCGTTGACCCTTGTACACGTTCTTCGCTCATGATGAATCTTTCAAAAAGTTGATTGTATAGTTGAGACGATGGATGTTTTGCCATATCTTATCGGAAAAGGAGTCGGGGCTTATAGTCGAGGTAAATTCACCAAAACTCTTTGCTTTGATATCTTTAATTAGTCTTCGAAACTTAACGTTTGATTTGTTGTATTGTATTTAGTTTTGCGTGGTACGATTTTTTGTTGGAAATCTTTAAGGGCAATCATTTTTACTTTTCGTAGTGCTTATAATTCTGGGTTCCACCTATGTACTACCTGTCTGAGCTGGCTACGGAGGTATATTTCTTAGAATTAGAGTTAGGTAAATTAGGCTTAGGGCTAGGTTTATTATTACCATCATAATTATCCATCATAATTAATCTTCTATTACCATCTTAACCTGGTTGCTGTTGTCTTTGGAAATCCATTTGGTCATGGTCATTTGTATTTGGACGGAATTTTGAGTTTGAAGATGCTATGATTGCTGGCACTGGATGGCGGGATCTTCTGATATTTATCTATGGTCATAGCAAACTTTTGACGTGTCAGCACCCAGGAATCGTCGGCCAGTTGGGGAGCTCCTTTAATGATGAGAGTTGTGAAGTCTGCGTTGATGGTGTTTACCTTTCCAAGCCTCTTGTTCCATTCGGAAAGGGTCCATGTAGTACCAAACTGATGAATGAGTTTTGGTGATGCTGCAAAAGTTGCGAGAGTTAGTGCAGCACGTGGAGTAGTGTTGGCATTTGTCTCGAGTATTTCACCAAGTAATTAAGTTTTCATCATCGATTTTGCTAGACGCCGCCCTAATATAATCAACTATTTCGCCCATTTTGAGCCGAGTCGCTGCGATCTTGCAGCTGATGCTGTTCATTTTATACAACAACTCTTCAAGAAGAGGATCTGGTTGGCGGGGTGAGGGTACCGTTTTTTTTTAGAGGAACTACTTAAATGAACATCAAGGTCCAAGCGAAGAGACTTTATGTCCTCATTAACTTTATCAAAAGGGTTGCCTTTCAGATAGGTAGCAAGGGTTGATTTTTGGTCACATTTGAGTTCATTAAAACGGCGCTTGGTATGATTGCCCTTGTTAGTGGCCAACTGGGTAAGAGCGGAAATTTGCTTATCAAGGGTTTTAATTTAAGACAAGCACCGTTCACTTGAGCACATAACGGTGTTATTCAGGTCCTCGATGCCTTTGGTAGTGTCTTCTAATTTGTCCAAATCACTTAGGACCTTTTTAAACAGAGTTTTGGTGGAATCACTGTAGCATTTGATTGCGAGTAGGACATGCGAGAGCGTGATTTTTTTGCACTCGTCGCAATAGAACAGGAAATGTTCCGAGAAAGATTTCCCGCAGAGGGCTTAACATGCCACCAGATCAGTATTTATATCGTCGATGTTACAAAGGGCACTATCACAGCACTTTTCTATAGTTTAAAAGAAAATTGTCTGTTATGGCAAAAAAGACAAAAAGGGGTGAATGAACAATAGTGACAATAGTGACACAGCGCGGTGGATTTGAAGAAAAGGTAAACACACAATGTAGGTCAACAGTTGGGGTATTGTATAAAATATGTGAGCGCGTCGGAAAAAAAAAAAATTAAAAAAGGGCAGTCAGCATTTTGTCGACACTTGGGGTAATGCACTTTTTATGTACAGTGGCGGGCAAAACTGGTTGAATGATTTGAAAACTAAACAGAATGGATCATAATTCATTAATAGCGTGAATATAAATTTGTTGTTAGTACTAAAAAAAATTAACATAATTCACTTACATAATAAGACAAAAAAAAAACAAAATTATTATTAAAAAAAAAAGAAAGAAGACATTAACATTCGTCTACTTTTGCACGTTTTGGTTTTTTTAATTTAATTGTTTAGCTTAGTACTTAGTCCAAAGCCCCTTATCTTTAATAACGCTGTTCACTCTTTTGGGCATGCTCTCCACCAATTATTCAATTATTGAATGAGGAATAGCTGCCCATTCCCTCTGTACCCTCTCCCAAAGCTGGTCAATATTGCTCGGCACCTCTTGATATTGTGCAAGCCGTTTTTTTTTACAAATGCCCACAAATTTTCGATGGGGTTCAAATCAGGGCTTTGGGCGGACCATACCATCGTTTGAAACTGCTGTTCCTCAAGCCATTTTTTTTACAATTTTCGCCGTATGCTTCGGATCCCCATCTTGTTGAAACACCATTTCGTCAATTGGATAGGTGCATTCATCCATAAATTCTGGCAAATTGGCTTGCAAAATATCAAGGTAGTCCTCCTTATTCATAATGCCGTTTATCTTAACCATTGGACCAATATGCCACCAGGTGAAACACCCCCACACCATCAAACTGCCTCCACCATGCTTCATTGTTTGCTTTACATGATGCCTTTGAATGGTGTCATGAGGTCGATGCCAAAAATATTCTTTGCCGTCTGACTGGTAACGGTTGATTTTGGTTTCGTCTGACAAATTACCCGTTTCCAATCTTCCATAGTCCAGGTTTTATGCTCTCTGCAAAACTTTAAGCGGGCGCTTATGTTTTTTTCCGACAAAGCAGGTTTTTTTCTTCTTGACTGCTGACACCAGTCCAATTCGACGAAGAGCTCTTCTTGTTGTTCACTCGCCGACGTCCTTATTTATAGCTTTTGCAGCCTCTTTTGGGGTCTTTGTCTTTTTCGACTTCATCAAACGTTCAATTAAACGTGCATCACCATCAGATAGGAGCCGTGGACGACCTCCAGTTTGTCTTACCGCTTCTACGTTTCGCCTTTTTTTTGACCAGTAGCACAGTGGAATGACTAATGTCCATCGTCGTGGCTATTTTCCTCGCAGAAATACCTTTGCCAATGAGGGTAACAATGCTGTCTTCCAAACTACTCGAAATTTTCCTCATTTTACCCTATTCGTAAAATATTTTGGCTCAAAATTTTCAATTTTATAAAAAAAAAAGCTCTTACCTATAAAACTTAATCGACTTAACTAATACTGAACAAAATCAACAATATCAAACAAGAGAAAATAAAAAAATACGATTAAAAGCATAACAACGTGAAACGTGCAAAACTGGAAGAATGTCCTCCCATAACTACATTTATTTATTCTATTTTATTTCGGTAAGAGAAGTCTTCATTTTTATTCCCTATTATATGAGTATTATTATTTTCCTTCTTTTAATATAAAAAAACAAATTTATATATACGCTAATAAATTAATTATGATCCATTTTGTTGATTTTTCAAATCATTCGACCAGTTTTGCTCGCCACTGTATACACGGAAATTGATTGAAAATTAAGTGCGGAGCAAAATTTCTGACGTCCGAACACGACGAAGGTAGACAAGAACCTGGTGGCTTAGGCCCTGGTTAGCCACTGTTTTACCTTCGCTGGATGTGGGGTCGACTGGGTAATCCGTCGCTAATTTGGAAAGTTTGGTTATACTCGTTGGACGTGTGTGACATCCGGTAGACGTTTTGACTGTCGCAACTCGCACTTGTCCATGCTTTCCGGGATGTGTTTTCTGAATGCGTCCTATTCATTCATTTGATGGAGCAATATTGTCTTCTCGGACAAACACTAGATCTCCTTCCGTAATGTTGTTTGTGCGCTGTGTCCATTTGGGTCGTTGCTGTAGCCTGGCAATGTATTCCGATGACCATTTCTTCCAACATTGGTGCTGCAATTTATTAAGGTGCTGCCATCGCGTCATCCTAATTTCTGGCAAATGTCTGTACTGATTTAATATCTAAGTCCCTTTTAGCCTTCCACAAAAGCTTGGCTAATAACACAGCTCCGCATAGTTCGAATTTTGGTATGCTTAGGTTATTCTTGTGTGTCCCTTTTTTCTGTTTAGGTGTGACTTTGGATTTGGCCGTTACTAATGTCGTCGTTACATTATTCTCCTTGTCGATTATGCGCATGTTCTACGATGGATGTGATGTTCGAGTATTTTGTCCATCTAGGTATTTTGATTTGTTGTATGCTGTTGAGATCTTTTCGAAAGTCTTCCCATCTTGTTTGTAATTGGGCAGAAAGTGGGTTGTCCCTCTTCCATCCAGTTGTCTTGAAGTAGTAGTTTTGCTCTTAGAACGGCTGGTGCTAGCCATCCCAGTGGATCGAAAATACGCGTAGACTCTGATAGAACCTTTCTTTTAGACCAGTGCGTCCTCGCTTCATATGGTTGTACCTTGAATGAAAACTAGTAGTAAAATATTAGTTGAAGTCTCTGTACCATATTTTCGGTTACAAATGACGCTTGATAGTCTTGGTCTATCAGAGCCCTGATACGTTGGTTGTTGCTCGACCCCATCACATTGATTAGTGCAGTTAGTTGCAAGCAGTATGTTGTTGTCTGTGGTGCAGTTGTGAGACTTGATTCCATTAGCTATTTGTGGTGAGTAGAGTGGTCTTCCAGTGGAGGTTTTAGGTCTGAGTCCATTATTTGCTCTTGATTCCTGATGCAGTGATGAATGGTGTCTTCCTTGACACTTATGACACCTGCCTTTTGACATGCCCCTCAGTGAAATATGTCTTGGTCTTAAGCAGTCTATGCATAGTTTTTGTTCTTTAACGTCGTTTCTTTGTTGTTATCCCTTTTCCAGGAATTGTTTATATCCGTGTAGGTTATGATCTTCCTTGCATAATTCACATTTTGTTGAGTGTAGTAGTGATGAGTGATATATTTTTGGTTGATACAACTTTCATTTAGAATCTCTCCGATCTGTTATTGTTTCCATTGACTGGAACCTTTTCTCAATGAATTGTAGTAGAGGTTCGAGTTCCTGAATTTCCCTGGGCTTACTGAGGGATTGTTCATATAGACGCTGCGATTCCTTATCCATTTTTTGCTGTATTATGTAGGCAACAAAGGTTCCTCAGGTTGTTGTGTCAAGGTTCTTTATTGCTGACATACATTCTCTCGTTGTGTCAAGTAGTTGCTTTAGGGATGATGCTGATTCCCTTGCCAGTATTGTTTGTTTTAGGAGTTTCTGGACATATGTTGTGTAGATCAACCGCTTATTGTAGTATCTCTGCACGATTAGCTTCCAAGCAGTCGTATAGTTTTCGTCAGTTACCTGCAGATGTTTAATAATACTATTTCCTGGGCCTTCCTTTAGATGCGTCTTACGGTATTGCATCTTCTGCACGGCGTTTGTTTAGTGCATGGTTGTTGTTCACCAATGTTTGAAACATATCGTCGAATGAAGGCCATGACTCGTAGTTTTCATCTAATATTGGGATGATCTGTTCCAGTCGGAGATCGCTGATGCCCCCATCGTGATTCCTTCTGCTTGTCTTTTTCCTCGTCTCTATAGCTATCTCCTGATACAACATTTCCATCTCCTGATATTGATCATCCTTCAGAAATGCTGACTCGTCTGAGTCTCCCGCGTTTGCTACAATTTCGTCATGTGCCTGTACGATGTCTCTCCAATAGTGATCCAACGTGGTCAAATATTGACAGCGACTGGTTCAGGCTGGTTTTTAGTTTATCGTACAGGCGCGTGAACACGGAGATTTTGTTTTTCCGCCGCTTGTAGCTCTGCTTTTTGGTAGTTACTAGTTAATCTTGCCTTGTGTTGACGTTTTCCTTCTCTTCATTTTCCGCATTGTTTGGTGAAGTTCCTTCAATAGATTTGTTGTTGAGGTCTTCACGTGCCTCTTCGATCAATTTAAGCATCTTTTCGTATGTTGTGTAGTTTTCTTGAAGTAGTTTTCTTCAATGTATTGATGGTTAGTAGGTATTAGGGCACTTGAGCCTGGGAACCAATTTTTTGACGATTCCGGGAAACAGCCATTTTAATTCGTCATTTTTGGGTAAAAACATGGATTTTGAAATTTTTAATTACCCCGGTTTTTTTTTGTTTACATAAGCGTGGGAAAATTTTAATTCCTCATTTTTGGGTGAAATCATCGATTTTGAAATTTTTAATTACCCCGGTTTTTTGTTTACATTAAGCGTGGGTGGGCGAGAGGGAAGATGAGCCTGGGGAGGAGGAGAGGGGGGGGGGAGGGGGGGAGGAAGGCTGTTGTTTGTTTACATTAAGAAGGTATTGCCGAAGCCAGGAAGTGACGTCATCAAGAAGATATAGGGTTAGCGTGTGTATTAGTGTACTTAGTGTGTACTTAGTGTACTTAGTGTACTTAGTGTACTTAGTGTGTACTTAGTCTGGGCGAGGGAGAGGGGTGATATGCGAGGGAGAGGGGGGAGGGGGGAGGAAGGCTGTTGTTTGTTTACATTAAGAAGGTATTGCCGAAGCCAGGAAGTGACGTCATCAAGAAGATATAGGGTTAGCGTGTGTATTAGTGTACTTAGTGTGTACTTAGTGTACTTAGTGTACTTAGTGTACTTAGTGTGTACTTAGTCTGGGCGAGGGAGAGGGGTGATATGCGAGGGAGAGGGGGGAGGGGGGAGGAAGGCCGTTGCCTGTTTACATTAAGAAGGTGTCGGGTTACATTTTGTTATATATATATATATCTGTCTGTATGTATGTACATATGTTTGTTTGTATATATATATGTGTGTATGTATGTATGTGTATATGTATTTGGATATGATGTGGCGGTATATGAGTCAACTTCAAAGTCGTCGCGTGTCATATTATGTATGTACATAATTATGTATATCGATGTTTTTGTTTTGTTTATTGGGCAAAGGAAGTGAACGGCGTCAGAGGGAGAGGAAATATATGCGACTATTTATATTTGTTGGCGAAGTGAAAACAATGATGAGAGGGGATGAGAGGGGGGTGAATGGCTTGCAGGGTATGATTTCCTTGATCTATTCATTTAGATCACATTGTTTATTCTGGCTGTTGGCTGAAATGGGTAGTGGGATATTCAAGATCAACATGTCATGGAATGTACTTATTTTATACATATGTATGTATGTATGTACTTGATGTGTACCTATGCATATGTTTGTTTGTATTTCATAGTGTACTTAGTGTGTACTTAGTGTGAATTTAATGTGTCAGAGCGAGAGGGAAGAAGTATATTTGCAGACGGATGGGGAACAATGGTGAGAGGGGGATGAGAGGGGGTGAACCATTTCTCGGATCTATTTATCCAGATCAGATTGTTTATTTTGGTTGTTGTCTGAAATAGGTACATTTTTGTTTTTTCATTGCCGATTCTGGCACAGGGAGTCAGCAAGTGACGTCATCAAGAAGATATAGGGCTACATTTTTTGGGTGAAATCAGGGAATTCAGAGCAATTAGTGTGTACTTAGTGTACTTAGCGTGTACTTAGTGTGTATCAGAGTGTACTTAGTGTATACTTAATGTTCTTAGTGTGTACTTAATGTACTTAGTGTACTTAGTGTATGTATGTCTGTATGTATATGTATATGTATTTGGATAAGATGTGACGGTATAAGAGTCACCTTCAAAGCAGTCGCGTCATATACCTATGTATGTATGTACATATGTAGATATATCGATGTTTTTGTTTATTGGACGAATGAATTAAAAAGCGGAATAGGAAAGCAATGCTGAGAGGGAGGTGAATCGCTTCTTAGGTCTACTCATCCAGATCAGATTGTTTATTTTAACTATTGGCTGAAATGGTTAGTAGTGTTGATTGTATTGTTTCATGGAAAATTGTTTTTGTTGGATGGATGAAGTAAAAAGCGGAAAGGAAATTCTGAGTCAAAGCGAAAGGAAAGATGTGCGACTGATTTATATTTGTTGGTGAAGGGAAACAATGATGAGAGAGAAAAGAATGATGAGAGTATGTGAACCGATTCTTGGGTATGGTTTCCAATGTGTACTTCAGATCGGATTGTTTGTTGTTGGCTGAAATAGGTAGCAGTGCTGACTACAATGTTTCAAGAAAAATTGTTTTTATTGGATGAACGAAGTAAAAATCGTGTGATTGTAGAAATTCTGAGCCAAAGGGAGAGGAAAGAAGTATACTTGTATGAGGAGGGGAACAGTGGATAGAGTGGGTTAGAGAGGATAATACTCATAGAGAACAGATTGATTATTCTGACTTGTTGGTCGAAGTACTGATTATAATGTTTCAAGGAAAATTATTTTGAGTTGAAATTCTGAGTCAGAGGGAGAGGAAAGAAGTATATTTGTAGGCGGAGGGAAACAATGGATAGAGGGGCTAGAGAGTGTAATAGTCACAGAGATCAGATTGATTATTCTGACCTGTTGGCCGAAGTGCTGATTATAATGTTTCTAGGAAAATTATTTGGACGCAGAAATTGGTGGGGGTATTCATGTTTCGACATGTTTAAAAGTCTTGTTCTCTTTATCTTTCGATCATATTTTTATGGAATTTGCTGACGAATATGAATATATTGTTTATTTATCTTTCGACCATATTTTTTTTTTATGGAATTTGCTAACGTATACAAATATGTTGTTTATTTATCTTTTATTTTCTATGGAATATACCTATTACGTTGTTGTTCTTCTTGCTGTCTTTGCTATTGCTTTCATTCGCTGACTATGATGCTTTTATACAAAAATTTATGCAGGAATATTCATGTTTCGACATGTTCCGACATGTTTAAAAGTCTTGGTCTCTTTATCTTTCGATCATATTTTTATGGAATTTGCTGACGAATATGAATATATTGTTTATTTATCTTTCGACCATATTTTTTTTTTTTTTTTTTATGGAATTTGCTAACCTATACAAATATGTTGTTTATTTATCTTTTATTTTCTATGGAATAAACCTATTTGATTGGTTAAACAGTTTCAAGGGGGCGGGGAGTGTAGAAACATTTCCAAATTTCTGCTATATAAGCTCCAAAGTAAGGGCTGTTGAGTAATAGTTTTATTCAAACAAAGCAATTGAGATCATCTAAAAATGGAACAATTGAACGATCTTGGAAAAATTAAACCTCTGGAAGGATTGAACACATTGGAGCTGCAGAAGAGGTATAAGATCCTCAATGTGTTACGTTGCCAGACGAAATACGGGCCTAGAGTTCTCCTTGAGTTGGAGACAAAGAAGGTGTTTCTGCCGATACGATTCAACTCCATGGATGAGAGTACAGTGAAGGCGCTATCATCAAGCGAAATGGTGGTAGTTAAACCCATGGGGAATACTTTAGAACTGGAGTTCTACCCAATATCGGATGCAAACCTTTCTGTTGAAGAGGTAGACATACTGTATTCTCAACCCTTTTTTTAAAAACAAAAAAAAAAATTGTTAAATGCATATACATTTTGAGATGTAAAAATAAATAATTTCTAACCAAAAACTGATTTGTTATTGTTTTTCTTTATTTTCTTCTATTTCGAGTTTTGAGGTGATAAACGGGGTGTTTTTGTTTTGTTTAAAGGATGGAGAAATTAAAAATGGTGTGAGTGTGGAGATTCTGAGACATAGGGAAAGTTATTTAGACTGTTGGCTGAAATGGATAGAGGGGCTAGAGAGGGTAATACTCATAGAGATCAGATTGATTATTCTGACTTGTTGGATAGCGGGTTAGTGGTTTCCAAGGTCTTCTCATCGAGTTCGGATTGTTTATTTTGGTTGTTAGTTGAAACGGGTAAAGGGGTATTCAAAATCATTGTGTATATGTTTCTGCGCATGCATAAAAATTGCACATCAAATAAAAAAAAAATAGAGCAAGAGCTCAATACATCATTGATATCGAACTCAAGCACCGGCATTGATGCTGACAAATATGTCAACACAACAGATCGAACGTAGTTCATCGGAAGTGTGGCTCGTAAAATTTGGAATTATTTATCGGGTCTTCATAAGCCACCTGTTTACTTCCTCCATCCGAATGTTCGGTAGTTTCTTGTTATAAACATACTTTGATGATTCGATTATACCTACTCCTAGCTACGGTCCGTGCGAGGCACTTATGAGGTACTTCTAATGTTCAATCAGTTTCTTGTTATAAACAAATTTTGCTGATTCTTCAAATGATATGGTCCGTATGGATCCCTCATATGAATGCTTCGAATGATAAGGTTATGGGTATCTTTTGTATACACAAATTTTGCTGATTCGACAATATTCCTAGCTAGCTATGGTCCGTTTGAGTCCGTTATGCGAGTGCTTCGAGATCAATTTCTCTGATTCGATGACATTAGTACCTATTAATAAATAAATCTAAATCTAAATCTAAATCTATATTCTTAGCTATGGTCTGTATGAGTCCCTCATATGAATGCTTCGAATGGTAAGGTTATGAGTATCTTTTGTATAAACAAATTTCTCTGATTCGACTATATTCTTAGCTATGGTCCGTATGAGTCCCTCATATGAATGCTTCGAATGGTAAGCTTATGGGCATCTTATGTATAAACAAATTTCTCTGATTCTCCTGGCTATGGTCTCTATAGGTCCCTCATATGAGTGCTTCGAATGGTAGGATTATGGTTATCTTTTGAATAAACAAAATTTTGCTGACTTGAGTTTATTCATGACATTGGTCCGTAGCGGTCCCATATGCGAATGCTTCGGATGGTATGGAATATTCATGCTTCGACATGTTTGAAAGGCTTGGTTTATTTATCTTTCTGACCATATTGTTTATTGAGTTCAATGTGAATCATATTTCACACACACTCACACATTTAACAAATTTTTTTTTCTAAAGCCAAGTTTGTCACATAGAATATCAGTGTACAATATTCGTATAAATAAGGCTCTACCAGCAGATACATTTTTAGTAATTTAGTAATTTTGAACACAAACCTTATCAATCAATATATCATGGAATATATCAAACAACTGATCGAGAATCAACTCCTTATAGCGGAATACCTGTGTCGGGAGTATCCCGAAATGGTATTTGGATTGAGAAGACTGAACGACGAGAATAACTATTCGCTAGGTCATGTACAGGCAGTAATACAAATGCTTAAAGCATTTTCTGAATTATTGGTGGAGCAAGGATTCGATACGCCACCATTGCATCCAGCTTTATTGGCGATTTTATCCATACACCGCTAAAAATAAAAAGTTATAACATTTAATAAAAGATTGAACACATTTTACACTAAAAAAGATAAATTTTTGTTTTTTTCTATTTTTTTTTCTTTTTTCTATTGCTGATATTGTTGTTTTTTTTTCTATTGTTGTTGTTGTGCGATTCCAATCAGATCGGATGCAGATAGCAGTTAGCGGATAGCACTTAGAGGATAGCTATTTGCCATCACTAGACTATTAGTTTAATCTTCCGGATAAGGAAGAATCTTTTCCTTTTTTTTTACCTTCTATCAGGCCTTCTCAGATAAAACTTTATCAACATCAGAACACACAAGTTTTTTTATTATTAGCACATTCAATATCATGACGACAAGCCTCATCCAACTGATTAATTCCATGGTCTTCCTAAGCAAGACGTTCTTTTAACTTAGTCCCAGGACCACAGAAAGTATATGACAAAATATGTAACTCGAATGGTAATTTATTTTTTAATGAATTTACCAGTCCGTATTCTTCTGATGAATGTTTTGACTGACCTGATATACTCCATAGTCTCTCGTTTAAAGCAATTTCTTATTACGACTGTAGTCTCTGTATCAACCGAAAATACATATTTACGCAAACTTCTGAAATCAATTCATGAAACGGAATATAAAAGGCGACCGTTTTGAGTAGAATACATCAGTAACCGCCCGGCATTACAGTGAACCAACCATAAAAAATAAATATAGATTACAATGAACTATATAGTGAAACATTAAGCTCGGTAAATAATCCACAAAAATCTGTAAATTCGAATAAATGCGGGAGTGAGAGTAAAAGTGAAAGAACAGAAAAAAGAAACTTGACCAAGAAAGTAGGGAATGCAAGCCAAGAAGAAGGTGCAGTAAAAAGTTATTGAAAATTCTGAATTTCGAAGGATTAAGTGTACCTCGACCCATGAAAAGCCTTTTGAAGCAGCCTTCCAAGCCAATATTATTCTTCACCATTGGTATTTGATTTTGTCTAAATAATTTAATTTAGAAAAATGGCCGAAAAAGGAGTTTTAAAACGATGCAATGCAATACGTGGAATGGAAAATATGAAAGGTAAAATAAATAATAAAATGTATGATAATTATATATATATATATATACATAGTATTTGGTAAAATAAACGAAAGACAATTTTTTTTTTTTCGTTGAATAATTTGTTTAAATAATTATTATTTAGAATACGAAATGCTGGAAAAACTTTATTTGATTGGAAAGGAGATTCATGAATTGAAATCAAACATTCAGTCAATGCAAAGGCAACAGAAGGAGTTAATCAAAACTATAGCTGAGAACAATGTATTATTGAAAGAAGCATTCAAAAAGGAAACGCTGGGCAACGCAGAGGTAAATCATTTTCTGCTTGCAACTTACATTTGCGTTGAATTACGATAGATTGCAGGGCAAAGCGCCTTTTAAAGATTTTCATAATATCATAGCTGTCCTATTTAGTAATACACTTGATCAGTTTATCAGTAATTACTCTCCACATGTTCTTATAATGTACTTTTCTTTTCTTATTTTAGAAGGTCTCTCTTTCTCTCTCTCTAAAGATGGATACATACAAAAAGACTACATCCACCAGATACGAACTGCCTTCCGATGTATAAAAAGTCGATGCCACAAAAACATATGCATCAACAAAAACAAAAAGCACCCCTTGATTTATACATTACAAAAAAGATTAATAAAACACAATGAATTCAACTGAGTTTTTATTCTGAATTTTAAAAAGGAAACAATTGAGTGTAAACTAGATAGATGGAAGGAGGGATAAAATTGTTGAAAAGTGCTGAAATAACATCTTCCCTGTAGGTGATGGTAGGTGCTGAAATAAGGACTAACCTGCGAGTTCTTATCAGCCTAGAACATTCCCCATTATGATTATAAAATGGGGGATCGTTCCAAACAGGGCGGTTCCAAACAGGTCGGTTCCAAACAGGGCGGTTCCAAACAGGTCGGTTCCAAACAGGTCGGTTCCAAACAGGGCGGTTGCTAACCGGTCGGTTACAGATAGCAGTTAACGGATAGCGGTTAGCGGATATCAGTTAGCGGATAACAGCTAGCGAAGGTGTTCTCACAACATGGTAGATCACAGATCAAGTTACATACATATCGATGATAGAGCTGACGTAATCGATTCTGAGAGGGGAACGACGGTGAGAGGAGGTGAATGGTTTTCTGGGCATTTTAATCAAACATGTGTGCTATTGAGAAGAAAAAAAGGAAAGGTAAAGTACGATAGCACCATGGTGTAGTGATTAGTGCGTTGGACTACTATGCGATGCTGCCAGGGTTCAATCCCAGTCAGGGTCCAACACCTAAAAGTTTTTTTTCAAATAAAGAAAGACTATTCCACTTGAATTTGTTAATCCAATTGAGATTCGATTCTTAGACTCCTTTAAATTTATGGGGTGACTGGTACATCTCTTTCTTCTTCTGCTTCTAGTTGTGGTAATATTGAATTCATCATCAGACTTGATCGCAGTTGAGTGGAATGGAAATATGTTTATAATAAGGTCAAAGATTCATAACATATATACACAATGTATTAATAAACTAGCACTAAGTTATATAGATGATAAGAGATATATAATGGAAAATGGTGTTAGCCTTGATCAGAGTATTCCAATTAACAGTCACCCCATAAATTTAAAGGAGTCTAAGAATCGAATCTCAATTGGATTAACAAATTCAAGTGGAATAGTCTTTCTTTATTTGAAAAAAACTTTTAGGTGTTGGACCCTGACTGGGATTTAACCCTGGCAGCATCGCATAGTAGTCCAACGCACTAATCACTACACCATGGTGCTATCGTACTTTACCTTTCCTTTTTTTCTTCTCAATAGCACACATGTTTGATTAAAATGCCCAGAAAACCATTCACCTCCTCTCACCGTCGTTCCCCTCTCAGAATCGATTACGTCAGCTCTATCATCGATATGTATGTAACTTGATCTGTGATCTACCATGTTGTGAGAACACCTTCGCTAGCTGTTATCCGCTAACTGATATCCGCTAACCGCTATCCGTTAACTGCTATCTGTAACCGACCGGTTAGCAACCGCCCTGTTTGGAACCGACCTGTTTGGAACCGACCTGTTTGGAACCGCCCTGTTTGGAACCGACCTGTTTGGAACCGCCCTGTTTGGAACGATCCCCCATTTTATAATCATAATGGGGAATGTTCTAGGCTGATAAGAACTCGCAGGTTAGTCCTTATTTCAGCACCTACCATCACCTACAGGGAAGATGTTATTTCAGCACTTTTCAACAATTTTATCCCTCCTTCCATCTATCTAGTTTACACTCAATTGTTTCCTTTTTAAAATTCAGAATAAAAACTCAGTTGAATTCATTGTGTTTTATTAATCTTTTTTGTAATGTATAAATCAAGGGGTGCTTTTTGTTTTTGTTGATGCATATGTTTTTGTGGCATCGACTTTTTATACATCGGAAGGCAGTTCGTATCTGGTGGATGTAGTCTTTTTGTATGTATCCATCTTTAGAGAGAGAGAAAGAGAGACCTTCTAAAATAAGAAAAGAAAAGTACATTATAAGAACATGTGGAGAGTAATTACTGATAAACTGATCAAGTGTATTACTAAATAGGACAGCTATGATATTATGAAAATCTTTAAAAGGCGCTTTGCCCTGCAATCTATCGTAATTCAACGCAAATGTAAGTTGCAAGCAGAAAATGATTTACCTCTGCGTTGCCCAGCGTTTCCTTTTTGAATGCTTCTTTCAATAATACATTGTTCTCAGCTATAGTTTTGATTAACTCCTTCTGTTGCCTTTGCATTGACTGAATGTTTGATTTCAATTCATGAATCTCCTTTCCAATCAAATAAAGTTTTTCCAGCATTTCGTATTCTAAATAATAATTATTTAAACAAATTATTCAACGAAAAAAAAAAAATTGTCTTTCGTTTATTTTACCAAATACTATGTATATATATATATATATAATTATCATACATTTTATTATTTATTTTACCTTTCATATTTTCCATTCCACGTATTGCATTGCATCGTTTTAAAACTCCTTTTTCGGCCATTTTTCTAAATTAAATTATTTAGACAAAATCAAATACCAATGGTGAAGAATAATATTGGCTTGGAAGGCTGCTTCAAAAGGCTTTTCATGGGTCGAGGTACACTTAATCCTTCGAAATTCAGAATTTTCAATAACTTTTTACTGCACCTTCTTCTTGGCTTGCATTCCCTACTTTCTTGGTCAAGTTTCTTTTTTCTGTTCTTTCACTTTTACTCTCACTCCCGCATTTATTCGAATTTACAGATTTTTGTGGATTATTTACCGAGCTTAATGTTTCACTATATAGTTCATTGTAATCTATATTTATTTTTTATGGTTGGTTCACTGTAATGCCGGGCGGTTACTGATGTATTCTACTCAAAACGGTCGCCTTTTATATTCCGTTTCATGAATTGATTTCAGAAGTTTGCGTAAATATGTATTTTCGGTTGATACAGAGACTACAGTCGTAATAAGAAATTGCTTTAAACGAGAGACTATGGAGTATATCAGGTCAGTCAAAACATTCATCAGAAGAATACGGACTGGTAAATTCATTAAAAAATAAATTACCATTCGAGTTACATATTTTGTCATATACTTTCTGTGGTCCTGGGACTAAGTTAAAAGAACGTCTTGCTTAGGAAGATCATGGAATTAATCAGTTGGATGAGGCTTGTCGTCATGATATTGAATGTGCTAATAATAAAAAAACTTGTGTGTTCTGATGTTGATAAAGTTTTATCTGAGAAGGCCTGATAGAAGGTAAAAAAAAAAAGGAAAAGATTCTTCCTTATCCGGAAGATTAAACTAATAGTCTAGTGATGGCAAATAGCTATCCTCTAAGTGCTATCCGCTAACTGCTATCTGCATCCGATCTGATTGGAATCGCACAACAACAACAATAGAAAAAAAAACAACAATATCAGCAATAGAAAAAAGAAAAAAAAATAGAAAAAAACAAAAATTTATCTTTTTTAGTGTAAAATGTGTTCAATCTTTTATTAAATGTTATAACTTTTTATTTTTAGCGGTGTATGGATAAAATCGCCAATAAAGCTGGATGCAATGGTGGCGTATCGAATCCTTGCTCCACCAATAATTCAGAAAATGCTTTAAGCATTTGTATTACTGCCTGTACATGACCTAGCGAATAGTTATTCTCGTCGTTCAGTCTTCTCAATCCAAATACCATTTCGGGATACTCCCGACACAGGTATTCCGCTATAAGGAGTTGATTCTCGATCAGTTGTTTGATATATTCCATGATATATTGATTGATAAGGTTTGTGTTCAAAATTACTAAATTACTAAAAATGTATCTGCTGGTAGAGCCTTATTTATACGAATATTGTACACTGATATTCTATGTGACAAACTTGGCTTTAGAAAAAAAAATTTGTTAAATGTGTGAGTGTGTGTGAAATATGATTCACATTGAACTCAATAAACAACATGGTCAGAAAGATAAATAAACCAAGCCTTTCAAACATGTCGAAGCATGAATATTCCATACCATCCGAAGCATTCGCATATGGGACCGCTACGGACCAATGTCATGAATAAACTCAAGTCAGCAAAATTTTGTTTATTCAAAAGATAACCATAATCCTACCATTCGAAGCACTCATATGAGGGACCTATAGAGACCATAGCCAGGAGAATCAGAGAAATTTGTTTATACATAAGATGCCCATAAGCTTACCATTCGAAGCATTCATATGAGGGACTCATACGGACCATAGCTAAGAATATAGTCGAATCAGAGAAATTTGTTTATACAAAAGATACTCATAACCTTACCATTCGAAGCATTCATATGAGGGACTCATACAGACCATAGCTAAGAATATAGATTTAGATTTAGATTTAGATTTATTTATTAATAGGTACTAATGTCATCGAATCAGAGAAATTGATCTCGAAGCACTCGCATAACGGACTCAAACGGACCATAGCTAGCTAGGAATATTGTCGAATCAGCAAAATTTGTGTATACAAAAGATACCCATAACCTTATCATTCGAAGCATTCATATGAGGGATCCATACGGACCATATCATTTGAAGAATCAGCAAAATTTGTTTATAACAAGAAACTGATTGAACATTAGAAGTACCTCATAAGTGCCTCGCACGGACCGTAGCTAGGAGTAGGTATAATCGAATCATCAAAGTATGTTTATAACAAGAAACTACCGAACATTCGGATGGAGGAAGTAAACAGGTGGCTTATGAAGACCCGATAAATAATTCCAAATTTTACGAGCCACACTTCCGATGAACTACGTTCGATCTGTTGTGTTGACATATTTGTCAGCATCAATGCCGGTGCTTGAGTTCGATATCAATGATGTATTGAGCTCTTGCTCTATTTTTTTTTATTTGATGTGCAATTTTTTATGCATGCGCAGAAACATATACACAATGATTTTGAATACCCCTTTACCCGTTTCAACTAACAACCAAAATAAACAATCCGAACTCGATGAGAAGACCTTGGAAACCACTAACCCGCTATCCAACAAGTCAGAATAATCAATCTGATCTCTATGAGTATTACCCTCTCTAGCCCCTCTATCCATTTCAGCCAACAGTCTAAATAACTTTCCCTATGTCTCAGAATGTCCACACTCACACCATTTTTAATTTCTCCATCCTTTAAACAAAACAAAAACACCCCGTTTATCACCTCAAAACTCGAAATAGAAGAAAATAAAGAAAAACAATAACAAATCAGTTTTTGGTTAGAAATTATTTATTTTTACATCTCAAAATGTATATGCATTTAACAATTTTTTTTGTTTTTAAAAAAAGGGTTGAGAATACAGTATGTCTACCTCTTCAACAGAAAGGTTTGCATCCGATATTGGGTAGAACTCCAGTTCTAAAGTATTCCCCATGGGTTTAACTACCACCATTTCGCTTGATGATAGCGCCTTCACTGTACTCTCATCCATGGAGTTGAATCGTATCGGCAGAAACACCTTCTTTGTCTTCAACTCAAGGAGAACTCTAGGCCCGTATTTCGTCTGGCAACGTAACACATTGAGGATCTTATACCTCTTCTGCAGCTCCAATGTGTTCAATCCTTCCAGAGGTTTAATTTTTCCAAGATCGTTCAATTGTTCCATTTTTAGATGATCTCAATTGCTTTGTTTGAATAAAACTATTACTCAACAGCCCTTACTTTGGAGCTTATATAGCAGAAATTTGGAAATGTTTCTACACTCCCCGCCCCCTTGAAACTGTTTAACCAATCAAATAGGTTTATTCCATAGAAAATAAAAGATAAGTAAACAACATATTTGCATGCGTCAGCAAATTCCATAAAAAAAAAATGGTTGAAAGATAAAGAGACCAAGACTTTTAAACATGTCGAAACATGTCGAAACATGAATATTCCTGCATAAATTTTTGTATAAAAGCATCATAGTCAGCGAATGAAAGCAATAGCAAAGACAGCAAGAAGAACAACAACGTAATAGGTATATTCCATAGAAAATAAAAGATAAATAAACAACATATTTGTATACGTTAGCAAATTCCATAAAAAAAAAAAATATGGTCGAAAGATAAATAAACAATATATTCATATTCGTCAGCAAACTCCATAAAAATATGATCGAAAGATAAAGAGACCAAGACTTTTAAACATGTCGGAACATGAATACCCCCACCAATTTCTGCGTCCAAATAATTTTCCTAGAAACATTATAATCAGCACTTCGGCCAACAGGTCAGAATAATCAATCTGATCTCTGTGACTATTACGCTCTCTAGCCCCCTCTATCCATTGTTTCCCTCCGCCTACAAATATACTTCTTTCCTCTCCCTCTGACTCAGAATTTCAACTCAAAATAATTTTCCTTGAAACATTATAATCAGTACTTCGACCAACAAGTCAGAATAATCAATCTGTTCTCTATGAGTATTATCCTCTCTAACCCACTCTATCCACTGTTCCCCTCCTCATACAAGTATACTTCTTTCCTCTCCCTTTGGCTCAGAATTTCTACAATCACACGATTTTTACTTCGTTCATCCAATAAAAACAATTTTTCTTGAAACATTGTAGTCAGCACTGCTACCTATTTCAGCCAACAACAAACAATCCGATCTGAAGTACACATTGGAAACCATACCCAAGAATCGGTTCACATACTCTCATCATTCTTTTCTCTCTCATCATTGTTTCCCTTCACCAACAAATATAAATCAGTCGCACATCTTTCCTTTCGCTTTGACTCAGAATTTCCTTTCCGCTTTTTACTTCATCCATCCAACAAAAACAATTTTCCATGAAACAATACAATCAACACTACTAACCATTTCAGCCAATAGTTAAAATAAACAATCTGATCTGGATGAGTAGACCTAAGAAGCGATTCACCTCCCTCTCAGCATTGCTTTCCTATTCCGCTTTTTAATTCATTCGTCCAATAAACAAAAACATCGATATATCTACATATGTACATACATACATAGGTATATGACGCGACTGCTTTGAAGGTGACTCTTATACCGTCACATCTTATCCAAATACATATACATATACATACAGACATACATACACTAAGTACACTAAGTACATTAAGTACACACTAAGAACATTAAGTATACACTAAGTACACTCTGATACACACTAAGTACACGCTAAGTACACTAAGTACACACTAATTGCTCTGAATTCCCTGATTTCACCCAAAAAATGTAGCCCTATATCTTCTTGATGACGTCACTTGCTGACTCCCTGTGCCAGAATCGGCAATGAAAAAACAAAAATGTACCTATTTCAGACAACAACCAAAATAAACAATCTGATCTGGATAAATAGATCCGAGAAATGGTTCACCCCCTCTCATCCCCCTCTCACCATTGTTCCCCATCCGTCTGCAAATATACTTCTTCCCTCTCGCTCTGACACATTAAATTCACACTAAGTACACACTAAGTACACTATGAAATACAAACAAACATATGCATAGGTACACATCAAGTACATACATACATACATATGTATAAAATAAGTACATTCCATGACATGTTGATCTTGAATATCCCACTACCCATTTCAGCCAACAGCCAGAATAAACAATGTGATCTAAATGAATAGATCAAGGAAATCATACCCTGCAAGCCATTCACCCCCCTCTCATCCCCTCTCATCATTGTTTTCACTTCGCCAACAAATATAAATAGTCGCATATATTTCCTCTCCCTCTGACGCCGTTCACTTCCTTTGCCCAATAAACAAAACAAAAACATCGATATACATAATTATGTACATACATAATATGACACGCGACGACTTTGAAGTTGACTCATATACCGCCACATCATATCCAAATACATATACACATACATACATACACACATATATATATACAAACAAACATATGTACATACATACAGACAGATATATATATATAACAAAATGTAACCCGACACCTTCTTAATGTAAACAAGCAACGGCCTTCCTCCCCCCTCCCCCCTCTCCCTCGCATATCACCCCTCTCCCTCGCCCAGACTAAGTACACACTAAGTACACTAAGTACACTAAGTACACTAAGTACACACTAAGTACACTAATACACACGCTAACCCTATATCTTCTTGATGACGTCACTTCCTGGCTTCGGCAATACCTTCTTAATGTAAACAAACAACAGCCTTCCTCCCCCCTCCCCCCTCTCCCTCGCATATCACCCCTCTCCCTCGCCCAGACTAAGTACACACTAAGTACACTAAGTACACTAAGTACACTAAGTACACACTAAGTACACTAATACACACGCTAACCCTATATCTTCTTGATGACGTCACTTCCTGGCTTCGGCAATACCTTCTTAATGTAAACAAACAACAGCCTTCCTCCCCCCCTCCCCCCCCCCCCTCTCCTCCTCCCCAGGCTCATCTTCCCTCTCGCCCACCCACGCTTAATGTAAACAAAAAACCGGGGTAATTAAAAATTTCAAAATCGATGATTTCACCCAAAAATGAGGAATTAAAATTTTCCCACGCTTATGTAAACAAAAAAAAACCGGGGTAATTAAAAATTTCAAAATCCATGTTTTTACCCAAAAATGACGAATTAAAATGGCTGTTTCCCGGAATCGTCAAAAAATTGGTTCCCAGGCTCAAGTGCCCTAATACCTACTATGGTTGGTAGCTTTGAAGACATAGTCGATAATTGCATCATTGACCACAAACTGCTCCCACTGCTCCTTTAATGTTTACAATGCCTTGTGTTTTGGAGCTTTCTTAAAGTTCCGTAGCAATGGTTCAATGTTCTCTCCCAGTTGCTGTTGCTTTTTCCAGAGATCTTCCGTTCCATCTTGTTTAGTTTGTCCACAGAGCGATAAGGTAACTTGTTTACTCTATGGTACGGGTTTGTTTAGATTCGTTTATCTAAATTTGACTGTACCAAGCACATAAACTTCATACTCTTACGATTTTGTGAATAAGCACTTTAACTTATTCACTGCTGGTGGTATGGTTGGTTTTGGAATGAAACTAGTTGTGTCCAAAAGAATACTAACGACTATTGCCATGTTTATTACTTCTTTTATACTTATAATTAACTTATTCTATGACTTGATGACATAATAAAATATTCAACTTTACAAAATACGCAAGAATTACAAATATTAATATTACATAAAATATATCCGCAATGCACCGTCAGCACCTCAGGTAATTGCCATTCACCGTTGACGTGCTGACCCAATAATGATGTAATTGCCAAATTGTATTGTCAGCATGTTGCGTTCGCTGTCTTCACGGTAATGAGTGTAATCTTTCTTTTTTTTACCTTATAGTAGATACATTTCTCGTACGCTGATGAAGTAAATTCCATTTCCTTCAGGGTTTTGTCCAGTTTCAGGTTCCACTGCCGACCGGATTGTTTCAGTCCATAGATTGCCTTATTTCAATCCGCCTTTGACCAACTTCCGCGCTGTTTCCAAAATAACATCCTTAACTCGAATCACCATACTCGGTTTAACTTTATTTCTGGAGAACTCAGAGGGATGCTCATAATTCTTATCAATATGAGGCAACCCTGGTTTCATCTCCGTTCCATCTGTGACATCATAAATCTTTCTGACGTTCGACATCTTACATATTATCCAAAACAGAGAAATACAAAAGACTATAAAGAAAACAAGAAACATAAATACCAATAGTACCTGTTCTGGGTTGTTTCCATTTTGTTGTTTATAAGGCGTCTAAACTCTTCTGCCTTCTGCCTCGGTCATTTTCGATCGTAGGTCTGGCTAAGAAACTTCCAGACATCTTTGGACAATTTTTTGTCCTTTATGAGGGCGATAATTTGTAAGCAATCTTCTCTACCTACATTATTTGATTCGCTAGTCACTGAAAGATTAAACTTCTCTTGCAAATCCCTTATTTGCAATAATCAACATGGTTTTGTAAAAAAAAGGTCGACTGTAACTTATCTTATACTGTTCACAAATTTTGTGATTTCAGAGATTGGTAAAGGTAACCAGGTTGTTGCTGTTTATACGGATTTTAGCAAAGCTTTCGATCGAGTGGACGACCATAAAATTTTTCTATACAAACTTACGAGACTGGGTTTTCCTATCTTCTTTTTAAATTGGCTCTCTTCTTTCCTCAGCAATAGATTCCAACATGTTAGGTTTCGTAACAATATTTCTGACAAAATTTCTGTCACTTCTGGAGTTCCCCAAGGCAGTCATATCTGACCCCTGCTTTTCATCTTGTTTGTAAATAATATTGTAAAATTTCTCCCGGAATGCTCCTTGTTAATGTTTGCAGATGACTTCAAGATTTATACGTCGGGCAGTGAGCCGCATTGTTTTCACCTCTTAAACTCTCATCTTCAAAAATTTAATCTGTGGTGCTCTAAAAACTATCTCTCTTTAAATGTTAGGTAATGTTCCGTCATTAGCTTTGCTCGTTGTAGATCTCCTCTCATGAATACATATTCTTTTGATGGTGTAGTTATTCCTCGTGTTAATGTAATCAAAGATTTGGGTGTGTTATTAGATACTAAGCTATCTTTCAACAATCACGTTGATTGCATCACAAACAAGGCGAACAAAACATGAGGAGTGCTTAGGCGTTATGCTTGTGAGTTTTCTAACGTGTATGTCATTAAATCGTTATATGTTGCATTTGTGCGCTCCATATTAGAATACGCCTCAATTGTCTGGTATCCATATTATAGAGTTCATATATCTAGAATTGAATCAATTCAAAAAAGATTCCTTAGGTTCGCTCATAGGGGACTTCCTTGGCAGAACTCATATCACTTACCTCCTTATTTATCCAGGTTAAAATTAATTAATTTAGAATCACTGGAGGTGAGGAGAACGGTGGCACGAGTTGTTTTTATTCATAGAGTTTTAATAGGTGAGATTGAGTTTACAGAAATTTTTGACCTTCTCAACTTAACGTTCCTTCACTCAATCTTCGAGTAAACAAGCAAGCCTCTGCAATCTGTGCTAATTGTAAGGGAAAGCACCCGGCAAATTATAGAGGCTGTGAAGTAGCCAAGGAGTTGCAAAAACGAAGAGATACACTCCATAAGCCTCAAAATAAAATAATAAAACCCCTAACTAAGGCAAATGGTAAGATCGGTCAGGAGAACGTAAACAAACAAAAACCACCGGGTACAGAGCGGAAGAAGGTGGTGGTAGAAAAGCCCTCGCCTTCTGGTCTTAAAATAAATGGTAATGAAAAGCCATTAGAAAAGACATCGGGTAATAGCCCTCGGACAGCAGGAGTGCAGACCTACGCCCAGGCTGCAGTATCCGAAAAATCAAAAAACCTCGAAATCCCGACGGACCCTGCTTCTCAAGTTTTCTCAATTATTCTCGCGAAACTTGAAGAGCAAAGCAAAATAAATAAAATTATTCTCGATAGGTTGGTTAAGCTCGAGAGTTATTCACGGAAAACGCGTACTTCACCTAGAATATGAATGAAAAAAGAATTTTAAAAATATGTACTTGGAATGCAAACGGACTTTTGCAAAAACTTGACGAATTGGAAATATTCATGCGAGAAAAAGATATTGACATTTCCTTGATTTCTGAAACTCACGTGAAAAAGGAATCGCATTTAAAAATAAAAGGCTATACTGATTACCACGCTTGTCACCCTTCGGGCAAAGCAAGAGGCGGATCTTCCTTGTTTATTAAAGACTGCATTGAACAATGCGAAGACCTAAAGATAGAGCTTGAAACTCTGCAAATGTGCACAATTCGAGTTAAAAATAGTCAGCGTACTATTAAAATCTCATCTATTTACTGTCCACCGCGTTCCGCGCTTGAAAAAAGTGATTTTACTAACTTATTTAAATCGCTGAAACCTAATTTCATTATTGGCGGCGATTTTAACGCGAAACATACGTTCTGGGGCTCTAGATACATCTCGCAAAAAGGTAGAATGCTCTATGGGGCAGGTATGGAGTACAATTGTGATTTCCATTCGACGGGCAAACCGACTTACTGGCCAGCTGATACTTTGAAAATACCTGACCTGATCGATTTCTTCGTGGTTAAAGGAATATCTAACAACCACATAAAAGTTGAAGAAAGCTTTGATCTGTCGTCTGATCATTCCCCAGTTATTTTGACATTGAGCGAAAAACTATTATTTAACCGAGAGCCAGCGAAATTAACCGGTAGAACAACTAACTGGGAAGGCTTTAGGAACGAAATTGAAGTAAATGTTGAACTGAGCGTACCACTTACGACACCCTATGAACTTGAGGTTGAAGTCGATCGCTTCGTTGAGATAGTACAGCTCGCCTCTTGGAATAATACGCCCAATCCAAGAAAAACGCCAGACAAATACGGTCTACGATATCCTTCTGAAATAAAGGAATTAATTAGGGAAAAAAGAAAAGCGCGTAAAAGATGGCAACAAAGTCGTGCTCCACAGCATAAAACACATCTGAATCGTCTCTGCAATTTGTTAAAGAATAGCATTAAGGATTTTAAAAATCGTGCGATAGGCTCTTACCTTGAAAGTTTAACAGCGAAAAAAGATTCCAATTATTCCCTTTGGAAAGCCGTAAAAGGCACCAAAAGGCCCAAATCCCCGCGCCGCCACTTAAAATAAATCAAAATGAATGGGCAAGGGAAGATAAAGAAAAAGCGGATATTTTTGCCGCCCATTTGGAAGAAACCTTTAACACATTGACTGCCAGGGTAATTTTCGTACAGTTTACCCAGGGACCAACCAATTTTGTTTTGTATGTTGCTGTTATCTTAGGTTTTAAGTTCATTTTATGTATCTAGGCGTGTCTCTGCTATCAGAATTGATAGCCACGACCAGAACGGAAGCAGTACTGGCTATCAAATATAATGGCCATGGCAGTCAATGTGTTAAACCGAACGATGGTCAAGTGGTTCATGACAACATCAACCTCACAAGGATGGTAGTTCCACCATCTGACGATTTAACGCGCAGATCTGCAACTCTTAGAGAACTCGAACGTGAGATCGCAAAACTAAAACCTAAGAAAGCTCCTCGTTATGATTTGATAACCGGAGAAATTCTCAAAGCCTTACCTAGAAGAGCATTTATTAAGCTTCTCCATATTATAAATGCTGCACTCAGATTAAAACACGTGCCGAGCCAATGGAAAGTTGCGGAAGTCATTATGGTTTTAAAACCAGGAAAACCGTCATATGAAGTAAAATCATACAGACCAATCTCGCTTCTTCCAGTCGTATCCAAAATTTTCGAGAGGATATTACTAAGGCGCCTCCAACCGGTTATAGAAGAAAATAATCTAATCCCTGACCACCAGTTTGGGTTCAGAAGTAAGCATTCGACGATTGACCAGGTGCATAGAATTACTAACGTAATCGAAAAAGCACTAGAAGAAAAAAAGATATGCTTGAAATGCAAATTACGACAAGTACTCCCCGTGTACCTATACGAGATTTTGGATTCATATCTCGGAAATAGACTCTTCCGTGTTAGAAATGGAAACGAATACTCAGAGCTCAAAGAAATTTCGGCCGGCGTACCGCAAGGAAGCGTTCTGGGGCCGCTTCTTTATCTGTTATATACTCGTGATATACCGAAAGAATATGGCACTATGCTTGCTACGTTTGCCGACGACACCGCTATCCTAGCAGTAGGTAAAACAATCGAGGAAACGACTGCCAAACTGCAAAACGCATTGAATAAAGTAAATGAATGGACGAGGGACTGGCGGATCGCCCTTAACGGAACTAAATCTGTTCACGTGAATTTCACTTATAGAAAAATTAATGACTTGCCAATTTTTATAAATTTGGCCCGAATTCCCGTTGCAAATGAAGCCAAATACCTGGGAATGACACTTGACGCAAAGCTGAAGTGGAATTCGCACGTGAAAATGAAACGTAAAGAATTAGAAATCAAATATAGAGAAATGTACTGGTTGATCGGGAAACATTCCCACCTCAGTACCGAGAACAAACTGCTTTTATACAAGCAAGTGCTAAAGCCGGTGTGGACCTACGGTATACAACTTTGGGGTTGTACCAAGAAAACAAATGCCAATATTTTACAGACCTTTCAAAATAAAGTGCTTAGAGAAATTGTCCAAACACCATGGTATGCTAGAAACGACGATATCCACAGGGATCTCGGAATTCCGACAATCGAAGCTGAAACTAGAAGCTTCGCGCGAAAACATAGAAACCGACTAATCGGACATGTTAATAATACAGTCCTACTTATTTTGGATGAGAGCAATTTATTGCGCCGACTACAAAGAACAAAACCTTTCGACTTGGCGAGATAAGGATTAACCGCGTCTAAATTGCGGAACATGCAGGATCTTTCATTGGAAAGTAACCTGCCAAACGTTTATATTTCGTGATAGAAAAATTGCTTGATAAGTAGTTTAACTTAGTTGCAGTATCTAACAAATTTATATCGAAGGGTGGTGTTTTTGGTCAGTAAGAATCTGACACTACTATGAGCACGCGCTTGCTATTCTCATAGTGTCTATGGAAGATTTTCACATACCCTCGGAGAAAAAAAAAAAAAAAAAAAAAAATCTTCGAAGCTCTAGATTCTTTAGAGTAGCACACTCTAATACAAACTACGGTCGTTCTTCCTCAATTAATGGATTGATGATTTCGTATAATGTAAATGTCCATTTAATTGACTTTAACCTATCGATTTCATCAATAAAAAGAATATTACTTGATGGTCTTCAGTCATAATTGTTTGCCCTGTTTTTAACTTTGATTTTTCATATACATGTATATTTATAAATTTTTGTATTTTTGTTTTCTGCTTCTGTCTATGAAAGTGTAATCTTTGGTGACAAATAAATAAATAAATAAATAAATAAGGAGTATGTATTGTCCTTTTAGTTCCTTGGATGCTGCCAACGTCACTGATGTGCTGCTGTTTTCTTGAGAGCTAGATGTTTTTTTTCCATTCCATGTTGGTTGGAAACTTGTTTGTAGGTGAGTTCTTGTTGTTGCCCTCAAGATGTAGAAGCGTATTGTGTTTGTTTTTGCATTTTAAGCAGCTCCTGGAAATACATTTGGTTGCACCATGCCCATTCCTTAAGCAGTTAAAGCTCAGGTTTTGTTTTTTCACTACTTGTATGCGTTCTTCTGGTTTTAATTCTAGAAATTGGATGCAAGCGAATAATGGGTGTGTTCCGTTTGCGCACATTTTACACGACCCTTTATCGTGTTGGCTACATGTTAACGAAGCACAGGCCCGTGATGATACATTTTTCTTCTTGTGCCCAATTAACTCCAATGATTGGGATTGGTTTTCCAAAAAGGCTAAAAACTCTTTTATTGACTGCAGTTCCTTTGGCTGGAGAGAGACTGCTCTTACAAGATCCTCGTACTTTGATCAAATTTCTTTACCAGCAGGTGTAGAAGGATAGGATCCCATGTTGAGGTGTCCACGCCGATGTTGCCTAGTACCATCAAACATTCTTGAGTGGTGTCGTGAAGTCCTTTAATGGCCACTGCTGATGGTTGAAACTGTATCTTGTCCGGTTATCTTTAGCAAAAGGGTAGACGTTAGAACTCGGACATTGTTATACCGATCTTGCAGGCTCTTCCATGCTGTTTCATAATTGTCATCTGTCAGTGATAAATGGCGGATCAGATTTTCAGTTTCGATGTGTTTTTAGATACCTAATCTTTTGTATGTATGTTTGTATGATATCGGTTGCTTGTCAACTATTTGCGAGAATAAATGGAGAAATATTCTCCATTTCAAATAATTGCCATCGAATTTTGGAATGTGACTCTTGGTCAGTTGAGCGAGTTCTGCCTTGTTATGTCGTTGGGCATGGGCATGTCTGTTTCACTATTCCCACTATTTCCACTAGTTTGTGGTTGACAGTGACGTGACAAGACAATAAGGCTCTCCTGAACCCTTTTCTCTATGTTGATGACCTGATTGTAGCGAATTGTGTAAGTCTTCGATTTGCACCCACAGTCGTTGAATTGTGCTTGCCTGGAATTCATAAAATTGCCTTGATTCTCCAGTGTGATTCGCGTTATCCAATGCCCTTTTCAGTGACGATATAACCACTTATTGTCATGAGCCTTAGAATAACTCCACTTGGATTCAAAGCTGAGTTTTAATAGCCTTTTCTTCCTATTGTGGAGGTTTGTCTGCATCAATTTTAACTTGGTCGAAATTCTTAATTTTTTCACGAAACTTCTTTTTATATGCAATACTAGCTGTCCCGCCCGGCTTCGCCCGTGTCCAAAAAATATAGCGTTACTTCCAATACATACATTGTCATTTAGTTCAAAGAATCGGATGCTCTGTCTGTCTGTCTGTTTGCCTGTCTGTCTGTCAATCCCTAATAATATCTATCCATATATCCGTCTGGCTGTCTGTCTGACCAAAATGTTTCATATTCATATTTCACCTGAAATTACGAAATTTTGTATTATAGGTGTTCTGATAGCCACCTTACCTTGGGTAGGGGGATAGCGTATCAGTGATGAAAATATCCAATGCTGGGTTGTAAGTCCAAAGATATTCTGATTTATTGGTGCTTTTCTTATTCTATTTATACAAAATCGCTTAACTCTAAATATGCTTACTTGCTAAAATACCTTAATTGTGCAATATGCTTAGACGATACATTCATTAATTAGTGCGATAAATTGTGCAATATGCTTAGTTGATAAATTCATTAATTGGTGCGATGAGTGCAAAAGTGGTGGATTGCACTTTGGCCTTCTGGTGTTATACAGGTGTTCCGAGCATGCCTGGTGTAGTGTGCAGTGATTATGTACAACTATTGTACATTCTGCCGGACGAGTTGTACTACAATTTGAAGTCGGCCGTTGTAAAACGTCGTGGTGCTGGTGTTGGACCGAGTTGTGCTTCTACTTCTGTTGGAGTGGTTAATGTCTTCCTTCGGTGCTGCCATGCCATAAGTACGATGATGACTAGGAATAGCCCTCCAATTAAACTGTAGGTGATTCCATGGTGTATGTTATAGGAGGCTGTGTTATTAAGCTGTGGTAGTTGCTCCTGACCCTTCAGGTCGTCAATCCATTGGCTAACCGCTTTAAGGTCATTGTTATCCGTGTTAAGTGTCATCTCTGGAATGATGATTGGTCTACGCGCAGGCCTTGGTTGTTTGGATAGCAGGTCGGATATATTAACCGTTGGAATGAAGGCTGAGTTAAGACGGTTGGAGAGGTTGCTATGAGATGATATTGTCATAGCGTCTTGTTTTAGCATGCAGTCTGGTTGTAGTGTGAGTATGCCGTCTCCTCGTATCGTGGTTGGGAACACTTGCCCCATGCAGATTACGTTGAAAGTGTATTCCTTCTCTAGTACATAAATCCAGCTGTTTGCATTATTCAATTGAGTCCAGACGGGTGATGGTTCCATGTGTCGTACCTTACAAAACGATGATGGTTCTCCCGTATGAGTCAATAGGTCTATTTCACACCTGCTTACGTTTGATCGTCGATTGAAGACGGGGTGTTGTTGGCGGCACGCGTACAAGTCATTGTCGTGTGTGCATTTTTCTAACTCTCCCCTTGTAATAGGGTAGTATGTCTCCCTCAGTAGGTTAACGGCAAGGTAATCCACCGACGGTTCGATGAAGACATATTTCTCTTGGTGAATCGTCGGGACTGGTATTACCTTGAATAGTTCATAATCTTCTGCATTCGCCATTGGCAGTTTTATTTCGAATATGATTTTGTGCTCTGTTATTCTGCCCCTTGCCGATAGTGACTGGTAAAGTCTCAGTACACTTGCTTGTGTTGAATCTCCAGCAATCTTGAACTGTGGGCGCAGATGGCTTCGTATGATGCCTAGTTGGGCATGAAGCTGGTCTGGAGTCAATATAAGGGGATTGATCTTCGTATGGTGGAGATCGATCAGCACGTCTAGCAATGAGTTTTGTGTTTGTTGGTAATTTATCATTGCTAACGTAGAGTAGGCTGTGAGAGCGAAGAATTCTTGCCTTGCGGAACATTCGTCGTTGGCAGCCTGGACATTATTTGCTATTGTTCGTAAGTGTTCCTTGAATACTTCCAACTGCTGTGCTACGGCTTTGGTATTCTTTTGCAGTACGTTGTTTGTCGATTCTGCAATTGATGTCTGATGTTTAATTAGGCTGAGCAAGTGATTCTCGTTTGCTTTCGAACTTTCTATCTCTCGCTCATACTTCTCCGAAAACTCCTCATCTAATACTCCGAATAGTTTGTTTGCTACCGTTCCAACGAAGTTGAGTGGAGATCGTTTGAGTCTGGCCTCTGGCTCCCTGCCCACTCCTTGTTTAAGTAGCAGATTATTATTGTTCCTTATGATGTTAAGCTGGTGAGTGAATTGGTTGACTATATTCATACACTGGTGGCTAAATAGTTTATCTGTTTTTCTTTCGCAAATGTCTGTCATGCCATTAACAAGCTCCTTAAATCCTCTGAATTCATCCCAATACGTCTTCAGGTCGTAGTATACGATGACCGTCCAGTCAGTTGTTATGAGGTTGGCGACCCCAATTTTCTCAAAATATATTCCCGGTTGGTTTGTAAATGGTTTATTGATGACTTGCGTCTGAGCGGGTAATGGCCATACTATTGACGCAAGCGCGATCGAGACTATCACGGATGGTATGGTGAATTTTGACCTTTTCTGTTCACTGGTGCTTATCGTGGTGTCGTTGACTCGCTTCCTATTCCGGTGTCGTTCTATTAGTTCCTCGATGGGTGGCCTAGTGGGAATGTTGGTTGGTCGTGGTTTATGAGATCGCTGGTTACAGGAGCGTATGTTAAGATGATGAGTTTTGATGTTTTGGTTAGAATTCTGGACCGCTGTGTTCTTATTTGGTGATTCTATTTTGTTGTTATCCGTACTCAACATGGTGGCCGATTCAGATTGTGGTTTGGCTGCAGAATTCTCTGTTTCCTGCATTTCCTTTTGCTTGTCGTTGTCGGTGATTGGTAATAAACATAATTTTGTTACAGGTCTTTTATATGTCTTGTTGTTTACTTGGATGGTTGCTACACGTATTAAGCCATCTTTTCCTGCATGTAACTCTCTTTCCTAGGGCCCATTTTGTCGGTGGGAGCTGCTCATCTTTGATAAGAGCGATGTTGCCGACTTTCATGTTATCATTTCGTTTTGTCCATTTGGGTCGTTGCTGTAGTGATGTTAAATAGTCGTTACTCCATTTCTTCCAAAATTGTTGTTGCATTCTTTCTAGCAATTGCCACAGAGTGAGCAGCCCTTCTTTGCTGTCGAGCCTGCAGTTTTGTGGTGGTGCTAGTATGGGTGTCCCGATTAGAAAATGGCCTGGAGTTATGACATCTATTTCCTCAGGGTCGTTTGACAGTGGACAGAGGGGTCGCGAGTTAAGGCAAGCTTCGATTTGGGTAAGTACTGTTGATAGCTCCTCATAAGTCAGCTTGTGTTCTCCTATTGTTCGCTTGAGGTGATACTTGACAGATTTGACCCCGGCTTCCCATAGTCCACCAAAGTGTGGAGACCCTGGGGGAATGAAGTGCCATTTCGTCGACTGCATTGATAATGCATCATTGACTTCTTCATTATATTTTCTTACTTCCTTGACGTGGGCTTGGAGGATTTTGTTGGCAGCCACAAAGTTTGTGCCATTATCGCTGTAGAGATGCCCTACATGCCCTCTTCTAGAACACATTCTCTTGAAAGCTGCTATGAAAGCATTTGCCGTGAGATCACTTACAACTTCTATGTGGATGGCCTTTGTAGCCATGCATATGAATAGTGCCACATACCCTTTGTATGACCTGTTGCCTCGTCCCTTGGCCATACGGATGTCTATTGGCCCTGCATAATCAACTCCTGTGTGTAAGAATGGTCTGGATGGGCACACTCTTGGTTGTGGAAGGTTCCCCATTAGTTGTGTTCTCGTCTTTGCCTTGTGTCTGAAGCAGGTGGTGCACCTAAAGACGGTATGTTTGACCGTGCTTAGTCCGCTGAGTATCCAATATCGCTGTCGGAGATATGTATGTGTCAGTGCATAACCTCCGTGTAGCGTTGATTTGTGGGCATCTGCAATCAATAATGTAGTGAGAGGACCGCTATGCGGGATTATTATAGGATGTTTCTGAGCGGACGATATGTCTGATTCTGCTAATCGTCCCCCTACTTTTAACAATCCTCGCTCATCCATGATTGGGTTGAGACATCTCAGCTTGCTGTTCTGCTCCAATTCTTTTCCTTTCTTTAGTCGTTTGATTTCTTCATTGAATTCTTCCTGTTGTATTTTGTGTATAATTATTTCCGTGGCACTCCACACTTCACCACTTGTTAGTGATCCTGTCCACTTCTTTTCCTTATTTGTTCGAAGATTGTGCATGAACCGCTTACAGTACGCCATTACTCTTGTCAATCGGCTTAGCGTGCTGAACTGTGTCACCATTTGGGTGATTAGATCCGGGTTTCGTTCGTTGATTGTTGTTAGTGTGTTTAGGTTGACCTTCCTTTCTTCTAGTGCTGTTGTATGTTCTTCTATGTTGTTGTAGTTGATCTCTGGCTTTGCCAACCACTCTGGGCCCTTCCACCATAGAGCATGTTCGTTGAGCTGAGACGGACAAATCCCTCTAGAGGCACAGTCAGCAGGATTTTCCTTACCCTTAACGTGGTGCCATTTGTCTGGACCTAGTATTCTGGTTACTTCTGTTACTGTGTTGGATACGTAATTTTTCCATCTGCCTGTGTTTCCGTTCAACCAAGCTAGTGCTATCGTGGAGTCAGTCCATGCATGGGTCTCCACTCCGTTGATTTCAAGTGCTGTTGTTGCCTTTTTTATCAGTTTTGACAGGAGTACGGCTCCACACAGTTCTAGCCTTGGTAGTGATACCTTCTTGATTGGTGCCACCTTTGATTTTGCGCATAATAATGTGACAATCACTTCTCCTGTTTTATTTACCACTCGTGTGTAGACCACTGCTGCAAATGCCTTCTCTGATGCGTCGCAGAATCCGTGCAGTTCTATGTGGTATTTTTGCTCATACCGATTCCAACGTGGAATTTCGATCTGTTCTATGCAATTTAGCTGGTCTCTAAATGATGTCCATTGATTCGCTATTTCTTCGGGTATGTCCTCATCCCATGATTTCCCGGATTTCCAAAGCTCTTGCTGGATAAGTTTTGCTTTTACAATTATCGGTGCTAACCATCCGAGTGGATCGAAAAGCCTTGCTGTTTCTGATACGATTCCTCGTTTTGTCAGGTTTTTCTCTGTCGATGTGGCGTTGACCTTAAATTCGAAGGAATCAGATTCTGACCGCCAGTATATCCCCAATGTCTTGATAGGGTCATAGCTGTTGATCTTGAATCGTCCTTGTTCTTTATCTTCATTCTTTATACTTTTCATGAGGATTTGGGAGTTTGACGACCATTTTCGAAGCTTGAATCCTCCGCTCTCCAACAACTGTATTATTTGTTGTTGAGCTCTCTTTGCCTCCTCAATTGTGTTTTCCCCGGAGAGGAGGTCGTCAACGTAGAAATCGTTGCGTGCCCTTTTTGCCGCGACCTCGTATTTGTTCTCTTCATCTACGGCTAGTTGTTGTAGTGTTTTTATGGCTAAATATGGTGCTGACGATGTACCATACGTCACCGTCTTAAGTCGATATTCCTTTATTCTTTCGGCTGGATCTTCTCTCCACAAAATTCTCTGATATTCCCTGTCACGCGGATCCACTATTATTTGTCGATACATTTTTTCAATATCCGCTCGGTAGACGTATTTATGTTTCCTCCATCGTATTATGATGGAGCTTAGGTCTTGTTGAGCATTGTGTCATTTAAGCTAACTCCTGAGCTTGTTTTGGTTGATGCATCGAACACCACCCTTAGTTTGGTGGTCGTGCTCTCGGGTTTGACGACTGCTTGGTGTGGCAGATAGTATACCTTAGCCTTGTTGTTTTCTTCTGAACTAGATGGAAATTCGATTAACTCCATATGCCCTAGTTCCAAGTACTCCCGCATAAACTTTTTGTAGTCTTCGTACAACTGTTTGTTTTGTGTAAGCTTCTTCTCCGTTTGGAGAAATCGTGCTATCGCTCGATTTTTGGATCTGCCCAATTGTTTGGCATCTTCCCTGAATGGTAGTCTGACAATGTATCTTCCTGCGTTATCCCTCTTGTATGTGTCCCTGTACAGCTCCTCACATCGTGTTTCTGCTGCCGTGAAATTGTTTGCTTCTTGTATTTCTTCGTCTTCCCAGAACCTTTGCAATTGGTTGCTTAGCTCTATGTTGGATATGAGACACGCCGTTGAGACATCCCGTTTTGACTTCTGCTGTATGACTCCCGAAAGTATCCATCCTAGGTGTGTGTTTTGAGCTACTGGTGTTCCATGATTTCCTTTGATTACGCCTTCTAATATTATCTCTTGGAAGAGGTCTGCTCCTATTAGTACATCTACTGGGGCTTGTTAATTGTATGAGGGGTCGGCCAGTGGTAAGTGCTTGATATGGTCCCAACCTTCTGCGCTGAACGACTCGTCTGGTAGTACCTTCGTGAGTTTGTCCAGTACCAGAAATGTTCCCCATACTTTGAATTCTGATGGATAGATCGGTGCAAGGCTGATTTCTACCTTGCTTTTTGCTGTTCCAGCCTTTGTACTTCCTAGTCCTGTGATTGACGCGAACGCCCGATTTCGGTGTAACTGAAGCCGTTGGACTGCGTCTTCTGTGATAAAGGAGGACTGTGAACCTTGATCGATCAGCGCCCTCAGATAGAAATCGCAACCTCGCCAGTTCGTCTTTATTACCGCTGTTGCTAGTAGTGTCTTGTTGTCCCATTTGCTCGACGAAAAGTTTGCGTGTGGTTGTTCCCTATATCTGTTTGGAACAATTGTATGAAGTAGTGTGTGGTGTCGCTGGTGGCATGTTAAGCAGGTCTTAGCTGATGGACATCTTGTTGGCTCATGATTTGGCCTGAAGCAATTTGTACACAGCTTTTCCCTTTGTATGACGTCTTTCCGTTGTGTCACTGGCATTTGTAGGAATCTGCTACACGCGTGGAGCCAGTGTGCGCCATTACATACTTTGCACGATGGAGTAGTCGTTGTGTGGCGATCCTTTCCAGTTGTTGAATCTTTGGGCCCTTGGATTGTCAACCTTTTTCTTTTCTTCCAAGTTGTCCAGGGCATGGAACTTGTTTTCCAAAAACATTAAGAATTCATCCAGTGGTTGTAGCTCCTTAGGATGTTTCAGAGATTGCTCGTACGCCTTCCTCGTTTCACCGTCCAGTTTTTGTGAAATGATGTACAGGATTATGGGGTCCCAGCCTTCTGTGCCAATATTTAGACCTTTCAGGGCGTTGACGCACTCCATGGTGGTATCGTGTATTCTCCTTAGATTTCCTGCTGATTCACCTTGGCATTCCTTCTGGTTGATTAACGCCTGGATTTGCGCATTCACCAGCATTCGGGTGTTCTCATACCTGTTTATCAGAGCTTTCCTAGCCGTATCGTAGTTATTTTCCGTGATCTGTAGGTGTTCTATGATCCTAGCTGCTTCGCCTGTCACGTTTGTCTTGAGATAGTGCATTTTTTGAGCCTTTCCAAGTTTGTCATTTTTGTGTATAGCTTGCTCAAACAGGTCAAAAAATGATTTCCACTGCTTATAGTTACCGTCGAAGGTTGGTAGCTTTAGAACTGGTAGCTTTAGCTCGTGCTGAGCATTCTCTGTTGATTCGTCTTGCTTTGCACACCTGGTTAGATGCTGGCTCGTAAATCCGTCGATTTTCTCTTGTAAATTTACCATGACTTTCTCGTACCGTTGTTCCAATTCTTCGTGCTCGTTCACGTAGCCCTCAATATCGTCCGTTTCTGTTTCATTTTCCATGATGTCGTTGTGCGTTTTGATTAGGCTCACCCATTGACCTTGTATTGCCTGTTGCTTGTGGGCATAGTACCTCTTTTTTGTCTGTTGAGTCTGTTCCATCCTGTCTATAGCCCTGAGGAGTGCTTGCTTCTGGGCTTCTTGACGTTTCATCCTTCTTTTTTGTTCCTCATCTTTTGGGTCTCTGAGGTTTGATCCTTTGATTGTTTCGTCTGCGTTTATATAAGTTCTTGGCGTTGGAGGGGGTGCCTTACGTTCCTTGGCGTTCTCCTCTTGTGTGTCTTCGTCTGCGTCTCTTTTAGTTTGTGGCGTTGGAGGGGGTGCCTTACTTTCCTTGGCGCTCTCCTCCTCTTGTATTTCCTCTATTCTTGTTTCTAGCTTTGCTCGTATTGTCTTCACTGTTGCTTGTACTTGCTCGTAGCATTTTGCTACTGCGTATGGGTGGTCTGTGCTGAATTCTGGATGTGCTCTTAATTTCCTGTCCGTGTCCTCAAATTGTTCCCAGTGGTGGTTGAGGTCGTTCAACCGTTCAAGGACAAACTGCTTTGTTCTTCGCACCTTGGGCTCTCGTGAGTATTTCTCGGACACCTTTTTGATCCAGTCCACTGCCTCCTTTTGGCTGTCTGCCAATTCGTCTAGGGTTGTCATGCTGCCTTATGATTCGTGTCTCCTTGTCGATTGGTTTTGTCTTCTTGCCACTCGTCTGTGGCTCGTGTCTTCTTAGTCGCGTAGTTCTTTGTTTTCTTGTCTCGAAGGACCAATGTTCTGATAGCCACCTTACCTTGGGTAGGGGGATAGCGTATCAGTGATGAAAATATCCAATGCTGGGTTGTAAGTCCAAAGATATTCTGATTTATTGGTGCTTTTCTTATTCTATTTATACAAAATCGCTTAACTCTAAATATGCTTACTTGCTAAAATACCTTAATTGTGCAATATGCTTAGACGATACATTCATTAATTAGTGCGATAAATTGTGCAATATGCTTAGTTGATAAATTCATTAATTGGTGCGATGAGTGCAAAAGTGCTGGATTGCACTTTGGCCTTCTGGTGTTATACAGGTGTTCCGAGCATGCCTGGTGTAGTGTGCAGTGATTATGTACAACTATTGTACAATAGGTACTAAAACCGCCGGTTGTTGAGTAACCGCACTGATGCTATGTTGTATTCTGTATTAAGAAAAACGTACTCTGAACATTTTACCAAAATCGGTTGAGTAGTTTCCGAGTCTATAAAAGGCAAACATAAAGATGTACATTGTACATACATTCATTTTTATATATATATCTAATAACTGAACTCCAACGCCACCTATCGGGTCCAGTTTTCATTATATAATTTTCTCTTTTGGCACTGAACCAACATATATTGTGGTTATGAGCATTTTTTGTCATTAATAACTTGACTCCAGCGTCACATAGCGAGATGATTACAACCTATTCTCATACCTTACCTACCAAATATGTATACACAAACAATTTCATGAAAATCGGTCGAGTCGTCTCGGAGGAGCGCTACTTACAAAAAAAAAATATCATCAACTCCACTCCACACCATTGCCACTGTGTAATGCGACTGTGATACACATTAAAAGTCACTCAGTATGCTTTGAACAAAAAAAATCAAAAACCCACTGCCCGTACGTACGCATGTTAGAAATACGAAAATGAATGCAATGTGGGAATTACAAAAAAAACTCATCATCAACTCCACACGATTGCCACTGAGTGCTCTGACTGATACGTATAAAAAGTCACTCAGTCAGTATGCTTTGAAAAAAAAATTAAAAACAAATGCTAGGAATACGAAAGGAGTGCAATGAGAGAATCAAAAAAAAAACTCGTCATCAACGCCACACGATTGCCACTGAGTGCTGTGATTCAGCTTCTGCTTGAAAAAAAATTAAAAAAAAAAACCACTTTGGAATGTATTTTGTACTATTATTCGAATTTTGGTTTTCTCATTTGAAGTCCCCTAAACTCTAAAACTAAAAATTTATCTAATTCAAAGCAAATTGATAAACCTTCTCCGAGAAATTAGTAATCTTATACCAAAAGAATCGTTAAAATCTATTAAGCGGTTCTTGAGATCCTTTACTACAAACATAATATGACACTGATCGGGACTTTGCTTTATACTATGTAAGGATAATTATACATTCTTGATGAATCGTAGTATTGGTTAATATGGGTGTGACAGCTGCTCGTCTCGAAAGACTGTATCCCTGGCTTTGAAATTGTCCCACATCTCATCTAACTTGGTCATCAGCTTCTGATAGCATTAAAGTGTTTTCCTGCTGGGACCATCCTTTTTGTAGTTGGTGACTAAGCGATGGATCTCATCCCCAATCATCTGCTGGTCGACGGCTTTCTGCTCCGTGGTTGAAAAATCAATAATCTGTCATTTCTGAATTGAATTATACCAGTGTTTCAGCCCTGGTAACGCCTTATTTATGTAATATTGCCTCGTACCACTTGTGGGTGTAGCAAAATTTGATAGAGGAAAGAAGATTTCGCTTAAGAAAATGTTTGGCTGACTTGACTGCCGCCTCCCACAGACCAGCAAAATGTGGAGCTCTTGGTGGAAGGAGATGCAAATCCATACTCCTAAATGAGGTTATTTTTTCCTTTGACGAAGGTGAATGTAGTGTAGGGTTTATCGTTATTTTCTTCTGGAGCCTACCACCTAAGCTGATATAAGCGTAGCACGCTCTTCACATGCTTGATTAAGCGCAGCTCGCTACAAGTTAGGCAAATTACTGCCGCAATAAATGAGTCGACAAGAAATGTGTTTAAGACTGTTTTTATTATGAATAATTCATTCCTATTTATACAAAGTTCTTAATGCTAAATTGTAAACAAGAGCTGGTGTTGAATCGATCTCATTCAGAATACGCAAACTTAATGACAACTTTAAATGTGATATTCCTGATAACCCCTTAATAAATGATTTAAGCCTATAATATCATGTATTTTCTGTTTATTTGTTACTTATATGTTTATCTGTTAATTTTTAATTTTTTATTATGTTAATTTATTTATTTGTTATTTATATATATATATTTATTTATTATTTATTATTTTTTATTTTTTATTTATTATTTATTATTTAATACATATTTATTATTTATTATTTATTATTTATTATTTATTATTTATTATTTATTATTTATTATTTATTATTTATTATTTATTATTTATTATTTATTATTTATTATTTATTATTTATTATTTATTATTTATTATTAATTGTTTATTATTTATTATTTATTATTTGTTTATTATTTATTATTTATTATTTATTATTTATTATTTATTATTTATAAAATATTATATATTATATATTATTTATTATTTATAAAATATCATCAAAATATCATATCCTGATAACCCCTTAATAAATGATTTAAGCCTATAATATCATGTATTTTCTGTTTATTTGTTACTTATATGTTTATCTGTTAATTTTTAATTTATTATTATGTTAATTTATTTATTTGTTATTTATATATATATATTTATTTATTATTTATTATTTTATTATTTTTTATTTTTTATTTATTATTTATTATTTAATACATATTTATTATTTATTATTTATTATTTATTATTTATTATTTATTATTTATTATTTATTATTTATTATTTATTATTTATTATTTATTATTTATTATATATTATTTATTATATATTATTTATTATTTATTATTTATTATTTATTATTTATTATTTATTATTTATTATTTATTATATATCATATATTATATATTATTTATTATTTGTTAGTCATGCGTAATTTTGAATTCCTATGTATATAAATGGGTAAATTTTTTTTTTCTTTTACTTAAATTTGAGGTTTTTTCCGTTATTTCCTCAATATATGTTTTTTGATTGTTATAATTTTTTTTGTAAATATAAAATAAGTTCTCCAGTAGAAAGATATAACCATATATCACATCTCTGTATACCACATTCTGTAAATTGTGCAATAACACATTGTTAATTATAAACGAAATAAAAATCTAATCTAATCTAAAAAAAAAAAAAAATCTAAATTGTAAACGTAAGCAAAAGTGTTATAAGTGTTAGATACTACTATAAATTACAATAACTGAAAACTGACCCATCGTTCTATTTATGAATGGTGGGCAAGGAATGAAAAATGTGAACAATGACAAACACATGAACTCAAGTAAACCTTCACATAACATGAATCATTATCGATACCGACTTAATATCATGCGACATTCTCAGCGGTATCTGGGTAAATTCAATGTTATGTAATGGGTTGCATGTAATTGGTGTGCTTGCACTGAATCACACTACATCCTTCCCCTACAGAAAAAATTATATTTGTTTACATTTCCTAAAATTTAAATAAATATTATTTGAACAAATACAATCGTTTTTTATTTGGGCTCATTTCTTATTTAATAAGTGTGTATGGTTTAAATATGATAATCTTTGATGCGGCCACATCATTTTCTTACATTTATTCTTAATTTTGTCTAGATTTAATTAAATTATTGTTATGTATTTCATATTCCTTATTGTCTATTAATATACAACTATTAGGACCATTTTGTGATACTATTTTATATAGACCTTTAAATGGTTTATCCAATTTTTTCTTATGTTGAGTTCTTAAATATACATTATCACCTACTTTAAAATTAGATTGGTTTACATTTACTTGTGTATTGATTCTTTTATTCTTATCTTCTATTAGATTATTCTTTGCTTGCTGGTGAGAATTTAATTTAATTTAATTTTTAATTTAATTTAATTTTTAATTTAATTTAATTTAATTTAATTTAATTTAATTTTAGTGGGGCGAAAGCACAGATGTCTATGATCGGTGTAAACTATAAATTTTCTTCCGAATAGATATGGTCGAAAATAGTTTATTCCCCAGTGGATTGCTAACAATTCTTTTTCTATTATTGGTTTATTCAGTTCGTGTTTGTTAGGTGACTTGCTTGCATAAGCTATTGGCTTATCCATTCCAATTTCTCCTTGTGACAAAACCGCTCCTTACGCATAATTGGAAGCGTCTGTAGTGAGTATGAAAGGTTTTGTGAAGTCTGGGTAGCTTAGTACTGGTGGTGATATTAGTACGTCTATAATAGTTACAAAAAGCTACAAATCTTCATACTTCATCAGCATCCTTTGGTTCAGGATATGTTTTGATCACCTCGTATTTTTCTGGATCTGTGCAAACTCCATCTGCTGTTATAAGGTGTCCAAGATATACGACTTCTGGCTTCAGGAAGTCACATTTTCCTGGATTCAGCTTTAGATTATATTTACGGAGTCTCTTCAATACTTTGACTAGGTTATCGTTGTGTTCTCGAAGGTTTGAACCGAATACTATGATATCGTCTACATACAAAAATGCTGCTGCTTGTAATCCACTTAAAACCATTGATGCCATCCTCTGGAAACTGTTAGTTGATATTTTTCATCCAAATGGAAGTCTTTTGAATTGAAAGTGTCCCTCGTTATTCTTTGCTTGCTGGTGAGAATTTAATTTAATTTAATTTTTAATTTAATTGAATTTTTAATTTAATTTAATTTAATTTAATTTAATTTAATTTAATTTAATTTAATTTTAGTGGGGTGAAAGCCTCCATTTATTTGGCTTATTACAAGCTAAAACATAACTTAAAAACTAAACTTAAGAACTAAAATTTAAAATCTAAGGTTGAGGGGGATGAAGGAGATCGGATTTAAGGTGGGAAGAATATCTTAGTCTACATTTTAATTCAACTAAATAATCATCAAAATCATAAATCTTTTCTTTATTTGTTAGAATTTCACACGATAATGTGCTTAATTTACCAAAAACTAATTCAAATGGTGAATACAAAGTACTACTATGTGGCATTGAGTTATAACAATATGTATAATATGGTAACCATTCGTCCCAAGTATCTTTATCTCCTATTGTCATTAAATAATAATTTAAAACCCTATGATTTCTTTCTAAAGCTCCTAAAGTTTCATGATGGAGTCGAAACTACTTTTTCTATATTTAGTAATTTACAAATGTTTTTCAGTAATTCGTTCGTAAATTCAGTTCCTTTGTCTGTCTTCAGTTTTCTGAAACATCCATACTTTAGTATAAATTTTTCTACAATTGTTTTAGCAATGCTAATGGCATCTTTATTTTCTACTGGGAATGCTTCCACAAATTTCGTGAGTTCACATTGTATTGTAAGTATATATCTGAACCCATTCGAAGGTCTTAGAGGACCTACGGTGTCTATTGAGATTGTACCGAATGAGGTGCTCGGCGTGTCTGTTATAACATAATTTTCTTTCGTATATTTGGTTATTTTGACTTTGTTGCATATTTCACAGTTATTTATGAATGCTTTTACCATTTTGTTCATATTCTTCCAAACGTATTTCTGTTTTAGCTTGCTGATGCATTTTCTGATACCACAGGACTCCTGTCTTAGAGCTATGTTGTTCTTCAATTAATCTGTGCTTTTCTTCTTCATTCATGACCTTTTTCGGAGGTTCATATATTAAAATATCTAAACATTCATCAATCTTTATATTCATTTGCAGCTTATTAAATATATCTTTAAATTCATGGACGTCTATCTTTCTAAATATCAAACTATTTCTCGCTAGCGCTAGTTTATTAACACCTGCATTGCTCATCATGAATATTAGCTTCTTCAAGATCAATTTTACCTCTGATGGAAAATTATCGCTAAATTCTACAACTACAGTGTTTGCTGCTATTATTATCTTATTTCTTTGGGATTCCTTTTCACTTTTTTCTATTTGTTTGAATTCAATTCTCTTCATTCGCCTTATGTCAGATATTGATGTACAATCCCATATGTGGAGGTGTACAGGCTCCACATTTGAATTTAATTTAAGGCACAGGCTTCAGTTGTTCTTAATGTTTTAGTTTGCTCTATTTTTTGCTTCATTGCTCTTGTCACTACATCTATATTGTATTCTGGTATAATTTCTTTAAGATTGTCCGAATTCATTTGTATTCTAGAAAGTGCATCTGCATTTGTGTTCATTTTTCCTTGTTTGAATATTATTTCATAATCATAATCCATTAAATCTACACGGATTCTAGTTAACTTCGAAAAAGGGTTTTTATGTGTGAACAGGCTTACCAATGGTCTATGATCGGTGTAAACTATAAATTTTCTTCCGAATAGATATGGTCGAAAATAGTTTATTCCCCAGTGGATTGCTAACAATTCTTTTTCTATTATTGGTTTATTCAGTTCGTGTTTGTTAGGTGACTTGCTTGCATAAGCTATTGGCTTATCCATTCCAATTTCTCCTTGTGACAAAACCGCTCCTTACGCATAATTGGAAGCGTCTGTAGTGAGTATGAAAGGTTTTGTGAAGTCTGGGTAGCTTAGTACTGGTGGTGATATTAGTACGTCTATAATAGTTACAAAAAGCTACAAATCTTCATACTTCATCAGCATTCTTTGGTTCAGGATATGTTTTGATCACCTCGTATTTTTCTGGATCTGTGCAAACTCCATCTGCTGTTATAAGGTGTCCAAGATATACGACTTCTGGCTTCAGGAAGTCACATTTTCCTGGATTCAGCTTTAGATTATATTTACGGAGTCTCTTCAATACTTTGACTAGGTTATCGTTGTGTTCTCTAAGGTTTGAACCGAATACTATGATATCGTCTACATACAAAAATGCTGCTGCTTGTAATCCACTTAAAGCTATTGATGCCATCCTCTGGAAACTGTTAGTTGATATTTTTAATCCAAATGGAAGTCTTTTGAATTGAAAGCGTCCCTCGTTGGTAGAAAATGCTGTTAACGGTCGTGATTGTTTGTGCAAGGGTATTTGGTGAAATGAGCTTGTCATATCCAGAGTTGAAAAATATTTCGCATTATCCAGTTTGTCTAGTACATCTTCCAATCTTGTTAAAGGAAATTTGTCGTCTACTACTTTTTTGTTCAGGGATCTAAAATCTACCACTAGTCTCCATTTCTCTTGACCTTCTTTGCTTTTCTTTGGTACAATTAGCAGTGGCGAGTTGTATGGACTCGTTGATGGTTCTACTATGTCTTCTTGTACTAGGTCTGAGACTTGTTTGTTTATTTCTTGTAGGTGTGCATGTGGTAATCTGTTGTTTTTGATATACGTTGGGTTGCTAACCTTCGTTGTAATACGTTGCTCAAGTTATTGATGGTTAAGGTTTTTCCTTCGACATGGAACACGTCCTGGAATTCTTCGCAAATCTTCCAAATTATTTCTGATTCTACACTGTCAGCATTCTTAATCTTGAATTCTTTCTTTAGTTGTTCTATTCGTTTAGACCAGTTATCTTTGTTCTTGAATGCTAATATGTCGAAACTCTTTAGAGGTCGTATACTGATCAGGGTATTTTCAATGGTCCTCGTTTTGTCCAGTGTGTTCATAATTCTTAGGTATTTTATACCTTTTGCCGGTACTATGGTGTTGGCAACAATTATTCCCTTTGCTATTTCTTTTCCAATTATTACACTGTCTTCATTGAGTTGCATATCTACTGCTTGGATCACTTCTGATCTTGGTGGTATTGTCAGCTTGCCTATTTGTTTCATGTCCATGTTCATTGGCAGTGTTACCTCTTCTCCTTCTGTATATACTACCAAGACGCATGAATGAGAAAAACTGAACACATGTGGGTTATTTGGATGTTTATTTCAAACTAAAGACTTAAAAAATATTCTTAACGTCGCGATTCCATTATCTGATCTATACCCTCCATGAAGATATTGATAGAGAAAGGAATTTGCGTGGGCGCTATGACACTGTGCACCAGAAGCTTGTTTACTATCTACAAGTACTATTGAAGTATGCTGATTCTAAGAAGAATAAAAATAAAATAGAATAATGAAACTTAATATATGATATGTACTTCTGAAGGAAGTATTTAAGAGCATAATAAAGTATGCTGATTATTAAAAGAACAAAAAAAAGTGAACTTAAATATATAAACTAATCCGGTAACTATCCCCCCTCTTAAACAGGAACGTCTCGGATCTGATGCAGGTTGGATTCCACTCTTTGTAAAATCTGCTTTACTTCTCGGTTCATGTTGAATGTTTCTGGATTAAAGGCTGATGTGCTTATGTTGTGTACGACTGGGTGTTGTTGGCAGCATTTGAGGTATGCCAAAACGGCGATAATTACTGTGGAAATGATGGCTACGGTAACGTACCAATATGTTCGCTGGGTTTCTATGGCGGAATCAAATTGTTCTATTTTTTGTAGGTTTCTTATATGTGCCTGTTGGAGAAATGGAAGTGTTAAAAGTTCAGAAAGTCCTGATATATTTAGTTTAAAAATATTTGGCGTTTCGGGCTGCATCAGTGGTTCTCTTCCCGATACGGTGTATCTAGTAGAGTTTATGAAAATATCGTCATTGTGTTTCACCAAAAATGTTCCGCTGACTTTTATATTACGGCCATCTTCGTTTATATTTAGTAACTTGTTGATCATTTATTAGTATGGTGTTATCATCGATTTGTTCAATTGGTTGAATATGATGAGCTGTAGTTGTCCGACATGTGGCTGTGTTGTTGTTTATAATGTGGCTGAGGCATTCGTCAAAATTATCTTCTTGGCAGTATATGGTTTCCGACGATTCTTTGCAGTTTTTTAGTGGGCTGCTTCTAGACTTGCATGATGATACGTAATTATTTCTTAAATCTAATATAACATTATTGTGAGCTACTGGATAAATTTTTATTAATGGGCATATTTGTTTCACATTTGGTACTTTTATTAAATATTTTAAAATGTTTCTATCTGAGTACACCTTTACATTTGAGGCTAACATAAGATCGTGTATATTCATAGATGTCTCTTCTAGTTTCATTACATTTGCTATCTCCTTATCTGTCAAAATAATTGGATTTACAATATTTAAACGTGCAAAAGTAACTGAGTAAACGACGTTATCTAACAGAGTTATTGCTCTTTGATTTCGAATTGATATTAGCTGGAACAAATCCGGAGTACTAGAGTCTTCCGTCTTTAAGTAAAAATTTCGACTCATTGTGTTAATTTGTGTGGTTAATTCATTAATTTTGTTTGTAAGTTCTGTATTAATCTCAATCTGTTGATTTTCGGCCTCAACTAGTCTTGATTGTCTTTCGCTTAGAATTATAAAATCATCATGGTCTGGCGTTCCGGCGATAAATTTTAATGTGGACCCAATAAAATCGATTGACCGCTGTGCTCTTTTATGAAGGCGTAATGCAGACAGAAGTTTATTTATTTCATTACAGTCGGCATCAAGTGATGCTACCGTATCCTCATTGCTAAACAGGCGTTTAAAATTATTAATGTCTAATGCTAGGTTTTCAAATTCCGTTAAATTAACTGTGTGAACTAAATATATATAAGTGTCGAAAATCGCCACTTCACCTTTGCGGAATGGTATATACTGGGCAGAAGAATAGTCCATAATCTTGGCAGTAGCCGCTGCTAAAAAAAATAATCTGCAAATAAAATTTATCGAATGTTATCTTTATGAATTTGTTTTCCGTCTACAAGGACGGTGGTGCCTAAGTCTTCTTGAACAATTTTTTTCTTATATCTACTTGACATTTTGTTACCTCTACGTTTATCTATTTTTACAAATATTTCTTGTCCAGGTATAAAATTACGAGAGTTTCGCCTTCTGTTATGAGTCTCGTTTTGCCTCTCTTGTGCTTCTTGGAGCAAATCTTGTACTTTCTTTTTTTCTACATCACACAATGAAAAGAGAAGGTCAAAGGGCCTGCGTTTCGTAACTGAATGTATAGTGTTATTATATTGGTACACTGCACACTGCAGAATTTCTTTCACATTACTTAAGTTATACTGTAATTTAACAGTTCTAGCAATTTCACTAATGGTTGAATGAAATCGTTCGATCTGACCATTGCTTTGGCTATGCATAGCCGGTACAGTGAAATGTGTTAATTTGAAATTATCTCTAATCAGAGAACGTATTGTTTGGGAGCAAAAGGTTGGCTCATTATCGGTGACTAATAATCTAGAGTTTCTGTAATACCCAAGTACTTTAAGTATTGGTAATTTCATGTCCACCAAAGAACGTGAGGCTATTGACTCGATAATAGCAAACTTTGTAAATTTGTCTATACATGTTAGAAAATAATTATTGTCCGTATTATAGATATCCATATGAAGTATTTCACCTGGCCGGGTTGGAATTGGTGTTGGCTCCATTATTTGCTTTTGTGGGTGTCTTACATATTTTGATTCTGAGCAAATTTTGCAATTTTTTGCAAAGGTGTTACTCTTATTTTGCATTTTCGGGAAAAAGTAACTATCTAGTATCTGGAGAATATTTTCTTTTGCACAACGGTGAGCTCTGTTATGTTCTATGGCGATCACTTCAATTTGGTCGTTTTCATTAACAAGGTCTATGACTATCTTATTAGTGTGCTTAAAACGAACTGCTGGGAACAACTCGACAAGTTCGTTTTGGATTTTGCCCAATACATCGAGTTGACAATAGACTCCGTTAACGATATCAGGATTTATTACTTCCTGTAGAATGGGGAATAAGGATTGAAAATCTTTGAAGCGAATATCGTGACGGGTATATCCAAGAAATGGGGTTGTAGTAATTTTGTCAGTAGTTTGTGCTTGTGACAATAAAATCTGATTTTTGAAACTATTAATAGGTTGAGGAACCGAGCGAATATACTGATTTTAAGAAACTTCACTATTAACACAATATTGACTTGAATTTAAATTGGAGTTAGAGTCCTCTGTCAAATGTTGAATATACTGCCGTGACAGTGCGTCTGCCACCTTGTTTTCACTCCCAGGTTTATAATGGAATGTTGGAGCAAATTCTTCTATGAAACTCCTCCAACGTTTAAGCTTTGTGTTCGGATTTCGGTCGGAAATAGAGAAAGTCAAGGGCTGATAGTCCGTAAATATATGAAGGTTGTTTACACCATAAAGATAATTTCTTAGTGTTTGGAGTGCCCAAACAATTGAGAGCATTTCTCGCTCGTTCGTAGCATAGTTTTGCTCAGTTTTTGACAAAGTGCGAGAAATGAACGTTATTGGTTTTCCTTTTTGCGACAAGACTGCCCCTATTGCCACAGACGAAGCGTCGGTGGTTAGTTCGAATGGTATCTTAAAGTCAGGGAAGAGAAGAGTAACATCTTCAGATACCAATATTTCCTTTAATTTTTTGAAGGCCTCCTTGGCTTCTAAAGAAAGCGTAATTTTTGTATTTTTCGATTGATTGGTATTTACGTGGCCATTATCTCCTCGTAAAATTTGAGTAAGTGGTTTTGCAATGCGAGCGTAGTCCCGGATAAATCGTCTGTAATAACCTGATAGACCTAAGAATGATCGCAGAGATCGTAGAGTGGTAGGATGTTTATACTGAAGTATAGCGCGAACTTTGTCATTAGCTGTCTTAAGACCTCCTTGACAAACAATAAAACCAAGGAACTCTACACTTGTTTTAAAAAATTGTGTCTTTTCGAAGTTAATTTTCATATTAGCATGAAGAAGTTTCCTTATAACGGACCCTATATCCTTTACATGTGTTTCGGCGTCGGGGGAAAAGATAATAACGTCGTCAATATAAACATGGCACCGTAAGCCTATATCTTCTCGCAAAATATCGTCTATGGCTCTCTGAAAAATGCTAGGAGCGTTTTTGAGACCAAATGGTAGACGACAAAATTCGTATTTGCCATTGTTAATTGAAAAAGCTGTCTTTTCGCGGTCTTTTTCGGAAAGTAATATTTGATGAAATCCAGATTTAAGATCGATAGTACTAAAATATTTTGACTTTCCTAAATTTGAAAGAATAACGGAGGTGTCCGGAATTGGATAACGATCCGAGATAGTTTTTTGGTTAAGCTTGCGGAAATCAATTACCAATCGTAATTTCTGATTTCCAAATTCGTCAGTGCCCTTCTTATTAACCACCCAAATTGGGTTGTTGTACGGTGAACGACTCTTACGGATTATTCCATCCTTAAGCAGCGACTGAACTTCGTTGTTCACGAACTCCGTAGCGGACATATGATAAGGATAGCTCCTTGAAAAAATTGGTTCCGCAGTTGTTGTCCTAATTGTAGCTGCAACATTTGTGTTATATGTCAGAGCTTTGTTTGGGTCTGCAAAGACTTCCACATTTTGACTTATCAATGCCTTAAATTCAGAATGCACTGATTCGGGAATACCTTTGATATTTGCCAGTAAATTGTTGACTTGAGAACAAGCCATAAATAGAAGTGGCTCTGTGCCATTATTGTATATTATTTTATTGGACCCGGTGTCCAAAGTTGCGCTAACTTGCTTAAGCAAATCGTATCCTAATATCGCATCAAAACTTTCGAGATTTGGTAAGATAAAGAATTCAGATATGGCACCAAAAACTTCCATAAAACATTTTTTCGTTATACGGGTCGAACCGTTAATCGATAAGATGTTAAATGGCTTATTAACGTGTTGAACTCCTTTAAGAAAAGGAAGGTCTTTTATGTAATTCTTTGCAGCTCCGGTGTCGATCAACATTTTGATTGTTTGTCCGCATTTTACTTTCTTTGTTATGTATGGTAGCCGAAAATTTATATTTATATAATTGACTTGATCATTATAGATCTCTTCTGAAGTTTCACTACAATTGTCAGTTTCGATATTTGTAGTATATTTGTGATTATTGGTTTTAATACTATTTTCGAGAACATAGTTGATACGCTGGTTTTTATGAATACCTGCACTTCGATCAGATTCTCTGTCCCTTTTCTGAACATTTGGGCGAGAATTGAAATAATTTTGGCTTTGACTATCATTCCGACCGAATCTACCAGAACTTTGCTGTGGAGAGTTCGGATGAAATGAGTCTTGCCTTGGGTTTTGCCTAAAGCGTGAAGAAGTTGGATCTATATCCATTGGTTCGGGCTTTTGTTGAGGCTGAGGACGATTGTTGCTTTGTATAGCTCTGTATTGGGGGTGATTAAGGCGTTGTGGAGGATATTTATTATTATTTCTCTCAGCAAATGCATTTGCAAATGCATAACGTTGCTGATTCATATCCAGTTCTTGTGCTAATGCCAAGGCAGTTGGAAGATCAGCTGGGCGACTTGAAAATAAAATATTTCCTATGGGGCGATTGAGGCCGGATATAAATATACGAAGTGCATCACTTCTGTATTTTTCATTTAAAGAGCTTAAAACTTCCCTATCGTCGCAAAATTGCATGATTGCTTTATTTGTTATAAGAGTTAATTGCTTCGAGACTGAGTCATAATATTCGGTAATCGAAGATCGTCCTTGACGTAATGTTGAGAGTTCTTGTTCCAATAAGTAGAGCGGTCTCTTATCGGCATAGGTATGATCGAGCCGTGCTATTATAGCGTCGAAATTCATGGGTGTGTTAAAAGAAGAAAGCACAGTATCGGCATTTCCTATAATTTTATTTCTTATTATTGCTACAGCTTGGTAGTAGCGATTCGAGCCGGTATATTTTTCGTATGGCTTCATTGCTGCCTTGGAGGATTGCCTCCAAGAAGGATATTTTTCTGTGGAACCGCCGAACTCGGGAACGGTTTTCACCACATCTAAACTTATGTCGCATTTGACATTTTCATCGATTTCAATATCTTTATATTCTTCTATCATGGTAGTTGGTTGTATAGAACCTATACGATTTGCTAATTCACTTATTGTGGAATCTAGTTCCTGTCTCATTTGGGAGGCTATTGCCGTAGCGACTCTAGTCACGAGATCAGTAATTGCTTCTGCACTTAGGGACATTTTGAGGAGAGAAATAAGAAACGAACCGAGAGAAAAAAAACTGGGAATATTTCAACGCGCACAAATTAACACTTTGTTTATTTACACAAATATTTAGTTGATATTTAGTTGAGATGAAATATAAATAATCGTTTACCTAGTTAAATTTTACTCACAGTGAAATTATTAATTGCATCTTATTTAATAATACGTATGATAATATTTCCTCTGCGCTGTCGGTTTGGTTAAGTATCCGTATGATGATTCCTCTGCTATGATGTCCGAGTTTGAATTATCCAGGTGTTTTCTTGTTTTCTTTTCTTTCCTTCACTTCAACGGGAGAAAGAAAAAAGTTTTTTTTTTTTTTTTTTTTTTTTTTTTTGTGTGGGAAATGTTCTATTATCTTCTATGAAGATGTTGGGAACAACTATAATTGAATCAACTAATTATATACCACGTTGGGCGCCAATGAGAAAAACTGAACACATGTGGGTTATTTGGATGTTTATTTCAAACTAAAGACTTAAAAAATATTCTTAACTCTAGCACGTCGCGATTCCATTATCTGATCTATACCCTCCATGAAGATATTGATAGAGAAAGGAATTTGCGTGGGCGCTATGACACTGTGCACCAGAAGCTTGTTTACTATCTACCAAGTACTCAAGTGTACAGTGGAATATGCCAATGTGCAAATCTAGTAATAAAATACTTCTGAAGGAAGTGTTGAAATGCATATTGAAGTATGCTGATTCTAAGAAGAATAAAAATAAAATAGAATAATGAAACTTAATATATGATATGTACTTCTGAAGGAAGTATTTAAGAGCATAATAAAGTATGCTGATTATTAAAAGAACAAAAAAAAGTGAACTTAAATATATAAACTAATCCGCTAACTCATGTTTCATAGTCGATTTTGCAGTTGTCTCTCATCAGGAAATCTCGTCCTAGTATTCCATCTGTCGGTATGTTCATGCTTTACTATTTTATCACCTATTTGTAATTCTAACGCAGCTGTACCTTCTGAATATATTGTCTTATTAGTTATGCCGTTTATCTGACACACCTTATTGGGGTTTAGCTCATTTATAAATTTATTTTTACAGACGGAAATATCCGCACCTGTGTCTACCAAAAATTTGACTGGCCTTCTATGTCTCTTTATCTCTATACTAACAAAACAAATTTGTGGAGTCATTCTCTCTATGTAGATTTAAAATCTCCTTCTGCCATATCCTCTTCCCGGATCTGTTGACCGGGGATACCCGAGTTTTCCGGAATAGTGTTATTCATTTGGTATCCTTGATTGTGGCCACGTTGCCTAACATTGTTATTATTTCTGTTTCTATTGAAATGATCCGAAGGTCTTCTACCTCTATAGTGTGTATAGTTTCTTTGATAGTGTTGGTTTGGATATCTTTGATTATTCTGTAAGTATGTTGGTCTTTCTCTCTGATTGGTGCTCGCTCAATCGCATTATGTTGTTTTGGTTTGGTCTAGTTTCTGTTTCTGTGGCTACCTGTATTTCTTCTCTAAGTTTGGTTGTTCTAGCCGCTATTACAACTTGTCTGCTTGTTTCATTTAAGCCATTCCTGAATGCATTTAATGCCAGCTGATCATTCAGGTTAACAAATAGCTGCCTACTATCGTCTGCAATTGTAGCGCCCTGTTGTGTTATCTGTATTTCATTAAGTTGTGCTGTGAGTGCTTCTATCTTTTCAGCGAATGTAGTGACACTCAAGTTTCCTTGGTATGACCTAGCAAGTTCATTATGTATTGTTAGTGAATTTTTTGTCGGCTTGTATAGTTTGGATTGACATTTGACCTGTCAAAGTGGTTTCTTGTTGTTTAAGAAAGAGCTCCGTCAATAAGTATTTATTAAAATAGTAAAAAGTGCAAGAAAAAGTATAAAAATTAAATAAAAAACAGCATAATTTGTAGTTCCATCGAGGCAATTAAATTTCGTTGTAAGTCTTAGCAACTAAGAGAAATATAACCCGGATTACTTACTTACTTACTCGCTCGAGGTGAACCTGGGCCTGCTTCTCGCAACCATTTGTGTGTGCGTGTTATATTTTTGCACGAATGGAAGGGACCTACAGTTTTTTGCCGACTCCGAACGGCGAATTGAGAAGCTCAATCGTGACAAATGATACTCTTTGATGCTTGTCAGACATTCGAAAGAGGTGGGCACTGTGAAAAACTTTTAGGTGTTTGCGGCGGGATTTGAACCCAAGACCGCTGGCTCAGTAGTCCGACGCACTAACCACTTGCGCTACGGTGCCAACCCGGTTTAGTTTTAACATTAAACCATAACCTCATTAAATGAATAAGAGGGGTTTGCTTGAAACCTCCCCGGAACAACCTAGAGAAGAAAAACGTAAAGCATTTCTTGCAGCAGCATCTTCATCATCATCAGAACCAGCGCAGCTGACAATGGATTCATCCTCAACATTAACCATCGACATTTTGAAACAAATCCTGAATGACAGCAACAAAAAACTCGTCAGTGAACTCCCTTCTAAAGCTGATTTTCAAGTACTTCTCGCAGAGCTTGCCGGCTTAAAAACAAAGTACGACGATATGTTTGCCAGGGTGGTTTATTTAGAGCATCGAAACAACATCACGGAGGAACAAATTGATAAATTGTTGCAGAAAAATTTGGAGGCAAATGTTGTGGTGCGCATGCCTGCAGAATCCAATGCAGATATGAATGAAAAAGCAAAGTCTGTCTGTGCTGGCCTTTTGGGAACTGCTGATTCAAACTCCATGATTGAGTATGCACATTTGGTTTCTGCTTCCGACACACGTACTGCAATGATTGTTGTTAAAATGAAATCACGTAATGCTGCCTGGTCACTACTCCGTAATTCTAAAAAACTAAAAGGTACACAAATACACATCCATAAAGATCTCCCGTACAACATGCGTCGTAGGAAAAACAACCTGCTTCCAATTGCTAAATTTCTTCGCCCAGCTTAAAGATGATCAACTTTTTATTGCCATCAATCTTTTCTCGTTAGGTCTAACACATGGCTTGAAATGTGGCACATCCGATCCTGTAGTGGTGTTGCGTTCTATTTTTGGATGTGATCTCAATTTATTTTCTAGTATTTCGAACTGTATCACCATTATTTAACCCAACACGCAGATCAAAAGATGAAGTATGTGATGGAAAAGGCGCTAAGATACTGGAAGTTGCTGATGCTCTGGACGCAAGGATTTTAAATGGAAGTTGTAATGGAGATCTGAACGGCGAGTATTCATTTATCCGTGGAACAGCGTGCTGTTGATTATTGCTTCATATCCGGGATGTGGAACGGAATTCTAAGTAACTTTAAGATATGTACGCAAGTTTTTTTCAGACCACATGCCTTTAGAAATCTCATTCATAGTGTCGGGAACGGAGGAAACACTCAACGTAAAACAACTGGGGCTATTACCAAAGCTGATATGGAGGAATGCACTTCAACCTACTTATCAAAATAATTTAAATATGGAACTTGCTAAGCGAAAGTTAGTAAACAACTAGTTGCAGATAGAGGACCTTACCCAAATCATAATTGAAGCTGCTCCTGCAAGCACTAAAGGAAGACGTAAGGATAATTTTAAACAGAATTGGTTCGATGCTGAGTGCCACAAAGTTAGGAAAAAATCCTTTACATTTCTAAGACTTTTAAGAAAGTTTAATACCCCGTACTTTAAAAATATGTATGCAGCAGCAAATAAAGACTTTAAGCAACTATGTTTTGTAAAAAGGCAACAACTGGAGCTTCAAACAGTAGCGGTCATACATTCACCTCGGTCTTCAGCTGATTTTTGGAAAGCCGCAAAAACTATTAATGGTAGAACCAATGCATTGTGTAACGGAAGATGAGCTGGTGAAGGAGAAGATTCCTAATGTTCCCTAGTGGTAGAGGAATTATGGCTCCTCAATGCCGAACTAATGTATGTGGCTACCCACTAGGAGTTCGCCGATATTATTCAATGAAACTTGATGTACGATTTGAGTATCAAGAATGATTTATTTTGACAAAATTAGTGCCTTATATACTAGACGTAAAAACTACTACAATACTGCATTACAATGAATTCTGCAGACGTTTTGATTCTGCCGAATTCATTCGATAAACAAAAGTATAATTATTTCATAACCGCCGGTGGTTCACCTTTGAGGCGACCGCACAGTGGGGAACTGGGTCAAGCAATTAAAGCAATGCGGGCGTCATATTACGAAAGCCCTTAAACGGCGCTTACGAATCGTACATGAATAAATGAAAGAATAAAAATGAAAAGTGCTGAATGTGAAATTTGGTATTTGTCTATCGAATGTTCAACGGGTGATCGTTACATTAAGTTTTATTTGTACAGGATATCATAATTATCTCACTACATCCTTCCCCTTTTACTAAAAAAAAATTTTGATAAGCTTTGAGAAATTGTTTTTGTCTATGGTTATATTATCTTTTGTTCTTAACAATCTTTACTTATTTACGTAATTTTATTTATTAGTACACTTATTTTATGCTTTCTGATTACCTTGTTACATCTAACATACTCGTATAGATCTTCTGAATTTTTTTTTTTTTTTTGTGTTTTACAATGTTTGTAGTTTTTATTAAATTACATTTATGCCTTAATTTAAAGTTGAATTAATGTCTTAGCTTACAGTGTTTATAATTTTTATAAAATTTTGAAATTTAATTTAATGTTGATTTAATATCTTATCTTACAGTGTTTATAATCATTATAAAATTTGAAATATTTTTCATTAAATTAGTATTCTCTTAATTATTAATAGTTGTTCGGCAATGAACGTTTTGTCTTAATTAGGTTTAATCCCAAAAAAAAAATGACTCAAATTGAAAATGTCAAACAACGGCGAAATAAAAAAAATCTGTTTCCAAAACGTTATAAAAATGTGGACTGATTTTATTTCAAGGGCAAAATTACTTTATATAAAGAAAGAAAAGAATTGACAGTACGATGTACATAACATATATCGGTTCGCAAAAAAAAACGAACCGATTCACCAATTTCTCTTTTTGGGACACCTTGGTGTTGCCATCTTGTTGAATCGTCAACCCCCACCGATGAGTGCCCGTGTTGCAATTTGAGTCAGCATGCTGATATAGAGCTTCTAGTTATGGGTGTCGTCTATGTGGTTCCTCCTGCTCATTTTAATTCAATAATCAATCCAAAAGTATAGGTACATGGAAAGAGACCAATTATTAATTTATGTACATGAGTGTGTATAGGCGCCACAAACAAAAAACAGGAGGACAAGGAAAAAGCGGACAAACATAAACAACAAGAATCAATCAGCTGCGATCTTCTGCTATGCATCTCATTTCCTTCATTCGTACTCCCCCTTCCACATTCTCAGAATACTGGACTGGAAGTCCAAGCGAGGCAGGACTGGATGTTGTTCTTCTCGCTGCTGCTGTGATGGCTTATGGACTGGAAGTTCGAGTAGAGTGAAAAAGGGGGTCGGCTGTGAATAACATATGTGCCGTATTATTGGGGCAGGTCATTGTCTTTACATTTTTGTGGGATCCTTTGGTGGCTAATGTTATAGTTGTTTATTTTTATTTTCTTTTGAATATGGGTTAGTAAAGGATTTTCGATCCTTGTTTCATAAAAAAATTAATTTTTTGTCGAACCGCCACTGGTCCGAATAAAACAAACTTTTACTTCGTTATCAACAGTATTTATTCATGGCGAGCGCACCACCAAAACTAAAGACCTAACGCGTACAATACTTTCCATTTCGGTTCTTATGCTAATAAAATCGCTGATCTGCAGTTCCCATGCAGATACCCTATACTTTCATGCGCCCGGATCAGATGTGCAGTAGCAAGGTGCTCGCAACGGTGCGAACGGAAGCGCGTGTGTCGGATCAGGTATCGATAGATGTCTGTGCTTGCAAGCGGATGCACATGTGCTTCGCTTGCATCTTTCGTCTGGGCAGGTGGATAGTAGATTGTGATAACTGCCGCCCCTTTAAATATCTGCGTCCCGCAGATCACTTGACGAACAGGTCGATGAACTCAGGTTTCCGTTCGGTTTATTCACCTCTTGAGAAGGTCGTGGCGGGGGGCGTGGATTTGGTCTTCGACGGCAGGATAGGCGAAGCTCCGGGATGTTGGCTTTTCCATAGATCTTCCTCCAGAGTAGACAAATAACAGTAATGACGGCTATGATAATAAAAATTTCTGTAAGAATAGAAGAGTTAAGGTTTCTATTTAAGATATTTATGAGCTCAATATTCTTTGCGCTAAGGTCATGCACGTATTGTAAGTTAGGTTTAACTTTGTTGCTCGTTACATTGGCCAGGACCGGGGGGAGTGCTTGCGGGTTAAAAACCGTTCTGCTGTGGTATGTCTTCTCTTTTATGTGCACCGTGTCGTTGTCCAACTAGATCAGGTAGGTACCTATTAAAGGAGTAGAGGAATTTTTATTTAAAATTGTCCCGTTGAAGTTTGTCAGGAAAATCGTGTTCTCTCCGACCAGCTCGACTATTTCCTCGTTTGTTGTTTTATAGTCGCAAAGTGCGTTGCCGCCTTTAAGAATCCTTGGTAGACAAGAGTCTTCTGGCAGCTCCTGAAGAATGTCCTCCTCGCACACGGAGGTGTTACATATACTAAGACACCTCCCGTTTAGTCCGTACGTCTTGTCATGGCTAATGATAATTCTTGAGAAGTCTAGGTTAATTTGTCTACCGTTCCTGATTGCTGCACGAGCCGTGATTAAGTGGTATACTTTTGGATTCGTTTTAGGTATGGACAGGACATATAGCATCAATGTCCCATTGCAGTATACCGAAGGTCGGCCGTATTCAATAGCTTCTACAACGTTTTGGTAAAGTAAAGTTTCTAGTTCATTTACGATAGTATTAATCTCTCCTGAGTCCAAAAGATTGCTATTGACTATGCCTTTTTTAGCTAATTGGCAAGCTCTTACTATTTCATTTACCCCCTCTTTTAAAATAAGTACCTTGTTTAGTAAGTCGTTTCGAAGTTGGTCTGATAGTCCTTTCTCTATAGCGTTGTTGTAACCCTCAATTATTTTGTTAATTTGTACTGTGATTTCAAGAGTCGTGTCAAATAGTTTTTCGTTAATTAAGTGTTGTCGGTTGTTATTTTCTATAATGTCTGCCTGTTTTTCTAAAAGATTGTCCCAGTCAGTTGCGTCAGGAGATCCACCTATCCATTTCCAAGCTGTTCCTATCAAATTTATTGACCTAACTTTTCTCGTTCTTGCGTCCCGCAGTTCGTTAAGTCGGTCCTTGATTTGTTCCAAATGATAACTCAAAATAGGCTGCATTTCTTTGTCCTTAACATGTTTAAACATCAATCTCTCAGTGTCTTGAATGAATTCGTCATATTTTGTCAAGTCATAATACATATTGTATTAATTTAAAAACCCCATTCGTCACCCAAGCGTTTCCCTCCTTAACCGTCACAATTGGAGATTCATAGACAAAAATGTGTAGAGTCTGCATGGGAGTGCAAAAAACTAATAATCTGCAATATATTTAATCAAGGTTTATTTAATATGAAATTCACAATCTTGTCTTAAAATCTGAATTATAATGTGTTCTTTGATTCATTCATTTTCTTATTGATTTTTAAATTCATTTTTCTTTTTAATATTCAAAATCATTTTTCTTTTTTGTTTGCATTAATTCGTCTCCCTTTTGGTTTTGTTTTCAATATTTGTGTCTCTATACGGCCGACTAGATAACTCTCCATTAAATTTTTGGGGTAGCCACTCCAGTTTGGAAGGTTCGTATTGCCCCGCTTTGGTTGTAAGGTTAAAAATGTCAAACAACCTACTAGGGTACGAAGATCGACACCACCGTAATTATTGTTACATAATTGTATAAGTGGACCGGCCCCTTGTTTCTTGAGAGCTATCCTCAAAGGCCTGTTCGAGTAATATAATAAGTGTTAAGTCATTTAATATCATAATATCTTATAACTTTTTCGTATACATGTAATTTCATTTAGTTGCGTGTGGCACATTCCCCCTTTTTTTTTTTTTTTTTTACATAGATACTACTTAATATTTTTTAAATGTGCTTTGTGTATTTTTTTCCCACTTACTGTTGTTACAGTTACACGATTATCTTTGGCAACAACTTCCTTCCGGTACAAAGGCTTATTCTTTCTTTGTATGCCCTTCACGGCAATATATACAACATCCCCTTGACGGTACTTTCTCGGGACCACTTTTTTTCAGATTTTGTCTTGTATTTCTGGCTTCCATATTTCTCCTGATTAACCCTCTAAGATCTTTATTAATTTTGAAAATTAACCCTCTGCGATCTGTTGAAAAATACATCTGTAGGTTTCCTGTTAGTGACAGAATGTACAGTGTTGTTGTACCTATCAACAGCCACATACAAAAGTTCCCTGACATCAAACTCTGGATGCTCTGCTCTAAGGCACCGATATATTTCAAGAATGGTAGAGTGAACTCTCTCTATTTGGCCGTTCACCTCGCTTCTATGGGATGGCGTTAGGTATAACTTTACTCCTAAATTCCTGATCAGGTTTAGGACAATTGGGCTAAGGAAGCCCCTTTCGTTGTCCGTGACCAGAATAAGCTATCGAATTTATTGCAGAGTATTTCAAGTTTAGTTTTGGAGGATTCAGAGACGTTTTTGTTGAGTATGATCAGATTGTTCACGACACCCGACGGCTTATTCTTCAGGGGAATTTTTATATTTGGTTTGATAATTAGTTCGTTTTTTCTCGGTCAATAATGGCTTTTAATTCCTTTAGGGTGTCGTCGCCGATTATTCCATCGAATGACTCGAGATTTGGGAGGATGAAATAGGTTATATTCAAATTGCAGCCAATGAAGGAAAAGAATTTGCCGCAAATTTTGTTACTTACTAGGATTTTTCCGGCAGGACTATTTATATAGAAAGGGTTCTGAACAGGATGGGATTTTGGAGCTAGGGTTGCTTTAATAAAGTTTTTATTAGCCCCAGTATCTACAAGGAAATCTAGGGTTTTTCCGTCTCGCGTAACATACTCTGTATGGTATGGTACGCTGGAAACGAGGCCGCCGTCATAAAATTTTCCTCGATCTGGGATTCTGTTGAATCAGAGGCACTCGCTGGTTCTTCGACAGTCTCAGAGGTGCCAGTAACCATATGGTTGAGTCGCTGTTGTTTCCTAGGATTATAATTATCTGAGTTGGTTTCTCGTTTGAATGGGTTATGGGGTCGGTTCATGTGACGTTTCTTGTTTGGACGGAACCGTCGACCTCCATCTTGATCGGGGGCTTCGGGCCCATTGGTCTTGGCGATGTGGATGGTCTGTTTTGGAAACCCGTATTCCAGGAAGGATATTGGCGCTGCCCGAAACCATTGTTCGAAAACCTATTCGGATTCCTTCCTGGCAAGGGGGGGCCCCTCTCGTTTCTAAAGTTATAATGCACAGGGGAAGATATGACGTTTGGTGCCTGTACGTGCACAGAATTATTCCTGAAGTTGAAGTTCTGCATTTCAAGGCAGGCAGAATATGCTTCAGGGAGAGTCTTGGGTTTCTGAATCATAAGAAGCTTTGAGAGATCCCTGTTGAACCCCCGTACAAAAACGTCTAAGGCCCGATTGCGGTAGGCTTCTACCAAGGCGTTCATGGTCTCCGCAGAGTGCGCCTCTGATCGAATCTTGTTTATGACGAGTGAAAACTGGTGATTCACGGTGGCATAAAAGTCATCGACTCGAGAGCCACCTTGTTTCAGCTGGTTTAGTTGATGTTCGAGGGTCCTGTTGTCTCTCTTGTCTGCGTAATGCAGAGAGAGGACCCTTTTAATTTCTGGCCACTCGCCGTCAAACACGTTGTAAGACACGAGGGCCGAATCAGCCTTTCCCCTGATCTTTTGTCTTATGTGTTGGAGAATAGTCCTGTAGATAGGCTTGCTTCGGACAATCTCGTAGTCCCTGAGGACTGTTTCCACACTGTGTATCCAGGATACATAGTGGGTCGGATTGCCTTCGAAGATCTGGAGCTCCTTTACGGAGTCCGGGAGTTTCGAAATTTCTCTTAACTCGGCCTCATCACTCGGACCCCGTAATTGTTCCTGGATTTCGGGTTGTTGGGCCTCTAGTCCCCCCAATCCTGCACCTTCCACCGTGGCTATCCTATTTTCAAAGGAGCTAAGTTGCCCTATTCAATTTTGAATTTCTTGCCTGAAATCCCCCTGCTCAATACGAGCTAGTCGAGATTCAAACCCCCTTAATTGCTCAAGAACGGAATTGACGGCTCCCGTTAACTGAGTCACTGAATTTTGAATAGCGTCCATATCTGCTAAAAGTGGTGCCGATAAGTTTATTCTTGTGTTGTAATAGGTTTTTTCTTTTTTATTGGAACTATGTTATTTACTTTTTTATTGACTTTCTTATTAAATTGAGGAAATGTTTATGTATTTCCCCCTTGTGTAATAGGTTTGTATATTTTTTAGTAAGGGAGACGTGCAAATAGTTAGGTAATACAATTTTAATTGGGGTTGCTCCCCTTTCTATATTAATTTTTCAATTATATAAATCTTAATTGGATTTCATCCCGAATTACTTATTACTAGTCTTACTGTGTAAGCAACAGCCAGCTGATCATCTTATCCTGCAAAAGTTGTCTGCTCCGAGTAGGTGTTTCTTCAGGATTACGCCTCGTTATTCTTCTTCTGATGGTGATGTCCACTTATTTCGTTCTTGCTTTTTGTACGTAAACTTCTTTCTAGCACTATATTGCACTTTTTGATATATTTTCTTAATAGGTTGTATCTTCTTGCGATCACTAAATTCAAATTTTACTTTTTGATACAATATTTCACTTTTTCGCATGTATTATTGATAGGTAGTAATAGTAACTTCTTTCAACCACTCAATTCAAATTTTATTTTTGATCCAATATTTCACTGTTTCGCATTTATTATCGATAGGCAGTAATTTCTTCCAATCACTCAATTCAAATTTTACTTTTGATATAATATTCCACTTTTTTACATACATATATTACTGGTAGCTAGTAGTTTCTTTTGTCACTGAATTCACTTTTTTCTTCACACGTATATTTTTGCCTTTTTTATGCAATATTGCTTCTTGTTGGACTCTGACTTATTTTGTCAGGTCCCTGCTCGGGCGCCAGTAAAGGATTTTCGATCCTTGTTTCATAAAAAAATAAATTTTTTGTCGAACCGCCACTGGTCCGAATAAAACAAACTTTTACTTCGTTATCAACAGTATTTATTCATGGCGAGCGCTCCACCAAAACTAAAGACCTAACGCGTACAATACTTTCCATTTCGGTTCTTATGCTAATAAAATCGCTGATCTGCAGTTCCCATGCAGATACCCTATACTTTCATGCGCCCGGATCAGGTGTGCAGTAGCAAGGTGCTCGCAACGGTGCGAAACGGATGCGCGTGTGTCTGTGCACATGTGCTTCGCTTGCATCTTTCGTCTGGGCAGGTGGATAGTAGATTGTGATAACTGGTTTAATATTGTGATTATGATTAGTTAAATTCAATGTTTTGTTTTATATTATATGATGTGTGTGTGTGTGTGAGTGCGTGAGTGTGTGTGTGTGTGAGTGCGTGAGTGCGTGAGTGTGTGTGTGTGAGTGTGTGAGTGTGTGAGTGTGTGTGTGTTTTTTTTTTTTTTTTTTTTTTTTTTTTTTTTTTTTTTTGGTTGCGCCAATGGATGTGTAATCTTCGAAAGATACTAGTAGCCCGGGCTACTAGCATGCACGATTCGTAGACCTGATTGCTCGATTCCAGGAATACGCCCACGTACTAACCCACACCCTCCACTCTTCGACCACTCTCCCCTTCGTGGTGGTTTCCCACCGAGCTTGCCACCTGGTCATTGAAGCGACTCTTTCTTCTTCCTTGATCCTTTTGATGACCGTCGCCTCCTGGTTACTAGAGGTTCTCCTATTATAGACTCTTTGCATCTCGTCCGCAAGGATGTCGATGGGGATCATTCCTGCAATGACAAGGGCTGCTTCGTCCGAAATCGTCCGGAACCCACTGATTACCCTTAGTGCGCTAAGTCGATATATTGACGATAATTTTCGCCTTGTTTCCTTTATCGCCAGGGCATCCACCCAAACTGGGGCAGCGTATAGAAGGACAGAGCTTACTACTTTGGATACTAGGTTTCTTCTGGCATATCCGGGCCCTCCGATGTTTGGCAGTATTCCAGAAAGTGCTGCCTGAAGCTTTGACGCCTTTTTGCCCGAATAGTCGATGTGAGGCTTAAAGCTAAGTCTATTGTCGAGTATTACTCCTAAGTATTTTACAAAGTCTTTCGACCTGATAGTTTGGTTTCCTACTCTTATGTCTACGTATTCCACGTTTTTCCGGCTTGTTATTAGGACAGCCTCCGTTTTGTGGTCTGCCAATTCTAGGCCGGCGCATGTTAGCCAGTCTTTGATGAGTTTAATTGCTTCGTTTGTAGCTGACTGAATTTCGCAAATGTTCTTTGCAACCGTAACAACTGCGATGTCGTCGGCAAATCCGATTATTTTTACTCCTGGTGGCAGTGCCAATTGCAGAACCCCATCGTACATGATATTCCAGAGTAGGGGGCCCAGTACTGATCCTTGTGGAACTCCCGCGGAGACGTTATAGTACTTTTCTCCTTCTTCGGTTTCATATCTCAGCCTTCTATTGGTGAAGTAGCTGGATACAATCTTTCGTAAGTAGTATGGCGTATCCATTCTGGCTAGTGATCTTCTTATGAATGACCAGTTTGCTGAGTTAAAGGCGTTTTTGATGTCCAGCGTCACCACTGCACAATATTCCTTTGTTCCCCATCGCCATCTTTCTCCATTTATTGCTTCGGCTGCTGTGTCAACAACCGCTTTTATAGCGTCCACGGTAGAGCGCGATTTTCTGAACCCGAACTGGTGGACTGATAGTGCTCCTTTTTCCTCTGCCACAGTAAGCAATCTATCGTATATGATCCGCTCAAGTATTTTTCCCAGTGTGTCCAGTAGGCATATTGGGCGATATGATGCTGGTTCTCCAGGTGGTTTGTTTCCCTTCGGTAAGAGTACCAAATGTTGCAGCTTCCATTGTTCTGGGAAAACCCCCTCTTTCAGACACTTCTCCATTGTTGTTATAAACATGTCCGGTCTCTTTTGAACGGCGGCTTTCACTGCCATATTTGGGATCCCATCAGGTCCTGGTGCTTTGTTGGTGCCTATTTTCTTGCATGCAGTGAGAAGTTCACCTGGTGTTATTATTGGAACTGCTTCTGTGCTGGATTCTCTGATTATATTGCACAGAGTCGATGGTCTCTGTGGGAATAAGTGCTCTACAATAGACCTTAGCATTATCGGACATGATAATTGTGGGGATCTACAGCCCTTCAGTTTTGTCATTATCATTCGGTACGCCATTCCCCAGGGGTTTATGTCCGCTTCGTCACATAAGCGCTTGAAGCATCTTGCTTTGCTTTCTTTGATCGCATTTTTTAGGTTCCTTCTTGCCAGTCGGAGTGTGTCCAGGCGTTCTTGAAAATCGCCTCTCCTTCTAGAACGCTGCACTCTGCGTCGGGCTTGTAAGCAATTTGCCCTGAGTGTTTTTATTTCTTCGCTCCACCAATAGCACGGTGTACCTCTTTTACTGGGTATTCGCCTGGGCATTGCTGCATCACATGCTGTGGTTATAGTGCGAGTGAGGTGACGCGATAGATTCTCCGCAGTTGTACTGTCAGCTAGTTCGCTGGTATTCATCATTTCATCGAACGTATCCTTGTCAAAGAGTTTATCTTTCCATTTTGGACCCGTTAGCTTAGGCCGTGGAGTGGGTTTTTTCTCTTTGATGTCAATTATTATCGCCTGATGGTCGCTTTGGGTATATTCTTCGCTGACCCGCCATTTTGTGTTGCGCATGAGGGAGTTGCTTATAAAAGTTATATCGATGATGGATCCCATTCCCGCTTTCCTGAAGGTGTTTGCTCGACCATTATTTGCAATGCTTACATCCAGGGATGCGAATGTTTCTAATAGGATACGTCCTCTAGCATTGGTGAGCCTGCTACCCCACTCTGTTGCCCAGGCATTAAAGTCTCCGCCTATTATCACCGGAGTTCTTTCATGTGCATCTACGCCTACGCTGTCTAGCATTGCCTGGAATTCAGTTATCGTCCAGCTGGGTCGCGCGTAGCAGCTGTAGAAGTTGATCCCATTTATTTTTGCGCGTACGTAGCCATCTGCCTGGTTACTGGCATCTTGAAAGGCATGTTTTCCGCATGTCCAAATTGCGGCGTGCTTTGTTTTATCGCAGATCCAGATATTGCTGTCGAGATGTTTATACGGCTCGCTGATTAAAATTATGTCAGCTCCCTCGTCTCTAGCCGTTTGTGCCAGGATGTCCTGAGCTGTCTTACAGTGATTAAGGTTAATCTGTATTATCTTCATGGTTGCTTGCTTGTAATGGCTCTCCTGAACACCGGACATTTGCTGCTACCGGCTACATGCATTGCATCTTTTGTGTTATCCGTTCTGCAAAACATGCATGAAGGCTCCTTATCACAGTCCTTTGCGATGTGACCTTCTGTTCCACACCTCCTACATAATTTAGAACGGTCTTCTTCGCTCTTACAATTTCTGGCTAGGTGACCAAACTCAAGGCATTTGAAGCACTTTCTTAATAAGGTTCGCTCGCGAATTCGACAAATAACCCAGCCGATTCTAATTTTCCTTGCTTCCAGGAGCTTGGTTGCCTTTTCCGCGGGAAGGCTTATCGTCGCGGTTTGGGTTCCACCATATGCTTTTCGCAGAGACAAAACGTCAGCTGTTGAAACACCTTCAATTCCAAGCTGGCCATTAATAGCCGCGCATATATCCTCCCTTGTGGTAACCTCATCTACGTCTTTGACTTCGACGGCAATACGTTGTGTGAGGGTCTTTACACATGCCTGCTCTCCTAGTGCTTCACTGATGACGCTCTTAAACTCAGATGTGTTACTCCCTGTATCCTTGAGTTCTAGCAGCAGTTCGCCTTTATGTGTCCTCCTGATCCTTGATACTGCTTTACCAATTCCTTCCAATTTGGGGTCAGCTTTGACATTTCGCAATATCTGCGCGTAGGAGAGTTCCCCTTTTGCCTCGATGACAATAGCGTCGGGTCTTGCTTTTTTGGTTTCGTGCCTCTTCTGGGTGATTTCCTTGGTAGCGGCGGCGTCTTTGATTTTCTTTGCGACCTCCAGGCCTATTCTTGATAGCTCACCCTCTCTTATCTTTTGTTTTTTGTTATTGAGGGCGTTGATATTTTTTTCCTTAGTTGCTGGGGTTTCAACTACTTCTAATGTCGCTGCCTCATTTACTCCGGTTTTCCCAGCCGATGGGTGTTTCTGCTTTCGCTTCGGTTCTGGGGTCTCATCGTCCGTAGTCTGCTTTCTCTTTGGGTCTAGAATTGCTTTCATCCAGGGGGAGGTTTGGGAGGAGGTGTTCTTCCTAATTACCTCCTTTGCTCTCTCGTCATGCGATTGGATTGCAGACAACTCGTAAAGAGCTCTGATGCTCTCGATGGCATCCCTCATTGGTTGGTGGATTGAACGTCTTTTCCCATCGTCTTGCATTTCAACCAGGGCTCTGATTTGTTCACCAAGCTTGTGGAAAGCAGATCTGTCGGTCGTTGGTTCGACCGTCACCTTTCGTATTGTAGGTGACTCACGTCGTATGCTCCTTTGTACTGCTACTCCCTGGCCAACTGGTGACCTCAGCACTCTTGAGCTCCGCAGGAAAAAGTTCTCCTCTTCCTCCTCTATTAATTCTCCGTTGTTTTCATTTTTTTGGTTTTTTTAATTTTTTTTAGTTATTTCGTTTGTTATGTTTTTTTCGTTTGTTGGGTTTGTGTTCATTTCGATTGGGTCCCCACTCAAAGCCGCTATCACTGTTCGAATGTGTAGTCACCCTAGGATCCCATGGTTATCTATGCAAGCAGGGAGGCCATGCGAGGGTTGGCGCAAGCCCTTATGAGGTCTTTCGCCAGAGCCGGATCGGTGCTAAACAGGAATGTTACATCTGTACCTATACCACCAACTTAATGGCGACGTAACAGTGAACGTACTTTGAGGCCTGCCAGGGTTTTAACGGGACGGGGGCGCTTACAGCATTAGCCTGAAAGCCATTTCAACAAAATTTCACTCTTGCTTACTCAGGTAACAGAATACTGCAGACGTCAGCCCTCATAGCTTCTGTTCAGATTCGTTTTTCCAGTATGCCATAATTAAAACCTTACTGGGCTCGGTTTTAATGGTTCAAGTATCTGATGACGTGGTCATCGTATGGAACCGGTTGTGGTTCTCAGCTTTTTTCTGCCTTCTTTAAGGGGCAAAGAGTTGCATATTTCACGGTGTGGCGGGTACTTCTGATCTCGCCATTTTCTCCTTACTGTATCCCTCGTAGCCACCATGTAGGGTGGGGAGCACTTACATGGAAGACGGCGCTTATTCGTCTTGTCGCAAAGAGTTCACAGGGGTTCCTTTGACCTTTTCAGCCACGCCCTCCTCCTCTGCCGCTCTTGGTCGGGGACTGCTTATTGGGTATTCGCAGCTAACCTACGTTTCCGCAGGCCGTTCAGCTATCCGCCACCTGTGACCCCCACTGTGGCCTGAGCTTAGCCTCACCAGCCTGTTCGGCGTAGTGCAGTGTGAGTGTGTGTGTGTGTGTGTGTTTTTTTTTTTTTTTTTTTTTTTTTTTTTTTTTTGGTTGCGCCAATGGATGTGTAATCTTCGAAAGATACTAGTAGCCCGGGCTACTAGCATGCACGATTCGTAGACCTGATTGCTCGATTCCAGGAATACGCCTACGTACTAACCCACACCCTCCACTCTTCGACCACTCTCCCCGCGGGACTGCCGTTAGGTATTACTTCGCGGGGCTGGTAAGCAATCTATGCTATATCTCCTATATTTGCTCATCTGCACGTCTTATTTTTTCTATTCTTCGCAGCTCGTTTTGCACATTTGCTATAAGTGTGCAGATCTCCAACCAATTTTCTTCTGACCGCAGCATTTGGTCTATTATTGTCTGTGGACTTCGTATGTCAGTTCTCCATCCCAGAAAGCGTATGCAGTGGAATACTGCGTGCTCTGTATCTTCTTCCTGATTGGGGCAAGTGGGACAAAAAGGTGATGTATCGTGCCCAAAACGGTGTAGGTATTTTCGATACCCACCGTGACCAGATAGAAACTGCGTAAGGTGGTAGTTACAGTTTCCGTGCCTTCGGTTTGTCCAAACGTCTATGGTTGGAATTAATTCATAGGTCCATCTGCCCTTCGTGGTGGTTTCCCACCGAGCTTGCCACCTGGTCATTGAAGCGACTCTTTCTTCTTCCTTGATCCTTTTGATGACCGTCGCCTCCTGGTTACTAGAGGTTCTCCTATTATAGACTCTTTGCATCTCGTCCGCAAGGATGTCGATGGGGATCATTCCTGCAATGACAAGGGCTGCTTCGTCCGAAATCGTCCGGAACCCACTGATTACCCTTAGTGCGCTAAGTCGATATATTGACGATAATTTTCGCCTTGTTTCCTTTATCGCCAGGGCATCCACCCAAACTGGGGCAGCGTATAGAAGGACAGAGCTTACTACTTTGGATACTAGGTTTCTTCTGGCATATCCGGGCCCTCCGATGTTTGGCAGTATTCCAGAAAGTGCTGCCTGAAGCTTTGACGCCTTTTTGCCCGAATAGTCGATGTGAGGCTTAAAGCTAAGTCTATTGTCGAGTATTACTCCTAAGTATTTTACAAAGTCTTTCGACCTGATAGTTTGGTTTCCTACTCTTATGTCTACGTATTCCACGTTTTTCCGGCTTGTTATTAGGACAGCCTCCGTTTTGTGGTCTGCCAATTCTAGGCCGGCGCATGTTAGCCAGTCTTTGATGAGTTTAATTGCTTCGTTTGTAGCTGACTGAATTTCGCAAATGTTCTTTGCAACCGTAACAACTGCGATGTCGTCGGCAAATCCGATTATTTTTACTCCTGGTGGCAGTGCCAATTGCAGAACCCCATCGTACATGATATTCCAGAGTAGGGGGCCCAGTACTGATCCTTGTGGAACTCCCGCGGAGACGTTATAGTACTTTTCTCCTTCTTCGGTTTCATATCTCAGCCTTCTATTGGTGAAGTAGCTGGATACAATCTTTCGTAAGTAGTATGGCGTATCCATTCTGGCTAGTGATCTTCTTATGAATGACCAGTTTGCTGAGTTAAAGGCGTTTTTGATGTCCAGCGTCACCACTGCACAATATTCCTTTGTTCCCCATCGCCATCTTTCTCCATTTATTGCTTCGGCTGCTGTGTCAACAACCGCTTTTATAGCGTCCACGGTAGAGCGCGATTTTCTGAACCCGAACTGGTGGACTGATAGTGCTCCTTTTTCCTCTGCCACAGTAAGCAATCTATCGTATATGATCCGCTCAAGTATCTTTCCCAGTGTGTCCAGTAGGCATATTGGGCGATATGATGCTGGTTCTCCAGGTGGTTTGTTTCCCTTCGGTAAGAGTACCAAATGTTGCAGCTTCCATTGTTCTGGGAAAACCCCCTCTTTCAGACACTTCTCCATTGTTGTTATAAACATGTCCGGTCTCTTTTGAACGGCGGCTTTCACTGCCATATTTGGGATCCCATCAGGTCCTGGTGCTTTGTTGGTGCCTATTTTCTTGCATGCAGTGAGAAGTTCACCTGGTGTTATTATTGGAACTGCTTCTGTGCTGGGTTCTCTGATTATATTGCACAGAGTCGATGGTCTCTGTGGGAATAAGTGCTCTACAATAGACCTTAGCATTATCGGACATGATAATTGTGGGGATCTACAGCCCTTCAGTTTTGTCATTATCATTCGGTACGCCATTCCCCAGGGGTTTATGTCCGCTTCGTCACATAAGCGCTTGAAGCATCTTGCTTTGCTTTCTTTGATCGCATTTTTTAGGTTCCTTCTTGCCAGTCGGAGTGTGTCCAGGCGTTCTTGAAAATCGCCTCTCCTTCTAGAACGCTGCACTCTGCGTCGGGCTTGTAAGCAATTTGCCCTGAGTGTTTTTATTTCTTCGCTCCACCAATAGCACGGTGTACCTCTTTTACTGGGTATTCGCCTGGGCATTGCTGCATCACATGCTGTGGTTATAGTGCGAGTGAGGTGACGCGATAGATTCTCCGCAGTTGTACTGTCAGCTAGTTCGCTGGTATTCATCATTTCATCGAACGTATCCTTGTCAAAGAGTTTATCTTTCCATTTTGGACCCGCTAGCTTAGGCCGTGGAGTGGGTTTTTTCTCTTTGATGTCAATTATTATCGCCTGATGGTCGCTTTGGGTATATTCTTCGCTGACCCGCCATTTTGTGTTGCGCATGAGGGAGTTGCTTATAAAAGTTATATCGATGATGGATCCCATTCCCGCTTTCCTGAAGGTGTTTGCTCGACCATTATTTGCAATGCTTACATCCAGGGATGCGAATGTTTCTAATAGGATACGTCCTCTAGCATTGGTGAGCCTGCTACCCCACTCTGTTGCCCAGGCATTAAAGTCTCCGCCTATTATCACCGGAGTTCTTTCATGTGCATCTACGCCTACGCTGTCTAGCATTGCCTGGAATTCAGTTATCGTCCAGCTGGGTCGCGCGTAGCAGCTGTAGAAGTTGATCCCATTTATTTTTGCGCGTACGTAGCCATCTGCCTGGTTACTGGCATCTTGAAAGGCATGTTTTCCGCATGTCCAAATTGCGGCGTGCTTTGTTTTATCGCAGATCCAGATATTGCTGTCGAGATGTTTATACGGCTCGCTGATTAAAATTATGTCAGCTCCCTCGTCTCTAGCCGTTTGTGCCAGGATGTCCTGAGCTGTCTTACAGTGATTAAGGTTAATCTGTATTATCTTCATGGTTGCTTGCTTGTAATGGCTCTCCTGAACACCGGACATTTGCTGCTACCGGCTACATGCATTGCATCTTTTGTGTTATCCGTTCTGCAAAACATGCATGAAGGCTCCTTATCACAGTCCTTTGCGATGTGACCTTCTGTTCCACACCTCCTACATAATTTAGAACGGTCTTCTTCGCTCTTACAATTTCTGGCTAGGTGACCAAACTCAAGGCATTTGAAGCACTTTCTTAATAAGGTTCGCTCGCGAATTCGACAAATAACCCAGCCGATTCTAATTTTCCTTGCTTCCAGGAGCTTGGTTGCCTTTTCCGCGGGAAGGCTTATCGTCGCGGTTTGGGTTCCACCATATGCTTTTCGCAGAGACAAAACGTCAGCTGTTGAAACACCTTCAATTCCAAGCTGGCCATTAATAGCCGCGCATATATCCTCCCTTGTGGTAACCTCATCTACGTCTTTGACTTCGACGGCAATACGTTGTGTGAGGGTCTTTACACATGCCTGCTCTCCTAGTGCTTCACTGATGACGCTCTTAAACTCAGATGTGTTACTCCCTGTATCCTTGAGTTCTAGCAGCAGTTCGCCTTTATGTGTCCTCCTGATCCTTGATACTGCTTTACCAATTCCTTCCAATTTGGGGTCAGCTTTGACATTTCGCAATATCTGCGCGTAGGAGAGTTCCCCTTTTGCCTCGATGACAATAGCGTCGGGTCTTGCTTTTTTGGTTTCGTGCCTCTTCTGGGTGATTTCCTTGGTAGCGGCGGCGTCTTTGATTTTCTTTGCGACCTCCAGGCCTATTCTTGATAGCTCACCCTCTCTTATCTTTTGTTTTTTGTTATTGAGGGCGTTGATATTTTTTTCCTTAGTTGCTGGGGTTTCAACTACTTCTAATGTCGCTGCCTCATTTACTCCGGTTTTCCCAGCCGATGGGTGTTTCTGCTTTCGCTTCGGTTCTGGGGTCTCATCGTCCGTAGTCTGCTTTCTCTTTGGGTCTAGAATTGCTTTCATCCAGGGGGAGGTTTGGGAGGAGGTGTTCTTCCTAATTACCTCCTTTGCTCTCTCGTCATGCGATTGGATTGCAGACAACTCGTAAAGAGCTCTGATGCTCTCGATGGCATCCCTCATTGGTTGGTGGATTGAACGTCTTTTCCCATCGTCTTGCATTTCAACCAGGGCTCTGATTTGTTCACCAAGCTTGTGGAAAGCAGATCTGTCGGTCGTTGGTTCGACCGTCACCTTTCGTATTGTAGGTGACTCACGTCGTATGCTCCTTTGTACTGCTACTCCCTGGCCAACTGGTGACCTCAGCACTCTTGAGCTCCGCAGGAAAAAGTTCTCCTCTTCCTCCTCTATTAATTCTCCGTTGTTTTCATTTTTTTGGTTTTTTTCATTTTTTTTAGTTATTTCGTTTGTTATGTTTTTTTCGTTTGTTGGGTTTGTGTTCATTTCGATTGGGTCCCCACTCAAAGCCGCTATCACTGTTCGAATGTGTAGTCACCCTAGGATCCCATGGTTATCTATGCAAGCAGGGAGGCCATGCGAGGGTTGGCGCAAGCCCTTATGAGGTCTTTCGCCAGAGCCGGATCGGTGCTAAACAGGAATGTTACATCTGTACCTATACCACCAACTTAATGCCGACGTAACAGTGAACGTACTTTGAGGCCTGCCAGGGTTTTAACGGGACGGGGGCGCTTACAGCATTAGCCTGAAAGCCATTTCAACAAAATTTCACTCTTGCTTACTCAGGTAACAGAATACTGCAGACGTCAGCCCTCATAGCTTCTGTTCAGATTCGTTTTTCCAGTATGCCATAATTAAAACCTTACTGGGCTCGGTTTTAATGGTTCAAGTATCTGATGACGTGGTCATCGTATGGAACCGGTTGTGGTTCTCAGCTTTTTTCTGCCTTCTTTAAGGGGCAAAGAGTTGCATATTTCACGGTGTGGCGGGTACTTCTGATCTCGCCATTTTCTCCTTACTGTATCCCTCGTAGCCACCATGTAGGGTGGGGAGCACTTACATGGAAGACGGCGCTTATTCGTCTTGTCGCAAAGAGTTCACAGGGGTTCCTTTGACCTTTTCAGCCACGCCCTCCTCCTCTGCCGCTCTTGGTCGGGGACTGCTTATTGGGTATTCGCAGCTAACCTACGTTTCCGCAGGCCGTTCAGCTATCCGCCACCTGTGACCCCCACTGTGGCCTGAGCTTAGCCTCACCAGCCTGTCCGGCGTAGTGCAGTGTGTGTGTGTGTGTGTGAGTGTGTGTGTGTGTGTGTGTGTGTGTGTGTGTGTGTGTTTTTTTTTTTTTTTTTTTTTTTTTTGGTTGCGCCAATGGATGTGTAATCTTCGAAAGATACTAGTAGCCCGGGCTACTAGCATGCACGATTCGTAGACCTGATTGCTCGATTCCAGGAATACGCCTACGTACTAACCCACACCCTCCACTCTTCGACCACTCTCCCCGCGGGACTGCCGTTAGGTATTACTTCGCGGGGCTGGTAAGCAATCTATGCTATATCTCCTATATTTGCTCATCTGCACGTCTTATTTTTTCTATTCTTCGCAGCTCGTTTTGCACATTTGTTATAAGTGTGCAGATCTCCAACCAATTTTCTTCTGACCGCAGCATTTGGTCTATTATTGTCTGTGGACTTCGTATGTCAGTTCTCCATCCCAGAAAGCGTATGCAGTGGAATACTGCGTGCTCTGTATCTTCTTCCTGATTGGGGCAAGTGGGACAAAAAGGTGATGTATCGTGCCCAAAACGGTGTAGGTATTTTCGATACCCACCGTGACCAGATAGAAACTGCGTAAGGTGGTAGTTACAGTTTCCGTGCCTTCGGTTTGTCCAAACGTCTATGGTTGGAATTAATTCATAGGTCCATCTGCCCTTCGTGGTGGTTTCCCACCGAGCTTGCCACCTGGTCATTGAAGCGACTCTTTCTTCTTCCTTGATCCTTTTGATGACCGTCGCCTCCTGGTTACTAGAGGTTCTCCTATTATAGACTCTGCATCTCGTCCGCAAGGATGTCGATGGGGATCATTCCTGCAATGACAAGGGCTGCTTCGTCCGAAATCGTCCGGAACCCACTGATTACCCTTAGTGCGCTAAGTCGATATATTGACGATAATTTTCGCCTTGTTTCCTTTATCGCCAGGGCATCCACCCAAACTGGGGCAGCGTATAGAAGGACAGAGCTTACTACTTTGGATACTAGGTTTCTTCTGGCATATCCGGGCCCTCCGATGTTTGGCAGTATTCCAGAAAGTGCTGCCTGAAGCTTTGACGCCTTTTTGCCCGAATAGTCGATGTGAGGCTTAAAGCTAAGTCTATTGTCGAGTATTACTCCTAAGTATTTTACAAAGTCTTTCGACCTGATAGTTTGGTTTCCTACTCTTATGTCTACGTATTCCACGTTTTTCCGGCTTGTTATTAGGACAGCCTCCGTTTTGTGGTCTGCCAATTCTAGGCCGGCGCATGTTAGCCAGTCTTTGATGAGTTTAATTGCTTCGTTTGTAGCTGACTGAATTTCGCAAATGTTCTTTGCAACCGTAACAACTGCGATGTCGTCGGCAAATCCGATTATTTTTACTCCTGGTGGCAGTGCCAATTGCAGAACCCCATCGTACATGATATTCCAGAGTAGGGGGCCCAGTACTGATCCTTGTGGAACTCCCGCGGAGACGTTATAGTACTTTTCTCCTTCTTCGGTTTCATATCTCAGCCTTCTATTGGTGAAGTAGCTGGATACAATCTTTCGTAAGTAGTATGGCGTATCCATTCTGGCTAGTGATCTTCTTATGAATGACCAGTTTGCTGAGTTAAAGGCGTTTTTGATGTCCAGCGTCACCACTGCACAATATTCCTTTGTTCCCCATCGCCATCTTTCTCCATTTATTGCTTCGGCTGCTGTGTCAACAACCGCTTTTATAGCGTCCACGGTAGAGCGCGATTTTCTGAACCCGAACTGGTGGACTGATAGTGCTCCTTTTTCCTCTGCCACAGTAAGCAATCTATCGTATATGATCCGCTCAAGTATCTTTCCCAGTGTGTCCAGTAGGCATATTGGGCGATATGATGCTGGTTCTCCAGGTGGTTTGTTTCCCTTCGGTAAGAGTACCAAATGTTGCAGCTTCCATTGTTCTGGGAAAACCCCCTCTTTCAGACACTTCTCCATTGTTGTTATAAACATGTCCGGTCTCTTTTGAACGGCGGCTTTCACTGCCATATTTGGGATCCCATCAGGTCCTGGTGCTTTGTTGGTGCCTATTTTCTTGCATGCAGTGAGAAGTTCACCTGGTGTTATTATTGGAACTGCTTCTGTGCTGGGTTCTCTGATTATATTGCACAGAGTCGATGGTCTCTGTGGGAATAAGTGCTCTACAATAGACCTTAGCATTATCGGACATGATAATTGTGGGGATCTACAGCCCTTCAGTTTTGTCATTATCATTCGGTACGCCATTCCCCAGGGGTTTATGTCCGCTTCGTCACATAAGCGCTTGAAGCATCTTGCTTTGCTTTCTTTGATCGCATTTTTTAGGTTCCTTCTTGCCAGTCGGAGTGTGTCCAGGCGTTCTTGAAAATCGCCTCTCCTTCTAGAACGCTGCACTCTGCGTCGGGCTTGTAAGCAATTTGCCCTGAGTGTTTTTATTTCTTCGCTCCACCAATAGCACGGTGTACCTCTTTTACTGGGTATTCGCCTGGGCATTGCTGCATCACATGCTGTGGTTATAGTGCGAGTGAGGTGACGCGATAGATTCTCCGCAGTTGTACTGTCAGCTAGTTCGCTGGTATTCATCATTTCATCGAACGTATCCTTGTCAAAGAGTTTATCTTTCCATTTTGGACCCGCTAGCTTAGGCCGTGGAGTGGGTTTTTTCTCTTTGATGTCAATTATTATCGCCTGATGGTCGCTTTGGGTATATTCTTCGCTGACCCGCCATTTTGTGTTGCGCATGAGGGAGTTGCTTATAAAAGTTATATCGATGATGGATCCCATTCCCGCTTTCCTGAAGGTGTTTGCTCGACCATTATTTGCAATGCTTACATCCAGGGATGCGAATGTTTCTAATAGGATACGTCCTCTAGCATTGGTGAGCCTGCTACCCCACTCTGTTGCCCAGGCATTAAAGTCTCCGCCTATTATCACCGGAGTTCTTTCATGTGCATCTACGCCTACGCTGTCTAGCATTGCCTGGAATTCAGTTATCGTCCAGCTGGGTCGCGCGTAGCAGCTGTAGAAGTTGATCCCATTTATTTTTGCGCGTACGTAGCCATCTGCCTGGTTACTGGCATCTTGAAAGGCATGTTTTCCGCATGTCCAAATTGCGGCGTGCTTTGTTTTATCGCAGATCCAGATATTGCTGTCGAGATGTTTATACGGCTCGCTGATTAAAATTATGTCAGCTCCCTCGTCTCTAGCCGTTTGTGCCAGGATGTCCTGAGCTGTCTTACAGTGATTAAGGTTAATCTGTATTATCTTCATGGTTGCTTGCTTGTAATGGCTCTCCTGAACACCGGACATTTGCTGCTACCGGCTACATGCATTGCATCTTTTGTGTTATCCGTTCTGCAAAACATGCATGAAGGCTCCTTATCACAGTCCTTTGCGATGTGACCTTCTGTTCCACACCTCCTACATAATTTAGAACGGTCTTCTTCGCTCTTACAATTTCTGGCTAGGTGACCAAACTCAAGGCATTTGAAGCACTTTCTTAATAAGGTTCGCTCGCGAATTCGACAAATAACCCAGCCGATTCTAATTTTCCTTGCTTCCAGGAGCTTGGTTGCCTTTTCCGCGGGAAGGCTTATCGTCGCGGTTTGGGTTCCACCATATGCTTTTCGCAGAGACAAAACGTCAGCTGTTGAAACACCTTCAATTCCAAGCTGGCCATTAATAGCCGCGCATATATCCTCCCTTGTGGTAACCTCATCTACGTCTTTGACTTCGACGGCAATACGTTGTGTGAGGGTCTTTACACATGCCTGCTCTCCTAGTGCTTCACTGATGACGCTCTTAAACTCAGATGTGTTACTCCCTGTATCCTTGAGTTCTAGCAGCAGTTCGCCTTTATGTGTCCTCCTGATCCTTGATACTGCTTTACCAATTCCTTCCAATTTGGGGTCAGCTTTGACATTTCGCAATATCTGCGCGTAGGAGAGTTCCCCTTTTGCCTCGATGACAATAGCGTCGGGTCTTGCTTTTTTGGTTTCGTGCCTCTTCTGGGTGATTTCCTTGGTAGCGGCGGCGTCTTTGATTTTCTTTGCGACCTCCAGGCCTATTCTTGATAGCTCACCCTCTCTTATCTTTTGTTTTTTGTTATTGAGGGCGTTGATATTTTTTTCCTTAGTTGCTGGGGTTTCAACTACTTCTAATGTCGCTGCCTCATTTACTCCGGTTTTCCCAGCCGATGGGTGTTTCTGCTTTCGCTTCGGTTCTGGGGTCTCATCGTCCGTAGTCTGCTTTCTCTTTGGGTCTAGAATTGCTTTCATCCAGGGGGAGGTTTGGGAGGAGGTGTTCTTCCTAATTACCTCCTTTGCTCTCTCGTCATGCGATTGGATTGCAGACAACTCGTAAAGAGCTCTGATGCTCTCGATGGCATCCCTCATTGGTTGGTGGATTGAACGTCTTTTCCCATCGTCTTGCATTTCAACCAGGGCTCTGATTTGTTCACCAAGCTTGTGGAAAGCAGATCTGTCGGTCGTTGGTTCGACCGTCACCTTTCGTATTGTAGGTGACTCACGTCGTATGCTCCTTTGTACTGCTACTCCCTGGCCAACTGGTGACCTCAGCACTCTTGAGCTCCGCAGGAAAAAGTTCTCCTCTTCCTCCTCTATTAATTCTCCGTTGTTTTCATTTTTTTGGTTTTTTTCATTTTTTTTAGTTATTTCGTTTGTTATGTTTTTTTCGTTTGTTGGGTTTGTGTTCATTTCGATTGGGTCCCCACTCAAAGCCGCTATCACTGTTCGAATGTGTAGTCACCCTAGGATCCCATGGTTATCTATGCAAGCAGGGAGGCCATGCGAGGGTTGGCGCAAGCCCTTATGAGGTCTTTCGCCAGAGCCGGATCGGTGCTAAACAGGAATGTTACATCTGTACCTATACCACCAACTTAATGCCGACGTAACAGTGAACGTACTTTGAGGCCTGCCAGGGTTTTAACGGGACGGGGGCGCTTACAGCATTAGCCTGAAAGCCATTTCAACAAAATTTCACTCTTGCTTACTCAGGTAACAGAATACTGCAGACGTCAGCCCTCATAGCTTCTGTTCAGATTCGTTTTTCCAGTATGCCATAATTAAAACCTTACTGGGCTCGGTTTTAATGGTTCAAGTATCTGATGACGTGGTCATCGTATGGAACCGGTTGTGGTTCTCAGCTTTTTTCTGCCTTCTTTAAGGGGCAAAGAGTTGCATATTTCACGGTGTGGCGGGTACTTCTGATCTCGCCATTTTCTCCTTACTGTATCCCTCGTAGCCACCATGTAGGGTGGGGAGCACTTACATGGAAGACGGCGCTTATTCGTCTTGTCGCAAAGAGTTCACAGGGGTTCCTTTGACCTTTTCAGCCACGCCCTCCTCCTCTGCCGCTCTTGGTCGGGGACTGCTTATTGGGTATTCGCAGCTAACCTACGTTTCCGCAGGCCGTTCAGCTATCCGCCACCTGTGACCCCCACTGTGGCCTGAGCTTAGCCTCACCAGCCTGTCCGGCGTAGTGCAGTGTGTGTGTGTGTGTGTGAGTGTGTGTGTGTGTGTGTGTGTGTGTGTGTGTGTGTGTTTTTTTTTTTTTTTTTTTTTTTTTTGGTTGCGCCAATGGATGTGTAATCTTCGAAAGATACTAGTAGCCCGGGCTACTAGCATGCACGATTCGTAGACCTGATTGCTCGATTCCAGGAATACGCCTACGTACTAACCCACACCCTCCACTCTTCGACCACTCTCCCCGCGGGACTGCCGTTAGGTATTACTTCGCGGGGCTGGTAAGCAATCTATGCTATATCTCCTATATTTGCTCATCTGCACGTCTTATTTTTTCTATTCTTCGCAGCTCGTTTTGCACATTTGTTATAAGTGTGCAGATCTCCAACCAATTTTCTTCTGACCGCAGCATTTGGTCTATTATTGTCTGTGGACTTCGTATGTCAGTTCTCCATCCCAGAAAGCGTATGCAGTGGAATACTGCGTGCTCTGTATCTTCTTCCTGATTGGGGCAAGTGGGACAAAAAGGTGATGTATCGTGCCCAAAACGGTGTAGGTATTTTCGATACCCACCGTGACCAGATAGAAACTGCGTAAGGTGGTAGTTACAGTTTCCGTGCCTTCGGTTTGTCCAAACGTCTATGGTTGGAATTAATTCATAGGTCCATCTGCCCTTCGTGGTGGTTTCCCACCGAGCTTGCCACCTGGTCATTGAAGCGACTCTTTCTTCTTCCTTGATCCTTTTGATGACCGTCGCCTCCTGGTTACTAGAGGTTCTCCTATTATAGACTCTGCATCTCGTCCGCAAGGATGTCGATGGGGATCATTCCTGCAATGACAAGGGCTGCTTCGTCCGAAATCGTCCGGAACCCACTGATTACCCTTAGTGCGCTAAGTCGATATATTGACGATAATTTTCGCCTTGTTTCCTTTATCGCCAGGGCATCCACCCAAACTGGGGCAGCGTATAGAAGGACAGAGCTTACTACTTTGGATACTAGGTTTCTTCTGGCATATCCGGGCCCTCCGATGTTTGGCAGTATTCCAGAAAGTGCTGCCTGAAGCTTTGACGCCTTTTTGCCCGAATAGTCGATGTGAGGCTTAAAGCTAAGTCTATTGTCGAGTATTACTCCTAAGTATTTTACAAAGTCTTTCGACCTGATAGTTTGGTTTCCTACTCTTATGTCTACGTATTCCACGTTTTTCCGGCTTGTTATTAGGACAGCCTCCGTTTTGTGGTCTGCCAATTCTAGGCCGGCGCATGTTAGCCAGTCTTTGATGAGTTTAATTGCTTCGTTTGTAGCTGACTGAATTTCGCAAATGTTCTTTGCAACCGTAACAACTGCGATGTCGTCGGCAAATCCGATTATTTTTACTCCTGGTGGCAGTGCCAATTGCAGAACCCCATCGTACATGATATTCCAGAGTAGGGGGCCCAGTACTGATCCTTGTGGAACTCCCGCGGAGACGTTATAGTACTTTTCTCCTTCTTCGGTTTCATATCTCAGCCTTCTATTGGTGAAGTAGCTGGATACAATCTTTCGTAAGTAGTATGGCGTATCCATTCTGGCTAGTGATCTTCTTATGAATGACCAGTTTGCTGAGTTAAAGGCGTTTTTGATGTCCAGCGTCACCACTGCACAATATTCCTTTGTTCCCCATCGCCATCTTTCTCCATTTATTGCTTCGGCTGCTGTGTCAACAACCGCTTTTATAGCGTCCACGGTAGAGCGCGATTTTCTGAACCCGAACTGGTGGACTGATAGTGCTCCTTTTTCCTCTGCCACAGTAAGCAATCTATCGTATATGATCCGCTCAAGTATTTTTCCCAGTGTGTCCAGTAGGCATATTGGGCGATATGATGCTGGTTCTCCAGGTGGTTTGTTTCCCTTCGGTAAGAGTACCAAATGTTGCAGCTTCCATTGTTCTGGGAAAACCCCCTCTTTCAGACACTTCTCCATTGTTGTTATAAACATGTCCGGTCTCTTTTGAACGGCGGCTTTCACTGCCATATTTGGGATCCCATCAGGTCCTGGTGCTTTGTTGGTGCCTATTTTCTTGCATGCAGTGAGAAGTTCACCTGGTGTTATTATTGGAACTGCTTCTGTGCTGGGTTCTCTGATTATATTGCACAGAGTCGATGGTCTCTGTGGGAATAAGTGCTCTACAATAGACCTTAGCATTATCGGACATGATAATTGTGGGGATCTACAGCCCTTCAGTTTTGTCATTATCATTCGGTACGCCATTCCCCAGGGGTTTATGTCCGCTTCGTCACATAAGCGCTTGAAGCATCTTGCTTTGCTTTCTTTGATCGCATTTTTTAGGTTCCTTCTTGCCAGTCGGAGTGTGTCCAGGCGTTCTTGAAAATCGCCTCTCCTTCTAGAACGCTGCACTCTGCGTCGGGCTTGTAAGCAATTTGCCCTGAGTGTTTTTATTTCTTCGCTCCACCAATAGCACGGTGTACCTCTTTTACTGGGTATTCGCCTGGGCATTGCTGCATCACATGCTGTGGTTATAGTGCGAGTGAGGTGACGCGATAGATTCTCCGCAGTTGTACTGTCAGCTAGTTCGCTGGTATTCATCATTTCATCGAACGTATCCTTGTCAAAGAGTTTATCTTTCCATTTTGGACCCGCTAGCTTAGGCCGTGGAGTGGGTTTTTTCTCTTTGATGTCAATTATTATCGCCTGATGGTCGCTTTGGGTATATTCTTCGCTGACCCGCCATTTTGTGTTGCGCATGAGGGAGTTGCTTATAAAAGTTATATCGATGATGGATCCCATTCCCGCTTTCCTGAAGGTGTTTGCTCGACCATTATTTGCAATGCTTACATCCAGGGATGCGAATGTTTCTAATAGGATACGTCCTCTAGCATTGGTGAGCCTGCTACCCCACTCTGTTGCCCAGGCATTAAAGTCTCCGCCTATTATCACCGGAGTTCTTTCATGTGCATCTACGCCTACGCTGTCTAGCATTGCCTGGAATTCAGTTATCGTCCAGCTGGGTCGCGCGTAGCAGCTGTAGAAGTTGATCCCATTTATTTTTGCGCGTACGTAGCCATCTGCCTGGTTACTGGCATCTTGAAAGGCATGTTTTCCGCATGTCCAAATTGCGGCGTGCTTTGTTTTATCGCAGATCCAGATATTGCTGTCGAGATGTTTATACGGCTCGCTGATTAAAATTATGTCAGCTCCCTCGTCTCTAGCCGTTTGTGCCAGGATGTCCTGAGCTGTCTTACAGTGATTAAGGTTAATCTGTATTATCTTCATGGTTGCTTGCTTGTAATGGCTCTCCTGAACACCGGACATTTGCTGCTACCGGCTACATGCATTGCATCTTTTGTGTTATCCGTTCTGCAAAACATGCATGAAGGCTCCTTATCACAGTCCTTTGCGATGTGACCTTCTGTTCCACACCTCCTACATAATTTAGAACGGTCTTCTTCGCTCTTACAATTTCTGGCTAGGTGACCAAACTCAAGGCATTTGAAGCACTTTCTTAATAAGGTTCGCTCGCGAATTCGACAAATAACCCAGCCGATTCTAATTTTCCTTGCTTCCAGGAGCTTGGTTGCCTTTTCCGCGGGAAGGCTTATCGTCGCGGTTTGGGTTCCACCATATGCTTTTCGCAGAGACAAAACGTCAGCTGTTGAAACACCTTCAATTCCAAGCTGGCCATTAATAGCCGCGCATATATCCTCCCTTGTGGTAACCTCATCTACGTCTTTGACTTCGACGGCAATACGTTGTGTGAGGGTCTTTACACATGCCTGCTCTCCTAGTGCTTCACTGATGACGCTCTTAAACTCAGATGTGTTACTCCCTGTATCCTTAAGTTCTAGCAGCAGTTCGCCTTTATGTGTCCTCCTGATCCTTGATACTGCTTTACCAATTCCTTCCAATTTGGGGTCAGCTTTGACATTTCGCAATATCTGCGCGTAGGAGAGTTCCCCTTTTGCCTCGATGACAATAGCGTCGGGTCTTGCTTTTTTGGTTTCGTGCCTCTTCTGGGTGATTTCCTTGGTAGCGGCGGCGTCTTTGATTTTCTTTGCGACCTCCAGGCCTATTCTTGATAGCTCACCCTCTCTTATCTTTTGTTTTTTGTTATTGAGGGCGTTGATATTTTTTTTCTTAGTTGCTGGGGTTTCAACTACTTCTAATGTCGCTGCCTCATTTACTCCGGTTTTCCCAGCCGATGGGTGTTTCTGCTTTCGCTTCGGTTCTGGGGTCTCATCGTCCGTAGTCTGCTTTCTCTTTGGGTCTAGAATTGCTTTCATCCAGGGGGAGGTTTGGGAGGAGGTGTTCTTCCTAATTACCTCCTTTGCTCTCTCGTCATGCGATTGGATTGCAGACAACTCGTAAAGAGCTCTGATGCTCTCGATGGCATCCCTCATTGGTTGGTGGATTGAACGTCTTTTCCCATCGTCTTGCATTTCAACCAGGGCTCTGATTTGTTCACCAAGCTTGTGGAAAGCAGATCTGTCGGTCGTTGGTTCGACCGTCACCTTTCGTATTGTAGGTGACTCACGTCGTATGCTCCTTTGTACTGCTACTCCCTGGCCAACTGGTGACCTCAGCACTCTTGAGCTCCGCAGGAAAAAGTTCTCCTCTTCCTCCTCTATTAATTCTCCGTTGTTTTCATTTTTTTGGTTTTTTTCATTTTTTTTAGTTATTTCGTTTGTTATGTTTTTTTCGTTTGTTGGGTTTGTGTTCATTTCGATTGGGTCCCCACTCAAAGCCGCTATCACTGTTCGAATGTGTAGTCACCCTAGGATCCCATGGTTATCTATGCAAGCAGGGAGGCCATGCGAGGGTTGGCGCAAGCCCTTATGAGGTCTTTCGCCAGAGCCGGATCGGTGCTAAACAGGAATGTTACATCTGTACCTATACCACCAACTTAATGGCGACGTAACAGTGAACGTACTTTGAGGCCTGCCAGGGTTTTAACGGGACGGGGGCGCTTACAGCATTAGCCTGAAAGCCATTTCAACAAAATTTCACTCTTGCTTACTCAGGTAACAGAATACTGCAGACGTCAGCCCTCATAGCTTCTGTTCAGATTCGTTTTTCCAGTATGCCATAATTAAAACCTTACTGGGCTCGGTTTTAATGGTTCAAGTATCTGATGACGTGGTCATCGTATGGAACCGGTTGTGGTTCTCAGCTTTTTTCTGCCTTCTTTAAGGGGCAAAGAGTTGCATATTTCACGGTGTGGCGGGTACTTCTGATCTCGCCATTTTCTCCTTACTGTATCCCTCGTAGCCACCATGTAGGGTGGGGAGCACTTACATGGAAGACGGCGTGTGTGTGTCTTTTTTTTTTTTTTTTTTTTTTTTTTTTGGTTGCGCCAATGGATGTGTAATCTTCGAAAGATACTAGTAGCCCGGGCTACTAGCATGCACGATTCGTAGACCTGATTGCTCGATTCCAGGAATACGCCTACGTACTAACCCACACCCTCCACTCTTCGACCACTCTCCCCGCGGGACTGCCGTTAGGTATTACTTCGCGGGGCTGGTAAGCAATCTATGCTATATCTCCTATATTTGCTCATCTGCACGTCTTATTTTTTCTATTCTTCGCAGCTCGTTTTGCACATTTGTTATAAGTGTGCAGATCTCCAACCAATTTTCTTCTGACCGCAGCATTTGGTCTATTATTGTCTGTGGACTTCGTATGTCAGTTCTCCATCCCAGAAAGCGTATGCAGTGGAATACTGCGTGCTCTGTATCTTCTTCCTGATTGGGGCAAGTGGGACAAAAAGGTGATGTATCGTGCCCAAAACGGTGTAGGTATTTTCGATACCCACCGTGACCAGATAGAAACTGCGTAAGGTGGTAGTTACAGTTTCCGTGCCTTCGGTTTGTCCAAACGTCTATGGTTGGAATTAATTCATAGGTCCATCTGCCCTTCGTGGTGGTTTCCCACCGAGCTTGCCACCTGGTCATTGAAGCGACTCTTTCTTCTTCCTTGATCCTTTTGATGACCGTCGCCTCCTGGTTACTAGAGGTTCTCCTATTATAGACTCTTTGCATCTCGTCCGCAAGGATGTCGATGGGGATCATTCCTGCAATGACAAGGGCTGCTTCGTCCGAAATCGTCCGGAACCCACTGATTACCCTTAGTGCGCTAAGTCGATATATTGACGATAATTTTCGCCTTGTTTCCTTTATCGCCAGGGCATCCACCCAAACTGGGGCAGCGTATAGAAGGACAGAGCTTACTACTTTGGATACTAGGTTTCTTCTGGCATATCCGGGCCCTCCGATGTTTGGCAGTATTCCAGAAAGTGCTGCCTGAAGCTTTGACGCCTTTTTGCCCGAATAGTCGATGTGAGGCTTAAAGCTAAGTCTATTGTCGAGTATTACTCCTAAGTATTTTACAAAGTCTTTCGACCTGATAGTTTGGTTTCCTACTCTTATGTCTACGTATTCCACGTTTTTCCGGCTTGTTATTAGGACAGCCTCCGTTTTGTGGTCTGCCAATTCTAGGCCGGCGCATGTTAGCCAGTCTTTGATGAGTTTAATTGCTTCGTTTGTAGCTGACTGAATGTTCTTTGCAACCGTAACAACTGCGATGTCGTCGGCAAATCCGATTATTTTTACTCCTGGTGGCAGTGCCAATTGCAGAACCCCATCGTACATGATATTCCAGAGTAGGGGGCCCAGTACTGATCCTTGTGGAACTCCCGCGGAGACGTTATAGTACTTTTCTCCTTCTTCGGTTTCATATCTCAGCCTTCTATTGGTGAAGTAGCTGGATACAATCTTTCGTAAGTAGTATGGCGTATCCATTCTGGCTAGTGATCTTCTTATGAATGACCAGTTTGCTGAGTTAAAGGCGTTTTTGATGTCCAGCGTCACCACTGCACAATATTCCTTTGTTCCCCATCGCCATCTTTCTCCATTTATTGCTTCGGCTGCTGTGTCAACAACCGCTTTTATAGCGTCCACGGTAGAGCGCGATTTTCTGAACCCGAACTGGTGGACTGATAGTGTTCCTTTTTCCTCTGCCACAGTAAGCAATCTATCGTATATGATCCGCTCAAGTATTTTTCCCAGTGTGTCCAGTAGGCATATTGGGCGATATGATGCTGGTTCTCCAGGTGGTTTGTTTCCCTTCGGTAAGTGTACCAAATGTTGCAGCTTCCATTGTTCTGGGAAAACCCCCTCTTTCAGACACTTCTCCATTGTTGTTATAAACATGTCCGGTCTCTTTTGAACGGCGGCTTTCACTGCCATATTTGGGATCCCATCAGGTCCTGGTGCTTTGTTGGTGCCTATTTTCTTGCATGCAGTGAGAAGTTCACCTGGTGTTATTATTGGAACTGCTTCTGTGCTGGGTTCTCTGATTATATTGCACAGAGTCGATGGTCTCTGTGGGAATAAGTGCTCTACAATAGACCTTAGCATTATCGGACATGATAATTGTGGGGATCTACAGCCCTTCAGTTTTGTCATTATCATTCGGTACGCCATTCCCCAGGGGTTTATGTCCGCTTCGTCACATAAGCGCTTGAAGCATCTTGCTTTGCTTTCTTTGATCGCATTTTTTAGGTTCCTTCTTGCCAGTCGGAGTGTGTCCAGGCGTTCTTGAAAATCGCCTCTCCTTCTAGAACGCTGCACTCTGCGTCGGGCTTGTAAGCAATTTGCCCTGAGTGTTTTTATTTCTTCGCTCCACCAATAGCACGGTGTACCTCTTTTACTGGGTATTCGCCTGGGCATTGCTGCATCACATGCTGTGGTTATAGTGCGAGTGAGGTGACGCGATAGATTCTCCGCAGTTGTACTGTCAGCTAGTTCGCTGGTATTCATCATTTCATCGAACGTATCCTTGTCAAAGAGTTTATCTTTCCATTTTGGACCCGCTAGCTTAGGCCGTGGAGTGGGTTTTTTCTCTTTGATGTCAATTATTATCGCCTGATGGTCGCTTTGGGTATATTCTTCGCTGACCCGCCATTTTGTGTTGCGCATGAGGGAGTTGCTTATAAAAGTTATATCGATGATGGATCCCATTCCCGCTTTCCTGAAGGTGTTTGCTCGACCATTATTTGCAATGCTTACATCCAGGGATGCGAATGTTTCTAATAGGATACGTCCTCTAGCATTGGTGAGCCTGCTACCCCACTCTGTTGCCCAGGCATTAAAGTCTCCGCCTATTATCACCGGAGTTCTTTCATGTGCATCTACGCCTACGCTGTCTAGCATTGCCTGGAATTCAGTTATCGTCCAGCTGGGTCGCGCGTAGCAGCTGTAGAAGTTGATCCCATTTATTTTTGCGCGTACGTAGCCATCTGCCTGGTTACTGGCATCTTGAAAGGCATGTTTTCCGCATGTCCAAATTGCGGCGTGCTTTGTTTTATCGCAGATCCAGATATTGCTGTCGAGATGTTTATACGGCTCGCTGATTAAAATTATGTCAGCTCCCTCGTCTCTAGCCGTTTGTGCCAGGATGTCCTGAGCTGTCTTACAGTGATTAAGGTTAATCTGTATTATCTTCATGGTTGCTTGCTTGTAATGGCTCTCCTGAACACCGGACATTTGCTGCTACCGGCTACATGCATTGCATCTTTTGTGTTATCCGTTCTGCAAAACATGCATGAAGGCTCCTTATCACAGTCCTTTGCGATGTGACCTTCTGTTCCACACCTCCTACATAATTTAGAACGGTCTTCTTCGCTCTTACAATTTCTGGCTAGGTGACCAAACTCAAGGCATTTGAAGCACTTTCTTAATAAGGTTCGCTCGCGAATTCGACAAATAACCCAGCCGATTCTAATTTTCCTTGCTTCCAGGAGCTTGGTTGCCTTTTCCGCGGGAAGGCTTATCGTCGCGGTTTGGGTTCCACCATATGCTTTTCGCAGAGACAAAACGTCAGCTGTTGAAACACCTTCAATTCCAAGCTGGCCATTAATAGCCGCGCATATATCCTCCCTTGTGGTAACCTCATCTACGTCTTTGACTTCGACGGCAATACGTTGTGTGAGGGTCTTTACACATGCCTGCTCTCCTAGTGCTTCACTGATGACGCTCTTAAACTCAGATGTGTTACTCCCTGTATCCTTGAGTTCTAGCAGCAGTTCGCCTTTATGTGTCCTCCTGATCCTTGATACTGCTTTACCAATTCCTTCCAATTTGGGGTCAGCTTTGACATTTCGCAATATCTGCGCGTAGGAGAGTTCCCCTTTTGCCTCGATGACAATAGCGTCGGGTCTTGCTTTTTTGGTTTCGTGCCTCTTCTGGGTGATTTCCTTGGTAGCGGCGGCGTCTTTGATTTTCTTTGCGACCTCCAGGCCTATTCTTGATAGCTCACCCTCTCTTATCTTTTGTTTTTTGTTATTGAGGGCGTTGATATTTTTTTCCTTAGTTGCTGGGGTTTCAACTACTTCTAATGTCGCTGCCTCATTTACTCCGGTTTTCCCAGCCGATGGGTGTTTCTGCTTTCGCTTCGGTTCTGGGGTCTCATCGTCCGTAGTCTGCTTTCTCTTTGGGTCTAGAATTGCTTTCATCCAGGGGGAGGTTTGGGAGGAGGTGTTCTTCCTAATTACCTCCTTTGCTCTCTCGTCATGCGATTGGATTGCAGACAACTCGTAAAGAGCTCTGATGCTCTTGATGGCATCCCTCATTGGTTGGTGGATTGAACGTCTTTTCCCATCGTCTTGCATTTCAACCAGGGCTCTGATTTGTTCACCAAGCTTGTGGAAAGCAGATCTGTCGGTCGTTGGTTCGACCGTCACCTTTCGTATTGTAGGTGACTCACGTCGTATGCTCCTTTGTACTGCTACTCCCTGGCCAACTGGTGACCTCAGCACTCTTGAGCTCCGCAGGAAAAAGTTCTCCTCTTCCTCCTCTATTAATTCTCCGTTGTTTTCATTTTTTTGGTTTTTTTCATTTTTTTTAGTTATTTCGTTTGTTATGTTTTTTTCGTGTGTGTTTTTTTTTTTTTTTTTTTTTTTTTTTTTTGGTTGCGCCAATGGATGTGTAATCTTCGAAAGATACTAGTAGCCCGGGCTACTAGCATGCACGATTCGTGGACCTGATTGCTCGATTCCAGGAATACGCCTACGTACTAACCCACACCCTCCACTCTTCGACCACTCTCCCCGCGGGACTGCCGTTAGGTATTACTTCGCGGGGCTGGTAAGCAATCTATGCTATATCTCCTATATTTGCTCATCTGCACGTCTTATTTTTTCTATTCTTCGCAGCTCGTTTTGCACATTTGTTATAAGTGTGCAGATCTCCAACCAATTTTCTTCTGACCGCAGCATTTGGTCTATTATTGTCTGTGGACTTCGTATGTCAGTTCTCCATCCCAGAAAGCGTATGCAGTGGAATACTGCGTGCTCTGTATCTTCTTCCTGATTGGGGCAAGTGGGACAAAAAGGTGATGTATCGTGCCCAAAACGGTGTAGGTATTTTCGATACCCACCGTGACCAGATAGAAACTGCGTAAGGTGGTAGTTACAGTTTCCGTGCCTTCGGTTTGTCCAAACGTCTATGGTTGGAATTAATTCATAGGTCCATCTGCCCTTCGTGGTGGTTTCCCACCGAGCTTGCCACCTGGTCATTGAAGCGACTCTTTCTTCTTCCTTGATCCTTTTGATGACCGTCGCCTCCTGGTTACTAGAGGTTCTCCTATTATAGACTCTTTGCATCTCGTCCGCAAGGATGTCGATGGGGATCATTCCTGCAATGACAAGGGCTGCTTCGTCCGAAATCGTCCGGAACCCACTGATTACCCTTAGTGCGCTAAGTCGATATATTGACGATAATTTTCGCCTTGTTTCCTTTATCGCCAGGGCATCCACCCAAACTGGGGCAGCGTATAGAAGGACAGAGCTTACTACTTTGGATACTAGGTTTCTTCTGGCATATCCGGGCCCTCCGATGTTTGGCAGTATTCCAGAAAGTGCTGCCTGAAGCTTTGACGCCTTTTTGCCCGAATAGTCGATGTGAGGCTTAAAGCTAAGTCTATTGTCGAGTATTACTCCTAAGTATTTTACAAAGTCTTTCGACCTGATAGTTTGGTTTCCTACTCTTATGTCTACGTATTCCACGTTTTTCCGGCTTGTTATTAGGACAGCCTCCGTTTTGTGGTCTGCCAATTCTAGGCCGGCGCATGTTAGCCAGTCTTTGATGAGTTTAATTGCTTCGTTTGTAGCTGACTGAATTTCGCAAATGTTCTTTGCAACCGTAACAACTGCGATGTCGTCGGCAAATCCGATTATTTTTACTCCTGGTGGCAGTGCCAATTGCAGAACCCCATCGTACATGATATTCCAGAGTAGGGGGCCCAGTACTGATCCTTGTGGAACTCCCGCGGAGACGTTATAGTACTTTTCTCCTTCTTCGGTTTCATATCTCAGCCTTCTATTGGTGAAGTAGCTGGATACAATCTTTCGTAAGTAGTATGGCGTATCCATTCTGGCTAGTGATCTTCTTATGAATGACCAGTTTGCTGAGTTAAAGGCGTTTTTGATGTCCAGCGTCACCACTGCACAATATTCCTTTGTTCCCCATCGCCATCTTTCTCCATTTATTGCTTCGGCTGCTGTGTCAACAACCGCTTTTATAGCGTCCACGGTGGAGCGCGATTTTCTGAACCCGAACTGGTGGACTGATAGTGCTCCTTTTTCCTCTGCCACAGTAAGCAATCTATCGTATATGATCCGCTCAAGTATTTTTCCCAGTGTGTCCAGTAGGCATATTGGGCGATATGATGCTGGTTCTCCAGGTGGTTTGTTTCCCTTCGGTAAGAGTACCAAATGTTGCAGCTTCCATTGTTCTGGGAAAACCCCCTCTTTCAGACACTTCTCCATTGTTGTTATAAACATGTCCGGTCTCTTTTGAACGGCGGCTTTCACTGCCATATTTGGGATCCCATCAGGTCCTGGTGCTTTGTTGGTGCCTATTTTCTTGCATGCAGTGAGAAGTTCACCTGGTGTTATTATTGGAACTGCTTCTGTGCTGGGTTCTCTGATTATATTGCACAGAGTCGATGGTCTCTGTGGGAATAAGTGCTCTACAATAGACCTTAGCATTATCGGACATGATAATTGTGGGGATCTACAGCCCTTCAGTTTTGTCATTATCATTCGGTACGCCATTCCCCAGGGGTTTATGTCCGCTTCGTCACATAAGCGCTTGAAGCATCTTGCTTTGCTTTCTTTGATCGCATTTTTTAGGTTCCTTCTTGCCAGTCGGAGTGTGTCCAGGCGTTCTTGAAAATCGCCTCTCCTTCTAGAACGCTGCACTCTGCGTCGGGCTTGTAAGCAATTTGCCCTGAGTGTTTTTATTTCTTCGCTCCACCAATAGCACGGTGTACCTCTTTTACTGGGTATTCGCCTGGGCATTGCTGCATCACATGCTGTGGTTATAGTGCGAGTGAGGTGACGCGATAGATTCTCCGCAGTTGTACTGTCAGCTAGTTCGCTGGTATTCATCATTTCATCGAACGTATCCTTGTCAAAGAGTTTATCTTTCCATTTTGGACCCGCTAGCTTAGGCCGTGGAGTGGGTTTTTTCTCTTTGATGTCAATTATTATCGCCTGATGGTCGCTTTGGGTATATTCTTCGCTGACCCGCCATTTTGTGTTGCGCATGAGGGAGTTGCTTATAAAAGTTATATCGATGATGGATCCCATTCCCGCTTTCCTGAAGGTGTTTGCTCGACCATTATTTGCAATGCTTACATCCAGGGATGCGAATGTTTCTAATAGGATACGTCCTCTAGCATTGGTGAGCCTGCTACCCCACTCTGTTGCCCAGGCATTTTTCGTGTGTGTGTGTGTGTTTTTTTTTTTTTTTTTTTTTTTTTTTTTTTTTGGTTGCGCCAATGGATGTGTAATCTTCGAAAGATACTAGTAGCCCGGGCTACTAGCATGCACGATTCGTAGACCTGATTGCTCGATTCCAGGAATACGCCTACGTACTAACCCACACCCTCCACTCTTCGACCACTCTCCCCGCGGGACTGCCGTTAGGTATTACTTCGCGGGGCTGGTAAGCAATCTATGCTATATCTCCTATATTTGCTCATCTGCACGTCTTATTTTTTCTATTCTTCGCAGCTCGTTTTGCACATTTGCTATAAGTGTGCAGATCTCCAACCAATTTTCTTCTGACCGCAGCATTTGGTCTATTATTGTCTGTGGACTTCGTATGTCAGTTCTCCATCCCAGAAAGCGTATGCAGTGGAATACTGCGTGCTCTGTATCTTCTTCCTGATTGGGGCAAGTGGGACAAAAAGGTGATGTATCGTGCCCAAAACGGTGTAGGTATTTTCGATACCCACCGTGACCAGATAGAAACTGCGTAAGGTGGTAGTTACAGTTTCCGTGCCTTCGGTTTGTCCAAACGTCTATGGTTGGAATTAATTCATAGGTCCATCTGCCCTTCGTGGTGGTTTCCCACCGAGCTTGCCACCTGGTCATTGAAGCGACTCTTTCTTCTTCCTTGATCCTTTTGATGACCGTCGCCTCCTGGTTACTAGAGGTTCTCCTATTATAGACTCTTTGCATCTCGTCCGCAAGGATGTCGATGGGGATCATTCCTGCAATGACAAGGGCTGCTTCGTCCGAAATCGTCCGGAACCCACTGATTACCCTTAGTGCGCTAAGTCGATATATTGACGATAATTTTCGCCTTGTTTCCTTTATCGCCAGGGCATCCACCCAAACTGGGGCAGCGTATAGAAGGACAGAGCTTACTACTTTGGATACTAGGTTTCTTCTGGCATATCCGGGCCCTCCGATGTTTGGCAGTATTCCAGAAAGTGCTGCCTGAAGCTTTGACGCCTTTTTGCCCGAATAGTCGATGTGAGGCTTAAAGCTAAGTCTATTGTCGAGTATTACTCCTAAGTATTTTACAAAGTCTTTCGACCTGATAGTTTGGTTTCCTACTCTTATGTCTACGTATTCCACGTTTTTCCGGCTTGTTATTAGGACAGCCTCCGTTTTGTGGTCTGCCAATTCTAGGCCGGCGCATGTTAGCCAGTCTTTGATGAGTTTAATTGCTTCGTTTGTAGCTGACTGAATTTCGCAAATGTTCTTTGCAACCGTAACAACTGCGATGTCGTCGGCAAATCCGATTATTTTTACTCCTGGTGGCAGTGCCAATTGCAGAACCCCATCGTACATGATATTCCAGAGTAGGGGGCCCAGTACTGATCCTTGTGGAACTCCCGCGGAGACGTTATAGTACTTTTCTCCTTCTTCGGTTTCATATCTCAGCCTTCTATTGGTGAAGTAGCTGGATACAATCTTTCGTAAGTAGTATGGCGTATCCATTCTGGCTAGTGATCTTCTTATGAATGACCAGTTTGCTGAGTTAAAGGCGTTTTTGATGTCCAGCGTCACCACTGCACAATATTCCTTTGTTCCCCATCGCCATCTTTCTCCATTTATTGCTTCGGCTGCTGTGTCAACAACCGCTTTTATAGCGTCCACGGTAGAGCGCGATTTTCTGAACCCGAACTGGTGGACTGATAGTGCTCCTTTTTCCTCTGCCACAGTAAGCAATCTATCGTATATGATCCGCTCAAGTATTTTTCCCAGTGTGTCCAGTAGGCATATTGGGCGATATGATGCTGGTTCTCCAGGTGGTTTGTTTCCCTTCGGTAAGAGTACCAAATGTTGCAGCTTCCATTGTTCTGGGAAAACCCCCTCTTTCAGACACTTCTCCATTGTTGTTATAAACATGTCCGGTCTCTTTTGAACGGCGGCTTTCACTGCCATATTTGGGATCCCATCAGGTCCTGGTGCTTTGTTGGTGCCTATTTTCTTGCATGCAGTGAGAAGTTCACCTGGTGTTATTATTGGAACTGCTTCTGTGCTGGGTTCTCTGATTATATTGCACAGAGTCGATGGTCTCTGTGGGAATAAGTGCTCTACAATAGACCTTAGCATTATCGGACATGATAATTGTGGGGATCTACAGCCCTTCAGTTTTGTCATTATCATTCGGTACGCCATTCCCCAGGGGTTTATGTCCGCTTCGTCACATAAGCGCTTGAAGCATCTTGCTTTGCTTTCTTTGATCGCATTTTTTAGGTTCCTTCTTGCCAGTCGGAGTGTGTCCAGGCGTTCTTGAAAATCGCCTCTCCTTCTAGAACGCTGCACTCTGCGTCGGGCTTGTAAGCAATTTGCCCTGAGTGTTTTTATTGCTTCGCTCCACCAATAGCACGGTGTACCTCTTTTACTGGGTATTCGCCTGGGCATTGCTGCATCACATGCTGTGGTTATAGTGCGAGTGAGGTGACGCGATAGATTCTCCGCAGTTGTACTGTCAGCTAGTTCGCTGGTATTCATCATTTCATCGAACGTATCCTTGTCAAAGAGTTTATCTTTCCATTTTGGACCCGCTAGCTTAGGCCGTGGAGTGGGTTTTTTCTCTTTGATGTCAATTATTATCGCCTGATGGTCGCTTTGGGTATATTCTTCGCTGACCCGCCATTTTGTGTTGCGCATGAGGGAGTTGCTTATAAAAGTTATATCGATGATGGATCCCATTCCCGCTTTCCTGAAGGTGTTTGCTCGACCATTATTTGCAATGCTTACATCCAGGGATGCGAATGTTTCTAATAGGATACGTCCTCTAGCATTGGTGAGCCTGCTACCCCACTCTGTTGCCCAGGCATTAAAGTCTCCGCCTATTATCACCGGAGTTCTTTCATGTGCATCTACGCCTACGCTGTCTAGCATTGCCTGGAATTCAGTTATCGTCCAGCTGGGTCGCGCGTAGCAGCTGTAGAAGTTGATCCCATTTATTTTTGCGCGTACGTAGCCATCTGCCTGGTTACTGGCATCTTGAAAGGCATGTTTTCCGCATGTCCAAATTGCGGCGTGCTTTGTTTTATCGCAGATCCAGATATTGCTGTCGAGATGTTTATACGGCTCGCTGATTAAAATTATGTCAGCTCCCTCGTCTCTAGCCGTTTGTGCCAGGATGTCCTGAGCTGTCTTACAGTGATTAAGGTTAATCTGTATTATCTTCATGGTTGCTTGCTTGTAATGGCTCTCCTGAACACCGGACATTTGCTGCTACCGGCTACATGCATTGCATCTTTTGTGTTATCCGTTCTGCAAAACATGCATGAAGGCTCCTTATCACAGTCCTTTGCGATGTGACCTTCTGTTCCACACCTCCTACATAATTTAGAACGGTCTTCTTCGCTCTTACAATTTCTGGCTAGGTGACCAAACTCAAGGCATTTGAAGCACTTTCTTAATAAGGTTCGCTCGCGAATTCGACAAATAACCCAGCCGATTCTAATTTTCCTTGCTTCCAGGAGCTTGGTTGCCTTTTCCGCGGGAAGGCTTATCGTCGCGGTTTGGGTTCCACCATATGCTTTTCGCAGAGACAAAACGTCAGCTGTTGAAACACCTTCAATTCCAAGCTGGCCATTAATAGCCGCGCATATATCCTCCCTTGTGGTAACCTCATCTACGTCTTTGACTTCGACGGCAATACGTTGTGTGAGGGTCTTTACACATGCCTGCTCTCCTAGTGCTTCACTGATGACGCTCTTAAACTCAGATGTGTTACTCCCTGTATCCTTGAGTTCTAGCAGCAGTTCGCCTTTATGTGTCCTCCTGATCCTTGATACTGCTTTACCAATTCCTTCCAATTTGGGGTCAGCTTTGACATTTCGCAATATCTGCGCGTAGGAGAGTTCCCCTTTTGCCTCGATGACAATAGCGTCGGGTCTTGCTTTTTTGGTTTCGTGCCTCTTCTGGGTGATTTCCTTGGTAGCGGCGGCGTCTTTGATTTTCTTTGCGACCTCCAGGCCTATTCTTGATAGCTCACCCTCTCTTATCTTTTGTTTTTTGTTATTGAGGGCGTTGATATTTTTTTCCTTAGTTGCTGGGGTTTCAACTACTTCTAATGTCGCTGCCTCATTTACTCCGGTTTTCCCAGCCGATGGGTGTTTCTGCTTTCGCTTCGGTTCTGGGGTCTCATCGTCCGTAGTCTGCTTTCTCTTTGGGTCTAGAATTGCTTTCATCCAGGGGGAGGTTTGGGAGGAGGTGTTCTTCCTAATTACCTCCTTTGCTCTCTCGTCATGCGATTGGATTGCAGACAACTCGTAAAGAGCTCTGATGCTCTCGATGTGTGTGTGTGTGTGTGTGTGTGTGTGTGTGTGTGTGTGTGTGTGTGTGTGTGACGCCGTGGGTGTGTCAACTGGGTGTGATTGCGTTGCAATTAGAGACATTGGCGTTAATGAGTGTGCGGCTTCATCAGAAAGGCTGTTTGTATGTAGGATTGTTGAGTGTGATAATTGAGTGGACTGTATATGAACTTCATGGGTTTAGTAGGTTAATGGTAGATTGCATGTGATTTGAAGACGTAATCTTTACACAAAATTGGGTTTCTATTGTGTTTGTTTATTGACAGGTAGTGGACATAGCTTGGTTATAGGCCGACGAAACTCTCCATGTTGGGTTTTGATCTGAACGACCCTTGTTATTCCGTCAGAACCGGGATACGTTTTTAAGACTCGACCTAGACTCCATTTTGCCGGCGGCAGTCGCTCGTCCTTTAATAAAACTAAGTCCCCAATTGTAATTTGGTGTTGCTTCTTCAACCATTTCGGACGTTGTTGCAGCCGCGTGAGGTACTCTTGTTGCCAATGTTTCCAGAAAGTCTACATACGAGCTTGAACAGACTTCCAGCGGTCATGTAAGGGTATCTGTCCTAGAAGGTGGTTCGGTTCAGGCACTGTTAACACTTCTTGGCCAAGCAGGAAGTGCGCTGGATTAATGCAGCGAAATCGTCTGGGTCTTCTGAAAGCGGACAAAGAGGCCTGGAATTAAGACACGCTTCGATCTGGGCTAGCAGTGTGGCGAGCTCTTTATAGGTGAGTGCTCCGTTTCCGACAACTCTCTTTAAATGACCCTTCACGCTTTTGACGCCTGCCTCCCATAGCCCCCCGAAATGAGGTGAAGATGGTGGTATAAAATGCCACTGCGTTTCATGAGCTACTACCGATTCCGCTACATTCTTCCAATCAAGCTTGGCTTGTTTCATCAGGCGATGAAGTTCCGCATCGGCTCCGACAAAATTTGTGCCGCAATCGCTGTACATTTGGCGGCAGATTCCTCGCCGTGCAACAAATCTGCGAAATGTTGCCAAAAAGGCTTGAGTTGTGAGGTCGGTTACAGCCTCTAAATGCACCGCCTTTGTTGCTAAGCAAATAAAAACCGCCAGATATCCTTTAAGACGCTTCGCACCTCGCCTTTTCCATGACTGGATTTCGATGGGTCCCGCGTAGTCTACACCTGTGTGCGTGAATGGCTTCGAAATTCTAACTCTGGGGGTTGGTAGGTCACCCATTAATTGGTGAAGCGGTTTGCTGCGATATCTGTGGCAGATTGTACATGCATGCACTTCCTTTTTTACGGCTCTTTTGAGACTAAAAATCCAATACTTACTTCTTAAATAAGCCATCATTAATTGGATTCCGCCGTGAAGTGTTGCGATATGAGCCTCGTGGATAAGCAATCTCGTAAAGTGATGAGCCGGTTCTAGAATAATTGGATGCTGTTGATTGAAGTTCAGGTCAGCATTTCTTAACCTTCCCCCGACCCTAAGTACCCCCTCACTATCCAACCAAGGATTTAATGTCTTAAGGCCTCGGGTCTTGTTGATTCCCTGCGGAAACATTTCACGTTGGGCACGTTGAGCGAGGAACCTCTTCGCTGTGTCCAGTTCAGTAGGGTCCAAGGTACCGAAAGTCCGTTTAGTCTCCGTCTTTCGGAGATTGTTAGCGAACCGAATGCAATACGCAGTTATTCTGATCATTCGTTTGAGACTGGATGAACCTTGAATGAGTTGGCTAAAGCGGTCTTCGGATATGGTTGTGTGGTGAACCTTGACTGTTTTCTTCCCTTCGTCAGTTTTTAGTTCCGTTGGCTGATCCGGCAGTTCGAAATCCCAGGATGTAGTCAAAAATTCTGGCCCGTTCCACCATAGTGTCGACTCAACTAAACTTGATGTAAGCATGCCCCGAGAGACCAAATCAGCAGGGTTTTGTTTAGTAGGAACATGGTTCCACATGTGGACATCCGTCAACCGGTGGATTTCTCCGACTCTGTTCCGCACAACGGTTTCCCACTTGGAAGGATATGCTCGAATCCAGCACAAGGTAATTGTGGAATCTGTCCAAGCGTAGGTGGGAATGCCCTTCCACTCGAGAGTCAGTTTAATATGATGGATAAGCCTTGCGAGTATAACGGCTCCGCATAGTTCGAGACGTGGAAGAGTGATTGGATTTATTGGTGCGACCTTAGATTTTGACATAAGAAGATGCATGCAGACTCCCCCGTCATCATCATCACATCTCAGGTACACTGCTGCTCCGTATGCTCTTTCCGATGCATCGCAGAAACCATGCAACTCAATCCGTGTTGACTTACCAACTGTTCGTACCCATCGTGGCAATTGAATCTTGTTGATAGCTTGAAGATCGTTATGAAAAATATTCCAGTCTTGCAATATCTCAACGTCGACTGGATCATTCCACGATTGTTTGCGTATCCATAGCTGCTGCATCATGAGTTTCGCCTTAATGATACATGGCGCGATCCAGCCCATAGGATCAAACAAACGCGCAATGGTTGACAAAATAGATCGCTTTGTCGGCTGTTCATTTTTAGTATGTAAATACTGGAAAGCGAATTTGTCTACGAGAGGAAGCCACTGAATGCCCAACGTCTTCACACGGCCCTCACCGTCTGTGGGCATCATGAACGAAGTTTCACGTTCATGTGTGGGGACATGTTCAAGGAGTTCTTCAAAGTTGGACATCCACTTCCGTAGATTGAAGCCGTCTGCTGCAAGGGTTGCCTTAACGTCTCTTATTTTTGCCTTTGCCTCCGTCATGGTGTCTGCTCCGGAAATGAGTTCATCAACGTACATCTCCTCGATAATCATTTGCGCTGCTCGTGGGTGCTGATGACAGGACTCATATGCTATCTGCTTAAACGTTCGTATGGCCAAATATGGAGCCGATGCCGTTCCAAATGTGACGGTCCGAAGGCGATAAGCTTTAAGCACATCTCTTGGGTCTTTGCGCCACAGTATCAGCTGATAGTACGAATCGCTATCGTTGACCCAAATTTGACGGTACATCTTCTCGACGTCGGCCGTAAATGTAAAGCGGTAAAGTCTCCAGCGTAGGATAATGTTGATCATATTTTGCTGTAGGATATGCCATTGGATGTTTTGAATGAAGCATCAAAAACCACCCGTAGCTTCGTTGTGGAGCTAGCCTCCTTGAAGACTGCATGATGGGGTAGGAAATTATGCATAGAGTCCTGTATGGAATCTTCTTCTACTTCAGTCATATGGCCGAGATTGGCATACTCTTCCAAACATTCGGTGTATTGCTTCTGCAAATGGGGGTTTGCGACCAGACGTTTCTCCAAGCTCTTGAAGCGGCTCAAAGCTCCTTCACGTGACCGACCTAGGATTGGGCGTGTGGCTCCTTTAAAGCGAAGCGCTACTTGGTATCTCCCATCACCTACTCGATGTACATTTTTCACAAAATGTTCTTCGCAATCTTCATTTTCGCATGATTTCTGCCTTTCGAAAGGAGCTTCTTCTAACTCCCAAAATTTGCGAAGATAATTGTCGACGTTTGTTGTTTGCAGCAACGATAGAATGGGTTGAGATTGCGTTGGAGCTTTACCGAACAGAATCCAGCCAAATTCGGTTTTCTGCATGACTGGCATATTGTCCGTTTTCGGTTTGATGAGCTCCGGCAGTAAAATCTGAGCAAGGACATCGCTTCCTAATAGTAAATCTATATTTGCTGGCTTATGGAATAATGGATCAGCTAACAAATAATTGTCTATTTGTCCCCAATGTGATATTGGGAGGGCGTGGGCCGGTAGATGCCCAGATAGCGACTTGAATACGAAATCCTGAGTAGCTAGTTCGAAAGATGAATAACGCGAGGCAAGCGTTACATCGACGACTCTCTGACAAGTGCCGCTACTGACCAAACCCAGCCCAGCCACTTCCAGGTGAGTCGACCTAGACTTTAATTGTAATAATTGAACAGCTGACTCTGTTATAAATGTAGCTTCAGAGCCGGAATCAAGTAATGCTCTAAACGACAACATTTGCCCCGAAGAGGCCCTGACCTTCACGAGAGCAGTTGCCAATAACACCTGCGTTAGCGTATTTGACCTTGTATGAAAGGTATTAAGGTCGGAACTAGTGGAAGGCTCGGGGGAAGGTTTTTCTTCAATGCGTGGTTGGAAGCTGCGAGAATTTGGGTTCATGGTGGAGGTAGAACTATTTTCTGGTTGAGATCGATTAGCCTTGGGAGTCGTCTGTCGGATAGGTGTTTCAACTGGTGTAGCATGCAGTAACGAATGGTGTGGCTGTTGACAGTGGTAGCATCTAGAACTGCTTGAACATTGATCCGACTTGTGGCTATAAGCCAGACAGTTGCTGCATATACCAAACTTACCCACATTCTGGCGTCGGTCGGCTATGCCCATCCTCAGGAAGCGTCCGCATTTCCGAAGTGGGTGTTGACCTTTATTGCATATCTTGCAGGCGAACTTCGTTGTTTGTGTCGTTGTCGTATGAAAGCTTCTTGATGGTGTTTGTCGATGTACTTCAGCTGGACCACGAAGTTGCTGCTGATTCACTGCTTCCAATGTGCGAAACCTTGTTTCGAGAAACTGACTGAAATCAGCAAACGTTGGCAGCTCCTTTGGTTTATTCTTAGCTCTCAAACGTTCTTCCCATAGATGTTGAGTCTTAATGGGCAGTTTTTGTACTAATAAAAAGACCACAAGTACATCCCAATGTTCTACCGGCACCGAAAGATTTTTGAGGCTGTGTATAACCTCTGTTGAAGTGTCAAGCAGCTGTTTCACGGCATCCGATTTTTCTTGCGAAATCGATGGCTGGTTAAACAAAATTTTTAATTGGGTATTTACTAAAAACCTGGCATGATCGTAGCGATCCTTTAATATTGACCACGCCTTTGCGTAGTTGCCGATGTCAATGCTAAGGTGGGCTAATAACCTTTGTACCTCCCCTATTACACTCGATTTCAAGTAGTGTAGCTTTTCTATCTCAGAAAGTGAACTATTTTTGTGAATGAGCGAGAAAAACAGATCGTGGAATGGCCTCCACTCCTCATAGGTGCCCGAGAATACTGGCAAATTAATTTTTGGCAATTTAATATCCACCCTACCTTTAATATCCGTCCTACCAAAAGACCTACCAGGCGAGTCTTCGTTAACCTTTCCTTGTTCCTTCTTTTCACCCGCCGGCAACGCCTTTATCGCATCAAGCAACTCGCTTTGATAAAATAAAAATTCTTCGCAAATTTTTTCATACGTAGCTTCTACTTCCTTGTACGCCTTTTCATCATCCTCGTCGATAGTTTCTAGTAACGATATATGCGCTGATTTTGCCGACGACATAGTATCTTCCAACAACGCTAAGCGACCCTCAAGATAATTTTCTGTGCGGCGAGAAGCACCAGCCTTAGAGAAATTCATCCTGTCTTTGCCCAGTTGCGTCAATAATCTTTTTAATAATTTTTCCATTGCACGAGATGTGTATATATATATATATGTTTATTATAATTAAATTATGCACATTCTATATAGCTATAGAAAGGGTAAGTAAAAATGTACTTACTTGATGAAAATATATTCCTCGTGGAGTCTTCTGGATTTTCTTCTATTGGTTCTAATTACAAATTGTTGTAGGTATCAAATTCTCGGATTGCTGAATTGATGGGTTTTTTTTTTTTATATTCCCTCGTTGCACACAACACACACTCTATGTACTACACTCAGAAAAGAGTATTTTTTCCAAAAAAATTAAAATGAGAAAAAAAAAAGTTCTTCTTGGCGTCGAAGGACCAAAATGTTCGGCAATGAACGTTTTGTTTAAATTAGGTTTAATCCCAAAAAAAATGACTCAAATTGAAAATGTCAAACAACGGCGAAATAAAAAAAATCTGTTTCCAAAACGTTATAGAAATGTGGACTGATTGTATTTCAAGGGCAAAATTACTTTATATAAAGAAAGAAAAGAATTGACAGTACGATGTACATAACATATATCGGTTCGCAAAAAAAAACGAACCGATTCACCAATTTCTCTTTTTGGGACACCTTGGTGTTGCCATCTTGTTGAATCGTCAACAATAGTATTGTTTCTTAAGTCTATTATTATGAATTTCCTTAACTTCATTTCCTATTTTAATTTTTGAATTTACACCGTTTACTCCTATGACCTCGTAAGGTCCCTTATATGGTGGGTCTAACTTCTTTTTGTTTCCTACTTTTAACCAAACCAGATCACCTATTTTTATATTTAATGGGTTTGTGTTTTTATCTACTACTTGTTTTCTATTATTCTTTGCTATGTCTAAAAGTGTCCTAGCTGTCTTGTGTGCTTGTTCTAAACGATATCTTAGCTCTTTACTGTAATCTTCAATGTTGTACAGTGGGGTTATGTTATTATTTTCAATTTCATTTGGCAATGTTGCAAGTCGTCCGAAAACTAATTCGTATGGTGATAGGTTTGTGTCTGTATGTGGTGTTGTGTTGTAGCAAAAAGTGAAATAAGGTATACATTCGTCCCAGTTTTGATCTTTTGTGAATGACAATAAATATTCGTTCAAAACTCTATGGTTACGTTCTATAGATCCCAGAGTTTCATGATGATAAGGTGTTGAAGTTACATGTGTTATATTGAAGTATGCACAGATGTTCCGTATAACCTCATTTACGAATTCTGTACCCATATCCGTTTTTAGTTTTTTGAATGTGCCAAATTTTAAAATGAATTTTTCTACTAGTGCTCTTGCTATTGTTTTTGCTTCTTTGTTAATAATCGGTATTGCTTCCACATATTTGGTTAAGTCACATTGTAGGGTAAGTATGTAACGAAACTCTTTAGATGGTGGTAGGGGTCCTACTGTATCTACACTGATTGTTTCAAAACTCTTAGTCGGTGTTTCTGTTTTTACAAGTTTTTCTTTTGTATGTCTATGTTGTTTGTTTTGTGCGCATAATTTACATTTGTTAACGTATTCTTTGATCATTTTGTTCATACTCTTCCAATTATATCTTTGTTTTATTTTATTTATCGTCCTCTTGACACCTGAGTGTCCTCCGGAGTGAGGCGAATTGTGAAATTCTTCTATTATACTCAGTTTTGTGACGTCGTCATTTATTTTTATTGGTGCATCATATATTAATATCTCTAGATTCGTTTGCCTATTTTTCACTAACTTTTGTTGCAACTTATTATATAATTTCTTAAATTGATCTACCGTTATTGTTTTAAAAACATCATCATCTTTTGCTATAGCTAATTTATTAACATTTATTTTCAACATTTCGAATATCAGCTTCTCAAGCATGAAATCTAGATTTACACGTAGATTATCGCTGAATTCTACTATAATTTCTTTCTTGTAGATCTTTATTATTGGCAAACAATTTTTTCTTTCGTACGTACACCTATTCATAAGCACCTGATTATTATTAGTTTTCGCGAATTTAAATGTCAACCTTCTTATATTCATTGTTTCAGATATCGAAGTACATTCCCGGATGTAAGGTTGATCAGTCCCTTGATCGGGGTCCGTGATCTTCTTTCTATCTTTGTTTTCGTTTTTCAATTTGTTGGTCATTTGTCTTGTCAGTACTTTAACCTCAACAGTCGGTATCATCGATTTCAACATTTCACTATCCAGTTTGATTCTCGAAAGTGCGTCTGCGTTAGTGTTTATCGAGCCTTGTTTGTACCTTATTTCAAAGTCGTATTCTGATAGGTCTAACCTTATTCTTGTTAGTTTTGATGTTGGGTTTTTGTGCGTGAATAAGCTTACTAATGGCCGGTGGTCTGTAACCACTATGAACTTTCTACCGTAGAGGTATGGTCTAAAGAAGTTTATTGCCCAATGTATGCTTAATAATTCCTTCTCGATAATGGGCTTATTTAGTTCATGCTTATTTAGTGTTCTACTTGCATATGATATTGGCAGGTCATTCCCTATAGTGCCTTGAGATAGTACTGCTCCTAGCGCAAAATTTGAGGCGTCTGTGGTCACGATGAATGGTTGTTCAAAATTAGGGTACTGCAGGACTGGTGGGCTTATTAATTTACTTTTTAGCGTTTTAAACGCTTCTTGACATTCTTCTGACCATTTGAAAGCGATGTTTTTCTTAGAGAGTTGGTTGAGGGGTTTAGCTATGGCTGCGAAGTTTTCTATGAACCGTCTGAAGTAGTTACAGAATGCTACAAAACGCTTGGTTTCTTCCGCATTTTGTGGTGTTGGGTAGTTTCTTATGGAGTCATACTTCTTTGGGTCAGTTTTTATTCCTTCACTTGTTATGAGATGTCCTAGGTATGTTACTTGTGTTTGAAGGAAGTTACACTTAAGTGGGTTCAGTTTAAGGTTATATTTTCTAAGTCTTTCAAATGTTTTTCTAAGACTTACATTATGATGCTTCAAAGAGCATCCAAATATAATGACATCATCCACATAGAGAAATGCTTCTGAATCTAGTCCAGCTAGTGCTACTGACATCATTCTTTGGAAACTGCTAGTGGATATTTTCAGTCCGAAAGGTAGTCTTTTAAATTGATAGTGTCCCTTGTTTGTCGAAAAGGCTGTCAGTGGTCTAGCGTTTTTACATAACTCTATCTGGTGAAATGAACTTGTCAGGTCTAGAGTCGAAAAATATTTCGCTCTTCCTAAGTTGTCTAGAATGTCGTCAAGCCTTGTCAGGGGGTATTTATCATCTACAATTTTCTTGTTTAATTGTCTGAAGTCTACAACAAGTCGCCATTTTTTGTCTTCACCGTCTTGTTTCTTAGGTACTATTAATAAAGGTGAATTATATGGACTGACTGATGGTTCTATTGTCCCTCCGCTTATTAATGCATCTACTTGTTTATTGATTTCGTCAATCTGTGTCTGTGGTAGTCTGTAGTTTTTTATATACACTGGTGTAGTGTCTTGTAGTGATATCTGTTGTTTGTAAAAGTTGTTTACCGTTAAAATGTCTCCGGTCAGGTGAAATACATCTGCATATTCCTTGCAGATTTCAAGTATCGAACGTTTCCTTTCTTCATCTAGGTTATCTATCTTCAGTTCATTTAGAAGTTTTTTAAATCGTTCCTCTTTGTTGTGCTTAGTATTTCTGTTTGGTTTTACAATGTGGTAATCGCATAGGGAGACTATTTTTGGTTTAATTGCTTTGATTCTAACGTCATTGTTTAAAGTATTTAGCAGTTTGATGTGCGCAATTCCTTTTGCTGGTATTATGGTATTTGCAATGAAAATTCCTTCTTTTATTTCTTCATTGAGAATTATGCTATCTTCAATAATGTTTAAATTGATGGGGTGGATTATTTCGGTTCTTGCGGGTATTAGTATAGTTTCATCGCATGGTAGTTTTGTTAATATTGGTATGCATATTTCAGAATCTTCATATATTGATATGGTAAACGTGTCAAAGTCGATTATACATTTGTTTTTTCTTAGGAAGTCTCTTCCCAAAATACCATCTGTTTGTATTGGAAAATTGTTCTGGACTACGTGGAATTTCTGTGGGATGTCTTTGTTCTCTATTATAAGTTCTGTATATAATGAACCTAATGAACTAGTTTTGGAGTCCGTGACTCCTGTAATGTCTATAGTCTCGTTCTTTATATGAGCGGGGTTGATGTTATTTATTTTTATGATTGATACGTCCGCACCTGTATCTATTAAAAATGTGGTTTTTGATTGTGTAATTTTTGTGTCTATTGATATGTAGTTAGTCAAATGATTGTCTAGGTTAAGGATTCTTACTGTTGGTTTTGTACCTGGTATTGCGAGTCCCTCGAATTTCAACCTTCGGGGACTGTATTCTCGTTTCCCGAATTGGTTACATTGTTTAAATTGTGTATTCTCGCTTGTCTATTTCTATTTGAGTACCTTGGATTTCTATTGTTATTATAATTATTGCTATGGTTGCTGTTGTTGCTTCTGTTTCTATTAGTGTGGTTTCTATTAGTGTTATTTCTGTAAGTGTTGTTGTAGTTGTTGTTATTAGTGTTCGAATAGTTTCGGCGATTACAGTCATTGAGATTATTGTTAAATCTGTTATTTGAGCTGTGATATCTTTGTGGCTGGGCCCTATAATTTTTATTCCTAGCACTGAAGTGATTGATTTGAACTGTGTTGGTCATGGAGTTGAACTCCGAAGCTAATTGTATTGCCTCGTTTAAGGTTTTTGGTCGTGCCGCGAATATTGTCGATTTAATGGGTTCGTTTAGACCATTTGTAAAGACATTTAGTCCTGTCTGGTCGTTTAATTTCGTAATGACTTCTCTGTGTGGTTCTCCTAATTCTGTTATTTGTATTTGATTTAGTTCTGCTATTAGGGATTCGATTCGTTCAGAATAGTTTACTATGCTCCTGTTTCCTTGATTTACTTTCGCAAGATCATTTTGGATTCTGAGCGGAGTTTTATGCGTACGAAATATGTTTTTAAATTGTTCCTCTAGTTCGATAAAGGTTTTTGGTGTGGGGCAGGTTGAAAGTTTTATTCTCGCGTTTTGTGAAATACGGGTTTTTAAAATGAAGTCAATGAGCTTATTTTTCTCATTTTCATCTTTTAGTGTGTCATGGACAAATTTCGCTAGATTTAAAAAGTTGGTCAGATCTGTTGGAATTCCCGTGAACTCAGGGATCATTTTTAGAGTCGTTGAAATGTCAAATGAAGCCATTTTTACCGTGTTTTGGTTGTCTAATCTGATTTTAGTTTTTTCCTCTTGTTCCTTTGATGTAATTTCTTTTCTTACTATTTTTTCTTCTACTTTTTCTATCGTTATTTCTTCTTCTAATACTTCAGCTACTATGTCTTTTGTTAAGAGATCTCTTTTTGTTTTAAGTACTAGGGTTAGTTTGTCTCTTAAATTTTTAAATTTTTCTTTCAGCTCAGTTTGCGCTGAAACTTTAGCTAATTCTGTTTGGGGTTTTCGCAAAATTCTTATATTTGTAGTCTAATGCTTCTATTATCACTATTAATTTTTGTAATAACATGTCTTTATGCTAATGAAATATTAATTTTTATGAAACAGAATGAGAACAGTAAGTTTGATGGTTAATAATATATTTTTATTGATGATAAAAGATTTGAATTTTACACTATTGTTTTGGCTACTTCGTTTTTAACGGTTTTGTGTATTCTCTTGTTGAGATATTGTTTAATGTATTTTGCAGTAATTATAATTAGTAAGATCAATATAAGTATAGCTGTTAACATCTCGGCTCTGGTGTTCGGGTCTATTCTGGTCTTGTCGACGTTCGCGTTGGCGTTTGCGTTGTTTACTATTACTTCTTCCTTAGTCTGCTTTCCTCCCATCTTGTCTTCCTTATTCGGGCTTGTTCGATGAATCTCTTTTTTTCGTCTTTCTTGGTCGCTAGGGCGGCCAGTCTATAGAGGTTGGCTATTTCTTGTCGTGCTTTAACTGCTACGCCGCCTCGCTTCTGCTTTTTCTTCCTATGGTTGGTTGGAGTTGGTGCTGTCTTCTTTTGCCTTGCCCTGTATTCTTTTATGGTTAGTGGTCTGGGGCCGTTTTGTTTGGACTGCAGTTCTTCGGTTAAAGTCTTCATTGATGTAGAGCAATTGAAATACCTTACCACGGGTGGGGGGTTATTTCTAATTGTTTGGCAGGGTCGCCATGTAACGGAAGATGAGCTGGTGAAGGAGAAGATTCCTAACGTTCCCTAGTGGTAGAGGAATTATGGCTCCTCAATGCCGAACTAATGTATGTGGTATGAAACTTGATGTACGATTTGAGTATCAAGAATGATTTATTTTGACAAAATTAGTGCCTTATATACTAAACGTAAAAACTACTACAATAATGCATTACAATGAATTTTGCAGACGTTTCGATTCTGCCGAATTCATTCGATAAACAAAAGTATAATTATTTCATAACCGCCGGTGGTTCACCTTTGAGGCGACCGCACAGTGGGGAACTGGGTCAAGCAAATAAAGCAATGCGCGCGTCATATTACGAAAGCAATTAAACGGCGCTTACGAATCGTACATGAATAAATGAAAGAATAAAAATTAAAAGTGCTGAATGTGAAATTTGGTATTTGTCTATCGAATGTTCAACGGGTGATCGTTACATTAAGTTTTGTTTGTACAGGGTGGATAATATCACTACAATTGGCATCATCCCTGAAAGCGTCTGAATTGCGTACTTACTTTATGAAGCTTCTTAATGCTCCACAATTTTCACCGCTGCCACATTACGCAGTGCCATGTTTTACCGATGAGTTTTTAGATACCCCATTTACAATTTTTGAAGTTCAGAATGTAATTGAGAAAGCTAGAGATGGGAAAGCTCCTGGAGATGACCGAGTACCAGCAGAATTCTATAAGAACTGTTCAACAGAATTCCTGTCTGCACTAACAATTGAATACAACAGAATATTTGAGACCGCAACTGTCCCAGAAAGTTTTAAAAGGGCAATAATATATCCTCTGCACAAAAAGGGAAGTTATGATAACCCAGAAAACTATAGAGGCATTTCTTTCTTGAATTCTTCGGCCAAGTTGTTTAGTGCCTTGATTTTCAATAGGCTTACGCAGTGGATCGAAGATAAGAAAATACTTAATGAATTCCAAGCTGGATTTAGGAAAAACTATTCGACAGTAGATCAAATATTCACTCTACTGAATATTGCGGAGAGCTTCAAAAGAAGAGACAAGAAGCTTTATGGCTTCTTCGTTGACTGTCGCGTTGCTTTTGATTCAATTGCACGAGAGGCCCTTTTTTATAAGCTATACAATATGGGAATCTCAAGCAAAATAGTCCTTATATTGAGGGCGATGTACGGGAACAACGTTGCATATGTGTGGGATGGGGAGTTTGTTTCGGAAGAGTTTACAACGCAAATGGGAGTTAAACAAGGATGTGTCTTGAGCACTTTACTATTTAATGTATTTATAAATGATATCGTGGATGCAATAGGAGGAGGAATAGACTTCGGAAATATGCGGATACCTGGTGTCATTTTTGCCGATCATGTTGTTTTTTTGGCTGAAACGGTTGCAGGAATGCAGCGAGTGATGAACCGACTGGAAAGCTACTGTAAACATTGGAATCTGTCCGTTAATTTAGAGAAGTCCAAAATTATGGTATTCAGAAATGGGGGCGGTAGATATTCGCGCAAAGAAAAGTGGACCTACAATGGAGAAAGTGTTGCAATAGTTCGAGAGTATAAATATCTAGGTGTATTAATCACGGCGAATCTCAACATGAGCAAACATTTTCAGTACAAACTGGCTGAGGCGAAAAGGGCTGTTTCTTCAGTGTGGGGCCGGTGTATCGATAGTAAATATATTGAGCATAGTTCTAAGCTTAAACTTTTTCATGCGACTGCTGCCTCCATATTGCTTTACGGAGCGCAAGTATGGGGTTACTGCCAATTCGAAGAGGTAGAACAATTTCTGAGGTATTTCTTAAAACGAATTTTCCGGTTATCAACCTGCACGCCAAACTATATGCTGCATTTAGAAACAACAGTACCACCATTGTTCTTAACCACCCTTAAGCGGCATTTTGAGTATGTCTTGAAAGTAATAGAGATGAAAGAGGAAAGGCTGCCCAAGCAAGTTTAATGAAATATTAAAGAGAGCAAGCCTATCTACGTATGAAGGATGTAAGCTCAAAGCACAGTCTTCTCAACATTGAATGATTTACAGCCAGCTCAATTTTGACCTTCAGGAATGTACGTATTTCCACAATCGTTTTCCCCTTAACATGATTAGTGTAATATTTAGAGCTAGAGGTGAAATAATAAATTTAAATTACATTCCGCACCGCCCTGACCTACCAATCATATGCGACCTATGCAATCTTAAGGAGAGAGAGGATATATACCATTTCATCGCCAGATGCCCCGTCTTAAAAGAGTTCAGGCTGAAGTACTTTGGAGTAACTTCGCTGGAAATTAATGAAGTCCTGAATATTTTAAATGGCTATTTCGGTTGGGAAACTTTATATAAATATACAACAACTGCATTAAAATACAGGCAACGGATAATCGAAGGAGACTTTTAAACAAATGAAAATAGTACAAATAAAATTATGAAATATAAAAACTAAGAATAGAATTTGTCAATCTGGTAGACGGCCTTGGGCCAATCCATACTAAACTTAAAACCAAAATTGTAAATTTGAAAGTATGCTTTATAATAAAGTTTTCTACTACTACTATTACTACTAGTTTGGTTAAAGTCTTTTTTAAATCTGCTATGGTTTTTGGTATAGTCTCTCTTAGTAAGGTATTTCGTACTTTGTCAGCTAATTTTGTGGCTAATGTGAATTCAATAAATTTAATTTGAAATATGCAATTTTAATCGCACATCGATAGCCAAGTTTGTGGTCTGGATCACTAATTTTTGAATTGATAAACACCTTATAGACCGCAAAAATCACAATAAAAAACAATTAAACAAATAACAGAAAAGACTTTTAATTTGAAAAATTGAATTTTATTACAACGAATGCATTTCGGTTCTCAACTGCGGAACCATCATCAGCGAACGACATTAGAACAGTAGTAGGTACATACATAGAAAATTACATGAACACAATGTTAGTTGGACTCTAAGACAAAAAACAACAAAGATAGCAAAGGGGTGAACCGTTTGTCATGTTTTCTCCTTCTCCTTCCTCCTTCTCCTTTCTCTTTCTCAGGCCGTTAAACACATGTGAGGCGATGGGTCCGGGCTCCAAATTCATTAAACAGTCATTGAGGTGTATGTATATGGACTCATATGCGTCGAGTTTGTGCACTTTGTTTACATTTTTTATAAGTTTGAAGTTCTTGTCCAAAGAAGAAACCGCATTCATCCTCTTCCATTTCTTCTTTGGACAAGAACTTCAAACTTATAAAAAATGTAAACAAAGTGCACAAACTCGACGCATATGAGTCCATATACATACACCTCAATGACTGTTTAATGAATTTGGAGCCCGGACCCATCGACTCACATCTGTTTAACGGCCTGAGAAAGAGAAAGGAGAAGGAGAAAACATGACAAACGGTTCACCCCTTTGCTATCTTTGTTGTTTTTTGTCTTAGGTCGGCATTCACCGACCGCTCATAAATCGCTCTTAAAGTTAAGAGGCTCATAAGTTAAAATTTCTGGTTGGTATTCACCGACCACTAATAGGTTTTTGTCTATGCTGTCTATGCTACTCGACTTTGAGAGATCTCAATTTTCGGATTTCCGAATGCTTTCTCTTTCGAACATTCCAAGCCAATGGCGCTCTTTTTCGAACATGTCAGTGACATTTGGCAGTGTAAATTATGGGGATGATGCAAAACAGCTGTAGATGGTGAAATTGATGTTGGTGGATTTATTTTTTTTTTGCAAATTTATTAGCAATTAAATAGCGGAATAAGGAATATGTTCACTAAATTCATTATAATGTTATTTTCCTCGCCGGATGAAGACACTTTTCTTTCTTTTCTACCCACTTTAAAAATCAACAGAAATAATTTAAAGTTAAAATGGCAGCTGATTTCGAACTATTTCGAAGTTATCTAAGACATTAGCAGTGACAATAATAATTGTCTCTGATATTATTGCTCGTAACTTAAGAATGGTTGGGACCACTCATAAGTCTTATGAGCGCTCATAAATACGCACTAATAGCGGTTGGTGAATAGGTTTATGAGGCTCTTAACTTATGAGCTGTCGGTAATTGCCGGCCTTAGAGTCCAACTAACTTTGTGTTCATGTAATTTTTTATGTATGTACCTACTACTGTTCTAATGTCGTTCGCTGATGATGGTTCCGCAGTTGAGAACCGAAATGCATTTGTTGTAATAAAATTCAATTTTTCAAATTAAAAGTCTTTTCTGTTATTTGTTCAATTGTTTTTTATTGTGATTTTTGCGATCTATAAGGTGTTTATCAATTCAAAAATTAGTCAATAAATTTAGTTTTTTCGCCCTCATCAACTAATGTATCGTTATAAAATTCTATTAAACCTAAGAAATTTGATAGGGATTTCTGGTCACCAGTGAATTCTGGTACAAGCTTTGCTGCCGTCAATATGTCGAATTTCGCCATTCTATTGTCTTTCTTCTCTCCTTTTAATGTAAGCAGTTTGTTGATTTGTTTTTCTATGTCTTTGAAGTATGCTGTAATTTCTTCTGGCCCTTCTGTTTCTGTTTCTTCTAGTAGTTTACTCCAGATCTGCGCTATTTCTAATTTTTTTGTTTGAATGTATTCACAGCTATACTCCCTAGTGGGATTTTTCTTTAAATTGTGTAAAATTCCTAGGACTAATTTTAGTTGGCTCATGTTCTGTTATACATGTTATATGTAATCTAGTTTTATAATTTTATTAATTTTTATTTATAGATTTACATATTTCTTATCTTAATTTAATTGCGTCTCATGGTAGTTCAACGCACGTAGTTGTTGTATTAATTTGTTTTTCTGTTTCCTATCCTTGGTGATAGGGATTATCCTGTGTAGTTCTGCGCGGTGTTGTCGCAGGCGTACTTGTTTACCTCCTCGTTTCCTTCGTTTCTTGGTCGGTTCTTCTTCAGGAAAGGTGTCGTGCAGTTTCTTCTTCTGGTGACGTTTTCGGTACTGCTCTATCGTAATGGGCTTAGGCCCTGCTGTTTTTGGTGTAGCTTTGTAGACTGGAACTTCAGTTTGGTTGGTGGGGGTGGTTACTTCTGGTTCGTATTCTTCTAATTTTGGTCTGTCCAGCTCCGCAAATGTTAAACCTTGTTGTATGATGACATCCTCTTTATTCTGTGTTCCTTATGTCTCAGGGTCGTCTCAGGGTGCCTTAGGTCTCCTTGATGGTCGCCTCTTTGCTAAGGATTCTGTCCTATTATGGCAAATCTGCCAGGATCGCCATGTAATGTTTATCGTTATTTTCTTCTGGACCCTACCACCTAAGCTGATATAAGCGTAGCACGCTCTTCATATGCTTGATTAAGCGCAGCTCGCTACAAGTTAGGCAAATTATTGCCGCAATAAATGAGTCGAAAAGAAATGTGTTTAAGACTGTTTTTATTATGAATAATTCATTCCTATTTATACAAAGTTCTTAATGCTAAATTGTAAACGTAAGCAAAAGTGTTATAAGTGTTAGATACTACTATAAATTACAATAACTGAAAACTGAATGGTGGGCAAAGAATGAAAAATGTGAACAATGACAAACACATGAACTCAAGTAAACCTTCACATAACATGAATCATTATCGATACCGACTTAATGTCATGCGACATTCTCAGCGGTATCTGGGTCAATTCAATGTTATGTAATGGGTTGCATGTAATTGGTGTGCTTGCACTGAATCACACTACAGTAGTGATGATTCGATTTCCTTGAGCTCTTCTTCCTCTGAATCGTTTTAACGCTCCTATGAATGCGTCTGTAGATAAATCTGCTACTACTTCAAAGTGTGTGGCCTTGGTGGTGAAACAACAGAATACTGCAACGTTTGCCTCTGATCTTGAAGTGAATCCACACTGTCCCGAAAAGTCGACTCCTGTATTAACAAATGGTCTGGCAGGTTGTACACGTGCTGCCGTTAAATTTCCCATTATTTGTGTCATTAGCTTGGGGTTGGCTCTGGCACACCAAATGCATTTTTGGACTACTGACCTAGCCGATGTTAATGCTACTTTTTGTCTTTTTGGAACTGCGCCTTGGGTCCTTAGATCTTCCTCCCTTGAAAGATCTCCTTTACCCTCTGGCTCTGCGTCTGCATCCTGTAACTTCGGGCTTTGGTGGCGATGCAAAAGATCAGTCCGTAGGCGATCTGCGACCTTCCGTACTGATTCGTAGTAATCCTTTTCGAAATAGGGATGGTCCAGTAGTGCCGAAAAGTTATTCTGGATAACGGAGTTTCATTCGTCAAATTCCTTCCATATCTTACTCAGACTCTGAAGCTTCTCTACTAGATAAGGTAAAGTCTTTCGATCCTCACTGTCCTTGCCATAATTGCGGTTTATATGAATGATTTCATCTCCTACTAACTGCTGCTGAGTGGCGTAGGTTTCTAGATCCATCATCATCGTTTATTATTGTAAGTTTTTCCCCACAGTAGGTTGATACCAGTGTAAGCCCTGGTAACGCTATTTTTTCGACGCATGTATATATAAAAAACCCGGCGGTTTCTAACCAGTATCTGAAGCCCTGGTAACGCTTTTGCCAAGTGGACACTCAATTAAATGCTCCTTTCCACTGGTGGGGGGAAGCAACTACTGAGGTCCTGTCACGGTCGCCAAATGTTTGAGATGGGATGCTTTTATCCAACCTGGTTCAAGAAGAAAATCATAGGCACATAAACCTAGACTAATTGGTGATATTTATATGTCGATTCTTGTATCGAATATAAAGTCGGTGATCGATAAACAGGTTTCAAGCAGACTCACTTGAGAGAAATTAAAAGTTTTGGTTCCACTGTTCTAATACGATTACAATCGATTTATTGAATTGGTGCTTATTTATACTAAATCTACAATCAATGCTTAAATCTAAATTCGCTAATTCTACAAATTTACTTGTAAATTGAAGACACAAAAAAACTGCTAAATAATCATAATATGCGAAATAACTAAAAATAACCAGAATGGAAAAAAAGCAATTTGATCGTTCATACTCTGATTTGAACAACCTCAGCTGATAATGCACTTATGCCATGAGGTTGAACAACCTCAGTTGACAATGAATTATGTGTATGTAAACATATTTAAAATTTATGCGTTTTACACTTATCAAGGCTCGTTCAGATTGTAGAATTTGTGTAGATTGTTTTTCACGTCGCGAGATTCCCGATTTGCACACAAAACTCACAATTAAATGTCTTTTGTTTTAATTAGATTTATATTTTAGAGTTAGTTTTACTTTACTTTATTAAGAATAAGATTTATAATTATATAGATTTATAATAAGATTAATTATTTATTTATCACCACTCTTAAGTTACGAGCAATAATATCAGAGACAATTGTTATTGTCTCTGCTAATATCCTAGATAACTTCAAAATAATTCGAAACTAGCTGTCATTTGCTGTCATGGGGAGAAAAGAAAGAAATTCGAATTTATCCGACAAGAAAAAGATGATTATCATAATTTAATTCCTGATAAATTTTCCAAAAAAAAATGTATCCACCAATACCAATTTTACCATCTATCTACAGCTGTGTTTTTCGAAAAAGAACGCCATTGACTCCGAATATTCGAAAAAGAGCGAAATCGGAAATTCGAAAATTGAGATCCCTCAAGGTCGAAGTAGCATAGACAGCATAGACAGAAACTTATTAGTGGTCGATGACTACCAACTTAAAACTTAAGAGCCTCCTAGCTTTAAAAGCGATTTATGAGCGGTCGACAGCTACCAGCCTTAGGGTTTTAGCCCTAAGAGCGCTATGTTGTTGTTTGGTTGAGCCCACAAAAATTTGCAATTGAACCTCACCTTACCATTGGCACTGGTGGGGGGTAAAATACAATGAGAATTCCGGTTAGTGGCTCCGATTTTATTACAGAAATTAATTCAATATTTATACAAGTTAATTGCTTACACTACATAACATATCATTGTGCCTATAAACCATACAAGTCAATAAACATGTTTTGGTGACGGTGCACTAATGGATCATACGGGTCAAAAGTAGTGTCGGCTGCTTGTCTGTGGTTTACATACTACTCATGGCGGGGTTGGTTTTAGCTCTGGCGTATCTTTTTCTAGTGTTTTATGTTACTTCTATCAACATCTAAGAATTCTTTTTCTTGTGTTATGCTCATATGCAGTTCTAAAAAAATTTTTTTTTTACTTCGCTACCTGGTGTTATACACGAAATACTATTATTCACTATGTCCTCTGATTTTAACTGTATGCGAAATAGCTCGGTTATTTTATTTTGGTCAATCTCGGCAAAGGCTTCCCAAATGTCTGAATTTGTTGAAGTTTCTTTCCTGCGTTTTCAGGAGTCTTCGTGCGGCTAGGTGACTTCTTTAGACTTTTGTAACACCTTTCGAGCTGGCTTAAAGCTTCGTCTAGCTCGGCGAAACGGCAGGGTCGCCATGCACATCAATGCCCGAGCGAAGAGAATTTATGTCCTTGTTAGTTTTTTCAAAAGGGTAAGTTTTAAGAATAGTAGCAAGTGTTGATTTTAGAACACATTTGAATACAATAAAATGGCGTTTGGTATGATTGGTTAGTAGCATGCTGAGTTAAAACGGCAATTTGCTTATCAAGAGTTGTACATTCCGACAAGCAGCTTTCACTTAAGCACGCAAGGGTGTAACTCAGATCCTCGATGCTTTTGGTAATGTCGTCAACCTTTTCCAATTCACTTAAGACCTTTTTGAAAAGAAGTTTAGTGGAATCACTGCGGCATTTGATCGCGAGCAGGACATGCGAAAATAGGAAGTGTTCCAAATAATCTTTGATATATACACTAGAAACTAGATCTCTTGCTAAGGCCAATACAAAGAATGTGGAAAGAGTTTCCTCAGAGGCCTTTACATGCCACAAGGTCAGCATTAATATCATCGATGTTATAAAGGGCAATATCACCGCACTTTTCTATAATTAAAATTAAATATGTCACTTATGGCAAAAAAGAAAAAAAAATCGGGTGAGTGAACAACAGTAACACAGCGCGGTGGAGTTGCGAAAAAGGTTACCACACAGAGTTGGTTGACAGTTGGGGTACTGCACTAAATATGTGTCAACAAAGCCGATACCCGAAGTGTAATAATAGCAGTTAGTGAGCGGAAAAAGATAAAAAAAAGTCGGTCATGCACTATGTATTAGCGGAACCAATAAATGCACTTATGCCACGGAATCGATTAAACTAAATTCGGAGCAAAATGTAAGAACGTCCGAACACGACGAGGGTCAAAATATTATTGATATATTATTGTTAGGGGAGACGGTTTTATTAGAAAGGTAATCATTAGTTTTTTATGAACAGCGTCCAATTTTACAGATCTGTTTTGAATTTAAGGTTGAGTGTGCTGAAATTGTTGTTTAGTGCTGTAAGTATTGGAAAATGATAACTGTTATGAATAGGGTTGCCAGTTATTTTCCTCAATGAATCGGGAGATTTCAGAAAAAAATCGGGATCTAAGTAAAATAATCGGGAGAATTTTATTTTGTAAGGAAAACTCCAACATAAAAATAAAAATAAAAATTGGTTTTATTTCAATACCAATAACAATAACAAAAAAAAAAAAAAACCAAGTAAGCGCATTAATAAATAATAAAAAATAGTTCATCCGAATTACCAAAAATAAAAGTTCGGAACACAAATATTTGTCGAGTTATTAATTATTATTATTTTAATTACATATTAATATTATATTTTTCAGCTTTTTGGCTTTGGACCAATATTTCTTTACCTTCATGCGTTTTTAAAAAACTGATAAATTCTTGACAAGAAAAATTAAAATTGATTTTCGTCCAAATAGTCTATTGAATTTTATCTATTTTTAATCGATTTCTGTTATTTCATTGTCAAAAATTCGTTGAATTACATATATTTTCAGGTATCGGAAGCTTATTATTTTGGAAAATTTTGCACCATACTCTTTGAATCAATGGTTCATCGATATTGTTATTTTCAACTGAAAACATGTTTTCTATTTCCCGTTACTATTACGAACAGTATTTACTTCATCATATAAATCGTCGATATCACAATTTATCTGAAGTAGTTCTACAACGTTTTTGACATTTTCAAATAAAAAATTATTTTCAACATTTTTCAATTTGAAAATAGAAAAGTGTAAACACTTTCATCAAAATTATAGTTTTTCTTTACATATTCTAAAGTTTGTCTTAACCATTCCCTATTCTACTTTCCAAGTCTTTTTTAAAGTCTGATAAGACTTTGTGAGTAGTTATTTCTGTTAAACCATTGCCTTCCAAAATTAAAATTGATATTTTCAAGATATTTATATAATGACTTAAGAAGTACAAACATATTTCAGACTTTGTGCTTTTGGGTTGATTTTTATTTTCAGAAATAAACTGCCACTGACAGTTTGTTTCATCCAGGTTTTGGAAATAAGATCGAACCAACTGGCCAAATAATAATCAGTCTATCAAGCGCATTGCCAAGTGACAGCCAACGTGTTGGACCATGCCGACAAATGTTCATGTACTACTTTTTAAAATTTTCGAATTCAGTTTTGAGGGATTGTATTCTTTTGGTGCTCTTAGAGAGCTCGGCATAAACTTTTCAAACAAGTGTCCCTACATCGTAAGACATTTTTTTAGTGACATTCCTTCCCGCATTATGGATCATGTGACAATTGCAGTTTGCTTACTAATATTTTCATTTTCTTTTGTCAAATGCTTAAATACTGATTTATTGATGCCTTTACTAATTACCGATGTATTATCTACAGCAAAAGATACACAGTTATCAATTTTCAGGCCATTATTTTTTACTATATTCGTCACTTTTTTTTTAAAAACACTTAAAGAATCCTCATTCGAATCTTTTTACAGATCTAATACTTTTATACACATACCTAATTTTATACTGAAATATTGCAAAGCAATAGAAAATAATTTAGTATCGTGCTTGTTAGACGCATCAATTGATAAAGAAAATGGAATTCCTCTTCCTTCATTGACTCCAAGATCGTTAAGGATTGTGGAATAATATGTTTCTCAGGGAAAATTGTAGAATTTAGTTTAAGTCCATAATCAATGCTCAGGAAGCTATGATTATGTTTGATGCCATAGAATATTGACGATACTTCGATAATTGCTGTTTCACGTTCTTCTAAGTTCATTATTCGAGTAGTTGTCGCAAATGCTGTGAGTTTCTTGTTTTTATTTAGGAGTAACTGTTTTTAGGTGTGAGTTTTGCCCTGAATATGCTTTTTTAATGCGAAAACACCTTCATATTTGATGGAAATATTTTCATCACACACGAAGCATCGAGCTGTGATTTCATCCTTGCGAGGTTTGGAAAGTCATTATATTATATTATATTTATATTTTCGTTCTTCTTTTTTTTGTCGAAGCCTCCTTATTATTCCGAATCTGATTAAAGACTAACTTAATAAACTAACAGAAAATAACTTAACACCTAGGCGACTGTGGGAACTCGAAAATTGGACGTGACGGAATGTGCTGATGTGCTGCGGTTGACATGCAGGTGCATGGTGTCGGGTTGTCTCCGGTTGCTGCGCCAGCAGCATGTTTCTGGAGCATGTGAATGACTTTAGACTATGTTGCGCGTGGCGGATATGGTATCTGCTGATGCGGCGCTTTAATTGTTTGAATTGGTTGTTAACTTGTATATTGAAAAGACATATTTTATGTATTTAGAATTTAATTATCGTTCTAGAGCACTTACAAAGATTAGATATTTCGTTGAAAAAAACTAAAGAAGCCGTCATTCTCCGTTGCACAAACAAATGAATTTGATTTGGGGAAACATCAATGTCTTATTATACAAATTATAAAAAGTGATACCAAACCACTCATTTAAATTAATAAGGCGGTGCTTGCACTTTTTCGACAAATTGATTTTCAGCTTTTTAATCGAATGATGATTAAAAATTAAAGTGAAAGCTAGCCCCTTGAACGTCAACTGATGAGTTGGCCCAACTGTCCATTCTAATAAAACGCGTTTTACCGATTTCGTATAAGTTCAATTTATTTCCGAATTAATAATCTTGCAATTCCAATCTCCAACTTAAGACTAACTAAAATTTTCTAAAACTATCACACTGCCAACCGATGCCTCCTGTGTCCAAACTGCTGACTCAGTCCTATGGGCCGGCGCGTGTGTCCAGTGCAGCGAAGATGGAACTCGATGCGTTCGTGCATAGCTGTGGGAACGTGTTTGCACCTGAATAAAATTGAATTGACCAATCAGCGAATGCCGATCACCCTTTTCGCTCGTGACTTGTTCGCGTTGTTTGTTTGTTTGTTCATTCACCTGGCATTCAATGCATTAGGTTTATACAAGTTACGTAAACTTCCGCGGTGTAGATGAAAAAAAAAACATTTTCAATTTATCTTGGGACAACCGTCCGATTTATTGGTTCAAATATAACTCAAAGAAATTACAATTAATCAACTATCTTCTTCTTATTAGCTAGAGCAAACCGTCGTAGACATAGCGTCAGCAGAAAGAATCCATTTGACTTCCAATGAACTGGCTACTGCACCTGTCGTTGACTTGGCTATGGGAAAGTGCATTTGATGAACTTGATCTGAACCTGAGAAGGTGCTGAGTTGGTGAATTATGTGTTTCGCCGGATGTTACTTGTTGTGAACTTATTCGTTGCTAATTTACATTATAACCGACTGTTTGGTGACCTTGTACGGTGGATGCATGATAGGCTGATATGAGAACAGCTGGGTCTCAATTATCGAAGGTTTGGAGGTATTAGACAATTATTCTAAATAATCACTGGTGTGATCCCCTTCACACCTATTCTTTTCGTCATTGGCTGCAAACGATCTTAGGTACCCCGCTAAAGGTGTATGGCTTCTTTCTAGAGAGCCATTTGACTGTGGATGGTACCAGTGCTGTCGTTTTAGAAATGTCTAGAGCATTACATTCATTATAGCTAGCTATAGATAGCTAATTTACATTTTAGGCATTTTAGATAGCTAATTTACATTTTAGGCATTATAAGATTACATAATAGATATGTTTGATTTGTTGGTTATGTTAATGTTATGGTGTAAATTCATTTGTTGTTTTAGTCAACAACATTCTCCCCGGCCGCAATTGAAATTCAAAAAATTAACTGCCTTCTTGTTTTCTGCATACATCTCTGGATTACCTTGTGTTCCAATTGTGTTATCTACTACTTTAGTGAGTACATGTAAAGAGACTTGGTATTAATTATTTACGAATATAAACAAAATTGAAACAACATAATAACATAAAGGGACAATTAACAAGACAGAACGCAGCAGACAGTAGGGTTTTGTTTTGATTTTCATTCTGTCCTTCTTCTCATATTGTGCCGATTGTGCGTAGAGCTTATCCCTTTCACGCAACTGCATTTGGTATGTGTTGTTTTCTCTGTGGATAAGATGATGACGCGATCATTCATTCATTGAATGGTTGGCGCAAGCCGTTGTGTTTTGATTTTGTAAGTGCAAAATGCTTGTAGTGTTTTTTGTTTGTGTTTATTTGTGAATCTCCATTTGAATCTCCATAATTTGGCAAAATCCAGGTAAGTTTAGAAATAGGTTTTATTAGATTCATATTCATTGATTTTGTGTGTGGCTTTTGAGTGGTTTTATTTGTGTTGAGTGCATCGCAAATGTTGCGACGATTTTGGTTTGCACGTCTGCGATGACGTGCGTGTTCTGTGCGAATTCTATGTTGACATACTTCTCATATATACATGTTGTGTGCGGTTTGCAACATGCTTATGAAATTGCATAGAACAGACTGATCGGGGATGGAGTCAATGACACCTCTTGTGGATGCTGATGCAAAATCACCTGAGAGGTTGACTCCACCTATGCTTAAAATTTGGGTTGGTTATATTTATGACTAGCTGTAACCCGGTGCGCTTCGCTCTGATGCACTGATGCTATGTTGTTTTCTATATTAAGAAAATCGTACGCTAAACATTTTACCAACATCGGTTGGGTAGTTTCCGAGTCTATAAAAGGCAAACATATTGTACATACATCCATTTTTATGGTATATAAATGTAGATCTAATAACTTGACTCCAGCACCACGTTGCGGGTCTAGATTTTACAATTTTCTCTTTTGGCACTGAACCAACATATATTTTGAATATGAGCATTTTTGGTCCATAAATATAGAAGTTGTTAATAACTTGACTCCAGCGCCACCTATCGGGTCCAGATTTTATAATTTTCTCTTTTTGCACTGGACCAACATATATTTTGAATATGAGCATTTTTGGTCCATAAATGTAGAAGTTGTTAATAACTTGACTCCAGCGCCACCTATTGGGTCCAGATCTTATAATATTCTCTTTTTGCACTGAACCAACCTATATTTTGAATATGAGCATTTTCGGTCCATAAATATAGAAGTTGTTAATAACTTGACTCCAGCGCCACCTAGCAGGATGAAATATACTTAACAAAGAACTCTCATACCTACCAAATATACCCAAAAAATTTCATAGGAACCGGTTGAGCCGTTTCGGAGGTGTTCGATTACAAACACCGTGACATGAGATTTTTATAAATATATTAGAAGATGTATTTTCATTTGTCATTAGCTGTGTTTTTTTGAAACGTAGCTAGCCAGTAGTTGCTAGCAAAGTCAAATTTCACACGTAAAACAAATACAACAACCAGCTGGCTACAACTCTTGATTTTATCCGCAGCCAAAAGCAGCTGGCTAGGAATTTTACGACTACTCATCGTCAGGGGGCGCTGAAAACGATTTGTAGAACATTTGACAGACTGCCGTGTACGAAAATTATATAATTTCAATTACTAAATGGTGTTTCACAGAAATAGTCCACTATATTATGATTTCATATCACTTTATGTAAATTATCCATTGAACAAATTACCGAAATTAATTGTTTTCACAACAAATAACAAAAATTCGATTTGGTTGAATGCCGAATACTTTGACAGTTCACACTTAACAGCTGATCGAAATCACACACATATGACCGGAATCACACACACCAACTTGGAGGTAAGTCAGCTGGGTTCGGCTGGCTGGGAATCGTTTTAATGAACGACTGGCTAGCTACGTTTCAAAAAAACACGCCTATTATCTTCTTAAGAATGTACATACACAGAAGTGACCTTAAAATTCTCACGGGACTGGTCACAGGGATTACAATCAATATCACATTGGCTTCCAAATGCAGGTCACTAGCGGAGTGGTACTGAGGTAGGTTAAGCATCATTTTTCAAAAGGAGTTGTTGTACGCACGCCGGGGTAGGTTTCTGAAGTAAGAGGTGAAATTTGTATGTAAGAGGTAATCTCTGAAACTATCTACTGAACCGATTCCAGAATTTTTCCGAAGGCGGTTCATATAATAACTTGCCAAAGTTTCATGGCAATCAGATGAACGATGCGCGAACGGAGAAAAGACGAACAAACAAACTTTAATTTGTACATATTAGATTGGCTCCCTTATAACTCAGTTGTGCAAACAGTTTTTTTTTTGTCCTTAATATAAATTTGTTCACCTACCGTAAAGTAATTGTATTATGTGCTTAGTCTTTCTCTCTTCAAAACATACTTTATGTCCAAGTCTGAGCTCAATCGGCAAAGCAGTTCGGAAATCGGAATTTATCGAATAAACACAAACAAACAGAAATTCATTTTTATATGCACATGTATGAATAAAGATTATATATAACCTTCACCAGTATGAACACCCACACAGCAACTTCCCAAAGTTTCATCAGCCATCATCATCACCATCGGATGAGCGATGAAAATGATCGCCAGACCGACCACACAAAAACAAAACACGATTCACTGCCCGAACAAAATGGCGAAGCTGTCAGCGCTGTAGGCAGCGCTGTCAAAGTTAAAATACACGTAAACCCTATAGCGCGAACACAATGCGAAGCTGATGCTGTAGTATGAATTGTATGGTGAAGCGCAAAGTTCAGCCAACTTCAACTTTCTACTTCCACTACAGCTTCACCATTGTGTTCGGCCAGTTACCCAGCATACTGCAAGAGCAAAAGCGAAGAGAAAAGCTAACATACTCGTAATGCAACAACGTGATCCTCTCCCAGCAAGTTGACGGACAATTTCAATGGTTTTCTGTGCTTTTTAATTAAAACCATTAACAATCACATTATTTATGTCTATTTCGCAGCTTCTAGGTAACGTAGGATAATGATTTATACCTTATAATCTTTGGCAAGAAATGCTGAAATCAACCAAATTAATTTCATTTCATACGCGTTATCACGTAAAGTGCATGGAAGTGTTTAAATTGTAAGCATACAAATAAAAAAAATGATTTTTGTGCATAATCAAAAGTATAAAGCACGATAATAAATATATATGCAATCCATTACAGAGGAACTCAACAAATATTTTAGCGAAGGTTTTATCAAAATCCGTTCAGTAGTTCCTGAGATTAGCCAGAACATACATAAAAGTAGTTACGTCTTTATAAATAGTATATAGATTTGTATTAGATTTAAGATATGGAAAATAAATTTAATATTGGGTGATAGGGTTTGTTTTTTAATTATAAGTAATTGATTATGTTTCAAGTGCATTTAGGAAATTATTACGAAACGAAATTTCGGTAACGCGTCGGTATGAGGTTTCGGTGCCAAATGATTTGTGTTTTGATTCTGTGTGGTAAAATTAATGTGAATCGAGTGTTTCTTTTAGTGCAAAGTGCCGTCGACAAAACGTAAAGTGCTGGATTGCAGGCAAACCTTAAATTGCAGTTAGCTTTTTTTTTGTGTGAAAGATGTGATTAATAAATTAATGAAGTATTTTTTGAGTAAATGACTTCGTGTGAAAGATTGACTTATGTTGTGTGATTAATCGTGGTATGAATTGAATGAATTATTTTTGAGTGAATGAAATTCTTTGCAAATTAATTAAGTATTTTATCGAGTGTATGATTTAATATGAATAATTGATTTGTGTTTGTTGAGTGAATGAGTTATTAATAAATAAAAGAAGTATTTTATTGAGAAAAGGACTTCTGTGGATCTCCGATGCCCGGTTGCTCACGGATTTTGTCCATCGCGTGAGCTGTGCAGGGATCGTTGAGGGATTGTTTGTGCGTTGTGTCTCGGATGCCCGGTTGCTCACGGATTTTGTCCATCGCGTGGGCTGTGCCGGGATCTTTAAGTCAGACCAAGCGAATACCTAGGCCCGTTTTAATTTAGGTGTCGTGACTGTGTTTTGTTTTAGTGGGGCTACCTTTGTCCTAGAATGTAAAAGGTGCCTATGAGTGTTGTCTTTGTTATACTGGAGAACACGTTGCATGAAGCTTCTAAGTGTTGAGATTTTGTGAGCTGGAGGCATCTTCTCCAGGATGAAATGACGGAGCATTTCGATTCATTGGGGCTTGACCCTCTGAATTATTTGACATGTATTGTGTAGAGCTATTTGTGTTGAATGGGTTTGTTGAATCCGTAGAATGGAAATTGGATGTATGATGTAAAAGTGTGTAATGTTTTTGTTGACAGTAATAACAGCCATTCAAACTTGGGCAATCGCGTTTTGTATGGTTATATGCGAGACAATTCTCACATACCCTAGCTTGTCGCACCATATTTAACCTCTGCGACACGTTGGAGTTGACGAAATGCCGGCACTTGCGCAAAGGATGTTGTCCTTGTTTGCACACCCTGCATTGAAATGGCTCTGTTTGGGCCTGGGAGTAAAATGGCTTCGCTGGAGGACTTGGTCTTAGCACCGGTCTGGTACTGTGGCTTGATGAGGGCTGCTGGTCCACTGCTTCAAGAGTTCGAAAGCGGGTCTCCAAAAAATCGGTGAATTTGGTCATCGTAGGTAGATCTTTACTCTTACCCATATGTTCTTCCCATAGCTGTTGTGTATTCCCTGGCAATTTTTGCAGGAGAGTAAAAATAGTTATGACATCCCAATGTTTCACAGGTACACCCAAGTTCTCCAAACCATGGATGCACTTCTGTGATGTGTCAAGTATGGATTTGAGTCCAGATGATGACTCATTTGCCAACGCCGATTGGCCGAGAAGCAGCCTTAATTGTGCGTTTGCTAACATGCGTTAAAGGTCGTAACGCACGTTAGCAAATCCCACGCCTTAACGTAGTTGTCTGCTTCCCACCCAAAATGCTGTATAATGTTTGAACTTCATTTTATTAAATGAATAAAAAAAGACGGAAAAAAAGAATATAAGAAAAACGAAGGACTTACTTATTGTGCCTTAAAAGTGGACTGTATAGTTTCTGCTGCGAATCTGCAACTGCTGATGATACTTCTCGATGATTTCCGATGATCGATGATCAAAATGTATTGCACGGCGCGGGAAAAACCGATTTGCACACTGAAGTGAGGTTATATTTTAAAGTATCTATATAAATGTTTTTTTTTTTCACTAATGAAGTTTTTTCTTCACTTTCAGAATTATCAATTAAGCAGATAAAAATCCGGCTCGAATGACCAATGTTTTTCCCAAAATGAAATAGGGTGAAATTTATGGTGATTTGCACTTGCAAATATACTCTAAAAAAGTAAAAAACTCGGCTTTGAAATTTTACTTAAAAATGAAACACTCGATTTGTACCACGTTATAAATAGAAGTGTTTTATTGCATATTTTATACCGTCTTATATACGGTTTCATAGTTCTATACTTTTAACGTAACTTCAAAATATACATTTAGTTTCTGTAATATTATTCTACTGGTTTGACATAGAAAGAGAGAGATAGCTAATTTACATTTTAGGCATTATAAGATTACATAATAGATATGTTTGATTTGTTGGTTATGTTAATGTTATGGTGTAAATTCATTTGTTGTTTTAGTCAACAACAATAGTCTTTCGTATAGTTCCTAATTTACCTACTACATTTAGTACCAAAACCAAATGAATTAAGATTAACCCAATAAATGCAATATGATGCAAAATGAGGCAAACTAAAGTAAAAGAATGCGAAGAGTGAAGCATTCATAAATGATTGCATTCAATTGAATGGTAGAAAAAAAGAATGCAATCTTTTGAGTGCTTAATGAATGCTGATAACATTCTTTTTCTTGAAGTCTCAAAATAAAGTCAACGAGTAATCAAAAAATTTAATTCATTCAGTGATTTGTAAAGATTGCATTGGAAATTAAAAAAAGAAAAGAGGCTTAAAACGTTTATTTATATTTTAAAAGTAACTCTTGGGCTGCGTTACCCTTCTGCGACTTAAGTCGCAATTTGCGACTTTTTTGACTGACCTGCGACTTTTCCAAAAAACTCCAAATTTGCGACTTTTCATAGAAACATGGAGACTTTTTATGGTTTTCTGCGACTTTTTTGTCAAAATGTATTTATTTTCATTCAAATCTTTTAAATGCATCAGTTTTCAGACTTTTCTTGGATCTATTTCTGTGCACTGTTTACTGAGGGCAAAGTTTGGTATACTAGATAGCATTGGCAATGTTAAAAACTACCTCAGGAACCAATTATTTTCAAATTTATATATATTCGTTGCAAATATTTTTACACTACCGCATAGTAGTTCTTGTGCGGAAAGGGTTTTTTCAAAGTTTATAACATTAATGCAAAATAAGCAAACAAACCTTCAACATATGAAAACATTGTAATAATGTTATCTGCACTGAACCTTCCCGAAAAAAAATAAATTGAGGCTTGGTGGCTTATAACAACCTCATCGATAAATACAGGAAAGAAGGGACTGGGTAGTAATTTATTGAACCTCTTGTTATATTATAAGCTTTACAGACTGAATTATTTAATATTGACTGGCTTAATACTAAGTGACCTACTGTATGTGTTTTTTTTTAATTTTTAATGTAACCTACATATTTAGCTTTTGAAAACTGAATTGTAATTCTATATTCTACCTCGAGACAGAGCATATACATATAACATATGTATGTATCTGAAAGCTCGCTCATCAATGACATTTTTGGATTATCTGGTATCATGACGGGCCTACATATATATGTTACGTATGTTTAAATGGAGGAAATCACATTAGGCCCATTTGTGGCCGCAGTGATAAGATGATACGGTTCCACCTCTACCAACAATTCACAAGGCTGTAAAAAAAACGTAAGTGCCCCAAACATTAATTAATAATCACATATTGGTGACTCGGAAAAAAATTATTTTTATAAGCTCTATATTTTAGTTAGATTTACTACATGGGGTGAAAAGTCTCTGGATTTGAAATGAAAAAAACATTTTTTGGGAAATTTTTTTTGTATTCTTCAACGTAGTCCCCTCCATGAGCAGTACACTTTTTCCAGCGTTCCTCCAACATTTCTACACCTTTGGTATATTAGGATTTGTCGAGCGCCTCAAAATAAGGATCTGTTCCCTGTTTGACCTCTTCATTCGAATAAAATCTCTTACCCTGGACCCATCAAGCCTCGAAACAAAAAATAGTCGCTCGGTACCATGTCTGCGGAGTACGGTGGATAAGAAAGAATTTTGTACTTCAGGTCATTAAATTTGTTCATTGCTTATCAAGATGTGTGAGCGGGTGCATTGCCGTGGTGGAAGAGCACTGTTTTTCTTCAAGTGCGGTCGTTTTTTCCTGTTCTCATCATTCAACCGGTCCAATAATGCAATGTTATATTCTCCTGTGATTGTTTTACCTTTTTCAAGATAATCTATGAAAATGATTCCATGTGCGTCCCAAAAAATAATGGCGAAAACTTCCAGCTATTTTTTCCGTCTTCGGCCCTTTTGGGCGGCTTTTCCCTGGTTCTAACCACTGCGCTGGACTCTGGTATGTAGTGGTGAGTCCATGTTTTGTCATTGTCACATACCGATGCATGAATTCTTTTAGATTACGCTGGAACAGCTTTAAGCAGCGCTCTGAATTATCCACACTTCGTGGTTTTTGATCGGTTGTTAGAGATCGCGGCACCCATCGCGAACCAAGTGTTTTCACGTGCAAATGTTCATGCAAGGTATTCCGCACATGATCTGTTGATATCTTTAATACGTCAGCTATCTCACGCACTTTTACTTTTCGGTCGTTTTAAACGATGCGGTGGATTTTTTCGATGTTTTCTGAAGTTGTTACCTCACCCGGCGCCGTCCGGAAAGTTTAGCATCATGAATGCTTGTACGATCACGTTTAAATTCACTGAGCCACGAGCAAATCATTGGTATTAAAGGTGCAGACTCGCCGTAACACTTTTCAAGCCATTTTCTTGGGCTTTGGCAGTATTTTTACCATTAAAAAGCAATGTTTGAATAACATACGAAACTCCTTGTTGTCCTTGTTTTTTACATTAACAAGAGTGGCGCCACGCAATCGAGTATAACTTTGGAACTAATCGACACAATGTTACTAAATTTTATAAAGAAACTTTTATAGGTTATCACTATTGGAATATCACCCCATGTAGTATGTACCTAGTGTCATATCAATAATTAAAATAAATATGGATTTGTTAATTTGTTATTAATTAATGTTTTAATTAATAATGTTTTAACCACTGACGTACTGAATACCCCCAAGAAAAGGTCCCCCAGCCAAGAACATTTCAATTTATATGTTGAGACTTTTTTTAAGTCTCTGAGACTTTTTTTTGCGACTTTTTTTTAAGTCTGTGCGACTTTTCTTGCGACTTTTTGAAAATTCTCAGCGGTAACACTGCTCTTGGGATGGAGTCCACTCAATGGCACTATTATTCCTGATGAGCCATCAAAACGGAACTAACTGTGGCTGTTAATAAAGAGTTCCTTTTTTTGTCTTTTATTAAGGCTACTTGCGAAAATACACGTTCTGCGCTCGCACTACTGTGTGGAAAAAATATAGAACCGACAAAGTTTTTTAAAAGTGGAAACGTTGGAACATTTAACGCGTTTTTTAACTCGAATACTGCGTTCCAAAAATCTTCGAATTTTAAATTGCTATCTATTATGTTTTGATGCAAAAGAACTCTCCATTCGTCGTCTAGGTCACCGATAAATTCTTCGCCTATTAGATTAGGGAAGAGTTTTATAAGTGGGGTAAGACTTGGGGTTTTTTTTTTGCGGATCTTTGACTTGCACTGCTTCCAAAACAATATCTTTAAACTGTATCCGATTCCTTATTTGTGAACACAATTCGATATAGTATTCTCTACACTTTATTTTCGCGTTTTGTATAACCGGGTCTGTTAAGCTTTCGCTCCAAATCAGAATATTAGCTTGTGCCCCAAGGTAGATGTCTTTCAAATCCAAAAGGGAATTTGTGTTTGAAAAATCTATTAAATATAAAGAACTGTCCTCAATCAAATCGCTCTTAACGAAGTTAGATAAAATTGTTCTGAAATACATTTTTACCGTTGGAAGCAAAACGTGAATACGAGGTTCTTCGGATTGGTATTCAATATTAATTTTGTTCGTTAATTTTAAAATATATTGCAAAAAATAGAAGTACAATTTTATTTCATCTGTCATATCTGTATATATGTTATGAGCTAAGTCGGCATTCTGATCCAGCTGATGTGATATGAAATAATGTTTTAAAGCAACCCACTGCTCTAAGATTCGCACCACGACATTTTCAATTGAAATCCACCTAGTGGAAGATGTTTTTAATATCTTATGGGCTCTTATATTAAAATAGTCTTGGAACTCGCGAAAGTCTGCCTAGCGTTTAGAGCTATGGGAAAAAAATAAGTAAATATTTCTGGTAAAGAAGCAGCAGCAGAATAGATGTAGCGAATGACATGTACACCCCATAATAAATAAATTGGGTTGAATGTTTTTTAAAAGTGCTTTCACACCACCCTTTTCCCCCATCATGACTGATGCATTGTCAAATGCAAAACCAATCATATTTTGTAAAGGGACATTTGCTTCCTCAAAATATTTTAAAATTTCGTCATAAATTGTTTTTGCATCTGCAATTTCTAAGCTTATGAGGCCGAAGAATCTGTCAGTTACTTTGCGACATTTTGTAGTGCTTAAATCAGTCATTTCATCTATTATTATAGACATTTTTTTAAGCCTTAATATTTTAGCTATCTCTTCTCGACCTTCTTTAAAAAATAAATTGTTTGTTGTCTCAGTGGCCTTCGTTTTTCCACATTTAGAGCCCTTAACAATTTCAGAGAGTCAAAAGCAATATTTTTTATAAGTAAAATTAGGGGTGTTGTGAACGGTAAATTGAATTCCACAAGAAATAATATTAACTTCAACTCTGCCGACTTTATTTTATTTCTTTTATTTCGAAACAAATCATCCTTCTCAGCATTGATGCTTCAGCGAAAGAAAAGTCCTCTTGTGCATATCTGAGTCATTGTGGCGAATAATATTGCCCACTAACCTGGATATAAATTTGGCGCAACACTTACAAAATGGTTTTTCTTCGCCCCCTTCTGACTTTTTCTTCTCCAACCAGGGATATTTTTGCAGCCATATCTCTCTAGTCAAAATCTTTGTTTTCTTCCTGAATAAGGTGTAGCAAGGTTTTTCTCACTTTGATTTATTGTCTTTGACGTTGATGGTTCTAGTGATAAGGTTGGAGAATATTCTTTTTTTGCCGCTTTGCTGAAGATCTAAAGAAAATTAAAAGAGAAACACAATGTCAGAACGAGCCATTTTTTTATTTAAAAAAAAAGAGATTAAAAAAAACTGCATTTATCTCTTTGGACATGGAAAATTCGTTGAAAAAAACAACCAAAAGCAAACGAACCCAGAAAACTAAAAAAATAACAAACCAAAGAATATACACACACACAATTCAACACAGGCATGCGAATGAATAATGCTGTTAAGCACACATGAAAACGGATAGAGAACCCAGCAAAAGATTTTATAAGACATATAAGGCTAGGGGAAAAATAAGGAAGAGAAAAACTAGAAACATTATTCCGAGACTATTAAAAGTCTTAAATAAGACTTATAATAAGGTTTATTATAAGTTATAATTAAGATCCTAGGTATTTTCTCTCTCTTTCAAGGTTTAAATAAAGTTATTCTTATTTATGCCTTATATTAAGGCTTATCTAAGCTATAAGGTATACATACGTAAGATTTCGAATTCTAATGAGAGACATGCACGAAGTCATAAATGGTTTTTCTCTGGAATTTCTCATTGGGATTTTTCGTTTCGCTTTCATTTGCAACTAACAGTTTAAATTCGAGTGTTGAACAGAGTGCAGCGTATTAAAGTGTCTTTCGTAGGTTCTTAAAGTGCACTAAAATTGGAGAGGTGAAATTAATTTATTTATTTATTTAATTTTCCCCTATTAATTATTATTTCTTTGTTGACAGATTAACAATGAAGAAGAGGACCAAAAAAGCATTAAAACGAGGGATAAATTAGTTTCTATTTTGTATAGGTACTACTTTTTTATACCTAATAAAAAAAAATAATGAGTCTTACAGCTTTATACAAGTTAATATATTGCCTATCAAAAGCTGATAAAAAAGCTTGTATAAGTAATGAAAAACCCTTAAAATAAGGGTTAAGAAAGACTGAAATAAGCCTTAAATAAGACTTAAAGTAAGCCTATCATAAGGCTAAAATAAGGCTGTGTGCAAGGTATAGAAGTAAAGGGTGATTTTTTAGCTGGTTTGGTTTTGGCAACACTGGTTTTGACAGCTGACGTGTGTTTAGTACCTTGTGTCACTGTCAAACAGCTTCAGTTTGGTTTGCAATTTAACCATGGATCGTCTTACAAATGAACAACGCTTGCAAATTATTGAATTTTACTATCAAAATTCGTGCTCGGTTCGAAATGTTCATTATCGAAAAATTGTGTTCAGCGATGAGGCTCATTTTTGGTTGAATGGGTACGTAAATAAGCAAAATTGCCGCATTTGGAGTGAAGATCAGCCAGAAGCATTGCAACAGCTACCAATGCATCCCGAAAAAGCCACTGTTTGGTGCGGTTTATGGGCCGGCGGCATTATTGGGCCATATTTCTTCAAAGATGATGCGAATCGCAGCGTTACTGTCAATGGTGAACGCTACCGAGCGATGATAACAAACTTTTTTTTGCCCGAAATGGAAGTTCTTGACTTGCATGATATGTGGTTTCAACAAGACGGTGCCACATGCCACACAGCACGCGAAACAATGGCGCAATTGCGAGGCGAGTTTGGTGAACAGTTAATTTCACGTTTCGGGCCGGTCAATTGGCCGCCTAGATCGTGCGATTTGACACCATTAGATTATTTTTTGTGGGGGTATGTCAAGGCTAATGTCTATAGGGACAAGCCCGCTTCGATTGACGCACTGGAAGCCAACATCCATGCATTCATTCGTGAGATACCGGCCGATATGTGTGAAAGAGTATGCCAAAATTGGACTCAGCGGATGGGCTACCTGAGACGCAGCCGCGGTCAACATTTGCATGAAATTATCTTTAAACATTAAATTGCAAGGTTCAAACTATCGATTCAAATAAATATTTCATTCATTTTTTCGAATTTTTTGTGTTTTTTTTTTAAAAAAAGTTCTCAACCTCTTAAAAAATCACCCTTTATATACCTGATTTCCTAGGACATGGCCTGTAGAAAAATAAGGCATAAAATAAGTGATACTTGTACTCAAAAGATATTCCTTATGAATAAGATGCTCTATCTGCTAAGGAATAAACTATATGAACATAAGCCTTACTCTTTTTGCTGGGAAGAAAAACGAATACATAAAATGATTCCACCCCTGATGTATACACTAGCTACTTCACCCGTTCGTTATCGTTTTTTGGTTTTTTTTTTTCGTTTTTTTATCCCTTTGTTCGTTTTTCGTTATTTGTGCTTTTTCCTCTTTTTTCTGTTTTTTGTTTGCACTAAATCGATATGAAAACAAACTGTTTCATTCGGATGCATGAGACAAAAGTGGTTTTTTATTATAAAGAAATTATAGGTATACAGTATACTGTATACATATGTATTCTGAAATGCATAGTACATATTAACGATTTCATGTAAATAAAAAACAAAAAAAAAATAGTTTTGTTTGTCAATTTATCATGTTTACAAGCAAGTTCATAGTTTTAAGATAACTAGTTTTTGAACTAGTTATATTTAAACTCGCCGTGGTCGTGGTGGTTAGTGCTTCGGACTACCACGCAATGCTGTCCGGGTTCAACTCCTGGCCGGGTCTAACACCTAAAAGAGTTTTTACACGGTACCACCTCTTTCGAATGCCTGACAAGCATCAAAGAGTATCATTTTTCACGATTGAGCCACTCAACTCGCCTTTCGGAGTCGGCAAAAAACTGTAGGTCCCTTCCATTCGTGCAAAAATATAACACGCAAACACAAATGGTTGCGAGAAGCAGGCCCAGGTTCACCTTGAGCTGTAGCGCCAACTAAGTAAGTAAGTATATTTAAACTGTTTCGTTTCGTTAACACAAAAAGCGAAAACTACCCACTTCTAATACATATAGGTATAGGTACAAAAAAGCATTAAAAAAATGTTGGTTGACTTACGCAGCATCTGCAGAAATATCGTCATTACAACCAAGTTGACCGTTATCCTCGTCGTTGTCCTCTATTTGAGCTCGTGCGGGTGGAGTGTCCAATGATTTGTCATTTTTTCCAGATTTCAGAAGCCACCTATGAAGATTATGTATGTTATTATCGGTTCATATCTATTTAAAATAAAATTAATATGCATGCCTGTCCATTTAAATTTTTTAAATACTTCAATAATCCAATTCGAAATTTGTATGTCCAGGAAACAGAGAAGAACAAGCACCAAACAAACAATAGCTGAGCTAACTTTACTAACACTAGCAGCTACAGACACTTATGTATGTATGATAAAAATAGCTGCTAGTGCGACGACAAGACATTACACTCGTATCAATTTGTATTTGCGTGACAGGAACAGTGATATTGCTAATGCATGGAATGTGGATCGTGGAAATATAGAACTGCAGATGGAAAGTGGATGTGATGTGAATCCACATTTCAAATATGAAAAGTGCTGTCAGTTCTAGGTTTTCTTAAATGAAAATGTAATTTTGCTGGTGCAATAGAAGGCAATACAAACGGCATTACAAATTGCATTACAAAAGACATGTGGGCATTACTGCATTACGCAAACTCGAAAGCATTACAAATAATGCTTTTGCATTATGTTCGACAGCACTGGATGGTACGCAAAGCAGCGCAATCCATAAACTTAGTCAGATCATCTGGAAATGTAAGGTTGTATGTTACCGGAGAGTGACATAGGTAGTCCATAAACAATATCCATATACACTTTGTCAAATGGCAACTCGGGTGAGTTTGTTTCTATAATTTTTTGGAAATTGTTGACATTTTTTGACGTAGTCAAAACAATCCCTTTCCATACCTCTCCACCGGTTTTGTAGTCTGTTACGACCTCAAGTTTTGATTCCTCCTTGATGGCCTCCGAGGACTGAGTCGTGGAAGTCACCTTAAATCGTTTAAATATCTGTAGGGGATTTTCCCCAAATTAAATTAAAGTAAACTCTCCGATTACAAATAACAAAAGTTATACATATATTCACTTTTTAAAGAGTACAAATTATTTGAGATGACTGCTTGCGCGCAGTCACGTAGGCCAAATTGGGGTTGCCAGACTGCTACATATCCTTTCGGTCGGTGTTAAAACATGAAGTTTTTTATAGCCTTACTGGCTTCAAAAATTCTGCAATTTATTTAATCCAATTTTAATACAATAATAGCATATATGTATGTATATTACCTTAGTGTTTGACTCTAATTACAATTTAATTCCAAAAAGAAAAAGCAGACCACGCCGGCACCGGTAAAGTTACAATTCATTTTAGAAAAAGGAAATGACCGACCATTCCGGCGGCGAGTTACAGGTGTCAAATTATTATTTGCTTTTTTCTTACGATAACAATGCAGATGGGTTTCTATCGATAACAATGCAGATGGGTTTTATGATGACAATGCAGATGGCGCCAACAGTCGGACAGAACTGTCTAATCCAGTGTTTAAACACCTCTTAAGTCTTGGTTTTCTATGATGGCATTCAGCTCGGAGTTGTTTACGCTCATATTGAGTTATTTTTCTACTCTTCGAGTCTGCGCCCTTGTGCTAGCTAAGTACTGATATTTCGAGGCGTTCACAATGCTTTGGGTGTTTACAGGTTTGGGTATTCGACTCGAAGCATTAGCATTTTCATTTTTCATTTCCCGGGATTGTACTCAATTTTATCATCGTACTCCGAAAGCTTGTGCTGCGAATCGACAAGTCGCGAGGTAGGGTCAAGATTGGACATACCTTCAAGAGATGGATGATCACTATAAACTGTGAACAGACACACGTGCAAGTATGTGCGGAAGTTTTTTTTGTAACCCATACAATGGCTAGGAGTTCCTTTTTAATGATCGAAAACCTTTTCTCAGTTGTACTCAGCTGGTGCTGGTACAAGCTATTTGTTAACGGTGAGGCACTTTTGTCTCAATGACCCTAGCCAATGTTCTTTCTTGTACAGCTACACCGAGCTTTAATGGTTACTGATCTCAAGTTACTTAAATAGGTGGCGCTACAATTCGGGGTGGACCGAGGACATCCAACCATCCCCTTGTCTCAGCGTTGATATGAATTACCCATCTTACCACTTGGGGGATAGCTAATTAATTAAAATGCTCTGGGTGAGATTGGAAAGGTATATCCCTTATGAACGGGGATATTTATGTACAATTATTGCTGACTATACTAATTGGAACATAAGTTATTTTAATGTTGTTTTCTTCTGTCTATGACTGATTGTTCCGTGGTTTAAATGAAAATTCGTCTTTTCGCCTTTGCAGTCTATGACCGTCTGTTCGCTATTATTTTGTTTACTTAATTCTAACTTAATAATGTATTTATTATGCTTAGTAATGGAAATGGTTGGTGCATAGGGTGAAATAGCTGACACTGAATTGGATCAAGGTGAATGGGTGAATGAGCTTGGGGTGAATGTGCTCGGGGTGAATGTATAGAATAGGAAGGGAAGTATGGAGGTGTCCGGAGTACGGTTATGCTATGTTGTCTGTTTGAAGTTCGCGCACATTAACTCATACAATAAAAATGAAAAGGTGCTCAATGTGCTAAAATTATGGAAACGTAACAAATAAAAATAAAAATATGCTTACTAAGCTATAATCGACAACCCTGATCATTGAATGCACTCGGAACATATTGCCACTTCTGCACCTGTTCGGTTGTTTAACTGCATTACGAGTTCAAGGTGAGCATTGGGCATATGTTTCGCATAGTCAGCGTTCTTGCCATGTGGTGTTGTCCTGAAACTAAGTTGTCGTAAATCGCAGTAGTAGCAACACGTGGTAGACAAAATCTGGTATCAAATCTCAGCAACAGCACAATCCTTTCTGGAACACCAGCTGTAAATTTAATGCAGCAATTAAATTAATTTTTACTTTCTTTCCACAATCCTTTCATAATCCTCGTCGCCAAACTGTCGTAAATCGCAGTAGAAAGGAAAAAACGAGTTGCTTTGCACAGTGCTTCTTTTATTCTCAATAATTCAATAACTCAATAAACAGACTTAGTGACAGACAGTTGGACATTAATGATGTGTACACATTTACACTGTTTAGTTTGTGAACATTGTTTTTCGAAGAATGTTGTTAAGCGCAATAAATGAAAGTTAAAAAAAGCCCAACTTCATAATTCTGATTTTAATAACATAGTGCACCCACTAATCTCGGTCATAAGATTGGAGCATAAGAGAACGTTTTTGCACTTACAACATCTATTGAAAAAAAAATCAGCCTTTTCTTACATTTAGTTGACAAAAAAAAAAAAAAACGTATTTTCTATGTAAAATTAATTGATACATAATTTTTACAATATATTTGTGGACAATGTGGCGTATACGTAATTTGTTTTCTTCTTTTTTCATTGATCGCTCTTTCTCTGACGCTTTTTCTTTCTCAGAAAATCGACTTTTGCCCAGGTTTTTGTTCAAAATACCCCTATGTGCGATGACCTGAAAAATACTACACTACATGTTTCCCGCACGAGTTAGACAAAGAATGAATCTTATAATAAAACATAATAACTAATTGACCACTGACATTGGGTTCACAATTTGTACGAGTCATCACTTAATATTAGATTAAAATTAAAGCGTGAGAACAGATGAATTGTCCGAAACCCAGTCGCCGAAACACGAGATGCGTGAATTCGCTAAAACCTGTCTGGTTCCACGCTTGTACAATTACAAGAAAACTTGAACGATGATAATAAAAAATCATACATGATACAAAACTAAACATACTCCCCCATCTTGAGGGTTCTTAACTCTCTAAACTTAAAAATATACTAATAAACTATAGTATAATATCGTTTACTATAAAACGAGACGATCTTGGTTGCGTGATTGGCTTTGATCGCCCGTGGTTATACCAGTACGCGAGCGTTATCCCTATCAAGCCAGCGAGGAGAATATAGCTGACCCCATAGTGGTGATAATCGTGGGCGTTTACGCTTAGATTATTGGAAAGCGCTTTGGATAAGTTTACGTAGTCTTCAACCTTGCTTTTTATATCATCTAGCTGAATCTTATCAATATCATTTACCTCGCGTGGAACTAAAATTTTCGTCGTCGGGCTTCGACTGAACATCCACCTACTAATATTTACACTAGGAATAAATGACTGTTTAACCGATGTGTTATAGCTGCCACGTCCGTTGATCATTTTAGTCGGCAGTCTCAAGACAGAAATATCTTAATATTCTATTATGCCATTTCCCACAATGGTGATGCTATTGGTGCTACCTTGGCATATAAGGTGACCGGTTGTGACAGCGGTGACTGAGAAAATCCAGCCATTGGATTCCTTCAGGCGTATCCATTGATCCATTGACCATTGATTGGTGCTTCGGTGAAATGGCACTCCGACAAAGCATCTTGCTTGACTGTCCTCGGTGTACACTAGTTGGGTGAAATTGTGTACGGAGATACATTTTGGGCAGTAATGATTTACATGAGGAAAGTTCTATATCCGTCAGCTTGAAATATTTGTCTCTTGCTAATGAGACCGCTAGATATGGCGCCGATATTGGAACCCATTGACTTAGGTTTTTATGGACTATTGGAACTGAGATTAAATTGAACAATTGAAACTCTTCTATTTCGGTTAATGGTAACAACATTTCAAATAGGATGGAACACGATCGAGCCTTTCGGTTGCCTTGCGGATTAGTTATCTGCACGTGGTTAATAATCTGCACATATTTATGCCGTCGAAAATTCACTATTGTCGAAGAAAGGTCTGGTTGGACTGTTGGACCAACCCTTAAAAATATCGTTGAGTGAGCGGCAAGATGAAGTTTTCGCAGAAGCGTCAAATACAACCCTTTGTTGATGACTTATCAGGCCTTACAACGCAATGATGAGGAAGTATGTAATGATCAGCTGGTAACTCGTCTTCTGTTATTGGACTCATGTGTCCCAGTGATTCGTACTCTTCCATAAAATTAACATATGATTCCTTGAGTTCCTTGTTCTTATCTAATCTCCTGTCTAACGCCAAAAATCGTTTCTCTGCTAATTTTCGCGAGCCTCCTAGCAGCGATCCGGGATCGCCATTGAATGGCGGATTTTACTTCGAACTGGCCTTCTGAACTTATTTTGGTATTCATTTTAAAATGCTCCTCGCATTCATGTTCCTCTTGGCTCATTGTATTAACGGGTGCTTCGTGTACGTCTTCCAAAAACTCCTTCCGAGTTTATCTAATGATGAAATCGATGGATTTATCACCACATGACAATACGCACTTTCTAGTGGTATTGGAGCACTTCCAGCTATAATCCATCCCAAATTAGTGTTGCGTAATATTGGTAGGTCGTTTGAAACCTTAAGTTTACCGGAAGGAAATCTCAGCTCCTATTAACATGTCAATACGTTGAGCCTTGGAATACTGAGAGTCGCCAAGTTTGACATCGGTAGGAATATTTAATAAGGAACTGTTGACAAGGTTGGTAATCACTTATTCGAGGAATTATACTTGTTTCAATTGTCGTTTTGTGTTACGGCGAACGTATGTCGTTTTCCATTGGTTTCACTCGGGGATTCACTCATTCTGAATCCAAGAGATCAGTAAAACCGCTTCTGCTCAATTTTGAAGTTTTTTTTCTTGTGTTCTTGCTTCTTGAGTGTATTCTGGCTTGAAAACGAGAAGCGAAATTTTCTTCTCAGAATGGTAAGAAGAGAAATTTATGTGCCAAAGGAACGATTTCAGAAGAATTCGTTTTGATTCTGTGCACTCCCGGACGTCCATTGGAAAATGACATTAGTTTTACATTCCTGCTCTGCAATACCGCTGATTGGAATGTTCAGTCGATGTTTCTTGTGCCCTAATTCATGTGCAAATGATGAAGTTATAAAATGAAGCTGTGATCCAGATTCCAAAAGTTCCCGACACGGAATTCGAGTCCAGTTCGAGGAAATGACATTGACCACAGCTGTTGCGAGATAGACATGTTGTTTTCAAACTCTTACTAAGACTAATAAATCTAGAGTTTCTGAAGCACCCAAGTGCTTTAAGTATTGGTAATTTCATGTCCACCAAAGAACGTGAGGCTATTGGCTCGACAAAAGCATACCTTGTAAATTTGTCTATAAATGATAGAAAATTATTGTCTGTATTATAGATATCCATATGAAGTATTTTACCTGGCCGGCTTGTAATTGGTGTTGGCTCCATTATTTGCCTTTGTGGATTATTTGCAAATTTTGATTCTGAGCAAATTTTGCAATTTTTTGCAAAGGTGTTACTCTTGTCTTGCATTTTCGGGAAAAGGTAACTATCTTGTATCTGGAGAATATTTTCTCTTGCAGAACGGTGAGCTCTGTTATGTTCTATGGCGATCATATCAATTTGGTCGCATTCATTCACAACGTCTATGACTATCTTATTAGTGTTTTTAATACGAACTGCTGGGAACAACTCGACAAGTTCGTTTTGGATTTTACCCAATACATCGAGTTGACAATAGACTCCGTTAACGATATCAGGATTTACAACTTCCTCTATAATGGGGAATAAGGACTGAAAATCATTGAAGCTAATATCGTGACGGGTATATCCAAGGAATGGGGTTATAGTAATTTTGTCAGTAGTTTTTGCTTGTGACAATAAAATCTGATTTTTGAAACTATTAATAGGTTGAGCAACTGAGCGAATATACTGAGTATAAGAAACTTCACTATTAATACAATATTGACTTGAATTCAAATTGAAGTTAGAATCATCTGTCAAATGTTGAATATATTGCCATGACAGTGCGTCCGCCACCTTGTTTTCGCTCCCAGGTTTATAATAGAATTTTAGAGCAAACTCTTCTGTGAAACTCCTCCAATTTCGGTCGGAAATAGAGAAAGTCAAGGTCCGTAAATATATGAAGGTTGTTTACACCATAAAGATACAGTGGAATCCGTTTACTACGACTTCGTTTATAAGGACTAACCACTTAAAGCGACGAAGACACAACAATAAGTTAGGTTTGCATACTAATTGCTATGAACGAACATCCGTTCGTTTTGTGCGTCATCCGGTTACAACGACTTAATGTCGCCGGTCCCTTGACCCTCGTTTTATCCGGATTCTACTGTAATTTCTTAGCACAAATAATTGAGAGCATTTCTCGCTCGTTCGTAGCATAGTGTTGCTCAGTTTTTGAGAAAGTGCGAGAAATTAATGTAATTGGTTTTTCTTTTTGCGACAAGACTGCCCCTATTGCCACAGACGAAGCCTCGGTGTTTAGTTCGAATGGTATCTTAAAATTTGGGTAGAGAAGAGTAGCATCTTCAGATACCAATATTTCCTTCTTTTTTTTTGAAGGCCTCTTTAGCATCCAAAGAAAACGTAATATTTGTATTTTTCGATTGATTGGTGTTTACATGGCCATTATCTCCTCGTAAAATTTGAATAAGTGTTTTTGCTATGCGAGCATAGTCCCGGATAAATCGTCTGTAATAACCTGATAGACCTAAGAACGATCGCAGAGGTCGTAAAGTAGTAGAAAGTTTATACTGAACTATAGCGCGAACTTTGTCATCAGTTGTCTTAAGACCTCCTTGACAAACAATAAAACCTAGGAACTCTACACTTGTTTTAAAAAATTGTGTCTTTTCGAAGTTTATTTTCCATATTAGCAGGAAGAAGATTCCTAATGATGGACTCTGCATCTTTTACATGTGTTTCGGCATCGGGGGAAAAGATAATAACGTCGTCTGTCGTTGCAGGAAATTTTAAAGTTTCTACTGGTGGCTCTCACCAGAATAAATATCAGTCGTTGCTTGTAAAGAGTTGATTTTATTTCTGAAAAAATGAATACAATGTTTTTTTTCTTATAATAAAAGTATAATACAAAGACCTTACTTTGGTATGAGCCACAGAAAGCTCTACAATTAAAAAATTGCAGCAACGCACGCCTTCCAGCTACCAGCATGTAAAATGGAAAGACATCGAGCACGTCCGCCAAAATTCGTGCACTCAACAAAATTGTCCATCGTAAGGGACAACGTATGTAACCTCAGCGATTAGAATGATTGAAGCGTGAAGAGGACCAATATTTTCCGTTGACTGTGCAACGTGCTTTGAAAAGAGCAGATGTATTTTTGCTCAGTCCTGTGGACTTGAGCGCGAAAAGGAAAACGTTGTTTCTCGTTTGCTGAATATACTGGTGGGTGCTGCCAGATCGCTTGATGTTTCAAATTTCAGGTTATTGGCTCGATGACATCGTCAATATGAACATGACACCATAAGCCTATATCTTCTCGCAAAATATCGTCTATGGCTCTTTGAAAAATGCTAAGAGCGTTTTTGACACCAAATGGGAGACGACAAAATTCGTTTTCTTTGTACAGCCCCATAGTTGGATGCCATACCCCATACGTCCAAACAGGCTTCAGTACTTGCTTATATAGCAATATTTTGTTTTTGATAGATAGGTCTGAGTTTCTTCCCAGTAACCTGTACATTTTTCTCTACCTCAAGTTCAGTTCTTCTCTTTTCTTTTTGATGTGCTCTTTCAATTTTAACTTCGCATCCAAAGTCATTCCAAGGTATTTGGCCGTATTGGCGTAAGGTACAACTAGGTACCTTACGTCAATATTTTGACTTTCCCTAATTTGAAAGAATAACGGAGGTGTCCGGGGTTGGATAACGATCCCAGAAAGTTTTTTAGTTAAGCTTGCGAAAACCAATTACCAATCGTCATTTCTGATTTCCAAATTCGGCAATGCCCTTCTTGTTGGGTTGTTATACCGTGAACGACTCTTACGGGTGATTCCATCCCTCAGCAGCGACTGAACTTCGTTGTTTACGAACTCCGTAGCGGGCATATGATAAGGATAGTTCCTTGAAAAAATTGGTTCCGCAGTTGTTATCTTAATTGTAGCGCCAACGTTTGTGTTATACGCATGTCAGAGCTTTGTTTGGATCTTCCACATTTTGACTAATTAATGTCTTAAATTCAGAATGCACTGATTCGGGAATATCCTTAATATTTTCTAGTAAATTGTTCAGTTGAGAACAAACTATAAATAAAAGCGGCTCTGTGCCATTACTGTATATTATTTTATTAGACCCGGTGTCCAAAGTTGCACTAACTTGCTTAAGCAAATCATACTGTTATATATAAAGAAGATGCTGCTTCTTATGCGTTGATATGTGACTAAATTCACCTTGTACTCACGGGCTATTCCTCATCTCTCTTGGCTGTGTGTATCGAACTTCGCCCGCACTAGTTTTCACCTCTAACTCTATCTTCTTGAAAAGATGAGGTTGGAGAGTGAAGTATCTGAGGGAGTAATGAAGACTGAATGGATCAAGGCCTAGGCAAGAGCAGTAGTGTGTTGGCGGTCAAAGTAGCAAAAGCCTATAATTATAACGTGAATAAACAGAAATGAAATAAAAAAACTAAATTGTATTTTAATTATAAACAAAGGACATCTTAATTCAATTAAGACAGGTCGTGAGGTCGTCCATTACTTTTTGGGGAGACATATTTAGATCTCGTGGTATCTGATGTAGAGGTTCTTGAGACTGGTTGGATCGGGAGGAAGGCCTTCCTGTTGGATAGAAACCATGATGCTTGTTTTGGTTTTACCCTCAATGAAAACTGAATCAGATTTGTCAAGTAGGTAAGCAAGGAAGAGCCGAATATCCTCGTAGACTTTTTTTCTCTAATCCTGGAAAGCGCATAATGACATTCAGTAGTATCAGAAACGGTGGTTAGTTGTGTTATTTTAACTTTAGGGGGTAAAAGGGGATCGAGAAAAGGTGCAGTGGGTGAAAAGATTGTAGAAGAAGGTGCATTGGAAATGGGACTAGGTGCGTGATTGGTTAAGGTATTAGATGTGGGGTTTAGAATATGGGAGCTGATAAAATTAGGGTATTTTGTTGTAAGGTTGTAATTGGGAAAATAGTTGTTAGTGGGAGTATGTGTAGATGACTGAGAAGAGACGGTGTGAGAGATTGGAGTCAAATTAAAAGATACGCGTTTGCGTGGAGGAAGTTGATTCTGACTGACTAGGAGGTTAATTGGGGATGTTGGTGGGAGGGGCAAAATTAGGAAATATTTTTCTTTTCAGATTCCAATTAGGCATAGATTTAGGGCGGGGGTTGGAAACTGGTTTTGGTAGCTTAATTCTAGATCTAGATTTATTATTAAGTAGTTTAATAGTAGGTTTGTCTGTCCATTTGCATATTCGCGTCTTTCCAAGGTTGAAATAAGTACCAGCTGAATTTAGGAATAGTCCAGATGGAAGGGACGAATGGTGGAATGGTGATTCCATATCTCGTTACACATAAATCAGCAATCCATGAGACATCAGCTTACACAGCTGCGCCTTTGCGCCTTTGATGAGGAAAGTGGTGACAGTCTGGTTTTCAGCATTTCATTTATCTATTCTTCTCTGCCACTCTGATGGTGTCCATGTTGTGCCGAAATGGTTAATGGAATTGCTTGGGGCGTCGGCCGGCGGAGTTGATCTTGAGATGGTTTCTTGGGTTTCCCGGGGCGGAGTTGATGTTGACGTGTTTTCTTGGGTCGTCGGGTGGAGGCGAGTAGGTGGGGATGCGGGTGAGTCGACTTCGGGTTCCAATAATTCAGCCAAAAGTGATGTGTTGTATATGACGTTCGGATGAGGCTGGGTGAGGATTGATGTATCGTTAATTTTGCTACAGACCGTCCCAATGCTGTCTTCAATGTCGCAAATGGTTGATCGTGCCGCAGTGAGTTCATCGCTGACATCGCTTACTTTATCGAAGATTACTTTGAGCATAGGGTCGGTCAGCTTCGGGGATGGTGGTTTATTAGCGGAATATTGAAAATGAATATCGATGTCATCACGCAGTGAGTTAAGGGTTTCACAGATTTTATGGTGAGAGGTTGTTTGCGCTGCACAGGTAGCTTTGATATCCCTTAGCACTGAATGAAAGTGGCGCGTATTTGTTTCCTCGTTTATGGACCTTGCGAAATCTAACTCAGTCAGAACAGCAATTTGCTTATCGATTTTCAAAAGTTTGCTTTGAATTTTAAACTGAGTTGCATAGATCGTCAACACATCTTACACTGCTTTCTAAAATGGAAAATTTGTCAGAGAACATTTTGGAAAGAGTTTCTTGGTTCCATTTGTTTGAGTCACATAGGCACTTTATCGCCAGGAGCACATGGAAGAGGGAAATCTTTTTGGACTCATCACAAAAAAATAGGAGGTTATCTGAAAACTCCCTTATGAACACCGAATTACTTTTATTTAGTCCGACACAGATGGCATGAAATGATTTGCCACAGATTCCTTTGCAGGTGACCCAGTCAGCACAGCTCTCGTTGATACCGCAATTACTATTTCCGCAAGACATGGCAGTGTTTTGTTTTTTATTTTATTTTGTATTTGTGTATTATCAAAGGGGTGAATGGACAATAGTGACGCAGCGACACAGCGTGGTGGAGTTGTGAAAAAGGTAAACACACAAATTGGGTCGTTAGTTATTGGGTAATCCACTAAATATGTGAGCGTTTATGAACGTCCGAATGCTGTTTATTTGTGGGTCGAACGCCTCTTTTATACTTATCACTAATTACAATAAATGCAAACATCTATAATTACTTAATAACTTAATGCTAAGTATGTTAGAATAGTACAATGGAAAAAAATAACTTAAAGCTGTTGTGACATCAGGAGCTGACGACGGGAACAAAATTACTTCAAGCTTTTGTGACATCAGGAACTGCTGACGGCGTATTTGTTGGGCGTTGTTGTGGTGTCGTTCGTTACCCTTCGATTTTTGTGCTTATTCTCGTTCATTGCACCTTTGACTTACTTTAAATGTTACTTACTTAACAGCTGGGTTCCTTTTTGAATGAGAGTTCTACCACGAAACATCGCTCCTTGAAAGTGTCTGGTTGAAGTGAAGTTCGCATTGTTTCTCGGATGCTGTAAGACGTCTTTCATGGATGGTGCTTCCTCCATTTGTCAAAATCTGTGTTTCGTCTGCATATATGCACTGCATATTCCACATACTGTGTTCAAGTTGTTGGTGTCTTCTATCTTTCTAGCGACGCGACGGTCCATCCAAAGAATGTATTTTCCAGCGTGGGCATGGATTGTCCCAATTTGATTTGACATACTGAGAGCAGAGAGTAATACAGCTAAGAACATCGATTGTACCAGGTTCATTAAATGTGGGATCTGCGAATGAATTGTTGCTGCGAATTGATCAGGATGATGTGTCAAACGCTTTGCTGGATTGATTTGATATTATTTGCGGTAGCACATGGGGGTTCATCCTTATGGAAAGTGCGTTGAGACGAGGATCTGAATGTTCATTCCTCTCTTTGCTTGCTGAGTTTCTCGACCAATACCCTGGATTTGCATTCTTTGAGCGGATTGGTGTTAGTTCTAGCTTCTTTATTATTTTTTCCGTGATGGGTTTAACCTGGGATGGTCTTACCGTTTTGGTTTGACACATTGACGAGAACAGTCTAGATGAAGACGTAATTACCCCTGACTTCGGTAGTTTCCTTGTGCTATTAGCGAAATTGACTCATCCCTTACTGATGCTGATGCCGATGAGGAGTTAGACTATATAGTGAGTATGTTGTTCGTTGTAGGTTTCGTAATTTGCTCTGGGTGCAAAAGTGTGTTGTGTTTCTTATCACACTCCTTAGCGATTGGAGAGCTCTTGGATGCTTTAATAATTGTTCCCACAGTGTATGTGTGGATTTATCAAGTTTCGTCATCAGTATGTGCAGGAGTATTGGACTCCAAGTACCAGCCATCCAACGCTTAAAGGCATTCCTGAGTGGTGTCATGTAATGCACGTATTGCAGAAGCACTTTCAATTATTGCCGTTGGTTGCGTTAGCAATTTGTACAGAGGTGAGTAATAGACGTTTGTTTTCAAATCTAAAATTATCTCTTTTCCAAACTTAACAAACTCAGATGCATGAGAACTGATGTGTTGCGCTTTAAATTAAAAGAAGTTAATTAATATTTGACAGAGGAGTGAAACAGGAAATTATTAAAGTAAAGTCAGCCATTTTATTGTAAGTGTGGAATGTGGATTGTGGAAGTGGATGTGTTCAACTCTAAGGTTGCTATACAATATACATTGTTTACGCAACAAGAACATATACTTCTTTTAGCTTTGTTTAAATCATGAGTGTATGGTAATACATAGGGGAAGGTCATGTACCTTGGACCGGAATTTACTATTTTTACTGCAAATTTTGTTCGACGTAAATGATTCCAATTTAGTTTGTTTATGTTAAAAGTGTATTATTTTGGATATTCAATAGTGTTAAAACGACATCTTAAGTATTTACCGTATGCTTAGAAAATGCTTTTTTGCAAGGAAACCTCAAACGGTCCGAGGTACATACACTGAATGTACCTTGGACTGTTAGTGTATGTACCTTGAACCGAAATCAATTGTGTTCAAATGATGCAGTGTAAATACTATTTTATTTCATTAAAAAAAAATTCAATCCATTTATTAATTCATTAAAAAGTACATTTCAGAGAAAATAAAAGAACAAAGACCAGAAACAAATAAGAAAAAAAAAACGTTAGAAATTTAATATTCTTTTTCTGGCAGCTGTGAGAAACTCCGAAATCGACCAATCACTTTGCCAGAAGATCTTCTTCTTCAAGCGAAAATATTTGGCGGTGGATAATTCGGCTTTCATAAACAAAATCAGAATGGTTCGATGCTTTGTGTTTGGCGATGTTCCGCATTAAAGTAGTCTTGGAAACGTTTAACATATTCGCTGCAGTGTTTTGCATGGATTTTCCACTGTACACTACTTTCTCCACAGCTCGCCGTAAAGCGTCAACGTCAACAGTTGGTCTTTTTGATCCTGACTTACTCCTGGGCATTTTTTTGAGGAAAATGGAAAACAGAACTCTTAAAAAAAAATCGAAAAGCATGTACCTTGGACCGGTCCAAAGTACATGCATGGACATAGATCCAATGTACATTTATTACACTTTTTTTAGAAATACAAAATTTTAACACATTATGTTGTATAATTGTAGCAAATAAAATATTGAATTTTGAAATATATACATATACTTACACATTAAAACCAGTAACTTGAAAGAAATATAAAAACTGAATGAACAGAACACTTCAAAAAAACATAAAAAAAAATACTTTAGAGTGTGTAATTTATATTATGTTGTTTTGATTGCACGTCCGTCTCATGCGATAAATGAACACAAGCTGAAATGAGTCCCATAAACATACTGGAAAATTTATTGAAGAACTTGTTGCAACATGTTCAGCCAATTGCCAGGAATCGGCACTCGGTCCAAGGTAAAATCGGTCCAAGGTACATGACCTTCCCCTACATATTTAGTTTTAGTTTGAATTAATCGAGTATTAAATGTTTGCATGATGTTGCGTCCCAAAACTACCGGCGTTCTCATCGTTTCATTAGGTGTAACTACATCAGATAGAAACAGTTTTTGATTTATTACGAAAATTTACTAAACATGGTATCGTAGGGTTCTCTTTCTTTCGGCTTGTAAAGTGTGGATAAATACTTCACGTTTCGAAAGTTCCTATACCTATCGGTTTTGTCTAGCTATTATGCTATGCCGACCATGACAGAAGGGAGGAAGAGAACAAGAGGTTTTCTAGCGCTTGTCGGCATATCGGACGGTTTCTGAAGAAGAAACTGTCCCTGGGTCAAGTTCCAACAAGTGCTCGATGGCCGCTTGTAATTTTGCATGGCGTGCACTGTCAAGAACAATCTTGTATCGATCGTCCACACCCTGTTTTAGAAATGCTAGTCCCCTGCGTTTGTTAGCCGTAGTCAAAGTAGCATGAGCTGTTTCGCCTTGGATAGTAGTTTCTAAGTCAGTAATTTTTGTTATCAGGCATTCTACCTCTGATACGAATTCGCCAATAGGTCTGTTTGCTTGGCGTACTCGATCGAGTTTGGACTGTAAACTAGCTATGGTATCCCAGGCTCCACATTTGGCTTTGAGATTTAGTTTTAGTTCAGAAAACATGGTTGGATTAGCAGCTCCTAATTCGCTGAGTGATCTGCCTTGTCTTTACTATCTTTACTATATTACTATTTTTACTATATATTACTATATTTACTATTATATTATTATATTATTATTATTATTATTATTATTATTATTATTATTATTATTATAAAGAGGAAAGGTTTTAATCTTTGGAACTACTGAACCGATTTCAAAAATTCTTTCACTAATAAAAAGCTACACGGAACATCCATAGGCTATTTTTTTTGTTTAAAAAACATAAATTAAAAAATTATTTTTTATACCTATTTTGTATGGTTGAGCCATACATTCACTCCTAACATTACAGCAGCTATACGAATTGCAAATAAAAAAAACTGTAACATGAAGTCAATTTACTAACGAAGATTTTAAGAGTTTAACCTTTTCTTAATTACACCTACAGGCTGAGAAATAAATAAAAAACTAATCTAAAAATATGCATTATTATGATTTGCTTACATCGACGACTTCGATTTGAACGCAATGACGAGACGAGGTTGTGTTGGCTTCTGTTTCGTTGCTGTACTCGCACGCTCTCAATTACATGATATGTATGTAAATGTATGTATAGTATGCTTTCTCTTCTTTACTGCCTTCCACTTCCTACCCTTAAAATATTTTGCACAGCGTGAGCCAATGGGAAAATTAAAGAGGACGAAAGAGGAGATACCAAATCGCATTGGTGTTTATAAATCGAGCAAAACATCATCCGCAGTAATGCATTCGCGATGAGCGGTAAGAAAGAATATCTATAGATATTATATAAGTTATTAATTAATAAAACACAATTTATTTAAATTAGTTAATAGAACTTTATTACTTATTCTTTGTTGGTGGTTTTCCTCTAGGAAAATGCTTTAGATGTCCACACTTTAGCAAGGTCTAAATCTGACTGATTTACGGTGGTCTTTCTATCTCCCCACATCTTTCTCCAAATCAAAGCTCTGTTGACCAATTTGAAGATCGCCCTTCTATCACCACCCATGACTGTTATTCGGCGATTAACATGAGCTTAGGAGATGATGATGGTGGTGAAGCTGTGGTAAGTAACGAATTCAGGTATCGCTGGTGGATAATTATGACTGCAATACAGTCACCAATGTTTGGACACGGAATGATTGTTGTTCCATAACTTATACAGTATGTCAAGAAAGTGTTTTGACAAAGGAAAAAAATGGTAATTTGGACTGTTTCTTTATAAAAAAAGAGCTTCTTTGATGTTTGAACTTAATAGTTTTAATTCCGTTTATTTTATTTTTGTATCTTCTAACAAACAGTATCGAAAAAATAGTACATTACATACAACAATAAGAAAAACAAAAACTACACAAAAATTAGTCTGTCAAGAAAGTGTTTTTACAATTCCTTTTTCGGGCTGTAGAATGAATTTACCGTTACTATTTTTATGTTTTTGCACGCCCGTGTTCATTTCTGTCTCAAATCAACCAAAATAGCATTCCATTTGTCATTGGGTCGTCAAATACAGCAGTTGTGGTTAATTTATTCGTAATCCAAGATGCCTGGCAATAGAACATCAGTTGAAGTGGCTCTGTTGGTTTATTATAATCACCGCATCGGAAAAAGTGTCCAAGAGTCGTCCCAGACGGTTTCTTTGACCAGACAAACAATCTACAACATTTAAAATCGTGCAAAAAAAGAAAATAGACTGGAGTTAAAATCATCGAGCGGTCGTCCGCGCAAAATATCGGAGCGTACAGAACGCGTTTTGCTGCGGAAAGTAGTAAAAAACCCACAGATTTCGACGAGGAGGTTTACGGGTGAACTAAAAGAAGGGCTTGGTGTTGCGGTTTGCCACGAAACAATAAGGCAAGTCATGAAAAAAAAAACAAGTACCATTCAAGAGTTGCTCGCAAAAAGCCATTGCCTTAGGTTGTACTACAACGATGAACCCAATAGAGTATGGCTCCAACCGTTAAAAGCATTGGAAAATCGTAACATTATTCCAACTGTCAAATTCGGTAAGTAATCAGTCATGGTGTGGGGGTGCATTTCTAGTAAAGGAATTGGAGATTTGGCCTTCATAGAGACCACCATCGATGCGTAACAATATCTAGATATTTTAAGGAGTCATTTGTTGAATAGCGCAAATAAATTTGGGTTCAATGGTGACAATAAACCAAAATTCAGATTTTACCACGATAATGATCCTAAACATAAGGCGCATATGGTGAGGATGTGGCTTCTTTTTAATTGCAACAAAGTATTTGATATGCCTGCCTAGAGTACGGCACTAATATTTGTGGGGCTATTTGAAAAAAAAGTTACCAGAAGACACCAGAAAGCCGAGCAAAGCTGAAAACTGCAATACAAGAGGAATGGAATAAAATTCCAGACGATTATGATGTGCAGAATTTAAGTTGCTCACTGAAAATAAGACTATAGGCCGTGATAAACTCTAATGGTGGCCATACAAAAATTAATTACCTTATTTTGTTTCTTGACCTTCACTTTCAAAAAAAAAAAATATGTAAAAACACTTTCTTGACAGACAAATTTTTGTGCAGTTTTTGTTTTTCTTGTTGTTTTTTGTTATTAATTTCAAAATGTACTATTTTTTCGATACTGTTTTTTAGAAGATACATAAATAAAATAAACGGAATTAAAAAAATTAAATAAAAACATCAAAGAAGCTCTTTTTTTATAAAGAAACTGTCCAAATTACCATTTTTTTCCTTTGTCAAAACACTTTTTTGACAAACTGTATTTAACAGTACCTACATATACTTATTTGACCTGAACCAGATATGAGCATTGCAAATTGCACACCAGCTTGATGCTTATTCAGAGAGATTCCCATGATACCTATTTTTTGTTTTTCTTTTGTTTTTGCTCAAACAAATAAAACAATAATTATTCGTTTATAGTTTTTGGTAAAGTGTATGTCAGCGGAAAACAAATTACATATACAATTAAGTTCATGGAGGGAGGATTGCGCTGAAAGAAATAAATGAAAAGGGACAACAATATCAGATGCTCCGAACAAAACAGTAAAATATCATCAAAATAGATCTCCATAAAGAACCAACAGAAGAATTAAGTCTAAGGCGGAGAAGTATTAAAGAGGGGTAGAGAATAATAGATGTAGAGGTAGAAGCAGTAGGTAGACTGAAGACTATATTATTGAAAGGAGAATGAATTGAAGTATCTATAGATACTACTTAGTGCTGCCACTAAGAAAAAATCCCGTAGCAAAAAAAAAAAACAATTGAAAAAGTGGCAGGCGGGCGAAGCAAGGCGAGCAGGGGTCAGCTAGTATTTTATACTTTGTATGTAGGCATTTTTTCCGTCGCGAATTTATTAATTTCAATTAAGCAAAACGAAAAGAAAACCGAGCTGCGTCCGCCTGCAGCAGAAGAAATCGCGAAATGTCAAAATGCTGGATGGAGGAGAAACTGCAACCACAGCTGCCTAGAAGCTGTTGCGCCGGCCGCTCAGCTGGGGTGGGTTCGACGAACGTGAACACTGGGGTTAAGAAAATGGGCGCCACCCAATTTTTTTTTGAAAAGGAATTGGGAAACCTTTGTAGGAAAACAAGAAAACCGACAGTGAATTCAGAAAGTGAAGAAACCAAACAACAGAAATGATGCGAAATAGATTTTTTTTGTACCACGTTATAACCAATGGCCGATTTATTCGAATTAGAAAAGAATTTAAATAAGGATCGATTAGTGTTAGAATTAGGATGGGGCTGGAAAAAATCCACCGAGCGGGGTGGATAAAAAAAAAACCAACCCGTGACAAAGAACGAAAAAAATCGCCGTTGAAAATGGCCCGCTATTGTACGGCCCGGAACTATTAATATCTAGTTAAATGGTCGCATGTCCCGCAATTCATCGGGATTTTACCGAACAAAAGCCTACCGGAGTCTCTTCTCACAAAAAAACTACCGAATTTCACTATTGCTACCACAATTGACACTGCTTATCTTTTATATGTCGTGATTCCTTTTTTTTTTTTTTCACCTCCTAGGTCCTCTTTCTCCTGCGATCTCCTTCTCATTCGACTTCACCTCAATTTTCTTTTTCCTTTTTTTTCACTAACTAATTTCAATTATAATTTTTCTTAACTTTCAATACATCAATTTATATCAATTTTCTTCCCTTTTTTTTCTTTTTCTCGAGCACTTTCTTTTGTTTCTCTCTTTTTTCTTCTTTGACCTTTTTCACACCACCTCGGTCAACCAAGAAGTGAAGTCACCATTCCAGTGGGTTCCCTTTTCCACCTCGGACACAAAGAATCCCACCCACTTGCACGCACACATTCATGCATTCAGCCACAGTGGGATCTATTTGCGGCTTATCAAGCGGTATTCTGCTCTTTAACTAGAATACGCCACCGCTTTTCGTTCCCCACTGTGCTCTCTCACGCATCGCATCTATACTAGGCTTAGCCGCATCACTGAGTGTGTCATAGTAAAATTCAACGCTATTGAGAAAGTCCCTAATAGTTTCTGTCCGGGTCTCATTATTTTCGCAGTTAAGTACTGGTAGCTTTTGAGCCGTAGAAAAATCAAAGGTACTCAATGTGATTTGGTTGTTGTGGGATTCTATTGGGATATTGTTAATTTCTTTTGGGTTGGTTTTAGGTTGAGTTTCTTTTGCAAGGGATACTAGTTCCTCCTTGCTATCGTTGTCACTGTCACTGTCATCGTTTACAAGATCTACGATACTATTGAGTAGTATCTCTTTAGATTCGTCTTGGTATGTGGTCGCTTGAGGAACTATTCTTCGAAGGTCTATCCTCTCAAGTTCAGTGAGGTCGCCTTGGTTGATCGGCGTAAAGTGAGAAGTGAATTCTTCCCAAAAGGCTTGTATCTGGTCTAATTTTTTGGTAGCACCGTCGGATTTTCACTTTCTATAGGAGGATTTCCGTAGACTGTCGTAGCAGGTTTTAAGTTTCCCTAAAATTTCTTGTAGTTTGCTAAAACTCATTGAGTTTGTGGTCTAAAAAATAATTGAAAATAAGAAGATCTCGTCAGAAAAGATCTTAAAAGAAATATTGAGGTGGACAGCAAAATGAAACTTGAAAATTGAACAAGCAAAGGAAATTTTTGTTGTTTGTTTGATTCATTTCGATATATCTATAGAATGATAATTATCGAAAAAATTGTTGAAATTTTTGTTTGTTTATTTATTTCATTATATCTGTGATAATTTTTATTTTTTTTTAAATACAAATTTTAACAAAACTTATATAAATGTTACTGCTTAGTATTTATTATATGGTATACCTTGCCAGGTCTCTTCTCTAACTGCTTCATAACGCTATTATAGTGCTGCAATCCAAGGTATGCGAGTCCGATTATCAGAGCGGTGATGAAGATTATCATCAGCATGGTAGCCGTTAGGCTATCGGCGTGGCGAAGGTTAGGAATGTTGATCACCTGGGGCCCAGTGTTGATGGCTTCTTCTTTGGAGTTCTTTCCCACCATTGAACTGTCTTAGTGAATTGTTGGTGGAATTCCTGTTCTTGTTTCTTTTTATCAAATTTTTTCTGTTTTTGGTTTTTGCGGATGGTTCTCTTTACTTCTTTAATTTCGTTTAGAAACTTATTCTTGGTTACAGAGCCCTGGTTGGGTCGATTAACCAGTCGGTGTAGGTCTCGAATTTTCTTCCGTTGTTGTACTATCCTCCTCGGGTGGTTGGTTTAGGCGGCGCAGCGGGCTTGGTAGCGTCGGGCATTTTCTTTACTCGCTGCCGGTACCGCTAGTGTTATTGGCCGTGGTCCGGCCAAAGGGTTTTGGAGGGCGCTGATCAGTGGTATGGGCGTCGATGTTTCTAGTAGGTTGTAAGCTTCCGCGATGTGGCTGATCTTAATTGGCGAGAAATCTCCTGGCGGGTTACAGTGCGCTTGAACATTTTCATTAATCCAGGTTTCATAGTGTCATCGTCAACCAGCCCCAAGATTGGTACATATAATTCTGCTGTTCCATCCAGCTTGCGCCGTATACCTAGGCACTACTCTGGTCTCTTTTATTGTAATCACTTGCAGATACATTATCTTCTAACTGCGCGAACCACTTGGTAATATCATGATGGTCGTCTCCAGAGAACTTTGGAACTGCGGCGTCTAATTCCTCAAACTCCTATGTCACAAATTTAAAAATACTTATACTTTCCTCGTATATTTTGTAGTACACAAACATCCACATCTGAATTCTAGAACTGTAGAATTGACCTTTTTATTTCTGATTACAAAAAACAGGCGAATAGACAAAAACTTGTCTTTTCTCCTTCTCCTCTTGTATCAGAATGCCGGAAAAATGGCGATTCTTGACTTCCACTTTTTACAAAGCATTGCCAATTAAACAATTTTTATAAGTTATGGTTAAGAAACAACAGAGGGCGTTTAAGTAGTAGCATAAGTGACTAATATTACAGTTTAAAAATTGTAGCCAAATTATTTAGGTTACTTCCGTTGCGGTGTATAAGTATAATATTGTGGGGTATCATTGGGGAAGAAGTGGGAAATATTTTATTTCTCCTATGATACTGTCTGGGATAGGAAATAATAAAAACACTTTTTAATTATATTTCCTTTCTAGTGTAATTCTTTATTTAACTTAAGACCGACCCGATTTCATCCACTGATAAAATACAACTCCAAAAAACTTTCCAAGATTATTACTTACAACTAAAAATGCATTAAGTGCATTATCAGCAAAACGTGTCACCAAACGTGCACTGTAATTCTGTTTTCCTATTTTATCGGGCTACCTACCATTTGCTCCGTGAAGGGATGTGCAAACATAATCAATTATGTATGGAAATTGTTTGCCACCGTACCGAATGTTATTTTTGTATAAACATTCGCGGTTTTCTATTAATTGAACAAATTTTATAATTTCTTCGGACATTTTCTTTAATAAAACACGTGTAAGCACATTGAAAAATGTAAACAAACTGCAAGCGAAATATTTTATTTCTCCTTAGTTATGGCGATAGAAAAACAAAAACACTTCAAATTTGATTATCCCGACCCGACCTTGTTCACTTTTAATAATCAACTCCGCGAGACTTTCCAAGCTTCATTCTTACCACTGAAAATGCATTAAGTGCATTATCAGCAAAACGTGTCACCAAATGTGCACTGTAATTTCCTCCTGTTTTTAATTGATCGGGTTACTGTTCGCTCCATGAAGAAATGTGCAAACATAAACAATTATGTGTGGAAATTGTTTGTCACCGTACCGTTGAGGTATTCGAGTACATCCGCTAAACGGATGTCAAGTGGTGTTGGGTGGGAAGTTGTCGTATACATAACTTCTCCCTCCTTTACATTAAAATTCTCCTGAATTTTCCTTTTTGCTTTAACTTTAACGGGTTTTTGATTTTTACAAAATTTGAAAATGAAAATGATTGTTATCGTAAACATGATAATGATATAACTCAAGTTTATCCCATATGACACGTTTTTGTGGTATTTTAACTCTTCTATTGTATTAAGATTAATCTCATTTTCCAGTATGATATCATCTAATGTTATTTTGTCGTTAAAATTGTTGAAATTTGGATTCTTTTGATAAATAAGCTTTTCTTAGAAAGTTTATTTTAAATTGGAAAAATAATGATCTAAAATTCTTATTTCACAATTATTATAAAAATGAATTAATACATTTCCAGTTATATTTAAAATTCTTTCACCACATGTTTGATTTATATTTAACTAGCTGACCCGCCCGTGCATGCAAAAAGTCGCGTCACTCACGTAGCACATCTATGTATATTATTATAGATGAGTCGGCGAATTTTGTTCCACCTAAAATTGATTAAACTATTAATGTTCCTTTCGAAAGTCGAGTCTCTCTATGAAATGAATGAAGCTCTTTTGGAATTAAATTGAATTTAGTGCATTTTATTTACACGGAAAATGGATTGCATACATTTCAGGTCACTGCAAGGCTTTGTTATAAACAACCTTGCTTGTGGAATGGAACAATTGGAATGGAATGGAATAGGACAATTGATCCACATTGGATATATGGGAATGCTTGTCTGACGACATTACCCTAAAGGTGGGGTTTATCACCGCGTTCTTGGATAACATCGGCTCCATGTTATCCATTCGTAAACGGGCTTGTTTATTGTGATGTGCAAGCTATTCATCCGTTTCGTTCGCACGAAAATTAGCCACACGTCTTATATTTTTATTGCGAGCTCCAATGTTTGATCGTCTTATCGGTGGCATTATTACACTTAACCTTCCACCAATTGCATTAAACACAAATTGGTCGTTGACAAAATACCTTATTGAAAATCGTTATCCACAAAATTAATGAATATTCTTAATTACCAAATCGCAGGAAACAAACAGTGGATGAATAAAGGTGATTTGTACTGATGCAACTCCAGATTCGATGTGCCGATAACTTAGTTTTGGAAATCACAATGCTCTGGAAAAAAGCACAAAATTCGATTGCATTTCGTTTGGTCACTGAGCAAATACTTTTATTTACTTCGTTGATCATAGAAATACTTTTGTCGATTTAAAATTGGGAAACAGCAAAAATTGAAAAACGCAGTTTAGAGATTTGAATGAATATGTAGTTCGAAAATTAAAATTTGAAAACGTATAAAAAATAACAGTTATTTCGAAGGAAAAGAATCTCAAAATACCTAGTAATGCATTTTCCAAATTTGGAGCTCTGGCAATTATTTTCACTGCCGAAATGAAAAAAAAGATTTTCCGGGAAAATTGTCCAAATTTTGAACTTTTGCAACCATTCAAACTATAATATTACGATCAAAATTAAAAAAAAAAAAAAAATACAAAATGTATGGAAATTTTTATGGATTTTTCCAATTTTTCTTTAAAATTTTCTCCGTTGTGTGTTTACCTGGTTTAATACGAATTCAACAAAAAAAATCTTCAAGCTAATCGGATGATGTTCAGCCGAGTTATGCTTGTACAAACAGACATCAATTCATTTTTATATATATAGATACAGTGCACGCCGCTTAATGTGATCACTTTGGGACCTGGTTAAATTGATAACAATAATCGATGATAACAATAACCGATGTAGAAGGGAATGGGTTACTAAAAAATAAACTCATAAAAAGTGTATTTTATAGGTAGGTATGTATTCATACGAATGTAAATATTTAACAAAAAAAAAAAAAGATTTTAATACATACATATGTACATACAGAAACAATACCGCCACCGTGCAAATTCCCATTTGGTGTGTTTGAAATAAACTGAACAAACAATAGAAATGCAAGGAAACCCTTTCGTCACCGGTTTTTCTTAAAACTTGCGCACATACATACATACATACGTTGCGTCGCGTCGTTTCCCAATACACTGGTCCCTCGCTTTGCGCGGTTTCACTTTTGCGCAAAATGGATTTGTCTATTTGGTTTAGCTTTGCGCGATTTCGCATTGCATGAACTTTTTCATTCCCCTAACCCCCCGCGCAAAGCCGGCGACCAGTTTGTGTTGTATTGAGACACACAAATACTGTTGACATACAAACATTCCGGGTGTGGATCTCCAAGGGAAAAATGTTGCAAAAATGAATAAAAAATGATAACAATAACCGATGTGCTGATTACATAAAACGAAATATATCCTGTGTAATTGTATATAATTGTTTGGGACTGATTCCCCGTTTATATGATAACTCAATGCGCATTGGTTCAATCCGCATAGAAAGGTTGGTGTTTACGTGAAATTATTCAAAACCGAATCCAAAATAAACGTGAGAAAATTGAGAGAGTTTGATAAACAGCTGATTGAACTGACAGTTTGATAAAATAAATATTAATTAATTAAAAATACACTATTGAATTGCCTGACATAAGATGACAGATAAGAGAATGATGAGAACAAGAGAGAGTAAAATGTTTCAATGCGATTTGAAAGTGTTTATATGATATTTCAATTCGGTTTCAAATTTTTAATGCGGTTTATAAACAGGAATGAACGAATGCGGATTGAGTATTTCAATGCGGTTCGAAGTGGTATTTATATGAGCGGATTGAACCAATGCGCATCGATTCAATTGAGTTGTCATATAAACGGGGAATGGGTCAAAGTAATAATATTATGCGAATGATAACATTAACCGTGATTATATAAAGCGGCGTGAGTTATGTTCTCTTGGTATGAGAACTTATTTAAATGCAAGAAAATTAAACACACCGACTTATTTTGGAATGAACTTCTTTATTCGTCGAAGCTTTACTTCCAACTGACTTAAAACTAATTTACATGTTTCATCATAACAGCCAAAAAAAATCCGGTCAAGTGCAAGTCGTACTTGCGCAATAAGTGTTCCGTAGGTATTTACTATCAGTTACGAGTATTTTTGCATGTGTACATATGTACAGATTTACAGCATATTGATGGATGTATGTATGGACACAAATGTAAGAAACTTGATAAAATTACCTATCTGATGCCCTTTCTTATCTGCTCAGAAGAATAATTATACATCCATACAAAACAACAAATAAAGTATGCAAGAAATTTACGCATGTGCATCAGATTTGATTCTTCAGCTCGTTATTCATTAAATTGTATTAAATGTATGAAATTTCGGAATTTGCCTCTCTGTGTCTGTATACAAATTCACTTATTCCCAATGTAACGAATAGGTACACATTTCAATAAAAAATCAGCACGAATTGCCAAAAACAAATTTAAATATGTGTGTACATATCTACACAAATGTATGCAACTTACCTACATATATGCTTTTCTATCTCCTGTAGATAGAAATATAAATGATTCGTTTTGGATAAAACCTTATTCTGTATTAATTAACTAAACACAAGTCCTTTTCAAACAGTTTCACACTTTATTCAATTGTCGCTTCTTATTTGCATAAACACATTGCAATTTCCTCAATCCCTTTATCTTTTACAATCGCTTTTCACACTCCCTTTTTACCTCTTTAACAATCTCAAATACAATTACTCGTCAATCACTTTTCCTTTACTATCGCACTGTATCGCTTTTCAAATAAACTCACTCTTAAGTCTCTGCTAACTGACTGCGCCTCCTGTTGGGGTGTATTTATACTTCAACCAAAATACTCGAACCTTCTGTAATGTTCTACGACGAGAACCATCTAGATTCCAAATACTGGGATCGTAGAATTGGTTCCACGTAGTGGAACTAAACGGTCTACAGCAGATACGTCTATTCTCGGCTAGATGGCGTTATCTTCGATAAGTTCCTTTTGGGCTGGATACAACACTGCCCCCCTCTTAAAACTTGTTCGTCCCGAACAAGATCATCCGCATCTCCATGTAGTCTGTCCACATGAGCGATTTTCGATTTTGTTTCTTCCTCCTTCAATTCTAACTCCTCGTGCGACGTCCACTTTCTATTGATTCTTCATAATGACGTCCACCTTCTCCTCTCTCTTCTTGTTGACTTGACTACCCCCGAGTCCGACCAGTAGAACAAACATCGCATCTTTAAGTCCGACGGCATGCATTGGACGTCCCCAGCACCTCTCCATTGGGCTTCCTTCTTTTTCTTTTTCTTTCGGTGCGCCCAGTACACCAGAAATGCCATATGTGCCCTTATTCCTCCATTTGGCTTACAGTTCTTCTTGTCGGATACTAGAGTGCCTTCAACCACCTTCGGCACTCCATTCTTTGGTTGCGGAGCCCCTACTAGAACTTCCAGAAACTTTGCTGGCAGACGCTTCGTTGAGCTGAAGTTGTTCCTGATTCGCTCAAGCTCCATTATTCGTGTTACCAATATCCTCGCCAATCCGGAATCAATCGTCTCTCGCAAAGCGGTGGAATACTTGATGGCATCTGTCCATTCTTTCTTAACATCTGATTCGGATAATTGCTTTTGTTTCTCTTCGTTGTCCGGGAGATCTTCGGTGGCATTTTCATCGTCCTCTTTCTTTTGCTCAGCTTCTTCACACTCATTCTTTGTTTCAACAGTAGCTGGAGCAACAATCTTCCTTCTAGATAAGTCTTCGGATAGAGCCATCTCTTCTTCATATTAATCATGGGTCTCACTCAGTTCGTCACCCTCCTTTGTCTCTTCGGCGGCATCCTCACATTCGGTTCCCTCATCGTCAGGTACAACACTCCGCTGACTGACTTCAACCATTCTTATCACCGCTAGAGTTTCTCCTGCCGCCGAAAGACCTGAAGTTTTAGATGAACTCTTGTCCGGTAGATCAATCCCGTGCAAAGCGATTTCGCCAACCAATTTGTCCTTACACTCTCTAATGATGTTATCGCCATCTCTCTCTTCCTCCGCAGCTGCTGTAATTAATGGAATTCCGCATTTACCCACTTCATCGATTACTTCCTGCTCGATTTCCTCCGGAAGATCCTCCTGCTTCGCTTTTGTAGCAGCAGCCCCAAGTGTATTCTCCGGTGACTGCTTTTCCAGACGACCATTCTTGGCTTTCTCGTTTTTGGACTTTTCGATAAATATCCCGAATCTTGTCTCAAAGTTCTTATCCAGCTCATGGAATTTAGTATCGAGAGTAGCTTCCAGAAAATTCTTCAGAGAACTCTTTTGATCATCCAGCAATGTCATCAAAGTGGACATATCTACTGGGGTACTTACTTCGAACATCGCTGTATCAGGATTTTCGCCATTTTCTGTTAGAGCGTTTTGCAATCTCAGTACCAGTTCTTTTTTTGTTCCCATTGTGGGGAGATTCCGCTCGCCAAGCACTTCTTTCAGCTCTACAAGTTTTAATTCTTGTAACGATTTAAGACCCATTTTTTTTTCAATGAATACACTTCACAAAAAGTCACTGTTTCACTATTCGTTCTCTGTCTTTAACTTTACTTTTCTCGATCTTTCAAGACACACTGTCAAACTGTTTGATTGGCGTCTTTCACTTTCTAGATTTTTCGAAACACTCACTGAATAAGGCTTTATCCCACTTCTGACACCAATGTAATATTCCAGCCCAGTCGTGGGTTTTCTATCTCCTGTAGATAGAAATATAAAGGATTCGTTTTGGATAAAATCTTATTCTGTATTAATTAATTAAACACAAGTCCTTTTCAAACAGTATCACACTTTATTCAATTGTCGCTTCTTATTTGCATAAACACATTGCAATTTCCTCAATCCCTTTATCTTTTACAATCGCTTTTCACACTCTCTTTTTATCTCTTAAACAATCTCAAATACAATTACTCGTCAATCACTTTTCCTTTACTATCGCGCTGTATCGCTTTTTAAATAAACTCACTCTTAAGTCTCTGCTAACTGACTGACTGACTGCGCCTCCTGTTGGGGTGTATTTATACTTCAACCAAAATACTCGAACCTTCTGTAAAGTTCTAGGACGAGAACCATCTAGATTCCAAATACTGGGATCGTAGAATTGGTTCCATGTGGTGGAACTAAACGGTCTACAGCAGATACGTCTATTCTCGGCTAGATGGCGCTATCTTCGATAAGTTCCTTTTGGGCTGGATACAACAGTATGTATGTATCCATACATATATTTTCGTCTCGTTATTCGTTGAATTGTAATGCGTGGAATTTTGCGATTTATCTCCCTCTCGTGTCTGTACCCAAATTAAATTTTCATATCTTCATAGCGAAAGTAGTGACACCTGCATTATAATGTATACGAAACCATCAAGATTCCTTTATGTGGTTTAAGTCCAAGCTCAATGGTTTACAGAAAGGGAATTTTTTGGAAGCTAATGGCGCAACCATTCAACTTTGTACTCTCACACATACAAATTTCCCTTCACGTATTCACTTTTATATGATTGTGATATGTAAACAGTTGGGTAGGTGAAATTACAAAAAAATTAATTAAAAAAGAACCGTCGAACGTAGAGCAGTTCTGATAACTATGTTTCCATCTACACTTTATTCTCAATGTTTGTGAATTAATTCAGATTCTTCTGATCGATATTTTCGGAGATAGAGCCTCGGACAGCGATTTTTTAACGTTTTTTTTAAAAAGTGTTAAGAAAAAAGTAGCACAAAAAAACATGTTATACATTTTTGAATTCGTGCTTTAAGTAGCTTTCATTTTACATCACGCACGATGACCTCAACATTAAATTAAAAAAGTTTTTTTTTACATTTCACTTATCCCCCCAAAACTAGCCCCCAAAGTCGAAATTCAACTTTTTAAGTTCAGGTCAGTGTTTAGGCCACTAATTGCTACAACTGTTCCAAATTTCAATAGTCTACGTCAAATGGTCCCTGAGAAAAAGGCCTGTGACAGACGGACAGACAGACAGACCGACAGACAGACAGACAGACAGACAGACACCGAACTGATTCCATTAGTGTTCCGTTTTGGTACGGACGGAACACTAAAAAGGATTAACCGCTTAACATAAGACTTGAAAAACAAAAATGAACACCTAAACATAAATCTTCAATAACAAAAATAAACAGCTAAAACATAAAATCGTGAACAACAAAATTGAACAGTTAAGTGTACTCAAGTGCAAAAGTACCTGCACCTGTTTACGTCGATCGTTGACTCATATCATGTGCAAAACAAGTGCGTACATCTGCACTGGTTTACTTCAATCTGTGTTTATACTCACGTTGCTGTAGGTGTATGTATGCATACATAACTCGTGCACTGTATATAGATTAATTTGCGTTTTTTAATTCAATTGTCTCTTCATCCAATGTGAGAATTTCTGTTTCAATATTTCTTAAAAGTTTACAGTTATGTTGATAAGAACAATATCTACTTAATTTTAATTCATTTAAGAGTTCTTAATTCTTCATATTTATATGTTAGGTTAAGGTGGTTATCCCCATCACTCTGGTTGGATTCACTTAGACACTTAAGGTCCATTGTGTTACCACATGGAGTCGATTCATTTATCGGTACTCCCCTACTCCTACTATATGTTAAGTTATTATAATTGAATACAATTTCATTTTGATAATCTACTTCCTTTTGATCTTTATTTCATATTGGTATAATCATTCTCAGTTACATTTTAACAATCTCTTGGAATTTTGATAGCAAAAATTTAATACATTTTCTTCGAACTTAGTAATGCCTAATTTTATATACTTAATTTTGTTAAGCAATCAGTAAGTATGTTTGAATGCAACATGCCATACCAGGCTGATGCCAATTATCGTGTATGTGTTCAATTTATTCTTTAATTAATTGTAGGTACACTGGTCCCTCGCTTTGCGCGGGGGTTAGGGGAATGAAAAGTCTCGCGCAATGCGAAATCGCGCGAAGCGAAACCGCGCAAAGCGAAGTATGAATTTCATGTAACTTAGGGTGTTGCGTTCCTGCAAAATGAAATTTTAGCATTTATTTAAGCCGCGCAAATCGAAGTTTGGTAGGCAAATGCATTTCGCGCAAGAGTGAAACTGCGCAAAGCAAGGGACCAGTGTACTTTAAAAAGTTGATCATAAAATAAGCTTTGCTCTATTGTCTTGCTGGTTACATTATTTATTTGTCCTACTATTACTACTCTATCTTTTTCTATTATATCCTTAAGTTGCTTCAATGATTTGCTAACATTACCGTTGGTTAAAATTTGTTGATTTAAGTTGGTAATTTCATTATGATTATTAATTTCTACATTTCTAAGATTATTTTCTATATTTACTCTATCCTCCTCATCCAACGTGCCAAAAAGCCATTTTGATGCATTTCCTATGAAATTGACAAGCCCTCTTTTCTTTCTATTGACTCTCGGTATAATAGTGTTCACTTTATTACTCAAATGTATAAGTTCATTCCTAAGTAAGTCTTTATGTTGCATATCAAGATGTTCTATGTTTATTGAAATGGCGTTTAGTACTTCTATAATTTCTTGTGGTTTGATTAAATGAATTATTATGTTCGTTTTAGTTACGATGTCTGCTTTATTAATTTTTATTTCTGTAAACCCAGTCAACATTTATTTACCTAAACTGTTAGAAGTAATACAAATCGTTATAGGCCCATGCGAACTGTTTACAGTGCCTTTACTGTAAGTAGGAGTAGACGACGGTTCTGTACCGTGACTACAGATGGTATTTCCAGTACAAACTAGAACACCAATACTTGAGACGAATTCGGCAATCTTCCAAGCATACTCACTTGGAAATGAAAGAAATTATGTGTCTTTGATAAAAAAAAAGGGTGCGTAGAGAGCTACGCGACAGAAGTGAAACTTTTACGCTATAATCGTGGACAAAGGAACAAAAGTTTGTGAGAAAAAGGGAGATATATTCATCTCGGCGGTACTGCAGAATACCGCGCTCACCCATGACAGGTAGAGCAAGCCCCTAGTACTCCGTTTTTTTTCCAGGAATTAATTTAGCAATGCCCTGATGGGGGATCTATTATATACATCACTGTGAGCTTAGTAATAAGGTCAAGAAGCGATGACTTTATTCACTCACATTGCTCGAATATAATATATTTTCAGCAAAAATATAATTTAAACTCAATGCACAGTACATATTTTGTTTTTGTAATTGAGTTAAACATTTCAACAACCAGCAAGTGTATAAGTTACTTACCCTCCACTCACCTCATATATATGGGAAGGGAATACTATTCGAACTAAAAAGTGCATTGTATTTGTATCCTCTCCCTTTCCGCTGCTTTGTTTGTAAGCTACATCTACACTACATATTATTCCATATTCACAACACCACTCATACGCATACCTATACCATCTGCATTCTTTCCTATACCACCACCACGTACGTAAGCCACCCAGTAGCGAAAAGAGCGCATTACGCACTAGTTGTATAACTAGTTCTTGGTAAGGGCAACTACTTCCTTAGTGCATTCTAGCGAAGGCGAAGAAAGCATTATTTTAACATGGTGATGTCATAGGATGTAAGCATTAGCTTCCTCTCTGCGTTACCCGGAACAAGTTCATTCGTGCGTTGAACGTAGGCCCTTATAAAACGCATGTACTATAACTGATTCCGTCATTGATTACCCAGATGTACTTTATTTACGCATTACACAGAACTGATCAGATAATGCGTGAATTTTAACTAGTTGCTTCAATCATTACATATAAGTACTTAATTCACATATTACATACATACCCGATATAGCCCATGATACACGACGAGTACCTAATAATACTTATAATATCAGTATTTCTTCTGCATGAGGAGCTGAAAACACTTCGAAAAAATTCATATTCGATTGTGGCGAAAATATACTTTTTACGCAAGTGGATATAACAATGGAGTTTATTAAAATAAACTAAGCAAATATTAATTAATTTTTTTTTTATTTAAACGTCAACGCAATAATGATTAAAAAAAAAACAAACATAAACAAATTTTAGATAACAATTCCATGAAAAAATAAAAATAAAAGTTTTTAAAAAATGTATCAAAAGTGTGTGTTAGTTAGTGTTTTGTATCAACACTTTCGTCTGTCTGTTGTATTGTGTTATTGATATCGACGTTTTCGTCGGTTTGGTGCTGTTTTTTTTTCATCACGCAGACATTTTTAAAATGTCTGTTTTTAGCGACTTTAAATGCCTTTCGCATTTCTTTAATGGCACTCGTATCTTCTTTTTGGAGGGCTTCTGAAATTCGCAAGCAGAAATCGGTTTGAAATTGTTTTGAAGCGAAAACATACGTTTACAAAACTTACTAATAATCATGTCGGTAATGTTTTTATGGGCTTTCAAGCTCGCCTTACCATGAATGCCCTCATAATTGAGTTGTAATATTAGGTCTTCCGAAAATATTTTATCTAAATTTTTTGTCAGACCAGCTGTGCCTATTATTCTCTGAGCTGCACAAACCTTCACGAAAGAGAAAATATTTATCGGTTATGAAATGCAAATGAATTAAGTAATTTGATTTTTGATATTTACATAAACATTCATGTTGGCACTGTTTATATTTTGATCCAACGATTTCAGATCAGCTAAAGTTGTAAGTGGGAGAAGTTTTATTTTGTCTTCCGACTCCTTTTCCACAGTTGTTAATTGCTTTAATAATACTGAGTTGTCAGCCAGAGTCACCATTATTATTTTAATTTGTTGCTCCATAAAATCTGGCAAAGAGGAAGAATTTAAAGTACGAATTAGTAAGGTTAAAGATATCTGACAAAGTTGACAGATTTCCCTGATAAAACATTTACATTTACTCTTTAATAAAGCTATTTTATAAAAGAAACCTATGACATTATGAATTCTGGTATAAAATGTACTTTATAAATAATATAAGATATATTGATTTAATAGTTCTATCACAAATGGAAAAAAATATATAAAAAAATATATTACTTACTTTTTAGATCGTCTATTTTTTTATTTATATCTTCCAGTTGTGAAATTGTTATTATTGGATCTGCAATTATAAATCGAACTAGATTAAATATAACTTAATGATTGTTATAATTACCAGCTATTGATGTATGGCCCAGTGTAGCGTTCGATCTCTTCAGCTGCCCTGGTTGATCTTCACCCTCATTACAAAATTTCCTTTTTTTTATAAGGTTTTGCTCCATTTTGCTTTGTGAAAATATTTAAAAATTAGGTATACATAATTTAATGTAATTTGGCAGGAATTTATGTGCATCCATGTAAAATAGGAATAAAAAGTAAATTTTCTCCGTATGGCAGGCTCATATATTTGAAAGTAATTTTACGTATTGGGAAAATTTCTTCATCTACGTTTACGGTCTTTGATGCAATAAATATTCCAATTGACATCGAATCAATGGGAGAATCAAAAAAAACTCGTTAAATTTAGAAGCTTTTTCCAATAATGACTGTTCACGCTCTCTAAACCCTGTTATTTTGATCGGTGTGCAAGAGTTAATGCAGCAGTAGTTGTTTGGTTCCATCAGACTTAGCGAATACAATTCAGTGGTATATTTCACAATTTCCCCAGAGCTTTTTTTTTTGAAACCATATTGTTTTTCGGGCATTATTGAATTTTCTTGATTTAATTTGTGGGCTAATTGTTCCAAAATTTTTGATGGTTTTTTAATTTTTCTTTTTAAGTGCTGCATATAATTTTCAAAATCGTATGCCGAAAAGTCGTTTAAGGTTCCCCCATGTCGTATATTGCCAGAAATATGTAAAAGATTGTGCACGTTATAAGTCACACTGTTGGCTGGGTAAACAATTGGGAAATTCTCCACGAAATCCTTTAACATTTCCTGTGCAATATTAATGTTGGATGTTGAATGTCGAGGACAACATAACAAACGGTAAGCACAATGTAGCAGTAAAAAATGGTAGTAAAATTCTCCATCGACTATGTCTTTAAGTACCAGAGCTCCTGTGTACAAAATAAACTGCCTAAATTCCGTCGCTTTCCATCTGCAAATTTCCTCTAAACTTCTTGGTTTTCGGCAAAATTCTGTAGAAATGTATGGAGAAAGTGACTTTAAGTGGCTCGATATTTGCAATTTAGCTGCCGTACTCAACTTTGTTGATGTTTTTCGATTTATCAACTTTAGTAGCATTTTCTTTGTCACCCCTAAGTCGATCAAATGCATGCAATCTAAGGGAAATTGTGATACCATACCAATTCCCAGGTCTTCTAATGGAGTTAAGTTGGTTCTGTAATGTATTTTATGAAGACATATATACTTTCTTTGCGCAAAATCTTGATCCGATATTAAAGTGCCGCTATTGACGCTAAAAGTAACAACTTTTTCGAAACTTTTGCCAATTTGATTACATTTACTACAGCCATTCAGTGCATTATGACCAACGATGCCTCGAATGAACGCTCCAGCAGGTGCATCACAAATGAATGCTCGAATTCTAAATGCAAATACTCTACCATTGACTTGTATACCGATTTCCATTAATTTTTTCACTTCTTGTACAAAATCATGCAAATAGTTATGAACATCGTACGGTTTTTGTTGCCCTAGGTAGGTTCCAATCAAAAATACTATATTTGAATTGATTATTTTACCCAATATAGGCCAAAGGCTTTCACCCGAGCTTTTAAAGAGCGGTAACCCATCTATGCCGATATCTATACTAATTTCAGCATGATTGTGCAGTTTGTCGGCTAGTTTTTGCAGCTGATTACTTATGCCGTAGTGCCAATATTTACCAGGGGCTACAGTTCGAGTAATAATTTGTTCCCGATTGCAAAGAATGGATTCTGGATCAATTGGCACGTCTATTTTTTCAGACTTCAAAATAGACAGTAGATTTTTGAAACTTTCTCGAGAAGGATTATATTTGAGATACCAAATCTTTAATTTATCTGTTAAAGACTTCTCTCTTATTTCAGGTGATACATCTGAAGAAATATATGCTAGCATTTCAATATCTGAAGTATTGCTGATTAAGGGATTGCTTCCAGAGTGATCTGTTTCTTCGGCATCTGTTGGTTCTAATTCAATATTAGTTAATCTCCAAAGAAATTTTTCTCTCTCTGATTTAATCAAACGAGAAAGATGCCGTTTACTTATTCCCCTTTTTGACATTTCACTGCAAATATTTTTTATTATATTTTAACCAGTCTATTGAATAACATACTGGTCCCAATTTGAAATTGTATAAACGTTTATTGATTCTGAAACTTGTGGTCACAAAACTACATTATAATGAGCTTATAAAAACGTTGCTACTTAGATTTTGCGCAATGCAATATAATAAATAAATAAAATTTATTTATTTATTTATTATTTCTATTTTAAGACAATGAAAACATTTTTTGGAACACTTTGTAAAACTCAACTTTCAAATAATAAAATAGAAACGTTTTTCCACCCCGCAACAACTCAGTAATTTTAAACCGTAAAAAAAACTCTCTGACAACCCTCTGTACTATACAACAACCCAGCGAATTTCAGAGAATCAACGCGCAAAAAAAATGTCTACACAAATTTGGAACAGTTTTATTTAAAATATGAGTGGTTTCAACTTACCTGAGAACTTTCACAAAAAACTAAATTTGAAAATGTTCGCAAAAACTAATTAGACACAACTAATCTCCGGAAAATCACAAACTGAAATGAGTTCTTTGCATAAAGCCAAAACGATCAACATGCAGAACTGCGCATAGTCTAGACATCTTTCCTGTCTGCCCTTGTTTACTGTCTACATTGGTTTTGTGCACATACCCTTTTTGCTTTTTTCAATGCGAATATCGCGCTCATTGGCACACAACTCATTACATTTTCGCATTACTTTCCCGAAAAGAGAATGCGTTAAGTAAGTAGTTATTCGTAATAAGGAATTCTTGATTTTGTAATGTGGATTGGTGAAATAAGAATTAGTGGAATAATCAGTTCTATGTGTAATGCCTGTCGAATTCGCTACTGGGCAACTATATTTAACGCAACCATTTGCAACAACCGCCCGAAGTCGAGTCGAGTGAGAAATTGTGTGTATACCGACATCAAAACCCACTGGATAATGATTGACTCGCGCGACCATGTTACTTAAAACAACAATTCTTCGGTTGCGAACATGTTTTGTTTTTGTTATTTTTCGTAAATACGCATACATCCCACCATGACCAGCCTACCGCACAATCGATGGCACACTGATTCTGTTTCTGAATTTCTGGTTATCGATGTTCGCTGTCTCTGCTTTGTTGAGTACGTACGCACTCCATATGGTGTCGGTTTTTGTAACATAGGGAATCGCGTGCATTCGATTCACACCCAAAGGCGCCTATAGAAGTTTTACTTCAAAAATTAATAAGTATACGGCGTGCTATTTTTTGCAACGAAATGGAAGGGACCTACAGTTTTTTGCCGACTCCGAACGGCGAGTTGAGAAGCTCCTCACGACAAATGATACTCTTTGATTGCTTGTCAGGCGTTCGAAAGAGGTGGTACCGTGAAACAACTTTTAGGTGTTTTGCTGGGATTGAACCCGGCAGCATGCGTAGTAGTCTAACGCACTAACCACCACGGCCACGGCGACCACGTGTCTTTGATAACTGTCGAATTATATCTGACCAGACCAATGTTTTATTAATCGATATTTATACATAAAATTAGCTTACAAAGGTATTTTAGAATTAGCTTACGATACAAAAATTACAAATAATAAAAAAACAAAGATTCTTAGAATTAGCTTACGATACAACAATTACAAATAATAAATTAACTCATATAATTGCAAGCCTATCATTTAATTTAAATAACAAAAAAACACATGCAGAGTGAATGAAATTATGGTGTTGTTTTAGACCTGCAGTGCGGTGAACTCGGTTCAATTTCTTCTTTAATTGGTACATGATCCAATAGATCTTCTCTAGCGGAGTGTGCTGTTGCCATTGTTAAAGCGTCATATTCTTCGTCTAGATTTTTTTCTTCCGTATTAAATAATATTGGTTAATCTGAATCATTATCGTCTAATTTATTTAGAAAGGTATTCGGATGAGTAAGGTCTGAAAAATGCTCTCCCCTGTTAGAATTGACGTCCACGTTAGTCTGAATCCTACTTAAAAAATTGGCAACCTTGTTTGTGTTTCCCTTTAAATATTTAGTCAGTTGGGTTGTTACTTTTATTAGTGTTTGTTCATTTAATTTTAATTGTTCATTAAACTAATACTAATTAACAACTTAGTTTCTAAAATTCACAATATTTATTATTTCGTTTTTGTAATAGTATCTAGTTTATTTAACACTGCATTTTGTTTATAAGTGCGTATTATTAATTAAGTAAAGTACGAATCGGAATTTAGTTGGAGATGGGATTGGGGTTAGCACGACAAATATAAGATTTAGAAAAAAACGTCGTACGATTTAGGCCGGCAATTACCGACCGCTCATAAATCGCTCTTAAAGTTAAGAGGCTCATAAGTTAAAATTTCTGGTTGGTATTCACCGACCACTAATAGGTTTTTGTCTATGCTGTCTATGCTACTTCGACTTTGAGAGATCTCAATTTTCGGATTTCCGAATGCGTTCTCTTTCGAACATTCGGAGTCAATGGCGCTCTTTTTCGAACATGTCAGTTACATTTGGCAGTGTAAATGATGATGATGGTGAAATTGATGGTGGTGGTTTTTCATCAAATTCAAATCAATTAAATAGTAAAATAAGGAATATGTTCACTGAACTCATTATAATTGTCTTTTCCTTGTCGGATAGATTGGGATTTCTTTCATTTTTACCCATTTTTAAAATCAACAGAAATAATTTAATAATAATTTGAAATGACAACAGAGTTCGAATTATTTCGAAGTTATCTAATATAATTACCGGATACAATAATAATTGTCTCTGATATTAGCGCTCGTAACTTAAGAGTGGTTGGGACCACTCATAAGTCTTATGACCGCTCGTAAATACGCACTAATAGCGGTTGGTGAATAGGTTTATGAGGCTCTTAACTTATGAGCTGTCGGTGAATGCCGGCCTTAGAAAGACTTGGATCCCGAATAATAATGTGTTTGTAGTAACGTTTTGTACGCAGCCGATCGATCTGGGATCCCGAAATAGAATGTCTTCAATCTCGCCTCAGAACGCTCTACGTTCATATTCTTGACCTATCCAAGAATATCGAACAAAGAGAAAATGAAAATGTAATTAAGTGACCCACTTATGAAAAATGAGAATGCTGCAGTATCGAAATGCAATGTCATTGCGAAGTGAGAAGCGAAGTGTGTTATCAGCATTTTATTGTTTGCCTTTAATTACCCAAGCGTTGCGTTGGTTTAGGTTCGATGTTCAAGAGTTGGGCAATAAAGAAGGAAGTTAAGGTGGGACATGAGGAAGTTGTGACACTGATCGTAAGGGTAAATGATCTCAAGTGTATTGACTTATTATGCGTTCATTAAAAGATTATGTGGAGATATCATTAAGCAGATACATATAAGGAAGGTTGGTTGTAAGGTGTGAGTGGTGCACTTTACAACAGTCCACATAATTACCAGGAACTCTTTGTCTGTTGCAGAATAATTCTGCTCATGTTTATTAAGGGTTCTTGATGCGAAACAGATAGGGACGAAAGACGTCATGCAGCATGCAGGCTGCGACGATTACGCGTAGCGGACGAGTCGTGTGCGGTTCTCCCTTTAAGGACAAGTGTGCAAGAACAAATCGTGTGCCTTTCGTACATCGCGTCGCACACGCTACGATGAAGATACGAGCCGTGTGCGGATGGCTAAAGTTTTCATCGTTGTGTGCCCTTGGTTTGAAATAATAACTGTGCAGTCGCCTTACTGCCCGAACACAATGGCGAAGCTGTAGTGGAAGTAGGCAGCGCTGTCAAAGTTAAAATACACGTAAACCCTATAGCGCGAACACAATGCGAAGCTGATGCTGTACTATGAATTGTATGGTGAAGCCCAAAGTTCAGCCAACTTCAACTTTCTACTTCCACTACAGCGTCACCATTGCGTTCGGCCAGTTATCGTCGTTTTCGTTATCGCTATACACTTTTTCTGCGCGTTGTCGTCCTTACTACTATTTCTGCGCAGTGTTCTTTCATTGGTTGGAATGATGGCTTTGTTATTGTTTTTTTATTTACTATGCTCATACTTATCTATTATGGTCGAGTCCAGTCAAAGATGTCCTTAAGAGGAAAAAAAAAAAAAAACGCGAACGTCAACCTTAAGGTGTTTTTTGGGGTGTGCTGCCAGTTCACTGGTCGTTCCACTCACCTTCAACTCCAGTTGCTATTGTAACTCGAAGTATGAATCGATTTCAGTTTCATTTGCTATGTCTTGCGTTGGTAAGATGTTGTCAGGTGCACCCAATTTTATTGGAGGTTCTGGACTTTTACAGTATAGAGTTTTGGGAGATGTTCTGTTTAAGTTGGTATCGCACTTGTTCAATGATGTTTGAAAAATTCTGACCAATACTTGGAATTTCTTCAATGGCGTCAATATATTGGTGGTTCTGTCGCTCTCATTTATGCCGCCTTTGTTTTCTCCTCCACATACGAATGTTTGACCTTGCTTGCTCGCAAATTTTCTTTATCGCATCATAGTATCGCATTATCGTGATCCATCTCCTCTGGGTAGTTATCCCGGATCTCCCTGTCTACGTTGTCGAATTCGTCCCAGAGGTCTGTTATTTTTTGGCGGTACTCTTTATATCTTTCCGGTGTTCGCCTTTGCTTGCCCTCATTACCGTAGTTGCGGGTGAGAGTTATGAACGATTGTTTTGTTTTGTGTTTTAGTATACTACAAAATGTTCTTTAATTATTGTTCTCCCCCTGCAAGGTCGGGGTTAGAATAGCCTTGAGGTAAGGTATGCCTGTCGTATGAGGCGACTTAAATCCAAACGTTTAAACTTTTCCTTACTTACTTACTTAGTTGGCGCTACAGCTCGAGGTGAACCTGGGCCTGCTTCTCGAAACCATTTGTGTGTGCGTGTTATTTTTGCACGAATGGAAGGGACCTACATTTTTTTTTGCCGACTCCGAACGGCGAGTTGAGAAGCTCAATCGTGACAAATGATACTCTTTGATGCTTGTCAGACATTCGAAAGAGGTGGGCACTGTGAAAAACTTTTTAGGTGTTTGCGGCGGGATTCGAACCCAAGACCGCTGGCACAGTAGTCCGACGCACTAACCACTTGCGCTACGGTGCCCACCTTTCCGCAAAAGTTAAAAAGATGTATGCAATGGATAAAACAAACGATTGTAATACCCCAGGTGGTAGGCCAGATAAACTGGTAAATCCACCCTTTTCGAAGGTCGGTCTCACGGATCAACGACGACCCTTTTGGAAGAAGTAAAAGGGTAGGGAGATCACCCCCATCTAAAAACTTAGAAACCCCGTTGAAGGCTGAATATAGAAAAGCCTGTGAAGAAAGATATGGGTTTAAGCAACTTAGCGAGACTCTGCTTACAGAAATAAACAACTTAAAGCAAGAGATCAAATTACTGAAACAGCAAGTTAACAGCCAAACCAAAGAAAACGTAAAAGTAGACGTCTATTCAACAGACGAAGAAGAGCTACACAAAGAGACTGAAGGAACTCGCAACAAGGAGAATATAAACAAGAAAAGAAAATTGAGTACTTCTCCAAAAGTCTCATCTCCAAAAGAGAGCTGCACTATTACAAAGTACGCTCCAAATAAAGAAAATAATGACTTAAAGTTAGCTAAACCTCCGCCAATTATTGCACTGCAAATTAATGAATATGGAAGCCTGGTCAAATTAATGTAGGAAAACAATATAAAAGCAACTTCAATATTAATAAACAAAAACGACATTAAAATTAATGTCATTGAAGAAAAATCATACAGGAATCTCACCAAAATATTCAATAAAAAAAATATTCAATGGTACTCCTTTGAAAATAAACAAACTAGGCAAATTAAAGTTGTTGTAAAAAAATTACATTTCTCATGTTCTCCTGAGAGCATAATAAGAGACCTTAAAATGAAAAACTTCAAAATTACTGAAGCTGTCAATATGCTAAAATATAAAAGTAAAGCTCCGCTCCCAATGTTTATGCTTACTTTTGAGCACGATGAAGATATCAAAAAGATCTATGAAATCAAAGATATCCTAGGAATGAAAGTTGATATTGATACCCTCAGAAAGTCAAAACTAATTGCTCAATGCAAAAATTGCCAGAAGTTGAATTGACATACGCAAAAATACTGCAGTTCAAACGCAAGATGTGTTAAGTGTGCAGGTAATCATCACACAAAAGACTATGAAGAAAAAAGAGGATCCACCAAAATGTGTCAACTGCAACGAAAAACACCCAGCCAGCTATAGAGGTTGTTCAGTTGCAAAACAAATTCAATTTGCAAGAGACAAGAAACAAAACAAAAATCAGAGAATAACAGAAAAGGACGCACCTAAATTCAAAAAGGACTCACCGATAAAATCGCCTAAACGAAAACCTAAGATTCAAGACACGGCCAAAAAGAGTCCAAGACCAAAGACAGCGGCTACGCAAATAACATATGCACAGGCTGCATCAAAAAATAAAGACAAAAAACAAACAGAAGAAATAAAAATAGATCAAAACAGTGGTATGAAAGCCATCATGCATAAAATTCTTATTAGAATGGAAAGCATGGAAAAAAATAACAAAACTATATTGGAAAGACAAAACAGCACCAAAAAGGCTGCTCTTAAGAAACGAACATGATGGACAAAATAAAAATCCTTGAATGGAATGCAAATGGTATCGAGCACCGAAGAGAAGAACTCCAAGTAACTCTAGATACGAACAAAATAGATATTGGTCTTATTTCAGAGACTCATTTTAAGCTGAAAACAGACTTTAAACTGCAAGGATACGAATTATATCATTCCCCACATCCCCATAATTTAGCTAAAGTAATAATTAAGGAACACTTCAATCATCATATTGAAGCCAAATTCCAATCATGTGCCATCCAAGGAATATCTATAAATATAGAAACAAATAGAGAACAAATTACAATTGCATCAGTTTACTGTTCTCCTAGCTTCAACCTTAAGAAAAATGACTTTAAAGGACTCTTCTGTATATGTCAGAACAGCTTCATCTAAGGTGGAGATTTTAATGCCAAAAATACGTATTGGGGATCAAGATTAACAAATGCGAGAGGAAGAGAACTATTCAAAGCAATAAAAGAAATTGGCGGCAAGTATCACTCGACGTGAATGCCTACTTATTGGCCCACAGATAGGAATAAAACCAGATCCAACCAGATCTTGTTGACTTCTTCATAACAAAGAATATCTCGTCAAATAATATAAAAGTAGAAGAAGGGCCAGATCTTGATTCGGACCACAATACAGTACTTCTAACACTTGGCGGCAAAATAAAGATGAAAGAAAACAGTCCTAAATTAGTCAATAGGCTGACTGACTGGAACTATTTCAGACAAAATTTGGAAGAAAACATTCATCTGACGGAATCCATAGAAAGTGAAGATCAGTTAGAAGAAGCAGTGCAGACATTAACATTGAACATACAAAAAGCTGCATGGGCTGCAACTCCTACGACAAAAGTAAGACATAAACAAAACTACTATCCTAAAGAAATATGTAATATTATCGCAGAAAAAAGGAAAGCTAGAAAACGGTAGCAACAATTAAGAGCACCAAGCGACAAAAAAGTACTCAATACTTTAAATAATAAGCTTAGAAGATTAATAAGAGAATTTAAAAATGAGTCCTTCAAAACATACCTCATCAATCTGACAAATGATGCTAGTACCGAATACTCCCTTTGGAAAGCGACAAAGAAAATGAAAAGGCCAGCAGCCCACATTCCACCTGTGAAAAATAAAGAAGGTTACTGGGCAAAAAGCAACCAAGAGAAGGCATGTACATTTGCTACATATCTTGAAGATGTCTTCCAACCATATGAAGATAAAGATTATCAAGGAGCGGAAGAATTGTGCGAAGAGGTTAGACATATTACACCGTTAACAGCTAAAGAGATTTCGAAAGAAATAAAAGAAGGCATTAATATAAAAAAGGCTCCGGGATTTGATCTCATTACAGGAGAAATCTTGAAAAAACTACCAATGAGAGGTTTAAAAAAGCTAGCACAGATAATAAACGCTGCATTCAGGATAAGATATGTACCTAACATGTGGAAAGTTGCTGAGGTTATTATGATACCGAAACCAGGCAAACCACCTAGCGAGATAGCATCATATCGCCCAATATCGATTCTACCTATGCTGTCGAAATTATTTGAGAAAATGTTGATAAAACGTTTAAATAAAATAATTGAAGAAAAATCACTTATTCCAAATCATCAATTTGGTTACTGATAAAATTGAAAGAGCATTTGAAGAGAAAAAAATCTGCTCGACAATATTTCTCGATGTAGCACAAGCTTTTGATAAAGTATGGCATAAGGGTCTGATCCATAAGCTACAAAAGTATCTGCCTAAGCAATATTCAGAAATTCTAGAATCCTATAAAACTGGACGATTCTTCAGAGTAAAACAAGAAAATGAATACTCAACATTAAGAGAAATTAAGGCTGGTGTACCATGTATTCATGTATTCACCAGCGATTTACCAGAATGTGAAGAAGCAACTGTGGCAACATTTGCAGATGATACTGCTGTACTTGCTGTGGGGGAAACTGTCGAAATAGCAACAAAAAAGCTACAAAAGGCAGTAGACAAAATATCTAACTGGACTAAAAAATGTCAAATTAAATTAAATAACCTGAAGTCAGTTCATATAAATTTTACTAATAAAAATGTACAATATGTTCCAGTATACATTAACAACAATGTAATAAAAAAACTCGAACGTAGCTAAATACCTAGGTATGACCCTAGATACTAAACTGCGATGGAAAGTGCATGTAAAGAAAAAAAAAGAGGAGCTGAACGTGCGTTACAATAAAATGTATTGGCTAGTTGGGAGATACTCCTTACTACAACAAACTACTGCTTTATAAGCTAGTTATGAAACCAGTTTGGACATATGGACTCCAACTATGGGCATGCACTAGCAAAACAAACTTACAGAGCATACAAACTTTCCAAAACAAAGTACTACGCAGCATAGTAAATGCACCCTGGTACATAAGAAACGCCGATCTACATAGAGATCTAGAAGTTGAAATGGTTGAAGACGAAGTCAAAAAAGTAGCACGAAGTCATAAACTTAGACTCCTCAACCATGTCAACTTGGAAATAACAAATTTATTAAATAACAACAACCACATTAGGAGATTAAGAAGGGCGAAACCTTTTGACCTAGTTAACTAAATTAAATTACAAAAAAAAATTGACAATATTATTCTAACCAAGAAAAAAAGATAACCAACAAACGGTGGTTTATTAATAAACTTAACATAACATAATTACGAAAAATAAATTGCTGATTAGTCGAACGACTAGGTGCGATTCTCTGAAGACCGACGTCAGTCAGCCTTCGGGAGGTTTTTTATATTGGGTTAAAGTCCCTCACTATTGCAGACGGTTCCCTCGCGTATCTGCCTCTGCAATGTCTTTTGATGATTTTTCCTTCCAGCGATAAAAATAAAAAAAAAAAAAAAAAAAAAAAAAAATTATTGTTTGCCAGTTAACGCTTCCTCATAGGAGTCGACCAACTTGGCCGAATAAAAAACTCAATTTACCACGTTGTAAAATTTGACTTTATTCTAAGGATCAATCCGTGTTTTCCGAAAATATAGCTTATCGTGTTTAGGGGCATTCAGTACCCCCCCCCCCCCCCCCCCTGTTATTTTTTTAGTAAATGCATGAGAAGTGATATACATAAGAGACATTTGTTTTATTTAAGAAGCTTTTTTATTCAAAAGTTATTAAATTATATACACATAGTACAAAGTAAAATTATACCTAAACTGGAGAATGTGTCTTGGAGCGTTTCGATGGTGGCTGTACAGAAGAGGTAGATGGTGCTGATGACGTGTCTATATGCAGTTCATCATTTTCCTCATGCAAAATATCTGCATTTGAGGCATAACAATGTTCACGTACCAGTATGTAATGCTTGGAGCAAGTAGCGGTGTTACACAAATCACAAACTGCAGTAGTTTTCGTGTCTCCTTTTGAACCTTTACGATCAACCTTACATGCTGTATATCTATGGCGTACATTATTTGAACGAATTTGTGGAAGAACTAAAGGTTCCACTACGAAGCCAATCAAATTGATTGCTGTTTTGACTGATTTGCGCATAGACCCATTCTCGATTTTCTTGCGGATATGTGGAGCTGCTAATTCAGTGGCCAACGATTTCAAGAACAGTTTTCTTTTGTTTGTTGTTTGATTACTCCATGATGGTTTGGTTAGATCAATCATGCCATAGGCACAAAGAGCTGCTGAATCCAACATATTATGAAAAAGTGTTATGGGCCACCGGTTAGTTTCGCGCTTACAAGAGTAGGTAGATTCGGATCATTTGGTCGTATCAACTCCTCCTTTTGTGGCATTATAGTATATTATAACCTGGGGCTTCCTGGTTCTTTCAGTTATTGCTTCATCAGCATGTGCCGTTGATAAGAGCATTACATTCTTCCTTGTGTTAGATATACCTATAGCTTACCCAACATTTGTGGAATAAGGCTCTCTTCATTTCAGCTCGCTTAAATTGTTGTGGCAACTCAGGCTTATTTGATTGGACTGTGCCGATTAGAGTAGTCTTTCTCAAACACAATTCTTTTGCCAATGGGATACTAGTAAAAATATTCATAGTGATGTTATAACCACTATCAAGTTACGGCTGAGATAGACGAATAATAAGAGATTTCAAAAAATCAAAAAATCAAGGCGTCTACGATCCAAAAAATCCGTTAAATTTGGATTTGAAAATCGTTTGGGGCACTCAGTGCACCAAACACTGATTTAGGGTTAAGAATCTATCTAAAGCTTATAAAATCCGAACCAAGGCTACACTATTAATTCTTCAATTATTTTTTTTGCAGATCACTACATTGTAAGTTCTTTAATTATTTTCTGCAGGGCACTTAACTCTTTTAGTTAAGTCCTGTCACGGTCGCCAATTTTTATGTTACACTTATTATACAACAAACAGCACACAACCTTTCTTGCTTTCCATATAGATTGTTTATTATCAAACACGCATTACTATCCTCACTTAATACAAACGACAGAATGAATCTTAAAACTAAACATTATTAATAGGAAACTGTGAACAATTAGGATAGGTGTCGCATTCGAGCGCGAGTTATGTTCCTTCTTCACGGATTAATTAATTAACGATTTTTACTTTTGAAAATAAAAGGTGTTAGTTTATTGATGGTTAAACATGAAGTGAAATGTATTCTTCAATTATTTGGTTCTACTTGCAACAGCGTGAAAACAAATGGCTTGATGCAAGAAACAAAAGTATGACAGAGGGCTAAATGAGCTCGCCATAGTTATTACTCTCTGCAGTTCAACAGTATAAAAATCCAGCAATTCGTCTATTTTTGTTTCTTGAAAATGATGTTTTATATTATGACTGCAACTTTGAATGATAGAAGAATTGATATTTCCCCAGTTGTATCGGAACTTTCTAAAAAGAGGAATGTCTGGGCTTATTCTCGTTTCAAATGTACTCTCTTTAAATTTTTTATTCTAAAAGCACACACGCACCGTTGAAGCGACCTGTGTTAGATGCTGTTGTGTCACAGCACATTATCTGAAATTTTACTCAATAGCCGTGTTTCTTGCACGCGTATATTCGCTTATTTTGCAAATTTACATGTAAAATACAACAAAAGTAAAATAAGCGGCGATAGTATCCCCGCTTAGCTAAGCGGATATAAAACCAAACGCAAAGTTCTTCTTTTGCGATGAATTCCAATGAGATGAGATGAGAAACCCAAACGTAAACAAAGAACAATCAAAAATAATTCTTTCATCTCTTATTTATTCTATTACCGACGATTGGTTATGTCAATGAGCAATAAATTGATTATTTAAGATAATAAATGATTTCTTTTACCGGAATTAAATATATTTGGATGTGCATTCCCTGAGTTTTCCATCTTTATAATTTTATTTCTTCAAAATATATTTTTTTTCAATTTTGTCAACAGCTGAGAGCTCAAGTGTCATTTACCACGTTTACATGCAGGTTGAGAAAAAGAAACTGAGCTGAGATTGCGACCTGAGTATTTCTACACACGAGTTGAATAGTTGAAATTCTAAAAACGTTGTTTAACAACAGATTATTTAACATACTTTAACCGCAAATAGCCACAAACGCAATCAAAACAAATGATTTCCTGCTCCAAACAAAGGAAAAAAAACAGAGATCACACATACACAGAGACTACATGTCAGTTCAACGACTCAACCCAGGTATAAATGCATTTTTTCAACGCTGGTAAAATGTAAAAAGTGCCCAAAAAGGTGTCCTGGACTAAAAAAAGACTCCACATAATAATTCGAATAAGATATTTGAATGTATCAAAGGAAAAAACAAAAAATTCATAAAAAAAATACTGGCGCAAATTCATAGCGAGTGCCTATAGCCAACTATAGTTACAACTGGCACTAAATAAAAAAGCCGGCTATAACTTTTTGCTATTCATAAACACATTTTTGCCTGTGTATTAGTTAGTATCGACTTTGGTATGTTTTTGTTAAGTGATTTGAACGAACAAACCCAAACGTCAAAATATTATATGAGAAATTTAGAGCCGACTATAATTATTTAAATTGATATTTGGGTCATTTTAAATTTCGAGCCGGCTATATGTTTGAAGTCGACTATAAGGTGATTATGAATAGCAAAAAGTATATTTTAGGCTATATAGGTGAATGAATTCTTTTATTGTCGGCTTTATCTGACTATGAATTTGCGCCGCTATTTTTAGGTACTACATATTTATTAATAAAAAGAAAAGCGTCAAAAATTCATAAACAACAACAAACAAAAAGTAAACACATTGAAAATAAATTACTTGTGTTAGTATTTAATAACATAACTCAAACTCATGCATCATTTTTAAATGATCATTTACCCAATAATTTTATAACCAAAACAATATAAGTTCAACTCTGCATGTAAACGTTGTAATTATCTGTCATAAATATGTCTGTGCTGCCAATCGTTTTTGATGAATTCGTTAAGCGGCGATAGCCGCTTTTTTTGTGCACTTTTATATACTCGTGCAAAAAAACACGGCTTATATGCAGGGCTTGGAACAGATGCAGATAAATGTGTGTATTACGTTTCGACGTTTTGGCGGTAAGAACGTTCTGTAATATTTAAGAAAGCGGAGAATTTAGATTGGAAGAATTTCCTAACCCATCTGCGTCAGTTTTTTCTTTGATAGTCTATGGAAAATCCTTTATCCAAGCATTTCATTCAGTCATTTACTTACTTAGTTGGCGCTACAGCTCGAGGTGAACCTGGGCCTGCTTCTCGCAACCATTTGTGTGTGCGTGTTATATTTTTGCACGAATGGAAGGGACCTACAGTTTTTTGCCGACTCCGAACGGCGAGTTGAGAAGCTCAATCGTGACAAATGATACTCTTTGATGCTTGTCAGACATTCGAAAGAGGTGGGCACTGTGAAAAACTTTTAGGTGTTTGCGGCGGGATTCGAACCCAAGACCGCTGGCACTGTAGTCCGACGCACTAACCACTTGCGCTACGGTGCCCTACAAGTGCCCTACAGTCATTTGGTGCTATGCAAATTGTGAAACAAGTATGTATGCCAACTTTTAAGGTGCAAGAACAAGTGTAGCATTCAGCTGGAAGTCTCCTTCCAGTAGACAATTTATTACAAATACACATATCTACATACAAAGAGAATATTTTTGCAGGCGCAGCAAAGCGGGTACATCAGCTAGTTAAAAATAAATCTTTATTAAGAAATTCCGATTCTCCAGTTCACTCCCAATTAACTCTTTAAAAAACAATTTACTTAATCCGTACCTTGGTAGACAAAGAATCTTTAATGGAATAAAAGGAGGCAGAAATTATTAGGTTGCAGACAACGAAAGAACGCTGTTTGTTTATGCACAGTTGTACATGAATGTGTGGTCCGATAGCGGATAAAAGTGCTTAATAAGCAAAAGCGAAAGAACGCTTTTTGTTTACACGATTGTGTGTGTAATCCAAGTGGATGCAATTAAATGAGTATGTAGGCAGTTGATCTATTTTAAACAGAACTACTGATTAGAAGATTAGAACTGGAGTAAGTTCTTTATGTGTTTTGTCTGTTATGTCACTATTTGGGGGGTTTTTAATGCTGTAAATATCAATGTAAATTATATAAAAGGGATTTGATTGACTTTTGGGTTTTTCGTACTTTATTTTTGGGGGGGTCTATCGTATTTAAGTTGTTGTTGTTGTTTCCGTTATTTCGTTTTTCATAAATAGAAAATAGAATTGGCACCGTAGCGCAAGTGGTTAGTGCGTCGGACTACTGAGCCAGCGGTCTTGGGTTCGAATCCCGCCGCAAACACCTAAAAGTTTTTCACAGTGCCCACCTCTTTCGAATGTCTGACAAGCATCAAAGAGTATCATTTGTCACGATTGAGCTTCTCAACTCGCCGTTCGGAGTCGGCAAAAAACTGTAGGTCCCTTCCATTCGTGCAAAAATATAGCACGCACACACAAATGGTTGCGAGAAGCAGGCCCAGGTTCACCTCGAGCTGTAGCGCCAACTAAGTAAGTAAGTAAGAAAATAGAATTCTCTTTTGAGGTGAAGGATCGTTTCGTTATTATACCTGTAATAATTCTACGTTGTTTATTTCGAAAGGGATTTTATTACTAAGGTATTTTGGTTGGGTTTTTCCAGAACGATTTGAAGACTGAAGTCGTTTAACGGTTTCTCTGAAATATAAATTACATCGTCGAGATTTTCTACGGCTGATTGAACGGTAGTGGCGGAGGTTCGATGGTTAGAAATGATGTCGTGGGATTGATTTCGATTAATTTACTAGTCCTTGGCTCATTAATTTTGATTCTGCTAAGGACATCTGTGTTTGTGTTGGGTTTACCCTTTTTAAAGACTATGTATTTCATAGTCGTATTCTTCGAGTGTAAGCCTCCATCTAACCACTTTAGAACAACATAGGTTCTTTCAGACTCATAAGCCAAGATAATGGTTTATGGTCGGTTATTATCTTGAACTTGTGAACAAAGAGGTACGGTCTGAAGTATTTGACTGCCCAAACGATTGCTAATAATTCCTTCTCAATGGTTGAATAGTTAATTTCAGAGGCGGTTAAGGTTCTGCTTGCGAATCATATAGGCTTTTAGCTTCCAATAGGGCCTTCAGATAATATAGCACCGATTGCGAAGTTACTTACGTCGGTAGTTAAGTTGAATGGCTTGGAGAAATCCGGATATTGCAAGATGGGTTCATTGGCAAGGATGTTTTACAAGTTTCGAAGGTTTGAATGTATTGGTTATTGAAATTTTATTACGATCTTTTTTTTAGACATTCGGTTAAAGGTTTGACGAGTTTCGCAAAGTCTGTGATGAACTTACAATAATATCCAAATAGACCGAAAAAATCTGGTACATATGTATATCTTTTTGTATTCTGGGGAGGGGAACATTTTTTATGGCATGAGTTGAGACTACATGTCACAAAAAGGCAATTTCTTTGCTAAGGAAGTCAGATTTGGCGAGTTGAACTTTTAAGTTTGCTTCTCTCAATTTTGTGAAAACCTTTTTGAGATTTTCCTGAAGGGATGTGGAAAAAATGATGATATAGTCTAATTAGACGAGGCAACATGTTCCTATAAGATATTTTAGAATATGGAATGTACTTGGCTAAGTGGCATGTGTAGGTGACTTCCGTCAACGGAGAAAGCTGTTTTCGGTATGTCTTTCGGGTCCATTTCAATTTGTTGGAAACCGCTTGCTAAGTCGATTGTGGAAAAATACAAGCACTTGCCAAGTTTGTAAAGGATCTGATGGTCTGATACTAATTTCTCATTAAGTTTCCTATAATCTGTTACCGAGCGCCATTTTTTTTTCTGCTGGCGTCTAATTTTTTTTTGGAACAATCCAGACTGGTAACTCCAAGGTCTTATTATTCCTTGCTTAGGCATTTTATTTATCTGTTGTCGAATTTCTCCCTTATGGCAATATGGGTAAGATTTTGTATAAATTGGGACGTCATCTGTTGTTTAAATTTTGTGTTTGATTTTGCTCGCGAACTTAGATTTTGTCCTTCTTTGAAGAATATGTCTTCAAATTCTTTGCAAGTTTTAATAAGGTTCTGTTTTTCTTCGTGGTTGAGGTGTGAAGTACGTTAAAGTTCCGCTATGCTAGACTGTGGTGGTGGGTTATCCTAATTGACATTAAAACTGTTTATTTTTATGAATCTGAATGACGAATAAGGATCTGCTTTTTAGGGTTGTTCTATAACAAGCGTTTGGTTGTTGGAGATTTCAACTGGACAAAACCAGTTTTTAGCAGTGTATAATCCTTAGGAAATTATGAGATTAGGTTTAAAATTTTTTTTTATGAATATGTCGCCGTTGCGAACATCAACTGGAATTTTTAGCACTGCTTTTGTATTCCGGGGAATTATGTGCTTCCCAGAATTCAAATTGGGTTTAATTAGAAGAGAGATGGTACCTTAGCATAGCAGGTAATAAGAGTTTTGTTTCCTAGATCGATTTTGGCTGGTAGTTGAGAAAGTATATCGAGTCCTAATAAACCATCAAAATAATTGTGAAATTTGAATAGGAGGAAATTAATTTGCCCGTGTTCATTGAACTCATTTAAGGTGGGTGATTGTGTACTTTTGTTTATCTGATATTTGCTAAGGACCGTAGAATTGGTAATTGGTTTATATTCTATTCGATTATTGGGTTCAATGAATTCAGGAATGATAAATGATTAGGACGCTCCGGTGGGCGTCCGAATGGAGAGGATACTTCAATACATGGAAGTGTTACACCATGTGTATTAACGTCTATGTAGCCTGTAGGTTGGGTAAAATTTGCGGCTTCTAGTTCTTCAAAGGGGTCTAGTAAGTTCTGATCTAGTTGGTCGAGATCTGGTTGTTTAGTATCATATAAATCTGATTCGGATTCGATTGTGTGATGGTAATATTCTAATATTCTGCGTTTAATTTGTGGACTTCTTCGATCGTACATCTAGGGTGTCTGGAAGATCTAGTATGGTTACTGACGTTTGAATTGTTGTTGAATGTTGGTTGGTGCGTTGTGGGCTGACGTCATTGCTGAAAGCGTATCCATTGGTTCAGGTATATATCTGGGAGGGTTTTGTTGCAGATTACCGTTTCAGTTGAATTGATTACTTACTCTAGCATTGAATGGGTTGCTTATATTTCGATTAAGAGGGTTATTCATTCTTAACTATTGAGCGTTATTGTTATAATTGAAATTATATGTGAGTAGATTGTTGCCATTGTTCTTAGAATTGGTGCGAGTTATATTACCATTATGGTAGTTAAAATTGTTGGGCGGTAAGGTATTATTATATTGATTTAAATTATGAGGTAGTCTTTGGAAGGCATTTGCTGTTTTATTGTTCGTCTTGGCAGATTATTGAACATTCTGTTATGGAATTGAGATTGCGGAGGGTTTAAATTTTAAGGAATGCGTTCGGTTTTTATACAAGGAGAGGGCCCTATTCAGGATGAGACTTAATTTGGAAATACTTCGATGATGATGGTGAGATTTGTAAATTTGTACCCATTTTGGATTATTTTTCTTTTTCAATATTGTGTTTTTAGATTACTTTCTTTTTTCCTTCAATGAATTAATTTAAAGTTATCTAACTTTTGAATATTTAATTCTTACTATTAATCAATTTTCCACTTAATATTAAACATACAAAATTACCGTTAAAGCTTGCACTATTTTAAAAGATACTGTATCTTAATGTTGTTTTGGTATATTTCGGTAGTGTGAGAATAGAGACCCTTTGTCGCGAATTTCGGTCAATTGTTTTGAAACACTTTCACAGTTCTTTGTTTAGGAGGAGTAGAAATAAAACATTAAATTTCAGATATGTATTTTCTACACCTTTTATTTTTCACAAGATGCGACATCTGTTTGTTTATATATATTTTTATAAATTTAACTTAGATGTTTATTATATTTTAAATAATACACTTTCTACAATTTTTATTATCCAAAACATGCGAGATCTGTTTGCTTATATTGTTACGCCTTGGGATGTTTATAACGATAAAATCAAATTATAATCACACTCGGTCGCGGACAGTGATGCCAACCCAAATTTCTAAAAGTCTGTAGATAAATGTTAGAAATTCTGTAGAATTCTGTATTTTTGCTTGATGCAAATCTGTAGAAATCAAGACTTTTTTAACGCATAAAAAAGTGATTATTTACATTGGACTTGCACATCGTTTACTAGCAATCTGAGTCAAATCAATAATCTTTATTTCTGAAATCATACCTACATGTTTTTTGCATCCTGTATTTGAACCTCACAGCACGGTGTTGAGAACGCGCCTTATGTAAATAACAAATTGATAATAATATTTTGATGCACTGCGTTGACATTTCGTATAAAATGTTTTGGTGTTAGTGCAAGTAGGTGTAAAACTCGAATAGAATCCGAGTTTTACAAAAATTTATGAAAATTGTACTAGAGTGCTAAAAATTGCTCGAGATAAAAAAAGTTCTTTTTTGGCCAATAGAAAATGCCCCAGTTTACATGTTCAATTCAATATTTTTGGTTGTACAGCGAACGTTACAGATTTGTTAAGGGAGACACGAACATTTCTCTATGCTATTATTTTATTTGTTAAAAGTTTTTATTTTTTCCAGGAATTTGAAATGTCTGTATATTTTCGTCAGATTTCTGTATATCTGTAGGCACAGTAAAAATTCTGGAGATCCACAGAAAATTCTGTATGGTTGGCATCGCTGGTCGCGGAATACGTCGGGCTGGGCATTCGACGGGATTTTGTCGCCAGTATTACCGTCCAAAAGAAGACCGTGCCGAGAGAAGAAAAATGAACAATCAACAAAAGAAAAACGCTTTTACAATAGAAAACAAATTTAAAAATGATCTTTATTTACTGACCGACAGAACATGAGTGATCTTCAAAATTAATGTCTTAATTCTAACTTAACCATATGCTGCACACGCAGCTCAATATTGTATACGCAGCAATATTTGCACACGCCGCCCGATCTTGCATATGCAGCAATACTTGCACACGCCGCCCAATCTTGCATATGCAGCAGAACTTGCACACGCCGCCCAATCTTGCATATGCAGCAGAACTTACACACGCCGCAATTCAGGTATTGCGTCTGATGAACTTTTATGTAATTTGATGAGAACGTGGATATTGTTGTCGGGTGTTATTTGGGGTGCATCCGTTACAATATATATTTTTGATTTTTCAGCTTGTCTGTTATACCGCGTCTATAACCGAACTCTCTGTACATTTCTTAACTTCTCTTTTTTGTTGTCTATTCTAGCTCCGAATACGTGTACATTTATTTTTGCATGTGTCATTATCTGGAAGAGATATATGCCACTTTTGGGAACGCTGGTAATGGTTATAAGCTACCGAAATTCGAATTCTAATATCTGTACTCAAATATAGAAATTTGAGTACCAGCATGTGCAAGAATCTTAAAAAGACAAATATGAAAATTGAAATGTAGTAATGAACTGAAGGTATGCATTCTTTTGAATGCAACAACGTGTAAAACTATTAGGTAAAAAAATAAATAAATTTGAAATTTAGTGCTAAAGTTTCTGGTCTCATGGCTCTTATGCTAGACCCAAGTGGTTCTCTTAACCCTGTTAGAAAATTATTAAGGTACATTTAGATGCTTTAAGCAATTTAGTCCTCAAATGGTCTTACCAATATCTAACGTCTTGTCTGTCGTATTATCATAGTCGAGATTGCAGTGCTTACCGATCGGAAATACCGCTCTATTTGTCCATTCGCGCGAATTATACTTTTTGATAATAATTATAATAAATAACAACGTCACGAATTCATCAATCGAACTTCATTAACCAAGCATCGGAACAAGACTCCAAGACTCCCTTACTTCTAACTTATGACCTATCTTAACATTACGTTGACCCACTTCCATTATGTGGAGTCAACAATATTATGTTCAGCATTGAACGGAAATGTGAATGACCGCCGATTATGCCGTACAAATCACCGAGCAAGCGGTTTTGTTTTTGGTTTAATTTGGTAATCATTTGGGAGGTCATTGCGTCCAGTTATGTCGCATCAGCATTTCCGCTCTGGCTGATGTATGTAACTCGCGTGGTGTTCGGATTTGTAATTGTAGGCATTTATTGATATTGTAGCATTTTGTGTTCGAATGGTCGTAGTTTTGAGAATGATAGCTTCTTATTCGAATGGGGATTGGTTGAGTGGTTTGTCTGGAAGTAAGCGGCGAACGCATTCTGTACCTGCGTTCAAATTTATAGCGAACATCGTGTTGTGTTTGGACTATGTCAAAGGTTTTCATCTTCAAAAGAAGTTCCGTAACGTTGCTGCAATTAGTCGCGCTCAAGTGGTTTCTTAGTCCTCGATCTCTTAATCCCTATTCTAGTTTTAAATTCTTTCCGCCCCATCAAATTGTGTTGTTTAAGTAAAAACCACTTACGTGCTCCTTCTCCAAGGCGTAAAGAAGGGTAAAAAAATGTCGATCGTTCGTCCCAGTTGTAGAGATAAGCAATGTTTTCGATGGTTTCAATCCACTGGTATGCGTTCAAACTTGATGCTGGATTAGAAAGATGAATTATATTTTCTATTTCTTCTAGTACTAATCTAATTGGAACTTGTGGCCCAACAGTGGCGGCATAGGATTGAAATTCAACCCCTCTCGACGTATCTCAACTAAGCGAAGGGGCAAAGTTACTTGTAAGTGAGGAGTAAATATCATTATCTTATGTGTATATCGTGTATTCCTTCTCAGTACGCACACGATCTATAAAGGAGCTCTCCGCATCTGTGGCATTTAATACAAAATAGAGTAGGACCACAATATATCCAACAGACATAAAACAATTTTATGAGACGTCTTTACCATTTGTTGGGATGTGGAAGATCCCCTGCTGGTTGCTTCATAGTTGAAGTTCCGAAAAAAAAAACTTGTTCATGTTTTCGATCCTTTATTTGGTTTGCTCAGTAGGAACGTCTTACCTAGTTGAGGGTTAGTACAAGAAGAAAGATATATAAAATACAAAATGGATTTGGATGAGTGGCTTCCGAGTAAGTCAATATCGTAATTTATGCTATGTAAGCGACATCAAAACGTTGTAACTAGTAAAAACTGCTAGAATACTTTTGGTCTCATTTATAAAATTGTTTAAGTTTTACGCCTAGATGTATGCCACACATTTATTTGCCCTCGTTAATTATAAAAAAAATGTCTCAAGAATTGCCGCTCAATAAAAGGCTACTTGGCGCTCAGCTCTTTGCCGCTCTGCCGCTCAGTGAGTGGCCAGGCACCTAGTTAGCATTATGACGATCTCAGTTTATTGACTTTGGGCAAGTGCAAAAGTGCCATCTTGCGATTTATTAATTTTGTATTTGGGGCTGTACGTAAATTCACCCCCCTTTTATTTGGAGTTCTCCTGAATTTTATTACAATCATTTGTGTTTACAGTTTCTTAAATATTTTTTACAATAATTTTCAATTTTTTATTTTTATTCTTTAATATGGTTTATTTCGTTATAAAATTACAGAGGCAAGTCACCACACAATTTACAATACAGAGATATGATATGATATGTATAAGTAAAAGTTCTTCACCAGGTTTTATTTAAAAAAAAATCGAACACCAACCCACGGTTGGTCCAACTAGTTCGTAATAGAAAATACTTCAGTCAACACTATAAAATATATTTCTTTAATCACTAAGTAAAACGGCAATTTCACTCCTACTATGGTCGGCTCTGGATTAGAACTGAACTAGGGATGAGCGATGTTCATCGATGTTCACAAAAATCGATGTTGAGAGACTAAACATCGATGTTGAAGTACGTAAAATATCACATAATCGATGTTAAGAACAAAACATCGACCATCGATGTTAGCAAAAGAGAACCGCCTCTAAATTGAAGATTTTGCATATTTTAATTGAAGACTACGCATGCGTTACCTTATAAGTGCATATGAGAAATTAAAAAATTTCGCGAATTTTGAACTATTATTTTCTCCAATTTTGGGAACAACATCGTGTTTGATTTTTTCGGGATTTTTTTGTATATGGGATTTTGTAAGTCACGATTTCGTGCCGCTCGCATGCAAGTGTACCTATGTAGTTTTTTTACGTCATTAGTCAGCATTCTATAAATTCTATAAATGTTCTATAACATCGATGTTTTGAGTTCGATTATTATCGATCATCGATGTTCAAATCGATGTTTTGCCAACATCGCACATCCCTAAACTTTGTTTACGTCATTTGTCAGCATTCTATAAATTCTACAAATTTATCGATCATCGATGTTGAAATCGATGTTTTGCCAACATCGCACATCCCTAAACTGATCCTTCAATATTCGATATACTTAAACCTTATTTCGCTTCGACCTTGGTTCCCACGATAGCCGTACGCGCGTGCGGGAAATGCAAGCGATGCGTCCGGTGCAATGGCCTTGCTGGGTGTTCTCGCATTACCGTATGTCAGGTGGCTGTCGTCGCGTGTTAACTGCCACCCTTTCAAATATCTTCGCCCCGCAGATCAATGACCGAACATGATGAACAACTTTGGCTGGGCTGTTGAACTCCTGTTGTTCGTTGCGCTGGACGAGGAATGCGCTTTCGGCGAAAAGACAAACGGAGTTCAGTGATGTTGACCTTCCCGTAGATCTTCTTCTATAGTAGTCAGATGGCGATAACTATGTCTATGGCGACCAGGATTTCTGTAATTCTAGAGGAATCAAAGCTTTCTTTTAGGGTTTTAATTAGTTCAATATATTTGACACTGATATCATGCACGAACTCCAGGTTAGGCTGTACCCTCTTGCTGGTTACATTGGCCAGGACAGCAGGAAGCGCTTGTAGACTTGAAGCGAAGACACTGAAGTACGTCAGATTTATTTGAAATATGACGTGCTTGTTCATGACTCTGCCTTTCATGGACATAAGTTCTTATAATTGTAGAAGATCCGATGGTTCTACCGGTAAGCGAAGCGATGATTAGGACTATCTCCTTGTTTAACTGTTGTGGGGATAGAAGTAATGGATTGTTCTTTCCCCTGTATGCGAATTGGATTCTGCCTCGCTGGCAGTTTCAGTACTGGTGTCTGACAGAGTGACAGGTGATTGACCTCAGTCTCTAATCTTGAGAGAGCATCAGCCACAAAGTCTGATTTACTGGGAGTGTGAATCAACTCGTAGTTATACTCCTCAATTCTTGCTTTCCAACGTTTGAGCTTAGCGTTGTGATTTCTGTCAGAGGCTGATGGTCAATACAAATTTTGATCTTTTTTGCTCCATACAGATAATTCCTCAAATTATCGAGAGCCCAGACTGTGGCAAGAATCTCCTTTTCGGTGGTCGCGTAATTCTCCTCTGTTCGATTCAGGGAGCGGGAGATGTATGCCACAGGCCTTTCCTTACCGTGTTCACCCTGAGATAAGACAGCACCAATGGCGTAGTCGGAGGCACCTGTGTTCAAATTAAAGCCTTTCTCAACGTCCGGAAATGCCAGAACATCTGCAGACGTAAGGAGTTCCTTCAGAGATTCAAACGACTTTATCGCATCGCTGTCGAAGGAAATTGTAACATTTATCGATTGGTTGGCTCTAACATGCGAAAAATCCCCGCGTTATATTGGTTAGGGGCTTTGCTATTTTTTTGTAGTCCCGAATTAACTTCCTATAGTAAGATGTCAATCCGAGAAAACTATTCAGCTCTTTTAGATTCCTTTTGAGAAGGATCTTTTCTATGGCTTTTACTTTTTTTCCGATCTGGGAGTATGCCTTCGTACGTAGTACAGGCCTTACATTGGTTTTAACCATTTCGTAACTTACAAAACCAAAAAGACTCTTAAAGTTATTGCAAATAATTTCCAGTTTAGATTTAGCAAGTGTGGAAGTGTCCCCGCTGGAGAGCAATATGCGATTGATCGCAAGCTAAATATGCTTCGGGTAGGGTTCTCGGCCTTTGGATGATTAAAAATTTTGAGAGGCCCCCACCTCAAATGAATGAACACGCCCTCGAATGAACACGTCTAGTGCGCGATTTCGATATGTCTCCAACAGAGCGTTCTTTTTTTCGGTGAAGTTAACGTCAGCCCTGATTTAACTGCTGGACAGGGATAACTGATCGCTTACAGGCGCGTAAAAATCGTCGACTCTTGAGTTACCCTGTGTTAATTGATTCAGCTGATGCTCAAGGGTTCGGATGTCCCTTTTATCAGCGTAGTAATATATTATACGAGACCAAGGCAGAGTCTGCTGTGCCTCTGACCTTCTGCCGAATATGCTGAAGTATTGCCCTGTAGATGAGCTTACTATGGACTATTTCGTAGTCCTTCAACACGGCGTCGACGCTATGGACGTAATTCACAGGATGTCCGTCGAAGGTCTGGAGTTCTTTGACGGAATCTGGAAGCTTAGAGATATCCTTAAGGTCTTGTTCACTGGTCGGCCCACGTAATGGCTCTTCCTGTTCCTCCTGCTGAACGGAATTAGTTACCAAGCCTGATTGTTGAAGTACCAGGATTCGGTTCGCGATAGTTCCTAATTGACTATTTACGGATCCGATTACCTCCTGGGGGTTGGATTGCTCAATTCTACCCATTCGGCTCTCTAATCCCCCAAGTTGCTCGAGGACGGAGTTAACCGCACCTGTGAGTTGCGTCATTGCGTCCATTGTAATAGCGCCAGATAGTAATCGAGTGTGTAAGTGTTAGTGTAATGATCTGTTAAATATTTTTAATTATATCAAATAGATGAGCACCTAGCGGCAAAAGCAAATTCGGATTTAATTTTATGTAAAATTTCTCAGTTAAATCTTTTAAATAGAGATCTTTTCAGATTCGTACGTATTTTCTTTATTTTGTGTTATTGCTTCTTTAGCAATTTTCTTTAAATTTCTTTGTTAGTTAATTCAGTTTTGGGTTTTCTTACTTACTTACTTACTTAGTTGGCGCTACAGCTCGAGGTGAACCTGGGCCTGCTTCTCGCAACCATTTGTGTGTGCGTGTTATATTTTTGCACGAATGGAGGGGACCTACAGTTTTTTGCCGACTCCGAACGGCGAGTTGAGAAGCTCAATCGTGACAAATGATACTCTTTGATGCTTGTCAGACATTCGAAAGAGGTGGGCACTGTGAAAAACTTTTAGGTGTTTGCGGCGGGATTCGAACCCAAGACCGCTGGCTCAGTAGTCCGACGCACTAACCACTTGCGCTACGGTGTTTTGGGTTTTCGGTTTTATATTAATTAATTTTCCGAGATGGCTGCTAAGCGCACTCTCTTAAACTTTCGGGGTAGTCACCGTCCTGACGGAAGGTTCGTATGTGTCCTTTCTAGTCGTAGTACAGTTATCTTTGCAGCGACCTACTTATGGTAGGAGGGTCTTTACACGCTTATTTTATTTAAAATTTCGGTGGACCGGCCCCTTTTCTCGTGAGAGGTTGGTCCTTAGGCATAAGTGTTTTCTTTTTATAAAAAATATGATACTTCGATCAAATATTTTAATTTACTGCGCAGGCGGTAGTAATTTTGAATTCTTTACTTAACATAAATGTATTCTTTAATTTACTGCACAGGCAGCGTTCATTTTTAATTCTTTAATCAACATAGATTTATTCTTTAACTTAATCTTAGGTTAGGTTAGGTAGCGCGCTGATGAGAATGGTTACATTCCCATCACACTTAGGTTCTTGTGGACCCATTGTGATACCCATAATGTGTTCCCACCCGTGGTATTATCGTCTTGGTTACAGCCATCCTGAAGCCCTGGAAAATTTCAGCAGGTTAGATGGTAATCCATCTGATAGCTCGTCGATTTCTTCGAAGAAGAATTTGCGCAGGGTTCTGTTTCTCAGTTGACAGAGGTTAGGACAGTAACAGAGAAAATGGGTTGTGTCCTCATGTGCCTCTTCATCACCGCATCCTCTGCAGATGTCATCATCATTCAGTCTTAATTTCTTCATGTGGTATCTTAGAGCGTTGTGCCCAGTTATCACTCCTATAAGCAAAGACACAGACTTCCTGTCTTTTTGCAGGATTTTTTTATTCTTGCTTTGTCGTATTTTGGCCACAATGTTCTTGATACCTCACAGGATGTTAGTGATTTCCACCTGTTGTTTGCTTTAGTTTCTGATGTTTGTTCAATTTTGGCGCGAAGGTTGCAGAATGGAAGTTTGACCGTCCCATCTGCCTGTTCTTTATCTAGGGCTGAGCCCTTTCTAGCCCCTTCATCCGCAGTTTCGTTACCTGGTATCCCTGTGTGCCCAGGGACCCAGCAGAGTTTTACATTGTGCTGCGTGCTGAGAAACTTCAGCTCTTCGCGGCAACACTTACAAGCAGCTATTGCTTTTATGGCCGCCTGGCTATCAATGTAAATAGTGATATCGTTTGGCGATATTGTCATCATTGACACCAACTGGTCTGCCTCCGTCACTGCTATAATCTCAGCCTGGAAAACGCTGCTGGGAGTCGTATGGAGCTATTTATTCCAAGTTCCTTCGAAAAGTAACCCGCTCCTATACCTATGCCCATTTTTGACCCATCTGTGTAGATAGACTTACTACCTTGAGGTACCTCGTTTTTCACCCATTTCTCTGCTTGGAAAAGTCCAGGAGAAGGGTTTTTCGAGGTCCAAGTATGGGACAGTGTAGTCTGAGTTTATGTCACCATTAAGGTAATTGCCAAGTATCTGGGTATGTCCATATGCATAATGTCTCCAGTAATTTGACTGACTTAACCTGAGAGCGCTTTCTGTTGCAGTCTCCTGCATATAGAGATCCAGAGGCAGCAGCTGATTTAACCCTCAGCCTTGCATCCTTGGGCACGATTTGCTACACGCTCACACCACCACTGGAGTTAGGTTGATTACTCTTTGGCTTCGGTCCTTCATCCGGAGACCTTACAGCTTGGGAAGCCCTATTGCAATCGCCCTCCGGAATCAGCAGGACCTAGTGAGCCTCCTGAACGTCACGGTAAGAGGAGGAAAAAAAACTTAATTTTACTACAGTCCAAAAATATAGCCTGCATCTTCCTTTCTTAATCGTCTTTTTAGTTCTCCTTCGGTGTTCTTTCCTCTTTAGGCATCCAATTGAAATTTTTGTTTTGATAACAATCACTTTCACTTGTATATGATTTTTTCACTGATTTCACTGTTTGGTTGGTTTGCAGGAAGTGCAAGCGATGCGTCCGGTGCAATGTCCTTGCTGGGTGCTCTCGCATTACCATATGTCAGGTGGCTGCCGGAGTTACATGTTGGATCTATGTATGTACATAGACATGTATATACGTACATACTGGACCAGCAGTAACATCAAAACAAGTGGAGCTGGCGCTATAATTAGCTGTTTCTTTTCTGTTATTTGTGATTTATGTAAAACTGTTAATTCTTGTTGTTTTGATTTTGTTCGAAGTAAAATGTAGAGAGTTTGTAAGAAGTCGAGGAGTTCGTTATGTGTCGTCTACCAAGTCGTTTCAGTGTTTATTGTGTTGTGTTAATGTTCATATTGTTAAGTGTATTATTAAATAAAAAATTAAAATAGAAAAAATGTGTTGGTTCAATTATTTAAACGTTTCCCAAAATCCGGAAACGTAACTGGCGCAGTCGGTAGGATGATGCACATTTTGAAGTTATATTAGAATGGTGGATTTTTATCCTTTGGCATCATGAATCCTGGAGAACAAAAATTTAAAAAAAAAAAAAAAGAAAATAACAACACTGACTAAAAAATTAATGAAACTTCTGAAGAATAAAACAGTACAGTGAAGAACAAAAAAAAATATACATATACATACATAGATACATACAGTAAAAAAAAAACCCCACCAATCAGTACAGTGAAGAACAAAAAAATATACATACACAATACACATATCTACAGTAAAAACAAAAAAAAAAAATAGTGCAGTGAAAAACAAATAAAGCGAAAATCAAAATATAAAACAGAAATCAATAAAATACAGTAACGAAAATAAAAAATAGTAGTCAAACAATATACATAAATACAAACCAAAAGAATAGAAAAAGGTGTTGGAATTTAATAAAAACAAAAAAAAAAAATCAAATATATCAAATAGTGACAAAAAAAAAAAAAAATGTAAAAAATATAAACTTAAAAACACATTATAAGGTAGGATGTGAAGTACGGCGTCCAAAATGTGAACAAATTAATAGTAGCTAAAAAAGACGCTGGAAAAGCATCGATGCACATTTCGAGGGAATATCGGAATGGTGGATTTTTATCCTTTGGCATCGTAGAACATTAAGATACAATAAAAAACAAAAGTAATAAACTGAAAAATAAGAGTGACATAAGCATAATATTGACTAACAAAAAAAATAATAATTATAATAATTTAATGAAACTTGTAAAAAACAAAAATAGACAGTACGGGATGAAAAATACTATCGGCATTAAGAAAGTGAATTGGAAGTAGCTTGAATTTTAATGTTGAAAAGTAGATTTCGTACTCTTCGAGTGAACATCGGAGTCGCGAATTTTCATTCTTTGTACTTAATAATATAAAGAAATAAATATAAGAAATAGAAATAAGATAAATAACTATTAAAAATAAATAAAAATAAAAAGATTTGAACTAGTGCAAAAAAAAAAAAACAATAAGTGAATAATAAACCAAAACAGCTTTACAAAATAAATGGATTACATATCTATGTACACCTAATGATGAAAACGAAACAACAGTGACTTCAATAAAAAAAAATATACATGCAATTATTTTGGTGAAAATAAAGTAGCTCAAATGATTGTTTTCAAGGTCGAAAATAAAATTTAATACCTAATTGTAAAAACAAAAAAATTTAAATCTGAAAACTAATAAGAAAATACAATGGCTTAAAACCGAAATACATATGTACAACAGTTTCGGTTTAAAATAAAATGAATTTAAAATTGACAAAAACATTTTCGGCACAAATTTCAAATTTCAAAACAAATGATTATTAAATTAAAAAACTCCAAAATGAGTAAATATAAATATTATTACATATTTGACTTGTGCAAAAATCGAATATAATATTTGTTTTTAACAAATCTTACTATCAGCATATACCACAAATTCCTCAGCAACAAATTTTGTGGGCTTATCTCCCGAACTCGTTAAGCCCACACTTAGGCGGGAGGAGTTACATGCTGGATCTATGTATGTACATAGACATGTACATACGTACATACTGGACCAGCAGTAACATCAAAACAAGTGGAGCTGGCGCTATAATTAGCTGTTTCTTTTCTGTTATTTGTTATTTATGTAAAACTGTTGATTCTTGTTGTTTTGATTTTGTTCGAAGTAAAATGTAGAGAGTTTGTAAGAAGTCGAGGAGTTCGTTATATGTCGTCTACCAAGTCGTTTCGGTGTTTATTGTTTTGTGTTAATGTTCATATTGTTAAGTGTATTATTAAATAAAAAATTAAAATAGAAAAAATGTGTTGGTTCAATTATTTAAACGTTTCCCAAAATCCGGAAACGTAACTGGCGCAGTCGGTAGGATGATGCACATTTTGAAGTTATTTTAGAATGGTGGATTTTTATCCTTTGGCATCATGAATCCTGGAGAACAAAAATTTAAAAAAAAAAAAAAAGAAAATAACAACACTGACTAAAAAATTAATGAAACTTCTCAAGAATAAAACAGTACAGTGAAGAACAAAAAAAAATATACATATACATACATAGATACATACAGTAAAAAAAAACCCCACCAATCAGTACAGTGAAGAACAAAAAAATATACATACACAATACACATATCTACAGTAAAAACAAAAAAAAAAAATAGTGCAGTGAAAAACAAATAAAGCGAAAATCAAAATATAAAACAGAAATCAATAAAATACAGTAACGAAAATAAAAAATAGTAGTCAAACAATATACATAAATACAAACCAAAAGAATAGAAAAAGGTGTTGGAATTTAATAAAAACAAAAAAAAAAATCAAATATATCAAATAGTGACAAAAAAAAAAAAAATGTAAAAAATATAAACTTAAAAACACATTATAAGGTAGGATGTGAAGTACGGCGTCCAAAATGTGAACAAATTAATAGTAGCTAAAAAAGACGCTGGAAAAGCATCGATGCACATTTCGAGGGAATATCGGAATGGTGGATTTTTATCCTTTGGCATCGTAGAACATTAAGATACAATAAAAAACAAAAGTAATAAACTGAAAAATAAGAGTGACATAAGCATAATATTGACTAACAAAAAAAATAATAACTATAATAATTTAATGAAACTTGTAAAAAACAAAAATAGACAGTACGGGATGAAAAATACTATCGGCATTAAGAAAGTGAATTGGAAGTAGCTTGAATTTTAATGTTGAAAAGTAGATTTCGTACTCTTCGAGTGAACATCGGAGTCGCGAATTTTCATTCTTTGTACTTAATAATATAAAGAAATAAATATAAGAAATAGAAATAAGATAAATAACTATTAAAAATAAATAAAAATAAAAAGATTTGAACTAGTGCAAAAAAAAAAAAAACAATAAGTGAATAATAAACCAAAACAGCTTTACAAAATAAATGGATTACATATCTATGTACACCTAATGATGAAAACGAAACAACAGTGACTTCAATAAAAAAAAATATACATGCAATTATTTTGGTGAAAATAAAGTAGCTCAAATGATTGTTTTCAAGGTCGAAAATAAAATTTAATACCTAATTGTAAAAACAAAAAAATTTAAATCTGAAAACTAATAAGAAAATACAATGGCTTAAAACCGAAATACATATGTACAACAGTTTCGGTTTAAAATAAAATGAATTTAAAATTGACAAAAACATTTTCGGCACAAATTTCAAATTTCAAAACAAATGATTATTAAATTAAAAAACTCCAAAATGAGTAAATATAAATATTATTACATGTTTGACTTGTGCAAAAATCGAATATAATATTTGTTTTTAACAAATCTTACTATCAGCATATACCACAAATTCCTCAGCAACAAATTTTGTGGGCTTATCTCCCGAACTCGTTAAGCCCACACTTAGGCGGGAGGAGTTACATGCTGGATCTATGTATGTACATAGACATGTACATACGTACATACTGGACCAGCAGTAACATCAAAACAAGTGGAGCTGGCGCTATAATTAGCTGTTTCTTTTCTGTTATTTGTTATTTATGTAAAACTGTTAATTCTTGTTGTTTTGATTTTGTTCGAAGTAAAATGTAGAGAGTTTGTAAGAAGTCGAGGAGTTCGTTATATGTCGTCTACCAAGTCGTTTCGGTGTTTATTGTTTTGTGTTAATGTTCATATTGTTAAGTGTATTATTAAATAAAAAATTAAAATAGAAAAAATGTGTTGGTTCAATTATTTAAACGTTTCCCAAAATCCGGAAACGTAACTGGCGCAGTCGGTAGGATGATGCACATTTTGAAGTTATTTTAGAATGGTGGATTCTTATCCTTTGGCATCATGAATCCTGGAGAACAAAAATTTAAAAAAAAAAAAAAAAAATAACAACACTGACTAAAAAATTAATGAAACTTCTGAAGAATAAAACAGTACAGTGAAGAACAAAAAAAAATATACATATGTAAGAGGGGGTGTTTTACTCCTTTGCAACGCAATACTAGGTCCAGGAAACCGTACGCTAGTATTGGTCACCACTCGTAAAACGTCTCTTCCTCCACACAAAACTAATCTCCGACTAGTTGTAAGAGGGGTCTCGCAATACTAGGTCCAGGAAACCGTACGCTAGTATTGGTCAACTTTTTCCTTAGTCTGAAAATTGAAAGAGTTCCAAGTCTGAAAATTTAAAGAGTTCCAAATATTCAATTGAATGCAAAAAGACTTAAGGCCCCGACCCATAGAATCCGTCAATGCCGCTGCGCTTAACGTTGACGCTGACGTTGGCGCATGACGGAAAGATCCGTCCCATAGAATCCGTCGCATACCAGCGCTGAGGGGATGACAGCCGATGACATTTTGCTATTGCTGAAAACAGAGCTGTCGTTTCGGTAATTTTTTGGGTGCTTAATTTTTGATAACATGGTGGTACTTTTCGAATGAAGATGCATAGTACCAATATTCACATATGAGAAAAATTATGAAAATGGTAAATTGTTTGGAATCAGAAACAAAATTATCTGAAGCTCATTAGTTTCCATTTTTTTTTCTTTTTTTGAATTTTTCAGTGTATGTTCCTATTGATTGCCGGCTGGTTTTTCAATCCAAACATAATTTTATCATGGCCCTTGGAGTTTTCTTACCAATGTCTTACCAATATAGTTCTATTATTTGGTATAAGGACCTGACATTGCAATCACTTTTTTATCTCGAGCAGTTTTTATCGCTCCAGTACAATTATCATTTTCCAACCGACTAAAAAAGCACTTTTTTGCTCGAGATCAATTTTTGTAAATTTCGGATTCAATTAGAGATTTACACCTACTTGCAGTAATACAAAAACATTTTATACGAAATTAAAACGCAGTACATCAAAATGCTATTAATTAACACAAATATTATCAGAAAAAATTAGAAAATACAAAGAAAAAGAGTGTATTTAAAATTGTATTTATTATTTTTCTTTTTTTATTTATTTCCTTTTACGAAAAAAAGGCCAAATGACACACTAATACAGTTGCAGAAAAACAGATCAATTTTATTTGTTTTCTATTCAGCACGAAACATCTGAGATCTGAGAGCAAACTCTGCAAAGCCCAAACAAAAACGACATAAGGCAAGTGTAGTACGGACTGCAGATGAGTATACAGAACAACTATTGTAGTACGACCGACAACACTGGCTGCAAGTGTTTTCTTTTCAAGCTGACGTCAGCTGATTGTCAACATCGATGACAGTTTCTCTATATTTTTCTATGCTTCCACCAATTAGAATGCATACTCTCATGAATGCATGAACTATAATATGTGAAGGTGTGCACTTCAATGGTTGAATGTGTGAACACCCAACGCACAGCGCAGAGAATAAAGTAGAAAGTAAACCTACTTTCTGCGTCTGCGTTTTTATGTGCGTTGGTTATGGGCCACCTTCCATAAGAATGCGTGTATTCTATCGGGATGTCCGTTAAAACGGATGAATAAACGCACAACGGATTCTATGGGTCGGGGCCTTTAGTTTCAACTTTCAATCGTGTTATTTCATATTTTTTTATTAGGATACTATATAGATATTTTTGTAGCAACGAACTGTGAATTATTAAAAAATATTGAAATAAGTAATACAAAAATGTTTATATTATTTTGTTGATTTCAGGGTATAGTATGTAGAGCAGGTTACTACAGTATGTGTTACAAGTCACTCTGCTACAGTCTCCCCCTCTGGCTACGAAATCGTCCCGATAAGTGGCCAGTATTCTGATTTCTTGGCCGACCTCGGTTGCGTATCAAGTTAACAGGTGGCTAGCATATTCGATTGGGTGCTCCGTTGGTCCCTCCCCCTGGACGAGGACTGCTCCGACTGCGTAGCTACTAGCGTCAGTCTTTAAGTAATATTTTTGTGTTGGATCTGCTTGTTGGAGGATCGGAGCTATAACTAATCGTTTCTTTAGTGTCTGAAAAGAGCTCTCCTCCATTTTTCCCCATTGGAATTCGACTCCTTTCTTTGTCAGATTGCTTAAAGGTTTTGCAATTTCCGCAAAGTTGGAAATAAAACGTCGATACCACGAACAAGTCTGGAGAAATGAGAGAACCTGTTTAATATTAGTTGGTTGCTTCATTTCTGTTATAGCGGCAGTTTTCTCTGGGTCCATCTTTATACCGTCCTTCGTTAAGATATGGCCGAGATATTTTACCTCTGAGCAACAAAATTTGCATTTTTCCCGGTTCATACGCAACCCAAATTTCTTAAGGCGATCGAAAACTTTACTCAAATCATCCAAATGCTCTCCAAAGTTTGTAGATCGAACAATAGTACACGTGATCTAAGTACACGTGCACGGCTTGTTGTCCTAAGCCGGAGCGTACTTGGTCCATTATTCTCTGGAAGGTTGCCGGTGCGTTCCGAAGTCCGAAAGGCATACGTAAAAATCGAAAAGTTCCAAAAGGTGTGATGAAGGCTGTTTTATTTTTATCCTCTTCACTAACCTTGATTTGCCAGTATCCTGATTGAAGGTCTAGTGTAGTCATGCACTCTGTAGTTTTAGCCGTGTGCAGTAGATCGTCTATCCTCGGAAGTGGGTAACGGTCGGGTACTGTAATGGCATTGAGCTGTCGGTAATCCACACAGACCCGAATAGAACCGTCTTTTTTAGGAACCATTACCACTGGTGAGGCCCAGGGTGAATCGCATGGTTCAATTACTCCCTTGTTCAACATTTTCTGGATCTCGATCTTCAACATTTTTTCCCTTGGTTCTGATAACCGATAAGGTGGTGATGCAACTGGTTTGTGTTGACCCGTATTGATACTGTGTGTTACACCTTCGACACTGATATGTTCATCCCATTGGAACATAGTCTCGTATTCTGTAAGAATAGCATCCAATTCTTCTTGCTGCTCAGGATGAAAATGGTCTATGTCGCACATATTGGCATCAAGCCTGAATGGTGGAGCAAAAAGTTTACTTGTAGGTCTTGGTCGACTGTATTTAAAAAAACATTTTCAATTCCGCTAACAGGAGCACTCACATGTAGTGGAAGTGAGTCGTGGAACATTTCGTAGATAGAATCTGCCGAATAATTCGAACTGTTTGGTTGCGCTGTGACTTCCTCCTGTTCTTCGAATGACATGTCGAGTATTGGCGATATTGGGCGTTTTGTCTCGTACTGTTTTGTCCCATAGTCATGCAATTCTGGTGGTGTCCTAATACCTTCAGGTTCGTCAACATATTGGAAATATGGGAACCACTTTTCAGGTTGGTCGGCGAAGTACCATACCCCCTGCGCTAAGTTAAGGATGATTCCGGCATCTTCCAGGAAATCAATCCCTAATAGCGTCACCATATTGGTCGAGTTCGGTAAAATACTTATGTTTAGAGTTTTGGATCTATTTCCCAAAAGAACTCTAGTATTGGATCTGTATATTATACCTGGGCGCTGGACTCCATCTGCCAAAGTAACTTCTGCCCTCTCAGCTCGGAAAGAATGTCCCGTCTTCTTGAGTAATTTATGTAATTCTACACTTGCTACACTGGTTCTTGCCGCAGTGTCAAGATATGCCACTAGTGTCACGCCTTTAACAGTGATGTTAATTGCGGGTATGTGTCCTCCAGAAGTTAATTCAAGAGTATTGAATGCATTGCCAGGTGTGGGTTTTTGGTTCTGGTTACACCTTGGACAATTCCGTTTGTAATATCCCTTTAGTCCACATCCGAAACACACAATATTGTCTTCTTTGGCTTTAGGCGGTCCTTGGGATGATTTATACTTTCGACATATATCCACCGTGTGCCCTTTGCCGCGGCAAAAACTACACCGCGCTTGTATCTGGTCTTGCGGTTCTAAGTTGGTTTTGAACATCCGCTCGTAGTTCCTTACTAAAGCATTTAATTCCGCGAAGTTGACAAACTCTTCTCTTCTCACCCTCTTCTGCAGATCTTCATGCAAGAGGTGAAAAATCATGTCAAGACAGTGTTCGTCCTTCATCTTGCTTTCGTTGCAGGTTCGTTTTTCTTCTGCTTGATGTCCATTATTAGCCCAAAGATGACATGACAGGGTCTGCATGGAGCGTACTGCTCTCTTAGCATTTTGATTGCTTCATCCCATGTGTTTGCCTCATGGCTGACTCCTTCCCACCAAACACTGGCCGCGTCTGCGAGCAACAAAGGAAATTCTATGAGGGCGTTATCGTCTGAAACTCCTCGTCTTTGCTTGTATATTAAGACATTTTTAATAAACCCCTTAATTTTCGCGCAATCGTATTCGCCCATAAACTGCTCTTTGCAGTCCAGCATACTGGCAACTGAAGTTCGGCGTGTCCATTGAGCCCCTTCTTGTGGCTGGGGTGACAGTGTCGATGCTTGAGCTGCATGAGTAGCTGTTGTTTTGGTCTGCACCCTTGTTAAAGGCATCTTTCCGTGCAAGGTGTCTGGTCTGGTCTTAACTCTTCTCACACCCGAGCCTTGCCTTTTACAGGTCTTACTGCTACTGGTGCTGGTCGTTACTCTTCCGGTCTGGTCTCTGCTGCTTTCACCCGAGCCTTGCCTTTTACAGGTCTTACTGCTGCTGGTGCCAAGCGTTACCCTGCTGGTCTGGTCTTTGCTGTTATCACCCGAGCCTTGCCTTTTATAGGTCTTACTGCTGCTGGTGCCAAGCGTTACCCTTTCAATCTTGATGTCTCTGCTGCTGTTTCACCCGAGCCTGGCCTTTCGCAGGTCTTACTTGCTGCTGGGTATAGCACTGAGTGCTATAACTGCCGGTCTGTTGTCTCTGCCGTTATTTCTACCCGAGCCTGGCCTTTCACAGGACTTACTTGCTGCTAGGTATAGCGCTGAGTGCTATAACTGCCGATCTGGACTTTCTGCTGCTGTTTCCACCCGAACCTTGCCTTTCACAGGTCTTACTGCTGCTAGTGTAAACGTTGAGCAAAACTCGTAGATACGGCCCCACGTTGGGCGCCAATTGTAAAAGGGGGTGTTTTACTCCTTTGCAACGCAATACTAGGTCCAGGAAACCGTACGCTAGTATTGGTCACCACTCGTAAAACGTCTCTTCCTCCACACAAAACTAATCTCCGACTAGTTGTAAGAGGGGTCTCGCAATACTAGGTCCAGGAAACCGTACGCTAGTATTGGTCAACTCTTTCCTTAGTCTGAAAATTGAAAGAGTTCCAAGTCTGAAAATTTAAAGAGTTCCAAATATTCAATTGAATGCAAAAAGACTTAAGGCCCCGACCCATAGAATCCGTCAATGCCGCTGCGCTTAACGTTGACGCTGACGTTGGCGCATGACGGAAAGATCCGTCCCATAGAATCCGTCGCATACCAGCGCTGAGGGGATGACAGCCGATGACATTTTGCTATTGCTGAAAACAGAGCTGTCGTTTCGGTAATTTTTTGGGTGCTTAATTTTTGATAACATGGTGGTACTTTTCGAATGAAGATACATAGTACCAATATTCACATATGAGAAAAATTATGAAAATGGTAAATTGTTTGGAATCAGAAACAAAATTATCTGAAGCTCACTAGTTTCCATTTTTTTTTTTCTTTTTTTGAATTTTTCAGTGTATGTTCCTATTAATTGCCGGCTGGTTTTTCAATCTAAACATAATTTTATCATGGCCCTTGGAGTTTTCTTACCAATGTCTTACCAATAGAGTTCTATTATTTGGTATAAGAACCTGACATTGCAATCATTTTTTTTATCTCGAGCAGTTTTTATCGCTCCAGTACAATTATCATTTTCCAACCGACTAAAAAAGCACTTTTTTTTGCTCGAGATCAATTTTTGTAAATTTCGGATTCAACTAGAGATTTACACCTACTTGCAGTAATAACAAAATATTTTATACGAAATTAAAACGCAGTACATCAAAATGCTATTAATTAACACAAATATTATCAGAAAAAATTAGAAAATACAAAGAAAAAAGTGTATTTAAAATTGTATTTATTATTTTTCTTTTTTTATTTATTTCCTTTTACGAAAAAAAGGCCAAATGATACACTAATACAATTGCAGAAAAACAGATCAATCTCATTTGTTTTCTATTCAGCACGAAAAATCTGAGATCTGAGAGCAAACTCTGCAAAGCCCAAACAAAAACGATATAAGGCAAGTGTAGTACGGACTGCAGATGGGTATACAGAACAACTATTGTAGTACGACCGACAACACTCGCTGCAAGTGTTTTCTTTTCAAGCTGATGTCAGCTGATTGTCAACATCGATGACAGTTTCTCTATATTTCTCTATGCTTCCACCAATTAAAATGCATACTCTCAATTTGTGAATGCATGAACTATAATATGTGAAGGTGTGCACTTCAATGGTTGAATGTGTGAACACCCAACGCACAGCGCAGAGAAAAAAGTAGAAAGTAAACCTACTTTCTGCGTCTGCGTTTTTATGTGCGTTGGTTATGGGCCACCTTCCATAAGAATGCGTGTATTCTATCGGGATGTCCGTTAAAACGGATGAATAAACGCACAACGGATTCTATGGGTCGGGGCCTTTAGTTTCAACTTTCAATCGTGTTATTTCATATTTTTTTATTAGGATACTATATAGATATTTTTGTAGCAACGAACTGTGAATTATTAAAAAATATTGAAATAAGTAATACAAAAATGTTTATATTATTTTGTTGATTTCAGGGTATAGTATGTAGAGCAGGTTACTACAGTATGTGTTACAAGTCACTCTGCTACACATATACATACATACATTACTTACTTACTTAGTTGGCGCAACAGCTCGAGGTGAACCTGGGCCTGCTTCTCGCAACCATTTGTGTGTGCGTGTTATATTTTTGCACGAATGGAAGGGACCTACAGTTTTTTACCGACTCCGAACGGCGAATTGAGAAGCTCAATCGTGACAAATGATACTCTTTGATGCTTGTCAGACATTCGAAAGAGGTGGGCACTGTGAAAAACTTTTAGGTGTTTGCGGCGGGATTCGAACCCAAGACCGCTGGCTCAGTAGTCCGACGCACTAACCACTTGCGCTACGGTGCCCACTATACATACATACATACAGTAAAAAAAAAAAAACCCCACCAATCAGTACAGTGAAGAACAAAAACATATACATACACAATACACATATCTACAGTAAAAACAAAAAAAAAATAGTGCAGTGAAAAACAAATAAAGCGAAAAACAAAATATAAAACAGAAATCAATAAAATACAGTAACGAAAATAAAAAATAGTAGTCAAACAATATACATAAATACAAACCAAAAGAATAGAAAAAGGTGTAATTGAATTTAATAAAAACAAAAAAAAAATATCAAATATACATAGTGACAAAAAAAAAAAAATGTAAAAAATATAAACTTAAAAACACATTATAAGGTAGGATGTGAAGTACGGCGTCCAAAATGTGAACAAATTAATAGTAGCTAAAAAAGACGCTGGAAAAGCATCGATGCACATTTCGAGGGAATATCGGAATGGTGGATTTTTATCCTTTGGCATCGTAGAACATTAAGATACAATAAAAAACAAAAGTAATAAACTGAAAAATAAGAGTGACATAAGCATAATATTGACTAACAAAAAAAATAATAATTATAATAATTTAATGAAACTTGTAAAAAACAAAAATAGACAGTACGGGATGAAAAATACTATCGGCATTAAGAAAGTGAATTGGAAGTAGCTTGAATTTTAATGTTGAAAAGTAGATTTCGTACTCTTCGAGTGAACATCGGAGTCGCGAATTTTCATTCTTTGTACTTAATAATATAAAGAAATAAATATAAGAAATAGAAATAAGATAAATAACTATTAAAAATAAATAAAAATAAAAAGATTTGAACTAGTGCAAAAAAAAAAAAAACAATAAGTGAATAATAAACCAAAACAGCTTTACAAAATAAATGGATTACATATCTATGTACACCTAATGATGAAAACGAAACAACAGTGACTTCAATAAAAAAAAATATACATGCAATTATTTTGGTGAAAATAAAGTAGCTCAAATGATTGTTTTCAAGGTCGAAAATAAAATTTAATACCTAATTGTAAAAACAAAAAAATTTAAATCTGAAAACTAATAAGAAAATACAATGGCTTAAAACCGAAATACATATGTACAACAGTTTCGGTTTAAAATAAAATGAATTTAAAATTGACAAAAACATTTTCGGCACAAATTTCAAATTTCAAAACAAATGATTATTAAATTAAAAAACTCCAAAATGAGTAAATATAAATATTATTACATATTTGACTTGTGCAAAAATCGAATATAATATTTGTTTTTAACAAATCTTACTATCAGCATATACCACAAATTCCTCAGCAACAAATTTTGTGGGCTTATCTCCCGAACTCGTTAAGCCCACACTTAGGCGGGAGGAGTTACATGCTGGATCTATGTATGTACATAGACATGTACATATGTACATACTGGATCAGCAGTAACATCAAAACAAGTGGAGCTGGCGCTATAATTAGCTGTTTCTTTTCTGTTATTTGTTATTTATGTAAAACTGTTAATTCTTGTTGTTTTGATTTTGTTCGAAGTAAAATGTAGAGAGTTTGTAAGAAGTCGAGGAGTTCGTTATATGTCGTCTACCAAGTCGTTTCGGTGTTTATTGTTTTGTGTTAATGTTCATATTGTTAAGTGTATTATTAAATAAAAAATTAAAATAGAAAAAATGTGTTGGTTCAATTATTTAAACGTTTCCCAAAATCCGGAAACGTAACTGGCGCAGTCGGTAGGATGATGCACATTTTGAAGTTATTTTAGAATGGTGGATTTTTATCCTTTGGCATCATGAATCCTGGAGAACAAAAATTTAAAAAAAAAAAAAAAAAAATAACAACACTGACTAAAAAATTAATGAAACTTCTGAAGAATAAAACAGTACAGTGAAGAACAAAAAAAAATATACATATACATACATAGATACATACAGTAAAAAAAAACCCCCACCAATCAGTACAGTGAAGAACAAAAAAATATACATACACAATACACATATCTACAGTAAAAACAAAAAAAAAATAGTGCAGTGAAAAACAAATAAAGCGAAAATCAAAATATAAAACAGAAATCAATAAAATACAGTAACGAAAATAAAAAATAGTAGTCAAACAATATACATAAATACAAACCAAAAGAATAGAAAAAGGTGTTGGAATTTAATAAAAACAAAAAAAAAAATCAAATATATCAAATAGTGACAAAAAAAAAAAATGTAAAAAATATAAACTTAAAAACACATTATAAGGTAGGATGTGAAGTACGGCGTCCAAAATGTGAACAAATTAATAGTAGCTAAAAAAGACGCTGGAAAAGCATCGATGCACATTTCGAGGGAATATCGGAATGGTGGATTTTTATCCTTTGGCATCGTAGAACATTAAGATACAATAAAAAACAAAAGTAATAAACTGAAAAATAAGAGTGACATAAGCATAATATTGACTAACAAAAAAAATAATAATTATAATAATTTAATGAAACTTGTAAAAAACAAAAATAGACAGTACGGGATGAAAAATACTATCGGCATTAAGAAAGTGAATTGGAAGTAGCTTGAATTTTAATGTTGAAAAGTAGATTTCGTATTCTTCGAGTGAACATCGGAGTCGCGAATTTTCATTCTTTGTACTTAATAATATAAAGAAATAAATATAAGAAATAGAAATAAGATAAATAACTATTAAAAATAAATAAAAATAAAAAGATTTGAACTAGTGCAAAAAAAAAAAAAAAACAATAAGTGAATAATAAACCAAAACAGCTTTACAAAATAAATGGATTACATATCTATGTACACCTAATGATGAAAACGAAACAACAGTGACTTCAATAAAAAAAATATACATGCAATTATTTTGGTGAAAATAAAGAAGCTCAAATGATTGTTTTCAAGGTCGAAAATTAAATTTAATACCTAATTGTAAAAACAAAAAATTTAAATCTGAAAACTAATAAGAAAATACAATGGCTTAAAACCGAAATGCATATGTACAACAGTTTCGGTTTAAAATAAAATGAATTTAAAATTGACAAAAACATTTTCGGCACAAATTTCAAATTTCAAAACAAATGATTATTAAATTAAAGAATTCCAAAATGAGTAAATATGAATATTATTACATATTTGACTTGTGCAAAAATCGAATATAATATTTGTTTTTAACAAATCTTACTATCAGCATATACCACTCCTCAGCAACAAATTTTGTGGGCTTATCTCCCGAACTCGTTAAGCCCACACTTAGGCGGGAGGAGTTACATGCTGGATCTATGTATGTACATAGACATGTACATACGTACATACTGGACCAGCAGTAACATCAAAACAAGTGGAGCTGGCGCTATAATTAGCTGTTTCTTTTCTGTTATTTGTGATTTATGTAAAACTGTTAATTCTTGTTGTTTCGATTTTGTTCGAAGTAAAATGTAGAGAGTTTGTAAGAAGTCGAGGAGTTCGTTATGTGTCGTCTACCAAGTCGTTTCGGTGTTTATTGTTTTGTGTTAATGTTCATATTGTTAAGTGTATTATTAAATAAAAAATTAAAATAGAAAAAATGTGTTGGTTCAATTATTTAAACGTTTCCCAAAATCCGGAAACGTAACTCCGGCCCGTGTTAACTCAGGCCAACTTTGGAGTATATTTCAATAACAAATTTTACCAGCAAATACTCGTGTTTATCAAAAATATCGCAATCCATTACATGTGAATTCAATTCATCATATATATATCTTACATCTAAGTTTCCTAATGTACTTATTACTATTAGACTGAATATATTATTACACATTAATTTTTGCTGAGTCTCATATAATAAAATAGCTTTCTGTACAGCATTACAGATTTTAATTGTATCCTTATGCGGATTTCTAAGAAATCCTTTGGTATTGATTGCAATTAAATCAGACTTTTCAGTTTTGCAAGAAATTAAGATTTCATTGCATTTGGAACATTTTATAGTTTTTATTATTTTGAACTCTACAAAACCACTTATATAAGTTAAATTATTTTAACTTTATTTGGACTATGTCCAATTGGAATAAAACACAATATTTTCGATTACTGTCGACACAAGACTGACTATTTATTTTTCAAAAAGATTTTAAAGAACTTTACATTTAAAACAGCCTAGACGCTGACGCTGCAGCTCGGATTACAATGCGAAAGAATATTAAAAATGAACTGCGGCGGAATCGGGTATTCTATGGGAACGGAAATAAAAATTTGGATGAATAATAGTAATACAAAAGTAAGTGAAACTTAATAAGTACAATAATGAAAAAAAAAATTAAGAATGTGTTACTTGAAGAATGTGTTAACTCATATAATATTATCTCTTCAAAGGGTAAGCTTAGGAGGTGTTCTTCAAGTGTACAGTCAAATATGAGCAGATCATCTTCGTTTTCTACTACTGATATCGGCTTACCCTGCTCACACATTGAAGTAGATGCCAATAATAATATATTGGTATTATCACATAAGATACAGTTTGCTTCAGCTGATCAACTTACTTCATTATGAATTAGAAGTCGCTTGTAGGCGGAAGCAAACTGTACACAAGTTGGATTGTTTTTAAAGCTTCCATTTGGCATAATGCTTGAAAATAAGAGTTCTAGGATCCTGCGACAACTTGTATGATAAAATATATTGCAAAATATTTTCTTGCTCAACATATTACGAATACAGTAAGTTTCGTTCATGCTTTTCGAGCAGTTGAAAAAAAAACACATTATTTAAGTTCCGTTTTTACTTTATTTTTGTATTATTATTAATTCTAACTTATTATTCTTAAACTAAGAGAAGCCGCTGTCCAAGCGAGGCTCCACTTCTCTAAGTCAAGATCTTAATTACAACTCTTCTACCTTGGACTTTTCTACCTGTATATATTATCTCTAAATGCTATCGTTGCGTTTTATCGTTTGGGCAAAACAAAAGTGTCAAGTAACTGCGCGTGTAGCGGAAATTTAAACGTGTGCAGCATTGGACAGCGCGTGTAACGGGTCACGCTGGCTGTGCATGGGATGATTAGATATTACTTAGGGGAAGTGGGGGGAACCATTAGGTTTCGTATTCAAAATGGTGCTATGGTGAAATGCGGTGGGAAAGACCATTTTTAAGGGGAATGATGGCTCCGACGTAACTCCTCCCCCTTATTCCGAGAAATCCATATTCTTAATTTCAACTTTAACGTTGGTTTTGCTGACTTTATGTTTCTTTAGTAATACAAAATGTAATTGCAATTAGAGTTGTAACTGTAATGAATGTTACTCCAAAATTTACATGTTCATGCGCGATATTTCTGAGTTTAATTTCCTTTATCAATTTTCTATTTTCTAAGTGTTTTGTGCTAATATCCTCTGCAGGAAAGTCCATTTCGATTTTTCCTATGGTTACATTACTTACTTAGTTGGCGCTACAGCTCGGGGTGAACCTGGGCCTGCTTCTCGCAACCATTTGTGTGTGCGTGTTATATTTTGCATGAATGGAAGGGACATACAGGTTTTTGCCGAGAACGGCGAGTTGAGACGGGCGGGATGGTTACATTACTCGTATTAAAGTTTGGTATGATAAAGTTATCATTAAATTTTTTATATTCTATATCGTTTGGCTTGGTTCTACCTAGGACTGCTGAAGCCAAATATATATCGTTAATATTTAATTTACAGTTTTCAAATCTTATCAAGTTATTACCCATTAGGTTTGCACTATAATTATGACAATTATGAATTATTTGCGTATACGGAATGTTTTTAGTGATTACAATGTTGTTGTACAACTGTTTAATTTCAATGTTTGTATTATTCTTAAAATTACATATGGGTTTTTGGGTAAAAATATTAGAAATGCAAGTATCTTTAATTAGCTATAAATCTTTTATTTTAATTGTCCCATTTACATTATTGTAGTTATATTTTCCGTCGCTAATAAATTCTCTTTAAGAAGTAGCTAACTCCAGGTTATTATAGGTTAAAATCTTGAAATTTGAGTAATTTGGTAGCATTAATACAAAAGTTATTTGTTCATCATAACTAATTACAGAGCTTTTAATATTTGACAATTCACATATTGTTATATTAAATTTCCCTATCTCTCTTGGTGACAAAAAGTCCCTTTCCAAGACTCCGAGTTGGCTTGCCAATAAATTTTCTTTAAACTTTCGAACCTGTTCTTTTAGTAGCTTTATGTCGTATTGTATTTGAAACTAGCTGTCCCGCCCGGCGTCGCCCGTGTCCAAAAAAAATAGTGTTACTTTCAATACATACATTGTCACTTAGCTCAAAGAATCGGATGCTCTGTCTGTCAATCTATCTATCTGTCTCTCTGGCTGTCTGTCTGTCTGTCTGTCTGTCTGTCTGTCTGTCTATATTAATTGACCAAAATGTTTCATATTCACATTTCACCTGAAATTACGAAATTTTCTATGACAAGTACCATAACCGCCGGTTGTTGAGTAACTGCACTGATGCTATATTGTATTCTATATTAAGAAAACGTACTCTGAAAATTTTACCAAAATCGGTTGAGTAGTTTCCGAGTCTATAAAAGGCAAACAAATGTACATTCATTTTTACATATGTAGATCTAATAATTGAACTCCAGCGCCACCCATCGGGTCCAGATTTGATTATGTAATTTTCTCTTTTGGCACTGAACCAACATATATATTGTGAATAAGAGCATTTTTGGTCCATAAATTTAGAAGTTATTAATAACTTGACTCCATCGTCACCTAGCGAAATGAAATATGTGTACTTTACAACCTATTCTCATACCTTACCTAACAAATATATATACCTACCATATACCAAAAAATTTCATGAAAATCGGTCGAGCCGTTTCGGAGGAGCGCGACTTACAAAAAAAATCATCATCAACTACACACGATTGCTGCATGCTTTGCTACTGTGTACGCGTATGTGATTCACATTAAAAGTCACTCAGTATGCTTAAAAAAAAAAAAAATCAAAAACCCACTACGCGACACGTACGCATGTTAGCAATACGAAAATGAATGCAATGAGAGAATTACAAAAAAACTCATCATCAACTCCACACGATTGCCACTGAGTGCTGTGAATTGTGATACACATAAAAAGTCACTCAGTATGCTTTGAAAAAAAAATCAAAAACAAATGCTAGAAATATGAAAAGGAGTGCAATGAGAGAATTAAAAAAAAACTCGTCATCAACGCCACACGATTGCCACTGAGTGCTGTGATTCAGCTTCTGCTTGAAAAAAATTTAAAAAAAAACAACGTCTTTGGATTGCATTTTGTACTTTTATTCAGCTTCAATCACATGGGAGAAGCTGTTCTGAAGTAATAGCCGTTTGTTTTAAATTGAAATTTCAATTTCTCCTTTGAAGTCCCTTAAACTCTAAAACTAAAAATTTATCTAATTCAAAGCTAATTGATAAACCTTCTCCGAGAAATTAGTAATCTTATACCAAAAGAATCGATAAAATCTATTCAGCGGTTCTTGAGATCCTTTACTACAAACGTAATATGACACCGATCGGTGCTTTATACTATGTAAGGATGCCTGCTGCATGTGGGCGATTTCTGAAAATTCCCTGTTTATTGCGTTACCTAGTCCTTGAAGTTGTCTTTTTATATCTAGTTGTTGTCCGTTTATGTGTCTTGTTAAATTGTCTATGAAATCATCGAATTGGTAATTTATTCGGATTTGGTCGTTTAGTCCGTCGATTACATTTTGGTTATTTTTTCTGTTTGTTTCGTGCTCGTCATCGTAGTACATCACATTTTAAGTTCCGCATTAAAAATTAGGCACTTGTATTAGTGCGCTTTATTTTACTTTGTTTCGTATATATATGTTAGTTATGTTTCATGCATTGAGCTTTAGCGCTCTTGTAATTTGCGCTTACTGAATTTTCGCTTCACTAAATTTATTTGCACTTGATTTGCGCTTGAGCTTAATCGTTTTTGATGACTTATATTTTATTCAATATTATCGTCACTTTATTTGCATTTAAGCTTGATCGCTTTTGATGACTTGTATTTTATTCAATATTATAGTCGTTCGGGGCAAGAGTGCGCATTTTGGACTTCGGGCTTAAATTCCGGAAAATTTGCAACAGGTAACAAACAACAGAGCCTATTATTTGGTAGCTCTATATTTTAGGAACACATTTATGCAAAAATATTTTACGTTTTTTTTTAATGTTTCATATGTTTTGATCAAAAAACAAAAGGAAGTCAAGTTGCGCACTCTTGCCCCGAAGTCAGGGTAAGAGTGCGCAGAGGTATGGGTAAGAGTGCGCAGCCATTTAAAGTCACAGTTTTCGTACTTTAAAAGGTTTGAAACTGTACTTTCACTCAAACTAAATTCTTCGGCGGCCTTCCATGGGCTGCTTCCATTTGAAATCAGCTCCCTAGCCTCGCAGATTTGCGTTTAGGTTATCAATTTCCTTTTCGTTTGTCTTTAGTAGATACGAGCATTGTATATGAAACTAATAGTACTATCATCAAGCTAGATTTTTTGTTTGTTACTCGGCAAGCCAGAGGGCGCATCGACTTTTCTCCCAAAAAATTGAAAAAAATATTACGCTATGAGAGAATTGAGTAAAAATTAAATATTGAGTGGGAATAAAGAAAAGCCGGTTATGCTTGCTTAGCATTGCCTTCCGATAGTCACTCAAAAGCAAGGAGAGTTAACTAAAAAGCCCAAAAAAAAAATTGAGATTTCAGTGTTACGATTTACGAACTTAGGAGTATGAGGGATATGTCTTTTTTCTGGTTTGGTGGAAATTTAAAATATAAAATCAATTGTATTTGTGTAGGTGTGTATGTGTACAAACACATACAATGAATAAGCCAACCAAAAATCATAATCATTATTATATTTTTATTTTATTGTTATATTATTGTTACATTATTGTTATATTTTTCTTTTTCTACATTTGGTGAAAAGGTGAATTGTGTGTTTTAGTTGATCTGTTTTGTGCCAAAAATGCAAAGTAGGTACATTGTTTATTGACTATATTTGAACGAGAATAGAATAAAATTGCGGTTTAGATGTAAGATGGTTGAAAACAATTTTTGGTTTTATGAAGTATAGTATAGTACACAGTCTAGTTTTTTTTTTATTATAATTGTGTTCAAATTAAAGCCGACAAAGTTAATATGTTAATTATGAAGTTTACTCATGTGGTTGTGATGCATGCAGTAAGGTAATGCGATCCCCCCGAAAGTTAGGTTTTCAAAGTATAGTAGGTAGGCATATCAGGGCGTCTATCAGACCTGAAATCAGTTGATGCATAACATTGATTTTCTTATTAACCTGTCTTTGAGACAAGGTTTTATTCGATTCAAATATGAAACTAGGATAAAAGCGTCGTCACAGAGAAGCTCTTTTATTGCCGAACGAATGAAGCTTCGCTGGACGGCTTCAATAAGAGTATTGTGATTCTTACAGTGAGGTGTCCAAATTTTGCATATTCGAGCGGAGGACGGACAAGACTGTTAAATAGGGAAAGAGTGACACAATGACCTTTAAATACCTTACACTATCATCACAAAGCCACATTGAATATGATTTACTCATGTGGTTTATACCTATACTTTGTTTAAATTTCGGGCGAAACTACATAAATACCTACAGCGATCTTTAAAACCATTGCCCCGAACTGTTGCGCCACCTAAAGAAAGAAGAAGAATGTTGATGAACCCAACTTGAGGAACATTTTGAAGATGACGTTGGCTATTCCCGGAACTGAGCAAGGTGGTTGTTGGTAAACAAATGCATCTACATACATTACATACATATATAATGTTTGTATGTATGTACATACAAACCTCAGGTGTTGACATGGAAAGAAATATTTTTCAAAAAGTATGCATGTGCATACCTACTTCTGCTATAATTTCCATTATAATTTTATTGAAAGTAGATAATAATTAAAAGCTACATTCTATACCAAATATGATTGAAGACGCTCAGAAACTGAGCAGTAGCATTATAATGTATATATGTACAGCTGCGAGCAAAAAAATAGCAGTGCCACTAAAGAAGTTGCATTCATTTAAAAATACAACAAACTAAGCAATATTTTTTAAAAAAAATTTACCAATAATATAAACTGCGTTATTTTCTTATAATATCTACATAATTAGTTTTTGATTTAATTAAAATAAATTAACATAAATGCATTTTATCGAAAGGAACTTCGAAAAACGGCGAGCAAAAAAATAGCAGTGCTCTTTCTTCGCCAGCTTACTTTATCAAAAAAGTAAAAAGAAAATACTGAATTTACATAAATTAGTATGAGGTGTTATTAAGGATATACCAGCCCTTAGTAGTATGCCTTTAATTACTTATTAAAGCTGCGTAAAACCGTTTTACAGAGTTTACAAGATGCTGGCACCTTTCGGACTATATTGATCTCCAAGACTGCTAACTACCCCTCACAACTCGTTATTTTTTGTTTTTTTTTTGTGCAGTACATATCTCTTTTATATAGGCCTATAAATTTTCAATAGAATGGAGATCGGGATATTGAGCAAGCCACTCCATGAACTCAATCAATATATCCTGACACCATTGTTTAACTGTTCACGTCCTGCCTTTCGGGTCGTTGCCCTGCTAGAAAACCCATTTTAGTAACATTTCGCCTTCGGCACATGACAACATGATGTTTTGCAATATATCAACGTATGAGTGCTGGTCCATTATACTTTTATGCCAGTATATGGGACCAATACCATAGTATGAAAAGCATCCCCAAATCATGATATTAGATCCACCGAGTTTTTTAGTTTTTGTTGTGAATCAAGGATCATATTTTGTATTGGGTGGATGCCTGACATACTGCTGAGATACGTTTCCGCTATACAAGACGGTTTTGGTCTCATCAGTACACATTATATTACTCCACTTCTCAGCGGGGCAAGACTAATGCTTTTTCGCAAACCTCAGCCTTTTTGATACATCCATTTTCTTGAGAGGTGGGACTTTTCGTGGACTTCGAACACTAAAAAAGTGTTCCCTCAGCCGTCCTCTAAAAGTGTGAATACCACATGTTAAGTTAAGCACACCCACAATCTGGGTAACTGCTGCAGAAAGATGTGTCCCAGAGTGCCTTACAACACGTTTCACCATTGAAGGATGCAAAATTTTGTTCCGGCCGCGAGTTTTAACCTTCATTTTATATTTTACAGCATTGCTTATCATTTAGGCGTTACACCCAGAAGTTCCAGAATTTGTTTGAACGTTTTCCCATCTTTTATAAGCAATTTAATTAGCCCGCACCTCTCTGGTGTGCAGTGTAGTCCACGACCCACTTTTATCGAAAAAAATTAATCGGTTTTACTACAATTTGATTAAAAATAAAAAGAAGGAACTTTTATCTTACTTTTCTATAAGTTAGATTCCAAAATCAAGTAAAAACAAAATTTGTATACCGAAATCTAATAAGCACTGCTATTATTTTGCTCGTCTCAAAAAGTATGAGATGCACTACTAATTGATATTTTAAAGCAGAAGTGAGGATTTACCATTGCAATATGACGTCATGTGAACAACATATTGTTGATAAGTATTAATATTACAGCAAAAGTCACAAAAAATATTAATACAAAAAAAATATTAAGGAAAATGTTGCTTTCAAGGTAGCACTGCTATTATTTTGCTCGCCACTGTATATGTACATATATATGCACATACTTTATGTACATACTTATGTATTTACATAATGTATCGTCATTTGGCCTAATTATGCCTATATACGAATATACACGCATGACAGTAAAATTCTCTGAAATCAATTAAAAAATCGCTTTCAGAAATCGGGCTATTTGTTTTCACGCACACATTAAATACATTTCATCCTATATATTTCATTTTATATTGAAGAAACCTGTTTTCTTCCCCTCTCAAAAAGGAATATTTCGTCTCACCCACAAGGTTGGGTATGAAATGCGAAATGTGAAAGTAAACACAAACTCATTTTTCTATTGATATGTAAATAATGAATGAATTTACGAAGATCGTCCCTTAGTTATGAAAAGGGGTGAAGAGTAAAGGGAACATGTCACAAGCACAACACAATATAATATGAAATGGACTCCAATAGTCACTCAGCTTCAAATGTTTTCATTGTTTTTTCTCACACAGAGTTACGTGAGATGGGAAACCGAGTGAAAAACAGGGTTACCGATAGGCGGTAAATTTCACTAAATGGAAACATTTTTACGGTCTGGTTCCGTGGTGACTATATTTCGCAAATAGTGGATTTTGTACCCCCTTAGCAATTATAATACTCTGGGACCAATTTTAAAATTCATTAATTTTTCAGTCCAAATATTTTTCTTTTATTTTGATTCACATGATTTTTTTTTCTTCTTAAATTGACCCAAATTATACTGAATTCTTAAAGTTCTTTTAACTTATAGAACGCTATTAAATAATAATATATTTCACCGTGTCCGTGTGTATTTTATTATTTATTTAGCATGTTTTTATACCGAAGATAAGTTTTCAAGTCACCCATCGGTAACTCTGGCGAATATTGGTAAACACACCCTACCCTGACAACTGCCATTTTGGCACTAACAGATTTATAGCTCGAGTGGATTCGAATTTAGTTGAGAGAAGAAATCTTCATACTCACGGTGTAGTATTTACTCGGTACACTAGGGGCACCACCATCGAATTGCCAAAGTGATAGTACTATTAGTTTCATATACAATGATACGAGGCATTTTTCAGGACAAACAAAAACAGAAAGATAGAGCTACAACTTACCACCTACGATTATGATATGCTTGTTGCATCTTACGACAGAACGTAATAGCCCAAAAATTGTTATTATTACAAAAAGTTAAATATTGGGTAAGAAAGCACTGCGCAATCTTACCCACAGAATGACTGCGCACTCCTTGCCTAGACGCTACTTTTTTTTTATTGTATTGAAAATCTCAGAAGGAATAATATCATCACACTAAAATTGTGTCCTAAATTAAACACACACATACACTGTTTATGCCTACATACTACTTATGGGGTATCGAATTGCCAAGCTTTCCTGACACACTTTTAAAAATTGACTTTCTTTTTAACAAAATCCGGCTTTTCTTTTCGTGTTGTTTTTCTTGGTACTGTGAATTGGAATATTTTCGTAGAAGTTGTTCTTCATTGGCGGTTATTGAAGCACACATTTTCTCATTGCTCACTGCTAATTCTTTCACAGATGGAGAAAATGGTACTGCGTACTCTTACCCGCTGCGCACTCTTACCCCAAACGACTCTATCGTTCCTTTATTTGCACTTGAGTTAAATAATTAACATTAACCGCGAGTTCTTTATCGATTCTTTTTCGCGTATTACCAATTGCGCCAGTTCTGTTTAAACTCCACCAGTAAGCCAAAAAAAAAGCATTTTCTATTTTTCTAATTTAATTTTATCGAATTAAAAATAAAGACTTCTTTCTTATTCGCACTAAGGTTCACAATCGACTGTGTCTTAAAATTAACTTAAACATATCTCTTCATGAACTTTTCTGCTAGCTTGCATTAATTCGTAGAATGGTGACATTGCATTTAGTTATGAGAACTGGTATGTGGGATCGGGTATCGCGCGAAATGAAACACAATTAATCTTCAGTTTATTTAAATGTTTATTCAACTAACTTCTTGCTCTCAAGAGTGGAGAATTAAATCTGGTTCCTTTTCGTACATTCATACATTTAATTTAATTGAAAACTTATGTTCTTAAACTCATTAAATAATTCATCTAAATTACTAACCTGTACAGCACGGCAATAATTGAAAAGCTCTGCATAACTTCTCTGGGGCTGGAAATGTTGTTTTAGCCTGGTTATTAAGGTGCTCCAATCTGAGTTTGTTTTCTAGCTGTCCAATCTTCCGGCTTCTCCTTGGATTTTCTCATTAATAACGATCTGCATTCCAAAGAATCGGAACAAAAGTGATGTCGTTTCCACTGACTTTATAAATGACTAGCTGACCCGTGCTCGCGTTGCTTCGCCCCCCCTGCCACTGTTAAGGCAAAACAAATTGTATTGGAGATGAGTGCTGAATTATTTTTCCGAATTCACCCACTTAGAGATGGGTTTACAATAAATCCTCTCTAAATTGATGTTTATGTTATTATAGCAGTACAATGCTTGTCCAAATTTCAGCCCTTTAGGTCCATCGGTTTGGTCTGTGCGTTGTCTGTCAGTCAGTCAGTGAACTGTTTTATACATAGAGATAGCTGACCCGTCCTCGCCTTGTTTCGCCCATCTGCAACTTTTAATAGAAAACAAATTGTTTTCTTCTAATACATTTTTATAGTATACTTATAGGTACATAGGTACAGCTGTTGCCCGCCCGCCATTGCCCGTGCACTTTTTTAAAATTTGAATTTGCTTTTACAATCATATTTATCGTAGTAGGCATCAGTAGAATGCTATTTCAGTAAATACGCAGAAATTCAAATATGCCACATACACACACCATGACGTCACCCACTGCTGCATGGCTGTTGGCTTCGGTCTCTACTGATGGAAATGATTTCATGAATTGTTTTATGTTTTTAAAATAGTTATTTATTTATTTCTCAGCATGTACTTAGAGTTAAGAAAAGTTTAAGGTGTTAAAATTTGCGTATATATATTGACTTTATGCAAACATTTTTGTTTTGCCAATTCATTTAACTGGTTTAAAGTTAGGAGTTAATATGTAAAAAAATATAAAAAAATTACATTTTCTTAAGAACAAACAACATTTAAACAAAAAAAACATAGCCTAACTGGTTTTAACGAAAATGGCTATTATTATAGAATTTATTTCACGTTAATCGGTGCAGTATTTGCGGAGATCATCGGTAACAAAGTTTTTTGAAGTTACGTCTTTATATAATAGTAATGATGACAGAGGATACTCGTCTGTTCCCTTAAATGGCTTCAAGTGTCTAAATTGCGCTAGGACACTTTCAGGATTTAACTGGAGTAAGGTTAGTGGTGGGGGTTGTTGTTGTTGTTGTTGTTGCGTATACTGTGCCAACTGTTGTTCCTGTTGTATGATTTTTTGTTTTAATCGCTGAAGTTCATTTTGTTGCTCTTCCATATTATGTTTTTTATATAATGGACGATTTTTTTCGAAGAATTCTGTCCTGTTTTTTTTCATAATCTGAGTTTGTTTGATAGGTTTAAACATTTTAGTGTTCTATTTTCGCTATTCGCTATTTTATTTTTAGATGTAATTATTATTATTTAATAATAACAATAATAACAATAAAAATAAAAAAAAAGTACTTGCAATTCGCGATTCGCCTAGACCCAGGCCTGTGCCTGGGTCAGATTTAACAATCTCCGGTGCAGCAACAGACTCGTTTCAATGAACGTGTCTTCCATCACAACAAACAACTCCCCGTAGCGTTCCAACTCTAATATCGCCGCCCGACCCACAAGAATGTCGTGGTTGACTGAGAAGGGCTCAAAATGCTCGTTGAATGTACGCAACTCCTGCTCAATTGCTGGAACATTATTTTTTGAATGATGCCTTGTCTTTCTTTTTGAAGTTGTTCGGGATTATTGATTGTATTTCATGCATAAAATGCGTCTATTAATAAGAGAACAACAATATTAGCGGATTTATTAGATATTCAGTTGAAGTCGGTCCATCCCTCATTAATCCCTTCTCTTTAAGTACTTTACTTTATCTACCTGATATCTACCTGATATAACCTGTAAAATTAACTTTAAAAAAGCTGAGCTCATTATAAATAGAAATACTATTGTTAATAGCCTCCAATTCTGTTGTTGAGTCCATCAAACAAATTTCTTATAACTGGGCCTTTGTTAGAGATTAAGTTCATACCAGTATTATCGCCTGTGACTGATTCATTATAATGTTAAAGCAATTAACTTGGATGAAATGGTTATGGTCAGGAACACCAAAGGATAGTATAAGTTCCTGTACGATGCTTTGTCAATGGTAGCAAAGACTCAGCAATCGTTTTTATGGCCAATGACGCAAAAAACTGTAGCTCACTTCCATTCGTGGAAAAATTGACACGCACACACAAATGGTTGCGAGAAGCTAGGCTTGGTTCTGTATAGGACTGCTGACGCCGCATATTTATTTATTTTTATCTCCTTGCAACTGGTCCGGGAGGCTGATGTAGATGCGTTTCGTTGGTTGTGGTTCTGTTGCCTTGTCTGCCTCCAGACAAGGTAGCCAATAATGATTAAGCTGCTAACTTTGGCAATGTAGCCAATAGCAAACTGATGGCTGTCGTGAGACTGCATCTAATGTAAGGATACATCTATTTGCTGCTGTGTGATACGTTGCTGGAAGTTGTATATTTTTGTTAAATTGATCTTCTTGTAGTCTAATGGTTGATGAGTTAGTAGTTCGGGTTCTTGCCCGATTAAGAACTTTGATAGATTTCGTCCTGGTGTGAATATGCTTCTTGATGCACTGGAATAGACAATATGACCCTGTATATCAAACAGGTATGCTTTATGGTGCAACTGGCGGGTATTGTCAGAATGCCAGCTAATATCAAACTGACTTGCGACACGTTTCTTTGACAAACGACGTTTAACAATATTTTGTCTCGAATAGAATAAATCCATTGGTTTGATTGGCCTAATTGTGCCCAGAATTGATCTTTAGTGATGTCTTTGAATTGACATGATGAACGATCGAGGATTTGGTTCATAAAATTTATTTCGCACTTACTGATATTAGATCCTTTCTGATGAACTGGATGTTGTTGGGTGCACATACTATCGTCTTCTCCAATTTTTATGCATGACATCACTGCACCTTCTGTCAATGGGAAATACTGATCTCGATGCAGGTTAATCATAAGATAATCTAGAGGGTCGTATGGCAATGAATGAGGTTTAACGAGAGTAGGTACTGTTATGATTTTGTATAGCTTATAGAGTCCTCTGATGAGAATAGTGGTATCTTAAGTCTGAAAATAATTGTATTTCCAACTACTCCTCCTTTGGCAGTCATGAGCTTGTAGAGCTTGGCGATGTTATCGTATGTTCTGACAGCCACCTTACCTTGGGTAGGGGGATAGCGAAAGTGAAAATATCAAATAACTCGCTTGTAAGTCGAAAGATATTTTGATTGCTTTTCTTATTCTATATATAATCGCTTGATTCTAAATATGCTTACTTGCTAAATTATCTTAATTGTGCAATATGCTTAGTTGATAAATTCATTAACTGTACCCTATTAAGTGCAAAAGTGCTGGATTGCACTCGCTTCCTATTTCAGTGTCGTTCTATTAGTTCCTCGATAGGTGGCCTTGTGGGAATGTTGGTTGGTCGTGGTTTTCTGTTCCTAGGGGAGTGAACGTTAAGATTCTGAGCCGCTGTGTTCCTGTTCGGTGATTTCATCTTGTTGTTATTCATACTCAACATAGTGGCCAGTTTAGATTGTGGCTTGGCTGCAGTATTCTCTATTTCCTGCATCTCCCCTTGCTTGTCGTTATCGGTGATTGGTAATAAACATATTTTTGTTACAGGTCTCTTATATGTCCTGTTATTTGCTATCCGGCTCGAAGGACCAATGGTCTGATAGCCACCTTACCTTAAGCTGTTCCAGCTTTTGTACTTCCTAGTCCTGTGATTGACGCAAACTCCCGATTTCGATGTGACTGAAGTCGTTGAACTACGTCTTCTGTGATAAAGAAGAATCGATCAGCGCCCTCAGATAGAAATCACAACCTCTCCAGTTCATCTTTTTCACCGCTGTTGCTAGAATTGTCTCATTCGCTCGACGAGAAATTCGCGTGTGGTTCTTCCCTGTGTCTGTTTGAAGCACTTGTATGAAGTAGTGTGTGATGTCGCTGGTGGCACGTTAAGCAGGTCTTGACTGATGGACATCTTGTTGAATCATGATTTGACCGGATGCAATTTTTACACAGCCATTCCCTTTGTATAACATCTCTTCGTTGAATCACTGTCATTTGAAAAAGTCTGCTACATGCGTGAAGCCAGTGTGCGCCATTACATACTTTGCACGATGGAGTAGTCGTCCTGTGGTAATTTTTTGGCGATCCTTTTCAGTTGTTATATTTTTGGTCCCTTGGATTGTCAACCTTTTTTTTTTCTTTTCTTCCAAATTGTCCAGGGCATGGAACTTGTTTTCCAAAAACATCAAGAATCCATCCAGTGGTTGTAACTCCTTCGGTTGTTTCAGAGATTGCTCGTACACCTACCTCATTTCACCGTCCAGTTTTTGTGAGATGATGTACGAGACTATGGGGTCGCAGCTTTCTGTGTCAATGTTTAGACCTTTCAGGGCGTTGACGCACTCCATGGTTGATCAAAGCTTGGATTTGCGCATTCACTAGCATTCGGGTGTTCTTATACCTATTTATCAGCGCTTTCCTCGCCGTATCGTAGTTATTTTCCGTGATCTGTAGGTGTTGTATGATCCTAGCTGCTTCGCCCGTCACGTTTGTCTTCTTTGAACCTTTCCAAGCCCATCGTTGTTGTATATGGCTTGCTCAAACAGATCAAAAAATGACTGTCACTGCCTATAGTTACCGTCCAAAGTTGGTGGTTTTAGAACCGGTAGCTTCAGCTCGTTTTGCGCGTTCTCTGTTGATTCTCGTCGTGAATCCGTCGATCTTCTCTTGTAGGTTTTCCATGACCTTTTCTTATCGTTGTTCCAATTTATCGTGCACGTTCATGTAGCCCTCAATATCGTCCGTTTCTGTTTCGTTTTCCATAATGTCGTTGCGTGTTTTGATTGGGCTCACCCACTGACTTTGTATTGCCTGTTGCTTATGGGCATAATACGCCTTCGTTGTGTGTTGCGTCTGCTCCATCTAGTCTATAGACCTGAGGAATGCTTGCTTCTGGGCTTTTTGACGTTTCATCCTTCTTCATCGTCTGCGTCTTTATTTGTTTTTTGCGTTGGAGGGGGTGCCTTGCGTTCCTTGGCGTTCTCCTCTTCGTCTAACGTGGTCAACTGCCTCTTTCTGATTATGGCTTTGGTTCTTGTTTTGTTGGTTAACACTTGTCTTTGGCCGCTCGTATGTCAGTATTCGCTTCGTTTTGCTTGCTACTCGTCTGTGTGTCGTATCTCCTTGTCGATTCATTTAGTCTCCTTGCCACTCGCCTGCGGCACGTATCTCCTTGTTGCCACTCGTCTGTGGCTCGTATCTTCTGTTGAATGGTTTCGTCTACTTGCCACTCGACTGCGACTCGTATGTCCTTGTTGCGGAGTGCTGGATTGCACTTTTGCCCTCTGGTGTTATACAGGTGTTCCGGGCATGCCTGGTGTAGTGTACAGTGAGTATGTACAACTATTGTACATCGTGTGCCACTGTCAAACATCGTTGTAGCTGGTGAGGTGATATTAGTTTTGGGCTTATTCTTCCATGTTTAAGATCTGTCGACATCCAGGATTGCAAATTGAGCCTTTGAGAGGAAAAGTTGAAAATACTGTGTAATTAGCTGAGAGAGTTAATGCTGGTAGGCCTCGGTCGTTGCGTTGTTCATCCTTTCAATTAAGTTATTGATTTCGCCACTTAAATGGAGATATTTTAATCTCTGAGCACATGCATAATGGCATGAATAATCCAATTATGAGAAGAGTGAGCAATGTGTTGAAGGGATTATTTCGTCTCTTCTTTTTTGGTGGTGTATCCGATTCATGAGGCTCTTCCTGTGTGCCCGCACCTTTTTGCGAATTGAGCTTGCTTGTGTTTGTTGTTCACCGACCGTGTGCTCATAGTGTGTATCGATAGTTAAAACAAATTTAATGAAACAACGAACTACATACTTCAAAATCTTTATTTAAAAACAAGAACATTATATATTGGAATTTTCAAATAACTTCACATTTTGATTTAGGAATAGTAAGGCGTTTTGCCTTTAAAATCTAATTCTTAGATTGCTATGTATCAAGCCGGCTTTAGAAAAAGTTCGTTCGCTGGGAACTGAAGTTGCTGGTATGTACAAATATAACTGTGCAAATTTGTTCAGTAACTCTGAGTTGGATTTTATCCAATAATCGATGAAACACTTATCACTATCAATTGGCGGTTTTTCCAAAAATTGTTATTATTGTTATTGCGTCACATAATGGGGTTCTGTAATTGTAAGCAGCTATTCCTTTTGAATATTCACCCGACAAGAAGTACACAGTAGCTATACCTACAGAACACAAAACGTACAGAGAAGTAAAAAAATCAATCCGATTACACGTGCACAAAACAGACAAAGAATATTTTCCGGAAATTCACGAGTAATACACGAGTCAAGGTTCCGCTTAAGACTGACTTTATTCTTTCTCTCTGTTAACATATATCTTAATCCTACTTATGACTAATGTGTTAGTTGGTACAGTAAGGGAAAAAGAGTGTGAACGTTATATACATATCACTCTCTCCCACTTAAATAAATGTATCTAAGGCTAGATTACATACTAGAGCATAATATATGTACTTAGTCTAACATACATAGTCTTGTATAAATATATCTTAGGAATAATTAATTCATTAAATAATTCATAGATTAAATCATTCCAATTAACTATTTGTTTGCCAGTTTTCTTAGACGGTCTGATCTTCGAACTACAAATTCTGCAAGCTCCGTATCGCATGATCTCCTTCTTTTCCTAGGAGGTTTAAATTTAGGCTTTTCTTGATTTTTATACAAAATTATATTGCTAGGTGCGAACTCTACAACTCTAACATTAGGCCTTCGTCTCAATTGGTTAATATGCGCTGAACGTATGTACCCATCAATGTTTACTAAATACATTACATTTCCCACTCTGCTTGTTATTATGCCTGGTACCCACTTATAAGTGAATCCACTTTTTTGCTTATAATATACATTTTCGCCATTACTAAACCTAAAAGAACCCCGGGAAACTGCTGTACTGATAGGGTTGTACATTTTTATTTTATTTTGAATGTTATTTTCTTTAATGCTAGGATTGACATCATCTAATAATGTTTTTGTTTTGTGCCTAAATATCAAATCATTTGGAGATACTAATTTAGTAGTTCCTGGGGTAGTACGATATTTGAAATCGATCAACTATCTTTTGCAACAGTACTGAGTTGTTTAATGTGTTCTCATGTAGCATCTTCTTCAAAGCATTTTTAACCGTCTGTACTGCCCTTTCGGCCAGTCCGTTTGACTGAGGGTGGTATGCAGGGCTTTTAAGACATTTTATGTTATTAGATTCACAAAAGTTCAGAAATGCTTCAGATGTGTAAGGGGGACCGTTATCTGACACCAATGTTTTTGGTAACCTATAATACGAAAATATGGTCCTCAACGTTATTATCAAGCAATCCGCCGACGTATTTCGCATCTGTTTTACATCAATCCATTTGCTATAGCTATCTACCAAAATAAGAAATTGCTTTTCTTTGAAAAAGAAAAAATCTACATGGATCCTTTCAAAGAAGAATTTCGATTCCGGCCAGGACCTTTTATAGGTCGAACATGATTTGTTGTTGGAAAAGGAGCACACCTCACATCTATTCACATAATCTTCAATGTCGTTTTCTATACTATCCCACCAAAAATACTGCCGTGCTAGAATCTTCATACGAACAATGCCGATATGAGAATCATGTAAAAGCTCTAAAACCTTAAAAACCAAAACGGATGGAATAATGAGTCTGTTTGCATAATAAAGACACCCGTTCTCAAAATTTATTCCATTGCGCCTACGGAAATAGGATTTTAAGTGGATAGGTACATTTCTTGGCCAGCCTGTTGTGCTTAAAGTTTTTACTTCTTGAAGTGTTGTGTCCTTTACTGTTTCCTGCTCAACCATCTTAATGTTTAAATGATCCCTCACAAATGGCTGCAAACTATTTACTGACAAATTTTCTAACCCCGTTGTTCTAACCCCGTTGTGGGCACCGTAGCGCAAGTGGTTAGTGCGTCGGACTACTGAGCCAGCGGTCTTGGGTTCGAATCCCGCCGCAAACACCTAAAAGTTTTTCACAGTGCCCACCTCTTTCGAATGTCTGACAAGCATCAAAGAGTATCATTTGTCACGATTGAGCTTCTCAACTCGCCGTTCGGAGTCGGCAAAAAACTGTAGGTCCCTTCCATTCGTGCAAAAATATAGCACGCACACACAAATGGTTGCGAGAAGCAGGCCCAGGTTCACCTCGAGCTGTAGCGCCAACTAAGTAAGTAAGTAAGTATCCACTTACGATATTTTAAGGTATACTGATACATACTTAGGAAAATAGCCCATCTTTGTATTCTAGCTGCTGCAACTGGGGGTGATGATTTGGTAGGACTAAACATTTCCTTCAATGACTGAGCATCCGAATAAATCGTAATTTTTTTTGCCATAAATGTACTTGTGAAACTTTTTGACACTGAACACGATCGCTAAAGCTTCTCTTTGAAGCTGTGCATAATTTCGCTCAGCCGGACTTAATGTGCTCGACACAAACATAACTGGACGATCAACCCCATCAATCACATGTGATAGTATACACCCCACCCCATATGGGCTGTCATCACAGTGAAGAACAATCTCTTTAATTGGATCGTAGTGAACGAGTAAATTATTTTCTAATAGAAGTTCCTTACTCTGCCTAAAAGCAAGATCGCACTCAGTTGACCAAATAAATCTGACGTTTTTCTTCGTAAGGTCATATAATACCTTGAGCTCCGACGACAAATTAGGAATGAACCTTGAATAATAATTAATAAGTCCCAAATACGACCTAAATTGCTCCAAATCTAAGGGAGTCGGAGCATTCTTAATAGCCTCCACCTTTTTGGGATTGGGCTTAATTCCCTCTTTGCAAATAACGTGACCCAAATACTGTATTTCTTCTTTAAGAAACTGGAATTTTTTTAAATTAACTGTAACATTATATGAAGCAAGCCTTTCCAAAACAAATCGTAAGATTTCTAGACACTCCTTTCAATCTTCACCGCCTATCAAAATATCATCTATAAACACTTTGGTTTTCCGAATGCCTCTTAAAATTTCATCCATAGTGGCTTGAAATATGGCAGGGGCAGACTTTATGCCAAAAATTGGTCTCCGGTGTCTAAATAATCCTTTGTGTGTATTTATAGTCAACAGCTCTTGACAATCTTCCTCCACTTCTAGCTGCTGAAAAGCCCCCTTCAAATCAAGCATACAAAAACACCCGCAACCCGATAGATCAGCAAAAATATCCTCCGGCTTGTTTAATGGATAGTGATCGTCTTTTACATACCTGTTGATTGATACCTTACAGTCGGCACAGATTCGTATACCACCGTCTGGTTGCCTAACTACCACAATCGGAGAGGCCCATTTGCTGTGACGTACAGGATAAATGATTCCTTCGGCGACCAATCTATCTAACTCCTTCTCCACAATATCAGTCATACCAAATGGCTTGCCATAAGGTTTACAAAAAATAGGGGTGCTATTATCCTCGCAGATAATACGAGTCTGAAACTTTTTAATCGGTGTCAATTTTTTGTTAAACACGCCTTTATATTTCTCGAGTAATGATTTACAAGAGTTTTCTTGCCCCAAGCTTTCTTCCAACCTATTCACAAAACGATTTCTCCATCCCACGAAAAGCCTATCTAGCCACGAGCGCCCCAGCAGAGGAGCGAAATATTTTTTGCTTTCTATAACTGTTTAACTTAATATCAGTACCATGTTCAGCAGTTCTTACTAAAATGAAAATGTACCCAATAACATCGACCCGTCCGCCAGAAATCAAGTGTAATATCTGGTCCAGTTAGAGCATCTCGTTACACTTGAAATACTTGTTATATGTGTCTTTGTGTATAACCGACGTACATGCTCCCGTATCAACCTCAAAACTAAGCAGTTTCCCGTCACAAAATAAATCTATATGCAAGGGAATATTTCCCAACTTGAAAGAACTAAGCCCGTTCACGTACATTTCATAATTTTTATTACTATTTCCAAGTTTAAGATTGTTTATATAATTTACTTCATCCGAGTCATCCTCACTTTCTGAATCATAATTTTCGTCTAAGTGACGTATATTTCTGTTAGTTGGTCTATTACTTTTAACAAATTTTGATGATTTTGTTTTAAAAAAATCTTTTCTAAGAAAACAATCTCTAGCAAAATGTCCAAATTTTTGACAACAAAAACATTGAATATTCATATTTCTTCCGAAATTTCTATAATTACTGTGTTGATTGGTGATACGCTGCTGCTGCTGTTGCTGGTCTGCTCTGCTACTCTGCGGCTGATGCTGAACAAGTAATCATCTACGAGCTATTAATACTATCAAAGTTATCGATTTTGTTTTTTTTATATATTTTTATTGTATTATGCTATTGGATCTTATCATTACTTCGTTCGATTAAAAGTTGTTTTTTACTATATTTTTTTAAACAACTTTTGAATCAGGTTTTTTTTAAGTTCTTTAACACAATAACTGGTTACGTATATAATATTATATGTACAATTGGTTGCCCTCTCATTATTTAAAAAAAAACAATCACTCAATTTAATTTGGTCTTCTTTTTTTTTCGAGGAGTGTATTTTTTTGCTACAAGTTCTATTGGCCTTTTTCGTGCAAAAATATTTCTGTCTCTTTTACGCGCGGCTGACATTTACGTACTTAAAAAGTGCATTAAAAAGTGGAAAAAAAATGTAGTTCATACGGGCTTAACATACCAACGAGTATTTTCAATAAATTTCGAAAAGTTCTCGTCGCAAGATTTTACGTAATTTAACATTTAAAGTTTAAGATTTCATCATATCACAAAACCACTCAATTCAAATTCAAATTTGCTTTCGCGCCGTTAACTTGAATAAATAATTCACCCACACAACCGCAATTTTCAACCATGAACAGGAATACCGGATTTAATACACAGAAGCTGCAAGAGAAAAAGCCGACGGATAGTCCGATATTGTGTTAGTGGGAGTACCTTTCTTTCCGGATGAAAAACTTGAAACAATCTTTCACAACATATGCCTAGCTATAAACTGTCCACAAATCACCATAAACCGACTCCGTGGTAATAATCAAATTCTGCTCGGCCCACGACAAGATGCTGGCACTGAAAGCTATGTCGTCATTTCGAAAAACGCACTCGCGGCATTTCTGCTTGCGTGATGTTGGTTTCGACTCTGACCGATATATTTATTTGCACGAGAGTCTCACCCCGAACAACCGAATAATTATGCGACAAGCGATTAAGCTAAAACGTGCAAAACGAATTTTCTCCGCCTTTTCAAGCCATCGTTGCCGCTCAAGAAAAAAATATCGTGCCTCAATCTGCCTCAATAGGCAGATTTGTCAAAAACAGCAGATCCAAATAGAACAAAAAGTTACAGCCATATGTTTTTTTGTCAAATATGACAACTTCACTGTCGATTATCGTACTTAATAATTTCCAAATTATTTATTACATTTAAAAATAACCAAACCTTTTTCCGATTGAATTTCGATTTCTTCAAGTTGGTAACCTTCAATCTCATCGAAACACTTCACTTCATGTAAAAAAAATTAAATATGCAATCAAAGGTGATTTTGACATTTCTGACAAATATGTTCTGCACAAAGCAAATCAGTCTCGAACAGAAAGTTTTTTCATTGAACACGAAAACGCTGTACTTTTCTGTTCTTTTCTGCCCAGAACAGTCTCATTGAACAGACTTATAATCTTCTTTTGAATTATTCTTCAGGATTAAGTGCATTCATGGTATAATTTTGAACGAACGCGTCCTTCTATTGATGATAAGTTAAACTGTGCTTATAATTTCAAATTAATATCATTATGAGTTGAAGTTCCAGTCAAATAATGGAAATAAGAAAAACGTGCCAAAATAATTTTTTTCGTGCCTGCGTGCCTAAAGGAAATTACCGTGTCAAAAAGGCACGATCGTGCCACATCGGCAACGCTGTTTTCAACACGAGGACTTGTTTACATTAAAATAACACCAACCACAATTAACGTACATATTGACAGCCTCGCAAAGCTTACTGAAGTTGTTCCCGATCGTGCTGACAAGAATGATAATAATGGGAATGGAACAATTCAACTGCCACAAACTGCCAGTGGCTCCCAAACCAACGCTTAAATTCAGCTCTTCTCCAATGCTTTATTTTTATTTTTATTCTTATATTCATTTTCATCTATATATATACTTTTATTTTCAAACAATAACAATACTAAACAATTTTTTCAAAGCTTTAGCTTACTCCCATAAATCAGTTATGATTTATTTACTCTTTTTTTGCTGTTGTTGTTGTCATTGTTGTTATTGTCTTGTATTGTTATTATGCAAGTCTCTTCTTTGTCGCTTCCTGCTTGTTGATCTCTTTTACACATTGCTCTGTTTATAAACATGAACGAAGAACGGAATGAAACCAAAAGCGTTGACCTAATTTCTTATGGTCATAGTAACAACAACTTTCATAAAACCGAGTTGATGCTGAATATTTTTTGTAGAAGATACTCTGGTCTTTCTGTCTGCAACATTAATGCTCAGAGCCTAATAAAACACATTGATGAGTTTAAGTTAGTTTTTCGTAATGGGAAAGTAGATATTATTTGTGTGCCTGAGACATGGCATAATGCAAAAATTAGCAATAAAACGATCTACTTGAGTGGATACAGGGCATATCGCACTGTTAGAATCGGTAAAAGAGAGGGTGGCGTAGCAATTTTTGTTAAGAGCTGTATACAATGCAAGCCGCTGCATGCATCAGGGGCTAACGATATCTTTGAGTACCTATTTATTGAAATCGTATGTGGACGAGAAAAGTTCTTAGTAGGAGTGGTCTATAAGCCACCAAATATCAGAAATTCTGCTAATATTACTAACCTGCTTGACAGCATATCAACACAGCACAGTAATATAGTACTGTGCGGTGATTTTAATATAGATCTTTTGGATAAAAGAAACTCCAATGTGGATCGGTTTGTGAATGACTCAACACCTACACATTTTAGCTGCAGTAACTCTACTCTTTTGGACGTATTTATCATTACGCAGTTAAATCGAATCAATTTTTATGGCCAACTTGATTTTCCGGAGTTTTCAAAGCATGACCTTATCATTATTTTCCATAATGTAGACTTTTATAAATCTGCTCAGGTCAAAACAATTACATACAGAGATTTCAAGGCAATAGATGAAAGTTCTCTGCTCTGGGACACTTTTTCCATCGACTGGCAAGGACTTCGTCTCCTGTCATCAATTGATAACCAAGTAAATCTTTTCACTTCCAAAATTAATAGTCTCTTTGACCAGCATGTCCCGATAAAAACGTTCACCCTTCGCAATAAAAATTGTGAGTGGTTAACTCAATCATACAAAAGGTGGAAGAGATTTAAAATCCCCGAATTCTTCAATGAGTACAAGACTGCAAGAAATAATGCCAAAAGAGCAATAAGAAATGCAAAGATGAGATTGTACTCGTCTAAATTTGAGCCAGATCTCAGTAGAACGAAAATTTGGAATAATGTAAGAGAGGTAGGTATAGGGGGAAAAGAGACAGCAAATACAGACACTAATGAAATAGATCCTGACGAATTAAATATTGACTTTGCTGCTCCTTCAGCTGCATCACTTGACCATATAAATAATACGCCTTATAATATTGAAGCGTTAACTAACCCGACAACCTCAAGAGACTTCTGTTTTGAAAGAATTCATGAATATGATGTACTTAATGCCATCACTGCTATCAAGTCGAACGCAGTCGGCCTGGACGACATGCATCCAAAATTCTTAAAAATGATAATTCACGGAGTATTACCCAAAATCACTTATATATTTAATAATATTTTGACTTACTCCACGTATCCGATGGCTTGGAAAGCTTCCAAAATTATACCAATTCCTAAAAACTCAGCCTCAAGGATTAAAGTCTACCGTCCTATCTCGATACTGCCATTCATATCGAAGGTTTTCGAAAAACTTATGAGCCATCAAATCTATTCATATCTTAATGAGTTCAATTTCCTTTCACCATACCAATCCGGTTTCAGACCAAAGCACAGCTGTACTACTGCGTTGTTGAATTTGGTGGACGACCTACGCGTTGAAATGAATGAAGATCGAGTAACATCGCTTATATTGCTCGATTTTTCGAAAGCCTTCGATACAGTGTCCCATGAGATATTGCTTGTTAAGCTTAAAAACTATTTCAGCATTAATACTACGGCATTAAAGCTAATGAATAGCTACCTTAAGGGTCGTACTCAAGCTGTATATGCCAACAAGAGATTGTCCAGCTTTCTTGCTACTAAAGCCGGTGTTCCACAAGGGTCGATAATGGGACCATTATTATTCACCTTATTCAATAATGACATCCCTTCTACCTTAAAATACTGCAAGGTTCAGATGTATGCCGATGACGTCCAGTTGTACTTAAGCTATCCATATAAAATAGGCTTATGCTCAACTCCGGCAAAAGTCAAGCAATTGTAATTAGCCGATCAAGTCCCGAACTCCCGATACCCAAAGTTTCCCCCAACTTTTTATCGATGGATCAGCCCTTACCTACGTCGCTACCGTGAAAAATCTAGGTGTAATATTTAACCGGAATGTTACTTGGGAGAATCATATAACGAACACAGTGTCTAAAGTCTACGGATCTCTTCGCGCTATGTATCAAGTAGGAAACTGTCTTCCATTAAAGATCAAAGCTATGCTTGTTAAGTCACTGCTGTTGCCGATTCTGTTTTACGCACATCCGATCTTTTGTGATTTAGACAGTTACAGCTCGCGGAAGCTGAAGGTAGCTGTTAATAGTACAGTGCGATTTGTCTATAACATAGGTCGAAGGGAACACATCTCTGGTCATGTAAAGAATTTTCTGGCATAAGACCTACAGAAATACCTTGACTCCAAAATACTGACTTTCCTATTTAATCTTAAAGAAAGCCAGACCCCAGAGTATCTTTTCCAAAGATACAATTCGCATCTTCCACTAGAAGTAGAAGTCTCATTCCACCAATATATAACTATAACGTTACAAAGAAACAGGTTTTTCGTATTTGCCGTAAGACTTTGGAATTCGCTTCCGGCTTATATCAGGAGATCTTCAGACATACGCGACTTTCAGAGACAACTAATGCAACACTTTTCAACATAACTAATAATAATGAATGACATAATAATTAATGAATTAATAAAATATAATAGTAAATGACCTAATAAAATAAAATAAAATAAAATAAAATAGACAATAACTGATTTTATGGTTTTTAGGGATTTCTTTCTTTCTTAATTCAATTACTAGACTAATAAAGACTTAAGACTAATAAAATTTAAAATTTACTTATAAATATGTACATATGTTTGCTGTTAATTTATTTTTGTTTTTCTATTGATCTTAAGAAATTGTTATTTTTATTATAATTATAACTATCTATTTTTGTTTCAACCTTTTAATAATGTTACACAATTAAAAGATTATATTGTATCTACGTGTAAACATAATTTCTAAATAAATAAATACAAATACAAATTAAATTACAAGTAACTTAACTCTATCAATACAAGATGAATTCTTAAGGCTAGGTTATTTTTTGTTTTTGTGTAATACCATATATTTTTTTATTTTTTTATATATCCCCTTATATAACCCCTATCGTAAGAGGCGACTAAAATCCAATCTCCGTATACCGAGTGCATAGTGTATACAAAAATGCAATGGACAAAATAAAAAGACTGTTTACCTCAGGTGGCAGTCCAGCTTTACTGGAAAATCCACCCTCTTCGGAGGTCGGCTCTACGGATTCTGGGGAGAGCCATTTATTGCAATCCAATGACCCTTTCACAAGAAGTGCAAGGATATCTCGATCTCCTCCATCAAGATCGAATAACTCCGGGAAAAAAAATCCGCCGGGAGCGCCGCAGCGCGAAAATCAGGACTTAGCGAAATATAAAAGCTTTGAGGAAGAAAATAAAGTACTCCAAATAAAGCTTAACGAAATGGATCTACTCTATCAAGATCTTAAGAAAGAGATAGATCTATTAAAAGAAGAGAATAAGGTTCTAAAAAACACACACTCGCAGAAAGAGCGCGAATGTGCTCCAGCACTATTAGATAGTCTACACCGATGAAGAAGAGCTAGCACACGAAACGAATCGGGTCCCTAAGAAAAGACCTACTAAAAAACGGAGAGCCAGTTCTTCGCCCGAAGTCGTGCCCTTAAATGAAGAAAAGCGTAAAGAACTGCAAGAAAATCAACGTAAAACGCAATTTCGTTTACCGCCACCAATAAACATCGTCGGGATAACGGAATATAATAAGTTGCATAGCCTCCTTAAAGGAACGATAACATCGAAATTTAAGGTCACATCTTTGAGGAATAATTCGTGGAAGATTAACGTCGATGACCATGACGACTATCGCGCACTGTCCCAGAAACTTAATATCGATAAGATTCAGTGGTATACTTTCGAAATCAAGTCAGAAAGGCCACATCGTGTTGTAGCAAGGGGACTTCACCCCTCGTGCACAAAAGAAGAGATTATGAGCGACCTTCAAGACAAGGGCTTAAAAATTCTTGATGCCGTTAAAATCATCAAGAAGGAGAAGCAACAATCCAAAATAGATAAGGACATCTTGGTTAGGCGTGGACTTCCGCTTTTTATGCTAACATTCGATAAAGCTGATAGTATTGACGATATTTATCGAATTAAAACCATATTGGATATCGTGGTCAAAATCGAGCCCATGCGTAGAAATTTAAAAATAATTCCGCAGTGCAAACGTTGCCAAGGATTCAATCATACGCAAACTTATTGCAAAAAAAGAACCACGGTCGAGTAAACAAGCAAGCCTCTGCAATCTGTGCTAATTGTAAGGGAAAACACCCGGCAAATTATAAAGGCTGTGAAGTAGCCAAGGAGTTGCAAAAACGAAGAGATACACTCCATAAGCCTCAAAATAAAATAATAAAACCGCTAACTAAGGTAAATGGTAAGATCGGTCAGGAGAACGTAAACAAACAAAAACCACGGGGTTCAGAGCGGAAGAAGGTGGTGATAGCAGAAAAGCCCTCGACTTCTGGTCTTAAAATAAACGGTAATGAAAAGCCATTAGAAAAGACATCGGGTAATAGCCCTCGGACAGCAGGAGTGCAGACCTACGCCCAGGCTGCAGCATCCGAAAAATCAAAAAACCTCGAAATCCCAACGGACCCTGCTTCTCAATTATTCTCGCGAAACTTGAAGAGCAAAGCAAAATAAATAAAATTATTCTCGATAGGTTGGTTAAGCTCGAGAGTTATTCACGGAAAACGCGTACTTCACCTAGAATCTGAATGAAAAAAGAATGTTAAAAATATGTACTTGGAATGCAAACGGACTTTTGCAAAAACTTGGCGAATTGGAAATATTCATGCGAGAAAAAGATATTGACATTTGCTTGATTTCTGAAACTCACGTAAAAAAGGAATCGCATATAACCCTATTACTGCTATGCTATCTGACTAACGTAAACTGCCATGGTGAGACTTAGAGACACTTATTGAAAATACATAGATAATTCATTTAATTTATTGAAGAGAAGGAAATTTAATACAAATAATGTGGCGATTGTTATTTAACTATTTATTTATACATATTAGGCAAACTACAGTTTTCTGTGAATGCTCGTTACACACGGGTTTCTGACCAACACTTATATTGCTTAAAAGGTCGTCCTTTTTCATAAGGGCAGTAGTAACAGCGTCGCTTCTTATGTTATTGTACTGCTAAAGTAATACAGTTGAAGATAGATTTGATGATCAGTTTTCCAAAACCTCGTCTATCTCAGCAACGTTAGATTTCGACATACATGACATACATATTCGGAATGACTAAGGCCTTGGCGAGTTGTTTCAAAAAAAGTTTTCGACTAGAATTTAGCTTCGCCTGGTTCCAGTTAGAGTATAAATTCAGCCCAATAACTTTTGCCGCAATACCACACATGCACACACATCAACGATATTATAAAATTGTGCGAGAGGCCATCTACTCGTTTTTCGCTTTACAGTAAAAGCGTGACATTTGATTTAGCGAGTGTACTCCTCCCTTTGTACGGTTATAGTACATACGAATTTGTTTTGAATGTATATTTTGATAGCTGACAGAAGTATAACTGATCTGCTCTGCTTCGGTATGGAGCCAACCATTGTCATGCCTCGACGAAAGGCAAACACGTTGTTTTCAACCCAACCCCCTTTATTCTATGATGTAGAAAATTTGCTGGTAAGCATCTTTTATTTTTTCGTTATGTGCCGACACATGTTAGTCCCTTCGATAGCAATAATTGTCGAATGTCACTTCCCTGTTTGTCTTTGCAAAAGGTAGCATCTCGACAACTGGAGTAGAGATATTAATTCATTTCCGAGGTACGGAATGCCATATAGCGGATAACTGGTGCTGGCATTAAATTCACCAAATGTTCATTCCATATTTATCCGGATTAGAAGGCATACATTGGCAAAATACCTTTCCCCTGAAGGCGACTAGTTGTTCATCTATTGTCAAGTTACTACCTGGCATGTAATTCTTTCGCAATTCTTTGTTGATAATATACCAAACATCCTTTATTGGCGCGAATTTACATATCTTGACCTTGAGCTCTGCGAGTTGATCGTGTGGATTTGTCATCAGAACGCGATAGTGCAACGAATCTATTTTCGGCATGCAAGCCCGATAAATTGGACTTCCAAATGAACGATGCCAGAAGTTTTCATGAACGTACGTAATCTAGCATCGATCAATTGTTGCAGAGATAGTGTTTTAACATGAATTTAAATTCACCGTCGTTATAGTGTCTTAGAGTCACTACGTGGCAGTTTATGTTCTTTTTGAATATTTTGTGTAATAAGTAAACATTACCAAAACATAAAAACAAATTAATTGTTTATATCAGTAACGTAATGAACCAATAATAAAATACATTAAACTGATTGTACGTTAAAATATGTTTTAAATCATTTATATTGAATTGAAATTGAATAGTGACTCACAGTCACAGCGTGGCAGTAATAGGGTTAAAAATAAAAGGCTATACTGATTACCACGCTTGTCACCCTTCGGGTAAAGCCAGAGGCGGATCTTCCTTGTTTATTAAAGACTGCATTGAACAATGCGAAGACCTAAATGTAGAGCTTGAAACTCTGCAACTGTGCACAATTCGAGTTAAAAATAGTCAGCGTACTATTAAAATCTCATCTATTTACTGTCCACCGCGTTCCACGCTTGAAAAAAGTGATTTTACTAACTTATTTAAATCGCTGAAACCTAATTTCATTATTGGCGGCGATTTTAACGCGAAACATACGTTCTGGGGCTCTAGATACATTTCGCAAAAAAAGGTAGAATGCTCTATGGGGCAGGTATGGAGTACAGTTGTGATTTCCATTCGAAGGGCAAACCGACTTACTGGCCAGCTGATACTTTGAAAATACCTGACCTGATCGATTTCTTCGTGGTGAAAGGAATATCTAACAACCACATAAAAGTTGAAGAAAGCTTTGATCTGTCTTCTGATCATTCCCCAGTTATTTTGACATTGAGCGAAAAACTAGTATATAACCGAGAGCCAGCGAAATTAACCGGTAGAACAACTAACTGGGAAGGCTTTAGGAACGAAATCGAAGTAAATATTGAACTGAGCGTACCGCTTACGACACCCTATGAACTTGAGGTTGAAGCCGATCGCTTCGTTGAGATAGTACTGCTCGCCTCTTGGAATAATACGCCCAATCCAAGAAAAACTATTATTCCCTTTGGAAAGCCGTTAAAGGCACCAAAAGGCCCAAAATTACTGCGCCGCCACTTAAAATAAATCAAAATGAATGGGCAAGGGAAGATAAAGAAAAAGCGGATATTTTTGCCGCCCATTTGGAAGAAATCTTTAAACCGAACGTTGGTCAAGTGGTTCATGACAACATCAACATCACAAGGATGGTAGTTCCACCATCTGACGATTTAACGCGCAGATCTGCGACGCTTAGAGAACTCCAACGTGAGATCGCGAAACTAAAACCTAAGAAAGCTCCTGGTTATGATTTGATTACCGGAGAAATTCTCAAAGCCTTACCTAGAAAAGCATTAATTAAGCTTCTCCATATTATAAATGCTGCACTCAGATTAAAACACGTGCCGAGCCAATGGAAAGTTGCGGAAGTCATAATGGTTTTAAAACCAGGAAAACCGTCATATGAAGTAAAATCATACAGACCAATATCGCCTCTTCCATTCATATCCAAAATTTTCGAGAGGATATTACTAAGGCGTCTCCAACCGGTTATAGAAAAAAATAATCTAATACCTGACCACCAGTTTGGGTTCAGAAGTAAGCATTCGACGATTGACCAGGTGCATAGAATTACTAACGTAATCGAAAAAGCACTAGAAGAAAAAAAGATATGCTCAACCGTATTTCTTGACGTCTCGCAAGCCTTTGATAAGGTGTGGCACGATGGCTTGAAATGCAAACTACGACAAGTACTTCCCGCAAACCTATACGAGATTTTGAATTCATATCTCGGGAATAGACTCTTCCGTGTTAGAAATGGAAACGAATACTCAGAGCTCGAAGAAATTTTGGCCGGCGTACCGCAAGGAAGCGTTCTGGGGCCGCTTCTCTATCTGTTATATACTCGTGAGTTAGTCTTCGACTAACTTCTCTCGCAGTCGGTTGTTTGCTTATTTCCAAAATGTCAAAGATTTGTGCTAATTGTAATCAAATCATTAAACGCTCTAAAAACATCGAATATATCGAGTGCGGTTATTACTGTGGTCGTCATTTCCATAAAGAATGTTTAGATCTAACCGAAAACGATTATAAATCTTTATTAAATCGTAATTTTTACTGGAAATGCAACTCGTGTGCTAATCTAAATTTCTCTTCTTTCCTAAAAAGTTTTAATGATCTTTCTCATAGTGTTAGTGAGATGAAGTCTGAACTTTCTGATCTCAAATCACTGCTAATTATTAATTCGCCGCCTCGTAAAACGGCAAAAAAAAATACTGAAAGCTCTATAAGAGAGAATGTCCCGTCCACTCCCAGCCTGACTGCTGCCGTCAATCTTCCCCATAAATTGGATCTGCCACCATTGCCTACCCAGCGCTTGGAGCCCGCATCGTCACCTTTACCTTCACCATTACCATTAGTGAATATTCCTCCACCAATGCCCGTCCAGTTGAGCAGAGTTTGGAAGTAATAGGACGTGTTTTTGATTGATCTGAGTTTTCTAGTTGTTTCTTTTTTTTAAATACTGTAATAGCCCGTTAAAATTTTAAAAAAAATTACTGATTGTGAAAATTACAAATTAAAAGACAGTGACTTTATATTTCATCAGTGTATTTCAATAGTTTTTATTGTTTTTTTATTGTACAAAACTGATATTTTTCTTTATTAAATTCCCAGTGGAAACATACATCTACATATACATAGTGTATACTTGCTATTCCCTTCTATATTTCTCATCTTTTAATATATACATACATAATAAGTACACCCTACTCTTAAATATGAATAAATGTTGTGAGTGCTCCCTTAACCTCTCTCCTGAAGGAGATTTTGTAAGTTGCCATGGATGCGATCGCAAAATGCACTTCCAATGCACTACGGTGTCAGAAAAAACTTACCGCAAAATGACCGCTGGACAGAAGGAAAAATGGAGATGCTCTACCTGTAGAAAAGAAAATGCTAATCTGGGATCTTTACTAGATTGCAATCTTAAAGCTGCATCTTCAACTGCAATAACACCAACGCAACCAGCATCAAAAAGAACCAGGAGCATAACTTCACCAGAGACTAAAACAACAAACCAAGAGGAGACCAACACAACGTTAATAAGCGAAATGAAACAAATGAGCAATGAAATGTCAGAAATCAAGTTAAGCTGTGAGTTTGTCGCAAATAAATATGAACAAATAAATCAACACATGATCCAAAATAATGATTTATTAAAAAAATTATCAACTGAAATACAGGAGTTAAAAGATAATAATGCTAAAAAAGATGAACAAATACTTTTAATGGAAACACAAATAAACACACTCGAACAACAACTTATAAAAAATAATATTGAAATCACAAATATTCCACCAACGCCAAATGAAAATTTGACTAAAACCATTAGAGCTATAGGTAAAACAATAAACTGTCAGCTAAACGATTCCGACATTGTTGACATATATAGAACGAAAACAAGAGAACCGAAGAAATCAAAAATAATTGCTTCTTTTGCAAGCTACACGCGTAGAACTGAATTTATTAAAACGGCAAAAGCGCTACGCAAATTAGAATTATCAAAAATAAGAGAAAACATTGGAGAGAATCACAACGGGGAAACAGAAACTGGTACAATTGTTTTTGTAAACAGTCAACCTTTCCAACGTGATGTAGGCACCATAAATATACTTCTACGAAATGATGGATGTTCAGCAGCAGGAAGAGGACAAGTTATTGAGGTTGTCAAAACAATAAAATACTTAGGCATCATAATTGACGACCGATTCATATGGCAAGACCACATCAATAAACTTAGGTCAAACATCAGAAGTGCTATGTTTGCAATAGTTTATTTAAAAAGATACACCTCTATCGAAGCACTGAAGCAGGTGTATTACTCGCTAGTGGAATCCCGACTAAGATATGGGGTTTTAGCATGGGGTAACGCATCAGAATCCCATTTAAATAAAATAAAAAATATTCAAAGGCGACTGGTAAGAACAATTAATGTCAACAACGATTATTTTAAGGTTTTAGATGTTAAAGGTATCTACAAGATGACTGCAAGCCTAGAATACTACGATGATCTTCGATTCCAACAACCACTACAACACAACTTCAACACACGAAGACGAGCACAAGGGCTTCTTGAAATACCACATACGTTTAATGTATACGGCAGAAGACAACTTAGCTGTATAATACCAACAATATTAAATGAAATTCCAGCTAATTTGAAAAGTATCCTTAATTTTAAAAAACGTAAAAAAGAGCTTAAATCATATTTTGTCAACTTGTATTATGTACCTAATTAATGTCTTTTTTAATGCAATTTTTCTTTCTCAAACTAGAACAAAAAAAAAAAAAAAAAAAAAAAAAAAAAAAAAAAATGTAAACTAAATTGAAACTAATAATCGTAAACTTCTAAATTCTGTATAAAGTAAGATCAAAATTTATGTACTAACCACCTGCAGACAAGCAATAAGCTTCGCAGGTAACATATAATTATAATTATAACGTACTAATAAAGAATAAAGAATACATACAAAAAAATTGCAAGTATTTCTAAAGTAAACTCCGAAAGTAATTCTGAATGGAAAACGGTTAAAAACATCAAAAAAAATAAAAACTCTAACCCAAGAAAGATTATCGGTACTGACACTACATCGTCTCTCTGTGCTCTGCCGGACTACAAGTGGCTCCACTTGTCAAGATTTCATAAAAACACCAAACCTGAGGATATTATCAATCATATCTCTCAAAAAACCAATATTCCACCAGATCATTTTAAATGCTACATGCTTGTTAAGAAAGACGCAGATTTGTCTGCTCTGAAATTTGTGACATTTAAACTAAGTGTTCCTTCTGTTAAATTATGTGATGTAATGAACTCTTCCGTATGGGGTTCCTATGTGCAAATAAAGAAATTCATCTCACGCGAAAAAAACGAGAGCCCCATTCCGACTATTGATTTAACACACCCACAACCTGGAACCGTACCATCACCATCTCAGCCATCAGCTGAACTACAACTACAACACCCACCACCACCATTACCACCACTTACATCGCACTGACAACCAACCTTGCCATCATCATCATCATCTATTAATGCTTCTTCTTCTCTCTCTAAATCATGTTACAACCAATTTACTGGATATTATCAAAACATTGGAGGCATGCGCACTAAATTGCAACAAATGTTTTCATTCTCATCTTCTCAGCAATATGATTTCATTGCACTCATGGAGACCTGGCTGACAGATGATCACCACAATGAAGAAATATTCATCAATCAACTTTACTCTGTTTTTCGCAAAGATCGCTGTGCTCATATAACTGGATTAACTAGAGGTGGAGGAGTAATGCTTGCAATTCGCTCCACTTTTTCATGTGCTCAAATGTTTTTGCCGTCCTCTTCTTCCTCAAATTCGTATGATGTTGATCAAATAATAGTTAAAGTTGTCATCGAACATCGCTTTGAAATTTTCTTAATTGTCCTAGAAGTCCATTTGATCTATACAAACTTCACGTAAACAATTGTCAATTTTATTTATCTAAGTTAAAAGAAAATCAACATGTAATAATAGTAGGCGATTTCAATTTATCCCACATTGATTGGGTCTATGATCATGATGATTCGCAACTATTACCTTTTAATTTAACTAACGATTATGAAACTGAAGTGATTGATTCTTTTTTGAGTAATAATTTAGTTCAATTTAATGCCTGCTTTAATGACTTAAATCGCATTCTAGATTTGGTATTTGCGGATAAAGAATTAAAAATATTAGTTGATAAATCTCTATTTCCTTTTTTTCCAAACTCTATTCACCATAATGCGTTGTCTATTAGTTTTGAATTTTATGAATATTTTAAATCAAATTGTCTCAATAATCATATAACTATGATAAAGCTAATTTCCAGGGCATAGTGAGTTATATGTCGCGGATTCCTTGGCATTTAAATCTTCGTTGCTCTGATTTAGAACACTCTTACAATTTCTTCATTAAATCATTGAAAGAAGCAATTAATATGCATGTGCCTAAAACTTTCAAAGTAAATAATTCTAAGCCCCGTGGTTTAATAAAAGGCTGTGTAATTTAAACAATAAAAAAAACAAAGCTTATAAACTACTTCGTAAATCGCCAAACAATTATACCATTAAAAGCAAATATACTCGGATGGTAAGGGAATCCGATGTTCTTAATAAGTTTCTATATAAAAATTATATTATATCGATTGAATCCAACCTAAAAAATAATAGCAAATGCTTTTGGACTTTCCTCAAAAATAAAAGAAAATGCAATGGAATCCCTAGTAGCATGCAATACCTAGGCTCAACTTACTCTGATATTCACTCTATCTGCAATTTATTTGCCGATTACTTTAAGTCCAATTACACAGCATCTTGTCAGGAACAACCTGCTGGTTACTCGTATGTTAATTCAGAGAGCTCTATTAATATTGGTCGTTTAAATATTAGTATTACTGATGTCGAAAATGCAGTATTGAGTCTGAACTCCGATAAACAGCCCGGGCCCGATGGAGTTCCTCCCATTGTCCTTAAAAAGTGTGCTGAGGCGCTCTCGGAGCCCCTTTCATACATTTTTAACAGCTCTCTTTTTGTAGGTTAATTCCTTTCCGATTGGAAAAAATCTTTTATAATTCCAATTCACAAATCTGGTTCCAAGCAGCAAATCTCTAACTATCGCCCGATTTGCAAACTTTCAACAATACCCAAAATGTTTGAGAAAATTGTGTATGATAAATTAGCTTTCATGCTTAAAGAAGTAATTTCACCCTTCCAACATGGCTTTGTTGCTGGTAGATCAGCAACTACCAACCTTTCTCTTTTCTCTAATTTTGTTGTTAATAAACTCGAGGAAGGATATCAAGTTGATGTGATATATACCGACTTCGCAAAGGCTTTTGATAGAGTCAGTCACACAATCTTAATAAAAAAATTGCAAAAAATTGGTTTTCACTCAAGTGTTTTGAAATGGATGGGGTCCTATCTGTTAAGACGTATTCAGTTTGTGTCTATTGACCACATTCTTTCAAGTCCCAAGGAAGCCATCTTGGACCGCTGCTTTTCCTTATCTTTATCATTGACATGCCTTATATTTTCCTTAATTCTTTTCGCCTTCTGTTTGCGGATGATCTAAAATTTCTTAAATGTATAAAAACTGAAGCTGATTGCCTTCTCCTACAGGAGGACCTTCTAAGACTGACTGAATGGTGTACCTCGAACCAATTGTCTTTAAATGTCTCCAAATGTCAATGTTTTTCTTTTTGCCGGAGCTCCTCGCCAATAAACTTTGAGTATACAATTGGCAATAATGTCCTTGATCGTGTTTTTAAAAAAAAAGATCTTGGTGTTGTGTTTGACCCTAAATTCAATTTTATTAAACATGTTGAATACATTGCGGCTAAAGCTAATTCTATGTTGGGTTTTATTAAACGCAACTCAGCTTATTTTACTGATCCCTATACCCTTAAATATCTATATACCGCCTACGTCAGATCCATATTGGAATATTGCTGTGTTATTTGGAATCCATACTACAACATTCATTCCAAACGCATAGAAAACATCCAAAGAAAGTTTACTAGGTTCGTCGTCTGGAAACTTGGTTGGAATATCGAAATGCCCCCTTATACTACCAGATGTAAGCTTATAGGCATTCAGACACTTGAAAATCGCCGTAAAATTTTCTTCGTCATGTTTATAAGCGATATTCTTTCGCATCATATTATTTGCCCATTTCTCTTATCATTAATTAACCTATATGCTCCTTCTCGCCTGCTTAGGGAGCGCTGCCTATTCTATATAAATGTTCACAGAATGAATTATGCTCTCAATGAACCAATAATTCGCTGTGTCAGGGAAACTAATTTAATCTCCAATGCTATTGATTTTAATTTTCATTATAGTAGAATTACTTTAAAAAATAAGTTAATGTTATACTTTTTAATTAATTGAAAATGATTTTGTATTATAATTTAAAGCTAACATATTACTTTTGTTTAGTTTCGGTAGTCTGTAAGTGGATTAATGTAATCACTGATTGATGATAAATAAATAAATAAATAAATAAATAGATATACCGAAAGAAGATGCCACTATCCTTGCTACGTTTGCCGACGACACCGCTATGCTTGCGGTAGGTAAAACAATCGAGGAAACGACTGCCAAACTGCAAAACGCATTAAATAAAGTAAATTAATGGACGAGGGACTGGCGGATCGCCCTTAACGGAACTAAATTTGTTCACGTGAATTTCACTTATAGGAAAATTAATGACTTGCCAATTTTTATAAACTTGGCCCGAATACCCTTTGCAAATGAAGCCAAATACCTGGGAATGACACTCGAGGCAAAGTTGAAGTGGAATTCGCACGTGAAAATGAAACGTAAAGAACTAGAAATCAAATATAGAGAAATGCACTGGTTGATCGGGAAACATTCCCACCTCAGTACCGATAACAAACTGCTTTTATATAAGCAAGTGCTAAATCCGGTGTGGACCTACGGTATACAACTTTGGGGTTGTACCAAGAAAACAAATGCCAATATTTTACAGACCTTTCAAAATAAAGTGCTAAGAGAAATTGTCCAAGCACTGTGGTATGCTAGAAACGACGATATCCACAGGGATCTCGGAATTCCGACAATCGAAGCTGAAACTAGAAGCTTCGCGCGAAAACATAGAAACCGACTAATTGGACATGTTAATAATACAATCCTACTTATTTTGGATGAGAGCAATTTATTGCGCCGACTACAAAGAACAAAACCTTTCGACTTGGCGAGATAAGGATTAACCCCGTCTAAATTGCGGAACATGCAGGATCTTTCATTGGAAAGTAACCTGCCAAACGTTTATATTTCGTGATAGAAAAATTGCTTGATAAGTAGTATAACTTAGTTGCAGTATCTAACAAATTTATATCGAAGGGTGGTGTTTTTGGTCAGTAAGAATCTGACACTACTATGAGCACGCGCTGGCTATTCTCATAGTGTCTATGGAAGATTTTCACGTACCCTCGGAAAAAAAAGGTAAAAAAGTCTTAAAGCTAGATATATATTCAAAATTAGTTCTCAAGTGACTTTAACCTATAAATACAAGATAAATTCTTAAAGTTAGATTTTCTTCTTTTTTTACTATCTCACTCCACTAGTTTTATGGTCTGTCGATGAAGTTCGTTTTTTTGGTCCTTAATTCGAACTGCGCAGCTGGATTACTATGGTCGTTGTAGAACGCGTTGGACCATCGCAGGGCCAGTTTTCCTTACAGATTTTAAAAATCTCCACAGAATGATTACCAGTGTTGCTGCTACTCCCAAAGTACTCATCGATATTATCGAGTACCGGTGAAATGAGAGTTCCCAGCCTTGGTCCGTCAGTTGAGTATTCGTGTGTAGCGTGTCCCAATCTTGTTGAATTTCTTGCAAAAACCTTTTTTCCGTCCAGCAGGTCCTTGGCCATGCTTTTGTGGTTGCCAATTTTAATGGATATTGGCCTCATTGTAGACCCAAGGTTGTACCTTCTTGACGTCGCCTTTAGAGCTTCTATTATCCCGGTGTGGTTAACTACGGGCTGCTTGACTTCTGAGGCAAAACTAGCAAACACTTGGTGGTACGGTAGCGTCATTTCCTTTGTACTGGCTTCGCAGGGTTGAGTCATTCGAAATATACCAGTTTCTTTCAGGGTGGCCGTATGACGAGCCCCATTGCAATTTAAATTTAAAACCAGAGAGTTTCTCAAACTGAACAACCATTGGTTGGCTGAAGTCATCTTTAGCAGGATTCCCTCATTCGCTGGTACTGCCACGTATTTACAAGAGGTAGTTGTGCTGGCAGTATGTTGGAGCAGGTCAACAAGGCATTGTATTGATCCTGACGTCATAATTGGGCCTTCGTAACTGCATACTACCATTGAAGTGTCTGCATTCGCATATGAAACTAACGAGTACTGGGCGTACTCTTCATGGTTCAGCGTCACGAAGGAGGCCTGGTTTGTGGATTCTGCAATGTACTCGTATTTGGAGTCTAGACTAGATTCCAGAGCTAATCGAAGAAGGTAGGCACGGGGTACACTTTATGGACGTCATAGCGTAGTGGTTCTAGTAATGGTATAGCAATTTTTTATGATAAGGCTGCCACCATTGGGGAACACTGAAGTCTGGGCTGCCTGGTGAAGAACGTGTAAGTCTCCCTTGGAAACGTTACATGGAGAGTATCCGTGAGGTTCTCTACATCAAGGATGAAGGGATGTAGTTTTGATTGGTAGAGATCGTTAAAAATGGATAGTTCATGGAATGCCTATTTTGGATCTCCAATACTTTTGATGTGATGACCGATACCAGGCCGCTTACATCACTTCTCATCTTAAGAAGAATGATTTCCTTGTTCATTGCCGTGCTGACACTGTTGAATGAATGACTTAGCTCTTCAACGCCTTCTGTAATGTTGTCTACCTCGGCTACTAACTTAATTTGTCAAAATCTGAACCCATTACCGATAACTGTCGGCTCATGAGTTGGAAAGAGTTTTCATTGGACTTATGTAAAAACTCCAGATGATGGTAAACCTTTCGTGCTTCCTCGCTGTTCTTCGTCCCGAACGCCCATTTTGGCCTATGAAACCCAGTGCTCGTTTTTGTCGACGGGAAAAATATGTTTCATACGGTCGCCGTTTTGTCGAAGGCTAGCGGTGTTAACTTTTGTGTCTTGAGCCGTTATGTGACAGTGCCGTTCAAATTCGTCATCGAGGATGCCTTGACACAATTCCGCAAGCTTTGTATCACAAGCCTCTGCGAGCTCGAGCAATGTAGTGTAGTCCATTGGAGTAAACTTGGTTAATATTGTCCAGCTGTCCTTGTAGAAAACAGCTAACATATCGTCTCAAAAAGTACCGGAGATTCCTTCAATTGCCTAATTTCGTATGGTACTTCTGCCTGTTCATGGTGAAAGCTGACTACTAATAATATGTAACTTAACAGGGAATACATATAGTATTATCAAAATTGCAAAACATTTTAACAGAATTATATTTGCTCTAAATTATAAATGCTAAGCTATATTTAAATTGCCTTAAAAACTCTTGTAAATAAATGTATATATCTTAATTAGGTATATGTAGCTTAACTAACTTAACTATATTATTTTGCAATTTTGGAGCGGGCTGCCTTTTTAAATTTAACGGTGTCAACTTTGTTGCCGTGTGGATCGAACTGTTATGAACATGCATCGCTTGCCTTAGCCACTGGTCCCAATTCTTTTCGTCAGTGCCCACAAACGCTCTTAGGTACTCCGCGTAAGGTCTATGGCTTCTTTCCAGAGAACCATTTGACTGTGGATGGTAAACAGTCGTATGCAGTTTTTTCTACTGTAGATGCCTCAGCATCAGATAAAGCAGCGCAATCCATAAACTTAGTCAGATCATCTGGAAAGGTAAGGATGTATCTATTACCGGAGTGTGACATGAGTAGTCTACCAACAATATCCTTGTATACTTTATTAGGTGAGGAGCTTTTATTTTTTTGACATTGTGGACATTTCTTGTCGTTAATCAAAAACATCTTTTTTCATACCTTTCCACCGGTATTTATTATCAGCGACTTAGAAGCAGATGCTATCGGTTTGTCCTCCATGATTTTACCTTAAGATAAAACTGCGCGCAGAGCTTCATTGCTGGCATCAGTGGTTAGCATAAAAGGTTTGCTAAAATCGGGGTAGATTAGAACCGGCGGGGAGGTTATCGCGCTCTTTAATTTTTCGAATGAGTTTTGGCATTTTGTCCTCCACTGAAAACCTAACTCTTTTCTTCATTGCTTATTAATTGGTGCAGCTGTAGCCGCGAAATTGGGGATAAATTTTTGATAGTAGCTAGCAAAGCCTAACAATTTCTGAACTTCCTTTCTTGTTTTGGGCGGCGGAAAACTAGTTACGCAACTAGTTTCCGCTGGATCTGGAAGAGCTCGCTTTTCAGAACACTTATGGCCTAGGTATATAACTTCGCAGCAAAGGAATCTGCATTTCTCGATATTCAGCTTTAACTGGTTTGGAAACTCGCACTAGCTTTTCGCAATGCTCTTCGAGATTTTTCTATAAACCACAAGGCGTCAGTGGGTCGCCTTCAAAAAAGAAGATGTCGTTGAATTGGACACATATATTTTTGATACAGCATTCCTCTTCCTTATTTAGGTCTGCACCCAACTGAACGCTATCCAGGAGATTTGAAAGTCTTTTGCTCGGTTCTTGCTTATTAATTTTGAATATGGAAATGTTAGATTCATTTCTTGAAAGAATTTTGTATTTATTAAAGTTACTTAATTTGGGAACAAAGTTATCGTGAAGTGTATAGGGTTCGGTGTTGGCGTTATGTATTTGGACTAGGATGTGACCGTTGACTACTTTTGCTATTCTGTTAGCTAAATACACTCCCGGCTTAAGTATTTGGTAATGTACAAGAATATCTTTCAGTTCCGTCTCAACTTTAACTGCAATAACCTCTTGCGTTCTTGCTTCAATTGTATGTGGAAATAGTTGGAGTTCTGCAATAACCCTTTTTCGTTTCTTGTCAAAGAGCATTATACGTTTGGATACCGAATCTATGATTGACCGGCCCCACAGTGCGTTTCGACCTAAGACTCCATCCGCGGGTATATCACTAGAATCGCCAATCACATTCCATACCACATTCATTTTGAAATCGTTGTATAGTGAAAGGGTCATTGATAGTAATCCCAGCGTCTGTATTACTACGCCAAATGCTCCACCTAACTCTTGACACGATGTGGAGTTAACCCGAAGGGCGCTTTGTTTTATTAGTCTGACGTCAGCGCCAGTGTCTATCAGTAATGCCACCATGCCCTTTTTCGCTATAGGGAGTGGCAGTTGTACATATACGTCGTGCCCGTTGCACCTATACGCTAGGATCAGGGGCCCTGCTCTGTATTTCGTTTCGAAAGTCAATCCTATTCGAAATTGCTTTTCGTTTCGCTTTTGAATTGGTACTCTGTAACACTTTCGGAATGTAAAAAATACTACTAGATGCTTTTTCCACTCAAGAATTTTTTTTGTCGAGTCTCGATATATTTCTTATGAGATATGTCAAATTAATAAACCGAGAATAGGAGGAAAATATTGTTATGATTTTTAAATGAAGAATTTAATATAATAATAAAGAAAAATGTCTGTTGCACTTCGGATGCACGAAGAAACAAATTAAGAACGGATTAAGCGGAAAATTATACGGGACAAATCAAATATTATTGAAAAGGGTGATAAAAGGTAAAACTCGGTTGGTACCAATGATTCATATTACCATTACTTATCATCAGGGCTCGGATTTTTATGCGCTAAAGAATACAAAATATGCGCATAAAATATGTGCCTAAAATGAGAAAATATGCGCCTAAAAAGTGAAAATATACTTTGAAAAATTTGAAACATAATAAAAATACGTTGAGAATTTAAAAAAATGCTGTCTTTTATTTAACAACAATGAGAAAAAAAACTTCAAAAATAAATAAACAAAATAAACTTAATTTAATTGAAAAGAAAATAGAAAATATTGCATTTCATTTGCCCATTTTTGGGCAAAGGTTAATTTAGGTTAATTTAACTATAAGATTTCTTTGCATCTGCAATTTTTTTTCAGGATCTAAACATCCGTAGCGTTATGGTATAGTTTTTGAAGAAATCACAGATTCAATTTTCAATCTATCTGAAAAAACACAAAAATTACTGTTGTTTTAACATATTAAGATTTCTTCATTTTTTAAAACGGTTACTTAAAATATTCTTGAATATTTCCAGGAAATTATTGTTATGGGCAAACGTGTTTTTTATGAAAGTTTATAGATCAAATAAAAACAAAAATATTTTTATATGTAGTGATAGTTATTGACCATAGAAAATAAAGTTGCGTATACGCACCTTTGGCGTGATATGTAAAAATTTCGTCAGTAGGCAAAATTTTGTTTGAATAAAATTACATGTATTTAGTATTTCATGTCAGCTGTACATAAATTTACTATTAGCTGTCAATACTGAAGATTTAAATTAATTCCAAAATGGTGGTATGATGGAAACATGAATTTTTTTCTGAAGAAATATACATAGGTGTGTAGCTATGTATCACGTTAGTAGGTATTGGGATACTTGAGCCTGGGAACCATTTTTCTGACGATTCCGGGAAACAGCCATTTTAATTCGTCATTTTTGGGTAAAAACATGGATTTTGAAATTTTTAATTACCCCGGTTTTTTTTGTTTACATAAGCGTGGGAAAATTTTAATTCCTCATTTTTGGGTGAAATCATCGATTTTGAAATTTTTAATTACCCCGGTTTTTTTTTTTTTTTTACATTAAGCGTGGGTGGGCGAGAGGGAAGATGAGCCTGGTGAGTGGGAGGGGGAGGAAGGCTGTTGTTTGTTTACATTAAGAAGGTATTGCCGAAGCCAGGAAGTGACGTCATCAAGAAGATATAGGGTTACATTTTTGGGTGAAAACAGGGAATTCGGAGCGTGTGTACTTAGTGTACTTAGTGTGTACTTAGTGTACTTAGTGTACTTAGTGTACTTAGTGTGCTTAGTGTGTACTTAGTCTGGGCGAGGGAGAGCGGTGATATGCGAGGGAGAGGGGGGAGGGGGAGGAAGGCTGTTGCTTGTTTACATTAAGAAGGTGTCGGCTTACATTTTGTTATGTATGTATATATGTATCTGTCTGTATGTATGTATGTATGTATGTATGTATGTATGTATGTATGTACATATGTTTGTTTGTATATATGTATGTATGTACGAGTATGTACATATGTATGCATGTGTGCATATGATGTGGCGGTATATGATGAGTCATATTCAAAGTAGTCGCGTGTCATATTATGTATGTACATAATTATGTATATGGATTTTTTGTTTTGTTTATTGGGCAAAGGAAGTGAAAGGCGTCAGAGGGAGAGGAAAGATGTGCGACTGATTATATTTGCTGATGGAAGGGGAACAATGATCAGAGGGGGTGAACCGTTTCCTGGGTCTACTCATGCAGATCAGATTGTTTATTTTAGCTGTTGGCTGTGAGTCATCTTCAAAGCAGTCGCGTGTCATATATGTATGTATGTACATATGTATATAGGTGTTTTTGTTTTGTTTATTGGGCGAATGAAGTAAAAAGCGGAAAGGAAATTCTGAGTCAGAGGGAGAGGAGGGATATACGAATAGGGAAACAATGCTGAGGGGATGTCCATGGTTTCTCAGTTCTACTCATCCAGATCAGATTGTTTATTTTGACTGTTGGCTGAAATGGGAAGTAGTGCTGACTATAATGTTTCAAAAAAAATTGTTTTGATTGAACGAAGGAAGTGAAAAGCACGGAGTCAGAAAATGAGGAGAGATATACGAATAGGTAACAATGCTGAGAGTGGGTGAACGGTTTCCAGGGTCTACTCATTCAGATCAGATTATTTATTTTGGTTGTTGTGGCTGTTGTATTAAGTTGAACTAACAAGTATAAAATATAAACATAGAATCTATACATACACATGTACATTCACTTATTATCTAATGTTAGCCTAATTGTAAAAACAGTTGGATATTGTCAGTCACTTAATAAAGATCTACTCTTAGCTTTAGTAATCGGTACAGTCTTTTCTTTTCACACTGATTACAACATGGTGTCAGATGTGTGTCTTATTTAAAAACGAGTAAAGTAAAATCAAACGAGTGAAATAAAAGTATAAAGAAAATGGCAACAGGAGAACCATCTTTACCAAAGGCAGAAGTATTACCAACTCTCCCGATGTCGTCAGTTCCACCACTAAATTTAAAAAGTAATAACCTACCAGCCACGTGGAAGCATTGGCTAAGTCTCTTTAAAATCTATATGCGTGCATCAAATTTGGAAAGCCAATCGGAAAGCCGAAAAGTAGCCATACTTCTCCACCACATGGGTCCTGATTCGTTGGACATATTCAACTCATTTAATGAAGACTTGGACAAGATAACTTACAACAAACTAGTGGAAAAATTCGATGCATATTTTTTACCAAAGGTAAATTTGATAATGGAGAGGTACTCATTTTTTTCCAGAAGACAAGGACCAGAGGAATCCATAGATGCATTCGTTACGTCGCTTAAAAATTTAAGTCTAACATGCGAATTTTCAACCTTGCGCGAGGATCTAGTTCGCGATATTTTCATCAGTGGTCTTCACAACAAATACAGCCATTTGAAGGAGAGACTTCTTAATGAAGAAAAAATTACCTTAGATAAGGCCGTCCTCATTTCAAGAAGTCTGGAACTTAATAAGGAGCATGTGCAACAATTACAAGCTCAGCAAACAAGTAATTTTGTCGGCGTCTTGCGAAAGCTAAATCCAGGTATTTATGATAATCGCAATAGTCAAAGTCATCGTCATCATCATACACCTACGTCATCATCATGGTCAACTTCGAAGCCGCCGTATCAGTCATTCGCCCGCCATAACCAAAAACCAAACTCATCCCGCTACTCGCATGGTTCCACGTCAAAAAGTCAAGAACCGTTTTTTCGGTCGTCACCCAACTCATCATGTAGAAACTGTGGTCAAGTGCACAAATACACTTGTCCTGCTATCGGTGTAATTTGCTACAAGTGCAACGGCAAAAATCACTTCGCAAAAATGTGTCCAAAAAATCTCAAGGTCCGCAACATCGACTTTGCCGAAGATGTTTCTGAAACAGAATCATCTTTATCAACATTGTTTATTGGTTCACTTCAACAACAACAGAAGAGTCAAGTCCGTCAAGATGAAACAATACCGGAATGGAACGTTTTATTGCAAATCAACAAGTGCAATATTTCTTGTCAACTAGATACAGGTGCTCAAGGGAATGTAATGTCATTGAAATTGTTGCAGTCACTTGGGTTGTCAAACAACGTCATCAAACCAAGTAAGGAAAATTTAGTTACATTTAGTGGAGAAAAAATTTATGCTCTCGGTTATTGTATTATTTATATATTAAAGTTTATAATTATTGATATGAATTGCAAGTGTATAATTGGATTGAAAGCATGCATTGATATGAACTTAATTAAGAAAAATTATGAGTGTTTTGTTGATATAAATCAGGTACATAGTAATGATGAAAATAAGATGAAATCTGTTATTCCAAATTATTTGTCAAATTTTAAAGATGTATTTGAAGGTTTGGGTTGTTTGAAAGGAAAGTGTCATTTGAAACTTAAATGTGATGTGAGCCCGGTCGTTGATAGTCCTCGTAAAATTCCATTCGCGTTAAATTTAGAACTTAAAAAATAATTAAAAAGATTGCAAGAACTTCATGTCATAAAAGAAATTACCGAACCGACTCAATGGGTTAATTCTATTGTGTTAGTCAGAAAACCAAATGGGAAACTGCGTCTGTGTTTAGATCCGCGTAATTTGAATAAGGCAATACTTCGTCCACATTATCCATTTCCTAATATTGATGATTGTAAAGCCAAATTAAATGGCGCCAAATATTTTAGTGTTTTAGATGCAAACTCTGGCTTCTGGGTAATTCAGTTGGATGAGGAGTCATCAAAGCTGTGTACGTTTAACACCCCGTTCGGTAGATTTCGATTTCTTCGATTACCTTTCGGTATAAATGCAGCTCCTGAAATTTTTCATTGTGAAATGGTAAAAAACTTCGTAGACATATCAAATGTAATTATCTACATTGATGATTTTTTAATTTATGCTTCAACTAAAGAGGAGCATGACAGAATTTTATTGAAAGTCATTCAAAGAGCTAAAGCTATAGGTCTTAAATTTAATCCGTCAAAAACCAAATTCTGCCAAAATGAGGTTATTTTCATAGGTCACGTTTTTAATCAAATAGGTATTCAACCGGATAAAACAAAGGTCGACGCTATTTGCGCTATACCTAGACCTAAGGCCACGTCAGATTTACAACGGTTCTTAGGTATGGTAAACTACCTAGGCTCTTTCGTTAAAGGTTTGTCAATCGAAAATATCAATTTAAGAAAACTCTTGAAAAAAGAGATACAGTGGCATTGGTCTGAGGAACATGAGAAAGAATTTAATAAATTAAAAGAATTAATTTCTAATGCACCAATTCTTACATATTTTGATGTCAACAAACCATTGACATTGTCTGTAGATGCGTCACAATTTGCCGTTGGGGCAGTAATATTGCATCAAAATAAGCCCATTGCATATGCCTCAGCCACACTAAGTCCCGCACAACAAAATTATGCCCAAATAGAAAAGGAATTATTTGCTATTCTATTTGGGTGTACAAAATTTCATTCCTTTATTTTTGGAAAGTTAACTATGGTCGAAACAGACCATAAATCGCTCGTCCCCCTTTTTCAAAAGCCATTATATAAAGTTCCTGCCCGCTTGCAACGATTCATGCTAAGGCTTTTAGCATATGACTTAGCAGTAAATTATAAGCCGGGGAAATACATGTATGTGGCAGATACGTTGTCTCGTGCACCGCTTCCAATTTCCACTTTAACTGAATTTGATCAAGATATAAGCCTTCATTGCAACTTAGTCAAATCTTCACGTCCATTGGCGATGTCAAAGTCAAAACTAGAAGAAATTCAAAGTGAAACTAAAAATGATATAGTCTTATCAAAAGTCATTGCATACCACCAAAATGGGTGGCCTAACAATAAGAAACATTTAGAAAATGTTGTCATGCCGTATTATAATGTTCGCAATGACCTTGAAGTCAATAATACTCTTCTATACAAGTCAAATCGCCTAGTTATACCATCGAAAATGCGTCATAATATTTTAATGACTTTACATGAGGGTCACATGGGTATAGAGAGATGTAAAAATCTTGCAAAACATTCAATTTACTGGCCAAACATTGACCAAGATATCTTAAATGTTATAAAAAATTGTGATGTTTGCATTCGTTATCGGTCAAAAAATCAAAAAGAGCCAATTCACATGCATAACATTGTGTCAATTCCGTGGTAAAAACTCGGAATGGATTTATTTGAACATAATAAAAGTATGTATCTTCTGGTAGTTGATTACTTTTCAAAATACATTGAAATAGCCCAATTACACAAAAGCTATACCAGTAAAGTTGTGATAACGCACCTTAAGTCAATTTTCTCACGTCACGGAATACCGTCCATAATAGTGAGTGACAATGGACCACCGTTCAACTCCGGAGAGTTTGACGATTTTGCTAAAAGTTGGAATATTGACCATATAACATCAAGTCCAAATTTTCCAAGATCAAATGGTCTAGCGGAACGCTCCATTCAAACCGTCAAAAAATTTCTAAATAAATGTCATGAATCTAATTCCGATCCTTATATAGCACTTCTTCACTATAGGACAACACGTAAAGGAAATATAAATTCCCCTTCAGAACTATTAATGTCCCGCCAATTGAGGACAAAAATGCCCACACTATTAGAAAACCTGAAACCATCTCAAGTCAATTTAGATGAACACAATAAGAAAATTAGCTTGCAGCAAGGTAAAACTTCTTTGTATTACAATAAAAATGCTAGGGCACTACCTGAACTGTCCAATCATGAAAACATTTTTTTCAAAAAGACACCTTCTTCAAATTGGCAACCTGGGACAGTTTTAAATAAGTGTGAAGAACCCCGATCTTATATAATAAGTTCAGATGACGGATCTCAGTATCGTCGTAACAGACAACATATCTTAGATGCACCATCCCCTAAAAGCCTGGAGCCAAAACAGGGATTAGAAAATATTAAATCGCAACCTCAAGAGGAAGGAAATAATGTGGATTTGAATTCTTCTAACTATAATCAATCGCAAAATGAAAACGAAAATGCTAATTCAGCTAATATAGCACCAAAGTATGTAACGCGTTTTGGTAGAACTGTAGAACCGCCGAATCGTTTTGCTTTTGATCACAATCACATGTAGGTTAATGACAGTTTCGATAATATTTTCTATTTCTAATACATATAAGTATATTATACTGAAGTTATTATATTTAATTAAGTTAAGTTTACACTTAATTCACTAAAAAAAAAAAAAAAAAAAAAAAATTAATAAATAAATACTATACATTGGTTTTGAAATATTGTATTTTGAATTTAAATTTATAATTGTTATTATAAAAGGGAGATGTTGTATTAAGTTGAACTAACAAGTATAAAATATAAGCATAGAATCTATACATACACATGTACATTCACTTATTATCTAATGTTAGCCTAATTGTAAAAACAGTTGGATATTGTCAGTCACTTAATAAAGATCTACTCTTAGCTTTAGTAAACGGTACAGTCTTTTCTTTTCACACTGATTACAACAGTGGCAAATACATCAATGAGGTAATCCACTATTTAACTGATTCCAATTGTAGAATGACGTCAGTTGTCTTTGCTAAAATGGATCAGAACGGAGCTAAACGAAATTCTAGTCTGAAGGATTTGATTCCTAAGAAACTACTGTATACAGTTTTAAGAAATCCCTTCAAATCATCATCATCATCATCATCATCATCATCATCATCATCATCATCATCACCATCATCATCATCGTCATCGTTAGAGACTAAGAAGAAAGAAACAAATATTAAGTATCAGAAGCTCGAAGAAGATAAATAAAAAAAAATGTTTATTATGATAATGTAAACAATGTTGGAGTGTTTCCTATTCATTCTTTTGTATGATGAGAATTGAAGATTTGTTGATCGTGTAAATAAAAAACAAAGACAATTTTTTTTTAAATAACTGTGTTTTATTTATTATTCAATATTAATCAAATCAATATATCCATCCTTTTCTCTTATAATTCTACATTTAATTTTTTCATTAACCAATGGTCCATAAATTCTTCTTTTATTAATTAGTCCAAATCAATAATCCCTCTTTATTGTTAGGCAAACAAACAAGGTATTCTATACCTGTTGATTCGATGACAGTACACTCTAAGACTTTTTTCTTTTCTCATAGTGCTTTCGCAAAGTTCTTTTTCCTGACGGATACAAATATGCTGTTTATTTATTATTTTATACAAAAGATTGGTGGAGGAATATTCATGTTTCGACATGTTTAAAAGTCTTGGTCTCTTTATCTTTCGACCATATTTTTTTTTTTTTTTTTTTTTTATGGGATATGTTTTTTATTTATCTTTCATTTTTCTATGGAATATATCTATGGTGTTGTTATTGTTGTTGTTGTCTTTGCTTTTGCTCTCGTTCGCTGACTATGATATCTCTATACAAAAATTGATGGAGGAATATTCATGTTTCGACATGTTTAAAAGTTTTGCCATTATTGGTTTGTAGATTTTTTTGACTTTCGATTGAAACTATCAAAATTGATCTCAAAGCGTCTGTAACAATTTGTGTTGCCTTATTCTTCAAAGAAACTGTCCATGCATACTTGGAGAAGGTATTGATTAATGTTAATAAGTAATTATTTCCATTATTTTGATTGCTGTACGGTATCATTTTTCAAATCTGCTTGCCACAGGTCACCTAGCCCTTAACAACAACCGTCGCCTGATAAAATTTCTTCGTGTAGGCTTGTGTAATTCCTCAACAACATTCCTCTTACACATACCGAAATAGAATGAATAAAAGATCAAAAAAAAAAAATTACCTTAAAATATGTGTATTTTATTTTATTTAAATTCATCATAAAATTACATCAACTTCTTCATTCTAATGATTAAAACTATGCATACATAAATTCGTGGGATCGATTAAGTGAAAAAAGTCTCCCACCTATTGATAAATTCTTCAGTTCAATTAGTATTTCTAGTTGTACTGAAGAATAATATTATTTTGCAAAGACGGTATGGCAAACAATTAAATGTGAACGTCTTTTAGATTATTTAGAGTTATGTTTGAAAACTGATGTCTTATTTCTAGCCGATATATTTGAGAATTTAAGAAAAGTTTGTAGAAATATCTATGGGCTGGATCCCTGTCAATACTATACAGCATCTGGTTTATCATGGGATGTTATGTTAAAAGTAACAAAGATAAAACTTGAATTACTTACTGATATAAATATGTCACAAAGTGATATTAGAGGGCGGTCTTGTACAAAACTGTTGCAGACACTCCAAAGCCAATAATAAATATATGAGTGACTTTAAACGTGAAATGCCTTCTGAATACATGACGTATTTGGATGCGAATCATTTATATGGGTGGGCAATGTCTCAAAGTCTAACATATGGTAAATTTGAATGGATAGAAAGTGATAATTTCAATGTTTTCAATACATCATCGAGCTGTCATTTTGGTTACATTTTAGAAGTTGACTTGGAATATTCAGAACATCTTCGTGATGAGCAGGGTCGGTTTTAACAGTTTTGGCGCCTGGCGCAGGAAAAAAATAAGCGCCCCAAAAGCAACTTAAAAAATGTTTGACATCTCCCGATGAGAGAGAGTAATTGACGCGTTGACATAAAATTCAACCCTAAATCTTCTTGATGGTCTAAAATTACCTCATTCCTATCCTCCCTCATAGGAAAACTGAACTACTTTTTTTCGGGACCGTTAAGTTGAAATTGCTGGAAAAGGAACATTAATTAAATTTGCTATAAGACTCTTACTTACTTAGTTGGCGCTACAGCTCGAGGTGAACCTGGGCCTGCTTCTCGCAACCATTTGTGTGTGCGTGTTATATTTTTGCACGAATGGAAGGGACCTACAGTTTTTTGCCGACTCCGATCGGCGAGTTGAGAAGCTCAATCGTGACAAATGATACTCTTTGATGCTTGTCAGACATTCGAAAGAGGTGGGCACTGTGAAAAACTTTTAGGTGTTTGCGGCGGGATTCGAACCCAAGACCGCTGGCTCAGTAGTCCGACGCACTAACCACTTGCGCTACGGTGCCCACTATAAGACTCACCATATCTAAAAATTCAAAAAAACTTGTCATTAGTTCTTAGTTCGACTAAAAACTTTTTCATTGAGCACAAAATTTCAACTGCAAGCATAAGGCAAATACTGCTTTGTGTCTAATATTGTGTACCAAATAACAACACAACAAATAAATTTAAATTCGCTTAGCTTACTACCAAGAGATTGAGGCATATTTTGGACTTTTTGATCATAATTTATAATAAACAAAATACATAAACATTTCCCAAGTTTATTGCATCTATTCTGCTTAAGGCTGCGGTTATATAGCAAGCGTGTAATACAAGCGCTTGCTCGCGCTTTAAATTAAATGGATTTTATTAGAGCATGGTGGTTGTGTAACAAATTTTTACGAGCGCGAGTAAGCGCGAGCAAGTGCGAGATAAAATGCTCTGATAATTTAAAGAGCGAGCACACGCGAGCAACCGCTTGTATTACACGCTTGCTACATATATAACCGCAGCCTAAGAGTCAAACTACTAAGATGTTTTTTTTAAAACCGACCATCTGCCTACAGAACTTGAATAGAAAACATAGATACTCTCAACTTTATCGAAGAATGCAACTGCATCAGTAGAGCATTGAACATCATCAAAGCTCTAGGTTCCAAAACCTTAGTTCTCGCTTGCATACCACAATGTTTCCCCCTCATATATGTAAGTACCATTATCATACCCTTGTCCTCTACAATTCACTAATAGAATATCCAAATCAGGAAGTTCATTCAAAACTAAATCAGTTAAGCCAGACCCAGTTGTTTTTTTCACAACAATCCCAAAAAATATTCTCTCATTTTAAACTTTTTTGGTCCAATATTCTAACTACTAAAGTTAATTGCTCCTTTCTAGCCAAGGAGAATCAAGGCATTAATAAACACAGGGAAAATTGAATATATATTACATACTTATTTTCAATATTTTTAAAAATGTGCTATCTACCACTTGAAGTGCTAATGTTCTGAATTGAATAATATCTTTTATTTTCGTAACCGCAGGTTGCCTTTTTTCATATAGTCTTTTTTTATTATCAATTAAATATTAAATGCACTACATAGAAGGAAATGTTTTTTATTGGTTGAAAACACGACAATGCAAAAGGGATCCAAAAACAAAGGAAATGTGCTATCTTTCTGTCGCGATCTGTACATACATAAACAATAAATTTTAATACGTATGACCTGAGTCTCTTTCTCTTCAGTCAAATCGAACAAGGTTGTGAAACCAAATTTGAAGTTCGCATCGTTTTAGGTAGGCGCATTGCCTTGGCGCGAAATTTGAATCCTGCTCCACAACTTCCGACATGTTTGTTGATTTGTATGGATTTTGGTAGGCGCAAATGGAGCGGTATGATAAGACTGCTCCACAGCATGTTGGCAGTGAAAATTTCGTTTTTGGCAATGGGCTGAAAGGGACGACTGGATATTTAATATGAAACAACAGAGCCTACTATGGTTGCAGCAGAGACAAATGTTTGTCTTTGGTTGTAGTTGGGTACAGATAAAAATTCTGCTAACTAGTCTGTTATACCAATTAGCAGCTCTGGTGAGAAAGAGAATGAAATGTTGTGGAAACGGGAAGGGATAGAAAAAAAAAACATTTTGTGCATCTTTATATGGAAATTTGGTGATTTTAATGTGTGTGTATTTTTTAAAGTACAGTGATTGAAATGTGTGTATTGTTATTTGAGAAGTACGGTGAGAAATATTTGTTTATGAAGAATATAAATACATATTAGCAAACAAGTAGATTTGTTTTTTGGATAGTAATTTTTTTTAGTTTTTACGCCTCTTGCTTTCTAGCGCCTGGCGCGGCTGCGCCACTCGCTCCTATGTAAGGTCCGGCCCTGGTGATGAGCATAGTGATTTCTTATTTTGTGCAGAGAATAAAAAAAAGCCCAAACGCGAAATTTAGTAAACTCATAGTAGACTGAACCCATAAAACAAAGTATATTATACATTATAGAAATCTTCAACAATGAGTTAAGCACAGAATGAAAATTTTAAAAATACATAGAATTTTGAGTTTCAAGCAATCATATTGGTTAAAACAATACATCCATTTAAATACACATCACCGTAAATTGGGTAAAAATGAATTTGAAAAGAATTTTTTTAAATTATTAAACAATGCTGTTTTTGGTAAAACGATGGAACAAGTCGATAAACGAAAAGATATAAAGATAGTTACGAATTGGTAAAGTTGTGAAAAGCATTTAAGTGCTCGAGCTTGGATAGCAAAGCCAAACTTTCATAGTTCTACTCAATTTACAGACAATATGATCACAGTTCAAATGAGTCGTGTTCATATAAATTACAACAAACCGATTTATTTAGGTTTTACTGTACTCGATTTATCAAAATGGAAGATGTATGATTTTTATTATGAATACATGAAACCAAAGTATGGTTACAATTTAACTTAAAATTATATGGATACTGATTCTTCATATATTCTATCACAACTGGAGATTTATATAAAGATATACTGAATGATATTGATATGAAATTTGATACAACAGATTATCCTACTGATAATAGATAAAATATTCCAAATAAAAATAAAAAGATAATCGGGATGATGAAAGATGAGATGAATGGTAAAATTATTAGAGAATTCGTTCGGCTTCGATCTAAAATGTATTCAATAGATATCGAAAAAGTAAACAAATTTAAAAAAGCTGAAGGTGTAAAGAAAACAGTATTAGATGATATGAATATTGAAGATTATAGAGATTGTTTATATAAAAATAAACTTTCCTATGGATATATGTTTATAATTATGTCAAAGATTCATAACATATATACACAATGTGTTAATAAACTAGCACTAAGTTATATTGATGATAAGAGATATATTATGGAAAATGGTGTTAGTACACTTGCATGGCTAGTAATCTGTATCGAAAGTACACTCCAAGGAAATCGGGATTTATTGAATTTTCCAAAATCTGCTATATTTGTGACTGGGCGATTAGGTTACAATTTCAGTAGTTTTGTGAATCTTATGGCTAATGACAAAGCCCCAAATCCGTTTTTGTATGGTTGTAGAGCCCATTCCCTTCTGGAATTTTTACTGCTTCCATAGCTTCTTTTTGCTGAATAAATTAATTTGTTTCTCTTGGAGGAGCAGTAGTAGTAGCACTTGTATTTTTTATTTTTGATGCCCAAGTTAGGTTAGATCTAGCGTTCATCATCATATTTGTCATCACTAGACTATTTAATCTTTCGGATAAGGAAGAATGTTATGCTATTACCCTCTGCCGGGCCTTCTCAGTAAGAACTTTATTAGTAATATGTTGACCAGATAAGTTTTTACTATAAGCATATGCCACATTGTGTTCACGACAGACCTCATCCAACTGATTGATTCCACGATCTCCCTTAGCAAGACGGTCCCAGGACCACAGAAAGTACATGACGGAAAATGTATTTCGAATGGTAATTTATTTAATAATGAATTTACCAGTCCATATCCTTCGGATTAATGTTTTCGACTGACTAGATATATTCGATATTCTATCGTTTTATAGCACTTTCTTGTTACGGCTGCAGTCTCTGCATCAACCGAAATATAAATATCTACGGCAACTTGTAAAACCCATTCATGGAATACAATGAGTTTTCAAATTATTGTGAAATTATTGCACCTTCCGAAGCAAAACGAAACTCAGTGTTTATATTTGATGATGTAGCTTGTGATAAACAAAACAACATTCGAGAATATGTTTGTATGGGGTGACACAACGATGTGGATAGTTTCTACTTATGTCAATTTTATACACGCATACCAAAACATTTGTTTCGAGACAACGCAAACTACATAGTTATTTTCAAGCAAGACGAGCTAAATCTGAATCTGATCATATAAATTCCGATACGACATTCAATCAGTTTAAAGAACCGTGCACAAACTATTGGAAAGATGCATTACTTCTGTTGGTCATCAACGACCTCCCACTAGTCTTCAAATATTCTGAGTGTCTTCTTTTTTCCGATACTTTTAAATTATTTCGCTCCATTAAATCTGAATATGATTACGATTTATTATATCAAGATGTCACCACGGTCAATGATTGATGTGAGCGGAATCACCTCCTTCTAAACGTTTCTAATTGTCCTGCTTACTGCAATCCGCTATCCGCTAACTGCTATCCGCTATCTGCAACTGACCTGTCTGGAACCGCCCCTGTTTGGAACTGATCTGTTTGAAACCGACCTGTTTGGAACCGACCTGTTTAGAAGCGGCGACCTTAAGGTGTATTGTGCCCCCTATCAGTGATAGACGCGCATGACACATATTCGTATGTATGTCTGTACATATGTATATCGGTGTTTTGTAACGGTACTTAAAGATGTTTCTATCTTACAAAGAGAGAGCGATGTTATGCTATCCCACCAATTCCTAAGAATACAGGAATTCATAGCAAATCGAAATGGGTTGTAAGGTAGGTTGTCCAGATCAGTTGAATACGAGCAGGCATGCTTGCACACGCACGATACTAGCTCGACGGAGGCGTGGGTTCTTGTACTCACTGCTGGACTGCCGTACATTGTATTACATGCCTGAAGTTTTATTAAAATTAAAAGAAATGGAGCAAGCGAAGAACTGAATACTTTAAATTTAAATTATTGGATAAAAATCCAAAACCGCAAAAAGATGGAGTAATTGAAACTAAGAAACCTTGGTAACCTGAAGATGTATTTGGTTACCTTGAGTGTGACCCTCCCACAGTCCTCTCCTTCAAAGAAAGTAGGGACCTTCCTTGGCCATCGCGCCACTCCTCTAATTGCGATGACCCCTAACGTAATATCGAGCTATACCCTACGATATGCTCATATAGCTTTCGATGCACTTCATCACTAACACACACTTCCAAAAATCACTTTATAAGTTTCACATAAAAATCATCCTAAAATCTGCAAATCAACATAAATATCTGAAATATCAATCTTCAAAAAATCAACAAACTAACACAATATGTAATTATCCATTAAATATAAAATGTTTATTCTACCATAAAAAGGTCTAAAAAAAAATTAAAATATAAACAAAGGAATTTACAAGAATTCATATGTAACATACAATATACCGAATGCAACATAATTCTTTTTCAGATACTTTTGTAATAAGGGCAAAATAAATCTTTAAATACAATCACATGTATGTACACATATGTACATCTATATCGTGTGTATGTGGCTTGATTCTTAAAATTAAAATTCATTAAATCTTTATTTCTTTATATGTTACTAGACAAATTTTCAAGTTTCAATTTTCATTTTTATTACTCAAATTTTTTTTAATATTTATTTTATTCATTCACAAATTCAATTTAATTTTACAGTTACGTTATGATTGTTAGAATTAATATTAAAGATAAATTATAATTATTATACATTGCCTATTTCAAACTTCACTTATCACACATCAGTTTTGCGTATTATCTTCTCTAATGATCGTTAGAACAATATGATTTTCTTGATCACAATAAAAACTATCACTGCACTAGATCGTTCATACAAAAATATCAAATTGGACTCACCCATATGTTTTGTCTATTTACAAAGAAATCGATGACTCTCCAATTGATGGTGTGCACAGCATTGATTGAAGGTCTTGTTGTCGTAATGTTACGAGTACCTATATGTTCTGTAAAATTAAAGTTAAGGAAAGATATTTTGTAAATGAACGAACTTTACAAATTCTATACACAAATACTTAGCTTTGACTTAATTAATAAGAAAAAAATCCTATAAGATGTGGTTGATGAAGACAATAGCTCGGTGCGCTGACATGCACTCTGATGATGCGGGTGTTGTTTTGCTTTTTCTGGATGATCGTGAAGGGGGGTGGATTTTGTTGTTCACTGCGGTCAGCCGTGCGCCTGTCGATGGTGTTGATCGTCGTTCGCCTATTTTTGGACTGGATGACGGGTTTGGGAAATCGCTGTGTACGATCAACCTGTGGGGAATTTTCGGGACTCACTGCGTTGATAGCGTACCAAAGTGTGGGTGGTGAAACTTTGTCTCGTTTGCGGCTATAGTGCACAGAGGTAGTTTTATGCGACTACGTCCCGCTCCCGTATTCCTGGATGCTGGAGACTGTGACTCTGGCCTGGCTTGGTGACTGGTGGTGAGCGAGAGATGCGTTCTGCTCTAATTACACTGAGCTGGTGGTCGAGGTGGATGGCCTAGTTGTCGCTGGACTGATAGTCAGCGGTGGCTACTTTGGATGGATGACGGTGGTGAATTTCGAGGATTACGTTCGTTTGGCACACCTTGCTTCACTTGCCCTGGAAGTTGGATGGAACTGTGGCTATCGCAGGTGACACGTGTCTTGAAGATGGGTCACTTCTCACTTAAACCACACTAGCACACTGGACACTGGGTTTTAGTTGACATAGTCACTCGTTTTCGGCTTTCTCCACGCTGGATGACTGCGAGTGGAGGTTATCACCAATATCGCCTTTTGAGACAAGCGGGGGATAATCGTTGTTTTTATCGGCGGACCACGTGAGGTAGGACGATACCTTATCCCAGAGGGAACTTTCGCTCACGATGTTGCCTCGGTGGTGGTTCGCAGAAAAAAGGGCAGAGTTAAATCTCTGAAGAACTAAAGTGGCTTAGACTTCCATTTCCGCTCGAACTGTGGCGAATTTCTACAGTTGATTGGACATGGAATTCTGTATGGTAGGTGTATTGGCTAAGACAAATCGCACACAGGGTTGTAAAAGTGTGGATTTTCGAAGATGAATATTTAAAATTACTTATATAATTTTTTTGTACGCAAAAGGCCCCTACAAAACTTTTCAGTTTCATAAGCGCAAGTGAATGAAATTGAAATGGAAAAGTGTCTTTAAGTTCAGAGTCGACCCACGCCTGAGATTGCAATCGACATTTTAGATAACCAACTAGGTTACTACTTTCGAATGTCTTTGGCGTGAAAAGTTCCTATTGTTTTTCCGTTCATGTCTTGCAGCTCATACAAGTTGTTACCGACAATTTTATTGACTTTTGCTTGTGTAAATTTTGGGCAAAGTTTAGCATTTCTGCGCTTCGTTGCATCGCTTAAAACAAAATTTCGTTTAAAGACGGTTTGACCTACTGAGTAGTTACAGCTTTTACTCCTTGTATTGTATGATCGCTCATAGTTATTGTGAGCTTGCGCAAGGGATTCTTTTATGTGATTATGAATAACATTCATCTTAAAAGCTTTTGGCAAAATATCAAATTCAGCGTTATTCAGTCCGTTGAGTTTCTTTAAAAGGTTATAGTCATGACCATGTTCAATTTTACATTGCCCAAACGCGCTTCGTGTGGTGACATTCCGATCGCAGAATGGATTGTTGTTCGAAGTGCACTTGCAATGAATGTTAAATGTCTATCCCAGTTGACTTGGTTTGGTCCTATATAAGACCGAATGGCAGCTAATATTGAGCGATTAACACGTTCACTGGCATTTGCTTGTGGTGAATATGAAGCGGTCCGGATATGTCTAATTCCATACACATCAAGAAACTTTTGGAACTCTTTGCTAGTGAACTGTTTCCCATTGTCTGAGAGTAAAGACTCAGGTACTCCAAATATCGTGAAGACTTGCTCATCTAGAAACTTCATTGCTGTCTCACTCGTTGCTTTTCTTAAAGGCTGAATCAGGACGAATTTGGTCAACTGATCAAGACATACAATTATAAATGTATTTCCATTCTTTGATCTTGGGTATGGGCCGAGATAATCGATAAAGAGGTGCTGAAAGGGCCTATCTACTACAAACGCGTGTCCCATTGGCGGTCTCAGGGTTGAATTAGGTGCTTTGGATGTTTTGCATACACTGCACTCTGCTATAACCATTTTCACTTGAACCGCCATATTAGGCCAGTAAAAGCGTTCTCTCAGACGATACAGAGTTTTTGCTATTCCACCATGCGATGCTTTAGGCGGCGCATGTGCCAAAAGAACCAGACGGTCTGTCAATGAAGAGGGAATCCAAAGTTTCCATACACGGTCGTCATCTATGGGATTTCCTGTACAGCGCTTGACCTTCTTGTACACAAAACTTTCTGAAACTTGAAGGCCTGGCAGTTGGTTTTTGTTTTTCTCGACTGTTTCTATCAATTTTACATACTCTTCCGATTTAAAACACGGATCTGCAAGATCGACATGTAGAACATCGGAAGGGTTCACATCATCTGCTATTTCAGATACAATCTCATCAACGCAATATACTCGTGAGAGTGCATCTGGTACTACATTCTGCGATCCCTTTCGATGTTCTATTTCAAAAGAGAAACGCTGGAGTTTTAAACTCCATCGAGCTAGACGTCCACTGAGGTCCTTCCGATTCATAAGCCACCTCAAGCTAGCATGGTCAGTTACAATTTTAAATTCCTGCATTTCGATGTATAACCTAAACTTTTCAACTCCTAAGACTGCCGCAAGACACTCTAATTCTGTTACGCTGTAGTTGCGTTGTGCAGAATTGAGCTTATGCGAGTAGTAATAGATCGGTCTCTCAACACCCTCTTCATCCTGCTGGCAAAGAACACAACCAATACCAGATGTAGATGCGTCACATAAGATAGTAAATGGTCTACTAAAATCGGGGTTTACTAGAATGGGAGCTGAAGTCAACGCATGTTTAAGCTGTTCAAATGCAGCGAGAGCTTCTGGACTAAAAATGAATGATTTGCCTTTCTTTAAAGTATCTGTCATTGGACTAGCAAGAGAGGAGTAATCCTTAACGAACCTCCTATACCAACCAGACAAACCTAAAAAGCGTCTAACTTGTCGAGGTGTCTTTGGTACAGGGAAATCTTTGATAGCTGAAACTTTATCTGGATCAGTTCTAAGACATCCACCTCCAACTATGTATCCTAGATACTTTAGCTGCTTAAAACAAAATCTCGACTTGCTTATATTAATGGTCAAACCTGCTGATTGTAAACGTGAAGCTATTAACTTAAGAAGATCCAAATGCTCTTCAAACGTCCTCGAAACTATCAATAAATCGTCCAAATATACAAAAATATTTTGTTTCGATTTGTGAGGTAACACTTTATCCATGAGTCTGCACATGCGCTGAGCAGCATTGCATAGGCCAAAGGGCATTACCTTAAATTGGTACAGGGGCCTGCCAGGCACAGTAAATGCTGTCTTTTCCCGTGAGGATTTCTGCAGTGGAATTTGCCAAAAGGCATCTTTCAGATCTACACTCGATATGAAGTGTGTCTCTGATAGACGACCAAGCAAACCCTCTATATGAGGAAGTGGATTGGCGTCCTTTTTCGTTACTTGGTTCACTTTCCGTGAGTCTAGGCATAGGCGGTTTTTTCCCGATTTCCGCACCAAGACAACTGGAGAGTTCCAAGGACTATTACTTTCTTCAATGACGCCCATCTCGAGCATTCTATCCAGCTCCTCATACATAAGGTTTTGCACTGCAGGAGAAACAGGATAGTGTCTCTGTTTGATGGCCTCAGCATTACCTGTATCTATGTAGTGTTCTTCAAGGTTTGTTCGCCCTAGACCAGATTTAGCATAGGACGGAAACAAACTGATCACATTTTCTAATTTTTTGGACTGAGTTATTGACAATTCGTGAGCGTTTGAATCGCTTGAATGGTGCAGCGATTTGGACGAGATTTCCGAAAGGATTTGTGGGGCTACCTCAAAAAGCTTCCAGAAATTGACCCCCAGATACAGCTGCTGTTCTAAAGAAGGTACTAACAATAACGAAATCTCTTTCGTGCTTCCTTTGTAGGTGATATTTGTGGTTATCTCACCAACTATCGATAGTGGTTGACCACTTGCGGTTTTGACATTCGATTTGAATGGCTTAAATGGAAAGCCATTAATTTCAAGTAACTCCAAGCATCCCGAGCCTAAGCAACTAATGCTTGCGCCACTGTCCAATAGACCTAGCATTTGTTTTCCGAATAGCAAAACATTTGCGTATGGTCGAGGATCTTCAGTGCTTAAAAGTCTTGTGGCACATATCGCTCGATGGATATTTCGCTTTCTTTTGAACCGTTCTCTAAGCTTGAGAATACGATTAGGAGTCTCGGTTTTGAAAATTCGAGAACGAACATTATAATAGTTTATTAACCGCTCATGTAGAGATTTTGGTGCTTTCACCATGGGCGGTAAGCTTTCTTTAAGATCAGGTTTCTTTAAAATAGATATTTTTTGTTCATGAGGTAAGTCAGGTGGGTTTTGTAAGTCAGGTAAGTTTTCCGTATCAGGTGAATTGAAGAATAGTTTGTCTACACCCTGTTGTGTTCCGGGTTCTTCATTGTAGGGCAATTCTCCCCGGTATTCGAAACGCCCTGTCTTCGGTTTTCCGAACACTTAGTACAATGGGGTGTAGTCGTATTTTCTAGACCGCACCTATAGCAGAACAAAAGAGTGACCCTTTTGCTTACAGTTCCAACAGGTGTATGAACTTGGATTTCGTCTGGAATGAGAAGCTGTGATAGCATCTATCTCAGGAAGATCTACTGTATCTTGTATAGTATCCAACTCACTAATTTGCCTTCTAAAACTCGGTTGCGGAAATGATTTTGGACGTAAACCATCGCTTTGGTTCACATACTTCTCAATAGTCCTGCAGACATGTATCATCTCAGGTAAACTGTTTGTACGAAAAGTTATTAATAACTCTCCAATTCTTCGTTTGACATTTTGTTTCAACAAATCAATTAGCTCTCTAGGAGATTTTGGATTATAGAGACGAGTATTAAGTTGCTGGATGGAATTGTAAAAATCATCGAAGCTTTCACTCGCTCCCTGACGTCTATCAAACATTCTACGTGATAGTTCCGAGTCAGTTTCGAGGCTTCTATATTGCTCAAACAAGGCCATCTGAAGAGTGGGCCAGTTTGCTCTCGGATTGGATTTGAGATACATCCAGTACCAACGTTTGACTGAACCTGTCACAAAATGATGAAAGTGGAGGAAGATTTCATCCCAAGAAACGTCATAACATTCTTTGAGTTTGTTTAGACGGAAAATGAAATCATCAACTGTCATGTTTTGATTGTCAAACTTCAAACCCCATTTCTGGAATTCGATCATTTTATGAGGAGTACATGACCGTCCGCGTTCACTTGGCATATCAGAATTGAGATTTAATGCATTTAGCTGAGAGATAAAGTTTTGTACATTCTCGCTGTACTGAATAGGTTCTTCTTGTTCTGACTGATGATTTGGTCTAATGTGATCAACTGTAATTGTAGGGGTTGTTTGACCTCTATTTACAGTGCTTTGTTGGTGTTGACGTCTGATAACATCGTAGTCATCAGAGTTATTTTGTGGTGGAGTCATCGCTTTAAGTGTTTCACGTACCGTGGTAGCTACTTCTTTCCTGAGGATTGCTCGTTCTCTTTCGAAATCGTCAATCCTTTTGCGTAAATCCGCTGATTTACTTAGTCCAATGGAAGCATTGACTATTTCCTGAATGTATTGCGTTAAGCTTTCATTCCGGATGACAGATACACTTGGATTTTCTGTCTGATTCATACGATCTTTTTGAGCACTAGTATCGTGAGCATGCACAGAAGAATCTTGTGGTACATTTGAGCAATGAGGTTGATTAACCGATCTCTCACCTTGAGATTGTGAAACAGGTGTCTCACCAAATGTATTTATTAGATTTCCACTAGGTGTTTCTCCTGGTGGTTCGCGACCAAATCGCAGATTATATGGGTTTTGTTTCTTTGGAGGCATATTTATTTTAATATTTTATACTCAAAAATTAACAAAATATAATAAAAATAAATCAATTGAAAAAATATCAAAAAATTAAAATCTCAAAAGTTGACAAAATATCATAAAATACATTTAAATCGATATCAAAATAAACTAAGAATCTTAATTTGGGTTTGTTTTAATACTTGATTGTGTGATTGGGTATGTGGAATGTTCTGTGATAAATGCATTACTAGGTTTCTGGTTTCAAAACATTTTTTTTGCGTAAGATTAACATTTTAATTGTACTTTAGTTCATTAATCTGTATCTCACATATCGAATCAAAGGACTTGAACGCAGGATGCTGAGATGTGGTTTAAATTAACCGATATCTTCAGGTCATTCGAGCTGCTTTTATGTAAGTATGTTTCGATGTTCCTTACAGGTGTTATGTAAGTTAGCATTGAAGTACAAACTTAAAGTGTAAACTTATAGTTTACTCTTTCAAACTTGACCAAAAATGTTTGTGGGTTAACGATAAAGAAAATTGTATAGCATTATGTTTTATGTATTAAAGCTAGTTGAAACCGAGCTCAGGCGCTACAGACGGAGTATTGATTTCAAAATGAATCGATAACTCCCGGTCGTCTGACAAACTGCTTCAATAATCGGCTCAATTTTAAAATTAAAAATTTTCTACTAAAGGAAATTCGACGCAACTGATTAAAGATCGTCTCTAATTGGACCAATAACTATCGGTCGTCGCACTAAATAGAAATATTTACATTACATAGAGTTCTGCAGAAGTCGATGCTTCGTTCGAAGATGTAGTTTCAAATGAACTGATATCTTCCGGACATACGACAAATTCGAACCAAAATGATTCTATACGATGGTTAATGGATCTTATTTCGGGCGTTTGGTATCTGTTCTCATTTGAGGCCCCACGTTGGGTATATTTTCTCCCTTCGTGCCCCACGTTGGGTATATTTTCTCCCTTCGGGCCCCACGTTGGGCGCCACCTGTGTAACGGTACTTAAAGATGTTTCTATCTTACAAAGAGAGAGCGATGTTATGCTATCCCACCAATTCCTAAGAATACAGGAATTCATAGCAAATCGAAATGGGTTGTAAGGTAGGTTGTCCAGATCAGTTGAATACGAGCAGGCATGCTTGCACACGCACGATACTAGCTCGACGGAGGCGTGGGTTCTTGTACTCACTGCTGGACTGCCGTACATTGTATTACATGCCTGAAGTTTTATTAAAATTAAAAGAAATGGAGCAAGCGAAGAACTTAATACTTTAAATTTAAATTATTGGATAAAAATCCAAAACCGCAAAAAGATGGAGTAATTGAAACTAAGAAACCTTGGTAACCTGAAGATGTATTTGGTTACCTTGAGTGTGACCCTCCCACAGTCCTCTCCTTCAAAGAAAGTAGGGACCTTCCTTGGCCATCGCGCCACTCCTCTAATTGCGATGACCCCTAACGTAATATCGAGCTATACCCTACGATATGCTCATATAGCTTTCGATGCACTTCATCACTAACACACACTTCCAAAAATCACTTTATAAGTTTCACATAAAAATCATCCTAAAATCTGCAAATCAACATAAATATCTGAAATATCAATCTTCAAAAAATCAACAAACTAACACAATATGTAATTATCCATTAAATATAAAATGTTTATTCTACCATAAAAAGGTCTAAAAAAAAATTAAAATATAAACAAAGGAATTTACAAGAATTCATATGTAACATACAATATACCGAATGCAACATAATTCTTTTTCAGATACTTTTGTAATAAGGGCAAAATAAATCTTTAAATACAATCACATGTATGTACACATATGTACATCTATATCGTGTGTATGTGGCTTAATTCTTAAAATTAAAATTCATTAAATCTTTATTTCTTTATATGTTACTAGACAAATTTTCAAGTTTCAATTTTCATTTCTATTACTCAAATTTTTTTTAATATTTATTTTATTCATTCACAAATTCAATTTAATTTTACAGTTACGTTATGATTGTTAGAATTAATATTAAAGATAAATTATAATTATTATACATTGCCTATTTCAAACTTCACTTATCACACATCAGTTTTGCGTATTATCTTCTCTAATGATCGTTAGAACAATATGATTTTCTTGATCACAATAAAAACTATCACTGCACTAGATCGTTCATACAAAAATATCAAATTGGACTCACCCATATGTTTTGTCTATTTACAAAGAAATCGATGACTCTCCAATTGATGGTGTGCACAGCATTGATTGAAGGTCTTGTTGTCGTAATGTTACGAGTACCTATATGTTCTGTAAAATTAAAGTTAAGGAAAGATATTTTGTAAATGAACGAACTTTACAAATTCTATACACAAATACTTAGCTTTGACTTAATTAATAAGAAAAAAATCCTATAAGATGTGGTTGATGAAGACAATAGCTCGGTGCGCTGACATGCACTCTGATGATGCGGGTGTTGTTTTGCTTTTTCTGGATGATCGTGAAGGGGGGTGGATTTTGTTGTTCACTGCGGTCAGCCGTGCGCCTGTCGATGGTGTTGATCGTCGTTCGCCTATTTTTGGACTGGATGACGGGTTTGGGGAATCGCTGTGTACGATCAACCTGTGGGGAATTTTTGGGACTCACTGCGTTGATAGCGTACCAAAGTGTGGGTGGTGAAACTTTGTCTCGTTTGCGGCTATAGTGCACAGAGGTAGTTTTATGCGACTACGTCCCGCTCCCGTATTCCTGGATGCTGGAGACTGTGACTCTGGCCTGGCTTGGTGACTGGTGGTGAGCGAGAGATGCGTTCTGCTCCAATTACACTGAGCTGGTGGTCGAGGTGGATGGCCTAGTTGTCGCTGGACTGATAGTCAGCGGTGGCTACTTTGGATGGATGACGGTGGTGAATTTCGAGGATTACGTTCGTTTGGCACACCTTGCTTCACTTGCCCTGGAAGTTGGATGGAACTGTGGCTATCGCAGGTGACACGTGTCTTGAAGATGGGTCACTTCTCACTTAAACCACACTAGCACACTGGACACTGGGTTTTAGTTGATATAGTCACTCGTTTTCGGCTTTCTCCACGCTGGATGACTGCGAGTGGAGGTTATCACCAATATCGCCTTTTGAGACAAGCGGGGGATAATCGTTGTTTTTATCGGCGGACCACGTGAGGTGGGACGATACCTTATCCCAGAGGGAACTTTCGCTCACGATGTTGACTCGGTGATGGTTCGCAGAAAAAAGGGCAGAGTTAAATCTCTGAAGAACTAAAGTGGCTTAGACTTCCATTTCCGCTCGAACTGTGGCGAATTTCTACAGCTGATTGGACATGGAATTCTGTATGGTAGGTGTATTGGCTAAGACAAATCGCACACAGGGTTGTAAAAGTGTGGATTTTCGAAGATGAATATTTAAAATTACTTATATAATTTTTTTGTACGCAAAAGGCCCCTACAGTTTTTTGTTTTGTTTATTGGATGAAGGAAGTAAAACGGGGTGTAAGTAGTTAGTTGTAGCGCCATATGAGTGAGAGCGAGAGGAAAGATGTGCGAGTGGTTTATATTTGTTGCTGGAGAGGGAAACAATGGTGAGAGTGGGTGGATGATTTCCTGGGTCTGGTTTCCTGGGTCTACTCATTCAGATCAGATTGTTTATTTTGGCTGTTGGCTGAGTGGGATTTTTATGATCAATAAGTTATTGTTTTGGCTCATAATGGTCAAGCGTATGATCATCAGGTATTCAGGACCATTGTTTATATATTTCTATTTATTCATTAAGAACTGTGTGTGTGTCAGATAAATAATTGGAGCAAAAGGTCACTACATCGCTAATATCAAAATTTAATCCAATGGTCCATAAATTCTTATTTTATATTTAGTCCAAATCAATAACTCTTCTTTAATGTTGGGCAAGCGAGCAAGATATCGCATGTTGTTCCTTGGACAGTACACTCTAAGCATTTCTCTATTTCCATGATACTTTTTCTGATGACTGTATACTGTAATTTATTTTTACTTTTTAGCAGAGCTAGATAGAAGTAAAAGTGAGCTAGATAGAAGAAGTGTTTATTTTGGTTGTAGATTGAAATAGACCCAGGAAACCAGACCCAGGAAATCATCCACCCCCTCTCACCATTGTTTCCCTCTCCTGCAACAAATATAAACCACTCGCACATCTTTCCTCTCGCTCTCACTCATATGGCGCTACAACTAATTACTTACACCCCGTTTTACTTCCTTCATCCAATAAACAAAACAAAAAACACCGATATACATATGTACAGACATACATACGAATATGTGTCATGCGCGTCTATCACTGATAGGGGGCACAATACACCTTAAGGTCGCCGCTTCTAAACAGGTCGGTTCCAAACAGGTCGGTTTCAAACAGATCGGTTCCAAACAGGGGCGGTTCCAGACAGGTCAGTTGCAGATAGCGGATAGCAGTTAGCGGATAGCGGATTGCAGTAAGCAGGACAATTAGAAACGTTTAGAAGGAGGTGATTCCGCTCACATCAATCATTGACCGCGGTGACATCTTGATATAATAAATCGTAATCATATTCAGATTTAATGGAGCAAAATAATTTAAAAGTATCGGAAAAAAGAAGACACTCAGAATATTTGAAGACTAGTGGGAGGTCGTTGATGACCAACAGAAGTAATGCATCTTTCCAATAGTTTGTGCACGGTTCTTTAAACTGATTGAATGTCGTATCGGAATTTATATGATCAGATTCAGATTTAGCTCGTCTTGCTTGAAAATAACTATGTAGTTTGCGTTGTCTCGAAACAAATGTTTTGGTATGCGTGTATAAAATTGACATAAGTAGAAACTATCCACATCGTTGTGTCACCCCATACAAACATATTCTCGAATGTTGTTTTGTTTATCACAAGCTACATCATCAAATATAAACACTGAGTTTCGTTTTGCTTCGGAAGGTGCAATAATTTCACAATAATTTGAAAACTCATTGTATTCCATGAATGGGTTTTACAAGTTGCCGTAGATATTTATATTTCGGTTGATGCAGAGACTGCAGCCGTAACAAGAAAGTGCTATAAAACGATAGAATATCGAATATATCTGGTCAGTCGAAAACATTAATCCGAAGGATATGGACTGGTAAATTCATTATTAAATAAATTACCATTCGAAATACATTTTCCGTCATGTACTTTCTGTGGTCCTGGGACTAAGTTAAAAGACCGTCTTGCTAAGGGAGATCGTGGAATCAATCAGTTGGATGAGGTCTGTCGTGAACACAATGTGGCATATGCTTATAGTAAAAACTTATCTGGTCAACATATTACTAATAAAGTTCTTACTGAGAAGGCCCGGCAGAGGGTAATAGCATAACATTCTTCCTTATCCGAAAGATTAAATAGTCTAGTGATGACAAATATGATGATGAACGCTAGATCTAACCTAACTTGGGCATCAAAAATAAAAAATACAAGTGCTACTACTACTGCTCCTCCAAGAGAAACAAATTAATTTATTCAGCAAAAAGAAGCTATGGAAGCAGTAAAAATTCCAGAAGGTAATGGGCTCTACAACCATACAAAAACGGATTTGGGGCTTTGTCATTAGCCATAAGATTCACAAAACTACTGAAATTGTAACCCAATCGCCCAGTCACAAATATAGCAGATTTTGTAAAATTCAATAAATCCCGATTTCCTTGGAGTGTACTTTCGATACAGATTACTAGCCATGCAAGTGTACTAACACCATTTTCCATAATATATCTCTTATCATCAATATAACTTAGTGCTAGTTTATTAACACATTGTGTATATATGTTATGAATCTTTGACCTAATTATAAACATATATTCATAGGAAAGTTTATTTTTATATAAACAATCTCTATAATCTTCAATATTCATATCATCTAATACTGTTTTCTTTACACCTTCAGCTTTTTTAAATTTGTTTACTTTTTCGATATCTATTGAATACATTTTAGATCGAAGCCGAACGAATTCTCTAATAATTTTACCATTCATCTCATCTTTCATCATCCCGATTATCTTTTTATTTTTATTTGGAATATTTTATCTATTATCAGTAGGATAATCTGTTGTATCAAATTTCATATCAATATCATTCAGTATATCTTTATATAAATCTCCAGTTTTGATAGAATATATGAAGAATCAGTATCCATATAATTTTAAGTTAAATTGTCACCATACTTTGGTTTCATGTATTCATAATAAAAATCATTCATCTTCCATTTTGATAAATCGAGTACAGTAAAACCTAAATAAATCGGTTTGTTGTAATTTATATGAACACGACTCATTTGAATTGTGATCATATTGTCTGTAAATTGAGTAGAACTATGAAAGTTTGGCTTTGCTATCCAAGCTCGAGCACTTAAATGCTTTCCACAACTTTACCAATTCGTAACTATCTTTATATCTTTTCGTTTATCGACTTGTTCCATCGTTTTACCAAAAACAGCATTGTTTAATAATTTAAAAAAATTCTTTTCAAATTCATTTTTACCCAATTTACGGTGATGTGTATTTAAATGGATGTATTGTTTTAACCAATATGATTGCTTGAAACTCAAAATTCTATGTATTTTTAAAATTTTCATTCTGTGCTTAACTCATTGTTGAAGATTTCTATAATGTATAATATACTTTGTTTTATGGGTTCAGTCTACTATGAGTTTACTAAATTTCGCGTTTGGGTTTTTTTTTTATTCTCTGCACAAAATAAGAAATCACTATGCTCATCACGAAGATGTTCTGAATATTCAAAGTCAACTTCTAAAATGTAACCAAAATGACAGCTCGATGATGTATTGAAAACATTGAAATTATCACTTTCTATCCATTCAAATTTACCATATGTTAGACTTTGAGACATTGCCCACCCATATAAATGATTCGCATCCAAATACGTCATGTATTCAGAAGGCATTTCACGTTTAAAGTCACTCATATATTTATTATTGGCTTTGGAGTGTCTGCAACAGTTTTGTACAAGACCGCCCTCTAATATCACTTTGTGACATATTTATATCAGTAAGTAATTCAAGTTTTATCTTTGTTACTTTTAACATAACATCCCATGATAAACCAGATGCTGTATAGTATTGACAGGGATCCAGCCCATAGATATTTCTACAAACTTTTCTTAAATTCTCAAATATATCGGCTAGAAATAAGACATCAGTTTTCAAACATAACTCTAAATAATCTAAAAGACGTTCACATTTAATTGTTTGCCATACCGTCTTTGCAAAATAATATTATTCTTCAGTACAACTAGAAATACTAATTGAACTGAAGAATTTATCAATAGGTGGGAGACTTTTTTCACTTAATCGATCCCACGAATTTATGTATGCATAGTTCATCATTAGAATGCAGAATTTGGTGTAATTTTATGATGAATTTAAATAAAATAAAATACACATATTTTAAGGTACATTTTTTTTTTGATCTTTTATTCATTCTATTTCGGTATGTGTAAGAGGAATGTTGTTGAGGAATTACACAAGCCCACACGAAGAAATTTTATCAGGCGACGGTTGTTGTTAAGGGCTAGGTGACCTGTGGCAAGCAGATTTGAAAAATGATACCGTACAGCAATCAAAATAATGGAAATAATTACTTATTAACATTAATCAATACCTTCTCCAAGTATGCATGGACAGTTTCTTTGAAGAATAAGGCAACACAAATTGTTACAGACGCTTTGAGATCAATTTTGATAGTTTCAATCGAAAGTCAAAAAAATCTACAAACCAATAATGGCAAAACTTTTAAACATGTCGAAACATGAATATTCCTCCATCAATTTTTGTATAGAAATATCATAGTCAGCGAACGAGAGCAACAGCAAAGACAACAACAACAATAACAACAACAACAATAACAACAACAACAATAACAACACCATAGATATATTCCATAGAAAAATGAAAGATAAATAAAAAAACATATCCCATAAAAAAAAAAAAAAAAAAAAATATGGTCGAAAGATAAAGAGATCAAGACTTTTAAACATGTCGAAACATGAATATTCCTCCACCAATCTTTTGTATAAAATAATAAATAAACAGCATATTTGTATCCGTCAGGAAAAAGAACTTTGCGAAAGTACTATGAGAAAAGAAAAAAGTCTTAGAGTGTACTGTCATCGAATCAACAGGTATAGAATACCTTGTTTGTTTGCCTAACAATAAAGAGGGATTATTGATTTGGACTAATTAATAAAAGAAGAATTTATGGACCATTGGTTAATGAAAAAATTAAATGTAGAATTATAAGAGAAAAGGATGGATATATTGATTTGATTAATATTGAATAATAAATAAAACACATTTATTTAAAAAAAAATTTTCTTTGTTTTTTATTTACACGATCAACAAATCTTCAATTCTCATCATACAAAAGAATGAATAGGAAACACTCCAACATTGTTTACATTATCATAATAAACATTTTTTTTTTATTTATCTTCTTCGAGCTTCTGATACTTAATATTTGTTTCTTTCTTCTTAGTCTCTAACGATGACGATGATGATGATGGTGATGATGATGATGATGATGATGATGATGATGATGATGATTTGAAGGGATTTCTTAAAACTGTATACAGTAGTTTCTTAGGAATGAAATCCTTCAGACTAGAATTTCGTTTAGCTCCGTTCTGATCCATTTTAGCAAAGACAACTGACGTCATTCTACAATTGGAATCAGTTAAATAGTGGATTACCTCATTGATGTATTTGCCACAACAACCAAAATAAATAATCTGATCTGAATGAGTAGACCCTGGAAACCGTTCACCCACTCTCAGCATTGTTACCTATTCGTATATCTCTCCTCATTTTCTGACTCCGTGCTTTTCACTTCCTTCGTTCAATCAAAACAATTTTTTTTGAAACATTATAGTCAGCACTACTTCCCATTTCAGCCAACAGTCAAAGTAAAGAGTCTGATCTACGTTCATTCTGCTTTAGTAGAACCTTAATCTAGCTCAACTCATTGAAGCAGCACTTTACCTTGAGTGCAAAGAATAGGATCTCAAAGCTTTGAGTGCGCCTTGATTAAAAGTTTCTTTATTTTTTATTTACACGATCAACAAATCTTTTATCCCTATCATACAAACTAATGAATAAGAAACACTCCAACATTGTTCAAATATCATAATAACATTTTTTTTATCTTCTTTCAACTTCTGTTAGGTAATTTACATTTGTTTCTTTCTGCTTCTTAGTCTCTGATGATAATAATGATGATGATTCGAAACGATATGGTTTGGAATCGATGTCAGCGATGTGTTGACCTCTTGCTCTATTCCTTTATTTTTTTTATTTGATACATATACAAATAGTTTTTTTCATGAAAGCGCGGAAACATATACATACACATTGGTCTTGAATACCAGATGATCATACGCTTGACAATTATGAGCCAAAACAATAACTTGTTGATCTTGAATATTCCACTAGCCCTCCGTCAGCAAATTCCATAAAAAAAAATATGGTCGAAAGATAAAGAGACCAAGACTTTTAAAAGTGTCGAAACATGAATATTTCCACTGGATGAGTAGACATTGGAAACTGTTCACCCCCTTTAATCATTGTTTCCCCTCCATCAGCGAATATAAACAATCTGATCTGGATGAGTAGACCTTGGAAATCGTCCACCCCCTCTCTTCCTTCTCTCATCATTGTTTCCCATCTGCCAGCAAATATACTTCTTCTTTCTCGCTCTGGCTTAGTGCTTTTTACTTCTTTCGTCCAATAAAAACAATTTTCCTTGAAACATTACAGTCAGCACTACTACCCATTTCAGTCAAAAGCTAAAATAAACAATCTGATCTGAATGCGTAGACCTTGGAAACCATACCAAGGAAACGGTTCACCCCCTCTCATCCCTCATCATTGTTCCCCATCAGCCAACAAATATAAATCAGTCGCACATCTTTCCTCTCCCTCTGACTCAGAATTTTCTTTCCGCTTTTTACTTCATCCATCCAACAAAAACAATTTTCCTTGAAAGAATATAGTCAACGCTACTAACCATTTCAGCCAACAGTCAAAATAAGCAATCTGATCTGGATGAGTAGAACTGAGAAACCATGGACATCCCCTCAGCATTGTTTCCCTATTCGTATATCCCTCCTCTCCCTCTGACTCAGAATTTCCTTTCCGCTTTTTACTTCATTCGCCCAATAAACAAAACAAAAACACCTATATACATATGTACATACATACATATATGACACGCGACTGCTTTGAAGATGACTCACAGCCAACAGCTAAAATAAACAATCTGATCTGCATGAGTAGACCCAGGAAACGGTTCACCCCCTCTGATCATTGTTCCCCTTCCATCAGCAAATATAATCAGTCGCACATCTTTCCTCTCCCTCTGACGCCTTTCACTTCCTTTGCCCAATAAACAAAACAAAAAATCCATATACATAATTATGTACATACATAATATGACACGCAACTACTTTGAATATGACTCATCATATACCGCCACATCATATGCACACATGCATACATATGTACATACTCGTACATACATACATATATACAAACAAACATATGTACATACATACATACATACATACATACATACAGACAGATATATACATACATAACAAAATGTAACCCGACACCTTCTTAATGTAAACAAGCAACAGCCTTCCTCCCCCTCCCCCCTCTCCCTCGCATATCACCCCTCTCCCTCGCCCAGACTAAGTACACACTAAGTACACTAAGTACACTAAGTACACTAAGTGCACTAAGTACACTAAGTACACACTAAGTACACTAAGTACACACGCTCCGAATTCCCTGTTTTCACCCAAAAATGTAACCCTATATCTTCTTGATGACGTCACTTCCTGGCTTCGGCAATACCTTCTTAATGTAAACAAACAACAGCCTTCCTCCCCCTCCCCCTCCCCCTCTCCCCCTCCCCAGGCTCATCTTCCCTCTCGCCCACCCACGCTTAATGTAAAAAAAAAAAAAAAAAAACCGGGGTAATTAAAAATTTCAAAATCGATGATTTCACCCAAAAATGAGGAATTCAAATTTTCCCACGCTTATGTAAACAAAAAAACCGGGGTAATTAAAAATTTCAAAATCCATGTTTTTACCCAAAAATGACGAATTAAAATGGCTGTTTCCCGGAATCGTCAGAAAAATGGTTCCCAGGCTCAGGTATCCCAATATGTTTGGAACACTAAAAAATAACTTAGTCTTTAAGAACTGAAAACGTTGCTAGAAGAAAACGATGATATACTAGAAGCTAAGAGTACAGACGCTGTATATCTGTTGATGAGCTAACCCATGAAGAAGATTTGGACGAAATTGTTTTGGAAGCCGAAGAATTACCAAGTAATATAGCAGATACTTTTGAAGTTTAGTTGCGATAACAACGATCAACAGAAGAGGAACCATCATTAAAAAAGCCAAAATATCCAAAAAATATATGTTTACCAGATTGAATAAAAGATGATCCGATATTTTCATCATTACCAGTTTCAGTAGAACATGTTCAGAGAGAAGCTTTGAAAATAAGTGTGTATTTTTTTTCCATAACCTCTCCGTAGATTTAGAAATGGTACCGTGTTTTGGTCGGTATTGCACAGAGATGTTTATAACAGGAAAGTCATAAAGTGTCTAGCCCGAACATTGCAAAATCTGAGACGGTATGGGAGCGCACGTGATTACCGACTTACTGAGTGTAGTTTTGAGTCCCAGTTACCACCAAATTTTCTTCGATAACTTATTTTCTTTCTATAATCTTTTCACTTTGCTGAAAGAGATAAGATTTTATGCCACGAAAAAAGATAGAAAAAAGATGCTGAAGCTGCTGTTGTGAGATGAATTGATAATTCAGTGGTTACAGTAATAACCCTGCCACCGTAAAGGCACAAAAATAATCAGAAAGCTTTAAGAGAAATGCTCATAAATCAACCACTTATGAATAGCGAGTATGTATAACAAAAATATGTATGGCGTTGATTTGTACGACAACGGTGTAGCAAATTATAGAATTCGTGTTCGTGGCAAAAAATGGTGGTGGCCATATGATATTTTGAGGCCTACTGAAGAAAATTATGTAGTCCGTTCTTTGATAAACGTTGAGGAGCTAGGACATGAAGAAAAAAAATAAAGAACGTATGTGTGTATATTGGAATCCAATTTATATAAGGGTTGCCGTTTTGGTAATGTAAGGCATACTCTTGTCGAACATGACCAAAAAGTACGAAGAAAATGCAGATATTGTAAATTCCATACTATTTACATGTGTAGTAAACGCAAAGTTGTTGGTTAAAGCCTTGGTCCACCCCGGACTGTAGCGCCTCCTAAGTAAGTAAGTATGTAAGTAAACGCAAAGTTCACTTACATTTGAAGTGTTTTGCAGATTTCATATGAAAAAATAAAATAACACTTTTTTAAAAACTATACGCACCTTTTTGTTCTGTAAATAACATAAGCAAAAAAAATTTTTTTTTTCCACAATTTATTTAAAAATTAAAAAAAAATTTTATTAAAAATTAAATTGTAGCCAAAAAGTTTGCTTTTTTTAACTATCGGCCTTTAATGGGTTAAATAAGGTACTAGTGGTCCAAATTCATTGAATAAGCCTTGTTAACATATATGTATGTACCATAAAGTTTTTTTTTTTTAAATTTTCAAAACGAGATCACCTACATCTGCATTTGTGAAACATATTTGCACAAATAACCGGTCACAGAGGTCTTAACTTTCGACATTTTATCTAAAAAAATAACTCACTTGAAGAGAATTGTAAACAAAATATTTATTGAAATAAATTCGTACCGTTAGGATATACAAAATTTTAATGTTTCTCATTCCAAGTTACAATTTGTTTTGATCAGGTAGAAATAGCAAACAGCACGGGAATGGTATTGGAATAACAGCTGGAATTGTGTTTAGTGCTGCCAAGTTATAATAGAATATATAATAGAATTATTTTCCAGATGAAAGATAGAATTTTTAAGGTTCGTTTGCATTTCGGTGAAATCAATTTTTTAAAAGTTTAAAGTTAATTTTTTGAAATATGCACGAAAAATATGCATTTATTGTTGAAATATGCCAAAATATGCATTTATACCAAAATATGCAAAAATATGCGCTATCGATTGAATGCCATTTTAAAGCAAATGTCTCAATTCGAAAAACTATCTGATTCATTTGCTTCTAAGGATGTCCAAAAAATATATGCATTTTAGTTTTGTTCAGAACTTTCGCATTTCGAAGGATGCTTTTTTGTATGTTTTGAATTGCATACGTGATGAATTTCCTTCTCCTTTGAGATCCACTGGAGTTCCTGTAAATTTAAAATACCCGATGATGCATCAACAAAAAATGGACTACGGACGGTGAATTTGAAAAATTACTCAAAAAATATGGATATATGGTGGCTTGTAAACTCGGTTAGTGTCGGTTCGTTCTCGTTTATTGTGGTGGGTATTTATAGATCACCAAGTTCATCCAAAAAAACTTTTTGTGAAGAATTTTCTATCCTCATGGAGGAACTGACAAACTTAAAAAATAGCCTTTTGGTCCTGGGAGACTTCAACATCGATTGGCTAAAAACAAGAGAAACCTATAGGAAAAACATGTACAAAATAATTAATGATAATGGGTGTAAGCAAATAATAGAGTCGCCAACCAGAATTACTGAGGGGTCTCGAACCTTGATTGACTATGCTATTACTAACGCGAAAAACGTGAATGCAAAAATAGAAAATGAGTTAACGATTAGTGACCACCAAACAATAACTGTAAGTGTAAATACTAAAACTAAAAGAGGATAGGAAGTGTTCGGTAAATGGGTTAAGGTTCTCAGTACAAGAAGTAGTTGCTTTCAAAGTGCTTTAATAAATAGTAATTTAAAATTGATCGGCAATAGTATGGATGCTAACACAATGGGCGAAGTATTTCGTGAAGAACTAAACAAAGTTGTTGATCAATTTACATCTGTGAAATTTATGAGGCTTTCTATGAATGAGTGGTTTAGTAGATCGCTCTGTGAGCTAAAAAGAAAAAAGATTGCCTGTTTTAAAAGAGCGGTTTTTACTAATTGCGTGAATGATTGGTTGCAGTATAGAAGCATGAGAAACAATTACAAATCTGAAATACAGAAGTGCAAAAGTAGATTTATCAAACTAAAAATCGAAAGTGCGAGAAACCAAAAAGATATGTGGCGTAACTTAAAACAGTATGTTTTAAAAAAGGAAAAAAGTGGTGAGTTAACAGACATAGTATTTAGTGACGTTATCTACAATGAAAGCAAAAATATAGCAGACAAATTTAATGACTTTTTTGTTGACAGTGTTGTCCAAATTAATAACTCTATTCAATATGTCCCTTTTGTTAATTGTGTAAGTGAAACCAATAGCAAATGTATCCAAAAACTTACTGTGATAATTTTAATTGCATTGGACCAGCCCTGCTAACCACTCTTAACAAGTCCATAGACACGGCAGTTTTCCCAAAATCGTGGAAACAAGCTATTGTAACACCAATTGAAAAAGTAAAAAACACTAAAAAAATGTGAAGAGTTTCGTCCAGTCAATTCGTTACCGTTGTGTGAGAATGTGTTTGAAAAAATAGTATTTCGTCAATTAAATGAGTACTTTGAAAAAAACAATTTAATAATAGACGTGCAGTCGGGTTTCAGAAAGTCCCATTCTTGTGAAAGTGCGCTCAACCTAGTTATTACGAAATGGAAAGAACAAATTGCCCAAAGAAAGCGTGTGTACTGTGTTTTCCTAGATTTAAAACGAGCAGTCGAAACTATTGACAAAGAGCTGCTGCTAAAAAAAACTAGATACATATGGTGTTAAGAATGGTGAACTGTCGTGGTTTAGATCGTACCTCGAAAGCAGGACACAAAAGGTTAAAGTGAATGGAGTGCTATCTGAAACTAAGGAAGTACCATTTGGTGTACCCCAAGGATCAGTACTCGGAACATTGTTGTTCATTATTTATATAAATGATATGCAGAGCGCGATAAAAAATAGTAAGCTTGCGCTGTTTGCGGACGATGCGGTTATTTACGCGTCGGGAAATAACTTTGCCGAGTGCCACCTAAAAATGCAAGATGATTTAAAAACTGTCGATAAATGGTTAAAACAAAATAGACTAAAGCTAAATGTAAAAAAGACTCAAAGGATGATACTGAACGAGAGAGATGGCGAGGACATAAAACTGGAAATTGATGGTGAAACCATCGAGAAAGTTGGTGAAATTAAGTATTTAGGCTTAATTATGGAAAGTACCGTAGGATTAACAAAACATATTGACTACATATGCAAAAAAGTGTCTAAAAAAATAGGTTTTTTGAAGAGAATACGAAGCAATGTTTCTATATTAAGTGCAATAAATATCTATAACGTAATTGTCAAACCACATTTTGAGTATTGTTCCACAGTTTTGTTTCTATGTAGTGATAACGTAACTAAAAGGCTCCAGCTGCTACAAAATAAAGCTATGCGTTGTATTTTGAAGTGCAATAGATATACACCTATTAATGTTATGCTGAACTTGTTAAAGTGGATGTCAGTAAAACAAAGAATTGTAATGAATGTGCTATTTTTTTTATATAAAGTTAAAAATAATTTAATGCCAAAATATTTAGTTAATTATGTGCAATATATAAGAGATGTCCAACCATATGCACTAAGAAATTGTAATGATTTCCGTTTGCCTAATATGTTAAGTGTGTGTACACAAAATTCAATTATTTATAAGGGTTTTAAACTATTTAACGAACTGCCAAATGACACAAAGAACGAGGCAAATTTTGTATCTTTTAAAAACAAATGTATAGAATTCGCTGGACTTAATTTCTAAATGTATTTGTTAAAATGTAAACAATGAATTTAAATAGTTCCTATGGAACTAGTAATAAAGTACTACTACTACTACTACTACTATCAAACAGCATTGAACAGTAACATGGAGAACATAATGATGCCTACTCCAACATTATTAAAAGAATACGAGAGCAAATCACAAATCATTTAATAAATCAATAAACACAAAAAATAAAGACACAAATTCATTTAGATTTAATAATTCCTAAAAATTAATTGTCCTTTGGCTAAACCGGGAAGGGCACACATGAATTGCTTGCTTATAATTGTTATCATCACAAAGATTTTCTTAAAAACTTGCATTTTCAGGTATGTACTTTAAAATCCTTCCGTTAGCGAATTAGTTGTAGAAACAAATTTTTCGTTTTTCAATGCTTTTGACGTTAGGAAACGAGTTACAGAGTACTATATTTCCACTTTCAGAAATGTAAATCCGTAATGTAAATGTAAATGATTTCATTCCGCTATCGAAATAGAGAGTACAAAATATTCGTTTTCGGAAAATTTCACTTTCGAAACGAAATACAGAGTAGGGCCCCAGATCATGTTTATTACTCAGATACCTTTTGATGCTTTGAAAGTTAGCTTGCACGCGAGAGTTTGTATTGAAACCCTATCGTGATAGAATGCCCGTTTAGTCAGGATTTCGCATGGTGTTAATTGGTACACTAATTTGTTAACCATTGATGTAGGAATATGTATTACTAGCGGATACCCGGCGTACGTTGCTACGCTTTATTTCACAGTAATTGTTTTCACTGTTTTTATGCCGATACAATGTTGCATGCGTTGATTATAATGAGCGTGATAATCAGTCGAAACATCTAATACACGAATAAGAATGAAGCTGTTCTGCTTATCTAGTTTTATACAGAAATAGCTGTCCCGCCCGGCTTCGCCCGTGTACTTAAACAGTCGCGTTACTTATTAAGCAAAAAGCTAGTAACACTTTTTTATTCATGTATCTTTTATCAAATTATAAGGGGTTTGCTTCTATGTAGGCATGTACGTACAATGCTCTTCCGACGTCAGTCGCCAAGTATTAATTTTATTAAGAAATTCTAAATATTCAACGCAATGATACATATCTTTAAAGTATTTTATAGCCTTTTGTTTTATATCGGAAGACTATCTGGTAGCTAAATGACTTCAGACTGACTGGAACATCAGGTCAGTACAGTGGATGGGGAAGAATGTCCAATCCCAAATATAAGAGTTTCTGTACCGTTACACGTGAGGTGTGGGGTTTAGCATTGCCATGTAATAGTATCGTACCAATCAATTGCATGTATTACTTATGTCGATTTCATCAGAAAATTGTATGACATTTCTGGTTCCTCGTGGTTAATGCAATGTAAAGTCCACCGGTGAGTTCAGAATTGTCAAATACATTACAGCACACAATCGCAAAATAACCATTTCAACATTGTATGTATTCGAAACACAGAAAACGCACATACATATGTACGTACAGTACATATTAACAGCATCACCAGCCGCCACCAAAGAGTTGCATGCTTCATACATGTTGTATTAACATCAATAGTGCATATCAATCAAATTGAACGATTGCAACAACGGGAGCAACATACCAACATACCCAAATATGTGTGTGACGTTGTTCTCTAAACGCACAGTTAGGGAGAAAGAACGTAAACATGTTTTCGTCAAACTACTCCACGATTCTGTGGTACAGTCTTCTAAAGCTATGATACTGTACCATATTTTTTTTATGCAAAGAATAAGCTGTACAATCGACAGCTTCTTACCAGGCACGCTGACAAAACCCAAACCAACGATGTTGCTAGGCTGTTGTGTGATAGCTCTCTTTTTTTTTCTTTTGAATGTTTCTCTTATTTTTAAGTTCTCTTTTTTTTGGTTTATGTTTGCATATGCAATGAATTTAGATGTTAAGTACTGATGTATAATAATTGGGCTGGAGCCCTCATTATGATTTGGATTATCTTAAAATAAAGAGCTGTTGTGAAAAATTGTGAGACGTGTTTTTTTTTATTTTGGAAGTAAAAACATAACTGGCGCAGTCGGTTAAAGCCACGATTACCTTATTGAAAATAAAAGGCAAACAAAAAAAAAAAAAAAACAAAACAAACAATTTCTGTGACTAAAAGTGGTTTATCTTATGAAAGATTTTAAAAGGTGTTATTTGTTTATTAAACAAAAAATATATACATATACATTCCGAAATACATTTAAAAAAAAAACAAAAATTTTTATTGACTACGCTAAGCAAAACGAAAAAATTAGCAAAACAAAACAAAAAGGAAAAAACAGTAACCTCAACTTAAAAGATAACAACACACAAAGAATCTTTTATAATTTAAAAAATACCAAATCAATTAAGAACACAAAAGTGTGGTGCAGAAGTTTAAAATACATATGAACAAAAAAAAAAAAAAAAAACTCAGAATTGAAAAATTGAAAAACAACATTATTGATTAAAAATTACTGTATAAAACAAAGAGTGAATATTAAAAAACAAAACTACATACATACATGCAAAACTAAGGAATAAAGCAGAAGTTCAACAACCAGGTATGGCGAATAATGACCTATTAAGTTTAATGAATGATATCCAAGAATTCACTGGTTTGCCCGAAGAGCTAAATTTATTTATAAGACATGTAGATTATTTATATAGATTTTCTGAACAGTTAGATGAATTATCTAAGGGTTTAGTAGAATTGAAAATACGACAAAAAATTAAAGATCGAGCAAATATAGTACTAATTAATAATAATAATCCGAAAACTTGGCCGGAAATAAAATCAATATTAAAATCAAATTGCACCATAGGTGAAAGTATTGAAAATATTATTAACCAAATAAAAACATTAAAATTTAAAAATTCAGTTGAAGAATTATTTGAAAATATTCTTAGTTTATTAACGAAACTAAATATTAAATCTGACATAACTACAGACATTCCTACGTGGTTCAATAGAGAACAAAATGATAGTATGGTTCTAAGCTTGTTCATTAATAAATTACCTAGCCAACCAAAGCTAATACTCCAGGCTAGGAATCCGTCCAGTCTTAGAGAAGCAAAGGATATTCTAGTAGATACAGAACATTTCTATCGTTCATATAACTATAATAACAACAGTACTATATACACAAGAATGCCAAATTTTAGCCCACAATTATTTAATTCAAACTCCAATAATCAAAACAACTTAAACTACAATAGAACCTATCAAAACTCGAATTCAGAATATTTTCAACCAAACAATCAACCAAATTTCCGAAACAATAGTCCAGGTAATTATTCAGGAAATTCAAGAAGAAATTCCAACTTTCCTCGCCAAAACAATCCGTATAGTTCCCAACCTTTGAATTTACCAAATCAAAGCAACTTTCAGCAAAACCAAAGGCCCAACAATTCGGGGTATTATAGAAACCAACAAAATTCTGGCAGTTTCCAACAAAATTCGCAAAATCCAAAAATGATAAGGAATAATAACCGAAGCGATATTATGCAAGTAGATCATTTACTTACTGAAAACTTGCCACCTAATGTATATACAGAAAATGCACAAAATCAGGTCGATTCAAAATTTCAAAATTTTCAATCAACCACCTCCGATCTCTACCCTTTATAATAGTACAAACAAAAACTTCACCTATTAAATTATTAATAGATTCGGGAGCAAGCACTTCATTAATACGAAAAGACCTCTTTCACAGATCCTTCAAAACGGACCTTGATAAGTCATTATTGCTCAAATCTATTAACTCAAACATCTCTGTTAATTCGAAAGTAACAATTCCTTTATTCAAGGAATTTAAAAGGCCTTTAACAAGGATTGAGATGCTTGAGACTGAGTTAAATGGTGATTTCGATGGTATACTTGGATGTAACGTTCTTAAGCCGTTGCATGCCAAAATTGACCTTGCCAAAGCACAACTTGTTACAAAAGATACTATCTTGCCTTTAGTGTTTTGCACTTCTGAAACTCCATTAACTCAAGAAGAAGTTCATAACCTCAGTAAAGACATTATAGAAATTTGCTTTCAAAAGCCAGATATAAATAATGTCGCAAATAGACTCAGGATAGATAAGCTAAACACAGAAGAAATTCATTCTTTAATTTCTTCTATTCGAAAATACAAAGAAGTATTTTACGTTGAAGGTGACAACTTATCAACAGTCACCGAATATTCTCATAAAATACCGACGAAGCACGAGATTCCTATATTTTCCAAAGCATATAGGTATCCAGAAGTGCACAAAGAAGAAGTAGATGCGCAGATTTCAGATATGCTTCATTCTGGAATAATTGTAAACTCTTGTAGTCCATACAATGCTCCAATATGGGTTATCCCAAAAAAGATCGATAACTCAGGTGTTCAAAAATGGCGCATTGTTATCGATTTTAGAAAGCTAAATGAGGTAACTGTAGAGGATAAACGGTCACTATGAGTTCACGCGAATGCCGTTCGGGTTGAAAAATGCTCCCGCATCATTTCAAAGAATGATGAACGAAGTATTGTCTGAATTCATAAACAAAATCTGTGTTGTATATCTTGACGATATACTTATCTTTTCAACTTCGTTACAAGAACACATTGATTCGTTAAACAAAATATTCCAAAGATTAAAAGAGTACAATCTTAAGGTCCAAATAGATAAATGCAATTTTTTGAAATGGGAAACCGAATATTTGGGCCACATAATTTCAAAGGATGGTATAAAACCTAATCCGAATAAAGTTGCAATAATCACTGAAATTAAACTACCTCACACAGTTAAACAGATAAAATCGTTTTTAGGAGTCACAGGGTTCTATCGAAAATTCATTAAGGACTATTCTCGGGTAGCCTTGCCAATGACTAGATGCCTTAAAAAGGGTGCCAAAATAAACGTTAAAGATATGCACTACATTGAGTCCTTTAACAAGCTTAAAGCACTTATATGTAGTTGCCCAGTTTTAGCCTACCCGGATTTTAACAAAACTTTTACATTAACAACAGATGCAAGTAATGCAGCTCTAGGAGCAGTTTTGTCCCAAAGTCAACATCCTATAGCTTTCGCTTCAAGGACATTAAATCGGCATGAACTAAACTACAGCACGGTAGAAAAAGAACTTTTATCAATAGTGTGGGCAACGAAATATTTTAGACCCTACTTGTTTGGGCGTAAGTTTAAGATTCAGACTGACCACCGCCCTTTAGTATGGTTACAGTCTTTGAAAGAGCCCAATTCTAAACTCCAACGCTGGAAAATAAAACTGAACGAATATGATTTTGACATTGAGTACATTAAGGGTAAAGAAAATTATGTTGCTGATTTTCTTAGTCGTTTAGAAGTGAATTGTATCAATAATGACGAAATTAGATCTGATCTCGCTACAATACATAGCGGCATTGAAAACCTCGATGATCATATATATATAACAGAAACTCCCTTAAATGTGTATAAAAACCAGCTAGTTGTAGAAAAGGCTAATATAAATGCATATATTAACAAATTTTTATATAAGAAAAAAAGAAGGGTAGTTATCACCTTAAAGGACTATAGTGAAGACTATGTCTTGAAAATTCTAAGGGAAATTTTACCAATAAAGGGAACCATAGGAATCTTCTGTAAGGAAGATGATATATTTATTAATTTGCAAAAAACATTAGTAAAGTACTTCTCAAATTCACCCGGTATGAAAATGCTTCGGTGCACAAAGTTACTTAAAGATATTATAAGCAAGGAAACCATATTGGAAATAATCGAAAAAACTCATCATGAAAAAAATCATAGGGGCATTGACGAAACATTCTTAGAGTTGAAAGATTTATACTATTTTCCAAACCTAAGACTAGAAGTACATAAATTTATAAACAATTGCATTTTTTGTAACATGTGCAAATATGATCGACATCCAATAAAACCAAATATGATGATTACAGAAACCCCTTACAAACCTAATCAAATAATTCATGTCGACATAAGGTTTTTTAATAAAAATAATATGTTTTTATCTTCAATAGATAAATTTACTAAACATGCATCAGTTTACCCAATAACAGACCGAAATTCCATTACAATAGTTGACATTTTAAAACACCGATTTTCGATCCTAGGAAAACCAGAAAAATTAGTCGCAGATAATGAATTTAACACAGCTTACATAAAGAACTACTTAAGTCAGGAAAACATATTATATCATTTTACTGCTCCCAATACACATACAGGTAACTCCGTAATAGAGCGATTTCATTTAACCCTAAATGAACATGTTAGACTGTTTAAACTTAGCAAGGACAAGAAAGACTTTGACGACAAATCGCTAGTTTTCAAAGCAGTTGAAATATATAATGAAACTGTTCATTCTAGCACCAAATATAAACCAAATGACCTTTTATACTCTGCTCTAAACGAGTCTGATTGGGAAAAACTCAGAACAAAAATACAAGAAGATAAAGAAAAACGTATCGGTAAAATAAATGAAACACGCATTGAACCCTCTGATTATCGAGAACGAGAACTAATCAAAAACTTAGGTTTCTTTAATATCAAGCACTTGCCACGTTATATAATAAAAGACGTGAAGGAACAAGGTAAGACATATTTTAAAGACAAAGACAACATAAAACGCGATAGACAAATTGTTAAAAGAACATACAAATATCAGGACCCAATAAGCAATGTAGAATTTCATTCAAAATTAACAGGTAGGGACTATTCTAATAGAAAAAAAAAAGCCAAAACCGCCAATAATAATGAATCTGAACTGAATTTAAACACACGTAAATATTAAAGTTTTGCTTTGCCGCTAAAATAAGATCTTTAATTTCTTGTTGCTTACAAACTATTGTACACATTATATAGAATATGTAAAATAAGAAATAAATAAAACAAAATAATATGAGTGTAAGACTACTGATGAGAAACATAATTATATATTACCTTTGTTCCTGTTAATATTTTTATTATTTTTTTTAATATTGTAATTATAAGATTGTTATTGGTACTACATATATTATTATATATTTATTATATCATTATAGAAGTGTTATTACCATTATATTGCTATAATTTCTATCACTACCATTTTATTGCTATTGGTAACATAGTTATTATTATTGAAATCATGTTATTTTTTTTTGTTATCATAATTATACAAACAAACATATGAACATAAATACATATACACACTTCTTATTGCTGCCACTTCCAATTTCAAAATTTGTTGTTTTTTAATTATAAAAAAAAAAATATATATTATATATTAGGTTAATATTTGTTAATACTTTAGAGATATAATACTTACTATAAACAAATATTTAGTCAAAACCCCATTTAAAATCTAAATAAAAAAAGAAAAAAATGTAAAGAGCATAAAATAGTCCACATACGCCACAGTACACATTTTAATAATAACCTGCAGCACAATCTATGGACATTCACATTTCTGCAAAACGTTTTGTCCATACTATGGCGGGAGGAGTTGCATGCTTCATACATGTTGTATTAACATCAATAGTGCATATCAATCAAATTGAACGATTGCAACAACGGGAGCAACATACCAACATACCCAAATATGTGTGTGACGTTGTTCTCTAAACGCACAGTTAGGGAGAAAGAACGTAAACATGTTTTCGTCAAACTACTCCACGATTCTGTGGTACAGTCTTCTAAAGCTATGATACTGTACCATATTTTTTTTATGCAAAGAATAAGCTGTACAATCGACAGCTTCTTACCAGGCACGCTGACAAAACCCAAACCAACGATGTTGCTAGGCTGTTGTGTGATAGCTCTCTTTTTTTTTCTTTTGAATGTTTCTCTTATTTTTAAGTTCTCTTTTTTTTGGTTTATGTTTGCATATGCAATGAATTTAGATGTTAAGTACTGATGTATAATAATTGGGCTGGAGCCCTCATTATGATTTGGATTATCTTAAAATAAAGAGCTGTTGTGAAAAATTGTGAGACGTGTTTTTTTTTATTTTGGAAGTAAAAACATAACTAAAGGGGTACCTGCCTGCGCAATCGATCACTGATCTATATGTACATATATATGTATCTACCCGCTTTGGTTTGATAATTTTTATTCCCACTCGTTATATATTGTTTGTGTTCATAAACATGTATGTATGTACGTATTCCGGTATAGAGATCATCGTTCAATATTCAACCCTTCCTGTCGCACATACTAAGGAACAAAAATAGTCGCGGCGCCGAATAGAGCACGCATTCGCATAACCGATACTACTACGTCACCACCCACTGCTGCATGACTTTTGGCTATAATTTCCACTGATGGAAAATTGGTGGCTATGACTTTATGAATTGTTTTGAGCATAGCTCAGCTTCAAGATAACGCGGATGGATGATTTATAGCTTAACCCATTTATGCCCATTGTTGCGTTAACGCAACATTAAAGAAATATTTTTTCTCGAACTAAAAACTTAACATTTTTGTTGCAAATCTCAAGAGCCTATAACGAACTCAAAAAAAAGGTTATTTAAATGTTCAGATATCCATAAATGAAGTAAAACTTAAAGTGCATCAAAAATTTAAAGTTGGACAATTTGCTACACCCACCTATTTTTTTTAGTTTTTCAATCCGATAAGCCATTGTTGAGTTAGGGGCTGTTTACAGACAGAGAAATAGCTTTTTACCCCCTTTCTGCCACTAACTCAGCTCCTAGCACACCGATTTTGACCAAACTCCACTGAAACACAAATACCAAAATTTTCTACAAAATTTGAACTCAATCGGATCGGTAGTTTCGGAGTTGTAGCATTCAAGGGGGCGTGGGTTCTTATTTGTACTGGACAAATACGAATGAGGATCCGGTGTCATGATCCTCAACACGAAGCAGCTGTTGGCACGCTTGCGGTTGCACGGCGTTAACTTGACGGTGGGGTGGGATCTTGCTGCTTGCTGCCCTTTGCTATCAAAATTATCGCGCCATGAAGAAAACGTAAAAAACTTAATGATTCATGAAAGAAGTCCATGTGTATGCTGCTATTGGCTTACAGAAACAAAGAAAAAAACGAGAAAGCGTGAACCAGAAAAAAGATCCTTGCACAACAAAGGAGTGCAAGTGTTTCACGGAAGAAAGGATGACTAGGACAGAAAATCGAAAAGAATAGTGTAGGAAAATTAAGGCTTATCAGCAATGGTGGGGTGTTAGATGTTATATTATCCCGAGGAACCCTCGCCTTGCAAATGGCCGCTGCCCTTGCTCCATGACGAATCCCTTCTCAACTTATGTTGGGATCGTCCCTAATAAAGACCACGTACACTTCAATAATGACTCATCTCAACTGATTTTATGTTATTTAGAACATGATTATTTTATTCATCGACTAATTTATATTCAAACAGTTACATTTAAGCATTTCATTCTATTGGAAATATGTCTATCTTGACGTTTTAATTGAGTAATTAATTTAAGAGATCGAAAAGAATTTATAATTATGTAATCCGTATTATAATATTCTCGCGCCCGTAGAATAATCGTATATACTAGTAGGTAAATGTTTATATTATGTATATATGTATGTAATATGTAATATGTAATTCAATATGATCTGTATGATTTTATTGATGCCAAAGAAATGATGAACGAAAATATAGTTTTGTAGGTAAGTACTCACTTTGATACTCCAGCGTCGAAATTTGTGCACAAAGTTCCGCTACTTTTTTTTCCTTCTAATTTAGATATTAATAATATGAATCACTTCTCAGGCTAGGTAGGTTTTAAATTTTGTAAAGTGTAGGTAATTTAGATTTTATGTTGAATACTTTTGATTTTAGTTGTTTTACAATAATTAGATAATTTATCCAGATAGGTAGGTATAATTAAAGTTAATGCATGAAATTTAGATATTTTAGATAATTTAGACAAATTTATGTAACTAGGTAGGTAGCCAATGGATTTTAAAGTTTTTTTTTTTTTTTCTTTTTGACACCAAACACTTGTCACTGAACACTTGATCGGGTGAATTTTCGTTTGCTGATTTAGAGATGGTTTGTGTGCATGTAGAGATGATTTTTGGAGGTTATGGATATGAGTTCTTTTATGTGTGTAGAGATGATTGAGTGTGATGATTTTGTTGGGTGTAGTGTCTTGAGGTAGGTATGATTGGTTGAGTTTTCGGAGATTGAGGTTATGTTCCTCGTTCCTCGTGAAATGGTAAGAACAAAGGTTCTCCCAGGCAAAAAAAAAGAATGCGTACGGATGTCGTGGTAACGGACAACGTGTCTGCTTATCAGGTTAGAATTGAATCTTGGATTCCCCTGACGTTGATTTGGAGCAGCACTAGACGGTACCAACAGATCATCCGTCGATTTTCTGTCAAAAGAAATTGGTGTTATGGGAGCAAAATAAATGAACAAATACCACTATATTACCTTTGCAAAAAAAAAGGTGCCGCTTGCTTGGGAAATCCAATGTAGGTTTCTCTTAAAAATTCCACTTCCAAATATCAGTTAAGGTAGGTCGTTAATTGTGGAGTAAAGTCTATACAGAGTATTTACAACGAATTTGAATAGGAAAAGCTCACAAAGAAATTGAGGCCATTACTTTCGAGTTTTTTTTTTTTCTTGGAGCAGCTCTTATCTTCTTGAAGGATGGAAGTGGAAAAGAACGCTGGTCGGAAGTGCATGGGTATATGTAGCTTTTGCTTACGTGACATTTGGTTCAATTTAAAGATAGCGGACTAATTCGTTAAGAGTTGTTCCGAAAAACATGTTCGATTGAAAAAAAATTTTTTTTTTGTTTGCAATTCACATCGGTAAGGTAGTTTAAACAATTTTCAAAACAAATTATTTTTGAGAATGTACACCACAAAGTTCTGAATTTTCAAATACCTTTATGGTTATTGAAAAGGCTCGAAGAATGTCCTTCACCAAAAATCGCATTGTCATTGTCATACGAGTGGAAGTTCAGCTCGACCCATGACCCTGATTGCAGAAAGGATTTTAAAGGAGTCACTTTCGCAAATCTTTGGTATGGTACACGCCGATTCTTTTACCATCTAAATCCTCAATCTCGTATAGGGAATTTCCAATTTTCTTAACAATCCTACACTTTACAAACTTTGCACAGAGTTTTGAGTTCAGATGCTCTGACGCGTCGCTTAACACAAAGTTCCGTCTATAAGCTAATTCTCCCGGACCAAATGACTGCTTAGAACTTCGCAAATTATAAGATCTTTCATTTCTTTGGTGTGCTAATTTAATGTATTCCTTTACCTTATTTCGTATAATCTCTAGCTTACTGCTCTTCGGTAAATACTGTAGCTCACCATCGTTAAGTCCTCTAAGCTTTCGAAAAATATTGTACATGTTTCCATTGGTGCTCATCTGCTGACCAAAGAGGCAGTAGTACGGAGATTGATGTACACAAGTACACAAAGCTTGTTGAATCTCAGAGACTACCGGTCCCAATCTTTCTGATCAGTTCCGACATAACTCCTGATAGCTGAAAGAATCGACTGATTTACTCTCTCAGACGCATTCGCCTGAGGAGAGTATACAGCATTTCGAACATGTATACAATTGTATTTTGCAAGAAAGCTTTGAAAGTCTTTGGATACAAACTGCTTTCCATTATCGCTGTGAATATATTCGGGGACGCCGAATTGATGAAAAACATTCTGTTCCGAAAACTCGACCACAGCATTTGTGTTTGCTTTTCGCAAAGGCTTTAGAAGCACATATTTGGAAAAACTGTCTAGCACTACAAAGATAAAAGCATTCCCTCGTCTTGTTCTGGGGTAAGGACCCATAAAATCAATGTACACCTTTTGGAAAGGTCTATCGATCTCGTGTTGCAATCCCATTGGAGCTCGCAATGGTGTGTTAGGGGGCTTATTTTGCTTGCAGACTGAACATTGGCGAATAAACTCCGGAACCTCAATGGTTAAGCTAGGCCAATAATAAAGCTCTCTTAACTTGTTGATTGTCTTTACCATCGCAGAGTGTGAGCAGTTGGGAGGATTGTAACAATTTGCAATTAAAGACTTTCTTAGGTTTTCAGGTACCCATATTTTCCAGACAAATTTAGCACTGTGTTCTTCATTGTCTTTCTTTGCTGCTTTTTTGTAAACCAGACCATTTTCGATTTTTATATCTGGAAAGTTATCAGGACTTTCAGAAATGGTTGCAATCAGATCAAGATAAGAAGATGACTTAAACTCTGCCGATTGAAGATCAAGGCTGCCGCCATATTTTGGTTCGACCGATAGTTCTTCATTGAAAGCACGCGATAGAACGTCTGGTACTATATTTTGCGAACCCTTCCTGTGCTGGATGTCAAAAGTTAAAGATTGAAGTTTAAGCAACCATCGCGCCAATCTACCACTTAAATCTTTAAGGCTCATCAGCCACTTTAAGCTTGCGTGATCGGTCACGATGGTAAAACTTAAACCTTCCACGTATGGATGGAATTTTTTTACTGCTTGAACAGCCGCATAGCATTCCTGTTCAGTAACGCTATAGTTACGCTGGGCAGCGTTTAGCTTTTCTGAAAAGAATGCTATGGGCTTTTCGTTGCTTTCTTCGTCCAGTTGGTACAGGACACCTCCAATACCTTGGCTTGAAGAATCGCACTGAATTGGAAAATGCTTAGTAAAATCCGGGTTTGCCAATAGAGGAGCGGAAATCAAAGACGTTTTCAGAGAATCAAAAGATAATAGGGCCTCAGGGGTCATTACGAATGGTTTGTTTTTCTTTAAAGTATCAGACAAAGGGCTTGCAATCGAAGCAAAGATTCGGATGAAACGTCGATACCACCCGCAAAGTCCTAAAAATCGTCGTACTTGCTTTTGTGAAGTTGGTACTGGAAAGCTTTTTATTGCCGATACTTTGCTGGGGTCAGGTTTGATGTGACCATCTCCTACGATATACCCCACACATCTTTCTTTGTGAGTGAGTTCACTTTCCGAGGGTCAAGGGAAAGCCTAAGCCATGTTTTGCGAAAGATGGAAACTTTGCTATCACAACCGACAGTAATTTGTTTTCAGAGTCACTTAAATCAATTTTTTGTTTGTCTTAAGCGCTACATGCAACATCTGGATTCTCAGCTAATTCACTAACAATGTTTGGTGCAATTTGAAACTTTTGCCAAAAATCAATACCTAAATACAAAGACTGTGTAAGCGATGGAATGAGGTAAAGGTCTAATTTTTCCTGCCGATTGTTGTAAATAATTTCAGTGCTAATTCGTCCTATAATAGACTGTTGTTTCCCATCTGCAGTTCTAATAAAAGAAGCAAAGTCTACAACAGGAATGCCCAGTTCACTGACTACTTCCAAACAATTTTTACCAAGGCAAGAGATACTCGCTCCACTGTCTAATAATCCAGTTATCTTCGTATTCTTTATCTGGATTGTGGCATAGGGCCGAGAATCCGAGATGCTGTTTAGCGTAGTACTACTAATAATTTGTCTAAAAATTTGTTTAAATTTAATGCTACTATTCAATATTTGGGTATTATGGGGACAACAGACATAAGATGTACCGTTGTCGAGATTCGTGTTGGTACTTGCATCAACCATTATAACTCCGGGTGCGTTTGAGTCGAACGAGACTCCCCGGTGATCGTCCCGTTCGAGCTTTGGTTTTCCATTTTACTATTGCATCGAACACAAGTTAGAACCGTGACTCCATCTGACCCACATCGATAGCAAAACAATCGATTGATCGGTGACGGACAGTCGATAACTAGATGTCCTGAACGTCTGCAATTATAGCAGGTTGGTACCTTAGCTGGAAAGGTTTTCTTTTGAGAGCTAGAGTTTGCTCTGGATGTACCCGAAATTGCCGAAATATTATAACTATCGTTATCAACATTAAGTGTCTCATTAAAGTCCTCGATTTCGTGAACTGTCTGATACGGAATATTTCGATTTACAATCGCAAATCGTGATTGTATCATCCTTTCAGTCCTTTTGCACTCATCTTTGAAATGTTCCACCGTATGGATTTTCATTGGATAAATGAAGTTCATAAGTTTCGAGTTAATGTTGGTACGTAGAATTTCAATTAGATCTTGATCTCGAATTTGTTGTCGCAATTGGCTTCTTAGCTGCATAATCGCATTAAAGAAATCTTCAAAACTCTCTCTTGGAAGTTGTTTCCTATCCATGAGTATCCATGCACGACGGAGGCTTGGCCAATCTCCTCGAGGGTTCCCGCGAAGAAATTGCCAATACCAATCCTGCGCTACACCTGTCAATAGGTGATGGAAATTCATCAAAACATCGTTCCAAGTGCAATTATAATTTTCTTTTAGCATGTCAACTCTAAACACAAAGTCTTCGACTGACATTCCTTTACATGTGCCATCAAACTTAAGACCCCACCGATCTAGACGAAAGGCAAAATTGTCATTTGATCGTAAATGGCACTCTCTGTCTGGTGGAAAAACTCTATTAGAACTAGCGCTATTGTGGTAATCAATATTTACATAATCGTCTAGGCGCGTTTTTTTTTCAAATCTATATAGATTTCGAAAAAGCTCCCCATACAAAAATAAGACTGGATAATTATCCAGGCTAAGGTTTTGTTGTATTTAACATTGAAAACATGTTGCGGAAACATGTTTAGCCTATATAGGTTTGAAAAAAAACACGCCTTATATTAGGATTGCTGACAAGGTTACTATTTATATTTCGATGATTTGGTTGGTGATTCTGAGATGCTATGTAATCACTATCTGTTTGTTGCCTACCGATTAAAATCGATTAAAATTTATCGAATGTGTTCCTCCATTTGGTTTGTCTCGCGTGTATTGCTTGCAACAAACTGCATTTGCTGAATATTTGGAGCATTATCAGCTGTTTGTCGATTATTAATACAAACACTTGGGAGAGACAGAACATTGGAGAGAGAATCATCGAGCACTCTATTGCAAGCAGCATTTGATATGTTGGCATGTGCAACATTAAGAAAATTATCAACATTTCTGTTAGGTGCAATGTGTCTGGACGAGTTGTTTATATTCATATCTCTAATATCTGTTATCACTGATGACACCATTGGATTTGACATACTTGTTACAGTTGTGGTTGTTGTCAGAGTAGCGGTAGCTGTTGTAACTACATTCGGTAGAACCGAAACCATTGAAGTGTTGACAAAGTTATCAAAACTTAAATTGGAATTATAAGAAGAACGGTTAGGAGACGTTGACATTCGATGTGGCGAATGCATAAGAGGTTGCCTATGATTAGGTGTATTGGTATCTTGATGCAGTGTCTGCGAGCGTGTTGATATTGTTCGTTTGGGAAGAGTACCACTATTTTGATTGTTTTTCATCATTTTTGTTTTGATTTTGTTTTCGTGAATTTTAACGAAGCAGGTAAAGCAAACAGATATTGCTGAGAATAGCGGAATGGGAAAATGTTTATGTAGTAGTTTGCGAAAGTGTTCATGTAATGACGTTGAGATTACTGCCAAACTGAAGTGTACGGGAATTATATTGCTGATAAGATTTTCATGTAGAATTTAAGAGGAAATTTTGAAAAGAGAAATAATAAAATGATGTGTAGATCGATTGGTTCAAAGTTGAATTAGTTCGCTTCTCTGGACTGCTAAGCTAATCATTAGCGACTCAGAAAATTGAATCTAATGTGAATTTAACGCAGACAACTATCTTAGGTTACACATAAGCTGATATTATAAATGCTTAGTCTCTAAGACGTCTAATTCTGACTAATAAACGAAACTTGAACTCATCTATTTAAAGGAAAATTGTGTTCTGGTTAACAAAACACAAGTCGGATTACCCAAGCTTCCTCAAGAAAGCTGGTTATGGTAAACTTAAATGTCATTTTGGAACAATTTTTACTATTTATTTATTTATTTATTTATTTATTCAACTCTGTACATATAAGTTTTTGACTTTTGATGACATACAGGATATAATTTGGCTTAACAAATATTTCTTATTTCCTAATTACATGAAATTTCTTAGTCTAAAGGGCAAGGAATAAATAAGGACGGATACAAAACAGGAATGAGATGGGAATGAAATGACTTAGTTGCTGCTGTTTACATAGTAATCAAATAGATGTTTTTTAAATTGTTCAATTGTGTTTAACCTTCGAATGTTAGCGGGAAGCTGGTTCCATAGGCGAACCGCATGAACAAAGAATTGTCGACTACTTATTAAATATTTGTGCCTGGGAATAATAAACTGTAATGACCTCCGAGACTGCGCGAACTTAAGCTTGTCAAATAAATAATTAGGTGTTCTAGTATAAATTATTTTAAACAATGTGAGGAGCGTCCTATATTTGAAAAGAGCTTGTAGGGGACAACCTGCAATCTGACTTGAATAATTTGAGATGTGATCAAATCGTCTAATGTTGAAAACGTATCTTGCACAATTATTAAAAGCCACATTTAACTTCCTTGTTGATTCTGAGTCAAGATCAGAAAAAATCTCACAACCGTAAAAAATTAAAGGCAGCACATAGGACTTCACTAGTTTCATCTTTATGTCAGTAGGGAGATATCGTCTCGTGGGGCTTAAGCCTCTAAGAATGCCATATATTTTAGAAACAATGTGGTTCACGTGATCATCCCAGCTGAGATGTACATTGAAATGTATCCCCATGTTCTTGAAAGTTTTTACAAATTCAACTGGGGTGTTATTTAAATATAAAAGAGAACCGGGAGTGTCTATGGAGCTTCTCAGAATTTTCATAGCTTTGGTTTTCGTTGGATTTAGGTTAAGTTGGTTTTGCTGTGACCAGGAGAATACTGAGCAAAGATCACTATTTAACGAAGCTACACTTGCTGATTCATCGCATTTTGATCATCTATATATGATGTTTGCAATATCTGATGCACTTGGAGATATCATTTATAAACAGGGTGAAAAGTAGGGGGCCCAATACAGATCCCTGTGGAACACCCAATTGTACCGGCAAACTAGTCGAAATTCTATTTCCGTAGTACACCGCTTGCGTACGATTAATAAGATATGATCCCATTAGCTTACATACAGATTCTTCAAACGCATATTGACTCTTTAATTTGTATAAAAGGATTTGATGATTTACTGAGTCAAAAGCCTTTGAAAAATCTAGAAAAACTACCAATGTTGCCATATCATCATCGAAACCGATTCGAACATCATCGCTTACTTTTAATATGTTCCTGGCAATATTGTTAATATTGTTCCTGGCATTTCGAGCCCCACGTTGGGCGCCATTGTAGAATTCAAGGGGGCGTGGGTTCTTATTTGTACTGGACAAATACGAATGAGGATCCGGCGCATGATCCTCAACACGAAGCAGCTATTGGCACGCTTGCGGTTGCACGGCGTTAACTCGACGGTGGGGTGGAATCTTGCTGCTTGCTGCCCTTTGCTATCAAAATTATCGTGCCATGAAGAAAACGTAAAAAACTTAATGATTCATGAAAGAAGTCCATGTGTATGCTGCTATTGGCTTACAGAAACAAAGAAAAAAACGGGAAAGCGTGAACCAGAAAAAAGATCCTTGCACAACAAAGGAGTGCAAGTGTTTCACGGAAGAAAGGATGACTAGGACAGAAAATCGAAAAGAATAGTGTAGGAAAATGAAGGCTTATCAGCAATGGCGGGGTGTTAGCTGTTATATTACCCCGAGGAACCCTCGCCTTGCAAATGGCCGCTGCCACTGCTCCATGACGAATCCCTTCTCAACTTATGTTGGGATCGTCCCTAATAAAGACCACGTACACTTCAATAATGACTCATCTCAACTGATTTTATGTTATTTAGCACATGATTATTTTATTCATCGACTAATTTATATTCAAACAGTTATATTTAAGCATTTCATTCTATTGGAAATATGTCTATCTTGACGTTTTAATTGAGTAATTCATTTAAGAGATCGAAAAGAATTTATATACGTAATCCGTATTATAATATTCTCGCGCCCGTAGAATATACTAGTAGGTAAATGTTTATATTTTATTTTATTTTTATTTATTTATTTATTTAATTCATCAAATGCTTATGCACATTAAGACAGATTGTCTTATGAGTTTGTGATAAGCTACAATATAATTCATTAATGTATGAAGCTACGGTTAGACAATTTCAATCGTTCAATTTTCAAAAATATAAATAATAATTTAAAAAATAATCTATACAGTATAAATCCAGAAGGGATATCAAATAGAAAAAGAAGAGGGAGAAAAAAAAAAAAATATCCATATTATTGAGAAAAATGTAGTTTAATTTTGTCCCTAAATCTCGCGGCATTGTCTATTTCTCTTAAGTAGCGCGGCAAAGAATTCCATAAGCGGATCGAATGGATAAAAAATTGACGCTCGGATGTAAGTGAAGTATGGCGCGTATGAGTAAGCATTCGTGACCTTAACGAGGATGCCGTACGAATCTTTTCATAGAGGTATTGGGGCTGATGACTGACAAGGATGTTTGAGAGCAAAGTTAGGACACGACACTTGAGGAAGTTGTCAAAGGTCATGTTGAGGAGACGCTTGGAGAAATTAGATACTCTGTCATATTTTCTTAGGCCGAAAATATAACGAACTATACTGTTAAATGCAACATTGAGTTTTCTTTTGCTCACAGAATCACAATTTGAGTATATTTCACAGCCGTAGATCAGTGTGGGTAAGCACAACGTTTTCGCCAATAACATACGCACTCTTATGGGGGTGAAGGATTGTGCTGCCCATATAGTTCGAAGAATGCCATATGTTTTGCCCACCACTGTATTTATGTGGTTGTTCCAAGTTAAGGTGCGGTTAAACACCATGCCAAGATTTTTAGCAGTTTCGACATACGTGATTGGGGTGTTATGTAGGATCACTGGGGGAAAATATGAAAGGTCGACAGGTTTCTTCGATATCACAAGAGACATAGACTTTTTCGGGTTTAATAAAAGACCATTTTGCTCGGACCAGGATGCAATGTTTTCGAGATCGTCGTTAATCAAACTTACTCCGTGTTCAATAAGGCCGAGTGGGCAACTCAAGTACATTTGCACGTCATCAGCATACATATGTATTGAACAGTGTTTTACTATAGACGGTAATTCATTAACATAGAGCGAGAACAGAAGCGGGCCCAGGATAGAGCCTTGTGGGACGCCGCGTGATGTTGGGAGAAGATCGGACAGAACATGGTTGAGCTGGACTGCCTGCATGCGATCAGTCAAGTAGGAGAACAAAAGCTTCACAGCGCATGATGAAAAATTGAACTGTCGCAGAAGTTTCGCACATAAAACAGAGTGGTCGACCATATCGAACGCCTTAGAGAAATCTAAAAGAATTAAGAAATTAATGTCTCCATTGTCCAGGGTTTGTCGTATATCCTCCGTGACTTCTAGTAACGCTGTGACACAACTATGGTCTTTCCGAAAACCGGATTGCCTTGATGTCAATAAGTTTGAAGAGCCGAGATGTATGGTCATTTGATTTTGCAGGATTCTTTCGAAGACCGTAGACAGGAATGGTAAGACTGCAATAGGCCTAAATTCATTACCCTTAGAATTTTTAGCTACGGGTAATATCTTCGCAAGTTTCCACTGCGCTGGATATACACCCGTTGTAAGAATATTATTAAAAATATAGGTAATGAAGGGTAGGACGATTGGTAGTATTAACTTAAGGAACATCGGGTGCATCTCGTCAAGTCCAACAGCATTTGATTTGATCGAGAGTATGCTTTCAACCACTTCGGTGCTATCCACTGATCTAAAGGCAAGAGTTGAATTGGGAACATAGCTGCTTGTAGTAGCCTGAGTGGGGTTAGCAGTAACTATAGGGGGTGCTGGAAAAGATACGAATTTTCTGTTGAGTTCATTGCAATCCACTCCATCAACGCCACCATTTTATCCTTTTGCGACCCCTATTTGACGAAGATTTGTCCACAGTTCTCGACCACTTAGCGTTGGATTTAATCGATTGCAGTAGATTTGACGTTTTGCTGTACGTATAGCCATTACGACTTGGTTCCGAAGTGAGCGGTACCTGCACAATTGATCATGTAAACGAAAGCGTTTCCAGCGATTATATGCTTGGTCACGTTCAAGCATGAGCGATCGAATCTGATGCGAAAACCATGGTTTTATGAGTGGTGTGCAATTTCTTGTTAGCGATGGGACATATCTATCAAAAAGGTTAAAAATATGTTCATTTAGGAATTTAACTTGTTCATGGGGTGTGGTCAGGTAATAAATAGTCGCCCAGTTTATGCTTCTTACATGTTCTCCCAAAAGTGCATTATGTATATATGTATGTAATATATAATATGTAATTCAATATGATCTGTATGATTTTATTGTAGCCAAAGAAATGATGAACGAAAATATAGTTTTGTAGGTAAGTACTCACTTTGATACTCCAGCGTCGAAATTTGTGCACAAAGTTCCGCTACTTTTTTTTCCTTTTAATTTAGATATTAATAATATGAATCTAATCACTTCTCAGGCTAGGTAGGTTTTAAATTTTGTAAAGTGTAGGTAATTTAGATTTTATGTTGAATACTTTTGATTTTAGTTGTTTTTTTTTTTTTTTACAAAAAAAAACCAGCTGCAATTATAGCAGGTTGGTACCTTAGCTGGAAAGGTTTTCTTTTGAGAGCTAGAGTTTGCTCTGGATGTACCCGAAATTGCCGAAATATTATAACTATCGTTATCAACATTAAGTGTCTCATTAAAGTCCTCGATTTCGTGAACTGTCTGATACGGAATATTTCGATTTACAATCGCAAATCGTGATTGTATCATCCTTTCAGTCCTTTTGCACTCATCTTTGAAATGTTCCACCGTATGGATTTTCATTGGATAAATGAAGTTCATAAGTTTCGAGTTAATGTTGGTACGTAGAATTTCAATTAGATCTTGATCTCGAATTTGTTGTCGCAATTGGCTTCTTAGCTGCATAATCGCATTAAAGAAATCTTCAAAACTCTCTCTTGGAAGTTGTTTCCTATCCATAACTGGTCGCTATGTTTCCTCGATAGCGACTTGGACGCCGCCACTGATATGATCACAAACACTATTCTCTCTGGCATGAAAACCTTTATTCCCAACAGAATGAAGGGTATCAAGCCTAAGGAAAAAGCGTGGTGTGACTCGAGCTGCAAAGAGGCTATCGCGATAAAGGAGTTAAGTTTTCGGTCTTTTAAAGCCAACCCCACTGAGGATAACCGAAAGAAGTTTAAACAAACCAGAAATGACTGCAATGCTCATATTCGACGTGTGAAATTCTTCCATGACCAAAAATTGAGGCAAAAAATACTACAGTGTCCCAAGGGTAGTAAAAATTTTTGGTCATTCGTAAAAAACATTAAGAATTCTGCCTCGTCATCGATTCCGACGCTCATTTGCAATGACATTCCAGCTGTCAGCTCTTTGGACAAAGCCAATCTACTTGCTGCACATTTTGCAGCTAGCTCAACGCTTCCAGATTGCGCTTTGCCTCCGCCTGTACTTGAGAGCGTTGAATACTCCATGGGACAAATCCACTTTCGCACTCGTACAGTTGCAAGAGTACTTAAAAATCTTAACATTCACAAATCCGCCGGTCCAGACGGTATATCCCCCATAGTTCTGAAGCGGTGTTCTTCCACGCTGGCAAAACCATTGCGTAAGCTTTTCTATCTTTCCTACTCCTCTGGGCTCTTTCCGAGTAGATGGAAAACAGCATTTGTCCAGCCCGTCCCTAAAAAAGGCAAATCTTCTTCTCTCTCCAGTTACCGACCCATAGCACTTACGTCCCTCCTTTCCAAGGTCATGGAAACTCTGATAAACCGTCAGCTAATGAAATATCTTGAATCACGAAAGCTTCTCAATGACCGACAATACGGCTTTCGTAGCAAAAGATCCACTGGTGATCTGATGGCATATCTCACCGAAAAGTGGAACAAATCCCTTCATAACTCTGGTAAGTGTAAGATTGTTGCACTTGATATTTCAAAGGCATTTGACAGAGTTTGGCATCAAGCTCTTTTGTCGAAAATGCGTGCATATGGCTTCGATGAACATTTTCTTCAATGGATTAGAAACTACCTTTCGGGCCGTTCAATACAAGTTGTTTTGGACGGTTTCAAGTCTGCAATTCACCCTATAAATGCTGGTGTCCCCCAGGGCTCAGTTTTGTCTCCGACACTCTTTCTTATTTTCATAAATGATCTCTTGTCTGCCACATCTAATCCAATACATTCCTTCGCTGACGATAGCACCCTCAGCTTTACATATTCGTTTACAGATTCACGTCCCTGCTCTTCGGCTGTGGAACTGGAACGGTTGCGTATGTTAAGCTCATTAAATTCCGACCTTGACAGCATAACCAAATGGGGTATAAATAATAGAGTGGAATTTAATGCTTCAAAAACCCAATGCTGTCTTCTGTCGTTAAAGCGTAATCTTACCCAACAGCCATTATCCATGAATGGCTCTTGCATCGTTGAAACCGAAAAGCTTTCCATTCTCGGTATGTGTGTTAATGCCAACCTACGTTGGAATGACCACATATTCGAAGTCGCCAAAAATGCCGCGAAATGCCTAGGTTTCCTCCAACGATGTAAGAAATTCTTCACCCCTTCTGATCTAGCTACAATTTATAAGGCGTATATTCGCCCCAAGCTCGAGTACAATGCTCATATCTGGTCGGGTGCTCCAAAAACATCACTGCACCTGATCGATAGAATACAAAAGCGCGCGATAAAACTAATAGGGGATAGAAACATCACTGAGTCAATTGACTCTCTTGAACACCGTCGTAATGTTTCCTGTCTTTCCCTGTTTTATCGCTTTTTCCACAAACAGTGCTCCAGTGAAATAGCCAGCTGCATTCCTCCCCTTCAACAATTTTCCCGCAACACACGTCTCGCAAGGAATGCCCATCAGTTTACCCTTAAGCCCAACTTCGGACGTACAGTAAAATATAGAGATACTTTCTTTAACCGCTCAACACGAATGTGGAATGCTTTACCAAACACGATTTTTCCCTCCCGTTACGATCTACAGGCATTTAAGACCAATGCGCATCGGTATCTCCTCTTTCATCCTCCCTAAATTTCCCTTGGCCCGCGCTGTGCAAGACATTTTAAGGGTATTCATAACCCCTTTAGCGCGCGTGAATTATAAAAAAAAAAAAAAAAAAAAAATGAGTATCCATGCACGACGGAGGCTTGGCCAATCTCCTCGAGGGTTCCCGCGAAGAAATTGCCAATACCAATCCTGCGCTACACCTGTCAATAGGTGATGGAAATTCATCAAAACATCGTTCCAAGTGCAATTATAATTTTCTTTTAGCATGTCAACTCTAAACACAAAGTCTTCGACTGACATTCCTTACATGTGCCATCAAACTTAAGACCCCACCGATCTAGACGAAAGGCAAAATTGTCATTTGATCGTAAATGGCACTCTCTGTCTGGTGGAAAAACTCTATTAGAACTAGCGCTATTGTGGTAATCAATATTTACATAATCGTCTAGGCGCGTTTTTTTTCAAATCTATATAGATTTCGAAAAAGCTCTCCATACAAAAATAAGACTGGATAATTATCCAGGCTAAGGTTTTGTTGTATTTAACATTGAAAACATGTTGCGGAAACATGTTTAGCCTATATAGGTTTGAAAAAAAAACGCCTTATATTAGGATTGCTGACAAGGTTACTATTTATATTTCGATGATTTGGTTGGTGATTCTGAGATGCTATGTAATCACGATCTGTTTGTTGCCTACCGACGACGGGAGGTTGATTTGCTTTCTCAGTATACTTTTTAATTGACGATGGTAACAATTCACCTAACGCATCGATTAAAATTTTTCGAATGTGTTCCTCCATTTGGTTTGTCTCGCGTGTATTGCTTGCAACAAACTGCATTTGCTGAATATTTGGAGCATTATCAGCTGTTTGTCGATTATTAATACAAACACTTGGGAGAGACAGAACATTGGAGAGAGAATCATCGAGCACTCTATTGCAAGCAGCATTTGATATGTTGGCATGTGCAACATTAAGAAAATTATCAACATTTCTGTTAGGTGCAATGTGTCTGGACGAGTTGTTGGAAGAGCACCACTATTTTGATTGTTTTTCATCATTTTTGTTTTGATTTTGTTTTCGTGAATTTTAACGAAGCAGGTAAAGCAAACAGATATTGCTGAGAATAGCGGAATGGGAAAATGTTTATGTAGTAGTTTGCGAAAGTGTTCATGTAATGACGTTGAGATTACTGCCAAACTGAAGTGTACGGGAATTATATTGCTGATAAGATTTTCATGTAGAATTTAAGAGGAAATTTTGAAAAGAGAAATAATAAAATGATGTGTAGATCGATTGGTTCAAAGTTGAATTAGTTCGCTTCTCTGGACTGCTAAGCTAATCATTAGCGACTCAGAAAATTGAATCTAATGTGAATTTAACGCAGACAACTATCTTAGGTTACACATAAGCTGATATTATAAATGCTTAGTCTCTAAGACGTCTAATTCTGACTAATAAACGAAACTTGAACTCATCTATTTAAAGGAAAATTGTGTTCTGGTTAACAAAACACAAGTCGGATTACCCAAGCTTCCTCAAGAAAGCTGGTTGTGGTAAACTTAAATGTCATTTTGGAACAATTTTTACTATTTATTTATTTATTTATTTATTTATTCAACTCTGTACATATAAGTTTTTGACTTTTGATGACATACAGGATATAATTTGGCTTAACAAATATTTCTTATTTCCTAATTACATGAAATTTCTTAGTCTAAAGGGCAAGGAATAAATAAGGACGGATACAAAACAGGAATGAGATGGGAATGAAATGACTTAGTTGCTGCTGTTTACATAGTAATCAAATAGATGTTTTTTAAATTGTTCAATTGTGTTTAACCTTCGAATGTTAGCGGGAAGCTGGTTCCATAGGCGAACCGCATGAACAAAGAATTGTCGACTACTTATTAAATATTTGTGCCTGGGAATAATAAACTGTAATGACCTCCGAGACTGCGCGAACTTAAGCTTGTCAAATAAATAATTAGGTGTTCTAGTATAAATTATTTTAAACAATGTGAGGAGCGTCCTATATTTGAAAAGAGCTTGTAGGGGACAACCTGCAATCTGACTTGAATAATTTGAGATGTGATCAAATCGTCTAATGTTGAAAACGTATCTTGCACAATTATTAAAAGCCACATTTAACTTCCTTGTTGATTCTGAGTCAAGATCAGAAAAAATCTCACAACCGTAAAAAATTAAAGGCAGCACATAGGACTTCACTAGTTTCATCTTTATGTCAGTAGGGAGATATCGTCTCGTGGGGCTTAAGCCTCTAAGAATGCCATATATTTTAGAAACAATGTGGTTCACGTGATCATCCCAGCTGAGATGTACATTGAAATGTATCCCCATGTTCTTGAAAGTTTTTACAAATTCAACTGGGGTGTTATTTAAATATAAAAGAGAACCGGGAGTGTCTATGGAGCTTCTCAGAATTTTCATAGCTTTGGTTTTCGTTGGATTTAGGTTAAGTTGGTTTTGCTGTGACCAGGAGAATACTGAGCAAAGATCACTATTTAACGAAGCTACACTTGCTGATTCATCGCATTTTGATCATCTGCATATATATGATGTTTGCAATATCTGATGCACTTGGAGATATCATTTATAAACAGGGTGAAAAGTAGGGGGCCCAATACAGATCCCTGTGGAACACCCAATTTCCGTAGTACACCGCTTGCGTACGATTAATAAGATATGATCCCATTAGCTTACATACAGATTCTTCAAACGCATATTGACTCTTTAATTTGTATAAAAGGATTTGATGATTTACTGAGTCAAAAGACTTTGAAATCTAGAAAAACTACCAATGTTGCCATATCATCATCGAAACCGATTCGAACATCATCGCTTACTTTTAATATGTTCCTGGCAATATTGTTAATATTGTTCCTGGCATTTCGAGCCCCACGTTGGGCGCCATTGTAGAATTCAAGGGGGCGTGGGTTCTTATTTGTACTGGACAAATACGAATGAGGATCCGGCGCATGATCCTCAACACGAAGCAGCTATTGGCACGCTTGCGGTTGCACGGCGTTAACTCGACGGTGGGGTGGGATCTTGCTGCTTGCTGCCCTTTGCTATCAAAATTATCGTGCCATGAAGAAAACGTAAAAAACTTAATGATTCATGAAAGAAGTCCATGTGTATGCTGCTATTGGCTTACAGAAACAAAGAAAAAAACGGGAAAGCGTGAACCAGAAAAAAGATCCTTGCACAACAAAGGAGTGCAAGTGTTTCACGGAAGAAAGGATGACTAGGACAGAAAATCGAAAAGAATAGTGTAGGAAAATGAAGGCTTATCAGCAATGGCGGGGTGTTAGCTGTTATATTACCCCGAGGAACCCTCGCCTTGCAAATGGCCGCTGCCACTGCTCCATGACGAATCCCTTCTCAACTTATGTTGGGATCGTCCCTAATAAAGACCACGTACACTTCAATAATGACTCATCTCAACTGATTTTATGTTATTTAGCACATGATTATTTTATTCATCGACTAATTTATATTCAAACAGTTATATTTAAGCATTTCATTCTATTGGAAATATGTCTATCTTGACGTTTTAATTGAGTAATTCATTTAAGAGATCGAAAAGAATTTATATATGTAATCCGTATTATAATATTCTCGCGCCCGTAGAATATACTAGTAGGTAAATGTTTATATTATGTATATATGTATGTAATATGTAATATGTAATTCAATATGATCTGTATGATTTTATTGTAGCCAAAGAAATCATGAACGAAAATATAGTTTTGTAGGTAAGTACTCACATTGATACTCCAGCGTCGAAATTTGTGCACAAAGTTCCGCTACTTTTTTTTCCTTCTAATTTAGATATTAATAATATGAATCTAATCACTTCTCAGGCTAGGTAGGTTTTAAATTTTGTAAAGTGTAGGTAATTTAGATTTTATGTTGAATACTTTTGATTTTAGTTGTTTTTTTTTTTTTTTTTTTTACAATAATTAGATAATTTATCCAGATAGGTAGGTATAATTAAAGTTAAGCATGAAATTTAGATATTTTAGATAATTTAGACAAATTTATATAACTAGGTAGGTAGCCAATGGATTTTAAGATTTTTTTTTTTTTTTCTTTTTGACACCAAACACTTGTCACTGAACACTTGATCGGGTGAATTTTCGTTTGCTGATTTAGAGATGGTTTGTGTGCATGTAGAGATGATTTTTGGAGGTTATGGATATGAGTTCTTTTATGTGTGTAGAGATGATTGAGTGTGATGATTTTGTTGGGTGTAGTGTCTTGAGGTAGGTATGATTGGTTGAGTTTTCGGAGATTGAGGTTATGTTCCTCGTTCCTCGTGAAATGGTAAGAACAAAGGTTCTCCCAGGCAAAAAAAAAGAATGCGTACGGATGTCGTGGTAACGGACAACGTGTCTGCTTATCAGGTTAGAATTAAATCTTGGATTCCCCTGACGTTGATTTGGAGCAGCACTAGACGGTACCAACAGATCATCCGTCGATTTTCTGTCAAAAGAAATTGGTGTTATGGGAGCAAAATAAATGAACAAATACCACTATATTACCTTTGCAAAAAAAAGGTGCCGCTTGCTTGGGAAATCCAATTTGGGTTTCTCTTAAAAATTCCACTTCCAAATATCAGTTAAGGTAGGTCGTTAATTGTGGAGTAAAGTCTATACAGAGTATTTACAACGAATTTGAATAGGAAAAGCTCACAAAGAAATTGAGGCCATTACTTACGAGTTTTTTTTTTCTTGGAGCAGCTCTTATCTTCTTGAAGGATGGAAGTGGAAAAGAACGCTGGTCGGAAGTGCATGGGTATATGTAGCTTTTGCTTACGTGACATTTGGTTCAATTTAAAGATAGCGGACTAATTCGTTAAGAGTTGTTCCGAAAAACATGTTCGATTCAAGGTAAGGTAGTTTAAACAATTTTCAAAACAAATCATTTTTGAGAAGGTACACCACAGAATCTATAACATACATACAAACAATGCTTCATTTTTATAAATAGAGATAAAGGAAAAATATGATAGAATTAATATGAAGAATGTTTTATCGATGTTTTATCCTTTTTGGATAGGTCTTTAATTTTTTTGGGTTTCAGATCCAAGGCTGTATGAAAGGCAGTTTCCAAGGCTGTGGAACACAGTCTATTGGTTTGGACTGGGCCCCCTCCAGTTTACCGGATTTGCCTTCAAGTAGTTTTTTTTGCTGAAACATTTTTCCTCGGAATATCCTGGCCGTGAATACCAAAGACATTTTATACCCCTAGGGCCTTTTGATACCGCAAAAACTGTTGACTTCGGACAAACGTCCGGGTTATGCCCGTAGGAATGGCATTTTTCAGAGTAGGGGGTTGATTTGCGCTGTCTACAATCCGCATAGGTATGGTTAGGCTTATTGCAGAATCTACACTTTGCCTTATAGCTATGACTTGTATTGAGCCTTCTGGCTAGCTTCGGCGTTGTGAATTCATGTTCATAATGCTAACTGTGGTAACTCGGATTGTTAGGACCTTGAACACTACATTGTGGCTGGTAGTGTTCGGGCAGCATCTGAATTCAATTTACCTAGTTCTGTGGTAGGAAACTAGGTTGCTGAAGAAATGTGTATGCAGCGGTTAGAGAAACGTTCGTAGCATTCGTGTTCAATGTCGTTAGGCTATTGAGTCCCGAATTGTATTGGTGATTTATCAGCAAAGAGGCTTGTTGTGCCAAATCTGCCAATTTAGTCACATCTTGCTCTGCTGTTATAAGCATGAACTGATACATTGCTGAGTCGAATAATCCCATTTTAAAGGCTATGACCACGGATGCCTGCAGTTCTTTTACCAATGCGACTTTCTCTACTGCCTGGTAACGGGAGTCGATTATCTTCTTCGCTTTGGTCTGTAACGTTAGCAGTCTTCTAGCGAATGACTTGAAATCTTCAGTCAATAATTGTTTTGACTGCTTTATTTCCGCCATAATGCTATCCAACGTGCTAATTGCCAAATACGTGTTTTTTATAATCGACTCCAAATCGATTAAAGTTTTAGACTGATTCGTTCGTACCAGTTAAAACGCGTCGCCCGTTAATCTCGTTGATATGAGAGCCACATACATCTCTTCCCCCTCGTTTCCTATACATTTAAGGCCTGAGTTTACGCGCATTAAGAAACTCGTGCACTCTACTGGCCAGGTCTGGGATTCTTTGCCCTAGGTCAGGGTTGCCATAAATATTTTGAAGAAACTAGTTAACGAGCATGAAAATCTCGGACTTTCCCGGACAAAATTGGAACAAAAAAGAGTACAAAACTAGTACTAAAACGCATGCATTATTTGTTATAAGAAAACACATTTATGGCGGTACTTAAATATTAAATAACTTGTAGTTCTCACTTTATATTTGGTTCGTGGGTGGTCGGGAGGTTGTTAGCAAAAACCTTAGACTTCAAAAATATCCAGAGAGAAAATTCCAACGGCGTTAGATCGCATTATATGGGCTGCCAATTCTGATCACCAAAACAAGAAATAACACGACCAGAAAATGACTCATGCAGTAAGTAATTGAATTGTTTCTCGGGCTATATGGCATATACCAACGCCTTGTTAAAACCACATCTCATCCATAATATAACAAAATAAATTTCTTGGGCTAAAATTCGCGGTATAGGGAAATTGTTTACTCTCTTCTGTGAAAAACTACGAAAAATCTTCGTACGGGAACAGGATTTGACTGACTTTCGTAGTAGATAGAGTATTAAAATATGAGCCAAATATTTTAATTGATGAATAATGGAAAACCCGGAAAAACCCGGACAATTTAGAAAAACTATCCCGGACGTTCCCCTCATAGGAGAAAAAGAGTACATGTCCGGGAAAACCCGGACAGATGGCAACGCTACCCTAGGTCCCTTTGGTTTTGCCTAGACGTCTTGATAGTCCCAATTAATTCCGTGACAATGTCTCGAGCCTTGTAAACTGTCCGCAATTCCAGCTAGTTTGATCTTTAATAAGATTGAAAACGTCTCGTGAGGTCAAGGACTAAAGCTCTCCAATGAGGGAATCGTTCAGTCTTTGTATTTCCTGACCTTGTTCCTTTTGATCTTTTTTGAGTTGCTCTATTTTATCCTTCAAGCTTTTAACCCTACTGTCGAGATCGAAGTTCAGAGTTTCTTCCATACAGATGTGGAAGCGAACAGAATCAGGGGTACTCTTGGAAAAGAGAGAAACAAGAAAAATTTTGCCTAGATTATACGTGGAACTGAGTATTTGGACACCTGTGATGTTTGCACAGGGGAGTCAGGGCGTTCGCGGGTCAGTTTCAGAGGTTAAAGAAAAGAAAATTGCTAAATTTCGACTAAACCGAGCAAAATGAGCAGAGTGTTATCAAAGTTTCAAAGTAATGGAAAGTAATTCTCACTAATATTATTAGGTAGTTCTTTATTACCAACTACATATCGCACGTTGAAAACAAAAGTGTCACTAAACAAAAAACAAAGTTTTGAGATATGACCAATTAAAGTTTTGGACTAACTTCAATGGTCGATAGCTCTAAGAATTTTATTTTTAAAGTTATGTTACTTGGCCAAAGTATAATATCACTATCTTTTTGTAAAATAGAATTTAAAGTTTCCAAAAAAAATAAAGGACATATAAGAAAAAAGAGGCGTTTTGAAAAAGTTCGGTATAGTGTCAGTTTTTGATTAATACTTTTGCGCATTTTCTTATAGAGCCATAAAATCATACAGACTCCAAAGAAAGAAAACAGGCTAAATAGTTAAAAAATAAACAAAAAGTCTTCTTTATTAATTAAGTAATACTGTTTCTTTGACCATGAATTATTCACAAAAAAAATATTCAGTCAAAGAGCTTAACAATGTGAACTAAACTTAAAAAAAACTCTAAAAATAATTAACACAAATTAAATATCCATCAAAACAAAAAAAATTAAATTTTGAAAAAAAAACAAACAACTTCAAAATAAATAAATAAATTACATCATAAAAGATCAAAGGCAATTATCTAAAAATACATTCAAAGTAGGATTTGTAGTGACTGGGTATCAAGCCAGCATTTACAAGACTGCTCACATCGTTCTTCTTTCTTTCTGATAAATCCAATTTACGCTGGTACAGCGGTACCAATGCTTCAGGACGGTTGTTTCTAGTATTGACTGCTCTTTTAATCAGATTAAGCTCTTTGAAGTCATCAAAGTAAGATATTTTATAGAAAATTTTTATGGCATTGTTGTTTGAATCCTGTGAAGTCTTTTCAATTTTGAGGACTTTTATATCCACTAACTTCACGACTTAACCCTCAACATTTTTGTTCAGCTTTGGCACCGGAAGTTGTATTATATCTATGAAGTCTCCGTAACACAGTTCATTCACATTAAATGGTGTTCCACGTTTTTTTGCGTATCGAATTGCAGATACGTATTGCGAAGGCACGTAAATTGGTCCAGACTTGAGGCATTTTTTCACTTCTTTCTCAATCATTGAATGTGCTGCATCTCCTTCGATTTGCGTATGACCACGTATTAAAAACTTATGCGTAATTGATCTAATTTTTAAATTTGTAACTGCATAGACATACATTCCAATAATAAATTGATTTTTTTGCTGGCCACAACAATTATCGGAATAAAATACTACACCCAGATCATCGTTAGCCATAGAAGATTTCTTTTGCAAAAACCTTAGCACACAGCTGCCTATTTCGTTATCTCCACAATGACCTTGAGATTCATCCCAAAAGTAGCATTCAGTTTGATTAGACTTAGACTTCTCCATTTGGTACTGTCATAACCGCCTGTAAGTCGTAACATGCGACTATAAACTGGTCCGATATCTTTGTTTTATCATTGGCTTTTTCTAGTCGACTTTTTTCTTTTTCTTGTTAGTGACGCTCAGAGTTTCCTTTTGGGAACCTTCTAAAAGTTTGTATTTCTCACACAGCTCGCATCTGTCTTTCTTTGGTGTAATGAAGCTAATATTGAATTCTTCATTAGAAATTTTTCGATAGGTATGTATCATAACATAGAGCAGTCCCTCTTGCATGCACATACTTTTATAGTCTTAGTACAGATCGACTACAGTTTTTCCGCCATCTATGTATAAATTCTCTAGTAGTTTGTTTTCGCAAATAGTGGCTTTCAATCCGAGGAATACTGTTGATGTGACTTTTTTCTCCTTGCCTCAGGATATCAGATACCTTTCTTTGTTTTTTGTGCTTACCGCTTTTTTCTCCTTCTAATATTCCGGTATTGCTACAATTCTACTCAAGCACCGTCCTTTAGGGTACGTTAAACATCGATAGTTTAGTATTTCGATACTATCGATTTTTTTCTTTAAACTATCGATAAACTATCGATAGTATCGATAAACTATCGATAGTATCGATAGTTAAAACAAATTTAATGAAACAACGAACTACTTCAAAGTTTTAATTTAAAAACAAGAACATTACATATTGGATTTTTTTAAATAACTTCACATTTTGATTTAGGCAAAGTAACCTTAGGCGTTAAGGCCTATCGATAGTATCGATAGTTAAAACAAATTTAATGAAACAACGAACTACTTCAAAGTTTTAATTTAAAAACAAGAACATTACATATTGGATTTTTTTAAATAACTTCACATTTTGATTTAGGCAAAGTAACCTTAGGCGTTAAGGCGTTTTGCCTTTAAAATCTATTTCTTAGATCGCTATGTATCAAGCCGGTTTAAGAAAAAATTCGTTCGCTGGAAACTGAAGTTGCTGGTATGCACAAATATAATTGTGCAAAATATCTTCAGCAACTCTGAGCTGGATTTTCTCCAATAATCGATGGGACACTTATCATTATCAGTTGGCGGTTTTTCCAAAAATTGTCGTATCTCAATTATTGCGTCGTTATGTCGTATGTCATGAGTGGCCAAACCGTAGAACGCGTTCGACTGGTCGAACGCGAAGGCATTTACAGTCGACTCCAACCTATGTGCTATAAATTGATACATTATAACAAATATGCAATATATGAGTATCATTAATAAAAAATTTAAAATGTAACAACATGCAAATGTATACAGCAAAGAAAAAAATGCAATGCCCTTCTTCCCCTTGTATACGAGTGCCTACCCTATGTCAAATAGTCAAATAGAGAACAGTATTTTTTCAGCTGAAATGAGTACATATGTGCATATGTATAACAGAGCCTTAAGCTTAAGCTACGAGCAGACGATATGCAAAAGTCGCATATATATGCGATTGCTGACGTCACGAAAAAACTCGCAAATTTATCGCAAATTCTATAAAGTTGGCATTGCTCGCAAACTCGCATATAGACGAGTTCACACGATATGCGGCTTTTGTCCCAAAACTCGCAAATGCATTTGCGAACATGTTGTTCGCATATGATATGTTCGCAAATGGGGTCGCAAATGTTGTGGCCTATATGCGAGGTGTTCACACGATATGTGACACAATTTGCAAGTCACATATTTTCAATTATATGCAGATTTGCGAACACTACAAATCTTTTGACATTTTGTATTTTTTGTATTGTGTTGGTGATTTATGACTATTTAAAGTGCGGAAATTTATTAAAAATGTCAAAAAGAAAGTGGGCTGCTATTTCTATTATGCATCTAGTGTGCAGCAAATGCAAGGGATTCGTCGTATATGGGTCAAAGATTGGATGCGACTTCGCGAGACTGAAGTTGGTTTTAAATGTCACGCGAAGAGAGCCCCATTTTGCTTTGGCTTCGTTCACATGGACATCGAAGCTAGGTCATCGACAACCTCACGCCAGCCATTAAGTTTGGAAAGCTTAATGTGCTGAGCCGGCATCCCAAAGCCCGGTTCTCTTCTCCACCGCAGCTATTAAGCGCTGGATTTCTTGGTGGTTTCAATTGTGTTGCACTTTTCGACTTCCGGATTCTGATTTTTTGGAGCGACGTACCTTTGACTGCGGGGGCGGCACATGATCAGTGTCGTAATGTGGTGATGATGAATCCATCGGCTCAGACTCATTAAAAGTACTCATTTTACTTAACTACACACAATTATAATTTTTTTGGCGTTTTATTAGGCCAAACCAAATTTTCAAATATTTGAAGTCTCGCTTTTTCAGTTTTATTTTACCTGTAGACTAGGAATTTGTCCGCAAATATGCATGTGGTTGCGATGCTTGCAAATGCTCGCAAATGTTCGCAAATTGTCACAAATGACATGCGAAAGTGTTTACACGATATGCGAAAAAGTTGCAAATAAGTTTGCGAACTGGGTGTCGCATATTGTCCGCATATACTTTGCGAGCATATGCGGACTGTCCCAAATAGGTGTTCAGACGATATGCGAGCAATAATCGCATATGATGACGCAAAAATGACGTCAGACTCGCATATAAACTTTTTCCCAGCATATAATTTAAACTTGATTTAGAAATTCTGGTTCCAAAAACTTTGTTTTATTACTTGTCTTGTTAACTCTTGTTATAATAAAACTAAGAAAAAGTATTGCAACTGATACTGAATAGTTGGTGTATACACATATGTATTCATATTTTCTTCCAGGTAAAAACGCGTAGGTAGCACGCGTAATCAATTTCAGCAAAAAGTCGAACGCATAGCTTAAAAGTTTGGCCACCCGTGTCGTATGTCAATTATTACGCAGAACCCCATTATTTTGCAATTGTAAGCAGGTGTTCCTTTTAAATCTTCACCCGACAAGAAGTACACAGTACCTACACCTACACAACACAGAACGTACAGAGAAGTAAAAAAAAATCAATCGGATTGCACGTGCACAAAACAGACAAAGAATAATTTCCGGGAATTCCCCGCTTATGAACATGCAAAAGAAAATGTGATGCAAAGAGAATGTGCTCAACAGTTTACAGTTTCGGCACGTGTTTTAATTCAAAAACTATCGATATTAAAAAAAAAAGCATCGATGTTTTCGATAGGATTGAAACATCGATACTATCGATAGTACTATCGATGTTTAACGTACGCTACCGTCCTTACAGATCTGCCAGTAATATCTAGAGTGTTTATAAAAAATATTTTGCACACTCTTGTTTTTATTCCATTTACTTCAAAGTAAAATGCATTTTTAAGCTGTCTATTGGAATCAACTCTTTTGTATTGATATTTTGGAATTACAGTGAACGTCCAATATAACGAATACCCGATATAGCGAATTTTCGATATAACGAACGCTTTTCAGATTTACATCAACATCTCTAAATAGCGAACGATGAACATAATTTGCTATTCGATATAACGAACGCATTAATAAATTGGCATAAAAATGTGTTCTTGTTGCCAATGTTATGTGTGCGTTCTAATGTCAACACGGAAGTTTATTCTCGTATATGTGTTGTCCAAAGAGCTTACGCAAGATACACAATAGGCGCGTTTTTTTCAAATCTATATAGACTTCGAAAAAGCTCTCCAAGTAAAAATAAAACTGCATAATTATCATGGCTAAGGTTTTGTTGTATTTTACATGGGTAAATATGCTCCTGAAACATGTTCAGCTTATACAGGTTACAAAAAAAAACACGCCTACATTTGAAAGTGTCAATAATTGTCTTTTTCTATTAGTCTTCACCTTCATACATTTTGATTTGAATTCTTTTATTTTTGGTTTGTCTTTCACTATGCAGTTTTAAATATTGTGTACGCTCTTACACATACATACGAGCGTAAGATTCCGTTAGCAGTTAAAATGATTTTTTATTGTTTAGTATTAAAAAGTGCGTTTTAGTTTCTTCATATTTACTCTAACACGGCTTCAAGAAAAAGCTGTACATATGAAATCTCAACTTGAAGTGAGACAAAGTCGTATAAGTGATTTTTTTTCTCAAAATAATTTTAAAATTTGTGTAAAATAATGGCAGGACCATTCATTTTGATATTACTAATAAAAAAACGTAGGTATTCATAAATAATAATCAGCTATTTAATTTTTTAAAAAGAAAAGTCGATCGATATAACGAACGCTCTCGATATAGAGAATGACCTCGAACATTATATCATTCGTTATATTGGACGTCCACTGTATTTCTTTCATGTTTCGAGCTATGTACTCCCTCTGGCGCAACAGTGAAGCCATACTCCAATATTTCTTCGGATATTTTGTCGGAACATTTTAACTTACATTTTTCTCCACGGGGTTGCTTAACATGTTTTTCAGGAAATATTTTTTTTGAAATAGAGCTAGAAACGTATTGTTTCCCTGAATTTTTTAATATATGTGCAGTTTTAGTAGTTGTGGTCTTCACTTTCTTCTTTTTAGTATTCTTAGCTGTGTCTGCATCAAATTGCTGGTTATCATTACTAGGATTCCCAAGTCCTCTTCGGCATTTTCCGGAGCTAAACTGTTTTGGTTATTTTGCACATTGTCGTCAATATGAGAAATAGCGGCAGTTAAATCATTTTGCGGTACTTGCTCATAAGACCTATCAGCTGGTGCTATATTTCTGGTGGCTGGTGCTATTATCGGACGTTTATTTCATTAGTTTCAGGTTAAGGCTGTTCAAAGTTATTGTTGCTTGTACTTGCTAGCATTTCACTAATTTCTTTGGAAACGATCGATTCTTCATAAGGATCATTGGCATTTTGAATTGCTTGACAAGTTTTTTGAGTAACTTCCGTGGAAGATGAGCTGGTGGAAGAAGACGAAGAAGAACTAGAGACCGAGGATGACAAGCAACATGATGACGATGATGAAGACGAACGTGGACTGCTTTTCTTTTTTGGTGGCAAGTACGTACGATCATTATCAGATGCGGGCGAAAAATCTCCATCATCATCAGAAGCGATTTCATGGCTGCGACGGCTTGTGGATGTGGGTTGATTGGCAATTATATTCAAAATTGATGCTGTCTTCTCTGAAAGTGGCGTGTTGCATTCCGAATCATTGCTATGATGAGTTTGGGACGTAGCATTTTCTCTTACAATTTTTTGTTTGATCGCCAGTTCTAATATCTTTTTCCCTCGAGACAATTCCATGTTGTAGCGATTCACCAAGTCCATCATATTTACTATCATACAATTATTATTTTTACTTAAAACTCAAACACTTAAATTCAAGATTCCATCTAGTACGTTAATATTTTCTTTGAATTATTTGAATTATAACGAACTTTTATATTTTTCGATACTTGTCATTTTTAAAAACAAAGTAACTCATGAAGTAAAATATCCATGAAACCCATTTATTTGAATTAATTTGAATTATAATGAACTTTTGTATTTTCGTTCGATATTTTGTCATTTTATAAAGTAGATCATGAAGCTCATTTATTTGAATTTTCATATGTTAACAACAATTCAATTATGTATAAAAGGGAGATTGTACTCCATACATTATTCATTCTTTCATTAGTTGTGACACAGTAAGGAACTGGTCGTGGTTGGGTAAATTATAATCCTACATGATAGTTAATTTTATCTCTGGATTTGATTTGCTTTGCTACAACTAGACAAGTCAACATTGCAATATTAGGGACTGTGGTGCATGCCGGGTCATACTGTATGGCAATGTTGAGCTACCTTCTGTGAAAACCGAAGTTATTATTAATTGTTCAGTTTTACAAAAATAGAAAAATAATAAAGAACCTATACAAAAATAAAGAAGAGTCTACAATGTTAATTAATTTACCTTTAACAAAAAATATGCAATAAGTTGTTTTATTTGATAAAAGTCAGTACAGTAAAATAGTAAGCAATCAAGTCTAAGAACAGACACTAAACAAAATATTTAAAACATTATAATGTTAGAATGACATTAAGCAAAAAATGACTATAAAAATTAATAAGTTACAGAACTTTCATTATAAAAATGTCTCTAAACCTAACATGTTTTTTTTTATCGTGATGTAAAGAAAGTAATATTTTATTATTATAACAATGGCACTAAACAAAAAATCACTGTTATGAACTACTTTTTTTTTTTGGATTTTTAAAAAATGTTATTAAAAGAGTGGCTCTAAACCAAAAGTGCATGTTAATTAATTTCGCTGAATAACAAATCACTGTTTTTTTGTTAACAAAACCAACACTAAACGAATAATAGCCGTGTCTTATTATCCCCGTGATCTGATCCGGATCAGATCAGAATAAAAAAACAAACTAGATCAAAGTTTGCACCGTAGCGCAAGTGGTTAGTGCGTCGGACTACTGTGCAAGCGGTCTTGGGTTCGAATCCCGCCGCAAACACCTAAAAGTTTTTCACAGAGCCCACCTCTTTCGAATGTCTGACAAGCATCAAAGAGTATCATTTGTCACGATTGTTACTTATTTATTTATTTTATTTATTTATTTATTTATTTATTTTTGAGCTTCTCAACTCGCCGTTCGGAGTTGGCAAAAAACTGTAGGTCCCTTCCATTCGTGCAAAAATATAACACGCACACACAAATGGTTGCGAGAAGCAGGCCCAGGTTCACCTCGAGCTGTAGCGCCAACTAAGTAAGTAAGTAAGATCAAAGTTCTGTGTTGTGGTGATTGTACAAGCTAAGTTCATTTTGACATTTAGTGAATGAGAATGAGAATAATATTTTGCAGCTATAATTTCAGTTTCACATCGCTTAGATATCATTATGAGCAGAAAAATTAATTTATTCGAACAAAATAACATTAATGATATTTGGATTGCCAATAATATTTTTATATTCCAATCTGGCAACATTTACCCTTGGCAATTGTCAGCAACATTCACAAACGAAAGTGTGCTATAGTGAGAAATAGTCGAACTTATTTTTGGATCACGAAACTTGATCTTGACAAGAAGCAAGATTTCGGATTGTTTTTATAATGCACACAAACTTATTTGTTGATCTGATCCGGATCAGATCACGGGGATAATAAAACACGGCTAATGACATTTATGCATTCACTTATCTGTATAATAATAATTCTGAGCTTAGATTTAAATCGACATTATGCGAAAAGTGCCACTTTATCACTTACCTCGACATGGATTCCCTCCAATGACTTGACATGAACTGCCGAAGTGACGTTTTATCGATTATCGAATGAGTGATTTACGGCAAAGTCAATGTGAAGGTAAAAATGTTCAATGAATATTAGGCGTGTTTTTTTGAAACGTAGCTAGCCAGTCGTTCATTAAAACGATTCCCAGCCAGCCGAACCCAGCTTACTTACCTCCAAGTTGGTGTGTGTGATTTCGGTCATATGCGTGTGATTTCGATCAGCTGTTAAGTGTGAACTGTCAAAGTATTCGGCATTCAACTAAATCGATTTTTTGTTATTTGTTGTGAAAACAATTAATTTCGGTATTTTATTCAATAGATAATTTACATAAAGCAATATGAAATCATAATATAGTGGATTATTTCAGTGAAACATCATTTAGTAATTGAAAATATATAATTTTCGTACACGGCAGTCTGTCAAATGTACTACAAATCGCTTTCAGCGCCCCCTGACGATGAGTAGACGTAAAATTCCTAGCCAGCTGCTTTTGGCTGCGGATAAAATCAAGAGTTGTAGCCAGCTGTTTGTTGTATTTGTTTTACGTGTGAAATTTGACTTTGCTAGCAACTACTGGCTAGCTACGTTTCAAAAAAACACAGCTATTATCAATAAATTAAAACTCTACCGTCACATATAATTCCAAATTTTATTATCAAGATAAAATTTCCACTCGTTATTGATTTGCCTGTTTAAACATGAATAATGAAATAAAAGAAAAACGAACATTGGTTTCTGATATTAGTTAAGCTATTCACCGTAGTGGCGCTATGTTCGTGGTGGTTCCCACATCAAAAGTGACACTAGTGACCTCTTGTGGAAACTAGACGAGGTATCAGAACCAGTGTCTTTTCAAAAGATGCGTGGTATATATCGGAACCTAGATGTCGCTCTAACTGAAAAGTGGAAAATTTTGTATAGTGACACTTTTGTTTTCAACGTGCGAAATATCAAATGCACAATTATAAGCATTCGTGTGTCACTATGGTAAATTATATGGGTTTGTGTGTGGTCATTGAACATCGTATTGGGTTTTGTGTCGCTATAGGCTAATGGCATTACAATACATATATTAATTGGTGTGCATTTTTCGGATTTTAGGTGGCGGGTGAACTCAGAATTGATAAATGATACTGATATTCCAGCATCAATCAGAAACTTTAATTATATAGGGTAAGCTGGAAAGTGTTGGGTAATATCTATATATCGGATTGCGTTATCGAGGCGTCTGGATGAAAATTTGAGTCATCAAGTTCGTGCATCGCCTGAAGTGCTGCTTGGCATATAGCTTCTGGGTTTTGGTCGTCAAATTCATCATAGTATTTTTCTAGATTGGATAAATGGGATGGTGGTTGGTAGTGTATTATCTGTGTTCACATTGTGTGCTTCTTCGATGAAGTAGCGAGGTGTATTAATGCGCCTTGTTTGGTTGCTAATATTAGATTGCCGTACGTTTGAATGTCTTGATTCTAATTCCATTGGATCTTGAGGCGGTAAAACTCAGGGAATGTATTGTGGGGTTTGTGTTTGCTGTTAGAATGGACTGTTCTTCAAGTTGAAGGATTAACGGGCATGGGTCTAGGGTGGTTTGCAATGAATGCGAATCTTGGTTATAGTCTATTTGAAGTTAATCTTGTGTTTAGTGAATTTATTGTTAATCTTGGGCTTCAGAAATTTTGTGGATAATTACGGGTAATTTGATGGTTTGATGATTGAGGAATAAAGAAATTTTGTCTATAAATTTGATTGGGAACGTAAACAGGTCTGGCATTACGTTGCGTACTGATAGGAAACCGGTTATAGGATGGTTTTCTGAACTGGTTCTGAGAGTGGTAATCATATTTCATATAAAACATATCCTGGATGCAGAATGATAATGCTTTTTCTATAGTGGAAGGTTTCATAGCGCTACTGCTAGATCCAAGGGGTTCTTTGAGACCGGAAAGAAATGTATTAAGACAAATCTCTGCGAATATGACTCTTTTTGCTTTTATAACTAGTTCTTTCATGAACTAAGACGTTGTTGTTCATTGTAGGTTGAATTTTTACAACTTCGCTATGAAATTCTTCTTTTGATTTAAGACCTTGTTTATACAAGTGAAGGTCTCGGATTAAGGAAGTTTCATTCCGTTTATCGGAATAGTGCAATGTTAGGTTGTTGAAATGACCGTCTTTCACCGTGCTATCTCTTTGTTTTTAGAGAGAAGAGTGAGAGTCGGGAGAATAAAACGAAAGACTTTTATATCGTTTTAATATAATTTTATTTAAGTTGTTATATAGGGCCCGCTGTCTCAGTGCTTGGCTGCGACCCTTTGGTTATAATGGTTGTTATATAGTTATTAAATAGGGCCCGCTGTCTCAATGCTTGGCTGCGACCTTTTAATATACTACTATAGCTCTCGATATTATTCTGATTTGTCCTTTCCATCCTTTGCCTTTATATACCAAAATCCATCACTGATTTCCATCCCCACCACTCATACCATACACACTTGCTTAGTTGTTATTTCCATACGGAAATGCGTTTTCATCGAATCTTGCCTTTTTTGTATAATTAACATAAACAGTCAAAAGTCGTTCACCCAGCAGTACTGTCTTGCATTGCATTGCATCACATCGTTTGCTTTGATTTGCTTTGCTTGCCATTGACCCATGTTTACTCTAGCCATTGATACGTACGTCCGTACGCTGTGACCCAGATACGGACATATGCGGCGATCGGGAACTGGGGTGTTCAATTACAGTGTGGGTTTTTTTTTGTGACGGTGACTTTTAGTACGTGCCGCAGTGCATTAGATTTCGTTATGTTTGACTTAGATTAGATATTCGTTATGTTTGACTGGTGAGAATGGAAATTGATATAGCTTGGTGTGACTTTAAGGTAGTGTATTGGGCTTATGCAGTGGATTATTGCATTATTTAAGGTATGATCTGTGGCGTATGTAGTGGATCACTACATTGTTTTTAATTACGTCCCAATATAACGAGTTTCCATACATATTTTAACCCTCCGTTTAGCGTTGTGGTCTGTCAGACCATTTTGAAACTTATTGTGTTGTAATTTTGTTTCCTTTAAATATTTCGGCAAACGGTGCCATGACTTTGTCAAACTCGATGCAGCGAGACGAATGCGATATATTTTGAAACAGTTGTCCATATTTCGTGGAATAAAAATACAGTTGGAGTACAATTTTAACGTTGTTTAGCGTATAATATAATATATTAGTATAATATATATTATATTATATTATACGCTATATATTAATATAATATATATTATATTATATGTCTATTATTATATCTATTATATAAAAATAAGTCGGGTTTTCCTTCCTGACGCTATAACTCGATAACCGCTGGACCGATTTTCATGATTCTTTTTTTGTTTTATTCGTATTGCTGTACATCAGGTTTATGTATAAATCTGGACCCGCTAGGTGGCACTGGAGTCAAGTTATTAACAAAATCTATATTAATGGACCAAAATGACTCATATTCACAATATATGTTGGTGTAGTGCCAGAAGAGAAAACTACAAAATCTGGACCCGATAGGTGGCGCTGGAGTCGAGTTATTAACAAAATCTATATTAATTGACCAAAATGACTCATATTCACAATATGTAATAGACAGACAGACAGATAGATAGACAGATAGACAGAAAGACAGATAGATAGGCAGATATACAGAGGGACAGATAGACAGAAAGGCAAATAGGTACACAGACAGTGCCACCTAGCGGGTCCAGATTTATACATAAACCTGATGTACAGCAATACGAATAAAACAAAAAAAGAATCATGAAAATCGGTCCAGCGGTTATCGAGTTATAGCGTCAGGAAGGAAAACCCGACTTATTTTTATATAATAGATATAATAATATACATATAATTAGAAACGGTTTTTCTTGGAATTGAGGGTGGGTGTGTGTGTTAGTACGATGTCAAGATGTGGTGGGCTTATGACTCTAGTACGTAATATCCATTGCAGGGTCAAACTTACACAGGTAAGCCTCCCCGTGAAGATAGAGAGGTGCATCAGGGCAAACGAGTGGTAATGGATATTGTTATAGCGTTTTTTGGTACAAGACGAACAATATACGCTGACAACTTCTTTTCCACTCTCGACTTAGCCAGTGCCTTGATATCCAAGAGCTATGCTTAAGTTAAAACAGTTCGTAAGAACCAAAAATTTGTTCCACCAGAACTACTGGCCTCTTCTACTTGCCCATAGAATAGCAGGTTTGTTTGTTTCCATTACAACAAATTCTCATTGTATTCCTACTTTCCAAAAAAGAGTTAGTCAGTTATTTTTATTTCAACTAAACACTTTACATATAACGATGATGGAGAGGCTAGTAAAACCCATCAAACATTGGACTACAATAAATAAAAGGCGGGAGTGGACACAATGGATGGACTATATGGTATAATTTTACTCGTGCGAACGTGCTACTAATCGGTGGACACAGACTTTTTTTTTTAGTGTGCTATATATGTTTCTGCACTCGCTTCATAATATTATATTTGTTGACGGATTATTTACACAGAAAATCAATTGGTAAAACCTCCGATGGAGTTACGAGCAGTGAATTCCAAAACATCGCTTTTTCAGCATATTAAAGATGCCATGAACATTTTTGGCATAGCTGCGAGTATCAAAATTAATACTACCCCTCACTTACTACGTATTATATTTACAATTCCCTTGACTTCGAACATATTCTTCATTGACATTGCAGCCACCATATTTTCGGAAATTATTGAACGATAATGGGCCTTTGTTTGCCCCATCTGCCTCTTACAGCTCTGTAAATGTAAGTTCTACCAGTATGGAACTTTCTTTTTTGTTCTTCCTTTCTATCCAATAAAGGTTAGCATCTATCAACACAAACATACATAATTTTAAAACTTTACTATACACCGATTTTACACTTAATCTTACACATGGAATAGACCATACCGCGATTTTATAAGCCACAACTGCAAAATGGATAATGTGGTCTGGCAGACTACAAAGTATGTTCATAGAAGTATTAATATTTCATTAAATTTTATTTTGTTCGGGAGAACCTATTTCGGTCCTCAGAAGAGAATTCATCAAGCACATAGACTTGCCGAAATTGATGGGGATGCAAAGGCACATAAACCAGTACACCAAATGTAGAAAAATGTAAAGAACCACTCTCCCGTGTGCTTAACAATTAACCAGTATTTATTACAAAAATATTCTTATATACTAGTTTACATTATATTGAAATTACGTGGGAGTGGGAATAGAATGTGGCATAGGAATTCGCAACTGGGAAAATCGACATCTTTCGTGGATAGGAATTGGCGACGGGAACATCATGCCACTTGATTGTGGCCATATGACACCTCGACACCTTTAATGTATATCATTCTGCGATCAACACAAAAAAAATCATCGAAATCCGTTCAGCCGTTTGCTGTGTAAGGAATCTTCACTTTGTTTTATATTATGAGGGATATAAGAAATTAAGAAAAAATTAAAAGTGTTAACAAATTTAACGAAAAGAACAAAATATAACAAATACCGCATACGAAGCAGCTTACATAGTTTCGCCGTTTTGGTTGTCTTCATCATTTTTGTATCGGCAATTTGATCTAGATGCGTCATAGAGGTTACCAAAATGCGCTTCTTCTGCTGCGGTGCCCAGCCCAGTGCTTCGTCGTACATAAAATCACCCATTACGTGTGTATCCACTTGAGAACTTTTTCCCACGCTTTAAAAGGAGAGCTTTTCGTAGAATCAGATCAAACTTTCATTTATGTAGATACAGCTGTCAGATGGTAATGCGACATCATGTAAACAAATGTTTTTTTTTTTGTCATTTATCCATCGACCGAAGTTATTGATTTTTATCTGCAGCAGAGGCAAAATTTTATTACAATCGCTGTATTTTCAACCGTATTTCGTCTTGGTTTAACGCGAAAGATGTTCTGCAAAGTTGGTGCTGGTATAGTTGATGGAATGGCAAAATTTCGTAAGAATTCCCGCCAAGTCCTCATTTTCCAGTTTGGGTATTCCACGTAGAACAGCAACATTTGATAATTTATCTCGTTCAAGTTCATCAATGCGTTGGTTAAGAAGAGATGTGCCAGGTGTGTCATTTAGTGGGTTGGTTATTGTTTTTCCCTTCAACTGTTAAACTCTTTGAGATAGACCATTTATATCTTTTTTGAGGTGTGCGATGTTATAATGACAGTCTTTCTCAATTTGTTGTTTTTTTTTTTTTTTTTTTTTTTTTTTTTTTTTTTTTTTTTTTTTTTATTTGATTTCCAAAAAAAATCAGATACAAAAATTCATAGATTATAAAAATAAAGTTAAGAAATAAATGTAATGACATTTTTTATTTATATATACTTCAAGTATTTAAATAGTATCAAATGCCACTTCAATGGGCTTAACAACAGGTAAATTCATTTGTGGGTGGGGTGACCCTTAAGTATCAAAAATTTTACATTAGCGTAAAAAGAAACAAAAAAGCGAGTGGTGATATGCGAAAGAAAGAAAAAATAAGCAAGAATAAAGCAAAAGATATAGAATAGTTTTATCTAGTTTTTGGGAAATCTTGGTATTTCCTTCTTCGATGAAATGTTTTAGTTCTTCATATTGTTTGTTTTGTTTAATTGTCGCCTGCTCCAGTGCCAACTGCGGATGGCGAATTTTGTTGTTGGTTTTTTAAGGCAGCACGAATTTGTGGGTTTCACGATTTTGTAGTTGTTGTGATTCAGTTAGGAAGCAGAAACGATTGATCAAAAAATACGCAGAGATAATGAACTTTCGACAAAATATAACTCATAAACGAATAAAACGGAGACTATAAAACGATATGAAACACTTTCTTTTATTTAAAACAATATTAATAGAATAGAAAAATGGAATCAAATGCACGATAAATATTTTGTGTTTAACTTGTCGCTTTTTACATTTTTTCATTCCAATTCAATAATTACTAGTTTTAGTATAATATAATTCTTATTCCTAGCACTTTCTAATTAGATTTCTTATTTCAGTATTTTTCTATTATAAGTTTAAATAGAAAAGTAGTTACTATTAATTCTTACAATATAATGTTGAGTTTCATCTCAGAGCGACTGGGGGGTTGCACCTCCGGTTCCTCCGACGACGAGTTGCTGGCTGTGTTGGTTACTTCGGGGCCTTGTTTCTCTGGAACTCACTTGTTTTTGTAACACTTGTCACTAGCACTTCCTTAGGGCCGGGCGTTATTTGACAGAGATCACTTTTTCTTTTAATTAATTTTCCCTTTTGATTAATCGCACTTCAGGGTTTTAGTTGGGATACCACTGGAATAACTTATCGCACTACTTTAGGGATTTTCCGTAATTCGTTATTCCCGTGGTCCCTGCTCGGGCGCCAGTTAAAAGATTATTTATTAAAATTCAATAAAAAAATATTTTTTTAGTTTCATTGAGGTGAAGCCTCTTTATTGTTCTGGATATGATTAAAGACTAACTTAATAACTAACAGAAAATAACTTAACACCTAGGCGACTGTGGGAACTCGAAAATGGGACGTGACGGAATGTGCTGTAGTTACCATGCAGGTGCATGGTGTCGGGTTGTCTCCGGTCGCGCCAGCAGCATGTTTCTGGAGCATTCCGATAATACGAGACGATTTCGCAAGATTTTGTTATGCGAGATTTTGAAAACGAGATTTTAAAATGCGATCAATCGTACCCAACCCGTACGAAACATATCACAATCAGAACACTCTAAATATATGTATTTAAATTTATTAACAGCACTTACCTACGAATTCTTAGTATTGTTAATTTGCCTCCAAGTATCCGTTGCTTACGTGCAGCTTACTTACTTACTTACTTACTTAGGTGGCTCTACAGTTCGGGGTGAACTAAGGCCTCAACCAACAACCTCTTCCAGCTAGCCCGCTTCCAGTTGCGCACGTTAAGATGGCTGAGGTCTTGTTCTACTTGTGTGCGCCAGCTTAGGCGAGGTCGTCTACATGTCCTAGCCATCTTAAACGCCCAATGTGCAGTTTTTTGACCAGGTTGATGTCGCTGTACAGCTCGTACAGTTCGTGGTTGAATCTTCTCCTCCAGAACCCGTCAACGCAAACGGGACCGAATATCTTACGAAGGACTTTTCTCTCGAAGTGCAGCTAATATATGATATTTCTTCCCCATACCTTACACCAAAGTAGACATTAAGGGTAGTTAAGTAGAAACACGACCTAACTGTAAGACCAACTGAAAGCAACTATGACTTATTAAACTTGCAGACAATTTGCCATTTCCACGCGCTAAATTGAGTAATTTGCCAGTTCTCTTTGGTTTTAAATTTTTTAGCTTTTTTAGGATTTGGGATGTAAGTTCGGAAAGGATAATGAGGTTTGGCATCGGTTTCGTTTACGTTCGGTGTTGAAGATTTTCAAGTACTTGCTCGTAGACTTCCAAGTTTATAACGTGAATTATCTTAAATGTGCCGGATTGTATTTTGGCTATGCCAATGTTTAGGGGAATGATCTTAGAGTTTGAGTAGTCCAGGATTTGGACTTTACTGTTACCCAAAGTGTAAAAAACATCTGCAAAAACTAATTTCGGATATTATTTTTCTGAATTAGATTTCCAGACTCGGTTAAAATTATGGTTGATCTGTCTTCTTTGACAATTTCCTTCCTAAATCTTGGGGATAGTTTAGTTCGTAGTCTTTTATTTACCTTAATGTATACTGCTTCTCCTGGTGAATATTTTTTAATTTCGTATTTCGATTTACTATGGTTTTCTATGTATTTACACTGTCTTAGCCTTAACTTTTGAATGTTGTACTGCCTTGCTTGCTCATGCTGATCAGGGTTTGTGCTGACTGTTATACCGAAATATATTTCTATTGGTTTTTTGTTAGTGACTGTGTGTATTGAATAGTTATATTCATATGCAGTACAATCTAAAAGTTCACTGAAGGGCATAGTTGGTCTTTCTGCTACTAAGAAGCGCATAATTTTAGACAATGTGGAGTGGAATCTCTCCACTTGTCCATTTACCGTGCTACTGTATGGAAGAGTTGCGAAAATGTCGATATTTAGTTGGTCATGCAGCATAAATCGTATTGTCGCGGATTAAATGAATTTTCAGTATCGAATATGATTAATTTCGGAACACCGAAGGCGAAGATTAGCTGTCCCAGGGGCTCTCTAATGTCTTCTATTGATTTGGACTTTATAATTTTTACTTGGGCGAATTTCGAGAAGTACCAAGTTTTTGTTGGTTTTGTATACATCAAAATGGACTATATGACTAGGAAACCATGGGATTGGGGTTTCTGCTATTTTAGGTTTATTAGGGTGACGTTCGTATTGCTGTTCTTTGCAAATTCGACATTGTTTCACAATATCGTGAATACGTGCTCTCATTTTAGGAAAATAGTATTTTTGTAGGAGTTGGATTTTGTTCTCATTACTATTTCTATGTGCTCTCCTAAAAGAACTTTTAGGATTTCTTCTACTTGTTCTACTTTATTTACGATGTCTGTTACTTGAGATTGGGTGAAGCGAGTTTTGTATGTTCGGAAGTGCTGGGGATAAAAGTCTTGAATTCTTCCCATAATTGCTTTGGAGGTGTATATACCAGTAATGACGACGGATTTAGATGTTTCTTGAGTATTGTGATAAGGTCTTCTTTGCTATAGTCACATTGGCTGAACGTGTGTCTGTGGTAGGTGGGAAAAGGAATTTTGAATGTATAGTTTTCGTTGTCGCCAATGAGGAGAAATATTTGTTTCTTATACACATTAATTGGGTTGTCGATAGAGGGAACTAGATTGTGGGACGAGCTTTCGTCACTGCGTTGGGTCATTGTTAGCGTATTGACTTCAAATCTTCCAGGGAGCTGTGAAAGCGCATCCGCGACAACGTTGCTTTTTCCTGGTTTGTATTGCAATTGGTAGTGATATTCCTCGAGAATCGCTTTCCAGCGCTTCATCTTAGAGTTACTGTCTTAATTGCTCAAAGCGTATGTCAGCAGTTGGTGATCTGTGTAGAGTTTTACTTGTGCAGCGCAATACAAGTAATTCCTTAGTAGAGCATTAAGAGCCCAAATGGTTGCGAGCATTTCCCTTTCGTTCGCGGCGTAATGCTCTTCGGTTTTACTCAAAGATCTTGAAATGAACCTAAAGGTCTGCCTTCTTGGGCAGGGACAGCACCTATGTCAGTAGTTAATTCAAAACATTTATTAAAATCGGGGTAGGCTAATATGAGTTCCCTACAAGTAAGGGAGTTTTATAACTTGTTAAAGGCTTCGTGTGCTTCAGTTGATAAAGAAATCGGAATTTAGCTTGATTTAAATTTTGGAATGCGACCTTCTTTTCCTCTTAAAAGGTTTAGCCAGTTTCGCATAATCCTTATTGAAACGAAGCCCAGTCAACTCGTATTTCCCATTATTAATTGCAAAAGCTGTTTTCTCCGTGTCAGGGGGAGTTTCACCGCCTTGCTAAACTTTATCTATATCATCACTTAAGTTATGGGATAGTAACTTTTGCAGCTTTCTTATTCACAAAATTCTTCTTATTTTATACAATTATTGCCACTCGTAAAAAAATACGCGTTCATTCCTGATGTGAGCATGTGTAAACATCACGCGGATGGGGTGTGTGGCTCCACTTTATTGGAAAGAAAGTAAATTATAACTAGTCTATGCTCGATAAAATACAAGCTAATCGCATATGTAGATAGATAGATAGATATTTATTTTTCCATTTATAACTAAACATTTACATTTCTTGGTTATGCACAGCTTGCACAGTGATACGATAACTAAATTTTATCTTACTACTGAAAAATTGTACATTTATTTCAAGCGCTTGTATTTTAACCTGATTACTCGAAGGAAAAATTATAACAAAAGACCTTCATTTAAATTGAATAAGTGAAGTGGGTAAAATAATGTTTCAAGAGTCCATGATTAATAAGTAGCAGGTAGTGTATAATAGCATTAATAATAACTCTCATCGAATCCACTCCATTCGCAGCAGTCGACGCCAGGAAACGAACCTGGGACCCCTAAGCTCAGTAGTACTGCGCTAAAAGTAGAAAAACCGACGCGCTACACACTCAACCGCCGCGGTTATAAAAACTTTTAATCCAAGTTCTTACATAAAAAAGCATATTATGAATGAAGTTATTCCGGAAAAACATTATTTCAACGTCAATACATTCACAAATGAGGTGTCGAAAGAAAATAATGTCTTGGAGCGATGACGAAATGCACTCTGATTTTATAAATATAAACAATTTGTTTACATTTAATCTTAATATGTATTTATCAGGATCTCTATTACGAAAACTAGATCTTATTTTTTGGAACAAGGTGCCACTAGGACACTAGAGGGCAGTAAGTAGCCATTTAATTCGTAGATAGGTTGTAGGTTTTCTACATGCAAGATTGTTAATAATATTTATAAACTGAAAATCTAAATCACTGCTCTAGAAAATCCCCTTTCTTTTGACACCTCATTTGTTAAGAGTGCGAGAGAGAGATAATGTTTGCAGAACATTGAAATGCAAAGCATTATAATCATGTTAGAGCGCGCACATGTACTCTCCCATACTCATACACACTATTGCAACGATACCCACTACTGCCCGACTGCTGGAGTTTCCGAATATGGAGATTCCGAATATTAAATGATTAACAAACAATGTCTTTTTTATAAATGAATGGTTTATTGATTTATTATACATTAAATACATTTATTATGAACAAATAAGACGATAAGCAACCAAGACGACACGTGACGATCTACACTCACTAATAGTAATTACCAACTAACTCTGGCCACTCGTTTTACATAGAACACAATCAAAAACAACAAATGTGGACAGTTAGACAAAGCAGTAACAAAGTGCAAAACATCAACACTTGATGCTGCTGGTGAAGTAGGTTCATATGTACAAGCCTAGGTACATAGCTGCAGCATGTACCTCCTCCCGCCAGAGTGTGGGCTTAACAAATTAAAGAGTTAAGTCCAGGTTGATGACTTGTGTATGGAGACAGCTCAGATGTTGCATTGTTGCTGTTGCTTCTATACATATATATAAATATTACAGTCGATTTTTGCTCAGGTCAAAAATGCAATAATATTATTAATTCATTTTATTTTATTACATATATTTCTTTTTTATCTGCTACAATGATAAATAATTTTTTTTTTGTTTCATATGCCGAATTGTTTAAATGTTTCAATATTTATTTATTTAGTGTCGAAAATAGGTTTGCTAAATTTTATTTAAATTTTTATGTCTGACTATTTTTGGTAACAGATTTTTGGGCTATTTTTCATTTACAAAATAAAAGTTGTCAACAATACCGCCTTTCCGTTAATCAATTAACAATACGTTTTACATTGAAAGCAATTTTTACTATACATATAACATTTAGCAACAATAGAAATCGGTACAAACAATTATTTTAATTAATTTTATTATAATTAATCTTTTTTATTAGTTATTTATAAACTTATTTCAATACTTACATTTATAATTGTATTTTATTCATTTAATGTTCTTGCGAAATGTGTAGCTATTATTATATTTGAAATTTTAAATGGTTTTGCGTGAACAGCTATTTTTTTAATTATATACATATGTACATATATATATATTTTTTTAATACAATTTTTCATTATTAGCCTTAAGATTAATATCAACCAGTCTCCACTCCAATATTCCCTTGAAGTGGAAATATAGTCACTATAAATTTAATTTTTATTTTTTTTTTATTCACCTATTGTTTGTGTGATTTCCTTTTTACTTTTTGTTACACATTTATTTATTTTATTGTTATTTATGTTATTATTTATTTTATTTATTTATTTATTTGTTGCTGTTGTCAGTGAAAACTTATATGTATTCCCATTTTATTTTAGTTTATATTTATATTATAAATTATTTTATTTTTTTTGTGTGTTTTATACAGAGCTGCGATTTTTAATTATTTCTTATACTACTACAGTATCAAAATTAAAGCTACTTCCAATTCACTTTTTTGGTGCTGATTTTTTTTTAAACTGTACTGTCTATAGTTCTATTTTTCACAAGTTTAATTAATTTTTATTCGTCACTGTTTATTTTGTTAATGTTATTTGTAAAGTACATATTATGATGCCAAAGGATAAAAATCCACCATTCCAATATTCCCTCGAAATGGGCATCAATGCTTTTCCAGCATCCATTTTAAGCTACTAAGTATGTTCACTTTTTGGATGCTGTACTTCGCTTTGTTATTTATTATTATATTTTATTATTTATTTATTTATTTATTTTTGTATATATGTATGTACATATGGTAAGTATATTTTTTTGTCTTTCACTGTACTGTTTTGTGTATTTTTTTTTCTTCACTTTACTGTTTTCTGTTTCTTTTCTGTATACATATGTATGGATATGTGTGTACATTTTTTTCTACACTGTACTGTTTATATTTGTTATTTTTTTTTTGTTTTTGTAGTCTTCACACTTTTTCTGGTTTAAATTGTTTTTTATTGTTTTATATATTTGGGAGTCCGTTCATTTGCCAAAGGATAAAAATCCACCTCTCCGATATGCATTCGAAGAGTGCAACAGCAAGAAAATGATATGCTACTAAAAATTAATACAATCAATTTTTTTTTCACATTCATATATTTGATGCTACGTATCCTACCGACTGCGCCAGTTATGATTCCGAATATTAAATGATTAACAAACAATGTCTTTTTTATAAATGAATGGTTTATTGATTTATTATACATTAAATACATTTATTATGAACAAATAAGACGATAAGCAACCAAGACGACACGTGACGATCTACACTCACTAATAGTAATTACCAACTAACTCTGGCCACTCGTTTTACACAGAACACAATCAAAAACAACAAATGTGGACAGTTAGACAAAGCAGTAACAAAGTGCAAGACATCAACACTTGATGCTGCTGGTGAAGTAGGTTCATATGTACAAGCATAGGTACATAGCTGCAGCATGTAACTCTGGCAGGAAAATTGTGGGCGATGCTTTGAATAATTGTTTTGAACATTGCTCAGCTTCAGGACAACGCAGGAGGATGTTTAATATCTCAAATGAATCAGCGACACATTTACTAATTTCACCCAATTTTTTGTTTTTCAATCCGATAATCCATTATTGAGTTAGAGCTGTATAACTCAACACATCGCGCTGCTATGAAATCGTCCCCGAAATCGCTGAATTACTCCACTAGAAATTTTGCTAACGCGCGCTTAGATGTTTACACATCAAAATCCCTACGGTTAACCAAGATATAGCCATGAGAAAGTGCTCAAAATAAGGTTTGAGCCGAAATATTCATGAGGCTATAAAATGCGTTTGGCACCCAAACTGGCAAACGAATGATGCAGAGTTTCTAGTTTTGGTAAGTACTTTCAGGATCAATGTCAATGTCAAATCTTAGGCCCCAGACGATGAGCTGAAAAATGGCACACAGTGTTAATATTGAATTTCCTAACTATTGCAAATGAACTCTTGATATTGTGCTGACCGGGGTCGAAGCGTTGGTGTCGCTGACTTGTATCGTCTCCGCCAGTGGCCCGTGCTGATTTAGTGTTTCCTCCATAACAATATATGTACATATTTCGAAAGTTTCCTTTTTTCACTCATTTTCCTTTCTATCAAAACTAAAAACGCACTCATAAAGCAATGTTTACTATAGTTGCAATCTCATCGCACACTGCGGTTGATCAACATGGTACGCTACAGGCTCAACATGGTTCGAGTACCGCAAAAATTTGCGGCAATATTTTTGCGTGTGATTTGCGTGTTTGCATTCATTGTTTGCAATTTTCCGCAATTTTGCACGGAGTAGTACAATTGATTGAAAAATATGACACTTTTCCTGAAAAATATCCAATTTGTTGGATAATTAATAATCCCCGGCACGACTAAAAGTTAAACTATAATTATTCGCGAAAACAAACAAAACGAAACCAAGGAAGAGAACCCGAAACACAGCGTGTGCGTAAACGTCAGTTCAGTTGTTGTGCCTGGGGGAATAAATTATTCAACTGCAGCGGGGAATTCGCTGCAATTTTCCGGCTGCTCAGCTGGGATGGGTTCGGGAATGGTATGGCGTATTCACAATGAATACGAAATAAAATTAGTTTTAAGGGCGCCACCCAATTTTTGATTAAAGGGATTGGGAAACCTTTTACGAAGCAGGTACGAATAACCACCGGTGATTCTGAAATTCGAATGAAAAAAATGCAAAGATGAGTTGAAGTAATTTTTTTTTTGGACCACGTTATAAATAACTTGGTCGATTTATTAAAGTCAAGGAATTAAGGCGTATAGATTACACACAAAGTAAGAATTTAAAGTTAGGGTGGAGTTGGAAAAAATCTACCGAGGTAGATGAAAAAAACCAACCCAAGACCAAGAAATAAAGATGGCCGCACCGAATATATGCAAGATAGCGATATTAAATATTAGATGTAAGTTAAATTCGATACTAATTTAAGTGGAATTAGGTAATGAAATCCATATATATGTATCGGTGGCCAATGGAATAGCTTCCGATTACCCTTACGGTTCGAATTACGGTTATAAGACAGTTCCAGAATGGAACGGGTCGCGAATCGTTAATAATAGCAGATTATTTTGCTGCCGTTAATGGAGCGGTACAAAGGATTACTTCTAACTTTCCTACGTTCTACGGAAACTCTTTTAAATGTTCTACACTTCTTTTTATATTTTCTACACTCTACTTATCTGTTATCCTTTCGCTGCAGGTGGGCTACGGATTCTCCAAAACGGGCTATCTCCTGGGGTGATGGGGAAAGATAATTCTCCGCCACAGTCACTACCTCTATCTGTATGTCCTCAAAATCCTCGTTCTCCAATTTCTCGTTCTCGGTTGTGTCCTCTATTATATTTTTGCTTTATCGTTATGTCTTACTCGTCGTTTTTTTTTTTTTTTTTGTCTCTAAACTTCTTTGTCGTTTTTTTCTCGAAAATGGTCTGCGAGCGTTCCGACAGCTGCCTCCTCTGCAATTTCCAGTCACACTTCCAATATTCGCAAGTTCAAGTTCTGTTTGTTTTGAGGTACTAGTGACTGTTTTGGTACGTATCTCTACCCGCCCACAATAACCATTAATTAACTTTTACACCCAACAATAAACCTGACTCGGAAGGATAAGTATCTTTCGCGGATTTTAACGAAGTAAACCTTTGGGCAGAAGAAACAAGGGGCAAAGAGAACCCAGGGAATCAGAAGCTTTTCTTTACATGAGTTTGTTGAAGAATTGGGGTTTACAAAATGTAATTTCTTTAAAGAGCAAACAATAAGGTTTAGGTTGGGTTCAGGCCTTTCGATTGATGAAGGGGTTTCTCATGGGGCGTCTTCAGGGCGTTGGGGACGGTCCATCCCTTAGAGTTTCCAGTTCGCCGACTGGCTCTGAATCCGGGGTACCTGCTTTGCTAACTTCAAATAGCGTGCGAAAGCGAAAGTACGGGCGTGAAGCCCAGTAACTTTCCACAATCGCGTTGCTCTCTGAAGGTAGCGGAGTGGAGAAAAAGAAGAAAAAGTTGGGAGCGGAGAGAAGGAACGGAACGGAGCTTTTGGTGCGATTTTTGAACGCAACAAACCCCACCCTTACCTCCAAGGAAATGTGCCTACACATTTCGCAGGGTAAGAAGGAAACTACAGAAAGGTTAGACAACAACACAAATGGAACCGAGGCCGACCAGTAAGAAAGAGGCCAAGGGTATCGCCGTCAATTATGGGTCATCTCTCTCGTCGTGGTGTGGCTTTAAGTCTTTTACGTGCCACGTTCCTCGTTCTTTACCAGTGTCGTCTTCTAAGGTATATGTCCAGGGGGATACCTTTTCTCGAATTCTAAAGGGGCCAACATATTTTGGTGCCAATTTCGCCGCGTAAAAGTTAGCTGCATCTGAAAGTACAAAATTTCTTCGCCATACAAGCTCATTTGGGAGATATTGTACATCTCTCCGCCTGAGATTGTATGCTTTCGACGCCTTCTTGGTTGACGCTGCTTACTTTTTGCCTATATCTTCTCTAAGTTCCCTAAATCTTTTCCCTACTTCGGACATGTCTATTGGTCCATCCTCTAATTCCTCATCTCTATGTCCTGACTGTATTTCCCTATCATCTCTACTATCTGTATTCTCTCTATTCTCTCTATCTCTAGGCCCGAATGCACGGCTAGTGGCATAGGTAACCATCTCCTTTCCAAAATTGGCATAATAAGGGGAAACTCCTAAAACGTCGTGTTGCGAGGTGCGGGTGCAACATGCAACCTTCGCCAAATGCGAATCCCAAGTTCTGTGATTATCAGACACATAGGCACGGAGGGTGGTCTTGATAATCTGGTTTATTCTTTCTGCTGGGTTAGCCTGTGGGTGGTAATGAGCCGTAAATCTTAAGCGTGACGCGTACGCTTCGCAAAGCGTTTTCAGTTCCTTGCTTCGGAACTGGGGACCGTTATCACAGACGCTCCACTTTGGTACGCCGAAGAGCAGAAATACGTTGTCTTCCATCTCCTTACAGATGGATTTCGCTGTCGCAGACCTTAAGGGAAATAGTAAGGGGAATTTTGTAAAATAATCAACGACGGTGAGGATGTAAACGAAACCCCTATTCGACCTTGGTAGAGGACCTACTAAATCAACGCAGATCATTTCCCAGGGATTCGAAATCCCTTTCTTTTCAACCATCAAACCAGCTGGCTTCTCGTTCACTGGTTTCACACTTTGGCAAACTTGACAATTTCTTACATACTTGGTAATATCTGACCTCATCTTCGGCCAATAGTACCGAGCTCCTATCCTAGCAAAAGTTTTCTTGACCCCCATGTGACCTGCTAAAGGATTGTCATGACATTCTTTTAAAATCCTACTCCTATCTCCTTTTGGAATTACCTCTTTCCACTCTAAAATATTGTCATGAACAATCACGTAACTAGACTTTACGAACTTAAATAACACTTTATTTTCGACCCTCCAGCCAGGATAAGTCAAAGGGTTCGATTCTACTTTCGCGATCATCTTTGTGATCCAAGGATCAGAACTTGGCTCATCTATTTCCGCCAAAACTGGAACATTCCTAGAGAGCATATCGGGGACAACATGGTTCTTTCCTTTCCGATTCACGATTTCAAAGTCGAAGTGCTGCAACCTAACTGCCCAACGCGCTAACCTACCACACGGATCCTTGAGGTTACTCAGCCATACTAAAGAGTGGTGGTCCGTTACAACCGTAAATCGAACCCCTTCGATGTAGGGTCGCAACTTCTCCACAGCCCATAGCACGGCCAAGCACTCCTTCTCCGTGGTTGAATAGTTTTTCTCGTTCCTATTCAACGACCTACTCAGGTAACATATCACCTTTTCTCCATCCTCAAAAGTTTGGCTGAGCACTGCCCCGACCCCATAATCCGAAGCGTCAGTTTGTACAACAAAAAGCCGCTGAAAATCCGGGCAGGTCAAAATAGGGGCAGTCACCAAGCACTCTTTTGCTTTACGGAAACTCCCCTCGCACTCTTCTGACCAAACGAACCTACTACTTTTCTTCAATAAATCTGTTAACGGTTTTACCAAAACTGCAAAGTTTGGCACAAATCTCCTGTACCAGGATACCGTTCCTACAAAACTCCTAACCTCCTTTACGTTCTTTGGTGCGGGGATTCTAACCATACTCTCAACTTTTTCCGGATCTACATGCAACCCATTGCGATCCACCACATAACCTAAGAATTTCAACGAAGACCTACAGAAGTTACACTTTTCCTTGCTAACCTTGAGACCTGCCATAGACAACCGCTTGAAGACTTCTTCCAGTATTTCCAGATGTTGTTGGAAAGAATTCGTGACGATTACAATGTCATCCAGGTACACAAATACATGTGGTTCCAAATCGGCCCCAATCACCGTATCAATAAATCTTTGCCATGTTGCTGGGGCATTGTGTAACCCGAATGGCATTCGTTTGAAGTGGAAGAGTCCTCGGTTTGGCACTGTAAAAGCAGTATATGGCCTGGACTTCTCCTCAACCGGGATCTGCCAATACGCGGACTTTATGTCCAGAGAAGACAGATACTTGGCATCCCTGAGTTTGTCCAAAGTAGCGGAAATATAAGGGAGGGGGTAAGCATCACGCTCAGTAACTTTATTCAACTTCCTGTAGTCAACGCAAAACCTAAATGAACCATCCTTCTTCTTTATCATCACGATGGGTGAAGCCCATGGACTACTTGATTTCTCGATGATTCCATCCTTTAACATATCTCCTAACTCTTTGTCTATATAGCACTGAACCGCAGGTGAAACCGGATAATACCGCTGCTTAATTGGTTCAGACGCCGTCCTAATCTTATGCTCCACCAGGTGAGTGCAGCCAATGCCATCAGGCATGTTTTAGACAAATGGCCTTCCTGGTTACAATTGAAACACCTCAGCCGTTGAGCAGGTTGAGGGTTTTGACTGACAACCGAAACTCTTGGTTCCTTAACTGCCACATAGACTAAGTCAGGTTCCAACAAGTTTCTGGCACGTTGAGACGGGGGTGGGGTACAGGAGTCGACGTTGGCTCGAACCGATTCGAGCTTTCTACCCAAGGCAACTAATTCGGCGATCGACTTTGGGTCAGTTAAACCCAGTTGCGTCTGGTAGAACGGGGCCAAATTCCGTTGAACGATGCACAACTTTCGTCGCTCCAATAGCGGTTCTGAAAGTCTGCCAAACATGTTTTGCATTATTGCCACGTATATCCCGATAGACTCCTCCTTCCCCTGGGTACGTCGCCTAATCTCATCGAGAAGTAAATCGTCATAATTTGGTGGAAGGAACTCCAATTTCAACTCCCTAACTAACTCCTGCCAAGAACTTATTGTCCTCCTAATCGCCCTAAACCATAGAAGCGCCTTCCCAGAAAATAAGTCCACCGAAGACCTAAAAAGTTGTACCTCGCAAAGTCCTCTAGCCTCACGTAACTCTTCAACTCGTTCCAAGAAAGAGTTAACGGAAGCTCCGCACCGTTCACCTGAAAATTTCAACTCCCACTTCGATAAGTTTTCAACCTTTTCGTTCCGTGTGAAAAGGTCTCTTCGCTCATCAAAGACTACGTTGAGTTCTTTATCCGTCGTTTGCTCCGGAGCTCTCGGTCTCTCCTGTTGTTGCTTCGCTTGTTGTGGTTGGTCTTCTTCGTCCGTATCGGCTTCTTCTTCTAAGTTGGCTAGTAACATCATCACGTCCGTCTTCAGATTCTTTTTCTCCTCTAGTTCTGTCGTAGATGTTGGGCGAGACCTTCCGATTCTCGCTGTTGCCCATTCGATCTTGGTGACTATTTTCGCATAGTCCGATGAATTTCGTTTTGGAGGGTTTTCCAACAACGCCTCAATCTCAGAAATTTTCTTCCCTACTGCTTCCCTATCTTCTTCAAATTTAAAAGGATAATCTGCTACGTCCAATGATCCTCGTCGTTCGAGAACCCTGGCCGCGCGTAATGCCTTTCGCATTTTATCCACCGTCCCCACCGATAAACCCCTAAACTCTACCTCGTATGCTAACTCCTCCTGCGATAGTCTATTAATTTCCATTTTGAAAAAAAGAATCACCCCCAAAAATGTTAACCAAAATGTCGGAAAGAGAGAAAATTTAAAAGTTATCAAAATAGCTTTTGTTAAAATGCAAAATGCCAAAGCACGTATAACCAGAACAGAATAAACCGAATTACCAACAGAATCTAAGCAACCTATACTGTCAATGAACTTGTACAAACAAATCCCCGTATAATTTTGTTACGCAAATAGAAAAAAAACGACCAACCTACACGGTAAAAAAAATCTCCGTATACTTATTATGTCGCAAAAATTAACAAACACAAAAGTTTTCGAGCCACTGTTAAAATTGCACTTTTCAGAATTAAATGTACGATTGGGTTTGAAAGTCACTGGTGTAAAAAGTCGAATATGACTTTCTCGCTCGCACTCACTGTCTCACGAAAAGGTAAACAAATATTTTCAACCCGAATGCAAAATGCAAAAAAAATACGGAAATCAAACGCACCGTGTGTGGAAATCACAAAATCAAATAGATGTATGTAAATATATAAAGGGTGATTTTTTAAGAGGTTGAGAACTTTTTTTAAAAAAAAGCACAAAAAATTCGAAAAAATGAATGAAATATTTATTTGAATCGATAGTTTGAACCTTGCAATTTAATGTTTAAAGATAATTTCATGCAAATGTTGACCGCGGCTGCGTCTCAGGTAGCCCATCCGCTGAGTCCAATTTTGGCATACTCTTTCATACATATCGGCCGGTATCTCACGAATGAATGCATGGATGTTGGCTTCCAGTGCGTCAATCGAAGCGGGCTTGTCCCTATAGACATTAGCCTTGACATACCCCCACAAAAAATAATCTAATGGTGTCAAATCGCACGATCTAGGCGGCCAATTGACCGGCCCGAAACGTGAAATTAACTGTTCACCAAACTCGCCTCGCAATTGCGCCATTGTTTCGCGTGCTGTGTGGCATGTGGCACCGTCTTGTTGAAACCACATATCATGCAAGTCAAGAACTTCCATTTCGGGCAAAAAAAAGTTTGTTATCATCGCTCGGTAGCGTTCACCATTGACAGTAACGCTGCGATTCGCATCATCTTTGAAGAAATATGGCCCAATAATGCCGCCGGCCCATAAACCGCACCAAACAGTGGCTTTTTCGGGATGCATTGGTAGCTGTTGCAATGCTTCTGGCTGATCTTCACTCCAAATGCGGCAATTTTGCTTATTTACGTACCCATTCAACCAAAAATGAGCCTCATCGCTGAACACAATTTTTCGATAATGAACATTTCGAACCGAGCACGAATTTTGATAGTAAAATTCAATAATTTGCAAGCGTTGTTCATTTGTAAGACGATCCATGGTTAAATTGCAAACCAAACTGAAGCTGTTTGACAGTGACACAAGGTACTAAACACGCAATTCCAAATGAATCACTGCGATTACCTAAATAAAAACAAAAGCACGTACAATAGAACTTTGATATGAAACAAACACTTGCCACAAACGAAATCTACCGACAGAATCACAGATATAATGTTATTATTCCACCAAGAATAAATAGCTAAAGGCCCCACGTTGGGCGCCAATTTGTTGGATAATTAATAATCCCCGGCACTACTAAAAGTTAAACTATAATTATTCGCGAAAACAAACAAAACGAAACCAAGGAAGAGAACCCGACACACAGCGTGTGCGTAAACGTCAGTTCAGTTGTTGTGCCTGGGGGAATAAATTATTCAACTGCAGCGGGGAATTCGCTGCAATTTTCCGGCTGCTCAGCTGGGATGGGTTCGGGAATGGTGTGGCGTATTCACAATGAATACGAAATAAAATTAGTTTTAACCCTAGATTACTAACCTTCGTCGAATCGACTACGCTTGTTCCAATTTCTCTTGTTTTCTTTCCGCCCAGTACTCTTATCTCGCTCATTTCCCATATATGCTTGTTTAGTGTTGACATCTCAAAGGTGACACATTCATAGCGAGTATATACGCCGCCGTTATAAAGATATAACCACTTTCCGTAGTCGAATCGACGAAGGTTAGTAATAGTGTAACTTTTTGAAAACTGGAGATAGTCAGTTTTTCGTTGGTTTTCATATAAATTGCATAGATTTCACTGAATTTCTTTTACAATTTAACGATTCGGAAAGCGTTTTAGAATGCCGGAATGAAATATTGTCCATATTGCCGGGACCTTCACGCTCTTGCCAAAAGTTGATATATCTTTTGACATGTTTAGATCTCTTTATTACAAATTACATCATTGCTTTAGTCCTAAACGAAACTAAAACAGTTATTCAAACTCAATTCGGACGGTATACCAGAATGTGGTTCACGCAGTCACATGCAAAAAAGCTGAAATTAAAGCAGCCCTAAAAGACAATCATTTAACATGCCAAGCAGTTATATCACAATTGATAACAATTACGCTGCAAGCTTAGAATGTATGTATATCCGCAACAAATCCGCTAAATATAGCATTAAGCTTGTAATGATATGTGACAGTGTTACAAAATATATGATCGATTTGGGTTCCGGATCAAATTCAGGCGGCTTACCATTACGAGAACTCTATGTGACAGGGCGAACCAAATCTATGTATATGGTTATGGATCAAACTTGAACATTACCACCGACAACTGGTTGACCTCAGTGCACACAATATTGATGGGTGTCACTCTTGCATTTAAGATTAAAATAAAATATCGATTTTCTTCTTAACAGTTAATATGTTATATTAACTATTCATATTAATAACAATTGTTCATGAAGTTCACTGTTCTTTTAATTTTTAATTAACTTTTTTTAAACATTAATTTATTTTGAGGTACCCATAGAATTTCTCACAAAAGTCTGAATTATACCCGATTTTATTTTTGTTTTCTTATATTTTTCATAGCGGTAAATAAATAAGTTCTTATAACACTAAAAAAATTACTTGTATCTCGAAATAATTTCAAAAGAAATAGAAATTAATATTCCGTCGTCTAATCGACGAAGGTTAGTAATAATGTACTATGAAATAAGATTAGTAATCTAGGGTTAAGGGCGCCACCCAATTTTTGATTAAAGGGATTGGGAAACCTTTTACGAAGCAGGTACGAAAAACCACCGGTGATTCTGAAATTCGAATGAAAAAAATGCAAAGACGAGTTGAAGTAATTTTTTTTTGCACCACGTTATAAATAACTTGGTCGATTTATTAAAGTCAAGGAATTAAGGCGTATAAATTACACACAACGTAAGAATTTAAAGTTAGGGTGGAGTTGGAAAAAATCTACCGAGGTAGATGAAAAAAACCAACCCAAGACCAAGAAATAAAGATGGCCGCACCGAATATATGCAAGATAGCGATATTAAATATTAGATGTAAGTTAAATTCGATACTAATTTAAGTGGAATTAGGTAATGAAATCCATATATATGTATCGGTGGCCAATGGAATAGCTTCCGATTACCCTTACGGTTCGAATTACGGTTATAAGTCAGTTCCAGAATGGAACGGGTCGCGAATCGTTAATAATAGCAGATTATTTTGCTGCCGTTAATGGAGCGGTACAAAGGATTACTTCTACCTTTCCTACGTTCTACGGAAACTCTTTAAATTTTTATATTTTCTACACTCTACTTATCTGTTATCCTTTCGCTGCAGGTGGGCTACGGATTCTCCAAAACGGGCTATCTCCTGGGGTGATGGGGAAAGATAATTCTCCGCCACAGTCACTACCTCTATCTGTATGTCCTCAAAATCCTCGTTCTCCAATTTCTCGTTCTCGGTTGTGTCCTCTATTATAGTTTTGCTTTATCGTTATGTCTTACTCGTGGTTTTTTTTTTTTTTTTTGTCTCCAAACTTCTTTGTCGTTCTTTTTTCTTTTCAAATTTTTCTCGAAAATGGTCTGCGAGCTCTCAGACGGTCAACCAAGAAGTGCTAGTAGCCGCACTGAGAGCTTTGGACCGCCATTCACACACACATACGCACACATCCATAGCATGCGAATTCAGCCATCTCGCCTTCGTTAAGCTCTCATTGAGAGCACTTCACCAACACTTCCTGATGCACTGTCTCTTTGGCGGGAAAGGTTTAGTGGTGTTAGTGATGATGAATTCGCCTTGCCATTATTAGTTGATTCAGCTGCCAGAACAAAGGGAATCACATCCAGAGTTCCGACAGCTGCCTCCTCTGCAATTCCCAGTCACACTTCCAATATTCGCAAGTTCTAGTTCTGTTTGTTTTGAGGTACTAGTGACTGTTTTGGTTCGTATCTCTACCCGCCCACAATAACCATTAATTAACTTTTACACCCAACAATGAACCTGACTCGGAAGGATAAGTATCTTTCGCGGATTTTAACGAAGTAAACCTTTGGGCAGAAGAAACAAGGGGCAAAGAGAACCCAGGGAATCAGAAGCTATTCTTTACATGAGTTTGTTGAAGAATTAGGGTTTACAAAATGTAATTTCTTTAAAGAGCAAACAATAGGGTTTAGGTTGGGTTCAGGCCTTTCGATTGATGAAGGGGTTTCTCATGGGGCGTCTTCAGGGCGTTGGGGACGGTCCATCCCTTAGAGTTTCCAGTTCGCCGACTGGCTCTGAATCCGGGGTACCTGCTTTGCTAACTTCAAATAGCGTGCGAAAGCGAAAGTACGGGCGTGAAGCCCAGTAACTTTCCACAAGCGCGTTGCTCTCTGAAGGTAGCGGAGTGGAGAAAAAGAAGAAAAAGTTGGGAACGGAGAGAAGGAACGGAACGGAGCTTTTGGTGCGATTTTTGAACGCAACAAATTATGGGATGTTTCTTCGCCTCAATACAAAAAATAGATTTCATATTCCTTTTTCAGCTCATTCAAAAGATGGTGGTGAAATCCTAGCTCTGATTGTTTTGCAATCCAATCTTAAACCCAATATTTTGTTCTGTTGATGCATTTTTTCGTTTTAAAGTATTATCACCATAGCTGCTGCTATTTTAGATTTTTTTTGGCAAGACATTTTCTTTTTGTTGATTTTATTCACACACACAAAAACAGTGCCAAATATTTTGTAGCAACTACTATTGTTTGCAATTTCATGCGGTGTGCACAACCGTGCAATATTTTGAGGCAAATGGTCGTGCAAACAATTTGCGTGAAGCTGCAAATGAATTTCAGCAAACTTTTTGCAAGCAATTTTTGGATAGGTGTGATCAACTACGCGAACACTAGCCGCAAGTTTTTGCTGCAAATGATTGCTCCTCTGTACGTAGCTTTAGGGTTCCGTACCCATATGGTAATACGGAACCATTATAAGTTCGCTCTAACTCAAAAATGTTTGTCACGATAAAAACATCAAGAACCGTTCTTCCTAGGAACTTGAAATTTGCCACACTTATACATTACGGTGGTCCACATACATGGACAACATATTACTCAAAAAGGTTGTGAAACAACTATACAGGATGGGTAAAATGTAATCTAAAAAAAAAATAAAATCTGAAAAATATATCATGTGGGACATCATTCATTGAAAGGGCCCGAAACGAAGATTCCAAAATATTTTTCTTAATTTTTTCTATTAGAAACTTTGGGAGTTATTGCCAAAACTGTGTGAAAAATATCATACCAAAAGCCCCCTACTGTTTTCTGGGAAACTACTGTGGTCAGAAATATGAAAAAAACACAGTTGGTAGATAATTAACTATATTTTTAAAGATAATAGCGAATCTCGTAAGTTGTATAGTTAGAAATTCACGTCAAAAAATTCAATTTTATGTCGAAGAATTCAATTTCTCAACCGATTAACTCGTAAACTACTGGACCAATTTTGAAGAAATTACCACTATTCTATTAACAATAATTTTGAGAAAATTAAATGCTATCCAAAACTGTGCTGCCATGCAAAAAAAAAATAAAAATAAAAATACGGATTTTGCCAGGAAACAAACCTGGGACCAGTAGTACAGCGCAAAAAAGGTTAATGGATGCGCTACACACTCAGCCGCATTCTTAATGTTATTTAAACAAAATATAACTATGTAGTTTTAAAACTACGGAACCCTTTGAGCGCGAGTCTGACTCGCACTTGGCCGGTTTTTTTTGTAGACTAATTTAAGTGCGGAGAAATAAGAGTACATTCTCCCACAAACTGTTGCGACCTGTGGCCTATTTCACCAAATTACAAGTACAATTACAAATTTGTATTTGTTGATTACATTTACAAATATGCTTACTGATTTTCTGTTTCACAAACTGCCAACTTAATTCCAACAAATTTGTTAAAAAGAGAAAAAATTTAAGGGAAATTGTATTTGTTATTTACAAATACAAAAAAAAGCGATTTCACCATTTACGCCGCAAAGTTGTAAACAACAACTGTTTTTCACAAATTTGTAAGCTCTCTAAGGGTGAACCCATACCAAATAAAGCAGACAAAAGCAAAACGAAAAAGCCTGTTAATAACGTACACCAAATAAAGCACGTCAAAAACACATTTTTGTTTTGCTTCATTTGGTGTGGGTTATTGATACGCATGATTTATAAGTTTTCTCCTACTGAAGAGCAAAGAACACAAGTTTAGAGCTGTGTCAATCGTTCTAATTTGAACAGTTATGAGATTTTAGCCACTTAACTTTAATACTTTAATTACCGTTTATGGAGAGCAAGAAGATTGGTGGTGTGCATTTGGTATGGTTACAAAAAGATCAATTTTCTGACCATTATTTGTCAGTACATAATTCGTTTATCGCTATGTTCTTTTAACCCTTTGTTTCCTAGTGGTTTCACTGTGAAACTACATACTAAATAAATTTTCTCTTTTTTCCTAGTGGTTTTGTGATGAAACCAAGTTGATTTCTAGGAACTGAAATTCACTCTTAAACGATAAAAAATCGTCTCGATCAGTTGTGAATGCGTCGAAATTGATAATTTATGCATTCACATACTTTGATTGCTCATGTCATTCGGAGTGTTTTATTTGTTCGGTGAACAATTAACGAAAAATTGGATTTTTGTTCAAATGATAAAACAATTGTTTTTTCCTTGTATCACAATATTTTAAATAATAAATATTGAAGAATAAATACTACGATTTTCGTTATCTAATTATCTAGTTATTTACTGGTAACGTGCAGTAACCGATTTTTTAAACAACAATAAAAGGCTTAAAAAACTTAATAAAAAATATTTAAACTTATATTTACCATTCTTAACGCAGGACAATTTTGTTTATTTTGTCTGTTTGACTGAGTTCATGTATTTTTCGCCTTTTTATGCCTAAAATGTCTTCTCGTGTCTGTGCCTTACTTGACTGTTTTGCTAAAAATAATCTTTTACTTATTTCAATGTACGTAGTCCCATAAATACACGTGCGATATTTGACTTAGGCAGTCAAGAAAAATCGTTTGCGTTTGTCTGCTTTGTTTTGCTTTATTCAATGGGGGTACTCCCATTGAAATATGTGAATCTAACACAGTTTTGTTCTATTCGGTGTGGGTTCACGCTAATTGAAAACATCAAGGACAAAAATGAATAATCAGAACAAAATTTTTATCACCGGCTTAATGATAAGAAGAAATTGCTGTGTCGGTGTCAGTGAAAATATTTTTGCAGACTCATTTGCAATCCTAGGTCCAATTTGTCTTTTTATTTCTTCTGGCTTAACTCGTTTTAACCGAAAATTTTAGTTGAAAACAAAAGATTCTGCAATTTCAAAGTTAATTCGCGGACGATACATTTTCCTTGGTCTATTAAGTTATTAAATCTTCACTTATATCACTATCGGTGCTACTATGCCTTCGACGTAAAGACATTTTTAGGTTTGAAATGCGATTTTTTTCGAAAAATACAAATTGTTATTAAGTCGACACACGATCTTTCTATTGTAAGAAATTTTCAGAAATTGAACAAATTTGTAAAATTTCTTGATTTCGTGAAACACAAAGTTACAAAAAAATATGAATTTTAACAATTTTGTACTTGTTAGCAACAAAGAAAATTAACTTTTTGTGAAACGAAAATAATGAAATTTCTACAAATTTCCCTTTGTAAACTACAACTACAATTTTGTAGCACAAATATTTTGTGAAATAGAATAAATCTACTTTTCTCCAAATTTGTTGAAAAAGTACTTGTAAATTACAATTTGTAAGTTGGTGAAATAGGCCACTGGCTGCAAATTGTTGGGAATTGTGGAAACCTGTTCTCTTGAGTCCTTATTTGTGCCCTCCGACCAGTTGGCTCTGTTTTAAGAGAAGCATTGTTTGCAAGAAAAAAGTGCCTTTGGCTTGGTGCAAATGGTGGCGGATAATTACTTAGAAGTTGCATGATTCTGATATTGTGGTTTTAGTGGGATAAGTTGATGGTAGTTTTGGTATTGGAAAAAGTAGTAGTAAATTGTTAATAGTTTGGATATTGAGGTCTGTGTGGAACATATGAAGAATGGGGAAAAATGGGTGCTCTCTAATATGAATTGCATTAGGTTTACGAGAAGGAAGTAGTTGTGTAGGGTATAGTGCCCTGACGTTTTGACTTGACCTGAAGTGTTGGTTTTCTAGCTTCAGACAAAGGTGGAGTACGTGAGGCTAATCCATGTGTGCCTTCATTCCCAGAAGGCGAGTCCCCTTAAGCCTCTGATTAATGTTTCCTGGGCTTTATTCCTGTACATCTCCGTCAATAAGCGAGAAGATTCTGCTTGTTTAGTATCAGCAAGTGGTGATATATCTGAATATTACTATTTACTTGGACCAAGGATGACATCTGATACTCGAGCTTCGATGCCTTAATGAGATTTTAGATAGAAAAGCATATAGTTAATTATATTGTCATATATGAACATGTACAGAAAACAGAGATAGGTTTGCTTTACAGGATACCTTAACTTAAGGTTCTTTCAAAGGTATGGATTACTGATGAAGTACTCGGGGTGGAAGCAGGGAGCTAAGTGGTTGTGGTTTCTGGAGTTAGGGAGAACTATAAAGGTGCATTTAGTAGGTTGGCAGAAATCCACAGAACCAGGTTGGGGTAATTTGCCAAGAAGACTGAGAAATCTTTCCCAGATAGTTTTGCAGCATCACTGTGACTTTGACCTAAGTGGCAAAAAATATTTTAAGATTGGCACCTCACCTATAGCATTGATTGTATACTAATGTACGCCTAGCTGAGTGGGTGAATCTGGAAAGTACACCATCTTCACTGTACTACCCCCATAATAACATGATGATTGGAGAATAAATCATGGATGGAGGAGGAGGGTTTGACAAAATGATAGGAAGGGTGGGAGCCGGGGCTAGATTTATAGATTTGTCTTGATTGGCAATTGAATTTTCTGTAAAAGACTGGAAACGTTGCGAATTTTTTATCAAAGTTGCACTGTAATCAAGTGACACCCTTTTGTTGCTCCGAGTGTGTCAAAATCAATTGCTTGAGGGATGAAATTCTTTTTTCATGATCGGTTGTGTTGCGTACGTTGCCACCGCAATTAGAGGCAATCCAGAAGTACCGTCTAGATTCTAGAAGGTAGGAGTTTAGTTTTGAATTAGAAAGATTCCTGCACCATGTTTCAAATATGACAAACATGAATGACTTCTCTGTTGTTTCCGAGATTGTCTTGTGGTGGATGTAGCATGTAGAGATTGCAATCCCGGGATCACGGGATCCCAGTTATTTTCTGGTCCCGATTATAATGCTCAAATCCCGGGATTTTCGGGATTGGTAACTAAAATATTCATATCGAAAACAATTTTTTTTCTGCCTGCGGTTTTCATTTCTTAAAGCAGCAAATAGTATCCTATCAGTGTAAGCAATAAAACCGCATAATGGTTTAGTAGGGGCATTGTTTTGTCGAACGAGTACGAATGTCTTCAATATTGTGCTTGTGACGAATAAATTGTTTTTGAAATTAGCCTTCGCATCCTTCAGATCTCCTATTCTCGCTGACGCATTTAAAATCTTAAAAAGGAAAAAAAAAACACCAAAAATACCATCAGCCATGTCTTGAAGTTTGCTAAGAATATTGAATTCGATCCTTTTTTGAAGTAAGTTCCCTTCGATAAGCACCCACCTTGGCTTCTCCCTCTGGATGAAGTTAACACCAATCTCTTCATTCAAATTTTTCACGAACTGATTAACATCTACTCGAGATAACATCTACTGGGAAATTCTTTATACAGACGGCCCAAAAACGAAGTTGGCACGACCTTTGCTATAGTAAATTCTGATGGGTTACCAGTGTAACCGCTGAAAAGGTTTCACCTTATTTTTAAAAGCTACAGAAAGAGTTGCGTAAAAGTAAAATGAAAAATCTAATCTTCTCGGACAGTCTTTCAACAGTAACAGCAGTAAAAAACAAAAAACCGCTCATCCGTCACAAGTCAAATTCGCGACAACATTATATTTTAAAACTTACTTACTTACTTAGTTGGCTGCTTCTCGCAACCATTTGTGTGTGCGTGTTATATTTTTGCACGGATGGAAGGGACCTACAGTTTTTTGCCGACTCCTAACGGCGAGTTGAGAAGCTCAATCGTGACAAATGATACTCTTTGATGCTTGTCAGACATTCGAAAGAGGTGGGCACTGTGAAAAACTTTTAGGTGTTTGCGGCGGGATTCGAACCCAAGACCGCTGGCTCAGTAGTCCGACGCACTAACCACTTGCGCTACGGTGCCCGGTATTTTAAAACGAGATAAATATAACTTGTTTGGATTCCAGGACACATCGGGATTAGGGGCAATGAGCTGACAGATTAAGAAGCCAAGGCTGCCTCTACAAACTCGAGTCTAGGAATATCAAAATATCACTGAAAAAAAAGATCTTGTTAAACTATTAAATTCTCACCGGCGCGGCAGCACTAAAAAGAAGAAGACTGGATCATTCATTACTCCTACATATATCCAAAACCAATTTCACCAGATAACCCAACAAACACCTCAACAACAATAAAATAAATGCTTCACAAGATTCAGAAGACCCACTTAGCTAATGCACAATCACCTGCTCACCAAAAAATCCTTCAACATGTCAGTTTTTACAATCCGTTTCAAGCCCTTAACGACCGGTTGCAATAATTATATTAACAGCTTGTGTGCAAAATTATTTACCAACCATCTAAATACCCTTCTATTGGTTCCTTCTAAACAAAACGTAAAGAACGTATTTAAAATTTTAAAAATATTAAAACTTGTAAACTTGATTTAAGAATTTCTGTCCAGAAGAAATTACATTTTTTGTCAGCTAAAAAAAGACTCTAATAGCTCTTCTGTTTTACGGAATGAACAGGATTTTTGTATGTACTATTATTTTGAAGATTTTTCAATTTTTTGTTTTGTTTTGAAAATGTGTTCTGTGGTTTCTGAGACCGTTGCCATTAAAATCATTTAAGCTTAAAGTAAAAGTTAACGCTTCTCCGCGAGAGCGTGTCAAAAAAACGGCCGACCAACTTGGCCGAATAAAACTCACTCTTTAACACATTATAATATACCCGTTTATTACTTAGAATACTATCTACTACAAGTTATCACACCGCCAACCGATGTCTGCTGTATTTTGATATTGCTGACTCCGTCCTATGGGCCGGCGCGTGTATCCGGTGCAACGAAGATGAAATCCGATGCGTTCGTCCGAAACTGTGGGAACATGTTTGCACTTGAACGAAGTTGAAATGTCGAATCAGCGAACGTCAATCACGCTCCTCGCTCGTGGCTCGTTCGCGCGGTGTTAACTTAAAATTCAATATTTATTGTTTTTGAAATAAATCAAATGGTTGTTTAAGATAAAAAGAGATTATTTGATGTTTAAAAAACAGTATCATCGGTAAGCAAATTTTATTTAGACGCCCCATAGTATTCTCTTTGTGTAGGCATTGATTAAAATTTATAAATAGATATGCTGAAAATTATTATTTAGTTTTTTTTATAAAATCCCGGGATCCCGGGATTAGCATTCTGAAATCCCGAAATCCCGGGATTGAAAATATGTGAATGGTCCTTTAGCCTTGTCAGCATAGTCCGTGAGATGCTCTGAAGTTTGCTGCGTTGTTTTACTGCCTCTCTCTGGAGGGTCCTCGGAGACTTGTTGTCTTTCGCGTTGTAGCAAACCATTCTTATATCCTCTGTAGCTTCGTTAATAAGTGTTCGGGTGGCAGGGTCCTCGAATAGTTTCGCCATTCCTTGATCTACAGTTGATGGGGGTTCTGTGTTGTGACCTTCCCTTGACGGTCCGGGAGTGGATTTTTAGCGAGACGTCTTAGTTCGTAATTGGTGAATTGTTCGAATACTCAAATATCATTGAATTAGATTTTATCACGTTGTGAATATCGTTCTGCGTGAGACATATTTAAAAGACAGCATATAAAAAACAAACGACAATTAAAGTAGATAGAAACTTAAAATGGTCAATGGATTCACTTTCATTCTATGCATATTCAATGTTACAAAAACAAAATACTCGTTAAGTGCTTACGTGTAAGTACTATACATACAAACATAATTTGTTTCCTATATATTTTTATTATCATCTTTTATTATATCATATAATTTATATAATTTCTTATTTTAAAAAGATGTTACAAATTTTTATTTTGCATGTTGGGGGTCTAAACAGAATTTAATTGTTAATTTTTGGTTTGAAGTGAACTTTGTTAAATATTGTGATTTCAAAAGAACAGCTTTTAAATATACTTAACCTAAAAACATTATTATTGTTAAAAACTTTGTTTTATTTACCTAATATTTCTTTTGAATAATATCATAGTATAATTAATAATATAACTAAATTATTATAAACCAATAGCTAATTGATATTTATATTTAAAACTACATATAATTACCAATTATTATTATTGTTATTACAATAGTTTTGCTTAAAAATAAAATACTGCAAATTGGATTAAACATATAAGATTATGTAAAATTGCATAATTTTTAAATACACATACATGATAAAACAAATAAAGAAAAGTATATATGTATGCACATATGTATATTGGCAATTAAAAGGTGTATTTTTTAATGCTTTAAATATTACTTTGTGGGCACCGTAGCGCAAGTGGTTAGTGCGTCGGACTACTGAGCCAGCGGTCTTGGGTTCGAATCCCGCCGCAAACACCTAAAAGTTTTTCACAGTGCCCACCTCTTTCGAATGTCTGACAAGCATCAAAGAGTATCATTTGTCACGATTGAGCTTCTCAACTCGCCGTTCGGAGTCGGCAAAAAACTGTAGGTCCCTTCCATTCGTGCAAAAATATAACACGCACACACAAATGGTTGCGAGAAGCAGGCCCAGGTTCACCTCGAGCTGTAGCGCCAACTAAGTAAGTAAGTAAATATTACTTTCATGACTGAGATTTGGCATGTTGGTTTATGGCCTGGTAGTAAAATGGTTAGTTATTGAGTAAGTGCTCTAGTGAGGGTATGATGCCCGCTCCTCACAAAAAAAAAAACTATGCATAATTGCGTTTCTTGAGAGAGATAGTTTTTTGTGACCAAAGTCTATCATATAAAAAAAGGGAGTCCTTGTTTTAAGTTGGTAAATTGTGATGCACTAGGGAAAAAGGAAAACATGATTCGTAGAAAGAGCAAATATACAGCAATTAACATAATATCCTCCTACCTCCTAAGACCCAAGCTAAAACCAGAATGATCACGTATTTGATGTTACTTATGGTCACTCATAGGGCTTAACTGAGAGTCCTACCGCAGCAACAGCTAGTACAGAAGACCAATGGCAACACTGCCACCAAGCCATCATAAGTGCCGCGAATGATGTGCTGGGTTTCACACAACCAACACCACGAAACCCCTGGTTTGATGAAGAGTGCAGACTAGCTAACGCGGAAAAACAACAAGCGTATAAAGCGGTGCTGCAAAGAAGGACTAGATCTGCTCGCATGCTCTACGAGCAGAAGAGACGAGAAGAACATCGGCTTCTAAGAAGGAACAAGAAAGAGCACGAGAAGTGTCCATTCGAGGATATTGAGAGATGCTACTCCAGGAACAATGTACGGAAGTTTTACCAGAGGGTAAAAAGAATGTGCCAGCAAAACAAATCCCGTACAGAAACCTGTCGAGACGCGGATGGAAACATTGTAGTAGAAACACAGTCGGTGTTGGGAATATGGAAAGACTACTTCTGCAGACTGTATAATGGCGATGAAGACCAAAACTCCGCTGTTAGGCAGATTTTTTTTTTTTTTTTTTTTTTTTTATTTCCCAGATAAAGATTTACATCTGTCCTTCATAGGACATCCAGTAATTGATTGTACATTTACATTTACATGCATTTCACGGGACACAACAATACAAAAATAAGATCATTATCTTGAAACTTTTGTTTGATTTTATAAGAATATGTATATATAATATTTTTATATATATACATATATATTTAATTTTTTTTTTTTTTTTTTTTTTTTTTTTATATGATTTTTGTGGTTCTTCGATTATCGCTGTTGAAGGTCTACGGGTCCGCGTCTCTTAAGTCGTCTTCTTATGATGGTTTCTTGGTAGGGTCGCTGTTGGTGTGCGTGGACAACTTTCTTATGTGTTGTGTGCTCATATTCTTTATTTCTTCGTTGATTGAAGGTATGCCAAGGTCACGATGTATACTGTCATTTGATATGTACCAGGGAGCATCTGTGATTGTCCGAAGGATTTTGTTTTGGAGTCTTTAAATAATGGCTACATTTGATGTACTGGCGGTGCCCCATATTTGTATTCCGTATGTCCAGATTGGTTTGATTATGGTCTTGTATATTAACAGCTTGTTGTCAATTGATAGTTTTGAATTTCTTTTCAGGAGCCAGTACAGTTGTCCAAATTTGATTTTGATTTGGTTTCGTTTTTGTATTATGTGATGTTTCCATGTCAATTTGTTGTCTATATGAACTCCGAGGTATTTCGCATGATTGTGGATCGGGATTTGCTTATTGTTTAAGTAAATGGCTTGAGGGCTAAAGGTTCTTTTGGTGGTATAGATGACTTGTATTGTTTTATCTTCGTTGACTTGAATTCCCCATCTGCTGAACCAGTCCGCTGTTATATCCATTATGTCCTGTAGTACGTTGGTAGCCATTTGAAGGCAATTATGGGAGGAAAGTATCACAGTGTCATCTGCAAATGTCGCTACCATAGTGTTTAGATTTCTTGGTTTGGGTATGTCAGCTGTATATAAGAGGTATAATATTGGTCCCAAAACACTTCCTTGGGGAACACCTGCGTCTACTTTGCATAGGTCTGAATATCCGTCATTGTACTGTACATAAAATAATCTCTCGTTTAAATAACTCTTAATAAAGGGATAGTAGTCTGGTAGCAATCGTTTTAATTTTTGAAGGAGTCCTTTATGCCAAACACTATCGAATGCTTTAGCAACGTCTAGGTAAACAGCTACACAATATCTTCGCTCGTCCAGGTCGTTAAGGATCTTATTTGTCACTCTATGAACTTGTTGGATTGTTGAATGTTGTTTACGAAATCCAAATTGGTGATCGGGGATAAGGCTTTTTTGCTGTATGGCTATTTCCATACGGTCAAGGAGCAGTTTTTCAAATATTTTTGAGATAATTGGAAGTAAACTTATTAGTCTGTACGATGTTGATCTTGTAGAGTCCTTGCCTGGTTTTAGTATGGCGGTTATTTTTGATACTTTCCAAACTTTTGGAAAGTGGTTAAGTCTAAGAGTAGAATTAAAAATAAGCCTTAGGTATTTAATTGCCGTATCGGGTAGTTCTTTTAACATTCTTCCTGTTATCATGTCATAACCAGGTGTCTTCTTAATATTCAGTCTATTTTGGAGGAAGTGTTTTATTTCATTTACGTCGAATGCTTTTATTGTCCTGTTATTTGTGTTGTTAAATTGAGGCATCGGGGTGTTAGTTTGGTTGATGGGATTGGTAAACGTTGTTTTGAAGTAATCTGCAAGTGTCTGAGCTTTGTCTGTATTTGTCCTGGACCAGGTGTTGTTCAGATTTAATAAAGGTGGTTGATAGATGCAGCCTTTTTTGAGTTTTTTATTTAGTTTCCACAGTGAGTAGTTGGTTGATTTCGTCGCTGTTAGATTAGATAAAAATTTATTGGTGTTGTCATTATTGTGTGTCTGTAAGAGCTTTTTTAGCTCTTTTGTCGATTTGTTTAATTTGGCCTTGTCGAGTGGGGATCTGCTAATTTGCCATATCTTTCGTAGTCTCCGTTTTTCTTTGATTTTTTGTTTAATGGATTGCGGTGTCGAACCGTTGGTTTGTTTGGTCTTAATCTCTGGAGTTGATGTTATTGCTGCAAATTGGATTGTGTCATTTAGATGAATAATGGCGCTTTCGAGTTCGTTTGATGTTTTAAGTGGTACTTGGAGTTCTAATCTATCGTCAATTATTTCGCGGAATGTGGTCCAGTCTGTTTTGTGGTTGCATAGCTGCAGTCCGGGAGTTTGCAGTCTTGGGTTTGTTTGAAATTCAATTATAATGGGCGAATGGTCAGAAGATAGTTCAAGGCACGATTTAATAGTCAAGTATTTTTGGTGAACATTCTTAACTATGCAGAAGTCTATGAGGTCCGGTATTTTTCTAGTGTCCGTGGGCCAGTGTGTGGGTTCCCCAGTGCTGATGTGATTACAATTAGCTTTTATTATCGCGTCTAGTAGGCTTTTTCCTTTTTTGTTGGTGAGCCTGGATCCCCAGTCGGTATGCTTAGCGTTAAAGTCTCCCCCTGCGATGAATCGTGAACCCAGTGTTTTGAAGTAGTCTGTATATTGAGTTGTACTGATTATGTGCTTTGGTGGACAATATAGTGAAGATATTACAAGCGGTCCTTGTAAATCTTCTATTTGGATTGCCGTAGATTGTATGTGTTCTGTTCTGTACTCTTATAGTTCTATGTATTTAATATCTTCTCTTACTATAATTGCCGCACCACCCCGAGCTCGTCCACTAGGGTGATTTGTGTAGAGTATGTTGTATTTTGGGATTTTTAGATAACTTTTATTTGTAAAGTGTGTTTCAGAAATCAGGGCAATATCGAATTGTCTTTGACGAACTGTTTCAATTCCAACGCATGTGGTATTAGGCCATCAGCGTTCCATACAATTATTTTTAATTTTTTATTGTGTCTGTCCATTAATTTTCGTCATTAAAAGAGTGAGGATATTCATCATATTAGAAATTTGTGTTATGAGTTGTTTCATCATGATTTTTATTTCTGTAAGATCGTCAGATGTGTTTGCATTGTTAATGTATGGTTGTTCGATTGTGCTGGTGCTCTGTTTATTTGAGGTGGTGCCATGTGATACAATTTGTGCAAACCTTGAAGGGGACGTATTCGTTGTGTTAGTTTGTAATTGATCGTTTATGGTTTGTTTGCTGAATGAACCATTCAATTTAGATGATGATAGCCAAAACTCCCATCCACCTGATCAAAACGAAGTGCGGATAGCAATATCCGAGCTAAAGTCTAACAAGGCTGCTGGACCTGACGGTCTACCCGCAGAGCTATTTAAATCAGCTGGAGATGACTTGGTAGTGAGTATACACCAACTCATCTCTAAGATTTGGTCAGATGAAAGTATGCCAGATGAATGGAATCTCAGCATCGTCTCCCCGGTCCACAAGAAAGGATACCCCCTCAACTGCTCCAATTACAGAGACATCAGTCTCCTCAACAGCGCCTGCAAGATCCTATCTGCCATATTATGTGAACACCTGAAGCCTTTCGTCAACAACCTGATTGGCCCCTATCAGTGCAGTTTCATGCCAGAAAAGTCCACTATATAGACCAAATTTTCACACTCAGGCAGATCCTGGAAAACCCCAAGAAGTCCAAATCGATACCCACCACCTGTTCATCAATTTCAAAGCCGCCTATGACACCATATGGAGGGATAAACTATATAGAGTCATGTCTAGTTTTCACATCCCTACCAAAACTGTGCAGGATGACGATGGAGAAAGCCCGCTGCTCCATCAAGGTCGGTAATGTAATGACCTCACCGAGACTTTCGATGTCAAAAAAGGATTCAGACAAGGTGACGCGCTGTCTTGTACTTCTACTTGAAAGAATTGTCCGGAACTCACAAGCCAACACACAAGAAACGATCCGTTCAACTACAGTGGACTCTCCCTAAGTCGAGCTCTCTATAAGTCGAATTTCTCTCTAACTCGACGTTTTACGCCATATTTTATCATTCCCTTCAATTTTCCATACAAAAGTCATTCTTTAAGTCTAACTCCCTCTAAGTCGTCACTCTCTTTTACTAGAACACATTCTCTCGATTATTGGCATATTTTTTCACCCCTCAAGTCGAATTTTATTTAGCACAAAACAAAATAAAAATACATTAGCCCTTCTGAATTAGTATTTGAGTATATGTGTATATAACTGCTAAACTGCAAGTACCTACACACTTCAATACCCTAAATATGTGTAGCATCGTATGTGCCACCATCTTCCGCCCGTCGTGTTTCTTCCTGTTCATATTCTTGGAACCTCCATACAAAGATACAGTTTTTTAAAAAGATGCAACGCAAAAACAAAAAAAAACAAAACATTGTTATCCTTTTCTTTGTGTTGTTGGTTGTAACTTTTTTTAAGTACATTAACCTTTTTTTTTATTAAACAAACGTTTTAAAACAAAATTCTCTATTACTCGAATTTTTCCAAATCTCTCTCTACCTCGAACAAATCTTGGTATCCCGTGAAGATTCGACTTAGGGAGAGTCGACTGTACTTGCATACGCCGACGATTTTGACATCATTGGTGAAACACAGCGAGCTGTCACCGGGGAGTTCACGAGTATATAAATGGAAGCGGCTAAAATGGGTTTAGCGTTAAACGAAAGCAAAACAAAGTATATGCTGTCAACAAAAATGGAAACCCAACATCGAAGAATTGGACAGAACGTCACAATAGACAGCTACAACTTCGAGGTAGTAAATGACTTTGTCTACCTCGGCTCTACCATAACATCAAAAAATGACATCTCGTCTGAAATCAAACGAAGGATTACTCCTGCTGTTTCTTTGGGCTAAGAGGGCAATTGAGTAGTAATGTCATTTCCTGATCGACTAAGGAGACTATATAAGACCCTTATCATCCCAGTCTTGCTATATGGAGCTGAAGCATGAACTTTATCAAATGTGGATGAAGATATCCTTGGTCACTTCGAGAGAAAAATCCTTCGGAAGATATTCGGTCCCATTTGCGTTGACGTGTTTTGGAGGAGAAGATTCAACCACGAGCACGTACAGCGACATCGACCTGGTCAAAAAACTGCACATTGGGCGTTTCAGATGGCTAGGACATTTGTATTTGTATTTTTATTAAATAATAATTTTACACTTACTTACTTAGTTGGCGCTACAGCTCGAGGTGAACCTGGGCCTGTTTCTCGCAACCATTTGTGTGTGCGTGTTATATTTTTTGCACGAATGGAAGGGACCTACAGTTTTTTGCCGACTCCGAACGGCGAGTTGAGAAGCTCAATCGTGACAAATGATACTCTTTGATGCTTGTCAGACAATCGAAAGAGGTGGGCACTGTGAAAAAACTTTTAGGTGTTTTACACTTAGATATGCAATTATCTTTGAGTTGTGCAAATTTTTAAAAAAAGGTGACGGATTTATTTATTCAAGAGAGTAATACAACAATAACAATAACAATAATAATAGAAATAGTAATAATTTTATCCTATATGAATTGACAATATTTAAATAACTAAAAAATAAAAAAAATTTCAAATAATAAATCCCTATTCCCCTAATCAGATATTATGTGCAAGCAATCGCAAGGTGATGTTTTAACTGTCTCTTAAAGTCGTTAATGCTTACCGATCTCCAAATAGACCAAGAGCCGACAGCAAATTTTGGACGTGGAGGTATAACCAAAATATATGGGTATCTATGTAAAGGTATTATCGTAGTGATATACAATACAATCGTCTGGCAGCGTTTTTTTTTCAGCCATGGCTAGATATATATGGCTAAAAACGTTAATTTTTCAGATTTTTTTCCCGAGGGTATAACCACATAAATGATATACCAAAAAATCAGAAAAAATCCGCTGATTACGAAAATCTAGGTCCCAGACGTTTTGCTTTCAGCCTACTCCCTGCCAGACGCCCGCCAAGTAAGTGAGAAATCAGATTTTTATTTTTAAGGTATAACCACATAAATGATATACCAAAAAATCAAAAAAAATCCCCTGAATCCAAAAATCTAGGTCCCAGACGTTTTGCTTTCAGCCTACCCCCTGCCAGACGCCCTGAAAGTACGCCCCAAATGAGCTTTTTACTAATAATGTCCCGAAATCTAAATATAAAGTAAAACCAAAATTTCAATCCCAAACACATCTAAACCATTCCCTGATTACAAACACATAAGTCACAGACAAATCAATTACAGTTAACCATCTATCTGACATCATTGAAGTATCCTGAAATCTGTTTCTGACATAATTTTCGGTGAGTAATAGAAGTAATAAAAAATAAATGTGCCGAAATACAAAATATTATTTTTAATATTTGAACTGCAGAACATAATAGTTAATTCAAAAATAACAAAACTATTTTTTATCACAATATTCTGTGGCAACAAGGAAAAACAGCATAAGTCGATTTTTACAGCTTTTCAGGAGAGCAGTTGAAAGGTTTGACGTTATCTTACAGAAAACTATGCATCGTATAAGAAATTTGTTGATACAGAAATAAAGATGAGAAAAAAAATGCTATACAATTACTTATGGTTGCGTTACTTTCGTTAGCTGTTCGAGCATAAGAACATATGTCAAAAGCTTCCGGAAAATCTTTACCTATGCTGTTTTTCCATAAGAAAATTTGCGGGAACATTGCTCATGTTGTTTTTTGGTGGTCTATAACTCAGCAACCGCTAGTGATAAAAATAAGAAAAAAATATGGCAAATAGAATCGAGTTTTGCGCATCCGTTGGTGTAAACGTTCGACATAAGTCGACTTATGTCGTTTTTCCTTGTAGCCACAGATATGATTTTTGGAAAATTATAAAAGAATTATTCTTCATCGGACTCGTCAGATGAATCATTTAGTTCGTCTACCTCACCATCCGATATATTGCTTTCGTTTTTTAAGATATCTTCAATTTTGTCTGGCGCAACATTTCCGTCAAACCATTTTATTTTGACCATATTATCCTCCATTGTCCAACCACACTCAAATGGGACAAATTCAGCTTCAGTTTTCTCACTAGACAATAATTTTCCACATTGTTTCGGACTATCACTTAAATGCAGACAGCATTAAACACTAATGTTATCAGACATAATTTGTTTTCGCGCTCAAAATTACAATTTTTTTATTTTTTTTTGTCGTTTGACTTGCCGATCGTCCATGTACATACAAATATGTATGTACATATGTAATTCAACTTCGGTAATATTGGACGCCGTAGCTGAAGTGAACTAGTAACTAGCTAAGTGTGTACTGTACGCTCAGGCTTAAGCTCAAACCAAAAAAAAAAAAACGCAAAAAATAGGTTACGGTACCATCTTCTTTAACACGCTCACTAATGGTTGTCAAAAGAGGAGCCAAGGTTCGCTCTAGACTGTAGTGTCAGCCTATTCTTAAAGTGGTGTGTCGTTCGTGAACGAATCGTTCAAGTGAAGTACTTCTTTCAAAAGAACGAAGCGTTCACTTCACTCTTGTGCTTCTTTACTTCTTTCAGTTCTTTTGATCCCCACTTCATTCGCTTATTTACTTCTTTTGATCCCCACTTCATTCTTCGATTCCCCACTTCGTTCGCTTATTTGCTTCATTCACAAAAACACTTCTATTATTCTTTCTCCTCAATAATACAGTCTGCTGCTTCTTCTCTACATCAACACTACTATATATTCAACATATATCTATACCCATAGGGCCATATTGTCTATGCCTTGCCTAGTGTCCCACTCCTAGTCCTTCCTTACTGCATTTTTGATTTGGATTTCATTCTCTCTTGGTTTTTTGAGGGGGGGATTTATTCCGATAATGTTTGTCCCTGTTTAATTCGGAGTAACTGGCATTGTTGTCCTTTTATTTATTTCGGTCAGTGAACTTATTTTAATAATTTTCTGTTTCTGTCTTACACACAAAGAAAATAATTATGCTGTTCCCATGACTCCTACGACAAGTTTTTGGTTTTGGTATAATTCTGTATAATGTACATGTAATATACATATGTACATACTTCACGATAAGATTGAATTTTGGTATGTTAAACTATAAAGTGGAGGAATTTTTGTGTTATATTTACACTGCATGTTATTGGTCGCGCGCAAAGAAAAAACAGGGTGATATGAAATAATTTCACTACTGTTTTTTTTTTTATTAATTTTTTGTTTTCCTTTTTTTTTGTTCTCAGAACTATTTTATGTTTCTTAAATTTGTTAAGTAGGTAATAAAATAAAAAGGCTAATGAAAGCATTTATTACAGTGAAAGGCATATTAAGATAGAATTTCATTGAAAGAAAAATTAATAAGAAAAATCTATTCTAATAAGTATATTAATGAAAACATGTATAATTATGTAAGTATATGATAAGTATGTAATAATTTAGCAAGAAATAAGTATATAGGTAAGTAATAAAGAATATTTAAAGTTAGTATTAGTAATATAAAAAGCAGTTAAAACATGAAAAAGTAACTAAACTTTTAACCAGGTTGTTCTACCATTTATTTATACATTCATATCAATTTATGTGCCTTATATATTTACATACAATGTGCATACATACATACATACGAGTATGGACACTACATTCAAAAAGTGAGTTCACTATTTCAGGTTTGCATTGAGGAATACTATCTGTGAAACCTTCGAAGATGTTATTCGACTTCGTTTTTCAGATAGCAGCATTCCACTTTTTGAAAATATTCGTTCGGATGGAACGGATGTGGCCACTATGCAAAGCCTTTTTTTGACAACCTCGTACAGCCTTGGATAATAGATCTTTCTATTACCTATGATATAAATATTGTCAGAAAATTAAATTTTTCATGCTTGTGATACATACCCCACCAAGCTAACGGATCCGAGTTTCGGGGTACATAGGGTTCTTGCAAGTATTTATCTAATTCGATAAGACCAGCAGCTGTTGAATTTGAGGACCCTGTTGCCATCGAAAGTTGTTGATCAAATGCTGCCCAAATTTGGTTAGTAGTTGCATTTGTTGGACATGGTACCTCTTTGGCAGCTGTGTCGTCTTGTAAGGAAACAGCGCTGGCCTGTCTGCCCACAAGCTGATATGCTTTGAGGAAGGCAGTTTCGTAAAGAAAAGCAAGTTTTTTGAATCGTGGATCCAAAAGTGTAGCCTGAAGAACTAATGGGTTCTCCTCCAAGCACTTAAAGCGCTTATTTAACCCATCACTTAGCTTTGATACCGGGTTCGTTATCTCCGGTAGATCAGTTTGTTGTGCAAAATTTTGCAGACATGTTCGAATTCCATTAACGAAAATGAGCTCCTTGGAGAGGGTGACTTCTCTTTCACTGGAGATTTCAGTCGTGACCTCATCGAAGACCTTGAGAATCGAACAGGCCCGTTCAATTATCACCCAATCCTTCTGAGTCAGCATTTCCAGCTTGGTGTTTAACAGTGCTAGACTAGAAATTACGGGCTCTTTCATTAATAAAATTCGCTTAAACATCTCGTACGTAGAGTTCCAGCGAGTCACTACATCCTGCTTAAGCTTTACAGGCTCGACATTCATTTGCTTCTGTATGGAGCAAAGCTTGGTAGTTCCTTGCGAACTCTTTTTAAAATACTTCACAATACTTTTTACTCGGTTTTGTATCTCTCGAATCTCTTTCAATGCATCCTGAACCACCAAATTGAGCGAATGTGCCATGCAGGGTATGTGACGCCAGTTTCCCTTCTGAACAGCTGCAACTACATTGGCGGCGTTATCTGTTACTATTGCCGTAACTCGCTTATCTATACCCCACTCCACAAAAACGCGTTGCAAGTACCGAGAAAGGTTATCGGCGGTGTGGCTCTGTTGAAATTCAACGCATTCCAATAAAACAGATTGAAGTGAGCACTCCTCTGTTATGAAATGCGCTGTAACGGCTATGAAACTTTGTGCATTTCTCGATGTCCATGCATCGGTGGTAACACATATTGCCGATGCCTCATTCACGTTTGCGCGAATCTCGTTTTTAACATTCGTGTACAACTGCGGTATTAAAGTACCTGTTAGAGTTTTTCGACAAGGAAGCACATAGCCAGGGTTGAGCAAATGTAGGAGCTTTCTAAACTCAACGTCTTCCACAATGCTAAATGGCTGAAATTCCTTGACGATCATTCTAACCAGTTGATTATGAACTTGCGCGGTTTTGTTAATTGGGAGAGGTTTTGTCAGATAACTGCGCATTGTTGTCTGTAGTGCAACTGTTTCAGTGCGAATATCTACATCCATTTCTGTATCCGGTATCAGTGGCTCATGGTTGTTAACAGTGGCAACACTGGTGCTCGGTAAAGCAACTTGTTTTGGGGCTAAAATACCTGGATGTTTCATCTTGATGTGTCTCTGCATATTGCCAATATTACCACCCTTAAAGGAAATACACGCCTGACAGTACTTGCACCTAGATTTCTCTCCCGCTAAAACTTCCTCAAAAAACTTCCAAACAGCGCTTCTTTTTAGAGTATTCATCTATATAAGTTTTTATATAGATATATAATACAATAGATATACATACATAATTATTTTTCGGTATATTATGTAATATGTTATTTTAGAATTCCTTACCTTTTTAGTTCAAATACTGCTTAATATAATAGGTCAATTATTAATATAATATTTATCACGTAAATAAAACAAATCACAAACTTTTGTTGCTGACCAGAAGACACAGAATGAATACACATACACAAGTATAATTTTACCGTTAGAAAAAATTGGCAATGAGCAACGCAAGGAAATATATTGGGTGCATCAAAAAAAACACAACTTTATTCTGTATGTTATTTTGTTTTTTAGTTATTAACATACGCACATATGTATGTAATGTGTGTAGGTTAATACAAGAGTTCTTAAAGTTACCATCCATATTTACTAGTACATTTGTTTACAATATGTACGTGTGTTTCTATAGAATAGAATTTAATTGCGTAAAGACCTAAATCCAAACATGTATATTATTAATGTTCATAATATGGCATAAATGTTTCATATTTTGTAAATATTTCATATTATACACCCTGTTCTTTTACCCCTCCCATATTTCATCTTTTTCCTCGTTGAAGCAATACATCGAAATTTTATAATAATAATCCAATAATAGTCCCACTCCTTACTACTTTTTTAATTTGAATTTTATTCTTTTCTTGGTTCTTTGAGGAGGGGATTTATTACGATAATGTTTGTCTCTGTTTTATTCTGAGTAACTGGCATTGTTGTCCTTTTATTTTTTCGCACAGTGAACATGACTAGGTACTACGATAGGTTCTTGCTTCTCAACAAATTTATTAGGGCACGTAAAAGAACAGGGTGCTTTAAGAAAATTTCACTACTGAATTCTTTATTGTTATTTTGTTTGCTTTGTTTTTGTTTTTAGAACAATTTTATGTCTGTCGAATAATGAAAAAGGAAAAGGAGTTTCATTGAAAGAAAAATGTATGTACCTACATATATAAAGGGTGATTTTTTAAGAGGTTGAGAACTTTGCAATTTAATGTTTAATGATAATTTCATGCAAATGTTGACCGCGGCTGCGTCTCAGGTAGCCCATCCGCTGAGTCCAATTTTGGCATACTCTTTCACACATATCGGCCGGTATCTCACGAATGAATGCATGGATGTTGGCTTCCAGTGCGTCAATCGAAGCGGGCTTGTCCCTATAGACATTAGCCTTGACATACCCCCACAAAAAATAATCTAATGGTGTCAAATCGCACGATCTAGGCGGCCAATTGACCGGCCCGAAACGTGAAATTAACTGTTGACCAAACTCGCCTCGCAATTGCGCCATTGTTTCGCGTGCTGTGTGGCATGTGGCACCGTCTTGTTGAAACCACATATCATGCAAGTCAAGAACTTCCATTTCGGGCAAAAAAAAGTTTGTTATCATCGCTCGGTAGCGTTCACCATTGACAGTAACGCTGCGATTCGCATCATCTTTGAAGAAATATGGCCCAATAATGCCGCCGGCCCATAAACCGCACCAAACAGTGGCTTTTTCGGGATGCATTGGTAGCTGTTGCAATGCTTCTGGCTGATCTTCACTCCAAATGCGGCAATTTTGCTTATTTACGTACCCATTCAACCAAAAATGAGCCTCATCGCTGAACACAATTTTTCGATAAAAAAGCATTTCGAACATTTCGAACCGAGCACGAATTTTGATAGTAAAATTCAATAATTTGCAAGCGTTGTTCATTTGTAAGACGATCCATGGTTAAATTGCAAACCAAACTGAAGCTGTTTGACAGTGACACAAGGTACTAAACACACGTCAGCTGTCAAAACCAGTGTTGCCAAAACCAAACCAGCTAAAAAATCACCCTTTATAAGAAAAATTAATCCTAATGAGTATTGCAATAATAATAATAATAATTTACATGGTAAGCATGTAATAATATATTTACTTATTATTCCATACTTATCATATAATTATTATTTCACTACCCCAATGAAAAATGGCCCCTAAACAAATATGAAAAAGACCCAAAATATGAAATTTCAACAGAATTCCAAAAAAATCAATCAATTGTTGGTTGTTGGTTTTCGTATAAATTTTTGGCTGATTTTGTATTTTGTTTTCGGGCCACTTTTCATTGAACAGGTATGATTTGGTTATAATACGTATGTATACGTACCTCACATTCGTACATACAATTGTGCTCATACAATTAAGCCAAATAAACACCATCACGCTATTTTCGGTAGAACAAAGTTTTATTAACAAATTCAGATTAATTAGTTAAAATAGAATGTTGATAAGTATTTCTTAAATTCAATTCTTCTTGCTTTTTGTGTCTATCAATTCATTAAAATATAAATTTTGCAGATTATTTGTTTATATCGCTTTGAGCTCGGTGACATATAATTAAGCCACTTACTAAAAAAAATGGTTAAAACTAAATATACATTAGCAATTGCAGATATTAATGCATATTCTATCTCCTTTACATTCAGTACTGTGTTGGTAAAGCTTTTTGTCCAATAAATTCGGTGCATCTATCGTACGAAGCGCTGACCAGGGCTGTACATTGAGTGGGTGTGATCTTGTTCCATACCTGTTGAATAACTTGCCACAGAGTCCTTGTTTGCAGATTTTTTTGCAGCAACTACCCTTTTTATAACCCCCATCAAATTTCTATGGAGTTTTAATCGGGACTTTGAGCTAGCCGCTGAATGAGAGAAATGCCGGATGAGGTAAAGTATCCCCAGATTATCACCGATGAGCCACCAGGCTTGACCATTTTCTTGGTGAACCTATGGACCAATTTTTCAATGAGGGACGCCTTAAATATGGTGTATGAGGTTTCCTTACGATGGATGGCTATATGTAAGGCGCCCCCTCTTTCAAAAATTGGACCAGAAGCTCAGCAAGTGAATGATCATGCCTGGTGGGTCATCGGAGATAACCTGGGGATACTTCCCCTCATCAGCCGTTTGTCCGATTGACTAAATAAATTGAAAAAATTATTGGTGAGATTTATAAAGACATCATAAACAATAATTTAAATTGACAATTCGCAGACAATTTGCCACTAGCATGGATCTTTCAACAATATAACGATCCAAAACATTGTTTCAGGATCGTTAAACCTTGGTTGGTGTCCATCTCCTTCCGTGGGTAGCTCAAAGTCAATATTAGAAACCCATATCAATTCGATAGGGTGTTATATAAAGGTTAGTTGCTGCAAAAAATCCTGCAAATAAGGCCTCTGAGGCAAATCATTCCACAGAAATCGGACAAGATCACACCCACTCAATGTACAGCCTGGGTCAGGACTATGGACGATAGATGCTCCGAAGTTATGATACAAAAAGGTTTGCCAATAAAGTACTGACTCTAAAAGAGATAGAATATATTTAAAAAGCTACAATAAATAACGCCCATTTAATTTTAAACTTTTTTTTTTTTTGTAAATGGCCTAATTATATGTCACCGAGCTCAAAGCGATATAAACAAATTATCTGCAAAACTTATATTTTAATGATTTGTTAAACACAAAAACCAAGAAGAATTAAAGTTAACAAATACTTATCAATATTCTATTCTGATCAATTAATCTGAATTTGTTAATAAAACTTTGTTTTACCGAAAATAGCGTGGTCGTATTTAAGTGGCTTAATTATATGAGCACAAGTGTATGTATGTATGTATGCTAAAAAAAAAGTTTATTTCAGTTTAGAATTAAGGAATACTATTTGTGAATCTTCCGAAGAAGTTATTCAACTCTGTTTTTCAGAAAGAAGCATTCCGCTCTTAAAACTTTGAAAAGAGTTTTGACTCAACTATTGCACCCCATCATTCAACAGGGATTTTCTCAATATTCCTTAGTCCGAACAAGTCAATTTTAGGCTCTCTTTTTAAAATCTGTATCTATTCCTCACATTTCTGTGTCTTTATTTTGATGATAGCGATTAATTGTAGTACCAATTTACAAGTGAAACTTTCAGCACGTAAAAAAATTAAATTCCCAAAATTGCGAACTTTTTGGTTAAGGACATAATAATTTGGCAAGCTGTTATTGTCCATTTCTTTTTATATATATTTTATATATAAGAACTATATTTATTTCTCATACTAATTCATGAAATAAGATGTTTTTAAACAGTTTTTGCAAATTAATTCAACGTAGCAGTAATAAGTAGGGTGCCGATTTCAAAAAATATCGTATTGACCTACAATTGTCTGAGCAACTGTCAATAATTGTACTTTTTAGACTGTCAATTATTGTAGCTTTCAACCGTTATTGATTTTAGATTTATAAAGGTGACAAAAAAATAACTTATAATACGATGATAGTGTAACCTAATTGCAATAATTAATCATAAATCAACAAAACTTTGTGATTTTGATTTTTTTTTGGATGCCAATAGTTATATCGGAGTGATAATAATTGTAGATTTTGGTAAGCAGAATTTTATTTGGACTTTGTAGTATATTTTTACCTACACAAATGTTTATCATAACTCAACAAACAGTAAAGCTATGTCCAATCAAAGTTGAAATTTATTCATAATACGTTTCAAATATTGTAAACATTTCTTATGATACAGTATACAACACCCTGTTGTCTTAGCCGTCCCAGGCTTCATCTTTTTTCTTATTGAAGTAATCATACATCGGAATAAAACAAATGTTTAATCAAATTCACCCTTGTACTTCTTTGCTTCTTTCGCGTCTTTACTTCTTTCGATTCCCTTCTTCATTCCAGATTCGATTCTTCCCTTCTATCGAGTCCCCACTTCAATCGCTTATTTCCTTCTTTAGTTCCACACTTCAATCCGGATTCGATTCTTCCCTTCTATCGAGTCCCCACTTCAATCGCTTATTTCCTTCTTTAGTTCCACACTTCATTCGCTTATTGGCTTCTATAGTTCCCTACTTCATTCGGGATTCGACACTTCCCTTCTTCGACTCCCCACTTCATTCGCTTATTTACTTCTTTAGTTCCCTACTTCATTCCGGATTCGATTCTTCCCTTCTATCGAGTCCCCACTTCATTCGCCTCTTTGGTTTTTTCGTTTCCTTACTTCTTTCGCATAAAGACTTCAATTCATTATCTCCCTTCAATAATATACCTCTTCTTCTCCTACATCTACTATTTCCATACCCTCACTCTTTAATATTTCTCCTCCACGGAATTGGACTGCACTTACATTCTTCTATTTGTTTTTTTAAGGGGATATATTTTCCAGCTAGTGTGATTTAACCATTTTTTTTAAATTTGTTTTGGAATATATTTAAGTAATTTGAAAACCATGACATTAGATACTCTCCTAAGGTTAGAATACATACACTACTACATACACTTATTAATCTTAAGTTCAGGTAGCTAGTGCTATACATATGTATATATAAGCAAATCAATATTTATAGCGTGTATCAATGTAACTTAATTCTTTTTTTTTCTGTTTTAATATTATTCAAATCCAAAATCTTCATAAACCGGTAATTTTATATACAGTTCGTTTCATAATGATAAGGTCAGTTTGAAAATTGCAGAATTTTATGTTTTTTTTTACGTAACTGTTTTGTGTGTTAATAACGGTACTTGTATGAGCAAAAATAGCAAACACAGTGAAGTTTTGTCATTCTGTGTCCATCAGTTCAAAAGAAAGGAGCGAAAAACTGCTTAAAGTGCATTTTTAACGTTTCAAAATTATAAGGTCAGTGAAAAAAAAGTAGCAAATTAAGTGGTATTTAGCATTTTAATAATTTATTTGTTTTCCATTTTTTCTGATAACTTCATAAATTCGGTTTTCCATAGAATTAACCAAGTTGGTAAGCGTTGAGAGGCTCACGCCTTGCCAGGCCTGTAAAACTGCTTCTTTTAGCTGCCCAACTGTTTGATATTGGCGGTTTTCCTTATAAACATCTCGAACCAAGATACCCCATAGGTTTTCGATGGGATTTAAGTCAGGAGAACACGCTGGCCAGTCTAGAACTCTAATGTTGTGGTTGGAAAACCATGCTTTTGTACTGCGGCTGGTGTGTATTCTCGCATTATCCTGCTGAAAAACGAATTGAACATTAGCATGGGTCTCCATAAATGGAAGCAAATGTTCCGAGAGAACATCCTGATATTCCAGACTGTTCATCCGCATGGAAGGAAAAGCTAGGGATACACTTCCCAGCGCTGTAAAGCCTCCCCACACCATCAGAGATCCACCACCAAAATTTCTTTTAGAGAAATAGCGCGGCTCCTTTCTCAAATCCCTCCAATATCCATTGAACCCATCCGGTTGTTTTTCGCAAACTCCAAACGATTTTTTATATGGTTCTTGTTCAGTCGTGGTACCGACTTCATTTTTTGTCGGGCAATATGGGGAACTGAAGATATCGCTCGCCAAATTGTCGACTTTGAAGCATTTAGGCAAAGTTCCCGTTTAACACCGTTGCAACTCTTCACAGAATTTGAAACTGACCCCGAGATTCTGCGAATGTCTCGCTCTGAAAGTATTTTTGGGCGTCCAGAACTTCTTTTAACGTCGTAATTTTCCTTGTCGTTGACGTAGTTCTATACCACACAAAGCGATCTTTTAAGTCTTCGAGCAATTTCCCTCAAACTAATGTTTTCTGCCACAAATGCATCAACTTGCCCTCGCTCAAAGTTTGAAAGAGCTTTTCCTCGTCCCATAATCCTTAAATTTCAATAACAAAATAAAAAAAACTAAAATAGAAAAAAAAAACAAGACAAAACTTACCTTATTCCGTTTTTTCTACACTGACCTTATAATTTTGAAACGTTAAAAATGCACTCTAAGCAGTTTTTCGCTCCTTTCTTTTGAACTGATGGACACAGAATGACAAAACTTCACTGTGTTTGCTATTTTTGCTCATACAAGTACCGTTATTAACACACAAAACAGTTACGCAAAAAAAAACTAAAAATTCTGCAATTTTCAAACTGACCTTATCATTATGAAACGAACTGTATGTAGACAAAAAAAACGATACGTAAATATTGGAATTATATAACATTATATGTGCATTGCACATATGTATATAGGAACATAAGAAATTAGGGTACACCCTTTTTTCAAACTCTTTTTCCCCCCTTTCCCGCAATAATCATACAAGTATTGTCGCAAATTCATTTCATTCATAAACTAATTTCTCCTAACCAAATGAATACTTCAATAAGGAATGATTCACTGAACGCTTCACTCTATTGAAGGGGAACGAGTGAAGTACTTCAGTGAAATTAGGGATTTTTCCCACCTCTTTCTTATGCTTTTACTTTGTTGGCGCTACAGCTCGAGGTGAACCTGGGCCTGCTTCTCGCAACCATTTGTGTGTGCGTGTTATATTTTTTTGCACGAATGGAAGGGACCTTCTTATGCTTTTGAATTAGATAATTATAATAAAAGAGAGTGACAGTATTGACTTTGGTACTAAGTGATTGATGCATTGTAAAATATGTCAACAGGTGGTTCAAATCAAATCGCCAAATTATTATAAGAAAAGTTGTTTTCGCTTTTTTATCAAAAACACAATAAGGATAAGAATGTCTGATTGAATGTAAACTATAATTTATTTATCTGGGACTTATGTACATATATGTATATGTATGTATGTACATACATATGCTCATATGTATGTTTGTGTATAGATGTATTTGGTAAATGCTGGTTGTACTTTATATTTAGATTTAGAGACATTATTAGTAAAAAGCTCGTTTGGGGCGTACTTTCAGGGCGTCTGGCAGGGGGTAGGCTGAAAGTAAAACGTATGGGACCTAGATTTTTGGATTCAGGTGATTTTTTCTGATTTTTTGGTATATCATTTATGTGGTTATACCTTAAAAATAAACATCTGATTTTTCACCTACTTTGGGGGGCGTCTGGCAGGGGGTAGGCTGAAAGCAAAACGTCTGGGACCTAGATTTTCGTAATCAGCGGATTTTTTCTGATTTTTTGGTATATCATTTATGTGGTTATACCCTCGGGAAAAAAATCTGAAAAATTAACGTTTTTAGCCCTCCATATCTAGCCATGGCTGAAAAAAAACGCTGCCAGACGATTGTATTGGATATCATATTGGATTTTATAAATTTTGGTCCTAGCTTAGCGTTGTAATTGTCCGGTTGACTACGTTGTTTAAAGTTTCGTCTGTATACTATTTGTCCAGTGTTATATTTAATGTCTCTACTCCTAGTATTGTATGTTCTTGTTGCCTTTCGGTGTGCTAGCTTTAGGTTGTCAAAGATCAACTCCAATTTGTATTTCTTATGTATGACTTCTGTAGTCATATCCCTTACTAATTCTAACTTTCGGAGTATTTCATAGGCTCCTGCGTGCTGTATCATTTGGGTACCGAAAACGGAATAGTAAGGTTCGAATGTGGTCGCATCATGAACCACACTCCTCAACGAAAACGCAGCGATACTGACATGTTGATCCCATGTCTTCTGGTCATCTTTTAAGTACGGCCGAATCTTTGTCAACACAGATCGGTTGACGCTTTCTGACGCGTTCGCTTGAGGAGAGTATATCGCGGTGCGAAGGTGTCTCACGCCATATTTTGCTAAGAAGCTGGCAAACAGTTCAGAGATGAACTGTCTACCGTTGTCAGAATGGATATATTCTGGTACGCCAAAAACATGGAAAATGTTCTCTTCTAGATATTTTACTACCTCAGCTGCCGTTGCTTTTCTGATAGGTTTTAAAAATACGAACTTAGAAAAATGATCTAATACTATAAAAATGTGAGTATTGCCGTTTTTCGTTCGTGGGTATGGTCCTAAGAAATCAATATAAAGTCTTTGGAATGGTCGTTCTGTAATCGTTTGTTGCCCCATTGGTGGTCGAGATATCTGATTGAGAGGTTTGTGGCATTTGCAGGCTTCGCAAGAATTGACCCATTTCTGGACTTCAGCGGTCATTCCAGGCCAATAATATTTCTGCCTTAGTTTGGACAACGTCTTATTTATACCGCCATGGCCTGCCGCAGTGGAGTTGTGTGCAGCGCCTATAAGACCTCCACGCAACTCTTTGGGAACCCAAAGTTTCCACGCTTTATCTTCCTGAAGCGCATCTCCAGTTCGTATGTCAGTTCGTTTGCATACGTAGCCGTCCGAAACACAGATGTCAGGTAGTTTGTTTTGGTTCTCGTCTATCGTCTTCTTTAACCCATCATATTCTTCCGAAGAGAAATATGGTGAGTTAAAGTCAACCTCAAGCATTACAGCATCGGTCGTGAGCTCATCCATATGGACACGTGAGAGAGTATCAGGGACTACGTTTTGGACACCTTTCCTATGTTCGATCACGAAGTCAAACCCTTGAAGTTTTAGGCTCCATCTAGCCAACCGGCCTGATAGATCCTTTTGAGTCATCAGCCACTTCAAACTTGCGTGAACGGTTATTATAGTGAAAGGTAGCCCTTCCACATAGGCCCTGAACTTCTTCACTGACAAAACCGCCGCATAACACTCAAGTTCCGTCACGCTGTAATTCCGTTGTGCGGAATTCAGCTTCTGGGACATGAATGCTATCGGCCGTTCGTTTTTCTCCGCATCCATCTGAAAGAGAACACTCCCTACGCCTGAAGTCGAAGCGTCGCATTGTATGTAGAAGTGTTTCGTAAAGTCGGGGTTCGTTAGTATAGGAGCTGTCACCAAACTCATTTTGAGTTTGTCGAATGAGGAGACCGCTTCTTCTGTCATTTGAAAAGTTTGACCTTTACGAAGACAGTCAGTCATGGGGGCTGCCATAGACGCAAAATTGGGGATAAAACGTCTATACCAGCCTGTCATCCCTAGGAACTTACGGAGTTGCTTGGGGGTCTTAGGGACTGGAATGTTCTCGACCGCCGATACCTTGTCCTTGTCAGTTCGTAGACATCCATCACTGACGATGTACCCTAAATACTTAATCTCTTTATAGCAAAACTTGCTCTTCTCAACATTAATGGTTAGACCCGCTTCACTGAGGCACTTAGCGACTTCTCTCAACAATCTACAGTGCGACTCGAAATCTGGAGAGCAAACCAAGAGGTCATCAAGGTAGACAAAGACATTCTCATTCAAACGAGAGGGAATGGTTTTGTCCATCAACCGACACATCACATCACCGTGAACTGATATAACGGTCGTCCAGGGACTGTGAAGGCCGTTTTCTCTCTTGACTTGGGCTCTAGAGGAATCTGCCAGAATGCGTCTTTGAGATCGATACCAGAGATGAATCTGGTATCTTGTAGTCGGCTAAGTAAACCCTCAATGTGTGGAAGCGGGTATGCGTCTTTCTTAGTAACCGCGTTTACTTTTCTTGAGTCCAGGCACAATCTGTTTTTTCCGGTTTCCTCACCAAAACAACCGGAGAACTCCACGGGCTGTTGCTCTGCTCTATCACGCCTAACGAAAGCATCCTGTCGAGCTCTTCGTACAGGAGCTTTTGTATGGTGGGCGAGATTGGGTAGTGCCTTTGCTTAATGGGTATCTTTTCGTCTTCCACTTCTATAACTTGTTCTTCTAGGCTAGTCTTACCCAACCCCATCATCGCAAAAGAGGGAAACAACTGCTTGGTGATCTCCAGCTGTTGAAGCTGTGGTGGCGAGAGTGCCTGGACTGGAGACTGGTCTATCGTCGGCGATGGAACATCTATTTCGTCAATGATATTTGGAGCGACCTTAAAAGCACTCCAAAAATCTACCCCTAAATAAAGCCGCTGTTGTAAGTTTGGAACAACATACAACTCTATTTCTTGGGTTTTACTCCCCCATGAAATAGTTGTCTTAAATCGTCCTAGTATTCGTTGTTGGTTACCGTCAGCTGTCCTAATTTCTGTTTTCATCTCCGTCATCTTAATATTTTTCCTAGTCATAAAATCTATTGCACCTTTCCCTAAACAGCAAACTGAAGCTCCACTATCTAATAGGCCCAAGATCTCTTCATTTTCGATGTTCACTTTTATATAGGGCCTATTATCGTCAGATGTAGTTATCACAGATGCTTCTGCTCTTTCGTCGTCTAGTCAAGGCTATCTTTTTCCGAATCCTAAGTATTTTTAAATAGTTTCGCTTCTTCTTCTCCCTAGTCGTCAGTTCTTCACCAAAAATTCGCTTTCTGGCTTCGTCATATTCTAACAGTCTTCGGTGCAAGCTCTTACGCGGGGTCAAATCTCTCTTGAGGTAAGTATCTTCTCTTGATTTGATACGCTCTAATATTTTTATTTTTATAGGTTCTGAGTTCCCGGGAGAGTCTTCGTCGTCAGCGAGTTGTTCCCGGACGCACCGCTGACCTTCATGTTTCCCTGACAGGCCGCGCATTTAAAGGAGATATTTCCTTGGCCACAGCTATAGCACGTCAAGCTATGAAAGCTCGAAGGACAGCATGGGGGAAGCGCTTCTTCAGTTCCAGTACGTTCTGTTTTGTAAGTTGCGTTTTGTTTATTAGTATTATTTTGTCTGTCTGTATGTGAGTAAGTCGTCGGTCTGTTAGGTCGTCTTTGTTGGAGAGCTGCCACTTCCAGCTCTTCATCTTCTAAGTTCCCAACAGCCTCTCTCATCCGGGAACTCTCCTGACCGTCAACTTCACTAATGTTTCTCTTCCGCTTCTCTAACCGCTAAGTGCTTTTCGGCGCCTCTACATTGTTCTCTTAAATCTTGGATGTTCGTAATTGAGCATCCAAAGATCAGCGTCGCTACTCTATCTTTTATATTCTGTCTTAGAATCGATACTAAATCTTTTTCCCCTGGTCTCGTCCGCATCTGTAAAGTCAAAGCCCTAATATCCTCGTAAAATTCGTCAGTTCTCATGGGGTTGCTGTCTCCTATCCATGATCCTTGATATATCGTGGTCACCTTTGTTATTCTTAAACTGTGTCAATAATTCGGCTTTCAAGTCAAAATAGTTCAAATATTCGTCCGACTGGTTCTCCTCTAAATATTGCCAGTACCATCTCTCGGCTGGCTCTGACACTAGGTGGGGGAAATTCGCGAACAACTGCTCGTCTGATAAGCCACTCTTTCTTTGTAGGGTCTCTACTCTAAAAATAAAACTTTCTACCGACATAGACTTAGGGGTACCGTCAAATTTTATACCCCATCTATAGACATCTACTCGCCTGTGGGGCTCTTGTAAGGGGGTTCGTTCCTGTAGGTTCTGTAGTGTTGAGTTATGGTCGTGGTGAGTTTGTGTCCTAGGTAGGTAGGTAGAAGTGGTGGCTTCGATAGAAGAAAACCCGAATAGCGCGTGGAGCGCCGTTTTGATACCACAACCTCAGGTGACCTGTTTGTTAGAAGGTAATGTTGGGATATTTATATCCATGCTGTGGAATTTAGGAAGAGTTCTCCAATGCTTTTCCTAGATATCTCTTTAAGGTCGTCGAAGAATAGCTTGCCCAGTACGCGCTGCCTGGCTCTCGCTAGGGCTGGACATTTGCACAGAAAGTGAATAAGCGACTCTTTTTCATTTTCATCTTTGCAGCCACGACAGAAACTGTTGTGAGGGATTCCTAGTTTGGCTGCATGATCTCCTATTGGAAATCCAAAAATAAAATTAGTTCAAAAGGTTCAAAAAAATTCAGAAGGGTACTATAAAATTCAGAAATCCAAGTGGTAAAAATAGTAATCTATAAATATTATAAAACTGTAGAGGTTTTTTGTTGGTTACCTAATGGCGTGAAAACCGCTGGACAGATTTCGATGAAACTTTTTTTGAAATGCTTCTTAACTACCCGGGATGATCACAAGCTATGTAATTTTTTGCTCAGCCTACTGGGTCTTACATAGTAGTCAAAATAACTATATATTGGAGAGGAATATTATCATTATACAGCCCTAACTCAATAATGGCTTATCGGATTGAAAATCAAAAAAATAGGTGAAATTAGTAAATCTGTCGCTGATTCATTGGAGATATAAAACATCCTCCTGCGTTATCCTGAAGCTGAGCAATGTTCAAAACAATTATTTAAAACAGCGCCCACAATTTTCCTTCAGCGGAGACCACCGCCAGCAGTCGTGCAGCAGTGGGTATCGTTGCAATAGTGTGTGTGTGAGTATATGTGCGCGCTCTAACATGATCATATGCTTTGTACTTCAATGTGCTACAATCATTATCACCATTTGCGGCTCTCACACTCAACCAATCTTAACAAATGAGGTGTCAAAAAAAAGAGAATTTTCTAGAGCATTGAATTGCATTTTCAGTTTATAAATATTATTAATAAATTTAAAAAAAAACGATCAAAAACAAATATTCTACCCAAAGTGAACTTCTGTTGTTTTAAGAGTTAATTTTGGCTATGTGGAAGTCATCTGGAATGCTTGGTTTACAGTGCTATTTTGCCGAGACTTTAGGCAAACGTTATCAGTATTTGTATTTAAAATTGGTGGAGGAACGCTTCCGGAAGAAAATGGAAAAGTACATTTATCACAAGGTTTAAGGTGATATATCACAACTAAAAAAACCGTAAGAATTCTTAGCTTTGTGAGCGAGCTATTTTGTTGCCTCGGAATGATTAAGCTCCAGCAATTAACAGCGAGATATTTTCACGTGTTGATGGTCAAAGTGCAGAATGTATTTCAATCACCCGGGTTGTGGACCAAGAAGTAACAACCAGATATTTGGTCGAATTTTTAAACTCTCGCTTTTGCTGCCATCACATAAATTAAAACTAAAAGTGGGTGTACCTACTATTCTTCTAAGAAACTTGAGCCCACCTAAATAATGTAATGGCACCCGACCTAGAGACAATTTTGCAATGACATCTGGTAGCGGCGGAAGTGTTGACGGGCTACGGTGCGGTGCGGTTTTTGAGAACTATGAAATTTGCAGTTACGGGGCTGAAAGTTACATATTGAAACGTTTTTGATAAAACGCAGTTAATCAACAAAATTTACTAAACACTTTTGTGGACTTAGACAAATACTTTGATGTTTCTACACTCCCACTGAAATTGCATATTGGTATGCATAAGAAAGCCCTTAGAATGCGAAGCAAGGCGAGCATGGGTTCGACTAGTTCAAAGATAAAAGAAAGAAATAGTATAAACCTAAAATCAGTGAATTAATTCAAAAGTATATAAAAAGATAAGATAGTATAATAGACAAGAATTCAAAATTGTTGATAGGACAATTGTAAATTAAAGTAAAAAGGTGGTATACAAAATTCGAAGTAGTTTAAAGATATAAAAAAATGTTGGAAATCAAAAATTGAATACAAGCAATATGTGATAAAAATGCGTTTTGGTGTGTGGATGCTGGGATAGGTTTTCCAGAAACCATTCAGTAGGTTTCGTCTGTCTCATTTTGTACTAGTCCAGTATAGAGTTTATCGTTAGTCTTTGTCTGATTGCGACTGGTGTCTCTGATACTTGACGAGTGCTGTAGCCTATCCCTTCCATCCTTACCACTACTTTTCATCAGGTAACACCTAATGGAAGGCTGGCCAGAACTTCCAGGACATGTTCCAACACGGACAAGGCTTCAAAACCTACGCTAACGCCTCACGAAGGATCGGGCAAAAATACCTAGATCCTTCGGCAGCTGTCAGCAGATTAGCTTTTCCACCCCGTCCCGCTCTGTGCATTAATAAACCCCTTTGACTACCTCACGAGATCCTTTGGCTCTTGGCCTTCGGATTGGACAGCCGTCTCCAATCTAAATCAAGACACAGGGCTTAACAGTCCTTGGATTTGAGAAATTGAAAAGTAAAATTTTAAGAAGAAAAAAAAATAAAAATCGCGAAATGAGGCTATTGCAAGTCCAAGGCAATGACTTTCGAAAATTGAAAATCGTCCGCTTGGAGTCGCCATTCGACCTCTAGTCGGTTAAATTGGTAAAAGTACCGTTGGGCGCCATTGTTATGTGGCAGGATTTGGCCACAGGGGCAGCTTAGGTGTAGGTGTGGAGGGCGGCGGCACGCTCGCGGTTGCTCAGCTTAAGCTCGTCGGACGGGGGTAGTTCTTGCCAACCCCACCATACACCACCTGTTCATACTCAAAAATTCTCGTGCCAATACAAAAACAAAAGAAAGAGAGAGAGAGAAAGCTACGTTAATCAGATCACGGACGGACCCTAAAGATAGGATAGAAGAGAGAGATGAAAGAGAAGAAAAATCCAAGGACCTATGCTAATACCATAGAGAAAGAGAGGAATTGAACCGCGAAACTAAACCTAGCTAGTCTAACTTAACCTAAACTAAGCCGAAATCTTATAAATAAACCCTAAACTAAACTTATGCTAACTTATATCTACCTGCGACTAACCCTAGGTCGAGCTCTTTCTTTCCTCAGTCTCTCTACGGTAAAGGTTCGTCAAGAACCCGAGACATGCCTGCTGTTGTTGGCAAAGGTCTGGCCAACCCACCCTTAATGTCCGAAGTCAACCATGGCTACCTCTTTGGCCGATGTAGTAGAGGTAGCCCCTTAAATGGACCCCCAGTCACAACCTAAGTCATGTCACGTAGTGGATGTTAATGTTTGTCGTCACTTCCTGTCGTCAATGTTTGTATTTTGTCCTGTTATGTCATTGTCGTCTTGTATACTACTGAAGGACGGCCCGTCCCATTTCTCCACACACCAAAACAAATGCTTAATTATTCCATACTAAAATAGTTCATACCACTATTTCAATTTTGGATCTGGTTTTGCCAGTTTTATTTACAAAAGCAAATAGTCCTAGATACTATTTTTTATCCTCTACTCTAATTGTTTATTATTGATCTTTTCTGCTCTTAACTTAAATACGTTCAATTCAATTTCTTAAGACTATTACTGACGTTTTCTGGTCCCCCGTTGTTCTGCCGGCAGCACAAGAAGCGACGAGGTTGTATGCTTAAATTCTAGCACTTTTAATACGCACACTCACTAATATAAATTAATAGCAGAATCAAACAATTTACAAATGAACTTACTTTACAATGTCTAGATAATTCACTGAATAAAAAAATTTTCTTAAAACTAAAGAAATTCAAGAAAGAAAAATAGTTAATCAACTAATTCAACTAGACCACTTTACTTCAAATTCAAGTTCTAATTCATTAAAATTCAAGATATGTTTTAAACTTATTTTTTTTTTTTTTATCACAAGACACTGTCCCTCGGAGCATCCTGTCCCTTTTGGATCATTCGGTGAATGTATATATGTATGTGTATGGCGTTGAAAGTGTTGTACTTGGAGCAGTTAAAGAGGATGTCCGTTGGCGTTTTTCTATTCCTGGTCTTGGTATATGTCCCTTATTGGTGTCTGGGCTTACTGTACCGGATTTGTGCCGCGTTTTCCCTCCGGACCCCACAGACGAGCAGAGGTCTGGGTCAGGGTGAATCTGACCTGTGGACCCAGAACCTATATTGGTAGAACTTATATTTATTTCACATATTCACACTAAATTTAACTACACCTCTGATAAAATTCACTGTGGGTTAAACCTTTAAGTGCAGCTTTGGGCAATATCTTCTCTAAATTCACCTATAATGTAATTTTTGTCACATGAAATTACTCATATATTATATCTAATTTTATCTTGGTTTTCTCACCCCTTATTTAGATTTTCCCCTTTTTTTTTTTTTTGTTGTTATACGTGTGTACTTTTTATTATTTCCCAGCAGACACTTTTATTATATTTGCACTTTTGCACTTCAATAAAATTCCTAGAATCAAACGTCTAACTGCCGCTTTATTCAGTATGGACCATGAAACTTTTTGAATCTGTTTTCTAATTGGGTCGTTGTCTTTGGTCAAGGGTAATTCCAGTCTTTGTCTTTAATGTCACCAACACTCTCACCTATATTTATTCTAATACCTTAACATATACTTAGTCTAACATATTTAACCTATACTTAATCAAATTTACTTTCACTAACATTAATAAATTCGTTTATCGTCATTTGAAATGTCTCCGAAGAATGCATCTCGGATAAGAACCTGATAAGGGTTACCTAACTTTAGTGACCTACCTTATGTGATAGCGGGTAACTGTCCTAATTTATAATATAATATATAATTTATGCCAGTTCAAATCCATCCACGCAGCCGTACTGACATTTGACAACTCAAGTGTCAAACAAAAAAAATTAATTGTAAATAAAAAGGAATTTCGGTCGGTGCATCATGTAAGTTTCATTTCACTGATTTTATGTTATTTAAATTCAGTGTTACATTATTTATTTTTATTTTCCAGGTACTGGACTATGCTGGCTAGTTGGAGATACAGGTAATTTTGCTGGAGGTTGTCTCCTGGGAGTATTTGAACTTGGTTTCCCGGAGATAACCTCCAAGAGATTATATATGTACATATTTTTTGTGGTTTTATTCCTAACCCTTTCTTTCCAGGGGAGTCAAAAATAGGTCAACTCGGGTGCATTGACCCGCAACAACGATAATACCTTTACATAGATACCCATATATTTTGGTTATACCTCCACGTCCAAAATTTGCTGTCGGCTCTTAGACTATAATATTGACTGGAAGTGAATTCCAGAGCCTTACTGCGTAGACAAAAAACTGTTTTTTGGTAGTATTATACCAGTACATGGGTAAAATATACGTTCGGCTTCTTCCAGAAGACGCTGGTTGGAGTCTTTGGTAAAGGTAATCCGGTAATTTAGTCTCTTTTAAGCGGACAAAAAATGTTAATATCTTGGAGTCTAAGCAGTGGCGATTTCTCTCAGTTGGCTAGGTTGGCGGTGCCAAACCAAGATTTTAGATGAATAAATGCCATGAAATATATTTTATACGAAACGAATAACGAACTTCAGTAATTATGAAGAGTAGTGTATGAAAACTAGAATTACCTATTTTCAAATCAATTTTTCTTGCACGCAATACAAAACTCAAAAAGTATCATTTGAAATATGGTTTGGCTCTAAAATTTGCGCCAACCAATTCCATACAATCTATATCTATACCATAGTGTTGGTGTTTGATTTGTCGTATGCAAAGCCCAGTAAAATAAACGAATGGGTTGGCGCGAAAATAAGTGCGAACTATGAGAGACGAGCGAGACATCAGGCTGGAAGTGGTGGGTAGGTAAGATATACTCGTATGCATACAGCATACATACTTTTTTGTGTTCTTTTTTACTATGTATTTCGTTTCAAAATTGTTACCAGAGAAACATATATGAGAATTGGATACAAATTTCGCTATAGAGCTTTGGCTCAGTGCATAGCGTGTCGGTTTTCGTCCACGGGTCCCAGGTTCGTTTTTCTTTTTTTTTGGTTTTGTTGTTGTTTCTTTTTTTTTTTGTTTCCTTTCTAGTAAACTACCGTGGTTAAGAGGGCTGAGTTCAAAAGCAAGAGGGGCAGATCGGACGACGCCGTCGAGTTGAGTGAGGCGAAAAAGGTGAAGGCTATTACCTCATCTTCGCATCGCTCGCTCGGCGACCCGAAAGACGAGCTCCTCGTTGCTGTTATAAACGAGCGAGAGCCTTGCGGTCGTCTTACCAGTGACCAGTGGAAAGACATCGAAGATAAGTTTCAGGATGCTCTGTGGAAGGAAATGTCCACCACAGAGAGCAATGAACTTTAATTCGATGGGGCTGGTTGGAATGGCGGGCGCAAGGTTGTTGCTTGTGGGAACAGTCAGTTGGTCCTCTTTCTCCGTAAGTTTATAATGGAAGCTGAGAAGATGTGCGAGAGGGCCATTCTAAGATGCATCACGATGGCGGAGTTGATAAAGCTCGTCATCCCGAAGGCATGGGTCTGGGTTCCCTGCCCGTACACTTTCCCAGAAAAACTGCTCGGCCTTCTGCATGTGCAAAACAGGGAACTGAAGGTCGACACCTGGAAGGTCATAAAAACAGGACCACGACGGCAGTACGGGCAGCACTTTCTACTGACCCTAAACCGTGACTCAGTTCCCCTTCTGGAGAAAGTGAATGGCATGGTTCGGTACAGCATGGGCCGCATTATGGTCAAGCCCATTGCTGAAGGGAAGGGCAGCGAGGCGGAAGAACCCCAAGATGATGGAAATGATGCAGATAAACATGCATCACAGTAGGGCTGCGACGGCCTGTCTGACAGATTACGTCATCAGACAGGACGTCTCAGCCGTGCTGATACAAGAGCCTTGGATCCACAAGAGCAACGGGGTCCAGGGCTTGAAAATTAGGAATTATACGTTGTTCTAAATACAAGGAAAATGAAGGTAAAATCAGGGCATGTATTCTAATAAAAACTATATTAAGGCATTAAGGCATTTCTTATGAATAATTACAGCTTCGGCGATGTCACAGTAATACTGTGTGAGTCGGGTGGCAGAAAACCACTTTGTCTGGTGTCTGCATACCTACCATACGACTCAGCGGCTGTTGTACCGGGAAAGCTGAAAGAGCTGATATCACAAGATAAATGGACGCTTGTGCTGGGCTGTGACGCTAATGCCCACCACACACAATGGGGAAGAAGCGATATTAATACAAGGGGTGAGTGCCTTTTTGAGTGTATTGTATCGTCCAATCTCACAATATGTAACCAAAGGAATGTCCCCACATTCGTGGTCAGAAATAGGCAAGAGGTGATAGATATCACACTGGTGTCCAACACAAGTGATTTGGTAGTCAAAAAATGGAGGGTTGTAGACGAGGCATCGTTATCGGACCACCGATGGATACGCTTCGTTCTCAGCTTTCAATTTGAAGAACGGGTCACCTTTAGGAACCCCAAGAAAGCAAACTGGACAAAGTTCACAGAACTAGTTAGGCAATCTCTTAGGGATAAGGTCAATTTTAGTAACGACTCTGCAGCTAGCTTTATCAGGAAACGTGATGGCACGTGGGCTGAGAATAGCTTAGAAATACTAGAAACGTTGGTAGAAACTCATTTTCCAGGGTGTTATACCCCCGGAGATGAGGAGTCAATTAGACAAATAGGTGACGATTCTTCAACAATAACTGAGGAAAGATTCGATGAGGTAATTAGCTGGAAAAAGGTATGTTGGGCCATTCGGTCCTTCGCTCCATACAAATCTGCCGGACGGCATTATACCCATAATGCTTCAAAAGCTCCGGATATAGCCAAGGAGAAACTTATGGAAATATTCAAGCTCTGCCTGAAATTAGGATACGTACCCCTGGCATGGAGGGAGGTGAAGGTAGTCTTTATTCCCAAAGCCGGCAAACAAGGACACACCACTGCGAAAGATTTCAGACCCATCAGTCTTTCATCGTTTTTGTTAAAGACGTTTGAGAGACTTCTGGATGTTCACATTCGTGGTAAATGTGACAAAGGGCAGCTTGATGAAGCACAACACGCTTACTTAAAAGGTAAATCAGTGGAAACTGCTCTGCACGAGGTGGTAGGAAAGATTGAAGACAGTCTGCATCACAGGGAATTTTCCTTAGTGGCTTTCTGGGATGTAGGAGGTGCATTCAACAATGTAGGCAATTAAAAATGCATTAGACAGGCTTAATGTGGACCAAGCTATGTCTTGCTGGCTACACAAAATGCTAGGCACAAGAACCATCAAATCCACTCTAGGGCACAGAACAATAAGGAAGTCAGTTAGCAGAGGCACTCCGCAGGAAGGTGTCATATCACCCCTATTGTGGGTGCTGGTCCTAAATGATGTCCTTAAGAAACTGCGCTCTGATGAAATCAGCGTTACCGCCTACGCTGATGATGTGGTTATTATAGTTCAAGGCAAATTCATTAATATACTGAGTGAAATCATGGAAGCCGCATTGGCGACCATCAGTATATGGGCAAAGGGGTGCGGACTTAACGTCAATCCCACCAAAACGGAACTAGTTCTTTTTACCCGAAAATACAAGATACCAACATTCAAGCTTCCCAAGCTAGACGGTGCTGAACTCTGTTTATCAGATCACGCAAAGTATCTTGGTATTATTCTAGATAGAAAGCTTAATTGGAATTTAAATTCAAAGGACAGAATCAGAAAGGCGTACAATGCGCTCTTTATCTGTAAAAGAACAGCAGGAAGAACCTGGGGGCTCAAGCCGGCAATGATGCACTGGCTTTACGTAATGATCGTCAGACCCATACTCACGTATGGGGCACTTGTCTGGTGGAAAGCAGTCACAAACGAAACATTTTAGGAAAATTAGCAGTGGTTCAGTGGACAGCCGGTGTTGCCATTACGGGAGCCTTGCACACAACACCCACGGCGGCACTGGATACTTTTCTGTATATCATGCCACTCGATTTGCATACAATGCACCTGGCAAATAGGAGCGCGATTAGACTCACTAACTTAGGCTACTTCAGAAATAGAAGCTATGGTCATAGCGCTATTCTGAAAGAACTTAAAATTGGAAACATCGATAAAACGGATGACATTCTCCCAGTTCTGGACTTCGCTACACCGTACGAAACGCTGTACCCGGAGAGAGAAGTCTGGGGGAACACATCGCCTACACGGCAAACACACATTGCGGTTTATACGGATGGGTCGAAAACCGACAACCGCACGGGCTGTGGTATCTTCTCAAGAGAACCGGAGTTAAATACGTATCTCAAATTTCCGGATAACTGTAGTATATTTCAGGCTGAGGTCCTAGCTGTGAAGAGAGCGGCGGAGCTGTTGGTGATGAAGCCAATAACGGATAAGGTTATCATCATCTACATCGACAGTCAGGCCGCGCTCAGAGCACTAGAATCGTGTATCGTCAAATCGGCAATCGTAGAAGGATGTCGTTCTGTGCTCAGATCACTAAGCAGACACAAAAGAGTCAAACTTTGCTGGGTGCCTGGACACTCTGGCGTAGAGGGAAATGAACTCGCAGATGAGCTGGCAAGGAAAGGGGGGCACTGCCTGTAACCAAGTCGGTTGTGAGCATGGCACCGCCATCATGCAGCATTAGGGCAAAACTTAATAGCAAGATCATAAGTTTGGCGGACCACAGATGGTCAGGAATAGAGGGTGACAGGGTATCCAAGGCTTTTTGGCCGGATATGAACCGTAAAAGAACCAGGGTAATCCTTGGGATGAATAGGGCAAAGTTAAGAACTCTAATAGGAATTCTCTCCGGACACTGTCTCTTGAGGAAACATGCTAAAAGAATGGGTCTTTCAAACACGGACGAATGCAGATACTGCAATGACATAGGGACATCGGAGGATATTGAACATATCCTTTGCGATTGTCAGGCTATTGCCCGTTTTCGTAGGAAATTTTTAGGGCATTACTTCTTTAGTACACTGGAGGAGGCTGGCTAAGCAGGCCACAATAAAATTCTAAAATTTTGCAGGGAAATTAAATGTTTGGATGGAAGTGTTTTTATGATGGCTCAGCCTCATAACCCCTTTCAACCTAACCTAACCTAACCTTCTAGTTTTCAACCGTGCTGATAGAAAAGAAAGTTGTTTCCTTTGGTTTTGTTATTGTTTTTTTGTTTCTTTTCTATTTTTACTCGGCTATGTAGTCCTCACGGACTACTGCATGGAACCAGAGCTAAAAGTTTCCTTAAGACTCCCGGGTGTCTTTCAGACTGCACTTAAGGCGCTTAAATAGTTCACTTTCAAATGGCACTAGTCAGGAGCTCCCGAATAATGCTAAGGGCATTAGGTATGCTGTATGCATTATACAAAACCTTGTAAGACGTTGTTGGGTACCTGGTCAGTGTCTGAAGGCAACGAGTTTGCCTATGAGCTGGCAAGGAAAGCTGCCGATGAAATGAAACGATGATGTTGAGAGCTTAGCCCTGGTCTCAACTTCTCTCAAAGTCTTTTACGAGTATTTTAATAAATGATTTTAAAAAAAAAACTATAAGGAAATATTAATGTTCATTATTCACTTCCGTGCAGCGGAGAACTTTGTCTTTTTTATTTTAGTTTCGTAGGTGCGTATGCGTATATGTAGTTTTTACAAAAATGCAGTGCGTGGGTGCTTACTTGTGACGTGAGACGGTAAGTTGAGTAGAGATGTCTCAAGCCGATTTTATGTTTCGATAAATTGGGAATTTGTATACACTATTCCATAAAAACATTTTTCTTTAGTACATACATATATTGTACCTAATTAACCCATTAGAGGTCAAAGTCAAAGTAATAATATTTTTTTTAAATTATCTTTATTTTTATATTGAAATGAGAACAAAAAACCAAAAAATATAAAAAAACAATGAAAAATTGTTGTTTTTATGAAGTTATAGGGGTGTACTCAATTGAGTACACCGACCGCCTAGGTATGAAAATTTTCAAAACACGCCTTTTCGATGCAAAGTGTTTTTAGGCACTTTTTGCACAGCCAGCGCACCCTTGAGTGACAAAGGACACACCGCAGTTGTTTTCTCATTTTAGCAGGGTAATGTCCAACTCCATCTTGAGGAAGGCCATCGACTGTTGATGCAGCCTGGCGCGATTGTTTGACGTTTGACGCAAATAATATCGTGCGATATGGCGGCGGAACATGAGTTGATCCATAGGATTATCATTAGTCATCACATGTAAACGCCAGGCATTTGCAATTGTCACGTCTACCAAGTAAGTAAATAACACCCACCACCACTTTTTACCATGCACAGCAATCCTATATAATGAAACAGACTGGTCGAGTTCATCCACACCTCCCATATTTTTATTATACGTTTGGAATAAACGAGGAATCGGTACGTCCGTCTTCTCCTTTTTTATTGGACACCATCGTTTGACTGTCCCCAGCGGTTTAAGGGTGTCGTAGTTGGGCGCCATGGTACACACACTGTTATCTTTCCACCTTACCAACAAAAGTTCGCCTTTCTTGTCAAACCTATGGTCATAAGTTGCACGTTCTTTCTTTTTCATTTCCTTTATACTAGTCAGTGGACATTTTTTAGCCCTATTTTCTCGCACTGTTCCCGTAGCACGGTAGCCTGGGCTTTTCAAATCTAGTAAAAGATTGTAGCTTGTGAAAAAGTTGTCAAAAAAAATTTCATGATTTGCTGGGATACAATTCAGTTTCTCCAATAAATTTTTGACTACGCGGGAACCCAAAGGATCAGAAGTCTGTGTTTGCGATTTTCCACAGTAAAAATCGAATGAGTAACAGTACTCTGTTGAACTGGCCGCTACCCAATTCTTATATCCAAAACGGACGGGTTTTCCACGAATGAATTGTTTGGCGGGATGGTGACCAAAGTATTTCACCATTGATTCGTCGATAGAGATACTATCATGAAAAACTCCCCACTGTAAAAACTTCTGCATAAGTTTGTCTGCAAGTGGTCTTATTTTGAACATTTTGTCATTCGACGTTGCTGCTAAGTCGTTGTCTACAAGATGAAGGTTTCTTTTTATATCTCGAAACCTATGTCTCGGCATGGCTTCGCCCACCAATTCGACTCCTATATCTTCATCTAGAGACCAGTACATTGGTCCTCGGGGTAGTTTATGGTACCCAGAAAGTATCAAAACCCCTAAGTACTTTTTTAAATCAGTGGAATCCAGTTGGAACTCATGTCTATTGTTTTGATTAGCGTATAGTTTGCTACTGGATACGATCATATCAATAACATCACTGTCAATAAATTTTTCAAAAATTTGTACGGGTTTGAGACCATTCAGCTCTTCATAAATAACATTCCTTCTGTCACAGACTTCGTTAGTACTTCCAGCAGTTGAAGAGTATGAAGGGGTACATTTGCGCCAGGTTGGGTTCGGATTGGCTTGGCGCGTAGCATCTTGTCTTCTTCTTTTTGACTCCAGCGGTTCATCATCACTGTCGTCAAACTGAATGTCTTCGCTACCACTATCCTCTCGGTTTATAAAAACGTCAATAGAACCAGGTACTTCCTGCGGTCTGAAACGCGTCGCCATATCCTCATCGGCACCTTCCTCTTCATCAGTCAACGCACATGGATCAGGTGGTATGATAACCAAGTCACATTCTTCATCATCGCTTTCTTGTAAAATGGCTTCAATAGCTTCTTCAAGCCCCCTGTAGCTATTTTGAGCTGTAAAATGATGTTTCTCCATTGCAAGGTCCTGAAAAAAAACAGTTTTTTTTTTTTTAAAAAAAAACGGTGTTTTTTTTACGTATGTTGTCATTGTACTCAACCGAGTACAGTCATATTTCTATGACCCTAGTTTTATTTGAGTTATAAATAATTAACTATATTGTTTCTTATTACTTACTCTGACTTGTATTTTATACCAATTAAATGAAAAAAACAACTTATAAGTAGTAATTATTATAACAAATATAAAATCACTCTCATACTTTCACAGCGTTTCGGTGACACAACTTCAACTGTCTTTTTTTCAAAGAACGGCACACTACGCGCGTAATACTTATTGATAAACTTGAACAGTGCTATGATGACGTAAAATAAGAAAAAAACCGAAGTGAACGTTACGGGATCTTTATTTAACGCTTAAGAGTATGGGTGTACTCACTTGAGTACAGTGACTTCTAATGGGTTAATAAATTTTTAAAATTAACGATTTTTAATTTCTCCAGAGCAAGTAGCCAACTTAAGGCTAAAGACGAGGAATCGCCACTGAGTCTAAGTATCTATTAACATCCATGCCAAGAAAGTTTTTTACATGATTCGAAATATGTTCGTAACGACGGATATTATATACGAATCTGACTGTATTGTTAACAGCTACTTTCAGCTTACGTGTGCTATTGCTGTCAAGGTCACAGAAAACGGGGTACGCCTAAAAAAGAATCGGCAGCAATAGTGTTTTTACCAGCATTGCTTTTATTCTAATTGGAATACATTTACCTAGTCTAAAAGGTACGAAGCGTCCCATACACTTTACATACTGCGATTGTTACATGCTCATCCCACGTAAGATGCTGGTTAAACGTTACTCCAAGATTTTTCGCGGACGTGATATAGTTCAACGAGGATCCGTTGATACAGATCCTAGGCAGCCTGGATGTATCAATATCTACCCGACTAATTACAATGGCTTGACTCTTATTAGAATTCAGCAACAGCTTGTTCTCACTTGACCATTTATGGATAAGGATCAGATCTTCATTATTTCGCGAAACTGCGTCTTCCAGTAAGTCAATAGGGTAACACAAGTGCATTTGTACATCGCCCGCATGCATTTGTAACTTGCAATGCTTTGGAACCGAAGGGATATCATTATTGAAGATGCAAAACAACAAAGGACCCATAATAGAGCCTTGTGGAACACCGGCCTTGGTTTCGAGAAAATTCGATAATATCCCGTTGGAGTACACTCTTTGAACTCTATTAACAAGATTAATGTTAATAAGTTGAATCGTAGTGGGATCAAAGTTAAAGTAGTGCCTCAATTTCAAAATTTGGATATCATGATATCAGCTTTCGAGAAATCTAGCATAACTAGTGACGTGACATGCATAGTTTTTATCCATTTCGCAGCGGAGATCATCCACAATATTTAACAATGAGGTAGTGCAGCTATGATGCGGACGAAAACTAGATTGATGGGGTGACAACAGATTAAACTCGCGAAGGTACGAAAAGATTTGAAGACTTATAATCTTTTCAAAGACTTTAGAAATGAAAGGAAGAATTGAGATGGGTCTATACTCCTTGCTGCTGACAGCTGAGCTTTTCAAAATAGGTACAATTTTGGAGGCTTTCCACTGCACTGGGTAAGCTGAATAAGTCAAAATGGAATTGAAGATATGTGTTAGTACAGGCAGAACTTCCAAAATTATAATTTTTAAAAATTTAGGTTGCATCTCATCCAACCCCACAGCATTTGATTTTATCGCATCAATGGCCTTGAGTACATCGTGTTCACAAACTCGAATAAAGCTAAAACTTCTAGTAGTATTAGGATAAAGTGATGGGTTAATTTAAAGGGTTTCGTCGATACTAACGTCTTGTTGGGGGCTACAGTTTGAAGCGGCCGCGAACTTGTTGTTTAATTCGTTAGTATCAATTTCACATAAACTTGAATTTTTCGTTTTCCCAATAACCAAGTCCTTGATATTGCTCCAGGTTTTAGCTTTGCTTAGCTCAGGCTGGAATTTGGAGGCGAAGAACCTTCTCTTAGATTTCAATACTTCGCATTTAACTAAATTTCTAAGTTTCCTATATTCATTTCGTAGTTCGGGAATTCTGAACCGCTTCCATCTCCTATAGAGCCTATCTCTGTTTTCCATAAGCATTTCAATATTACGGTTGAACCAGCCACACTTCCTGCTGCGCACAGTAACATTTTTCAGAGGTACATGGGTTTCAAAGAGACTGTTGACATTATCAGTAAAAATAGAAACTCGTTCCTCAATACAGGTTGACTGATAAATGCTTTGCCAATCCATTAATAAAGTATCTCTTAATAACCTTCCCCTGTCAATGGATTTGTAGTCCCTATATGAAATGGTTTCTCGAGCTACAAATCAATCAAAATTAAGGTCGTAAAAGAGTATGATGGGGTCATGCTTCGAAAAACCGGGAACGTCTGACTGACCGTAGAAGTTGGTTCGCTTTAAGCCACTAACAACAAAGGTGTTCAACAGGGTTGAATTATTATTACTGAAATGAATAGGAGTTACTGTGTTGACAGGATAAAGGTGTAATGCACCTAGGTTATTTAGAAAACGCTGTGCCCTGCCGTTCCTTCTATTCAAAAGATCAACATTAAGATCTCCAGTCACAATGATTTGATTATGTTCCAACGAAACGTTTTCCAACAAATTTGTTATAACTGTGGTGTTAGTTACATTGGGCGGCTTATAAATAACTCCTACAAGACATTTGTCTAATAAACTTGATATTTGAACAAAGATGTATTCAAAGTCATCATTGGCGTTGGAAGCATATAACTTTCGATGTCAAAAAAAGATTCAGACAAGGTGACGCGCTGTCGTGCGACTTCTTCAACATCATACCTGAAAGAATTGTTCAAAATTCACAAGCCAACACACAAGGAACGATCTTTCAAAAGTCCGTTCAACTACTTGCATACGCCGACGATATTGACATCATTGGTAAAACACGAGCTGTCACCGGTGCGTTCGCGAGTATATAAATGGAAGCGGCTAAAATGGGTTTAGCGGTAAACGAAAGCAAAACAAAGTATATGCTGTCAACAAAAAGGGACACCCAACATCGAAGAATTGGACAGAACGTCAAAATAGACAGCTACAACTTCGAGGTAGTAAAGGACTTTGTCTACCTCGGCTCTACCATAACATCAAAAAATGACATCTCGTCGGAAATCAAACGAAGGATTACTGTTGCCAACCGCTGTTTCTTTGGGCTAAGAAGGCAATTGAGTAGTAATGTCCTTTCCCGATCGACTAAGGAGACTATATAAGACCCTTATCATCCCAGCCTTGCTATATGGAACTGAAGCATGAGCTTTATCGAATGCGGATGAAAATATCCTTGGTCACTTCGAGAGAGAAATCCTTCGGAAGATATTCGGTCCCATTTGCGTTGACGTGTTTTGGAGGAGAAGATTCAACCACGAGCACGTACAGCGACATCGACTTGGTCAAAAAACTGCACATTGGGCGTTCAAGATGGCTAGAACATGTAGAGCGTATGGGCATCAACGCTCCGGCTCGGAGAATATTTGATTCTAACCCAGAGGACGACGTCGCCTAAGGTGGCGCGCACAAGAAGATCAAGACCTCAACCAACTTGAAATGCGCAACTGGAGGCGGTTAGCTAAGGATCGGGCTAACTGGAAGAGGTTGTTGGGCAAGGCCTTGGTCCACCCCGGACTGTACCGCCACCTAATAAAATGGAATGGAATGGCATGTTCTCTAATAAGGCCAGCGGGGAAACTGAAACTACTATGGTGGAATTCTGAAGTTGGAAGCACAAGAAAACACTGCAGACTGCAACTGCAGTTTACAAGTAACGCCCTAGATTAGATCTCAAATAAAGAGACCGTTGCAGAATACGAAAACACTCTCAGGAAAGCCGTGCGCAAATCTTGGTGACTTTTTCTGATTAAATTTAAAATTTCTCGGTAGCATCTAGGCTCTGAAAATACTCTCCTAAAAATACTCTCCTCTTGCCCAAATATCCCTAGCTATTTAATGAAATCAGATGGCTCTTGGACATCTTCAAGCGAGGAGACAATAGACCTTCTTATCCACACGGTAGTTTGCCTAGTAGTACACAAAATTACATAACCAGTCTGATCACAACTCCTTTGGGGACTAAGTAGCTTGAAACCATATAAATCTGCAGGACCTGACGGCATTATACCAGCTTAATTTTCTGTCTGCCACTGACATCATAATGTCTTGGCTGGAAAAAAATTTTATAAGTTGCATAAGCAATACCTACATTCTGAAGTAGTCTTCATTTCCAAAGCGAGAAAGAGCTCTCACGCCAGTCTAAAAGATCTCAGACCTATTAGCACATCATCATTTTTCCCAAAAACTCCAGAAATACTGATCGATACCAACTTCGTAGCAGCATCGAATCAATACTGCTATCAGAATTCCAACATGCAGTGGAAACAGCACTGCATTCCTTTGTATGCACTATTGAAAAGGCGCTACCAAGGAGACGTCCTATCTCCTATCCCCCTTCTTTGGAACCTTGTAGTAAATTGACATTTGCTAGGTACTCTCGGAAGGTGTGGGATGCAAAGTAATTGCAAAGATGCGGCAAGCATCTTTATACGATCAATGAACTCATGCAAAATGCATTAAAAAAGCTCTCGCAATGGACAGAAAAATGTTGACTTATGGTTAACCCTCAGAAAATGGAACAGGTTCTTTTTACTAGGAAGTACAAGACTCATCATCACCCGCATAACCCATTGGTTCAATGTTTCTGTTATCAGAACGATTCCGATGTGTTGCGTAGTTCTCTGGTGGACCGCGCTGGGGAAGGTACCAAGATTAGCACTAAGAGTAACGCCCTTCGAAGCATTAGACATCCAATTTTACCCTCCACCCATTTGATATGACCGGTAAGCAAAAGTAACTACACTGATCACTCCTCAATACTGGATCACTTAACCCTCCCTGAAAACATAGACTGTACTGTGCCGAAGCCCAATTTTGATAAAAACTTTAAGGTCACTATTCCCGATAGATCCTTCTGGGATGACTTAGGAGCTATAATGCAATTTACTACTAGGCGTCATCACAGGGCATTGCCCTATAGGTTATCACGCTCGTAGGCTCAAACTTGTCTCGTCGGACATATGCAGAAACTGCAATGAACCGGGCATGGTAGAAACATTAGAGCACCTCCTGTGCGCTTGTCCTGCATTGGCAAAAAGAAGGCACAGACTAATTGGAAAATTCTATTTCAAGTCACTAGTAGAAGTGGCAGACATAAAACTTCACCTTCTTATTAAATTTGCTCAACAGACAAACTCATTTTGTTTAAACAAAGCAACAGAAATTAACTGATTACTCTGAGGAGTTGTGGTATCACTATGGACCAACACTGGTCTATGTGAGGCTAAGCCGCCACCCCATAACCTAACCTAACCTAGGAGCTATAACAGACAAGTCGATAGCTTCTACTCTGATGGCTCTAAAACCAATGATGTACGAGGAGGTATTCTCTCAGACAGATTAACACTCAGTATCCGCCTCCCTGATCACTGCAGCGTTTTCCAAGCAAAGATTATAGCGATTTCAGAAGCAATGTCCTGGATCAAAAGGAATGTAATGTCTTCTATTGATATAGGCATATTCTCGGATAGTTAGGCGGCCCTGAAATCTCTGGAATCAATCTCATCCACTTCAAAGACCACCTCCAACTGTCGTTCATCTCTTGTAGAGAGGGCTGAGCAGTTTAACATTCACCTATATTGGGTGCCGGGGCCCAGAGACATTCCAGGGAATTGTAAAGCTATTGAACTCGCTAAAATAGGAACAACAACACTTATTCTACCGGAAAAGAAGAATATTACCCCAATTATGGTTAAGGAATCGAACGTTCGATATGAAGCGAACTCTTTTGCGAATCACCCGTATCGTGGTATTATGTTCGCAACTGTCATTTAATTAGTTTTTTGTTGTTGCAGCAGTTGTTTCACAGAGTTTCATAAAAAAGTTCGCTTCATATCGAACGTTCGATTCGCTATATAGCAGTGACGTTTATTCTAAGGTGCGCAGGTGTTCTCCGCACACCCCAACGAAATCCATCTTAATGGAAAATTTATTTGTTTATATACATGCGCTAACAATATCTAATAGAGTTGCAATTCAAAAATGCTCTTTTAAAAATACTGCTTTAACATCCACTTTTGTTCACTCTGTTGTGCCGCACCGTCATGTCATAGCCAAATCAACCAAACCAAACAACGCAGTCAAAATCGCAATACCAAAATGTATATAAACCATTCAACACAAATTGACGTCGAACAAAATGTTCTCCGCTTTTCGTAAGTAAATTAAACGGCGCGAGTTACTTAACTCGAACGAGGAGCGATTAAAAAAAACGAACTTTATCTTTTCAATGACTTTAATCAACTAAACTAATACAAAATTATGAACTTATAATGTAACTTAACTATTGCAAAGTGATTCCATGAACTTCGAAGTAAATGTAGGCCGGAAGCCTGAAAGACGTTTATTTAGCAATTATGTTCGTGGAATCACCTGTGCAAGTACAATCAAATATTATATTACTGCTAACACTGCGATTGTGGGAATGCCGTCGTAGTGCGTTGCTTCCACTGCTATCGTTGTTCTAGTTGACGTTCTTGCTGATGTTGCAGATTGGGTTGTTGACCTGATGTGACTTGCTGTCGTTGATGTTGTTCCTGATGATGTTGGATTGCTGACTTGGTATTTTAGGGGGCGACTGTGGGATAGGTGGCTGTCGTAACTCGCGCGCCGTAATACATACATACTTTCAAAGCAACTTATCCAAACCAACTTTATATTAAATTCAGTTTGACGTCGACGCGCCCGGTTGTTCTCCACTTACTAGCGCACTAACCCAAAGGAAATATCCATATAAAAAAAAGTTTTATCACATTCAAAGTCCCAACAATCGTCTGTAAAAAAACATGAATTTGGGTTCTCCAGCAAAGTGCGCACCCAGGCTAGATACAACATATTTTCTTCCCTTTTCTTTAGCGATGAAGATGCTAGCTGTGGGTATTATGTTACTTCTCATATTCTGTTTTATTTCGCATGTGAACGTTTGTTTGGTTGAATTTTGTTCGATTCTCTTCTCTTGATAGTATAGTTATTGTTCGATTTCGATGTGCTCTATATTTGTAGAACTCCATATCGACTGAAGCGAAAGCAAAAAGCAACACAGCAAAAGGGGTGTTTTTTTTCAAATCTTTACATTGAAAACATGTTGCGGAAACATGTTAATTCTTACAGGCTACAAATAAAACACGGCTAATAATCATTGATCATTCGCATTTTGGCAGTTAGATATGCATGTCGTTCTTTTTAGCCAAATCGTATAAGAGAAAAATATGACCTGTCGATGCGCTATTGAAAATTTATTGAAGAAATCATTTTTTTTAATTAAATTCGGAAGAAAGACTGGAAATAATAAGTCCTGGAAGGCCAACACCGTCTGTTCGCGCTGAAATCGGCGAAAAACAAAAGCGAAAAAAACGAAACGAAAATGAAAGAGAGTCGATTAACAGAATAAAGTATATTTATTTAGCGACGTAAAGAAAGTAGGTACCGTCGTCGTTGATGGTTGAGAAAAGACTAAACAATTGGTTTAATAAGAGAATAGACTGAACATTCCGCCCACCTTGGAACGAAATGGGTAATAAGTTCAAAAAAGTTATAGTTTATTTAGGATGAGTCAACAGCGTCCTTTTGCACATCTAATAGTGGAGATATCTTCACGACAGAGCGAGTCAGCATTCCGTCCGATGTCTTGAGGGTGACCACGCGTACCTTACCGTCTGCTCCAGGATGAATATTTGCTACTCTACCCAATTTCCATTTGGTTGGGGGTAGTCTCTCATCTCTGATTACCACTAGGTCACCAATTTTGAAGTTAGAACTGGGGCGAGTCCATTTCGATCGCTGTTGCAGTTGTACGAGGTACTCCGAACTCCATCTTCTCCAAAAATGTTGCCGCAGATTCGAAATTAGATGCCATCTGTTCACGAGGTTACCCCTAAAGTTGATCATGTCAGGTTCGGGAATAGTTTTCAGCGGCTCCCCGATTAAAAAGTGTCCGGGCGTCAAAACAAGAAGGTCGTTCACATCGGAGGATATGGAGCAAAGGGGCCTTGAATTTACGCATGCCTCTATCTCTGCCAAAAGCGTTGAATATTCCTCAAATGTCAGCAAGGTGTCTCCTAATGTGCGGCGCAGGTGGTACTTGACACGTTTTACAGCGGATTCCCAATAGCCACCCATGTGAGGAGCGGCCGGGGGATTGAAGTGCCAAGTAGTGCCGTCGTTTGCGAGATATTTGGCTAGCGTTTCATTCTTGGTGGCTTGTAATAGTAGGTTGTTGAGTTCCTTTTCAGCGCCAACGAAATTAGTGCCGTTGTCGCTGTATAACTCTTTGCAGTGGCCACGACGGGACACGAAGCGCTTAAATACAGCGATGAATGTTGACGAAGATAGATCGCTAGCGAGTTCTAAATGCATAGCTCCAGTCGCCATGCAAATAAAGATGGAGATATATCCCTTCACAGCCTTTGAACCTCGTCCTTTGGAAAATCGAAGCTGTATCGGGCCGGCAAAATCCACACCGCTTTGTTGAAAGGGTCTGCAAGGTACAACACGAGGCCTCGGCAAATCGCCCATTAGTTGTTGTTGGAGACTACGAGAGTGTCGGCGGCATTTCACGCACAATCTGAAGATCTTTCGCAGTACGTTACGAGCTCCAATGACCCAAAATCGACTGTGTAGCATTACCTGCATAGCTTGCGGACCTGCGTGAAGAGTTATGTGATGAATGTCTTCGCAGATAAGCGTGGTGATCCTTGCGGATCCTGGCAACAGAAGAGGATACTTTTTGTCCGGAAGAATTGAGGCATTGCATAACCTTCCGCCCACCCTGAGCAGTCCTCTATCGTCTAAAAATGGATGCATTCTCAATAGTTTACTGTGACGGTTCACAGGCTGGTTAGACTTGAGACGTCCAATGTCCTTTGCGAAGAAAGATGTCTGAGTTAGCTTTACCCACAGGATAAGGGCTTCGTCCAATTCGAGAAGCTGTAGATGTTTACTTGTACGAGGGCAGCTGCGTTTTCCAGTTTTCCGTATCTCGACAGCAAGTCGCATATTGTACAGGAATCGTAAGATGTATGCAGTGATACGCTTCAGCTTCCGAAGAGATGAGTATCGATCGATGAGCTCCCAAATTGGTGGTGTTTGTGACGTACTTGTTACATTGACTGACTCTGAGCGTTGGTCCAAGTTGGTTGTGTAAATTTCCTGTTGAGGCCATGAAGATTCGTGCTGGCTTAGCCAATGTGGACCATTCCACCAGAGTGGGTGATCAGCTAAGTGGTGCGGTAGTATACCCCTCGTGGCACAGTCAGCTGGATTTTGAGTAGACTGGACGTGAAACCAGTTGTCTGCGGGTATGGTTTGTTGGATCTGCGAGACACGGTTGGCCACAAACGTACACCATTTCCCAGGATGTTGTCGTATCCAAGCGAGAGCCACACTCGAGTCAGTCCATCCGAATACGTTCCGGATGTGAGTTTGCAAAATAGGTCTCACATGTTTGATCAGTTGAGCTAACAATGCAGCGCCGCATAGCTCTAAGCGTGGTAGAGACAATATCGCCAACTTTAGAGGAGCGACTCTTGTTTTAGCCGCTAGAAGCTGGACACAAACGTTGCCATCGGGAGAAACTGTACGGACATATACGGCAGCGGCGTAAGCAGTTTGCGATGCATCCGCAAATCCATGTAGATCTGCTATGGCATTAGGGATTCCAGTACCGACCCACCTCGGCACTTTGATTGCTGCGAGGCTCGTGATATGGTCCCTGTAGTGAAACCACTGGCGTTTAACATCATCCGGTACAGCTTCGTCCCAGTCCACTTTAGGCTTCCATAGGCGTTGGAATAGCATCTTGGGAATGATTGTGCTTGGAGAGAGCAAACCCAGCGGATCAAATAATTTTGCTGCATCTGAAAGAAGTGAGCGTTTAGTAAGGTTTATGGTATCTAATTCATGAACCTGAACAGTGAATGCTAGATTATCGGAAGAGGGATCCCATTGTAGTCCCAGCGTTCGAACACTATCTGCTTCTGAGAAATCTAAAGACTGCAAGATTTCACGTTGGTCTTCTGGAATGGCGTTGAGAACAAGCGGAGAATTCGTTGACCACTTGCGAAGACAGAACCCACCTCTACTTAGTATTGTTGATACCTCAGTTTGAAGTTGGCATAGATCAGTTTCCTCAAAGGAACCTGTTAATAGGTCGTCCATGTAGAAATGGTCCAGTATGACTTGAGTTGCTGCGGGGTAGTCCTGGCCTTCGTCTAGTGCGGTTTGTTGGACACACTTTACTGCGAGATGAGAAGATGAGGCGACTCCGTAGGTGACAGTCAAAATTCTGAAGTCGCTGATGTCATCGTGGGGAGAGTCACGCCAGACAATTCGTTGGTAGTCTACGTGTTCATCGTCGACTCTTACCTGTCGATACATTTTAGCCACGTCGGCGCTCATGGCGAAACGATAGGATCGCAAACGTATCAGCGCTACGAAAAGATCCGCCTGGAGTTGTGGACCAATCATCTGAGTGTCATTAAGGGAAAAACCGGTTGTGGTGCGACATGATGCGTTGAAAACAACTCTCAACTTAGTGGTCGTGCTGGTTTCCTTAATGACGGCTCTATGTGGCATATAATATTGTTTGCCAAGTTCTGGAGCATGACTCACCTTTTCCATATGACCTAGCTGTATGAATTCCTGTATGAAATTTTTGTACTGCGTCCTGAGTTGTTCGTCTTTGGTAAAGAGTGCTTCCATTCGGAAAAGAGCACGAACAGCAGCACGACGAGAATCACCTAGCGGGCAATCAGGCTTGAATGGTAGTTTGACTACATAGCGGCCATCCTCTTTGCGATAATGTGTGTCCTCGAAGTGCTTCTCGCACAATTGTTCCTCGATCGTAAGATGTCTCACTTCAGGCAGCGACTCGATTTCCCAGAATTTAGAGACCGCCCTTGTTAGTGAATTATCTGCATACATGCAGAAAGCGGTAGCGGTGGTGCATACGAGGCTCGTGTCGATGACTTTCCCGAAGAGAACCCACCCAAGTGTGGATTGCTGCGCAATGGGAGTACCGATGGGCCCCATAACCAAACCAGTGCGGATAAACTGACCTAGTTCGTCCGATCCCAGCAATATATCGATAGCGGCTGGTGTGTGGAATTGAGGATCGGCTAACTTTAAGCGACTTACGTGCGGCCAGTCAATTGTGGTAAGTCTTGCAGGCGGTAAATTGTTGGTGATTTTTTGTAAAATATGGGCGTGGATTGTCGTGATAAAGCTGTGATCGGATGATGATAGCGTGAGCTCAACTTCGCCTTTGGAACTTCCAGCTGCAGTACCACCTATTCCTTCAATAGTTGTTGAAACCGGAGATCTTTTTAGCTTGAGTCTCTGCAGAAAACTTTCGCAAATGAATGAAACTTGCGATCCGTTGTCGAAAAGGACTCTGGCTGGTTGGTATCTTCCAGATTGGTCAACGACTTTGACCATAGCGGTACCAAGTAGCACTTGATGTTCAGTGTGTGCAAAATTGGACTTCAAAAAATCACTGCTTGTGCTTGGACCTACCAAAGTTTTTGTCGTCGGTGGCGCTTCTTGGTGTAGGAGAGTGTGATGGCGAGATTGACATACACGGCATAAATTTTTGCTGCGGCATTTATCACTGCTATGACCAGCTGAGAGACAGTTACTGCAAAGGTTTTTCTCTTGGGCGGCTGCTGCTCTTCTTGAAGTTTCAAGAGATCGAAATTTGTCGCAACTGTATATTTTATGCCCCGAAGAACAGTAGCTGCACGTGTCTTGTTGTGATTTCGGTGTTGCGTGTTGGTCAAGTTGCTCAGAAGGAGTTACCGTGTGCAGAGAACCTGCGGCGGACTTTGCTTTGTTTCTTGGTTGTTGGTGCGGTTTGAAACTGGAAACTGCTGTTTGCTGATGTGAATCTATCGCATCCAAAGAACGGCATCTGGTTTCAATAAATGTGACAAGTTTATCGAAACCTACAACGTCGTTGTGCGTTTGGGACAACTCCCACTGCCTGTGCGTTTCGACATCAAGCTTGCTAATTGTCAAATGGACCAACCAATCATCCCAGTTTGTCACGGGTCTGCCAAGCGCTTTAAGACTCTGAAAATGTTCCTGAGTGGCATCTAAAAGTGCTTTCAGAGCGGTAGAAGATTCGCCATTGACTTTCTTCAAAGCGAATAGTGCTCGAAAGTGCGAGTCAATAATGATACGTTGGATGTTGTAACGTTTCTTTAAAAGTTTCCATGCCTCTTCGTAGTTGCTGTCGGTTAATGGGAAACCTTTAACAACATTGTGCGCTTCCCCTTGTAAGCTACAACGCAAGTAGTGTAATTTCTGTGATCCGTTAAGTGAGGATTCGTTGTGGATCATCGACTCGAAAGCGTCACTAAATGGTCGCCACTCTTTTGGGTCGCCTGAAAAATGTGGAAGAGGTATGCTCGGTAATTTTATGTCAGCACGTGATTGCGTCTTGTTGTTAGATGTTGATTGCGGTTGCGTTGAATGAATAATTGCAGGTTTCAGCTTCTTGATAGCACGATTGAAATTAGCCAATGCGCTCCTGTACCACTCCTCACCTTGTTCCCTTTCTGTTTCCTGCGCTTGCAACGTGTCACTACCACAAGATAGTTCCACTTCATCTTGGGCTTGGCAGAACTGAATCCACAGATCGGATAAAAGTTTAAGGTGCGATTCAAGTTCAGCTTCATCAAAAGATTCGGCTTTTTTACTCGCGGCGAGACTTCGTTTTATGGAATTTCGAGAACTATCGCGTTTAATCAAGTGACTCATGGTGACTGTACGCTGGCACGTTTCTTATTCGACTCAAGAAATTCCTACCGCACGATGGATGAGGATAAACCGTTTGTCAATGAACAGAGAAGACGAACAGTTAATTGTACGATTTTTTTTGTCACACCACTCGGTGTCTGCAGGAATACTTGTGTGTGTGTATATGTGTGCGAAGAAAATGTCAAGAGAACTACCGATATTTAATATAGGATTTAGAATTTAATTGCTGGCTTTAAAATGATTTTAATAATATTTGGCGTCGAATGACCAATGTTCGCGCTGAAATCGGCGAAAAACAAAAGCGAAAAAAACGAAACGAAAATGAAAGAGAGTCGATTAACAGAATAAAGTATATTTATTTAGCGACGTAAAGAAAGTAGGTACCGTCGTCGTTGATGGTTGAGAAAAGACTAAACAATTGGTTTAATAAGAGAATAGACTGAACACCGTCTCTTCCGGATTTTATTTGTAAGGTGGTAACTAAAAGTAATTCTTTTAGTTGACATTTTTAGATTTCTAACTATGAAAGAAAATTTTGGTTGTGTGGTTGCCCCGTTCTTAATAAATTATTTTGTTGGCCTTGTTTACTTTACGTCCTCGTCGTTGTCCTGGAGAAAACTGAGAATATACGTTAATGTCTAACCAAAAAAATAATAAAATTGCTAAGCCATCGGATCTGGCATCAGGCCCAAATTGGATCTAAACCGGTCTTACTACCTTCCGTCCCCAAGAAGACTTCACATAAGAACGATTATTGGTGTCATCATTGGACACTGTCTTATAGGCAAGCATGCTCCTAGGATTGGTGTCCTTTCGAACGACTTCTGTAGAAGTTGCAGAGACGGAGAAGAGGAAGAAAGCCCAACACATCTACTCTGTTCATGTTCAGCTCTTTCCCATAACAGGAAAATACACCTAGGAGAATACTTCTTCAACGATCTCAGCCATCTCGCTTTATATAAAGCTTCAAATAGTTTTCGCGGGGATGCATATCCCCAAGATCCTTGGTATCAGAATGGGCCTCTACATGCCTGTGTGCTGGTAGTCGTTACTGGCATTCACTGCAACCTAACCTTATCTTACCATGGGCCAATTGACCGCATGACTAAAATAATGTATAGTGTAGCGTTGTCCTTCGTTCATTATTTGTTAATTTAATGTTTATTCAGTATTAGTGTTGAAATTGTAGCTTACACAGACACATTTCTGTGTAGTTTTTGTTTTTCTTGTTGTGTTTTGTTATTGTTTTCAAAATGAACTATTTTTTCGATACTGTTTTTTAGAAGATACATAAATAAAATAAACGGAATTAAAAAAATTAAGTTAAAACATCAAAGAAGCTCTTTTTTATAAAGAAACTGTCCAAATTACCATTTTTTCCTTTGTCAAAACACTTTCTTGACAAACTGTATATTTTGTTTTATTTTTTAGGTGCAGCAAGGCGCACCGCACCGCCAGGTGTTCACTTGTAGTTAAAAAAAAATAAAATATAATATGTACATGACTATTTCTATATTAAAGCGAATAAATTAAAATTATATTTTTCTTAACAAATAGGTGGTGTTTTTATTTATTTAATTTAGAACTTTATAAAAATAATAAAATACGTTGCTGACTATTTAAAAATATATCTTTATTAAAATTCGCAATCATCATCATCGGCAGCCTCACCATCAGTTGTGTCTCCAGAAACTTCTTCAAAGTCCCTCTCTAAGCAGGCTAAATCTTCACGAGCTTCGGAAAACTCGCCCTCTTCCATGCCTTCACCTACATACCAGTGCACGAAAGCACGCTTTTGATACATAAGATCAAACTTATAATTTAGGCGAGTAAATGCTTCAGAAATTGCTGTCGTATTCGATAACATGCACACAGCTCTGGATGTCTTAGCTAGTTCCGAACCCGGCACTACCGTCGGAGCTTGATAATTAATGCCAATTTTGAATCCGGTTGGACACCAGTCCACAAAGGTAATATTTCTATTGGATTTTATTGCAGATATACCTGAGTTGATGTCTTTGGGGACTACATCACCACGGTACAACATGCAGCATGACATGTACTTCCCGCGCCGAGGATCACATTTTACCATCATATTGCCTGGACTGAAACAGCTGTTTGTAAGGGAAGATATCGAACACTGTTCATGCACAGCTTTCTCTGCTGACATTAAAGGAGCATAAGCGACTAGTGGGAAATGTATTCTTGGATATGGCACTAAATTAGTCTGGAACTCATTTAGATCAACGTTCATTGATCCCTGAAATCTCAGGGAAGCCGTAGTGGATGAAACGACCTGCGCTATCAGTCGATTTAAACTTGTGTAACTGGGACGGTCAACCGATAAACTTTTTTGACATATTTCGTATATTGCTTCATTATCCACCATAAACACACAATCCGAATGCACAAGTGTAGAATGAGTAGTTAAAACCGAATTATATGGTTCCACAACAGCTGTTGAGACTTTTGGTGATGGGTAAACGGCAAACTGAAGCTTACAGAGCTTCTGGTATTCACATGCAATACGTTCCATTAACAGTGAGGTGAATCCTGACCCAGTTCCACCACCTAAACTGTGGAATATTAAAAATCCTTGCAATCCCTCACATTGCTCAGCCAGTTTTTGGACTCGGAATATGACTTGGTCTATTATTTCTTTGCCTACAGTATAGTGGCCTCTCGCGTAGTTGTTAGCTGCATCTTCTTTGCCAGATATAAGCTGTTCTGGATGATATAGACTCCGACACGGACCCGTCTTTATGTCATCCACAACAGAAGGCTCCAGATCTATAAAGATTGTTCGTGGTACATATCGTCCCGACTCGGTCAGTGTAAAGAATGTGTGATGACTATCATCTGAATCCACTTTACTATTCGACCCGTCTGGGTTGATACCATGCTCCAATAAGTATAATTCCCAGCAGGAGTTTCCGATTTGAACTCCGGCCTGACCAATTTGTAGGGAAATAACTTCACGCTGCAAAAAAATTATAAACAATAAGTGTTCAACTGATCTTTCGAGAATAAAATACCATTTTTTTTTAAGAGAAATTTTTTGTTGTACTATGACACAATGGCTGTTCGAGATTAACGCGGTTAACTGTGCTAACAGATGGTGGACGGAGGCAGCTTAATATTGGACAGACTATCAAAATATTTTTTTATTTGATTTTAACTGCAGGCAAAGTAACGTGAGTAAAGTGCTGAAACTAGGTACTGTCAGCAAAACGATGTACACAAAAAAAACTAGTTGCATCAAATGAAATGCACTTACATACAACACATACTTTTCTCAACTTGCCTGTGCCGCTTCAATAACGGACTTTTTCATATCGTTTGTGTATCGATAAATCATATGCAGAACTAAATGACTATCTTCGAGCCAAGCTTGAAAGGATGATAGTTGCCTAGCTAGTTGGTACACAATACGAGTATGTACATGTATGTAGGTAGGTAGTAACATTCTGTAAACAAAGTGCAATTAAAAAACAAAAAGTTTCATAGCAAGGTACCAAATTGTCTTAAAAGCTAAATTCAAAGGTGAATAATAAAAAGGGGTCATAAAACGTATTGTACTAATCGGTTTTTAAAAATATTTGTTGTCATAAAAGGTCTGTTTGCGTAAGCTCCCAAAACTACGAAAATCTACGAAAAACTACAAAAATCCGTTCACGTACGCAAACATTTCGTAGTTTTTCGTAAAAGAGAGTGCCCACGAGAGAGTAAGAAATTTCCCCATGCTACGAATTTTACCACAAGAAATTCTTTTTGGGGAAGTGTAGTATATGAAAACTGTCAAATCTGTCAAATCACATAAATTTTTAATTTTTTGGTTCGTTTACAATTTCGTAATTTTTCTGTCTTTAAGAGAATTTCACCCCCACTCTTTGAAAATTGACAGATTACACATATTTAGTGCAAAAAGTACGCGAACGGACCTATTTGTTTTCATAAAAGGTCCGTTTGGGTGCGCTCCTAAAACTATGAAAATCTACGAAAAATGACAAAAACTCGTACGCAAACATTTCGTAGCTTTTCGTAAAAGGGAGTGCTGAAATTTCGCCATGCTACGAATTTTACCACAAGAAATTTCTTTGGGCAGATATATGTATGATGTCTGTTCCCGTACTTTCTGCACTAAAATTCGCAGATTCTTAAATTTCAAATCTCTCAGAGAGAGGTTTAATTGTGCAAAAGTACAGAAAGGGATTGAAAAACAAAAAATGGGAAATTTATGACATTGGATAGTTTTTATAAAGATGCCCAAAGAAATTTCTTGGGCTAAAATTCGCAGCATATGAGGAAATTTCTTGTTTTGTATACGAAACGTATTCAAACTTAACGCATAATGTATTTTTTTAATTGTTAATAGCTTGTGGGAGAGTGTATTTGCGACTATTCCAAACAGGGAGAACGGAGAGTATGTTAGCGTCATGATATTTTTTAGCACCCTCATACCATTCACCCGTCGCGTCGGCACGTACTCACCGTATATTGGCTTGGGTGGGTTTGATATGAGAAAGCTAACTCAGAACGTAACATTAGGTCCGTTCGTGTACTTTTTGCACTTAATATTTGTTATCTGTCAATTTTTGAAGAATGGGGGTGAAATTCTCGCAAAAACAGGAAAATTACGAAAAAGTAAATGAACATTAAGCGCAAAAAAATGAAAAATATATGTGATTTGACAGATTTGACAGTTTTTATATATTACACCAAAGAAATTTCTTATGGTAAAATTGGGGAAATTTCTTACTCTCTTTTACGAAAAACTACGAAATGTTTGCGTACCGGAACCAGTGTTGCCAGTTCGTGGGGAATTCCCCTTTTCATGGGGACTTAAGTCCAAAAAGGGGAAAAGGGGCTTTTCTCGTGCACAGGTAGTAGGTCTTATATTTCTATGCCTGAACCCCAATGCATATGGCTCATTTCAAATACATTCAAAGGTGGATCTGCTTTAATTTTAAACAAACATTTTTTTTTATTTCTACTTATAGGGCCCATATATGACACAGACACGTCGCTGCAGTCCAATATATTTTGTTGTTGCGCACATGTCTGTGCAGACCGTCTGTGTCGTCGCAAGATAGTTTAAGTAGTTGTAAGTTTTATTATTTAAGGTAGTTTTAAGCAAAAAAACATGTCATTTTGCAAAGTTTTTTTCAGACAAACTTTTCTTAGCTATACATTTGCAAATTTAACGAAAATTAAATAGGATAAGTTAGGTTGAGCCGAAAGACATAGCATAAGTATTAAGATAAGCTTAGAGTGCCCGTGTGGGGGAGTAAGTTATAGTAAGATAGTTAAGTTAGTTAAGCTAGTTTTAAGCACTTTTGTCTAGCATTAAGATATGATTGAATTGATAAATAAAAATGCATTGAAAATGAAATGAAAAACCGTCTGTGTCGTTTGTGTTCATGTCACATGTTTGCAGCGACCGTCTCACAGTGCTTCGATTAGAACAAATTTTGGGACAAAAATAAAAAAAAACGAAGTATTAAACTTAGAATTACGATAAATTGGATTGTTATCACAACAAAACAAAGAATATTATTCCGTTAGTATTTTTTAAATACAGTCATCAGGTAAGACAGACATTGCGTTTAAAGTTGAGTGATTGTGTCGTAGACAAAGTGCATTTTATTTAGCTTGATTTCAGTCCTCTTCCATTTTTACTGTTATTTTATAACTAAATACTTTTTGGTCGTGTAATTAATGGAGAATAATAATGAAGGTATGTACTAAATACTTCAGTAGATTCAGTTTCTTACAAGAAAAAATCCGGTCAAGTGCAAGTTATACTTGCGCAATAAGTGTTCTGTAGTATGTATCAGTTATTTTAACTACATACATATGTATGTATGTATGTCATAGATTTAGATAGATAGATATATTTATTTCTATAGAATAACTTTTACATTAATTAGACTAGACACAGCTTGCACAGAGATATGATATTATATGTATATCTTACTACTGAAAATATGTACTAATTTCACAATCGTTTTTTCTTACAAAAGTAATGCATTGGGAGGAAAACTATGGACAAAAACCTCCATTTGAATTTTGTGAACTTATATCTAGGTTTGTTTGACGGTTTTAAAACTTAATAAATAAGTAGCTTAGTATATGTATACGCTTATAACTAATTAGATAAATATTGTAGAAATTAATGAATTAGTTAGTGAATAACTAACTAAATAAATAATAAATAAAAAAATAAATAAATAAATAAATAAATAAATAAATAAATAAATAAATAAATAAATAAATAAATAATTAAATAAATAAATAAATAAATAAATAAATAAATAAGTAAATAACTAAATAAATGAATAAATAAATAAATAAATAAACAAGCAAACAATGAAATGATCAAAACGAAATAAATAAATAAATATTCAGGTAAGTACAAATAAGTTGGACATACTATTATAATAGACAACTGAATAAATAAATAAATATAAATAAATATAAATAGATATATGAATAAATAAATAACGATAGATCTATGAACCCTTTTTTTACGATGCGATACCTACTAAAGATATTATGATACTTTGTTCGATACTCACATGTACATATGTATGTACAAATATATATATATATATATATATATATATATATATATATATACGCACTTATATATATATATATATATATATACATATATATGTTTTTTTTTTTAATATTATTATTTTGATGCGCCATAACGTCACCTACAAATTCACCTTACAATGTTTTTACCTGGGGCTTACAGTTTTGCAGGTATAAGGTTAATTTAATCACAAAGACCGTTAAAAAACGAGAATTTTCTTGTATTAAGTGTCCACCATCAGACTGAATACAAGCTAATACTCGTTTTTTAATAGTCCTTGTGACTAAATTAACTTAATTGCTCGTTTTTTAATGGTCTTTGTAATTAAATTAACCTTATCCCGGCAAAACTGTAAGCAATAGGAAAAAACTTTTTACGGCGAATTTGTAGGTGACATTATGGCGCATCTAAATAATAATAGTAAAAAAGAAATTATTAGCACACTTTCCCGAGATAAATGCGATTTTCACAAAAATTGGTTAAAAAAAAACAAAAAAAATCTGTGTTTTAAGACCAATATCTTGAAAACGAAAGCACGGATGGTTATAGTTTTTAACTGTTATAAACACTATTCAATTGTCTATGAAACGAGCCTACCCTGGTTGCTCTAAGTTTCGAAACCAACTTTTCTAAAGGATCTTTTTTAAACACCCTGTAGCTTGGTGGGTGTTAAAGATAGCATGAACCAATGAATCAGATCCGAAATTATCTGTAACTCAAACCGGACCACCCTGCATATACGCACTTATACATATATCTAGAGATAAGAGTAAGTACATACACACATACATAGTTTTATGGTGCACAACTTATTTCAATACAAACAAACAAATTGAGCCCGATTTGCGAATAATAAATTCAAATCTGTACCTAGCACTAGTACATAAATATATACAGTGGAACTTCCATAACTCGAACTTCCACAAGTCGAATCTCTCTATAACTCAAAATTTTTTCGGAACTTTGCATTTTCAACCCTATTTTCATGAATTTTTTCCTCTATAACTCGAACTTCTAAAGGGTGATTTTTTAGCTGGTTTGGTTTTGGCAACACTGGTTTTGACAGCTGACGTGTGTTTAGTACCTTGTGTCACTGTCAAACAGCTTCAGTTTGGTTTGCAATTTAACCATGGATCGTCTTACAAATGAACAACGCTTGCAAATTATTGAATTTTACTATCAAAATTCGTGCTCGGTTCGAAATGTTCATCGCGCGCTGCTTCCATTTTATGATCGGCATTCTCGACCTTCTGAGCAGTCTATTCGGAAGATTGTGACCAAATTTCGCACCAAATTTACTTTGTTGGACATTAAACCATCAACACGTTTACGTACTGTGCGTAGTGAAGAAAATATTGCGGCCGTATCAGCTAGTGTGACAGAAGACCGCGAAATACTGTCACTGTCAATGGTGAACGCTACCGAGCGATGATAACAAACTTTTTTTTGCCCGAAATGGAAGTTTTTGACTTGCATGATATGTGGTTTCAACAAGACGGTGCCACATGCCACACAGCACGCGAAACAATGGCGCAATTGCGAGGCGAGTTTGGTGAACAGTTAATTTCACGTTTCGGGCCGGTCAATTGGCCGCCTAGATCGTGCGATTTGACACCATTAGATTATTTTTTGTGGGGGTATGTCAAGGCTAATGTCTATAGGGACAAGCCCGCTTCGATTGACGCACTGGAAGCCAACATCCATGCATTCATTCGTGAGATACCGGCCGATATGTGTGAAAGAGTATGCCAAAATTGGACTCAGCGGATGGGCTACCTGAGACGCAGCCGCGGTCAACATTTGCATGAAATTATCTTTAAACATTAAATTGCAAGGTTCAAACTATCGATTCAAATAAATATTTCATTCATTTTTTCGAATTTTTTTGTGTTTTTTTTTTAAAAAAAGTTCTCAACCTCTTAAAAAATCACCCTTTATAACTCAAATTTCTCTATATCTCGAATTTTTTTGATTGCTTCAGAAGGCAAAAAGTTTTTTTTTAATGTGCTGCTTTTTTAATGGGAAAATTTACCATGTTTATCCAGTTTATGGGTAACTAAACAAAAACGGAGGAATTTTACTTTGATATCCCTACAAAACACGTGGCGCAAGTTATGTTGGAACCAAATTTTCCGCAGATGTTTTATGAAAGTGATATTTCACTAGCAGTCCATATTCCAGTCCAGGTGAAGACTTAATTGTGCAGCCAAGGCAAGCTAAAGTATATGAAGCATTAGCAACAATACGTGGTGCTCTTCTTACTAAAAACAACACGCCGGATAATGTAATTCACGAAATTAAAGCTTTTTGCAAAACAAAATGTAATGAAAAAAAAACTCAAAGTGTAATTACTGATTTCTTTTAATATTTTGGTAATGAAAAATATTTTTCTCTTCTTAAATTTAAAATAAAATAAAACCATAAATGTATAATTTTTGTTTTCATTTCCTTAAGTCGAAGTTTCTACCTATAAGTCGAATTTTTTTTCTTTCATTTTGTGAGTTCGAGTTATGGAAGCTCCACTGTACCTTTTTTTTTTTTTGTAAGAAAGGTGGAAAGCATCAAAAGCCTGTGTGTGGGACTTTAATCGACTAAAACCACCTCCTGCCTCTGTTCCCTGGTATGGTGTGTGCGTAAGTTCGTGCGTATGTCATTCCGTATACGTTCATGTCTTTGAAGTTCGGTTTGAAGGTCCTGTTGTGTGAGCTATTGCCTGAAAGGCATTTCCACGCTGTAGCCGCAGTTAATTTGTTACACGTTTGCGTCCCTCTGTGAGCGCATGTATATTCGTATGTCCACCTGTCTGTCCCTTCGCGTAGGTGAGTTTTGGTATACAGCAGCGTTACCGCTCGTTTCCACTCGGTGGCTTCTTGCATTTTCTTCGGATTCTCTTCTTTCTCGCTCTAGTCTCCTCAACTCCTGGCATACATCTTTGGCATAGAAACTCACTGTCTTCCGATTCCAGCATGTGATGTACTAGATTCTCCGGAGTTGGTATTTCTCCCAATGCTGTTTGAAGTGCATCCCTTTGCAGCTGGAATCGTGGGCAGTGGAAGAATACATGCTCTACGTCTTCGGGGGTACCACTGCAAGTGGGAGAGTCATCGTTCTTATATTTGTGAAGATATGACCGGAAACAACCATGTCCCGTGAGCAGTTGCGTTAGAAAGAAGTTAACTTCACCATGTCTGCAGTTTATCCAAGTCTCTATACTCGGGATAAGGCGGTAAGTCTAACGGCCCTTGGAAGAAAGGCTCCAGCGTTGCTGCCACTCTATCAATCCTGTGTTTCTTTCTCTGGTGTCCGCTTCGCTGTAAGTCAGCCGCCGCTCCTGTCTGCTCTCTAGGAACTTTTTCTGCAGTTCTTCCGCCAGCATTGGTAACATTCCTGCGATGACGCAGGCTGCGTGGCCTTAGGTGGTGCGGAAAGCACTACTAACTCTTAGTGCACATAGTCGATTTACTGCTATGATTCTTCTTTTGTATTGTCACTTTCATAGCTTCGGCCCAAACTGGTGATCCATAAAGCACTACGGATGTGACTACTCTAGCTAAGAGAAGTCTACGGCTGTATCTTGGCCCTCCTATATTTGGCATAATCCGCGCAATGGAGGCACCCACACGGGACGATTTGTTGCTTACGTACTCCAGGTGTTCTTTAAATGTAAGCTTTGAGTCAATCATAACGCCAAGGTATTTGATAGCTGGTTTTGATACTATCTCATGCTCCCCTACTGCGAGCGTGATGGTTTCTTGCTGCTTCCTACTGGTTATTAGTACCGCTTCTGTTTTGTGTTCAGCTGGCGCGAGGCCGACTGATGCTAGCCATCGTTGAACTACTGAAATGGTTTCATTGCTAATTTGAACAACTTCTTCCAGGAGTTTTGCAGTTACAACTATTGCGATGTCGTCCACAAATCCCACTATTTTTGCCTCGCCCGGTATTTGAAGACGAAAGATGCCATCGTACATGAGGTTCAATAGTATTGGTCCCAGAACTGAGCACTGGGGGACTCCTCCAGTGACGGCGTATTGCTTTACGCCGTCATCTCTTTCATAGAGCAACTGTCTTTGTCGGAAATAGTTTTTCAGAATTTCCCTGATGCAGGTTGGTACTCTCATATTTCGAAGCGCTTCAAGGATATGTTTCCAGCTTGCGGTGCTGAATGCATTCTTAACGTCTAGTGTTATGACGCAGCAGTACTGCTTTGCGCCTCTTCTCCATCTTCTTCCTTCTATGGCCCTTTTCGCCGTGTCAACCACTTCTTTAATAGCATGAACTGTCGAGCGTGCTTTTCGAAATCCGTACTTATGTGTTGATAGTCCACCAGCTTCTTCAATCGCCGCTTCCAACCTGTTAGCGATGATGCGCTCCCGCGGTATCCAACATACAGAGCGGGCGGTAGGCTGATGGATCTCCTGCAGGTTTACCTCCCTTTGGTAGTAGTACGAGTCTCTGTTTCTTCCATTGATCGGGAAAAACTCCTTCACTCAAGCAGGCATTATAAATATCCACAAACATGTCCATTCTGGTAAAGTAAAATTTCCGGTTGCCTTGGAAATAGGCCTTCGACTATTTGCTCCAATACATCTGTGCATGTGGGGGATGGGGCTCGAAAAACTTTCAGTTTTTTCATCACCACTTGGTACGCTCTTCCCCAGAGGTTTTCATCTGCTCCATTGCATAGCTCGGCGAAGCTCCGACATTTGCTGGTATTTATTGCCGTTCTCAGCTCCTTTCGCGCTACTTTATACCGATGGTGGAGTTCGGTGAAATCGTCTCTTCCTCTACTGCGCTGGCACTGTCTCCTTGCGCGGTGACATCTTGCGCGCAGTAGTGCAATTTCCTCATTCCACCAATAGGCTGATGGGTAGCGTGTATTCGTCGTTCTTCTTACCATAGATTCGTCGCATGCCGTTGTAATGTGCGTAATCAGTTGCAGAGACTTCTAATTAGCCGAACCCGTCAACGTAGCATCCGCGATCATAAGGGCGAAAGCTTCTTCATCGAATATATTTGCCTTCCACCCTAATCTGTTAGTTATTCTCGCGGATGTATTCTGACGTCGACTTTCTTCGTTCCTTGTTTCATACAATATAGCTTGGTGATCACTGTGAGTATAGTGTGAGCTGACCTTCCATGTTGTTCTCGAAGCAAGGCAGTTGCTTACAAAGGTTAGGTCGATTATCGAACCCTCCCCATTCCTGCTAAATGTATGTTTATTACCAGTGTTTAGGAGCACTACGTCAAGGACCATTGAAGCCTCTAGTAGTTTGCATCCTCTCGTGTTCGTTCTTGGGCAGCCCCATTTTGTGGCCCATGCATTAAAATCTCCGGCTATGATAGTCGGGCTTCGATCTCTAGCATCTATGGTCAATCTATCCAGAAAACTATCAAATTCCTCGATGGTAAGACTCGGTGGAGCGTAACAGCTGTAGATGTAGCAGCCATCAATTTTGGCACGCACGAAGAAGTACCAGGGTTCACCTCTATTTCTTGGAAGGATCGCTTACCGCAAGTCCATATTGCGGTTTTGCCTGTCGTGTCCGCTATCCATACAGTGTTATCATATTGCCGGTACGGTTCGCTTAAGATTACGATATCAATATCTAGTTCACAAACTGTTTGTGTTAAAAGGGCTTGGGCCGCCTCACAGTGGTTTAGATTTAGCTGCGGTAATTTCATTGTTTCGGCAGCAGCTCCCTCCATGCTCGTTGGTACGATGGACATCTACGGCTTCCTGTAAAGTGGTTACTGTCGATACCCTCCTCGTTGCACAGCTTCGCTATGTGACCATTTTTACCACACCGTAGGCAGTATTTGGACCAGTCATTAAAACTTTTGCAAGCTCTGGCTATATGCCCGAATTCCATACATTTGTAGCATTTAGTTGGGATTAGCTTCTCGCGTATTCGGCACACAACCCATCCTATACGCACTTTACCTGCTTCAATGAGCTGCTTGGCTGCTTCTGCTTTTAAGCTCATGGTTGCCGTCTGGGTACCACTGTAGGCAGGGCCGATTTTAACAGTTTTGGCGCCTGGCGCAGGAATAAAAATAAGCGCCCCAAAAGCAACTTAAAAAGTGTTTGATATTTTCCACATCTCTCGAAGAGAAAGAGTATTTGACGCGTTGACTTCAAACTAAAATTCAACTCTAAATCTTTCTTGATGGTCTAAAATTACCTCATTCCTATCCTCATAGGAAAACTGAACTACTTTTTTTTCGGGACCGTTAAGTTGAAATTACTGGAAAAGGAACTTTAATTTCATTTGCTATAAGTCTCGCCTTATCTAAAAATTAAAAAAAAAACTTGTCATTAGTTCTTAGTTCGACTAAAAACTTTTTCATTGAACACAAAATTTCAACTGCAATGTTACGTCCACCTGCAAACAAAATAAAAATAATTAATAAATGTTTTTGCAAATAAACAAACCCAAACGATTTCGAAACAGCTGGCTGAGCTGTCATTTCTGCCATTTTCCATGTCAACTGTAAGATCCACCTAGTGGTTGGTAGCTGCAATACGGGATATTTCTGTTCCCAATCCGAGAACAGAACCCAGGCTAAGGAATGAAATTACCAATTTTAGGAGAAAATCTGTGCAGAATCGGATGATCTGGACGAAAAGAGAGTGTGGGTGGTCCGATTTTGGAGATCTGCGGACAAAATCAATTGCAATGCAATTGAACTAAAATGCAGTGAGTGGTGAGACCGAATGTCTCCTTTGGTGTGGTGCGTTTACTTATAAAGTCCTATTGTACATATAGGCAGTTTTTGTAATTTTTTTAAATAAGTTAGCAAATAAGAAATAAGGTGTATTTAGGCGGCCACAAATTGAATCTTGATTGGGATCATGGCCGCCACATCTTTTAATTCACGATAGTTTAATGTGAATACATAAGTGCGAACATACGTACCAATGTTTATGTATACATATACATACATATATGTACATAATTTGGAAGTAATTTCAAACCGCCACAAAATTGCCGTCCTAGCTGCAAGGGTGACCCCAAGGTCAATCCGAGAGGATCGTACCCGCAACTATAAGTTACGCTTTTGCACTGATGTATATGTACCTATATATATATATTTGTATACGCATATGAGGTGTATAACCCAGAACATCCTATATCAGCATGCATAATACATCTTTACAAAAACAAGTTATATCTAAAATAGAGTTTATATTTTAAGAATATTTACATATGTATGTATATGCACATGAAGCATATCATAAAAATAATTTTTGAATCTGAGTTTACTTGTAAAACTAGTGATTGTACAAAACAACATCATTTGATGTCAGTCCAAAATAAAGAGGGAATAGTGAATTTAAGTAACATTGTACGATTTTCGTTTGTTTACCTTTTTGTATATGTTAAGTTTTTTTTTGTAAAAGTTAATTCCCTCCGTCTCGGTCGTCAATCGGGATAGTTATTATTATTTATTTTTACATACACCACCTACACCGAGCTCGTTTTAGGTAGGGTTTTCGTCTCTTGTTTGTTGCGCGTACATAAAGGTACAGTAGTGCGAGGGAAATTTCTACCTTCCATTAAAATTTTTAGTGAGCTTTAAAATAAAAAAAAAATTGTTTGTTTAAAAAGGAAATAAGTGTTAAATAAATGCAATAAAAACATAATTGTTCACGCCTTATATGAGGAAAATTGGTCGTTATTTTTCTTTTTGTTGTGATTTGTGTTGTCGATAGTGACATGAGTCGCTAGGCGTTACAATTTTCAGGGGGTGTGAAAGGAAAGCGAATCTTCCGGCTGATAAACTGAGCTGTTGAGGCATCCGTGCATTGGGGAAGTCCAATATGGCCACCGGACTTCCAGGTTGGGAGGGTTTCGAACATGGCCGCGCTGAACACCACCGACAGCGCCCCTCAATGTGGTATCCCACCGTCCGTCCGCTAAAGTAAGTAAAAGTAGAAGTTTTGTCCTTGGCACGATTTATGTTTTGTGTGTAGGTTATTCGTGCACGGGGACAAGATCCCGCCCATTTCCGGCGAGCTGAGCCGTGCAACCACAAGCGTGCCGTGCTCCTCGTACGCGACCCTCTTTCCTTTCCTGTCATTTCCTATCCCAAGATCCAATCCAAATCCTCACTTCCTGTCAACTTTCGAATTCCTAGCTCCTCCCACTCCACTTCTACATAACAAATGGCGCCCAACGTACAGTGTCCGTTTCCTGTCCTCTATGTCATCTTAAGTCCACAATTGTTCTTGTTGTCACCACCAAAAAACTCGTAAGTCTTCGTCAGGAAAGTCAGTTGAATTGCCAGATTTGAATTGCGACGAGTATCGTTGGTGGTGACAACGACAACAATTGGAACCTGTTTTGTCTTCGTCTTCTCTATCTTCTCAATCTTTTAATGTTCTTTATTCTATCCTATCTTTAATTTTAATTTTTCCATCGTCTTGTGTATTAGTTTGTATGGGTTCTGTGGGTGTCTAGTTTAGTTTAGTTGTAATATGGGTTTCGTGGGTGTATTTAGCTAGTAAGTTTAGTATTAGTTGCTTCTGGGGTCTGTTTTGTGTGTTGTAACCGTCTCCGAGCCAAGTCTGCCACCATAAGTCCATTATGTCTATCCGGGCCGGAGACAAATACAACGGTGTGTGTCCTTGTTTAATTTCAGTTTTGTGTTTAGTACATTTAACCACCTACCACATTGAGGGAAAAATAAAAAAAATAAAAAAGTTAAGTCCGTCTGCAGTCCTTACATCACGCGAGTAACAGGATGCCAAAAGCAGCTCCAGCCACAAAACATCGCCAACAACTTCGCCGAAGACAGCACCTGAAAACACCCCCGCAAGATCGACACTAGAACATCACAACAAACAAAGAACAAATTGAAATTGAAAAAAAGGATACGCTTGTATATATAACAATATACAAATAAAAACACAATTTTTTTGCACATACATATCTTTTATTTCCTTTATTCGCGTATAGTGAGTTATTTATTTACATTATCGTTTTTTTTTTGCATTTGCATAGGTCAAAGCCTTTTCTCTACATTATTTTTGCTTTTTGTTTCTTTTTTTTTTGTGTTTACATATTTATTTATTTATTTACATTGCTCTTCTCCAATTCTAGTCATTGTTAGTTTTAGGGTTCCATATCTACTTTCATATATTCTTCGTTTCATATTTATTTATTTACGCATCTCGTTTTAGTTAACATTTGCATATTCATTTACAATTTTCAATTTTTGCGTACTTATTTTCGTACGTTTTCATACTTTGTTAGTTATTTACATTTCGATTTTTTTTCTGTGTTTGCACTCTATTTAAATTTGCATATACTCAATCATATATTTTTGTTTCGCGTTAATTTATTTAACTCTTCTTATTTATTTAAATTATTGCTTTAGTTTTTTTAAATTCCAATACTTATAAAATACAACCACTATTTCGTTTATAGGCCTAGTTAAGTTTTAAATTAATTTAGTTATTATAAACGGGATTATTGCAATAAACGTAACACCTACTTGTAGCACCACCACTCATCATAAGACGAAAGATGTTCTGAACAAGCAAATTTCTTCCCAAAAAAGGAATAGAACTTCACCGTCCAAAGCAACGGACAATACTAAAAAATTCAAAACCCAAAATACCTTGAAAAACTACTGGCTTAGTCAGCCAAATGTTAACTCATCTAATCGATTCGACATACTATCAACAGACGATGAAAACGAAACCGACTCCGCACAGAACCAGAATATTGATAATGAGGCTCCTAAAAAAATAGCCAAACCACCACCAATATATGTCCAAGGAGTAAAGTATATGAATGTCCTAATCACCGCTCTAGATAACGAGACAACAAAACATTCATATGAATTAAGATTGCTTCCAAACGACGAAATAAAAATACAGTCTTTAGATTCCAGAACATACACAATCATAGTAAAAATACTTCAACAAAAAAACACACAGTATTACACATATAAACCCAAGGAACAAAGAGGATTCCGAATCATGCTTCGAAACATGCACCATTCCGCTGACCAAGATGAAATTAAAAAAGAAGTTGCCGTACAAGGCCACAATGTTAAAAATATACATAACATATTACAAAGAGGCACCAAGCAGCCACTACAACTATTCTCTATAGAGCTCGAAAACAGTGACAATAACAAAAATATTTACAGCATTACCCACTTACTACACTGTAAAATATAAGCACTTTGCAAACAGAAAAAAAAATATAAAAAGAAATAAAAAACCACAAAAAAATTATAAAATAACACAGCACAAAAACAAAAAAAAAATTTACGTATTTAATTACGTAGCTAGAGTTAAGATAGGTTAAGTAGTTGTAAGTTTTATATAAGGTAGTTTTAAGCAAAAATAAAGTCATTTCACTAAGTTTTTTTTACAAAAACATTTTTCTTAGTAAGCATTAAAATTGTAATTATAATTAAATTTAAATAGTATAAGTTAGGTTACGTCGAAAGACATAGTATAAGTATTAAGTTTAGCTTAGAGTGCCCGCGTGGGGCCAGTAAGTTAGAGTAAGATAGTTAAGTTAGTTAAGCTAGTTTTAAGCACTTTTGTCTAGCATGTAAGTAATAATTGAATTGATAAATAAAAATGCATTAAAAATGAAAAAAAAAAATGACACTGTAAAATATCGTTCGAACCACCGCATCAAAAAAGACTTATACCCCAATGTACCAACTGCCAGAGATACGGGCACACCAAAAACTATTGCACAAAGGAACCAACCTGCGTAAAATGCGCAGGAAAACACAAAACTATAGAATGCGATTTTGGACCAAACAGTAATGGCGTAAAATGTGCTCTATGTGGAGAAAAACACACAGCAAACTACAAAGGTTGTGAAATATACAAAGCTCTCAAGGTTCAGAGATATCCTGCCTTAAGGGAAAAAAAACTGACTACCAACAACAAGAGCCCCCGAGCTGAAGCAGCCGACACACGTGAACCACCTACAAATCACACCCAAACTTATGTACAAGTCACATCGAATGAGGTGGGGCTAAACACACAAAGCAAACAAACCATAAACGATCAATTACAAACTAACACAACGCATACGTCCCCTTCAAGGTTTGCACAAACTGCATCACATGGCACCACCTCAAATAAACAGAGCACCAGCACAATCGAACAACCATACATTAACAATGCAAACACATCTGACGATCTTACAGAAATAAAAATCATGATGAAACAACTCATAACACAAATTTCTAATATGATGAATATCCTCACTCTTTTAATGACGAAAATTAATGGACAGACACAATAAAAAATTAAAAATAATTGTATGGAACGCTGATGGCCTAATACCACATGCGTTGGAATTGAAACAGTTCGTCAAAGACAATTACATCGATATTGCCCTGATTTCTGAAACACACTTTACAAATAAAAGTTATCTAAAATCCCAAAATACAACATACACTACACAAATCACCCTAGTGGACGAGCTCGCGGTGGTGCGGCAAATATAGTAAGAGAAGATATTAAATACATAGAACTACAAGAGTACAGAACAGAACACATACAATCTACGGCAATCCAAATAGAAGATTTACAAGGACCGCTTGTAATATCTTCACTATATTGTCCACCAAAGCACATAATCAGTACAACTCAATATACAGACTACTTCAAAACACTGGGTTCACGATTCATCGCAGGGGGAGACTTTAACGCTAAGCATACCGACTGGGGATCCAGTCTCACCAACAAAAAGGAAAAAGCCTACTAGATGCGATAATTAAAGCTAATTGTAATCACATCAGCACTGGGGAACCCACACACTGGCCCACGGACACTAGAAAAATACCGGACCTTATAGACTTCTGCATAGTTCACCAAAAATACTTGACTATTAAATCGTGCCTTGAACTATCTTCTGACCATTCGCCCATTATAATTGAATTTCAAACAAACCCAAGACTGCAAACTCCCGGACTGCAGCTATGCAACCACAAAACAGACTGGACCACATTCCGCGAAATAATTGACGATAGATTAGAACTCCAAGTACCACTTAAAACATCAAACGAACTCGAAAGCGCCATTATTCATCTAAATGACACAATCCAATTTACAGCAATAACATCAACTCCAGAGATTAAGACCAAACAAACCAACGGTTCGACACCGCAATCCATTAAACAAAAAATCGAAGAAAAACGGAGACTACGAAAGATACGGCAAATTAGCAGATCCCCACTCGACAAGGCCAAATTAAACAAATCGACAAAAGAGCTAAAAAAGCTCTTACAGACACACAATAATGACAACACCAATAAATACTTACTTAGGTGGCGCTACAGTCCGGGGTGGACCAAGGCCTCAACCAACAACCTCTTCCAGTTAGCCCGGTCCTTAGCTAACCGCTTCCAGTTGCGCACTCCAAGTTGGTTGAGGTCTTGTTCTACTTGGTCGCGCCACCTTAGGCGAGGTCGTCCTCTGCTGCGCTGACCCTTCGGGTTAGAGTTGAATATTCTCCGAGCCGGAGCGCTGATGTCCATGCGCTCCACATGTCCTAGCCATCTTAAACGCCCAATGTGCAGTTTTTTGACCAGGCTGATGTCGCTGTATAGCTCGTACAGTTCGTCGTTGAATCTTCTCCTCCAAAACCCGTCAACGCAAACGGGACCGAATATCCTACGAAGGATTTTTCTCTCAAAGCGACCAAGGAGATCTTCATCCGCTTTCGATAAAGTCCATGCTTCAGCTGGTCTGGGACTGGGATGATAAGGGTCTTATATAGAGTCTCCTTAGTCGATCGGGAAAGGACTTTACTGCTCAATTGCCTTCTTAGCCCAAAGAAACAGCGGTTGGCAAGAGTAATCCTTCGTTTGATTTCTGACGAGATGTCATTTTTCGATGTTATGGCAGAGCCGAGGTAGACAAAGTCCTTTACTACCTCAAAGTTGTAGCTGTCTATTGTGACGTTCTGTCCAATTCGTCGATGTTGGTTGTCCCTTTTTGTTGACAGCATATACTTAGTTTTGCCCTCGTTTACCGCTAAACCCATTTTGGCCGCTTCCATTTCTATACTCGCGAACGCGCCGGTGACAGCTCGCTGTGTTCTACCAATGATGTCAATATCGTCGGCGTATGCAAGTAATTGAACGGACTTTTGAAAGATCGTTCCTTGTGTGTTGGCTTGTGAGTTTCGAACAATTCTTTCAAGTATGATATTGAAGAAGTCGCATGACAGCGCATCACCTTGTCTGAATACTTTTTTGACGTCGAAGGTCTCGGTGAGGTCATTACCGACCTTGATGGAGCAGCGAGCTTTCTCCATCGTCATCCTGCACAGACGGATGAGTTTGGCAGGGATGTCAAAACTAGACATGGCTTTATACAGTTCATCCCTCCAGATGCTGTCATAGGCGGCCTTGAAATCGATGAACAGGTGGTGGGTATCGATTTGGACTTCTTGGGTTTTTTCCAGGATCTGCCTGAGTGTGAAAATTTGGTCTATGGTGGACTTTCCTGGCCTGAAACCGCACTGATAGGGCCCAATCAGGTTGTTGACGAAAGGCTTCAAGCGTTCACACAATATGGCAGATAGGATCTTGTAGGCGATGTTCAGGAGACTGATGCCTCTGTAATTGGAGCAGTTGAGAGGGTCTCCTTTCTTATCAACCGGGCAAACGATGCTGAGATTCCATTCATCTGGCATACTTTCATCTGACCAAATCTTAGAGATGAGTTGGTGTATGCTCACTGCCAAGTCATCTCCAGCTGCTTTAAATAGCTCTGCGGGTAAACCGTCAGGTCCAGCAGCCTTGTTGGACTTAAGTTTGGATATTACTATCCGCACTTCGTTTTGATCAGGTGGATGGAAGTTTTGGCTATCATCATCTAAGTTGAATGGTTCATTCTGCCTGACAGCGGAATTTTGGTCGTCATCGCCATTGTACAGTCTGCAGAAGTAGTCTTTCCAAATTCTCAGCACCGACTGTGTTTCTACTACGATGTTTCCATCCGCGTCTCTACAGGTTTCTGTACGGGATTTGTTTTGCTGGCACATTCTTTTTACCCTCTGGTAAAACTTCCGTACATTGTTCCTGGAGTAGCATCTCTCAATATCCTCGAATGCACGCTTCTCGTGCTCTTTCTTTTTCCTTCTAAGAAGCCGATGTTCTTCCCGTCTCTTTTGCTCGTAGAGCATGCGAGCAGATCTAGTACTTCTTTGCAGCGCCGCTTTATACGCTTGTTGTTTTTCCGCGTTAGCTAGTCTGCACTCTTCATCAAATCAGGGGTTTCGTGGTGGTGGTCGTGTGAAACCCAGCACATCATTCGCGGCACTTATGATGGCTTGCTGGCAGTGTTGCCACTGGTTTTCTGTACTAGCTGTTGCTGCGGTAGGACTCGTAGCAAGAGATCGGGATATGCGTTCTCTGTAGGCTCCGGCGGTGTCTTGCGATTGTAGCTTTTCGACATTGTACTTTCTCACAGTATTTCGTTGTTGTGGCGCTGTGGATATCCGCATTCGTACCTTGGCTACAACAAGGTAGTGGTCCGAGCCAATGTTGGCCGCCCGGAAGGTTCGGACATCCATAATACTGGAGGCATGTCTGGTGTCGATCGCGATGTGGTCGATTTGGTTGACGGTTATTCGATCCGGAGACCGCCATGTCCCCTTATGGATATTGAGATGTGGAAACTGTGTGCTTGCTATACTGACACTTCGCCCCGCAGCAAAGTCAATCAGCCTTAGTCCGTTTTCGGACGTGGTGTCGTGTAGGCTGTGCCTTCCAACCGTCCTACCAAAGATGTCCTCTCTTCCTATCTTGGCGTTAAAGTCGCCCAGTACGATTTTAACGTCATGTCTAGGGCATTGCTCGTATGTTTGGTCGAGGAGCTCGTAGAAACTATCTTTGGTAGTGTCGTCTTTTTCTTCTGTGGGGGCGTGAGCACATATAAGGCTTATGTTGGCGAATTTTGCCTTGACACGGATTGTCATAAGACGCTCGCTCACGTGCCGAAAGCTCAAGACTTCTTGCCTAAGTCTGCCGCGTATGACAAATCCGCATCCGAATAAGCGCTGTTTATTTTCTGTATAGCAGTCACCGTAGTAGATATCACAGTTTTCCATCCTTTTTCTGCCTGGCCCATTCCATCGCACTTCCTGGATGGCGGTTATATCTGCCTTGTAGCAGTTTAGGGCCTCTGCCAGTTGTTCGGATGCACCGTCGCCGTTCATTGAACGAACATTCCAGGTACATATCCGAACGTCGTTGTCCTTATTTCGTTTAGCGTGGTTGTCAACAGTAGATCCGTCCTTTTCCGAGGCTTTTGGTTGTTTCGGAACAAATTAAATGTTTATCTAATCTAACAGCGACGAAATCAACCAACTACTCACTGTGGAAACTAAATAAAAAACTCAAAAAAGGCTGCATCTATCAACCACCTTTATTAAATCTGAACACCACCTGGTCCAGGACAAATACAGACAAAGCTCAGACACTTGCAGATTACTTCAAAACAACGTTTACCAATCCCATCAACCAAACTAACACCCCGATGCCTCAATTTAACAACACAAATAACAGGACAATAAAAGCATTCGACGTAAATGAAATAAAACACTTCCTCCAAAATAGACTGAATATTAAGAAGACACCTGGTTATGACATGATAACAGGAAGAATATTAAAAGAACTACCCGATACGGCAATTAAATACCTAAGGCTTATTTTTAATTCTACTCTTAGACTTAACCACTTTCCAAAAGTTTGGAAAGTATCAAAAATAACCGCCATACTAAAACCAGGCAAGGACTCTACAAGATCAACATCGTACAGACCAATAAGTTTACTTCCAATTATCTCAAAGATATTTGAAAAACTGCTCCTTGACCGTATGGAAATAGCCATACAGCAAAAAAGCCTTATCCCCGACCACCAATTTGGATTTCGTAAACAACATTCAACAATCCAACAAGTTCTTAGAGTGACAAATAAGATCCTTAACGACCTGGACGAGCGAAGATATTGTGTAGCTGTTTACCTAGACGTTGCTAAAGCATTCGATAGTGTTTGGCATAAAGGACTCCTTCAAAAATTAAAACGATTGCTACCCCTTATTAAGAGTTATTTAAACGAGAGATTATTTTATGTACAGTACAATGACGGATATTCAGACCTATGCAAAGTAGACGCAGGTGTTCCCCAAGGAAGTGTTTTGGGACCAATATTATACCTCTTATATACAGCTGACATACCCAAACCAAGAAATCTAAACACTATGGTAGCGACATTTGCAGATGACACTGTGATACTTTCCTCCCATAATTGCCTTCAAACGGCTACCAACGTACTACAGGACATAATGGATATAACAGCGGACTGGTTCAGCAGATGGGGAATTCAAGTCAACGAAGATAAAACAATACAAGTCATCTATACCACCAAAAGAACTTTTAGCCCTCAAGCCATTTACTTAAACAATAAGCAAATCACGATCCACAATCATGCGAAATACCTCGGAGTTCATATAGACAACAAATTGACATGGAAACATCACATAATACAAAAATGAAACCAAATCAAAATCAAATTTGACAACTGTACTGGCTCCTGAAAAGAAATTCAAAACAATCAATTGACAACAAGCTGTTAATATACAAGACCATAATCAAACCAATCTGGACATACGGAATACAAATATGGGGCACCGCCAGTACATCAAATGTAGCCATTATTCAAAGACTCCAAAACAAAATCCTTCGGACAATCACAGATGCTCCCTGGTACATATCAAATGACAGTATACATCGTGACCTTGGCATACCCTCTGTTCTGATAGCCACCTTACCTTGGGTAGGGGGATAGCGTATCAGTGATGAAAATATCCAATGCTGGGTTGTAAGTCCAAAGATATTCTGATTTATTGGTGCTTTTCTTATTCTATTTATACAAAATCGCTTCACTCTAAATATGCTTACTTGCTAAAATACCTTAATTGTGCAATATGCTTAGACGATACATTCATTAATTAGTGCGATAAATTGTGCAATATGCTTAGTTGATAAATTCATTAATTGGTGCGATGAGTGCAAAAGTGCTGGATTGCACTTTGGCCTTCTGGTGTTATACAGGTGTTCCGAGCATGCCTGGTGTAGTGTGCAGTGATTATGTACAACTATTGTACATTCTGCCGGACGAGTTGTACTACAATTTGAAGTCGGCCGTTGTAAAACGTCGTGGTGCTGGTGTTGGACCGAGTTGTGCTTCTACTTCTGTTGGAGTGGTTAATGTCTTCCTTCGGTGCTGCCATGCCATAAGTACGATGATGACTAGGAATAGCCCTCCAATTAAACTGTAGGTGATTCCATGGTGTATGTTATAGGAGGCTGTGTTATTAAGCTGTGGTAGTTGCTCCTGACCCTTCAGGTCATCAATCCATTGGCTAACCGCTTTGAGGTCATTGTTATCCCTGTTAAGTGTCATCTCTGGAATGATGATTGGTCTACGCGCAGGCCTTGGTTGTTTGGATAGCAGGTCGGATATATTAACCGTTGGAATGAAGACTGAGTTAAGACGGTTGGAGAGGTTGCTATGAGATGATATTGTCATAGCGTCTTGTTTTAGCATGCAGTCTGGTTGTAGTGTGAGTATGCCGTCTCCTCGTATCGTGGTTGGGAACACTTGCCCCATGCAGATTACGTTGAAAGTGTATTCCTTCTCTAGTACATAGATCCAGCTGTTTGCATTATTCAATTGAATCCAGACGGGTGATGGTTCCATGTGTCGTACCTTACAAAACGATGATGGTTCTCCCGTATGAGTCAATAGGTCTATTTCACACCTGCTTACGTTTGATCGTCGATTGAAGACGGGGTGTTGTTGGCGGCACGCGTACAAGTCATTGTCGTGTGTGCATTTTTCTAACTCTCCCCTTGTAATAGGGTAGTATGTCTCCCTCAGTAGGTTAACGGGAAGGTAGTCCACCGACGGTTCGATGAAGACATATTTCTCTTGGTGAATCGTCGGGACTGGTATTACCTTGAATAGTTCATAATCTTCTGCATTCGCCATTGGCAGTTTTATTTCGAATATGATTTTGTGCTCTGTTATTCTGCCCCTTGCCGATAGTGACTGGTAAAGTCTCAGTACACTTGCTTGTGTTGAATCTCCAGCAATCTTGAACTGTGGGCGCAGATGGCTTCGTATGATGCCTAGTTGGGCATGAAGCTGGTCTGGAGTCAATATAAGGGGATTGATCTTCGTATGGTGGAGATCGATCAGCACGTCTAGCAATGAGTTTTGTGTTTGTTGGTAATTTATCATTTTTTTTTTTTTTTTTTTTTTTTTTTGCCGAGGGTAGGTGAAAATCTTCCATAGACACTATGAGAATAGCCAGCGCGTGCTCATAGTAGTGTCAGATTCTTACTGACCAAAAACACCACCCTTCGATATAAATTTGTTAGATACTGCAACTAAGTTATACTACTTATCAAGCAATTTTTCTATCACGAAATATAAACGTTTGGCAGGTTACTTTCCAATGAAAGATCCTGCATGTTCCACAATTTAGACGCGGTTAATCCTTATCTCGCCAAGTCGAAAGGTTTTGTTCTTTGTAGTCGGCGCAATAAATTGCTCTCATCTAAAATAAGTAGGACTGTATTATTAACATGTCCGATTAGTCGGTTTCTATGTTTTCGCGCGAAGCTTCTACTTTCAGCTTCGATTGTCGGAATTCCGAGATCCCTGTGGATATCGTCGTTTCTAGCATACCACGGTGCTTGGACAATTTCTCTTAGCACTTTATTTTGAAAGGTTTGTAAAATATTGGCATTTGTTTTCTTGGTACAACCCCAAAGTTGTATACCGTAGGTCCACACCGGCTTTAGCACTTGCTTGTATAAAAGCAGTTTGTTCTCGGTACTGAGGTGGGAATGTTTTCCGATCAACCAGTACATTTCTCTATATTTGATATCTAGTTCTTTACGTTTCATTTCATTAATTTTCCTATAAGTGAAATTCACGTGAACAGATTTAGTTCCGTTAAGGGCGATCCGCCAGTCCTTCGTCCATTAATTTACTTTATTTAATGCGTTTTGCAGTTTGGCAGTCGTTTCCTCGATTGTTTTACCTACCGCTAGGATAGCGGTGTCGTCGGCAAACGTAGCAAGGATAGTGCCATCTTCTTTCGGTATATCACGAGTATATAACAGATAGAGAAGCGGCCCCAGAATGCTTCCTTGCGGTACGCCGGCCAAAATTTCTTTGAGCTCGGAGTATTCATTTCCATTTCTAACACGGAAGAGTCTATTCCCGAGATATGAATTCAAAATCTCGTATAGGTTTGCGGGAAGTACTTGTCGTAGTTTGCATTTCAAGCCATCGTGCCACACCTTATCAAAGGCTTGCGAGACGTCAAGAAATACGGTTGAGCATATCTTTTTTTCTTCTAGTGCTTTTTCGATTACGTTAGTAATTCTATGCACCTGGTCAATCGTCGAATGCTTACTTCTGAACCCAAACTGGTGGTCAGGTATTAGATTATTTGCTTCTATAACCGGTTGGAGACGCCTTAGTAATATCATCTCGAAAATTTTGGATATGACTGGAAGAAGCGATATTGGTCTGTATGATTTTACTTCATATGACGGTTTTCCTGGTTTTAAAACCATTATGACTTCCGCAACTTTCCATTGGCTCGGTACGTGTTTTAATCTGAGTGCAGCATTTATAATATGGAGAAGCTTAATTAATGCTTTTCTAGGTAAGGCTTTGAGAATTTCTCCGGTAATCAAATCATAACCAGGAGCTTTCTTAGGTTTTAGTTTCGCGATCTCACGTTCGAGTTCTCTAAGCGTCGCAGATCTGTGCGTTAAATCGTCAGATGGTGGAACTACCATCCTTGTGATGTTGATGTTGTCATGAACCACTTGACCAACGTTCGGTTTAAAGGTTTCTTCCAAATAGGCGGCAAAAATATCCGCTTTTTCTTTATCTTCCCTTGCCCATTCATTTTGATTTATTTTAAGTGGCGGCGCAGGGATTTTGGGCCTTTTGGTGCCTTTTACGGCTTTCCAAAGGGAATAATTGGAATCTTTTTTCGCTGTTAAACTCTCAAGGTAAGATTCACGATTTTTAAAATCCTTAATGCTATTCTTTAACAAATTGCAGAGACGATTCAGATATGCTTTATGCTGTGGAGCACGACTCTGTTGCCATCTTTTACGCGCTTTTCTTTTTTCCCTGATTAATTCTTTTATTTCAGAAGGATATCGTAGACCGTATTTGTCCGGCGTTTTTCTTGGATTGGGCGTATTATTCCAAGAGGCGAGCTGTACTATCTGAATGAAGCGATCGACTTCAACCTCAAGTTCATAGGGTGTCGTAAGCGGTACGCTCAGTTCAACATTTACTTCGATCTCGTTCCTAAAGCCTTCCCAGTTAGTTGTTCTACCGGTTAATTTCGCTGGCTCTCGGTTATATACTAGTTTTTCGCTCAATGTCAAAATAACTGGGGAATGATCAGACGACAGATCAAAGCTCTCTTCAACTTTTATGTGGTTGTTAGATATTCCTTTCACAACGAAGAAATCGATCAGGTCAGGTATTTTCAAAGTATCAGCTGGCCAGTAAGTCGGTTTGCCCGTCGAATGAAAATCACAACTGTACTCCATACCTGCCCCATAGAGCATTCTACCTTTTTGCGAGATGTATCTAGAGCCCCAAAACGTATGTTTCGCGTTAAAATCGCCGCCAATAATGAAATTAGGTTTCAGCGATTTAAATAAGTTAGTAAAATCACTTTTTTCAAGCGCGGAACGCGGTGGACAGTAGATAGATGAGATTTTAATAGTACGCTGACTATTTTTAACTCGAATTGTGCACAGTTGCAGAGTTTCAAGCTCTATCTTTAGGTCTTCGCATTGTTCAATGCAGTCTTTAATAAACAAGGAAGATCCGCCTCTCGCTTTGCCCGAAGGGTGACAAGCGTGGTAATCAGTATAGCCTTTTATTTTTAAATGCGATTCCTTTTTCACGTGAGTTTCAGAAATCAAGCAAATGTCAATATCTTTTTCTCGCATGAATATTTCCAATTCGTCAAGTTTTTGCAAAAGTCCGTTTGCATTCCAAGTACATATTTTTAACATTCTTTTTTCATTAATATTCTAGGTGAAGTACGCGTTTTCCGTGAATAACTCTCGAGCTTAACCAACCTATCGAGAATCATTTTATTTATTTTGCTTTGCTCTTCAAGTTTCGCGAGAATAATTGAGAAAACTTGAGAAGCAGGGTCCGTTGGGATTTCTCTTCGTTTTTGCAACTCCTTGGCTACTTCACAGCCTCCATAATTTGCCGGGTGCTTTCCCTTACAATTAGCACAGATTGCAAAAGCTTGCTTGTTTACTCGACAGTCTTGGGAGAGGTGATTTCCGGCGCATTTCACACACCGTGGTTCTTTTTTGCAATACGTTTGCGTATGATTGAATCCTTGGCAACGTTTGCACTGCGGAATTATTTTTAAATTTCTACGCATGGGCTCGATTTTGACCACGATATTCAATATGGTTTTTATTCGATAAATATCGTCGATACTATCAGCTTTATCGAATGTTAGCATAAAAAGCGGAAGTCCACGCCTTACCAAGATGTCCTTATCTATTTCGGATTGTTGCTTCTCCTTCTTGATGATATTAACGGCATCAAGAATTTTAAAGCCCTTGTCTTGAAGGTCGCTCATAATCTCTTCTTTTGTGCACGAGGGGTGAAGTCCCCTTGCTACAACACGATGTGGCCTTTCTGACTTGATTTCGAAAGTATACCACTGAATCTTATCGATATTAAGTTTCTGGGACAGTGCGCGATAGTCGTCATGGTCATCGACGTTAATCTTCCACGCATTATTCCTCAAAGATGTGACCTTAAATTTCGATGTTATCGTTCCTTTAAGGAGGCTATGCAACTTATTATATTCCGTTATCCCGACGATGTTTATTGGTGGCGGTAAACGAAATTGCGTTTTACGTTGATTTTCTTGCAGTTCTTTACGCTTTTCTTCGTTTAAGGGCACGACTTCGGGCGAAGAACCGGCTCTCCGTTTTTTAGTAGGTCTTTTCTTAGGGACCCGATTCGTTTCGCGTGCTAGCTCTTCTTCATCGGTGTGGTACTCCCGACTATCTAATAGTGCTGGAGCACATTCGCGCTCTTTCTGCGAGTGTGTGTTCTTTAGAACCTTATTCTCTTCTTTTAATAGATCTATCTCTTTCTTAAGATCTTCATAGAGTAGATCCATTTCGTTAAGCTTTATTCGGAGTACTTTATTTTCTTCCTCAAAGCTTTTATATTTCGCTAAGTCCTGATTTTCGCGCTGCGGCGCTCCCGGCGGACTTTTTTTCCCGGAGTTATTCGATCTTGATGGAGGAGATCGAGATACCCTTGCACTTCTTGTGAAAGGGTCATTGGATTGCAATAAATGGCTCTCCCCAGAATCCGTAGAGCCGACCTCCGAAGAGGGTGGATTTTCCAGTAAAGCTGGACTGCCACCTGGGGTAATTAATCTTTTTGTTTTGTCCATTGCATTTTTGTATACACTATACACTCGGTATACGGAGATTGGATTTTAGTCGCCTCTTACGACAGGCATGCCTACCTCGGGTATATTCTATCCCCTACCCGAAGGGGTAGTAGAGTAGGCTGTGAGAGCGAAGAATTCTTGCCTTGCGGAACATTCGTCGTTGGCAGCCTGGACATTATTTGCTATTGTTCGTAAGTGTTCCTTGAATACTTCCAACTGCTGTGCTACGGCTTTGGTATTCTTTTGCAGTACGTTGTTTGTCGATTCTGCAATTGATGTCTGATGTTTAATTAGGCTGAGCAAGTGATTCTCGTTTGCTTTCGAACTTTCTATCTCTCGCTCATACTTCTCCGAAAACTCCTCATCTAATACTCCGAATAGTTTGTTTGCTACCGTTCCAACGAAGTTGAGTGGAGATCGTTTGAGTCTGGCCTCTGGCTCCCTGCCCACTCCTTGTTTAAGTAGCAGATTATTATTGTTCCTTATGATGTTAAGCTGGTGAGTGAATTGGTTGACTATATTCATACACTGGTGGCTAAATAGTTTATCTGTTTTTCTTTCGCAAATGTCTGTCATGCCATTAACAAGCTCCTTAAATCCTCTGAATTCATCCCAATACGTCTTCAGGTCGTAGTATACGATGACCGTCCAGTCAGTTGTTATGAGGTTGGCGACCCCAATTTTCTCAAAATATATTCCCGGTTGTTTTGTAAATGGTTTATTGATGACTTGCGTCTGAGCGGGTAATGGCCATACTATTGACGCAAGCGCGATCGAGACTATCACGGATGGTATGGTGAATTTTGACCTTTTCTGTTCACTGGTGCTTATCGTGGTGTCGTTGACTCGCTTCCTATTCCGGTGTCGTTCTATTAGTTCCTCGATGGGTGGCCTAGTGGGAATGTTGGTTGGTCGTGGTTTATGAGATCGCTGGTTACAGGAGCGTATGTTAAGATGATGAGTTTTGATGTTTTGGTTAGAATTCTGGACCGCTGTGTTCTTATTTGGTGATTCTATTTTGTTGTTATCCATACTCAACATGGTGGCCGATTCAGATTGTGGTTTGGCTGCAGAATTCTCTGTTTCCTGCATTTCCCTTTGCTTGTCGTTGTCGGTGATTGGTAATAAACATAATTTTGTTACAGGTCTTTTATATGTCTTGTTGTTTACTTGGATGGTTGCTACACGTATTAAGCCATCTTTTCCTGCATGTAACTCAACTATCTTTCCTAGGGCCCATTTTGTCGGTGGGAGCTGCTCATCTTTGATAAGAACGATGTTGCCGACTTTCATGTTATCATTTCGTTTTGTCCATTTGGGTCGTTGCTGTAGTGATGTTAAATAGTCGTTACTCCATTTCTTCCAAAATTGTTGTTGCATTCTTTCTAGCAATTGCCACCGAGTGAGCAGCCCTTCCTTGCTGTCGAGCCTGCAGTTTTGTGGTGGTGCTAGTATGGGTGTCCCGATTAGAAAATGGCCTGGAGTTATGACATCTATTTCCTCAGGGTCGTTTGACTGTGGACATAGGGGTCGCGAGTTAAGGCAAGCTTCGATTTGGGTAAGTACTGTTGATAGCTCCTCATAAGTCAGCTTGTGTTCTCCTATTGTTCGCTTGAGGTGATACTTGACAGATTTGACCCCGGCTTCCCATAGTCCACCAAAGTGTGGAGACCCTGGGGGAATGAAGTGCCATTTCGTCGACTGCATTGATAATGCATCATTGACTTCTTCATTATATTTTCTTACTTCCTTGACGTGGGCTTGGAGGATTTTGTTGGCAGCCACAAAGTTTGTGCCATTATCGCTGTAGAGATGCCCTACATGCCCTCTTCTAGAACACATTCTCTTGAAAGCTGCTATGAAAGCATTTGCCGTGAGATCACTTACAACTTCTATGTGGATGGCCTTTGTAGCCATGCATATGAATAGTGCCACATACCCTTTGTATGACCTGATGCCTCGTCCATTGGCCATACGGATGTCTATTGGCCCTGCATAATCAACTCCTGTGTGTAAGAATGGTCTGGATGGGCACACTCTTGGTTGTGGAAGGTTCCCCATTAGTTGTGTTCTCGTCTTTGCCTTGTGTCTGAAGCAGGTGGTGCACCTAAAGACGGTGTGTTTGACCGCGCTTAGTCCGCTGAGTATCCAATACCGCTGTCGGAGATATGTATGTGTCAGTGCATATCCTCCGTGTAGCGTTGATTTGTGGGCATCTGCAATCAATAATGTAGTGAGAGGACCGCTATGCGGGATTATTATAGGATGTTTCTGAGCGGACGATATGTCTGATTCTGCTAATCGTCCCCCTACTTTTAACAATCCTCGCTCATCCATGATTGGGTTGAGACATCTCAGCTTGCTGTTCTGCTCCAATTCTTTTCCTTTCTTTAGTCGTTTGATTTCTTCATTGAATTCTTCCTGTTGTATTTTGTGTATAATTGTTTCCGTAGCACTCCACACTTCACCACTTGTTAGTGATCCTGTCCACTTCTTTTCCTTATTTGTTCGAAGATTGTGCATGAACCGCTTACAGTACGCCATTACTCTTGTCAATCGGCTTAGCGTGCTGAACTGTGTCACCATTTGGGTGATTAGATCCGGGTTTCGTTCGTTGATTGTTGTTAGTGTGTTTAGGTTGACCTTCCTTTCTTCTAGTGCTGTTGTATGTTCTTCTATGTTGTTGTAGTTGATCTCTGGCTTTGCGAACCACTCTGGGCCCTTCCACCATAGAGCATGTTCGTTGAGCTGAGACGGACAAATCCCTCTAGAGGCACAGTCAGCAGGATTTTCCTTACCTTTAACGTGGTGCCATTTGTCTGGACCTAGTATTCTGGTTACTTCTGTTACTCTGTTGGATACGTAATTTTTCCATCTGCCCGTGTTTCCGTTCAACCAAGCTAGTGCTATCGTGGAGTCAGTCCATGCATGGGTCTCCACTCCGTTGATTTCAAGTGCTGTTGTTGCCTTTTTTATCAGTTTTGACAGGAGTACGGCTCCACACAGTTCTAGCCTTGGTAGTGATACCTTCTTGATTGGTGCCACCTTTGATTTTGCGCATAATAATGTGACAATCACTTCTCCTGTTTTAGTTACCACTCGTGTGTAGACCACTGCTGCAAATGCCTTCTCTGATGCGTCGCAGAATCCGTGCAGTTCTATGTGGTATTTTTGCTCATACCGATTCCAACGTGGAATTTCGATCTGTTCTATGCAATTTAGCTGGTCTCTAAATGTTGTCCATTGATTCGCTATTTCTTCGGGTATGTCCTCATCCCATGATTTCCCGGATTTCCAAAGCTCTTGCTGGATAAGTTTTGCTTTTACAATTATCGGTGCTAACCATCCGAGTGGATCGAATAGCCTTGCTGTTTCTGATACGATTCCTCGTTTTGTCAGGTTTTTCTCTGTCGATGTGGCGTTGACCTTAAATTCGAAGGAATCAGATTCTGACCGCCAGTATATCCCCAATGTCTTGATAGGGTCATAGCCGTTGATCTTGAATCGTCCTTGTTCTTTATCTTCATTCTTTATACTTTTCATGAGGATTTGGGAGTTTGACGACCATTTTCGAAGCTTGAATCCTCCGCTCTCCAACAACTGTATTATTTGTTGTTGAGCTCTCTTTGCCTCCTCAATTGTGTTTTCCCCGGAGAGGAGGTCGTCAACGTAGAAATCGTTGCGTGCCCTGTTTGCCGCGACCTCGTATTTGTTCTCTTCATCTACGGCTAGTTGTTGTAGTGTTTTTATGGCTAAATATGGTGCTGACGATGTACCATACGTCACCGTCTTAAGTCGATATTCCTTTATTCTTTCGGCTGGATCTTCTCTCCACAAAATTCTCTGATATTCCCTGTCACGCGGATCCACTATTATTTGTCGATACATTTTTTCAATATCCGCTCGGTAGACGTATTTATGTTTCCTCCATCGTATTATGATGGAGCTTAGGTCTTGTTGTAGAACCGGACCCGTGAGCATTGTGTCATTTAAGCTAACTCCTGAGCTTGTTTTGGTTGATGCATCGAACACCACCCTTAGTTTGGTGGTCGTGCTCTCGGGTTTGACGACTGCTTGGTGTGGCAGATAGTATACCTTAGCCTTGTTGTTTTCTTCTGAACTAGATGGAAATTCGATTAACTCCATATGCCCTAGTTCCAAGTACTCCCGCATAAACTTTTTGTAGTCTTCGTACAACTGTTTGTTTTGTGTAAGCTTCTTCTCCGTTTGGAGAAATCGTGCCATCGCTCGATTTTTGGATCTGCCCAATTGTTTGGCATCTTCCCTGAATGGTAGTCTGACAATGTATCTTCCTGCGTTATCCCTCTTGTATGTGTCCCTGTACAGCTCCTCACATCGTGTTTCTGCTGCCGTGAAATTGTTTGCTTCTTGTATTTCTTCGTCTTCCCAGAACCTTTGCAATTGGTTGCTTAGCTCTATGTTGGATATGAGACACGCCGTTGAGACATCCCGTTTTGACTTCTGCTGTATGACTCCCGAAAGTATCCATCCTAGGTGTGTGTTTTGAGCTACTGGTGTTCCATGATTCCCTTTGATTACGCCTTCTAATATTATCTCTTGGAAGAGGTCTGCTCCTATTAGTACATCTACTGGGGCTTGTTTATTGTATGAGGGGTCGGCCAGTGGTAAGTGCTTGATATGGTCCCAACCTTCTGCGCTGAACGACTCGTCTGGTAGTACCTTCGTGAGTTTGTCCAGTACCAGAAATGTTCCCCATACTTTGAATTCTGATGGATAGATCGGTGCAAGGCTGATTTCTACCTTGCTTTTTGCTGTTCCAGCCTTTGTACTTCCTAGTCCTGTGATTGACGCGAACGCCCGATTTCGGTGTAACTGAAGCCGTTGGACTGCGTCTTCTGTGATAAAGGAGGACTGTGAACCTTGATCGATCAGCGCCCTCAGATAGAAATCGCAACCTCGCCAGTTCGTCTTTATTACCGCTGTTGCTAGTAGTGTCTTGTTGTCCCATTTGCTCGACGAAAAGTTTGCGTGTGGTTGTTCCCTATATCTGTTTGGAACAATTGTATGAAGTAGTGTGTGGTGTCGCTGGTGGCATGTTAAGCAGGTCTTAGCTGATGGACATCTTGTTGGCTCATGATTTGGCCTGAAGCAATTTGTACACAGCTTTTCCCTTTGTATGACGTCTTTCCGTTGTGTCACTGGCATTTGTAGGAATCTGCTACACGCGTGGAGCCAGTGTGCGCCATTACATACTTTGCACGATGGAGTAGTCGTTGTGTGGTAGTTTTTTGGCTATCCTTTCCAGTTGTTGAATCTTTGGGCCCTTGGATTGTCAACCTTTTTCTTTTCTTCCAAGTTGTCCAGGGCATGGAACTTGTTTTCCAAAAACATTAAGAATTCATCCAGTGGTTGTAGCTCCTTAGGATGTTTCAGAGATTGCTCGTACGCCTTCCTCGTTTCACCGTCCAGTTTTTGTGAAATGATGTACAGGATTATGGGGTCCCAGCCTTCTGTGCCAATATTTAGACCTTTCAGGGCGTTGACGCACTCCATGGTGGTATCGTGTATTCTCCTTAGATTTCCTGCTGATTCACCTTGGCATTCCTTCTGGTTGATTAACGCCTGGATTTGCGCATTCACCAGCATTCGGGTGTTCTCATACCTGTTTATCAGAGCTTTCCTAGCCGTATCGTAGTTATTTTCCGTGATCTGTAGGTGTTCTATGATCCTAGCTGCTTCGCCTGTCACGTTTGTCTTGAGATAGTGCATTTTTTGAGCCTTTCCAAGTTTGTCATTTTTGTGTATAGCTTGCTCAAACAGGTCAAAAAATGATTTCCACTGCTTATAGTTACCGTCGAAGGTTGGTAGCTTTAGAACTGGTAGCTTTAGCTCGTGCTGAGCATTCTCTGTTGATTCGTCTTGCTTTGCACATCTGGTTAGATGCTGGCTCGTGAATCCGTCGATTTTCTCTTGTAAATTTACCATGACTTTCTCGTACCGTTGTTCCAATTCTTCGTGCTCGTTCATGTAGCCCTCAATATCGTCCGTTTCTGTTTCATTTTCCATGATGTCGTTGTGCGTTTTGATTAGGCTCACCCATTGACCTTGTATTGCCTGTTGCTTGTGGGCATAGTACGCCTTTGTTGTCTGTTTAGTCTGTTCCATCCTGTCTATAGCCCTGAGGAGTGCTTGCTTCTGGGCTTCTTGACGTTTCATCCTTCTTTTTTGTTCCTCATCTTTTGGGTCTCTGAGGTTTGATCCTGCTTTGATTGTTTCGTCTGCGTTTATATAAGTTCTTGGCGTTGGAGGGGGTGCCTTACGTTCCTTGGCGTTCTCCTCTTGTGTGTCTTCGTCTGCGTCTCTTTTAGTTTGTGGCGTTGGAGGGGGTGCCTTACTTTCCTTGGCGCTCTCCTCCTCTTGTATTTCCTCTATTCTTGTTTCTAGCTTTGCTCGTATTGTCTTCACTGTTGCTTGTACTTGCTCGTAGCATTTTGCTACTGCGTATGGGTGGTCTGTGCTGAGTTCTGGATGTGCTCTTAATTTCCTGTCCGTGTCCTCAAATTGTTCCCAGTGGTGGTTGAGGTCGTTCAACCGTTCAAGGACAAACTGCTTTGTTCTTCGCACCTTGGGCTCTCGTGAGTATTTCTCGGACACCTTTTTGATCCAGTCCACTGCCTCCTTTTGGCTGTCTGCCAATTCGTCTAGGGTTGTCATGCTGCCTTATGATTCGTGTCTCCTTGTCGATTGGTTTTGTCTTCTTGCCACTCGTCTGTGGCTCGTGTCTTCTTAGTCGCGAAGTTCTTTGTTTTCTTGTCTCGAAGGACCAATGTTCTGATAGCCGCCTTACCTTGGGTAGGGGGATAGCGTATCAGTGATGAAAATATCCAATGCTGGGTTGTAAGTCCAAAGATATTCTGATTTATTGGTGCTTTTCTTATTCTATTTATACAAAATCGCTTCACTCTAAATATGCTTACTTGCTAAAATACCTTAATTGTGCAATATGCTTAGACGATACATTCATTAATTAGTGCGATAAATTGTGCAATATGCTTAGTTGATAAATTCATTAATTGGTGCGATGAGTGCAAAAGTGCTGGATTGCACTTTGGCCTTCTGGTGTTATACAGGTGTTCCGAGCATGCCTGGTGTAGTGTGCAGTGATTATGTACAACTATTGTACACCCTCAATCAACGAAGAAATAAAGAATATGAGCACACAACACATAAGAAAGTTGTCCACGCACACCAACAGCGACCTACAAGCTTTACCATACCAAGAAACCATCATAAGAAGACGACTTAAGAGACGCAGACCCGTAGACCTTCAACAGCGATAATCGAAGAACCACAAAAATCATATAAAAAAAAAAAAAAAAATAAAAAATATATATATATACATATGTACAACCTTCTTATAAAATCAAACAAAAGTTTTAAGATAATGATCTTATTTTTGTATTGTTGTGTCCCGTGAAATGCATGTAAATGTAAATGTACAATCAATTACTGGATGTCCTATGAAGGACAGATGTAAATCTTTAACTGGGAAATAAAAAAAAAAAAAAAAAGGGAAACTGTATTTAAAAGTACATAATAGGAATTTTACTCACCCCTTAGATAGTGTAGGCAGCACCACCACAATGTCTTCGTCAGACAGAGTTCACCACCCACTCGTAGCAAAAATGCCCATCAGGTATCATCGACCACCTACGAATTCACTCCATATTCGGAAAATCCGTTACCTGGGAGTGTATCTGGTAGATTCCCACTAGAAAAAGAAGAACAAATACGAGTTACAGATAACACAGGTAATAACAACTTACCGAACGACCTTAAAGCATATATCAACTTGGCCGTAGTTAACGCTTTTTCGTCTTACACCAACTCTCTCAGGGAGGACATTTCAGAAAACCTGAAAAGAGAAATGAAAAACAGCCTTTTAGATTTCTTGAAAGATATCAATCAAGCTATTTACCAAAGTCCAAAGGCAGATGAGGCGCGGCCAACGCCAAAAATACCGGTAATCGTAAGACAGCCGCTAACTCCTCAGCAAACACCAGCCTGCCACTCCCAAATGCAGACAGATCGAGTACCGAAACTGTGTGTGCCTGCTAAGGGAGGTAATAATTTAGATTTTAGACAAAGCATTGAGGTAATAGTGGAAAAAACTTACTTAAATGATCGGGTACCTCATCACCATTTGCGATACGCCTCTAGAGCATTCCACCCAAGCTCTCCTTATAGTGTTCTCACAGCAAATTGTCATCTTGGGATCTGTGGGCGAAAGAAAATTGATAAATGGGGAATCAGTTCTAATGGCAACAAAAAAAAAAAAGAAAAAAAAAATTATTTCATGCAATACACTGAAGCAAACAAATTCATATGTTTGTAGGTATATACATACATAGGAATAAGTCCGAGGTCTGACTAAAAATATATTTATTATTAAGGCAGTCTTAGTTTGTATGATAGCTTATTTAATTATTTCCATGTATTTAGTTTCTATGTATTATTTATTTATCACTTAGGTACCTAATTATTTATCGAGATATAGTTATTTATTTATCATATTGAGTATTTCTTCATTTATTTTGTTATGACTTTAGATGTTATGTATTATTATTTATTTAATGTTATTTATTGATAATTATAAACTTATTATCTAGGTATTCTTTGTTAGATTCATTCTATTTATTTATTTATTTATTTATTTAGTTTAGTCCAGTAGTTAACGTAATTTAAGTTAAGAATTTCATCTGTGATATCTGTGTATCTCAGTGACATAGTTTATTAATTAATTATATTCGTCATTTCCATTTTAGTTATTATTTATTAATGTATTAAGTATTTATTTATTAGTACATGGATGTATTATTTATAGGTCAAGTTATTCTTTATGTTATTTAGAATATCAATTCATCAATTTAAGCATCTAGTTCTACTAATATATTGCACTTACCGTCCAGGAGCTGGATGTATTTTTTTCGCCCGGTTTACTCAGTCGGTATAACAAAAGACCTTCTCAAGGAAGTGGGTTCTTCCCCACGATGTCGTCATATATTCCAGTGAAGTAATGCCTTGTTTATTATATTTAGTTATGTTATTTATCAATCTATTTATTAAAACTGATCTGTGTAGGTATCAGTTTGTCCTGTACGCTATCTATTAGACTAAAGCCGTGTTTTATTATTCTCATGATTCTATCCGGATCATCGTTTTACACGCATTACAATAACAAAAGAAGATCTCCCTTTTTATCGAGATCTCTTTACGTGATCTGGTTTTTAGTTCACACTATTCACCACTAGGTTTTGTTTTGTGAGGGTTGGTATGCTGTCCAAGGTTTTGTCAAACATGGGTATTGCCAGATCAGAAATTAAAATGTAAATAGAATGCAAAATAGTTTATAAATTGTTTGGCTGTGCTTTTCAATAGGGCAACCTGAATTTTCACCTTTTTTATTAATTCTGGTAAATATATGTTATTTTAAGATGTTCTGTATATGAATTAATGTGAGGAAACATTTGTTGATGTGTTTAAAACAATAATAAATTTTCATAAAACCATACAAATCTGCACAAAAACCGTACAAATGTCAGCAAATTTGACATAAAAATGACTTGACAGGCTGTTTTTATTGCATTCCGCACTGCCTTAGTCTGTGCTGAACATCTTATGAAAAATGCAATGAATTTACGGCAGCTCTAAGTTTATTTCACCATAAAATATTTTGCACTTACTGTTTCCCTTTTTTTATTTGGCAATATATTATTTTGTATTTTTAATTTGTTTGTTTTTCATTTTATCACATGCAAAAAAATTCGCGCGAATGCAGAATATTTTATGGTGAAATAATTAAAAACCTAAATGAAAGTTTGCCAAATAGATAAGAAAATTATATATTTCAGTTTTTCGAGGTTAGAATTTCTAAAATTTAAAAAAAATTTTTTTTGATTTATTTGTTATTTCATTAATTTTTTTTTTTTTTTTGTATTTTAGGTCATTTGGGGCCTATAAAAAAATTTTTTAAATCCAAAGGTTGACCTATTGGAAAGCAGCCCCTTTTTTGATGTTTCATTTAAATTTAAAAGTAAAATATACGATACTTAATTCCATTATATACCTACATCAAAAAATATTTTTTGGAGATTCGTAAATTACAAATGGTAACTCCGCGTTTTTTTTTTAACTTCGCGCCAACCACGAAACTGTTATATGCAACAAAAAAAAAAACATCTCCAGAAGTAAACAATGGAAAATGACCGAAAATCTTAAGTTCAGATAAGAAAATTACAACATACGAGTATGTACAAACATACAAACATACATAATACATTTTTCCAGATCAATTTCAGGGTGGACGAAGCTGAAAAAGCCAAAGAAAATAAAAATCAAATTCTGCCATTGTTTTAATTTATGACAAATGTCAACGTCAAAGTACAAAAGCAGTTGTACCAATCCTTAAAAGTTAAAATTTGAGATGATCTGCATCGTTTTATTTTAAGCACTTGATCGGATTAGGATCATGCGAATAATAAAACACGGCTTAAGTTATCAATAGCCGTGTTTTATTATTTGCATGATCCTATCCGGATCATCGTTTTACACGCATTACAAAAACAAAAGAAGATCTTCCTTTTTATCGGGATCTCTTTACGTGATCTGGGTTCTGGGTACTGGGTTCACACTATTCACCACTAGGTTTAGTTTTGTTTTGTGAGGGTTGGTATGCTGTCAAAACATGGTGAAACATGGGTATTGCCAGATCAGAAATTAAAATGTAAAAAGAATGCAAAATGCTATTTATTATTCAATCAGTTTATAAATTGTTGGGCTGTGCTTCCCAAAGGGTCAACCTGAATTTTCACCTTTTTTATTATTTCTAATAAATATATGTTAATCTAAGATGTTCTGTATATGAATTGATGTGAGGAAACATTTGTTTATGTGTTTAAAACAACAATAATTTTTTTTACAAACCCATACAAATCTGCACAAAAACCGTACAAATGTCGGCAAATTTGACATAAAAATGACTTGACAGGCTGTTTTTATTGCGTTCCGCACTGCCTTAGTCTGTGCTGAACAACTTATGAAAAATGTAATGAATTTACGGCAGCTATAAGTTTATTTCACCATAAAATATTTTGCACTTACTGTTTCGCTTTATTTTATTTGGCAATATATTATTTTGTATTTTTAATTTGTTTGCTTTTCATTTTATTTTATGTAAAAAAATTCTCGCGGATGCGGAATATTTTATGGTGAAATAATTACAAACCTAAATGAAAGTTTGCCAAATAGATAAGAAAATTATATTTTTCAGTTTTTCGAGGTTAGAATTTCTAAAATTTAAAAAAATTTTGTTATTGATTTATTTGTTATTTCATTAATTTTATTTATTTTTGTATTTTAGAGGTCATTTGGGGCCTAAATTGTTTAAATCCAAAGGTTGACCTATTGGAAAGCAGCCCCTTTATTGATGTTTCATTTAAATTTTTAATAAATAGTTATCATATTTTGTATATTTTTAGTAAAATATACCATTATATAACTACATCAAAAAATATTTTTTGGAGATTCGCAAATTACAAATGGTAACTCCGCGTTTTTTTTTTAACTTCGCGCCAACCACGAAACTGTCATATGCAGCAAAAAAAAAACATCTCCAGAAGGAAGCAATGGAAAATGACCGAAAATCTTAAGTTCAGATAAGAAAATTACAACATACGAGTATGTACAAACATACAAACATACATAATACATTTTTCCAGATCAATTTCAGGGTGGACGAAGCTGAAAAAGCCAAAGAAAATAAAAATCAAATTCTGCCATTGTTTTAATTTATGACAAATGTCAACGTCAAAGTACAAAAGCAGTTGTACCAATCCTTAAAAGTTAAAATTTGAGATGATCTGGATCGTTTTATTTTAAGCACTTGATCGGATTAGGATCATGCGAATAATAAAACACGGCTAATTTAAGTATGCATTTATATATATATTATAGGTCGCTTGCAGAGTTATGTAGTTATAAAAATAAAGATATGTTTATACATATGTGGCTTAAATTTAAGTTAAGTATAAAATTCAGTACTCACATACATGTTTCATTCGGTAGGGGAACCTGGGGACACTTGATCCCTTGGGAGACTTGATCACTGGCTATTATATCGATGCGGGAATGTTTTTGTTTTTATGTTTTTACTGCTCACTGGCAACACACTATTTACCGTTAGTTAGAAGCGACGGATATTAATTTACAACTCGCGCGCAGATAGCAGTATTGTGGTGACGTGTTTTTCTTTTTTAGTTGTCCAATTGTTTTTTTATAAGTATTTTTACTGTTTTTTTAACATAGTTGTTGATAAAGTGGGCACCGTAGCGCAAGTGGTTAGTGCGTCGGACTACTGAGCCAGCGGTCTTGGGTTCGAATCCCGCCGCAAACACCTAAAAGTTTTTCACAGTGCCCACCTCTTTCGAATGTCTGACAAGCATCATAGAGTATCATTTGTCACGATTGAGCTTCTCAACTCGCCGTTCGGAGTCGGCAAAAAACTGTAGGTCCCTTCCATTCGTGCAAAAATATAACACGCACACACAAATGGTTGCGAGAAGCAGGCCCAGGTTCACCTCGAGCTGTAGCGCCAACTAAGTAAGTAAGTAAGTAAGTGTTGATAATTAATACGAGTTATCTCTGAAAATTGTCGAAAACGGGTTCATTTAGATAGGTCTTCGAAGGTTTGTTTTTAAAAAAAATATCGATACGTATTAGAAAAATTTTCAAAAGAAAATTATGACCCCAGGGAAGATTTGATCCCTATAATGTAGGGGAGACTTGTTCCCAAGATATTGTGCTTCAATAAGCACAATATTTCGCAGTTTTTCGAAAATATACGCTTATGATGAAAATGTTTAAATTTGCGGGCAGAATCTATATGGAACATTGACGAGACTAGGCTAACTGCAGTCCATAGACCAAAGAGTGGTTGCTACCAAGGGGAAAAAACAAGTAAACAAAATAACGTCAGGTGAGGGCGGTGAACTGGAAACTGCATGTTGTGCTATACCTGAACGCAATGGGGGAACTATCTTCCCCCTTTATGATCTTCCTACATAAAAATTTGCAGGGCCGTATGCTGTATCCTCCCATAATTAAGTCTGCCCTAAGTCCGGATCAAGTCTCCCTGAATGGGGGACACTTGGTTATTTTGGATAGTTTTAGAAAAACGCCAAAAAATATATTTTATCTTACATACTTTCTTAATTAAACTGTACAATATGATGAACAATTAAATTGTTCATAATATCGTTAAAATAAAAAGGCAATTAATGTTTTACTTTTTAAGATATTTGAAAAATTAAAAAGGGGGGATCAGGTGTCCCCAGGTTCCCCTATAGACTGCAGATGCGCCGGAAAATGTTCCCGCCACCTGTGAACATAGGAATAGATAAAACACTAGACCACCAAAAATCACATTTACTTACCATTCTTCTCCTTGGGCCGAACATTAATTTTGCCCGTCTAGCTCAGTCAAGAGCATAAGACTATCCCAAGGAAGTGGGTTCTTCCCCACGTTGAGTTGTGTCGCCAGAAGCCTAAACAAAATTTTGAAAAGTATAAAGTTATAGACTATCGAGGCTGTTGCACTGTAAACATGCCTGTAAACAGACATAAATCAGACCTACTTACCTTTTTGCCCAAGTTGTCCGTTCTCTCCGTCCTTATTGTCCGAAGTCCTCCAACAAATCCGGAGTTTTGTTACGTCCACCTGCAAGCAAAATAAAAATAATTAATAAATGTTTTTGCCATTTTCCATGTCAACCGCGAAATCCACCTAGTGGTTGGTAGCTGCAATACGGGATATTTCTGTTCCCAATCCGAGAACAGAACTAAGGCTAAGGAATGAAATTACCAATTTTAGGAGAAAATCTGTGCAGAATCGGATGATCTGGACGAAAAGAGAGTGTGGGTGGTCCGATTTTGGAGATCTGCGGATAAAATCAATTGCAATGCAATTGAATTAAAATACAGTGGGTGGTGAGACCGAATGTCTCCTTTGGTGTGGTGTGTTTACTTATAAAGTCCTATTGTACATATAGGCAGTTTTTGTAATTTTTTTAAATAAGTTAGCAAATAAGAAATAAGGTGTATTTAGGCGGCCACAAATTAAATCTTGATTGGGATCATGGCCGCCACATCTTTTAATTCACGATAGTTTAATGTGAATACATAAGTGCGAACATACGTACCAATGTTTATGTATACATATACATACATATATGTACATAATTTGGAAGTAATTTCAAACCGCCACAAAATTGCCGTCCTAGCTGCAAGGGTGACCCCAAGGTCAATCAGAGAGGATCGTACCCGCAACTATAAGTTACGGTTTTGCACTAATGTATATGTACCTATATATATATATTTGTATACGCATATGAGGTGTATAACCCAGAACATCCTATATCAGCATGCATAATACATCTTTACAAAAACAAGTTATATCTAAAATAGAGTTTAAATTTTAAGAATATTTACATATGTATGTATGTATATGCACATGAAGCATATCATAAAAATAATTTTTGAATCTGAGTTTACTTGTAAAACTAGTGATTGTACAAAACAACATCATTTGATGTCAGTCCAAAATAAAGAGGGAATAGTGAATTTAAGTAACATTGTACGATTTTCGTTTGTTTACCTTTTTGTATATGTTAAGTTTTTTTTTGTAAAAGTTAATTCCCTCCGTCGCGGTCGTCAATCGGGATAGTTATTATTATTTATTTTTACATACACCACCTACACCGAGCTCGTTTTAGGTAGGGTTTTCGTCTCTTGTTTGTTGCGCGTACATAAAGGTACAGTAGTGCGAGGGAAATTTCTACCTTCCATTAAAATTTTTAGTGAGCTTTAAAATAAAAAAAAAATTTTTTGTTTAAAAAGGAAATAAGTGTTAAATAAATGCAATAAAAACATAATTGTTCACGCCTTATATGAGGAAAATTGGTCGTTATTTTTTTTTTTGTTGTGATTTGTGTTGTCGATAGTGACATGAGTCGCTAGGCGTTACAATTTTCAGGGGGTGTGAAAGGAAAGCGAATCTTCCGGCTGATGGACTGAGCTGTTGAGGCATCCGTGCATTGGGGAAGTCCAATATGGCCACCGGACTTCCAGGTTGGGAGGGTTTCGAACATGGCCGCGCTGAACACCACCGACAGCGCCCCTCAATGTGGTATCCCACCGTCCATCCGCTAAAGTAAGTAAAAGTAGAAGTTTTGTCCTTGGCACGATTTATGTTTTGTGTGTAGGTTATTCGTGTACGGGGACAAGATCCCCCCCATTTCCGGCGAGCTGAGCCGTGCAACCACAAGCGTGCCGTGCTCCTCGTACGCGACCCTCTTTCCTTTCCTGTCATTTCCTATCCCAAGATCCAATCCACATCCTCACTTCCTGTCAACTTTCGAATTCCTAACTCCTCCCACTCCACTTCTACATAACAGCAAGCTTAGGGCAAAAACTGCTTTGTGTCTTATATTGTGTACCAAATAACGACACAACAAATAAATTTAAATTCGCTTAGCTTACTACCAAGAGATTGTGGCATATTTTAGACTTTTTGATCATAATTTTCTGAAATTTCAACAAGAGCCTATAAACATCTCCCAAGTATAGTTTTAGTGGTTTTATTGCATCTATTCTGCAGCCTAAGAGTCAAACTACTAAGATGTTTTTTTTTCTAAACCGACCATCTGCCTGCAGAACTTGAATAGAAAACATAGATACTCTCAACTTTATCGAAGAATGCAACTGCATCAGTAGAGCATTGAACATCATCAAAGCTCTAGGTTCCAAAACCTTAGTTCTCGCTTGCAAACCACAATGTTTCCCTCTCATATAAGAACCATTATCATACCCTTGTCCTCTACAATTCACTAATAGAATATCCAAATCAGTAAGTTCATTCAAAACTAAATCAGTTAAGCCAGACCCAGTTGTTTTTTTCGCAACAATCCCAAAAAATATTCTCTAATTTTAAACTTTTTCGTATTCTGGTCTACTATTCTAACTACTAAAGTTAATTGCTCCTTTCTACTTATGTATATGAAGCGTACAATCTACAATAATCGAATCCAAGGAGAATCAAGGCATTAAATATATTACATACTAATTTTCAATATTTTTAAAAATGTGCTATCTACCACTTAAAGTGCTAATGTTCTGAATTGAATAATTTTTTTGTTTTCGTAACCGCAGGTTGCATGTTTTTATGTAGTCTTGTTTTGTTATCAATTAAATATTAAATGCACAACATATAAGAAGGAAATGATTTTTTATTGGTTGAAAACACGACAATGCAAAAGGGATCCAAAAAAAAAAGCAAATGTGCTACCTTTCTGTCGCGATCTGTATATACATGTAAAGGGCAGTGTCGGTTAAAGATGGCATCACTGGTGGCGTGAGGTTGGCAAGTATGTACTAGGCACGTCAAAAGAAGAAGAAGTAGAAGTAGTCGAGCCGTCAAGTAGTCAAGTTGTCAAGCCTCTCAGTCGGAATTAAGTTGTCTTTGCTTTTACTTTTAATCGTGAATAACTATTGTTTCAGTAAATGTTGTCTTTGCTTTTCGTTTAATTAATGTTGTCTTTGCTTTATTTTTTAAAATACTAATAACTGTGAATTTCCGTTTAATTAATGTTGTCTTTGCTTTATTTTTTAAAATACTAATAACTGTCAATTTCCGTTTAATTAATGTTGTCTTTGCTTTATTTTCAAAATATTATATTAACTATGAATTAATTATCATTATTATACCTACTGTGAATTTCCGTTTAATTAATGTTGTCTTTGCTTTATTTTTTAAAATACTAATAACTGTGAATTTCCGTTTAATTAATGTTGTCTTTGCTTTATTTTCAAAATATTATATTAACTATGAATTAATTATCATTATTATACCTACTGTGAATTATTCTTTTGTTTCAATTAATAAACATTTTTACATTTGGGGGCTCAACCTTTTCAAAAATAATAAATTTTAAAATTGTGGATTTGTACAAGAATCATGTGCATATTTTTCTCTGAAAGCGAAACTAACGGTTACAAGCTTAGCACATAAAAGACAAACAAAAAAAAAAAAGAGCTTATACGCAGTGTGAAATGAACGAAGTTAAAGAACTACAAGTGCAAGAGGGATCACAATATCGTTCACCAGCAAAAACCATAATGACAAAGAACAACTCAGACAAGAAAAAAAAAACAGTTGCCGCCAGTAATCAACTTGATGTCGCAAAGATGGAAGCACAAATAGATGAAAATAGCAAAAAGTTGCACGATATAATACAGTTGCTCACGCTAAAAATACAAGCAGATGAAATAAAACAGAGTAAACCAAAAATTACAGCAGACAATTTTTCAAAAATCGTGTCAGATTTTGATGGTGAAACTGTGCCGGTCGAACATTGGTTTGAAAATTTCGAACAAAATGCAGACGCATACGGCCTAAGTAACAAACAAAAGTACGTACAGGCGCGTGGAAAAATAACAAAAACAGCACAGTTATTCTTAGAATCCGTGTTAAGCCAGAACTACATCGGAACAAAAGTGATAAAAAGTAGAAGTGTGCACACACTGAAAGCTCACTCAATTCCAACTGACCAACAGCGCCATTAACGGATGAAATTATTATTTGTTTGACATTTGAAAGCTCCAGGAAATGTATTTCTCCGCAACCATGCACATTTATTCATTAATAGTGGATGAATAATAAAAAGGAAAATTGATTTCAAGCCTATAATTCTAAAAAAATGTACGGGAATAATAAAATCGGTATTTGCTTTCGTGAATATACGTCTAAAATCATTTTTTAATTTCTTTGGATATCAGCTGGTAAAGAAAAAAGTGAATAAGCGCCATCTATGGTTGTATAGATGTATGTGAATCCAATTGGATTTACTTGAATTCATATAAGATCGTTTAAGTATTTGGTTGGAAGAACAACAGGAAAGCTTTCGTGCAAAATCACCGCGGCCAAAGCTAGGGTATGCTCTAGCTTTAGCCTGCTGAAAAAAGATGTCCTCTTTGAATTCATGTCCGCCGAGATGAATGCAATGAATCAATTAAAAGATGCCTTGGCACATGAACCAGTTCTACGAATTTATTGCAGAGACGCACCCACAGAGCTGCACACGGACGCATCCAAGGATGATTTCGGCGCTACACTGCTGCAAAAGTTTGACGAGCAACTACATCCTATATTTTTTTGGAGTAAGAAGACATCTTCGAGTGATTTTAAGCGACACAGTTACATTTTGGAGGTCAAGGCTGCTTATCTCGCAATTAAAAAGTTTCGTCATTACCTACTTGGTATCAACTTTAAGTTGGTGACAGATTGCACAGCGTTTACTCAGACAGTGAAGAAGAAGGATATCCCTCGTGAGGTGGCGCAATGGATATTGTACTTTCAAGATTTTAATTATCAAGTTAAGCATCGCGCTGGTGAGAAAATGAAACACGTCGACTGTCTTAGTCGTTATCCGGTTGATATTCTTGTTGTTACGTCAGAGATTTCAGCACGCCTTAAAGTAGCCCAACAAAAAGACAGTTATATTAAAGCCATACTCGAGATACTAAAAAGTGGCTCCTACGAAAATTTCAATCTGAAAGGTGGAATCGTCTATAAGAGCATCGCTGGAAATGACCTATTGGTGGTGCCTAAGTCAATGGAACGTGAAATGATCAGTGAAGCACACAACGTGGGTCATTACGCCGTACACAAAACCATACATAGCTTGCAGCAGCAATTCTGGATACCACACATGGAAAGTAAGGTCACACAAGTAGTCAACGCCTGCATAAGATGCATCATTAACAACAAAAAACTGGGTAAAAAAGAAGGATACTTACACTGCATAGGAAAAGGAGATAAACCACTGCATACGCTGCACGTCGACCATCTGGGACCTATGGATTCTACAGCAAAACAATACAAATATATCTTTGCAATGGTCGATGCTTTTTCTAAATTTGTATGGTTGTTTACCACAAAAACAACAGGTTGCGAGGAAGTCGTTAAAAAGCTGGAGGACTGGTCAAATATCTTCGGCCATCCCACTCGGATAATAAGTGACAAGGGTACTGCATTCACGTCGAACGCGTTTGAAGAGTATGCTAAGTCGAACGGTATTGAACATGTTTGCACTACGACTGGTGTTGCAAGAGGTAATGGAAAGATCCTATCTATCATCTGCAAGCTGTCTGCCGAAGATTCCTCAAAGTGGTATAGGTTTGTGCCACAAGTTCAAAGAGCGATAAACTCACACACTAGTTGCTCAACAGGGAAGTCGCCGTTCGAATTAATGTTCGGTGTCAAAATGCAAAACAAAGTCGGCGATAAAATTATAGCATTGCTGGAAAAAGAAATGGTGTCAGAATTCGACAACGAGAGGCAAAAGATCCGTCAAGAGGCCAAGGAGCAAATACTGCGTGCACAAAAATCGTACAAGGAGTTTTACGACCGAAAGCGTAAGAAGGAGTTTAGCTACAAAGAAGGTGATTTAGTGGCGGTAAAACGTACCCAATTTGTGGCTGGCAAGAAATTGGCAAGCCCTTACCTTGGTCCATATGAAGTAATAATAGTTAAATCCAACGGCCGTTACGATGTAAGAAAGGCTGCTCATGTAGAAGGTCCAACGGTTACTTCTACAAGCTCTGACTACATGAAATTGTGGAAATATATCGATTTAAATGAGGATTTGCTATCGTCTGGGTCAGACTCCGAGTATCAGGATGACCGAATGTAAAGGGCAGTGTCGGTTAAAGATGGCATCACTGGTGGCGTGAGGTTGGCAAGTATGTACTAGGCACGTCAAAAGAAGAAGAAGTAGAAGTAGTCGAGCCGTCAAGTAGTCAAGTTGTCAAGCCTCTCAGTCGGAATTAAGTTGTCTTTGCTTTTACTTTTAATCGTGAATAACTATTGTTTCAGTAAATGTTGTCTTTGCTTTTCGTTTAATTAATGTTGTCTTTGCTTTATTTTTTAAAATACTAATAACTGTGAATTTCCGTTTAATTAATGTTGTCTTTGCTTTATTTTTTAAAATACTAATAACTGTGAATTTCCGTTTAATTAATGTTGTCTTTGCTTTATTTTCAAAATATTATATTAACTATGAATTAATTATCATTATTATACCTACTGTGAATTTCCGTTTAATTAATGTTGTCTTTGCTTTATTTTTTAAAATACTAATAACTGTGAATTTCCGTTTAATTAATGTTGTCTTTGCTTTATTTTCAAAATATTATATTAACTATGAATTAATTATCATTATTATACCTACTGTGAATTATTCTTTTGTTTCAATTAATAAACATTTTTACATACATAATGTAACAGTAAATGTTACTACGTGTGAACTGAGTTTGACTCTCTTTCTCTTCAGTCAAATCGAACGTTTTGATATATCAAACAAGGTTGCGAAACCAAATTTTAAGTTCGCATCGTTTTAGGTAGGCGCATTGCCTTGCCGCAAAATTTGAATCCTGCTCCACAACTTCCGACATGTTTGATGATTTGTATGGATTTTGGTAGGCGCAAATGGAGCGGTATGATAAGACTGCTCCACAGCATGTTGGCAGTGAAAATTTCGTTTTTGGCAATGGGCTGAAAGGGTCGACTGGATATTTAATATGAAACAACAGAATCTACTATGGTTGCAGCAGGGTATAAGCAAGAAAATTCCAAACTATTAATAGTTTTTATTCACTTATTCCAATTCGCGAAGATAAAAATAACGAAACTCACTTTAAAGTAACGCGTTTGAGCCCTTAATTTCTCTTCTTCTTTTTGTTTTCCCCAACACAATGTTTTAATAACACTACACAAAAGTAAAATATTATTTGAAATATGTAATTTCAACCAATTTTTACCTGTTTGATCATGTTAAATGCAAATTCATTTATATTAGGTATTTATTAGGTCAGGTTTCCGCCATTCCAATCGAAAGATATCGATTTGATCGTTGGCATTATCGTTATGTTGGGGTGAGTTCATAATTGTAAAAATTTTGTTGTTAATTTACCGCTGAAAAATCTGTATAAATTAAGCAATATAAAATAAGCTGCTAATTTGCACAACAGAAGGGGTAATTTGACATTTATGAAAACAAGTCGAGAGTCGAGACACAAGTGCTGCCGGAACGTTTGCAATGGTAAGGCAGTTTTTCTACATTTGTGACCGCAGTAACTGCATTGCTGCGGTTTTTTTTTTACAATTATGAACTCAACCTTGATGCTACTCAAATAATAAAGGCGTACTTCATACACATATTTTTCGTAATTCTCCAGTTAACTGAGTTATTTGGAGACAATATTCAAAAAAGTCCCTAAAATGTGTCAAAAACCAGACAACTTTTGTTAGTGATTTAAAGTGAAAAGTGTTCCATAATGCCATTAGTGCAAAATGCGCATTGTTTCAACTTCGCCACAAAAATTGGACACCAAGATAATTATAATTATAGTCCACGTAAAGCCGAAACCTCATTTTAAATATTTAACGTGAAGTAAGGTTTATGGATATGTCATCTGTCATTTAAGTGAAAGAAATTCGTAAAGATGTTTTCGATATATGCATTTTACGATTTTTTTCTCACTGAAATAGCAGATGAAATAATCCTAACTCACTTAAAATACTTAATATGACTTTAATTTCGTCACGAGGTGATAACGATATTGTGGACCTAAAGTCGACTGTAATTATCAAAACTTTTTGTTACGTGCTAATATAATTTTAAATTGTACTCTATCCGACTACAATACTGCGCCATTTTTTTTTCTTTAATTATAAAACCTATTTATCTACGTTATTTGGCTTTGGAAATATGTATGTACAAATTAAAAATACCAAGTACAAACTTAACGGAAATTTTGTTTAATTTTTTTTCTGTGGGAAATAAAAAGGGAAAAACGAGATGGTGTGTGGGAAAAAAAGGGAATTTTCGGCTCGGGTACTGCTCTGGTTGTAGTTGGGTACAGATAAAAATTCTGCTAACTGGTCTGTTATACCAACTATGGAGAGAAAGAGAATCAAATGTTGTGGGAACGGGAAGGGATAGAAAAAAAACCTTATGTGCATATTTATATGGAAATTTGATGATTTTAATGTGTGTGGATTTTTTAAAGTACAGTGATTGAAATGTGTGTATTGTTATTTGAGAAGTACGGTGAGAAATATTAGTTTGTGAAGAATATAAATACATATTAAGCCCGTATGACACTACATTTTTTTCCACTTTTTAATGCACTTTTTAAGTACGTAAATGTCAGCCGCGCGTAAAAAAGACAGAAATATTTTTGCACGAAAAAGGCCAATAGAACTTGTGCAAAAAAATACACTCCTCGAAAAAAAAGAAGACCAAATTAAATTGAGTGATTGTTTTTTTTTTTAATAATGAGACGGCAACTAATTGTACATATAATATTATATATGTAACCAGCTATTGTGTTAAAGAACTTAAAAAAAATTGATTTAAAAGTTGTTTTAAAAAAAAATAGTAAAAAACAACTTTCAATCGAACGAAGTAATGATAAAATCTAAAGCAGCAAATACACGATACAATCGTTGTACAACGGTTGTATGCAATTTGCGGTTGTATGCGACGATTGTATCGTGTGTTAGCTAGCTTACGACGGTTGTACCGATATCGCACGGTTGTATGCTTTGAATCGAAAACCTGTGGTTGGATGCGCTGTTGTATGGAAATCGCACGTAGATTGTATAGTGTGTGTGCTTCTCACAACGGTTGTACCGATATTGGTACAATCCGCGGTTGTACAACGATTGTATCGTGTATTTCCAGCTTAATAGCATAATACATACAATAAAAATATATAAAAGAAAACAAAATCGATAACTTTGGTAGTATTAATAGCTCGTAGATGATTACTTGTTTATAATAGTTTACTGCAAATGCATTGGCATTGAATTTATAAGGTTTTGGATATCATTTTGATAATTTTTTTCCCTTAAATCTGGATTGCTTCTTTCAGTTGACGAGCGCTCTCGAACTTTCGACCATTTTGGAAAACCCGCTGTGATAATATACCAATGTTATAAATAAAAAAAAGTATTATGTTTCATTAAACACATGCCTGCTAACAGAAAATCTACGAACCATTAAAATTATTTTATTTAAAGTGCAAAAAACCACGTGAGTCCATCAATATTTTGCAGTGATGCTTTTTCTTTCCATTTAAAGGAAACAGTAAATAAAATAAACAAATAAACAAATACCATTACATAGTACCAATAAGACCAAGTGATGGAATACAACTTACCACGATCACTTATCTTTACATTAAAACGCATTACCAACACAAACGTTTTGGTCCTTTTTTTTTGTTTTGCGGAGTGTAAACAAAATAACAATCTGTCAAAAAAAAAGGGAAAACGTCAAAAAACAAGCTGCCAGTGGCTGGAAAAAGTGAATTGAAATGTATTTTTTTTTTGACAGTTTCATATGTTTTTGATTCTTGTGTACGCACTCACACCTATTGGAGATTTGTATTGAACATCTTTCTTACTGTTCTAAGTTCATTTTTAATGCATTAAAAAAGGGAAAAAAGCTAGTGTCATACGGGCTTTAGCAAACGAGTAGATCTGTTTTTTGGATAGTAATTTTTTTAGTTTTTGCGCCTCTTGCTTTCTAGCGCCTGGCGCGGCTGCGCCACTCGCTCCTATGTAAGGTCTGGCCTTGACTGTAGGCTTTCCGAAGTGACTTAATTGTCGCTGCTTTTATGGCACTAGTGCTTGACAAGTTCTCTGCTAAGGCATTTATCACGTCTTCCTTCGTGGTGACCTCATCAAGATCTTTCACCTCAATCAGTGTCTCATGTGTTAGCGTCTTCACTTCCGCTTGTTCCACCAGGACACATTTAATTTGTTCCTCGAATATAGAAGCCTGCGAGTTGGTAGATCTTTTCAGTTCAATGAGTAGATCGCCTTTCGCCGTTTTTTTTTATGCGGCTAACATTTTCGCAACTTTTAGTTGAGGATTGCTCTTGATCTTTCGCAGCATATCGCCCTTTGCTCTTAGAACCGTCGCGTCGGGGCGGGTTGGTTTTCTCCGATCTTTTGCCCGTGGTCTTTGTTTGATCCAATCAGGTTCAGTTTTGTTGCCTTCCGCCAGCGACTGGGTTGGTATTTCCTTAATCTCCTGTGGTTTATCTTTCGTCGCACCTTTTTCCATCGACGCCTTTTTCTTTTTCGATGGTGGGAGCTGTTTAGCCAACAGATTCAAACGCGATGCACTCTTTGGTGTTGTATCTCTTTTCCTTTTTGGTGTGTCGCATATTTCCCCCTGATGGTTTACGGGGCGTTTTGCTGTCAAAGTATCGGTCAGGCAGAGTACTCGGTTTTCTAACCCCTCCGCTGTTTGCGTCATCTTTGTTGCGGTTATGGGGGCACGGCCACTTTCATCTCGTGTAGGTCTTACATATCCTGCGTCAACTATCTTGTTATAGGCTGAGCGAACTAAACTTGTAAGTCTCCTGATCTCATGATGAACATTGTTTTTGCCCTTGTAGAAGTTCATCAGGTCCTCAATTCTTTGGCCGAGGATGTTCATGGCATCACTTTCAGCCTTTTCTTCGTTGGGGTCTGCTGTTTTTCTTCCTTCCCCGCTGGGTGTACACTGTACATTCCCTCCTTTTTTCTTCGTTGTTATTATTTTTTTTTTTTGATTTTTTCAGGTGTATTTTTTTTGTTTTGCTTGTTTTGGTTGTTCCACTGTACCTACGCAAATGTAAACAATTTGATCAAATTATCTACACATGCATCTACATATGTTTCTGATGTCCTTTCTCATCTGCTCAGAAGAACAATATACACAGACACACACACAAAATAAAAGAAAAAAAAATTGTTTCGTTTCGTTAACACAAAAAGCGAAAACGACCCACCTCTAATGTACATACATTTCTAATCTATATAACTTGATAAAATTATCTACATATGTACATACTACATACATATGCATGTATACATTTGTTTCTGATGTCCTTTCTCATCTTCTCAGAATGATAATTATTTGTATGTAAATCCACAAAAAAAAAAAACAACATATAAGATATGTATGTATCCATACATTTACAAATATTTATGTTTTGTTATTCGTTGAATTATATTAAATGCGTGGGATTGTGGCAGTACTTGACAGCTCAACCACTTTTGCTCCCGATGGATGCCGCCACTATCGCATGGGGGAGATGCTTTTTGAATCGGCGAATTAACTACCGCCAGCTGCACTTTTTATAGACAGACAGATTGCGTGTATTATTTTTTATTGCTGTGAAAAGGTTTTCAATAAAATTGTTTTTTCGTTTACGAGTTCTTCTTTTATTGGAATAAAAATTCCACATTGGTGACCCGGCGACGTGATCGTCAAAACATATACGAATAACTTTTCCACAATTAACTGCAAATGCCGTCTGAAAACTCTCAAGATATCCCGCCCATCGACAACTTAGACCGTGAAGCAAAACCCAAAACGGAGCCACAAGCTGGTTCATCCAAAGCACCGAACCCCATCATGGAAAATGATCAAATTGCTGCACTGAGCAATTGCAAAATACCACCACTCTGGATAAATGAACCCGAACTATGGTTCATCCATGTGGAGGCTCGCTTCGAAAACCACCGAATTACGTCTGATACAACCAAATACAACATGGCCATCGGAGCAATCGAGAACGTGGATGTCCTTCGTCAAGTATCTGATATCATCAGGGACCCTCCCCAACAAGATAAGTATCTTTTCTTTAAAACCCAGCTCATTGCCCGTCTAACAGACTCCAAAGAAAGGCAACTCAACAAGTTGTTATCTGATTTCGAGCTAGGAGATCAAAAGCCTTCCCATTTACTCAGGGAAATGAAAAACCTCTCAACGACCAGCATCTCCGAGGAATTCCTTAAAACTCTCTGGATGAAAAGATTACCTTTCAGTGTCAGGGCTGTACTTTCTGCTGTGGACGCCGCTCCTCTGACGAAGCTGGCTGAAATTGCAGATCGCATCTAGAAAACACTTCGAACATCCAAATATGCGCGACGTCTACAAAAACGCCAGCCACTACAGCTGAAGCACGACTTTCAACAATTGAGCGTGGTCTCGCAGAACTAACAACAGCAGTACAAAAAATAACAACAAAGCTGGACACTCAGCAACAGTTAAGACAAAACCGACAAACCAACCGTTCACCAGGTAGTAAATCGAATGGAATGTGCTACTTCCACAACAAGTTTGGTACTAATGCCCACAACTGTGAGCAGCCATGCAACTTTGATTCTAACTCCAACCAGGAAAACCAGCGAGGCTGTCGCTAATTCAGGCAGTAATTCAGACAGCAACAACAACAACAGCAAGAACATCAAAGAACGGCGCTTATACCTTCTCGACAGATTTTCACACACACGATTTTTAATCGACTCAGGATCCGTAGTCTCAGTAATACCTCGCTTCTCTGTCAAATATCGAACTTACAAAGGCCCCATGAAACTATTCGCCGCAAACCAAAGAGAGATCCACACCTACGGCGAGCACCACCTTAGTGTGGACTTTAGCATTCGACGTGAACTAAAATGGCCCTTTGTCATAGCGGATGTACAAACCTCAATTGTTGGTGCTGATTTCCTCGCTCACTTCGGCCTCCTCATCGACCTCAAACATCGAAGGCTGGTCGACTCTACCACAATGTTCACATCAACTGGAGGGATTTACCATACTAAAGAATTTGGCATCTCTACACTTAGCAGTCAAACGCCATATAAAAGCATTTTAGACGAGTTTATTGTGACTACCAACAGCTCACTCTACAACAAAATCAACCCCAACATCACTGTGGAACATCAAATCGAGACAACAGGCAAGCCAGCAGCCGAAAGATATCGACGACTCTCAGGAGATAAGCTTACATGGGCAAAGGCCGAGTTTGAACTTCTTATACAGCAAGGGATCTGCCATCCATCGAAAAGCCCTTGGGCAAGCCCACTCCATATGCAAAGGAAAAAAACTGGAGGCTGGCGTGCCTGCGGTGACTACCGCAGACTGAACAGTCAAACCGTACCGGATCGCTATCCAATTGCACATCTCCACGACTTCGCCAAGCATCTTCATGGGAAAACAATATTCAGCACACTTGATCTCTCCCGCGCATTCTACCAAATTAGAATGGCACCGGATGATATCGCCAAGACTGCTGTAACAACACCTTTCGGGCTACATGAATTCGTCGTTATGCCTTTCGGATTACGAAATGCTTCACAGACTTTCCAAAGATTTATGGATGAAGTGCTGCGAGGCCTGGATCGCTACATCGACGATATATTTATTATGTCCGAAACTCCAGAACAGCATAAAGAACATTTTAGGATCGTTATGTCAAAGCTGAAGCATTTTGGTCTATCAACCAATCTGGATAAGTGTGTTTTTGGTATGTCAGAAGTGCTTTTCTGTGGCTATACTATAAATCAGTTCGGTATCAAACCACCTACTGAACGTTCCTCTGCTATCCTGGAATACCCAAAACCTGAAACAATTGTCGAACTTCGGCGATTTCTGAGAACCATCAACTACTATCACAGATGTATTCCACGAGCGGCTCACCAGCAAGCCATTCTCAACGAATTCCTGAAAGACTCAAAAAAGAACGACAAAAGACCAGTGCCATGGAGCCCTAATTCAACACAAGCCTTTGAGCTGTGCAAACGTAGTGTGGCTGAAGCAGCTTTACTGTCACATCCAGCACCCAACGCAGAGCTCACACTCACGACAGATGCTTCGGATCATGCTATTGGGGCAACGCTGGAGCAAAATGTCAACAACACCTGGCATCCACTTCGATTCTTTTCACGCAAACTCAGTACAACCGAAGGCAAGTATAGCACCTATGATCGAGAGCTACTCGCAATCTATCATGCCATCAAATTCTTCCGTCACATTCTAGAAGGACGCGCATTTGTCATCAAGGCCGACCACAAGCCTCTGGTGTACGCCTTTCACAGCGGGCTGATAAAGCTTCACCTAGACAATTTAGACACCTGGATTACATCTCCCAGTTTACCACCGAAATTATCTACATCGAGGGTACAGAAAATACAGCCGCAGATGCCCTGTCTAGGCTTAACCAAATTAACATGCCCAGCAGTATTGAGGATGAAGAACTCCACAAGCACAAAGCTGATGACACCGAGCTGGAAGGTCTAATAGCAGGTAATTCCTCACTAAAATTGCAAAAACTGTCAATCGGTCATAACAAAGACATTTACTGCGACTCAACAACGGGCCAACTGAGACCATATATACCCAAGACACTTCGTAAAAGAATTTTTGACTCCGTGCATGGACTCTCCCATCCAAGCGGATGAGCATCCTGTTTCCAGATCCGACAAAAATATGTCTGGCCAGGAATGAAGAAAGACATACTGGAATGGTCACGATCACCAAAATACATCGCCACAACATTCACATTCTGAACAAACTTAATGTCCCAGACCATCGCTTTGAACACATCCACATTGACCTCATCATCTTGCCCAGAGTCAGAGAATACAGATACTGTCTCACAATGATAGATCGTTTTTCCCGCTGGCCAGAGGCAGTTCCTCTTAAAGATATGACAGCAGACCATTGGATATGTCGCTTTGGTTGTCCTAAAACCATTTCAACCGACCAAGGTACGCAATTCGAGTCGGCACTCTTCCGAGCCCTCACAAATCTAATTGGCGCGAAGCGAATTCGGACAACCTCTTGCCATCCTGCATCGAATGGTCTAATCGAACGCTGGCATCGTTCGTTAAAAGCTGCTTTGATGTGTCACAAAGGGATTGCATGGATTGAACTGCTCCCCACGGTACTAATAGGACTACGTACTGCGTATAAAGATAATTTGAAATCGTCTGCCGCTGAAATGCTTTATGAGACGACCATCCGTATCCCAGGTGAGTTCTTCATTAACATCGATCAACCTGTAATCCGCAAATATTTATAGAAAAATTCAGGGAACATATGAGAAAAATTCGTCCCGCAGCCACTGCACATCATATCAAGCCCAGCATGTTCATCCTCAAAGGACTGTACACATGCTCACACGTTTTTCTCAGGAGAGATGCAGTAAAAGAGCCACTGGAGCCACCGTATTCTGGTCCTCACAAGGTACTTCAGCGCATTAACGACGACGTTTTCACAATTCTGTTGCACGGTGAAAAATTCAATGTGTCTGTGGACAGACTAAAACCAGCCTTTATAATCAGAGAAGATCAGGAATTTGTGGATGTAGATTCTGCAGCAACAAGCAATTCATCTAATGTTTTGCGAAATTATTCCAAGCAAAATAAAAACTAAATTAAATCTGTCACAACTGTCAGTTTCACAGCTGATACTTTCACAAAGAATCTGAGGGGGGGGAGTGATGTGGCAGTACTTGACAGCTCAACCACTTTTGCTCCCGATGGATGCCGCCACTATCGCATGGGGGAGATGCTTTTTGAATCGGCGAATTAACTGCCGCCAGCTGCACTTTTTATAGACAGACAGATTGCGTGTATTATTTTTAATTGCTGTGAAAAGGTTTTCAATAAAATTGTTTTTTCGTTTACGAGTTCTTATTTTCCCTTCACGTATTCACTTTTATATGATTGTGATAAGGTTACGTCACTTTAGGATATGTAAAAGTTTATACATTTTTGAATTCGTGCTTTCAGTAGCTTTCATTTGACATCACACACGATGACCTCAACATTAAACCCTAATCCTACCACGTTGTGACTTTGAGTCACATTCGAAATTATTTCGGTTGTATTTCTGTTAACAACGTCGGTAATTTACTTTTGGGCTTGTGTATTCGACTTTTAAACAGTTCTTAACAAAACGCGCTAATTTCAATTAATTTTTAGTTCTTGGTTTGAATTGTTTTTTACCGTTCTAAAAATACTAACGTTAACTACCACGTTCTGACTTACAGACACACAGTCATTTTTAATGTAGCCAGAATTTCAAAACATAGCATGCGTTTTCAAAATGTGGCTGGACGTGTATTTGGTTTCCTAAACGACGTGTATCATAGTAACTACATAGTGAGTGAGGGTAATCCGCCCATAAAAAAGTTCATCCGCATGCAAACTTGGTAAAACGAAAAACAAATAGATGGCCAGTAATGCAAAATTTAGTGGATGTTTGCGAGGTAGCTTTCAAATTACTCTAAAAATAATTGATGATACAGAAATGATCATGTGAAGTATCTTCTTTCTTTAAGTTGCGCTACAGTTCGGGTTGTACCAGCGCCTACTTCTCGCAACCATTTGCGTGTTTGTGTTATATTTTTGCACGAATGGAAGGGATCTACAGTTTTTTGCCGACTCCGAACGGCGAGTTGAGAAGCTCCTCATGACAAATGATACTCTTTGAATGCTTACGAGTATCAGACATTCGAAAGAGGTGAAACAGTGAAAAAACGTTTACGTGTTTGCTGGGATTGAACCCGGGCAAGCATTGCGTAGTAGTCAAACGCACTTACCACTACACCGCGGTGTGAAGTATAGACTTTACTATCTGGGTATTGTTACTTGGGTAAACACGCCAAGATGCCCGAGGTCACAGGCACACATACATTTGCAGAGATGCACGTGGGCACCGTAGCGCAAGTGGTTAGTGCGTCGGACTACTGTGTCAGCGGTCTTGGGTTCGAACTTCGAATCCCGCCGCAAACACCTAAAATGTTTTTCACAGTGCCCAGTGCCCACCTCTTCCGAATGCCTGACAAGCATTCAAGAGTATCCTTTGTCATGTAAAGCTTCCCAACTCGCCGTTCAGAGGCGGCAGAAAACTGTAGGTTCCTTCCATTCGTGCAAAAATATAACGCGCACACACAAATGGTTGTGGGAAGCTAGGCTTGGTTCTACCTAGGACTGCTGAAACCAAATATTTATTTATTTTACGTATAATATGGGTATACCAGAGGATATCGCGCATATGCTATGCAAATGTTAAAGCACAGCACGCTATCTTAGAAACACATTAGGGATATACTTCTTTAGTGGTCTAGAAGAGGCAGGCCTAATCAACTATAGACTCGTTCTAAAATTTTGCAAGGCTATGAAATGCTTTAAGGAAATCCATCCTGGTATGGAGTTAAAACCAAGCCACACAATTGTTAAAGCTACCCCGCAAGGTTAGGTTGAGGGGTCCCGATGGACTCACTCTGATTGCTCAACCTAACAACCCCTCTCAACCTAACCTAAATTTGCGGGGTTACTTTAACAGTTGTGTGGCTTTGTTTTAACCCTGAATTCATGAGGCCAATGGAAAATATTCGCCGCAAACTCTTCTAAAAGGGTTGGATTAGGATATGGTTGTATCTAACATTTAACGAAGAAGTCAGCGATATCTTAGCAGAGTAAATGCACACATTGTGAACTAATTTCTGACCATTGCAACAACATCAGCAAATAGTGATACCAATACGCCACGCCGTCGTCACCATCGATATCGACAGCATATAATATTCGTAGTCGATGCCACATGTATCCATTAAAAACAAGGGCGTACGAATAAAGTTCTAAGGAGTGTGGTCTAAATGTCTGCAATACGCACTATCAGAAAATGTTAGTTTATTGAAAATGTATAAATAAGTAATTAAATGTTTAATAAAGTTCCTGCTTTCTATTCATTTGCATGTACCAACAATTTTTTTATATTAGCATTCTTAAACATACACATGTGACTGAGAGTCACAACGCGGTAGTTTGTGTAAAAAATATAACCTGGTAGAATTAGGGTTAAATATACATTAATAATACATTAAAGTTTTTTTTTAACATTTCACTTTTCCCCCCAAAGTCGAAATTCAACTTTTTAAGTTCAGGTCAGTGTTAAGGCCACTAATTGCTACAACTGTTCCAAATTTCAATAGTCTACGTCAAATGGTCTCTGAGAAAAAGGCCTGTGACAGACGGACAGACAGACAGACAGACAGACAGACAGACAGACACCGAACTGATTCCATTAGTGTTCCGTTTTGGTACGGACGGAACACTAAAAACAGAACATAGAACAAAAAATTAAGTGTTTTTGTTTTTATTTTTTAAGTTCTCAAAGGCTTTTAAAAAAATTGTCAGTTGGAAACAACATGATTTTTTTCAATGTTATGGCTTATTCAATTACCTGTCGATCTATGTACGTCTTATTTGGATTGTCGCATAAGTATAAAAAAAAAAATTTTGTTTGGGACAGGGCAAACTTTTACAAATGCCGATTTTTTTAAAGTATGGCAAAAAGCAGCGAAAGGAGCCAAATCAAATGAAATCCATGAATATATTTATACGTATTTTGATGTATTAAAATGCTCTGGGGAAGATAAACGGCATTTATTACAAAAAAATCAAATTTTGTCTATGGTTGCCTCTAGAAAATGGTGAATAATATGGAAAAAATATGACAAACATGAAATCCGTGGATTTTTCAATTATATAACAATTATTTCATTCATAAGGAAAAAATAATAAAACTGTATGATTATTATACGCATTTTTTGCAGAAAAGCGACTTGAAAGTCAAAAAAATGTATGGGCAGGATTAATGATAGTTACTTAAAAATAAAATATCCAGAGAGCCAAAAAAGGTATCAATTTTAATTAAGCTCAGTTTAAAAGAGTATTACTTCTTGTCAAATTGAAGCCCTAAATAAGGTTAGTGAATTGTAGAGGACAAGGAAATGATAATGGTGCTAATATGAGAGAGAAACATTGTGGTGGGCAATGCAAGCGAGAATTAAATGTTTGGAACATAGAGCTTTGTTTGTACCGTGCTCATCGCATTCAATGAACCTTGTAAATCTTGATGCTGTTCAATGCTCTCCTGATGCAGATGCATTCTTCGATACAGTTGACAGTCTCTCACATCTTAGTAGTTCGACTCTTAAACCGCTATGTACAGCCAGATGGGAGAGCAGAATAAATGCAAGAAAACTTTCAAAATTATACTTGGGAGGAGTTCATGAGGCTCTTGTTGAAATTTCAGAAAATTATGACCCAAAGCTAAAAAATATGGCTCAATCTCTTGCTAGTAAGGTAAGTGTTGATAGTCCAGCTAGTAGAGCAAATAGACTATCATGATTTAACTTACCTTTTGTTTCTTCGGAAAAACCATCTTAAAAGTCAAAAAGGATCTACTTATAAAAGAAAATAGCAATTTTTCAATTTAATAATTTTTTAATTACACGTCCTTTTTCTTCTGTTTTATATTTTTTAGTGAGCAAAGAAAACTTATTTTTTGATTCTTTAATATTAATTTTGCACAGCATGATATTCTATTTTTAGTTGAGTGTTTTTCTGTCGAGTGTTTTTGATTCTCGTTCTCTAGGCGGTATCACGTAGCACACACCTCATCACTTGCTGCAATCATCGCTACTGCCGTTTTGACACATTCCCCCCTTGATGAGTCGGCGGATTCTTCAATTTGGTCCAACGGCAGTAAAACTAATTTCTGCACCGGTCGGATAATTCGTCGTTTTTTGCCGGCCACACGTAATTCCACGTTTCGTACATGACCATCCGCTCCAGGGAGAGTCCGTGTCACTCGACCGGTTGCCCAAAAGGCGTTGTCATCTTTAATCAGCACTAAATCACCCACCTTTAACTTCTCTCGCGCCGTTTTCCATTTTGGACGCTGCTGCAGCTCGTTCAAATACGTTTGATGCCATTACTTCCAGAATGATTGTAATAAATGCTGCGTGATTTCGTACCGTCGTAATGCATTCTTGGGTGTTTCGTCAATTCGCTCTCCAAATAGCTGCTTCATTGGTCTTCCGTTAATCAGGTGTCCAGGTGATAAAAAATTCAAATCATCTGGATCGTCCGTTAGCGCCGTGAGCGGCCGTGAGTTTAATATAGCACTTATCTGCGCCAGCAATGTTTGGAAATCACTGCTGGTCAGCTTCTGTTGTCCGACAACTCGACGCAAATAGTGCTTCATGGCTTCGACTCCCATAGGCCGCCTTGATGCGGCGCGGACGGCGTAATGAAATGCCACTTCACCCTTAATCCTCGCATTTCCTTGTATGCTTCTGAATCAATCTGCGACCAACTGTTCACCATTTGCGCCAATTCCTTTTCTGCTCCAACGAAACATGTCCCATTATCACTCCACAAATGGGTACAGCTGCCACGAATGCCAGTGAATTTTAAGAATGCTGATATGAAAACTCTTGTTGACAAATATTCAACTAGTTCCAAATGAACCGCCTTTGTTGACATACATACGAACACCGCGACATATTTTTTTTCGATGATTCTGCATCTACCACCGCGTGCCTTTACCTCGAACGGGCCAGCATAGTCAACACCACTGTGTGCAAACGGTGGACTTTGTCTCACACGGTCAGCTGGAAGATTTCCCATAATTTGTTCACATGGTTTTTGCCTTTGCCGCACACATGGAATGCAACGCGAAATTTGAGTACGTACTGCGCGTCGGAGATTAGTGATCCAAAACCGTTGTCGCAGAGTTGCTGCCTTCAGTTGAAATCCGCCATGCAGTGTCTGCTCGTGAGCGTCTCGTATAAGCAATTGAGCTAAGTGGCCTATATCGGGCAGTATTATCGGGTGTCTCTGCTCGTAAGGCAATGTCGCGTGCTCCAAACGGCCACCCACTCGCATAATGCCTTTCTCGTAGATTACTGGGTTGAGCCGAAGTAATTGGCTCCTTACTGGTTGGGTACCCGATGAAGTAACGCGTTTAATTCGGGTTCGTAATAAATCGATTGCTCTCGCTTAACCCATGAAGTGATCGCCTTCTCCTCTTCTGCTTCAGTGACGTCTCCAGTTTCTCGGTTGCACTTGTCCTCTCCGTGAAACTTAAGATTGCCGATATACCGCCACAGCCAGGCAGTACGTCAAATGAGACGACGCCATGACGATGTTCTAGTAAGCATATCTGACTTGGTATGTATCAAAGCATCGTCCCCACGCATTTCGAAAATTGCAGAACTGATGTATGCCTTTTGAATAGGCCGCAGTTTCTCATCGTTTGCCCTATCTAACCAATTTGACTTCATTTCCGCATGTATCTCTCTCTCTATCAGCACGGAAAAGTCTGCTCGAGATGTAGGCCATTCGGTGCCATTTTTTACTAGCCACGTTGGACCATTCCACCATATACTCAATGATTCCAGCTCGGCCGGTGCTACACCACGACTCAGTGCGTCAGCTGGATTGTCGGTGGTCGCTATATGTCGCCACTCGCAGTCCGCCGTCAATTTCCGCATCGTTTGAATTCGGTTATGTATGAATGGCTTCAACATTTCTGGCTTTTTCTCCATCCAGTGCAATACTATCGACGAATCGGTCCACAGTATAGTATGAATGTATTCAAACTTACATGCCTTCCCTACGACTCGCACAAGTTCACTTAGCAATACCGCAGCACATAATTCCAAACGCGGTTTTGTCATTGTCTTTACAGGTGCCACTCTTGACCGAGATGTGAGCAGTCTGCACATCGTTGTATTTCCCGTTTCAACTCTGACATAAATGACGGCCCCATAAGCCAACTCGGATGCGTCAGCAAATCCGTGCAGTGTAAAGCTGTGTGTTGGTGAAGTTCCGATCCAACGCGATATTCGGATGTGTGATAGTTCCTGCAACTGAGATTGGAATTCAATCCAATCATTGCCAATCCTCTCTGGCACATGTTGTTATATGCAGGATTGGAGTGGGAGGAGTTAGGATTTCAAAGATTACAGGAAATGAGGATGTGGGTAGGATGTGACGGGAAAAGGAAAGAGGGTTGTCCACGGGGAGCGCGGCACGCTTGCGATGCGCGGCTCCGCTCGCCGGAAATGGGGTGGTTCTTGCCCCCGTAAACAACTAACCTACGCAAACAAAACATAAATCGTGCCAGGCAAAACTACTACTTTTTACTTACATGTTGCAGCGGACGGACGGATGTATACCACATTGAGGGGCGCTTTTGGTGATGTTCAGCGCGGCCATTATTCTCTACCCTCCCATCCTGGAAATCCGGGCGGCCATTTTGGATTTCCCCAAATGCTCGGATGCCTCAGCAGCTCAGTCCATCAGCCGAAGGTACTTGAGCGTGCCTTCCACACCCCCCTGAAAATTTAACACTAGCGACTCATCCTACTTGAATAAAACAACAATGTTCAGCCATAGAACGTGATTGTACAATTATTGTGCTTTGACTTTATTATATGAGAAGAATCATCATCATTTAACAAAAACAAAAAAAAAAACAAGGCAACAAATAAAAAGCAAGAGACAAATGATGTTCCGCAACCTATCTGTACCTTTATGTACACGTACTAAGGACGGGCTTCCTACCTAAATCGAGCTCGTTTTAGGGGACAAAAGAAACATAAACAAAATCTTGCTTATCCGCAACAGACTCCACGCGATGGGAAACAAAATTTCACAAAAAGGAAAACAGAAACAAAAAAATTAAACTTAAATTACGCCTTAAGATAAAAAAAAAAGATTTACAGTATTAGAAGACTAAACAGATAAGTATATTCTTTTGACCACGGGTCTCCTTGTAGGCGCAGGCAGTAAGAATTACTACTTTATGTAAATACCTAGGTATATTTTCTTAGAAATAACTTAAAATTAGATATTGCATCTATGATGTATGTATGGATGTTATTTCTAAATATTACGTATATGTATGAATATCGATGGATGTATGTTTATCGTTTATACATATATACACCTTGGTCGACTTTGCTGTCAGCTTCGCCGAATGGGGGCTATTTAATTTCACCAATATATGAATTTATATGCGCGGGTGTATGTACATAATTATGCATAGTTGTGTTGAACACTTTACACATCATTTTAGAAGGTATGGCGGCCACTTGTGGATTCATCTTGTGGCCGCCTAAATGCACTGTATAAAAAAAAGGCAATACTACCTATAATCACACAGTACCTAATAAAAACGCATAAAAAAAACACTCACCCTTATAATTGAAAATTATAATCCCTATGCATGTATGCTTACGAGTTTGTCGACATCAGTCCCGCTTCGATTTGAATCGGTGGCCGCCTATTAGCACTACACAACAAAATTTAAACAAAAACTTCTATGTACAAATAGTAAAAAAAAACAAAAACTGAAATTAACATCACTCACCATTTGCTTAACTGAATTTAACTTAATTAAAAATTGCCTTAATTTAAAACTGCCTATATGTAATATCATATAATAGGACTTTCAAAAAAAATCACAACACCACACGACTAGACCATTTAGTCTCGCCACCCACTGTATTTTAATTGAATTGCATTGCAATTGATTTTGTCCGCAGATCTCCCAAATCGGACCACCCACACTCTCTTTTTGTAAAGATCATCCGATTTTGGAAGGATTTTCTCTTGATACCTGCCATCCCTGAATCGGTACTGGGTTCTGGGATTGGGAACAGATGGATATTTTCTTGCTACTAGCCACTAGGTGGAATTGACCGATAGCAGGGAACTGAACCAAGAACGATGACAGGCACAATTCCAATCAAACAGCTGTTTGGCATTTGGTTTGACATCACTTGTTTATTTCTTACTCTTTTTGTATTCTTGCATCTGCACCCACTAATTTTTATTTATTTACCTTTCAGGTGGACGTAACAATGTTCGTCCCAGCCAATCCTAGCCTTCCATATGCGTTGCATGATGATCTTCGCTCCGACAATTGCTCGACCCAAATAACCATTTGGATCGAAAAACTATGCAATTTGACTGAGTATACTACGCATGGTCATCTTCTGCTTCTCCTCTGGCGGCTGCGGCTGAAATTTGAACGCCAGCTCATCAGTGCTGGGTAACCATCACAACCCAAGTACTGTCGTATCATCGAATTCTCCCAACTCTACCGGTTCTGCTGACTGTGCTGATTGCATTGGCACGACGTTGGCGCCATTATAGTGCCATTTATTAATCCTGAACCCACCATTTGCCAGTATTGTTGACATCTCGTAGCATAAAGCGCGTGCCTCCTCTTCACTGTCTACTCCTGTTATACCATCGTCCATGTAGAAATCTTTCTCAATTCGTTGTGATCCTCTTGGAAACCCAACTTGTTGGTCTCGTGCACATTGAATCATTGCACGAACTGCACAGTGTGGCGCCGAAGTCATTCCAAATGTCACTCTTGTCAACCAGTATTCTTTTACGTCAGTTTTTGGATCTGGTCGCCATACCATCCGCTGTACATCCCACAGCTCCTCGATGATTCCAACTTGCAGATACATCTTCTGAACATCAGTCGTGATTCCGATTCGATGTGTGCGAATCCGCATGACAAGGTCAAACAAATCGTCTTGCAATTTTTCACCGATCATTTGTGCCTCGTTCTACGAAATGCCGTGACTGGTCTTACACGATGCATCAAAAACGACGCGAAACTTAGGTGTAACCGCATGATGTGGAATATAGTAGCACCATCCGATTGGATCACGATCTACTTCGAGCAAATGACCCGCTTCCAACATATCGTTGATAGTGGCAACATATTTCTCACGCAATGCTGGCTCACGCTCAAAACGACGCTCCAAAGTATACAGACGGCGCAGTGCAATATCACATGATGATCCTATTTCGACTATATCACTGCGAAATGGAATGCCTACGACATACAAACTGGATCTGCCAATTCCAGTCGAATATCTCTTGGAGCCAAATCAATAGATGCAGGAGTGTTAGGCAAACAGCTTATGGATAATTCTGGTACCATAAGCAACTCAATCTCTGCGATCAGATTTTCGTTGAAACGGGAAAGTAATTGACAGCATACCTTTCTTGTGACTCCGTATACTACACTGTCTCGTTGGAAGCCGCTCTGTCTGCACAGTTTTCCTTGCGATGAGATTCACTTGAGATCGCGAGTCACACATCGCTCGAACCAACTGCGCTGTGAATGGACCGACTCTCAACCGTACTTGGGCTGTCGCCAGCAATGCCAACCTGATCTCTGGGTCTTTGTCTTGAATATTTTCCAACAACGGTGCATTGGAAATGAAAGGATTGGACACACCGAGGTCAACGTGTCCATTTGGCTGATTTGATTGCTACTGGGGTTTAACGGAGACACTTGTCTGATCAACCATGCCTCCGGATTTTGATCGGCTGTTGCCCGGGCAGATTGTGCTATTGTGCCTTTGTCCCGGATACCGAGGACACGGCTCTCTGAGACAGTCGTTCGTCACATGATTTGGACTGAAGCATGATTCTCACAATCGCTTCTTCTGCACAAACTCCCGTCGGCCGTTCATCGGTAAAGCCTTGAATTGTTCACAATGAAACAAAGCATGGCTTGGCAATTCACATTTGAAGCACTTGCGATTGTCAGCCGGACGTCTGCGCTCAATACCCTGCACCATTTGGCGCCGGCCTTGACCATTCGCTGATGTCGGTTGCAATGGGCCCGAAATGCGCTGCGTTGTGCTGGTGGACGATCTTGGAGCACTACGTCTTTCATCTTGTGAATTAGCTATCGCTAGATGTGGTTTGCTCGTGCTGATTGCCAAACTCGCAATGCAATTAGCACGCTGCTCCAAAAATCCAAACATGTCCGTCAATGTGGGTAGCTCGTTTACACGGCGACGCATTTCCTATTCGCGTCGTCCCTCTAAGTCTAACAGCTGTTCGATCTGGTGCAGGAACTGGTAGTCAACCAACTGCTCTGTTGATAGTAATGAAAACAAATGCCGTCGATTAACCCGTACGGTGTCCACAATATCCCGCAAATCCTCAAATGATTGGTCGCGTACTGGTAACAAGGCACTGACTTCTTGCATGTGAGCCCGGATCGTTTGATGGTTATTATCGTACTGTTGTCTTAAAGAGGACCATGCCAACAGATAATTACCATCGTCTGCCACTGACCATTCACCAACTGCATGCTTAGCTGGCCCTTCCAAAGCGCCCAAAAGCCTTCGTAAGCGCTGTGTGTTCGTCAATTTTTTACTGTTGTGCACCTCCTCAATAAATGCATCCCGAAATGGTGCCCACTTCGCGAAATCTCCAGAAAATGTCGGCAATTTATCTTGATTTGGCATATCGCTCCACTGAATTTGCAATACATTGTTGTCTGATTGGTTTGTCATCTTACAGCGTTGTTTTCCGGCCGGGGTGAGCTCGGCGGGGATTCCGGGGTTCTGAAAAAGCAGGAAGAGGAGTAGTCGGCCCGAAGATGGAAAAAGACAAACTTTCAAGAGGAGTAAATGAAAAGACAAACTGAGTTAATTTTAATTTTAACTTTACATTTATTGGTAGGTACTTCTTTTTAAATCTTAATATTTTCGACGCGTTGAACCGGCGTGTTTAACCTCTGACGATCGACTCCTCGAATATCAGGCGGGCCCGCTTTATATAGGCCTAGCCTGAGGTGAATCGTCTTCTCCTGTTGTATCGTCTCTGCTGTTGTGTTGTATTGTTACTGTGTTGTCTCTGCTAGTATTGTTGTTGTCTCTGCTGGTGTTGCTGTTGTCTCCACACATGTGGCTGGATCCAGCTATCATGCGTCTGGTCCAGCGGCCACCACTCGACTCCCAACTGAAATCTGCTACTACTACCACCACTCCAACCTACTCCAACGAGGGACGAGTACCTGGGCCGCAATGAACTGCGCACCCTGTGTCCCCACTGCCCACTCTTGCTACTTGAGTCGGTAGTTACCGCCAGAGCGCTTCAGCTCCACACATGTGACTGGATCCAGCTAGCATGTGTCTTGCCCGGCGACCACCACTCGACTGCCAGCTGAAGTCCTCATCCGCTGGTTTCTACCTCCGTCGCACTGTGGCGGATTTCGTAGGTGGCTCTGTGTAGGTGTGGGTGTAGGCTTGGGGCACTTGCTGAGCTTCTGTGGTGGGTTCCACTGATGATGGGTGTTGTCTGTGTGTTTCATCATGTGTGTGTATGTAGTGGTGGAGCACTTGCTGAGCTACTATGGTGGGTTCCGTTGGTGGCGTCGGTGTGTGTGAGGGCGGATATTTATTATGCTGCTGTGGTGGGTTCCGTTGATGGTGTCAGTGTGTGTCTAGGAGTGGGGGGCGGGACAGTCGCTAAGCTGGTGTGGTGGTATATGTGCGAGACTGTGGTATTGTAGGGAACCACTTCGTTACATCCCCCTCCTACTTCAACAATCAACCTCCGATGCTTGGAATGATGGCGCTGGGAAGCACCGTCGATGATTCTGCCATCTAACTTCTACGTCGCGGGCATGGGAGATGACAACTCTCGTTAGCCCTGCGGTCGATGGGATCTTCAGGCGCCGTTGCTTTCGTCTTGTAGGTTCTTCGATGGCAGCCAAGACTTCTGCGAGCCACGCCTCTGCCGTTGACTCCCACTTGACGTCTAATTTATCCGGCAATTCGCGCAGCGTATCCACCACGTCTAGGGTTTCTTCCTTGCACCACCCCACTTCCCTCAGGTGGTCAGGGTCCGCTTGTGGCGTGGGTTCTCTCGTCCTCGCCTGGCGATATATGCTCTCCCGGAACTCTTTTAATTCTTCGACGCTGTTCAACTGTGGGGCCGGGGTGATCACTAGAGATGTTATGTCAATACTCGTCTGCTGATCCGCTGATGTCCCCTGGATCCTCTCTAGAATTACCTTTCTTCGTACTCCCGTGATCTGCTGGTCTAGCCATATCGGCGGAATTAGTCTCACCCGTCTGCGGAGGTCATTTAGCTTTTTGGTTCAAATGCGGAACAATCGGCAGCTTTCCGTGAGATCGACCTCCATTGCTGATGTCTCCTCCGTGAATGATATCAGAACTTCGAGCTTAAGCACAGCGTGGTGAGAAATATTTTATTATCTACCTATTGCGAATCATCTTCTGGCGGGTCAGAGACCAATGGTTTTAAATTTTTTATATGAGCCGTGACATCCCTCTTCTCTCCTCGGGTATGGCTAAGCTTTACAAGCACTGGGGAGATAAACGTGCACACTCGGTAGGGCCCGTCAAATTTTGGGGCCAACTTTGCTGCGAAGTGATCCGTGGCCTTTGACAGTGGATGTTGTCGTAGCAGCACCAGATCGCCAATTTTGGGTGACCAGTCGCGACGTCTGAGATTGTAGTGTTTCGCCTGCGTGGTAAAGGCCTGGTTAATATTCATACGAACGATTCCGAATATGTCGCGAATTTTTGCTGCGCGCTGTTCCGCAGACTACTGTATGACTCCATTTCCTACGGTGACCACGGCGTAGAGTATCTTTGGCAGTTGGAGTTCCCTTCCTTGCACTAGAAATGCGGGGCTATATCCGGTCGAATCCTGCTGCTGGAGTTGAGTGCTAACGTGAGTTCTGGCAGAAGTTCGTCCCAGGTTTGGTGATGTTACTTCGTGAACTGGGCAATCATTGTCTTTATCGTCCGGTTGGCCCTTTCCGTAGGATTCTCTTGTGGGGTGTACGGCGCCGTGAACTGATGTCGAACTCCGTTGTCGGCTAAGAATCGGCTAAACTCTCGGCTTGTGTACTGGGCCCCGTTGTCCGAAATAAGTACCCTCGGCACTCCAAACCTGGAAATTACTCTCTCCCTGAACGCTTTTATGAGACTCTTGCTGATTGCGCTACGAACTGGGCTAAATTCCGTCCATTCAGTAAATTTGTCGTGAAATACTATCAGGAACGAGTTGCCATGTTTGGACCTTGGTAGTGGTCCTACAAAGTCTGAGCATACCACTGTCCATGGCTCTGTCGCAGGTGTAGAAAGCATCTTTCCGGCTTCAGCTCTTTGTTGTGGTTTGTACCGTTGGCAGGACATGCAGCGGCGCACGTATTTCGTAACGTTCCTGAACATGCCCGGCCAATAGTAATACTTGGCTATTCGGGCGATGGTCTTATTGATCCCTAGGTGTCCGGCGGTTGGTTCATCGTGGCACTCGTTCAACACTCGTGGTCGTTGGTCTTCGGCGATGCAGAGTTTCCACGGGATGTAGTCTTCTTCGAGGTAGGCAGTGCTGTCATGGATATGCCTATACAAGTTTCCGTCTTCGATGCGATAATCCGGGAAATTCGAAGGCTCTTTCATAACGGCCGCTTTTTTCTTCGTGTACCAGTCTTCTCTCTTCGGTGGCAGGTCAATAGCGTGCAATTCCTCGGGTCCTTGGAGTGGTTGTCTGGATAATGCATCGGCTAAGATATTGAGCTTCCCTCGGCGATACTTCAACTCGTAATCATACTGCATCAGTTCCAGAGCCCATCGTGCGATTCGACCTGACGGGGTCGATGGAGTTGAGCCAACGCAGTGATTGGTGATCTGTGATGGTGGTGAAATGGTAGCCTTCCAGGTAGTGTTTCATCTTCCGAATTCCCCAAATGACCGCGAGACACTCCTTTTCTGTAACCGAGTAGTTCGCTTCAGCACCATTTAATGTCCGGCTGGCATATGCTATGACACGTTCTCTCCCTTCTTGTTCTTGTATGAGAACAACTCCTAGTCCACAGTCGCTTGCATCTGTCTGTAGTGTGAATGGTACTTCAAAATCCGGGCACGCAAAAATGGGAGCTTGCGTGAGTTTTGCCTTGAGTTCCTCGTATGCTGCTTGCTGGTCGTTATCCCAGCTCCACTTTCTCCCCTTCTTTAGCAGTTGTGTGAGTGGCCCCACTAGAGTTGAGAATCCCTCCACAAAGCGTCGATACCAGGAACAAACTCCCAGGAATCGGCGTAGCTCCTTGATATTCTTCGATGGCAGCAGTTGCTTTATGGCGCTGATTTTGTCTGGGTCCGTTTGAATGCCTTCTCGGCTGATCATGTGTCCTAGGTATCGTAACTCCGTCTTGCAGAAGTGACATTTCTCTGCATTGATCCTTTAGTTAGCTTGGATAAGTCTGTCGAACACCCTCTTAAGATTTCTTAAGTGTTCGTCGAGTGTTCGTCCGATCACTACGATGTCGTCGAGATACGCAAATGCGAACACTCTAGTTCTGGACCGATGACCTGATCTAGAGCTCTCTGGAAGGTCGCTGGTGCTGAGTGTAGTCCGAATGGCATTACTTTCCATTGATAAAGTCCTCGCCCAGGAACTGTGAAAGCAGTGTACTGTCGGCTGTCGGGGCTCATCGGTATTTGCCAGTATCCATTGCGCAGATCGATAGTGCTGAAAAACTTGCCCTCACGCAGTTTATCGAGGATCGCCTGTATTTGTGGCAGAGGGTAGGCATCTCGAATAGAATGTGCATTGAGTTGACGATAGTCGACGCATAGTCTCCACTCACCTTGCTTCTTTTTGATAAGCACTATCGGGGCACTGTGGGGGCTATTAGATGGCTCTATTCGATTTTCACGTAGGAGTTCGTCTATCTCCTTATCAATAATTGACTGCATGGCTGGATTTCGAGGAGAGTAGCGCTGTTTGATGGGCCGGTTGTCTTTCATCCGTATGCTGTGGTTGGCGATGTGGGTAACTCCTCGTAGGCAATCGAACCTAGGTAATTCGGTAGTAAGAAATGCTTCGATCACCTGTTCATCATTTCCTTTCATCCCCTTTGCTGGAATAGTCCGAGAATGTTCCGCGTTATTTTCGTCTGTTACCTCTGCTGGCTGTCTGATCTCAAGTGAAGTGTTGGCTATGGCTGATGTGAGGGCTGTTTCGATTCGTGTCTTTGGAATTTCGATGGAGTTGGAGTCCATCCGTAGAAATATGCCTACTCGTGCAAGGAAATCCATTCCCAGTACGATGTCGTTGGTCATTCGCGGCATGACCAATAATTCCTGCGTGTGGGTACTCAATTAGCACTGTTCGGCCGTCTGCGAGGCGTGTGTATGGGATGTCGTTAGGTCTTGGTTTTACGTCCGCGTTGATGTTTCTGGCTGTTCTAGAGTCGATAAACGATCGTGTTGCTCTTGTATCGACGAGCGCTTCGAACTCTTCCTCGTTGATTGTAATGCGGGCGTAAATGCGTGTGTCGTCGTTAATGAATAGTGTGGGTAGATTGGTGGGGGCATGACTTATGCGGGTTCCTGGTTGCCCCCATTGGCAGGAACTCCCAGCTCGTTTCCCTCTATACGGCGGCAACAGTCTTTGGTACGAACATCTGGTCTGCCACAATCCCAACAAAAAAGTACTTGGGGGTTTCGGCAGTTCTGTCGCACATGTCCTCCCTGCCCGCATCGCCAGCAAACGTTTCGTTGCCCTGGTGCTCTGTTCCATAGGTACTTGATTACGATAATCCGGATCCGACCTGTATTGAGTCGTGGGCGCTTGATAGTGTCTCCGGTCAGGCTCCTCCATGGCAGCTACTCGGCTTGGGCGTTCGTCAGCACGAATACACTCATATTCTTCGGCCAGCAGGATAAGGTCCCGCAACGTTGCAAAGTCTTTTCGCCGAATATACAATTTATATTCGGGTCGGCAGTTGTTGTAAATTCTTTCGAGTTGCTGCTTCCTATCCATGCCCGTTGCCCACCGCATTAGCGTTTGGATTGCAGTCACATACTCCGTAAACTTTTCCGTCGGGTTCTGGGTTCGTCGGCGGATGTCGTCTCCCAGTCGTTCGAAGTACCGTGGTGGTAAGAAGTATAGCTGGAAATCCTGTTTGAAATCGTCCCAATTTTTCCAGTCGCATTGGTTGTTCCGATACCAAGATAAGGCTTTGTCCTTTAATAGCTCTGGCAAAGTCCTAGTAACGCGGTTGAATGGAAGACAATAGCAAGTGGCGAGTTCCTCGACTCGTTCCAAGAACCCGAGTGGATCCCTTCCACCATCGTAGCGGATTCCCCATTTACGAACCTTGTCGCAAACTTCCGCATCGCTAAATTCAGGTTCTGACGTCTTCGGTGGCGTGATTTTGTTCGATGATCCCGCTAGATCTTCGTCCAAAGTTGGTGTCTTCGTTTGGTTTCGTTGGTCCGCTAGGTCGTCGCCTGATGTTGATACCGTTTCGCTTATTAGTTGAGTTATTGCTGCTTGGGTTTTTGCTTCTCCTAACGCGATGGCTTTCCAAGTCAGCGTTTTGCTGGTGGCTGGCTGTTCCGTTGGCTGTGATAACTGGAGAGGTGGACCGGTAGTTTCCCCTGCTGCGCTGTGTTCGACAAGTTGTTCCGTTGGCTGTGGTGACTTGGTATGTTGAATGGTAGTTTCCCCTGTTGCGCTGTGTTCGCTTAGCTGATCTCCTATTTGTGATTGCTGTGTTGGTCTGCGGTAACGGGTTTCCAGTTCTTCACCTCTGTCTGTATTGTCGATGTACGTTGATAGTCTTTTCCGCAGCTCCTCCAACTTACCCGCGGTGTCCTCCTGTAGCTCTTGCAGCACTGCTTTGATCTCTTCTTTGTTCAGTTCGTAGAGCCACGATTCGCACTGCACTCGATGCCTTTGTGTTTTTTTTTGGTTTTTTTTTTTCTTAAGTTTATGCACTGCACTCGCTTACTTACTTACTTACTTACTTAGTTGGCGCTACAGCTCGAGGTGAACCTGGGCCTGCTTCTCGCAACCATTTGTGTGTGCGTGTTATATTTTGCACGAATGGAAGGGACCTACAGTTTTTTGCCGACTCCGAACGGCGAGTTGAGAAGCTCAATCGTGACAAATGATACTCTTTGATGCTTGTCAGACATTCGAAAGAGGTGGGCACTGTGAAAAACTTTTAGGTGTTTGCGGCGGGATTCGAACCCAAGACCGCTGGCTCAGTAGTCCGACGCACTAACCACTTGCGCTACGGTGCCCACTGCACTCGCTGTCTTTGTTTTTTTTTCTTTAAGGATTCTGTATGTCTTTTTTTTTTTTTTTTTTTTCTTTAATTAATTTGAGGGTCCCTGCTCGGGCGCCATTTACAACGTTGTTTTCCGGCCGGGGTGAGCTCGGCGGGGATTCCGGGGTTCTGAAAAAGCAGGAAGAGGAGTAGTCGGCCCGAAGATGGAAAAAGACAAACTTTCAAGAGGAGTAAATGAAAAGACAAACTGAGTTAATTTTAATTTTAACTTTACATTTATTGGTAGGTACTTCTTTTTAAATCTTAATATTTTCGACGCGTTGAACCGGCGTGTTTAACCTCTGATGATCGACTCCTCGAATATCAGGCGGGCCCGCCTTATATAGGCCTAGCCTGAGGTGAATCGTCTTCTCCTGTTGTATCGTCTCTGCTGTTGTGTTGTATTGTTACTGTGTTGTCTCTGCTAGTATTGTTTTTGTCTCTGCTGGTGTTGCTGTTGTCTCTGCTGGTGTTGTTGTTGTCTCTGGTTGTCTCTGCGTCTGTTGTCTCTGCTACTGTTGTCTCTGCGGCTGTTGTCTCTGCAGCTGTTGTTATTGTCGGTACCGATGTTGTGCACCCTTGTCCCATGCATGGCTCTACCCAACTATTCGGCTACCACGTCTACTACGACTACCACCACTACCCCAAGCTACCTGAGCTCGTAGTTACCGCCAGAACGCTTCAGCTCCACACATGTGGCTGGATCCAGCTATCATGCGTCTGGTCCAGCGGCCACCACTCGACTCCCAACTGAAATCTGCTACTACTACCACCACTCCAACCTACTCCAACGAGGGACGAGTACCTGGGCCGCAATGAACTGCGCACCCTGTGTCCCCACTGCCCACTCTTGCTACTTGAGTCGGTAGTTACCGCCAGAGCGCTTCAGCTCCACACATGTGACTGGATCCAGCTAGCATGTGTCTGGTCCGGCGGCCACCACTCGACTGCCAACTGAAGTCCTCATCCGCTGAATTCTACCTCCGTCGCACTGTGGTGGATTTCGTAGGTGGCTCTGTGTAGGTGTGGGTGTAGGCTTGGGGCACTTGCTGAGCTTCTGTGGTGGGTTCCACTGATGATGGATGGTGTCTGTGTCTTTCATCATGTGTGTGTGTGTAGTGGTGGAGCACTTGCTGAGCTACTATGGTGGGTTCCGTTGGTGGCGTCGGTGTGTGTGAAGGCGGATATTTATTATGCTGCTGTGGTGGGTTCCGTTGATGGTGTCAGTGTGTGTCTAGGAGTGGGGGGCGGGACAGTCGCTAAGCTGGTGTGGTGGTGTATGTGCGAGACTGTGGTATTGTAACGAACCACTTCGTTACAATCTCTGCTACTTGTGGTGTCAACACCGCCAATCGCGATCTCAAAGCTGCCTTGGCAGTGAAATAAATTGTTTCGCCCTGTTCTAGATACATATGATCGGTCGCGTTACCCAACGAGAACTATTGGTGACATGCGTTGTTGTATTCCTCCCAACAGGCATCCAGCATCTCCAGCTTCGTCTGAATTGCGTGCTGATCAGCGTCTACGTATTCCGTTTGCTGTGTATAATCTAGTGCACGGTGGAGCGCAGCCAATTTAATTTCACGCCAGCTATACGACTCATTCTCATTGTCGGTTGAACTTTGTTCCATTGCTTGTTCGGTGCGCTGTTTTGTTTTTTTTATTGGTGTTGATCTGGTGTTATCTTCGGCTTTGTTTTGTTCATGAGATGGAGCCCATGGCCCAGTATATGCCTGCTCCATGAATTGAACTTCCGATTCTGAATCGGTTATGCGCTCTCTCTGCTGCTTCGTTTCTGCACGCTGCATTTTCTTTTCTGTGAAATAAAACTGCTTATTAGTCTGCTTTGATTGTGACTATGCATTTCTTGGCTATATTTGATTAAGGTCACGCATTTGTGAGCCGTAAGCCAATCTGAATTTGGTTATGGCCACGCAATTGTGACCCATAAGCCATTCTGCCTTTGGTTTTGGTCACGCAATTGTGACCCATAAGCCATTCTGCATTTGGTTATGGCCACGCAATTGTGACCCATAAGCCATTCTGCCTTTGGTTATGGCCACGCAATTGTGACCCATAAGCCATTCTGCATTTGGTTATGGCCACGCAATTGTGACCCATAAGCCATTCCGCTTTGGTAACGGTCACGCATTTGTGACCCGTAAACCATTTTGTATTTGGTTATGGCCACGAAATTGTGACCCATAAGCCATTCCGCTTTGGTAACGGTCACGCATTTGTGACACGTAAACCATTTTGTATTTGGTTATGGCCACGCAATTGTGCCCCATAAACCATTCTGCATTTGTACTCTCGCACCTGCTTTTCCAGCTTTTGCTGCATTCGCAATTAGCCTCCGTCTGCGTGAAATGATCATCAAGCTTTCACAATATACGCTTCAACCAAATTATAACTACACACTGGGTAGGGTGTGCGCAGCATGAATTTCAGTTTGGCCCCGACCCTGCTGTGTAAAGCAATCGCATAGGTATCGTATAACGGAGGTTTCATTTTCCGAAACCTAGATCTGCATCATCCATAGGTCAATTGGTTATATCCGGTTCGGTAGGACCATGTCGATAGTCCAGCTAGTAGAGCAAATAGACTATATGATTTAACTTACCTTTTGTTTCTTCGGAAAAACCATCTTAAAAGTCAAAAAGGATCTACTTATAAAAGAAAATAGCAATTTTTCAATTTGATAATTTTTTAATTATATGTCCTTTTTCTTCTGTTTTATATTTTTTAGTGAGCAAAGAAAACTTATTTTTTGATTCTTTAATATTAATTTTGCACAGCATGATATTCTAATTTTAGTTGAGTGTTTTTCTTTCGAGTTTTTTTGATTCTCGTTCTCTAGGCGGTATCACGTAGCACACACCTCATCACTTGCTGCAATCATCGCTACTGCCGTTTTGACACAGTAAGTAAATTTAAATTCATTTGTCTTGTTGTTATTTGGAACACAATATTACACAAAATAAATATTGCCAGCAAGTACTTTCAACAAAGCAGTATTTGGCTTGCAGTTGAATTTTTTTTTTCACGGTTTTCCTATGGGGGTAGGGATGAGCCAATTTTAGATCCTCAAGAAAAATTTAGGGTTGAATTTTATGTCAAAGTCAACGCGTCAATTGCTCTACCTCTTCAGGTGATGTGGAAAAGACCAAACTTTCTTTTTAAGTTGCTTTTGGGGCGCTTATTTTTTTCTAACGCCAGGCGCCAAAACTGTTAAAACCGGCGCTGGTGGAGACCATTGCCACCTTCAATGCACCAGTGGGTATGCGTGTATGCGGTACATGCGTATAGTATACGTGATTGGGATTGCTTCGTACCAACATTTATGTACTGTAATTGTTCGATCATCTCCAATTCAATAACTGGATAAATTTGGTTGCAATTTTTTTTATGATAAGTAGATACAGTAGGCTGATTAGATGTACTCTTTTTAGGACAAAATACTTTTTCCTTTACATAGATTTACTAATTCTCTCTTTTCCAAAATTATTGTTAAATATACTCTTTTACTCTTTTTGTCTAAAAATGTGTAAAGTTGCAAAAAACGATCTCTTTTTTGTTCTTTGCCGGTTGCCATTTGTCCAAAAAAGAATAGGTGATGTACAGTCCGATTCACTTGATTAGACGCACAGAATTTTTTCCTTAAATCTTGATTTTTTGCCCCAAATTTGGATCAATAAGCAAACAATTGCATTCAGCAGAATGGTTAATAATTTCTCTGTAAAATGACATAAACACAATTTTGGTGAGAGACACCTAACGGTACTTTTGCACTCTTTTTACCCAATCATGTCAAAATAACAGCATTTTTTCGGTTCACTTGATTAGACGCATGGGCAAATTTAGTTAATAGTTTTCTTTTTGGATGAAAATCAATTCAATTTGGATGGTACCTATACGAAAGAACAAAAACCGTGACCGTTTGGTCCGTCCAAATTGAATTTATTTTCATCCAAAAAGACAACTTTGCCCCAGTCATTTTAAGCACCTGTAGTTTGCACATTCGGAGTCATCTTATCTTTGCAAATTGTAGTCGCTGTTGCTTAGTTGCAGGATTAAGCGGTGGTTTTTTTATTAGCTTTCTTAGCTTTAAGTATTGAGGACTCATAATTGGGCGACGAACAGTTGATTTGCTGGCAGTAACCACAGCTAATGCCCTGATGTTGTTTGTAGAGTGAACCTAATTGGATGCTAACCTGAGCTGTCCGCTTGTCTTGAGGTGTTAACACTGTTTAAATTCTTTCTTTGTAATTGCCCCCATAGGAATCGCGATTATTAATGTAATTTCGCACAGCATTTTCACATCGCTCTATTTCACGGGCTATTTCGCGGTTTGAAAGACCTTCCGAATGCTAAGCATCTATTTTTGCTCTTTTCTCTAAGGTTCACAGTTTTTTTTTTCCATTTCTTTGCTAAATAAAGGACAAACACTTCCCCTAATTACCAATAAATATTTCACTGCAGTTTGCTCCATTACTCTTTGTCTATTAACTAAATTTGCCCGTGCGTCTAATCAAGTGAACCGAAAAAATGCTGTTATTTTGACATGATTGAGAAAAAAGAGTGCAAAAGTACCGTTAGGTGTCTCTCACCAAAATTGTGTTTATGTCATTTTACAGAGAAATTACTAACCATTCTGCTGAATGCAATTGTTTGCTTATTGATCGAAATTTGGGGCAAAAAATCAAGATTTAGGGAAAAAAATTGTGTGCGTCTAATCAAGTGAATCGGACTGTATGTAAAAAAAAAATAAGAATATACACATGTACAAACTATTTAAAATTGACATATTATATTTATCAAAAATATTTAGGAATATTCTTGTTGTTATTCTCATCACCCAATAAATATTTATTCAGTAGACTACACACCATCATTTTTGAAATGGCATTCTTGCTAGGATGATGTAAAAGTGACAGTGTGAACCTTGGAATGAAAAATAGCGATTGGAATTTTTGAGGATTTTGCATGAATGATGTAGAATAATGCATTAATGTCTAGGCAAAATATGTTCGAAAAATATTATTCCTGTGGTAGTGTATAAAAACATGAAATCTGGCATAATTATACATAACAGTGGTCTACATATTTGAAACTACCTACTTATCATTCAAAAACATTGTGAAACAACTATATATATACAGGGTGGCGAAATGTAAACTCGAAAAAAATTCTCAAATTTGCTAAATTTTTCAGAAAAAAATTCAGCTTGTTACTCTACTCTTTCATCAGGAATAAAAAAAATCAGCTTGTGGATACTGATGTTAACTAAGTACACATGTTTAATTAAAAAAAAATGCAACTAATAATTATTTACAGATACTCTTTTAGTTTAAAAAATATCTGGTCACCCTAGATTACACTATCAGATCTGTGTCGTGGTGTGCTTAATACAAGCCACAACCACAAGCAGAGATTTGCCGGGGCAAAATATGCATCAACAGGCTCATCATTTAGTGCTGGTGTTAGTGGTTAGGCTACGCTACTTGACAACACTACCACAAGCAATAAATAAACAAAAAATAAGAAAAATACATATACATTATTAGTATTTATGTGCGAGGAATTACATTACGCAATACATTTTTTAGTGTAATCTTGTTAAGATTAAAGTCAAGAAAGTTTATATTTAAGTTATAGATTTTACTCATGCGGTTAATAGGCTCATACATCCCGTAATTTGTTCTGTGATGAGGAACATGCAGTAACTCTATACTACGCAGGTAATGCGACCCCCCACGAAAGTTTAATCCTAAACAGGATAATAAGTCAGGTGCATCAATCAGACCTGAGATCAGTTGATGCATAAAAATGATATCATTATTGACCCTTCTTTGAGCCAAAGGCTGCATTTGCAACAGTTTTACTCGATGCAAATATGGGGGGAGATTAAAAGGATCGTCCCAGGGAAGACCTTTCAATGCGAATCGAATGAAGCGTCGCTGGACGGCTTCAATCCGAGTATTGAGATTTTTTTGATAAGGTGTCCATACTTGCGAAGCATATTCAAGGTGATTACGGACCAGACTGTTAAATAGTGAGAGGGTGACATATGGATTTTTAAATTCTTTACACCATCTTTTAACGAAACCTAACATTGAATTTGATTTATTCACAATGTGGTTTATATGCTCTTTAAAATCAAGCTCAGGCCTAAAATAAACACCCAGGTCCTTAAAACTATATAAATCCGACTGAGAGAGTGATTCGATATCAAGTAGTTGAATATAGTCGGTACCCGTTTCCTAGAGAATGTCATGCACTGACATTTGAGTGGGTTAAGGACTAAACCATTTTTGCAGCACCAAGTACTGAAGTTATCAATATCTGATTGCAGAAGTCTGCAGTCATTTATGGTTGAAATTGCTCTACTAATCTTCATATCATCGGCAAATATAAGAATGTTGCTAAATTTAATGATTGATGGAACATCATTAATAGCAAGAATAAAAAAAAGTGGACCTAGGTGACTCCCTTGAGGGACACCGGATCCTGCTAAAAAGGAGTCTGAAAGAAAACCTCTAAATTTAACTTGATATGACCTCTGGTTGAGGTAAGAGCCAACCCACGAAACAAATAATGGGGGGAAACCTAACGCCCCCAGTTTGTAAATAATTAAGTCATGAGAAAGCTGATCAAAAGCTTTGGATAAATCGGTGTAGACACAGTCCACCTCATGACCATTTTCTAAGGCATTGGAACAGTTATGAGAAAATGTTAACAGGTTTGTGACAGTAGATCTGTTTCTAACGAATCCATGTTGTTCTTTACAGATAACACCTCGACAAAGAAAAGTAAGACTATCACACACCACTTGTTCAAATAATTTCGGTATGCATGACAGCTTAGAAATTGGTCTGTAGTTTGTGACAATATTTCTATCGCCTTTCTTAAAGACGGGCGTAATATACGATTGTAGCTTTCCAGAAGCTAGGGAATTGTCCAGTTGATATGGAGATTTCAAAAAGAAACTTCAACGGCAGAGCTAGGACATCGCTGCATTTTTTCAGGACAATTGGAGGAATGTCGTCAGGACCTGAAGAGTAATCATCTTTAAGAAATGAAATAAATTTGGAGATAGTCTCCAAATCTAAGGCAATGTTGGTAAAGCCAACTTGAGGAACATCTTTGAGATACTCAAAGTATGCATCATCAATACTTAGCGGTACATCGTTAAAAGATTTGCGAAAGTGGTCCGCGAAAGCGTTGCAAATATCGAGAGGATTATTAATAACACTGTTATTATAAGAAAACTCTGCTGAATATCCGTCAGACTTTTTCTTGGAATTAACTAAGCTCCAGAATTGTTTCGGGTTATTCCTAAGTGAGGTTGCCATTGTGCTTATATAGTCATTGTATAAGCTGCTAGAAAGCACCTTAAATTCATCGAAAAATGCAATATAAATATTAAAGTCATTTGGGTTGAGGCTTTTAGTATAATTTTTCCATGCTCTATTTCTTTTATTTCTAGATACAGATATGTATGCGTTATGTATTACTAATCATCTCTATCTTGCTTGCCTCTTCCCACGATCATGACGTCATCGTTATCACAGAGACCTCATCACGTAAGACAGTCGTCATCGTTTCGATATCGTTAACGTAACAAGAAAATCTGTCGAGTATAGTCATCTCGGTGAGCGTGATAGCATGATAGCTATTTAGCTGCCATTCTCCAGTGTTTAATGAAATTTCGGTGCATTTTCAGTTTGAATTCGTTTTTTGGAAGTTGAATTTGGCTTCTTTGAAATGTTAAGATGATAAAAAACGAATTCAAAATGCAAAATACGAATTTAATTTGCAAAATAACGAATACAATTTCCAAAAAACAAATTTAAAGTGAAAATGCAGTCTGCCTTCGGTCTACTGTAATTTTTCATTTAAAAAAAGTAAATATAACTCAAAGATTTCATTCGTTCATCTTTAATAAAATAATAAAATATTATTGTAACACCAAAGTTGCAAAACAAAAAAATTAATATGGCAACTCAAATGTCAATGACAATCCAGATGTTGTTTACTGTGGCTCGCAAACTTGAAAAAAAAAACGATGGTGATGGACGACACGAGACTGGTAGTGTTTCGTGAAGTAAACCTTTGTAAACGTCGTTTGGTGTTGTCGTGTGGTCGACAATCGTCGGTGAAATTACGTGATGAGAGCCCTGGCCCTCATCTGAAGTTAAAGATCTTGGTGTTATTTTCGATAGCAAGTTAAGCTTCAATTTGCATATCGATTACATCGTCTGTAGGTCTTTTTCCCTACTTGCTTTTATAAAAAGAAACTCTGAAGATTTCCGTGATCCATATGTTCTTTAATTAGATCCAGATTAGAGTACTGTTGTGTTAATTGGAATCCTTTTTATGGTGTGCACTCTTCTCGAGTTGAACTGTTTCAAAGACGCTTCACTCGCATTGCTCCGAGGAAATTCAATAGAGATTCTGAACTGCCTTCGTATAGTACTCGCTGTTTTATACGAAGGCAGTTCTGAAATTTGATTTTTTTTTTCGGGCGGAATGCTGTTGGGGTAAACTCGCAATAAGGCTGAATAATAATAGCCGTGTTGTATTATTAGGCGTATTTTTTTTTAGCCTACATAAAATAAAAAAAAGTGTTCAAAGCATAATACAACAAAACCGTAGCCTCGATAACTATCCAGTCTAAGGTTTTGTTATATTTTATATGGAAAACATGTTGCTGAAACATGTTTATTCTATATAGGCTAAAAAAAAATACGCCTAATAACACAACAATTTTGTACCTACAGTATGTATGAAACTTTTTTTATTTTTTTTTTTTTTTGTTAATACACTTTGTTTAGTATGTACTAAGTAGAAAGTAACTAGTATGTGCTCTAAAAAACTAACGTCATTCCAAGCTTGGCTTAAAGAAATTCATGACGCTCTGCATACGATTTATCGATACACAAACGATATAAAAAAGTCCGTTAGTGAAACGGGGTAAGCAAGTTGAAAAAAGCAAGTGTTTTTCATTTTGTGCAACTAGTTTTTTTTTGTAAGCCTTTCCTAAATAACAAATTAATTGTGTGCATCTTTGTGCTGACAGTGCTTTCAAATTGCCTGCAGTTTAGAAAAAACAAAAAATAAATATTTTGATAGTCTGTCCAATTTTAAGCTGCTAGCATCTGCTAGCACAGTTAACCGTACCAATCTATTACAGCCATTGTGTCATTGCATAACAAAAAAAATGGTATTTTATTTCTCGAAAGATCAGTTGAACACTTATGATTTATTATTTTTTTGCAGCGTGAAGTTATTTCCCTACAAATTGGTCAGGCCGGAGTTCAAATTGGAAACTCCTGCTGGGAATTATACTTATTGGAGCATGGTATCAACCCAGACGGGTCGAATAGTAAAGTAGATTCAGATGATAGTCATCACACATTCTTTTCACTGACCGAGTCGGGACGATATGTACCACGAACAATATTTATAGATCTGGAGCCTTCTGTTGTGGATGACATAAAGATGGGTCCGTGTCGGAGTCTATATCATCCAGAACAGCTTATATCTGGCAAAGAAGATGCAGCTAACAACTACGCGAGAGGCCACTATACTGTAGGCAAAGAAATAATAGACCAAGTCATATCCCGAGTCCAAAAACTGGCTGAGCAATGTGAGGGATTGCAAGGATTTTTAATATTCCACAGTTTAGGTGGTGGAACTGGGTCAGGATTCACCTCACTGTTAATGGAACGTATTGCATGTGAATACCAGAAGCTCTGTAAGCTTCAGTTTGCCGTTTACCCATCACCAAAAGTCTCAACAGCTGTTGTGGAACCATATAATTCGGTTTTAACTACTCATTCTACACTTGTGCATTCGGATTGTGTGTTTATGGTGGATAATGAAGCAATATACGAAATATGTCAAAAAAGTTTATCGGTTGACCGTCCCAGTTACACAAGTTTAAATCGACTGATAGCGCAGGTCGTTTCATCCACTACGGCTTCCCTGAGATTTCAGGGATCAATGAACGTTGATCTAAATGAGTTCCAGACTAATTTAGTGCCATATCCAAGAATACATTTCCCACTAGTCGCTTATGCTCCTTTAATGTCAGCAGAGAAAGCTGTGCATGAACAGTGTTCGATATCTTCCCTTACAAACAGCTGTTTCAGTCCAGGCAATATGATGGTTAAATGTGATCCTCGGCGCGGGAAGTACATGTCATGCTGCATGTTGTACCGTGGTGATGTAGTCCCCAAAGACATCAACGCAGGTATATCCGCAATAAAATCCAATAGAAATATTGCCTTTGTGGACTGGTGTCCAACCGGATTCAAAATTGGCATTAATTATCAAGCTCCGACGGTAGTGCCGGGTTCGGAACTAGCTAAGACATCCAGAGCTGTGTGCATGTTATCGAATACGACAGCAATTTCTGAAGCATTTACTCGCCTAAATTATAAATATGATCTTATGTACCAAAAGCGTGCTTTCGTGCACTGGTATGTAGGTGAAGGCATGGAAGAGGGCGAGTTTTCCGAAGCTCGTGAAGATTTGGCCTGCTTAGAGAGGGACTTTGAAGAAGTTTCTGCGGACACAACTGATGGCGAGGCTCTTGATGATGATGATTGCGAGTTTTAATAAGCATACATTTTGAAATTAGTCACTAACCGTATGGTATTATTTTTACAAAGTTTTAAATTAAATAAAAAACACCACTTGCTTGTTGTTCACAAACATATAATTTTCATTTTATTTAACAATTAAACGTAACTCTTACTGAAAGCTATGGATCTTACACATAGCACGTGTATGAACCGAAATAAATGCAACACAGGTATGAATGTTTATAGCCATTTCTAAAATGTTAGAAAATAAAAGAGTAAAATGAAGTAAGTACGAAATTAGAATTGAGAATATCACCCCTATCATTAAATCCGCCGGTGGGAATGTATCACGTGAATTCGAAATTCGGTATCATTGAATTTGTTCGAAGGGAATCGTCCACTTGCCGGTAATGTGAATAACTTTTCACTTGATCATTGAAAACGAACGGAGCGAAAGTTTGCTCTTTCAGATCCGCGAGAAAATCATTGCTGGTTTGGTGCTTTTGCTGTGGGGTTGGCTAGCTTTTTTTACTGCCAAAAACTATGAGCGTTGAAAGTGCAGAAACAAACTGATGAACTAACTTCAGGCATACGTAGACTGTACAGATCACTAGGCAAAACATGCGACCAAAACAAGGAAATTTTAAATGAAATTAAAATAAATACAAGAAACGTTGAACTTTATAAATAAAATAAATGAAGTATGACATTGGAATGCAAAATATTGCAAAACAAAATCCTAAAGTGAAACCAAAAAGTATTATTTTATTATGTTTTTTTCCTAAGATTTTTGTTTTCATATTACAATAGCCTTTTCAAATGTTACATAAAAAAAACAGCTGATTTCGAAAACATAAAAAGCGATGCAGATAAAGTAGTGTATCCGGAGGAATTAATGATCACAACGATAAGGCAATGTGAACCGAATGAGTGAAGAGAATCTCCGATCTGTCGGATTTAATTATAGGGGTGATTATTTCAATTTAAAGAAAGCAATGATTTGTCTATACATATTTTTATATTAACTTAAAAAGGCGCCGATTAACAGAAAACGAACTTTTTTATTCCTCTCAAATATTTATTGCTCTTACAATAGGTAGAGTTTGGACCAATTAGATCAAGTGCATCGTGACACTCTTGAATTTTTTTTATATATTCATAAATATGTGCATACATAATATGTACATATGTACAGTGAACTCTCTCGTAACCGGACACTGACGGTACCGAGAAATTTGTCCGGTTATGAGAGAAAAAAATAAAATGACGTTCTTTAAAAAAGAAACACAATAGACATGTGGTTTTCATTTGATTTTATAAAGGAATTCATTTTTATGTCATGAACACAAATTACCAATGAATACTAATTTCTGTCTACTACAATCAAGCGTAAAATGACACATACATACACTTAACATACAAACCTATTTAAAAATGCAATGGGATTTATAAATGCACATAGTTGTTGGATAACATGTTCGCGGACGAGACAGCATATGCCGTCAATGGTTGAGAAAATAAGCGGGCCATGACAATTTTGGATATGTTAGGACAAAACGGGAACCCTGACGAGAAATACAGTAAACATCCATATTTCGCCATTATTTGTCCTACCAGAGACAAATTTTCACTCCACTGTGACCAGCGGAATCATTTTTATCTTTATTATACAAAAAAAGTATATCTCAAAATGCCGGAGATATGCGTGTGCCTTTCTAGCGTTTCCCACCGAAAATCATGTGTTCGCGAACGTGATAATGACGTAAAGGCACACTCCACAGTTTACATTTTTGTTTCGTTTCTTTGCAAAGTATAAAGAAGAGGAAAAAAAATCAAAAAAAAAATCAAAAAAAAACAAACAAAGTTTCTTCCGTTCGCATTTTTTTGGACATTTAGGAGTTCGGCTCATATTTCAAGGGGTCAACCCTTGAACTATCAACTCAAGTTTACATAGTCCATGTCAACGTCTTTAGATGATATATGCCAACAGGTTTGTGTAAATAACACCACAAATATTTCCAATTCATTTCGAAGCCGCTGTAACCGTCTACTACATACCACTCGTATTTTTACATGGAATAAAAACAAAAATCAGAGTTACAGATGATTTTATTTCCCTATTACTTGCATCTTAAAATACAATTATTTATGGCTTACGTGTCAACGATACATAAAAAAATAATCTATGCTGTAAAAGAGGTGATTAATCAATTAATATTAATTTAACATTCAGAACATTTTGTGAAACTGATTGCCACCAACAAACGCAAAATCAATGTTATAATTCAATCCGTAGAACACGGCGCTGTTTTGATTTAATATGCAATTGCATTTAACATATCTAAATAATCATATCTATAACTTGACTAATTCATTCTACTTGATTCCATTATAAAATGTTCATTGCATTTTGAAATACAAAACAAAAAAAAAACTTATTGAAAAATGTGTAATTTAATCATAGAATTAAAAAAAAAGAAAAAGAAAAAAACTAGTATGGAACATTGGAAAAAAGATATGAGACACTTTCTCCGTTATGTGTCCTCCTTACGGCCTCTGCGAACATCATAGATACATCGATGCACTGAAAAAATAAAAATAAAAAATATTTAAGTCCACTTATTTGAATAATTAAATACATATGATGTATATTGTAGTAGACAGAGTAATACAACTGAGTACTTAACATCTCCTAGCAGAAGGATATTAATAATTTAAAGTCTGGCGGAAAATAACTTAGGTTTCTATTTTATTTCATACTAAATACATACACATAGGTATGTATTCCTTCAATAATAAGAATAATAGCGTATGCAGTTATTTTGTTTGGATGAGGACAATCTATCTACATATATACAATAATTAAATCGCTAGCGCAAGAGCTTCTGATTCCTCCTTAGAGTTTATTTATACACCGATTTCAATGATTGTAACACTTGTCGAAAGCTAATCAACTGAACTTTGTTCATCAGTATAAGCAACTTTGAAAAAGTGCATACTTAGGCCTCATATTAGACAGAAAGCTAAACTGGAGGCTGAATATTAAAGAAAGGGTAAAAAAGGCATCAGTTCTTCGGAAAAAACTGGGGTTGTAGACCGCAAATAACGCTATGGATGTACCGAGCGATAGTCAGACCCATACTTACATACGGAGGATTGGTCTGGTGGCAAGCTGTCACCAAAATAAGCAACCTCAAATATATGACCAAAGTACAGAGAATAGCCTGCACTGGAACAACCAGTGCGATGAGAACAACACCAACAGCGGGACTGGAAGCAATTCTTAACCTGCTGCCTCTGGATCTCTACATGCAGGAGACAGCAGCAAAAAGCGCTCTCAGGTTAAGTCAGTAAAACTACTGGAGACCTTATGCATACGGACATACCCAGATACTTGGCAATTACCTCAATGGTGACATCAAATCAGACTACATTGTCCCATACTTGGACTTCGAAAAACCCCTTTCCTGGAATTTTCCAAGCAGAGAGAAATGGGAGAAAAACGAGGTCCCTTTAGGTGGTAAGTCTATCTACACAAATGGGTCAAAGATGGACATAGGTATAGGAGCGGGTTGCTTTTCGGAGGAACTAGAAATAAATAGCTCCATACGACTTCCAGACCATAGCAGCGTTTTCCAGGCTGAGGTTCTAGCAGTGACAAAGGCAGCCCAGTTGGTGTCAATGATGACAATAGCGCGAGACGATATCACTATTTACATTGATAGCCAGGCGGCCATAAAAGCAATAGCTGCTACTCAAATAGCGAAGAGCTGAAGGTTCTCGGCACGCAGTACAATGTAAAACTCTGCTGGGTCCCTGGGCACAGAGGGATACCAGGTAACGAAGCTGCGGATGAATTGGCTAGAAAGAGCTCAGCCCTAGATAGAGAACAGGCAGATGGGTCGGTCAAACCACCACTCTGCAACCTTCGCGCCAAAATTGAACAAACATCAGAAACTAAAGCAAACAACAGGTGGAAATCACTAACCACCTGTGAGGTATCAAGAACATTGTGGCCAAAATACGACAAAGCAAGAACAAAAAAACTCCTGCAAGTAGACAGGAAGTCTGTATCTTTGCTTATAGGAGTGATAACTGGACACAACGCTCTAAGATACCACATGAAGAAATTAAGACTAAATGATGATGACATCTGTAGAGGATGCGGTGATGAGGAGGCACATGAGGACACAACCCATTTCCTCTGTCACTGTCCTAACCTCTGAATAGGTGCAACCGTAGAAAATGTTCAATGGTTGCTAAGTTTTTTAAATTAACCACGAATTTTTAGAATAAAAAATAAACAAATGATCTACACAGGAATGTGTAGTAAGCACTAAGGTAAGAATTTATATGACAGGAAAACCTATGGAAATTTAGTAAACATTTAAAAAGATACATATACATATGTGTACATGCCTTACCTGAATTTTTGGGCAATCCCGCATATGACCATCCTGAGGAATAGTATTTGTGACAACAACAGCTTCAAAGCAAGCATTGTTAATTCGGGAAATAGCTGGGCCCGAAAAAATACCATGAGTCAAAATGGCATAAACCTTTATTGAGAAAAATATAGTCAAATATAAAATGCTTAGATGTTTACTATCTTTATACCTTTGTAGCACCTGCTTCTACAAGTCGATCAGCAGCATGAACAATAGTTCCGCAAGTGTCGGCCATATCGTCAACCAGTATAGCGATTTTGTCCTTGACATCACCAACAAGAACCATTGATGCAACCTCATTTGCCTTTTTTCGTTCTTTGTGTATCAAAGCAAATTCAACATTCAAACGGTCGGCAATCGATGTAACACTAAAATAATTAATATGTTTAGTTTGAATAATGTCATGTTTATACATTTGTTGCTTAACGCTGCTTTTAATGGAACTCAAACAGCTGCACGAATTTGAACTTTACATCCGAAATCACTTTACTATAATCCAACGAAAATTATAACTTAAGCTATGAACAATGAACATGCTTACCGCTTGGCACCACCTGCGTCTGGAGACACAATAATTGAATTTTTCCATTCTGGAATGTTTTCCTTGATCCATTTCAGGACAGCTGGCTCAGCATACAAATTATCGACCGGTATATCAAAGAAACCCTACAATTAAAAATATTTATAATTTATTCCTTCGATATTAATTGATATAAAACGATGTTAAAGATGTACATTAATATGTATGTACATACGAGTACATGTGATAAATTAGAAAAAAATGTGTGTATTCCGCATGAATCAAATAAAAAGATTATGATATCCTGCGTTCAATTTTGTTTTCTTCTGCGCAGTGCTTATGGCGTCATAGGCGCGTATGGCATTTGACGTTTATGTAGAAATATTTGATTATGGTAAAGAAATATTATGAATGGTGTATTATGTTTTATGAATAAAATTATTATATGATGGAATACATTACAAATTATTGTGTACATACAGTTGCTCACAGTGAATTTTTTTTATCTCCGTTTTACTAGGTGTGTTTGTTAACTTTTATTAACACATCTAACACATCTGTCAAATAGTAAAAATGGGGAAAAATCCTCTCTTCTTTTTTAACTATTGAATATTTTCACGAAAAACTAATTTTCTTTTATTTTGTTAACAAGAAGTGATTGACATTTATAGAATTGTCAGATTGCTGTTTGAAGGATGTGCCTCGGCGACTCCATAAAAAAGATCTAGCACGATTTTGCAAGCGGGGAAATTTTTTTAGACTGTCATTTGTTTCTTGATTTTTGACAGTTGGATGTAAATTTACGAAAATTAATTCGAAAATAAAGAACGAGCCGATCTTATTTAACAATTTTAATTTAATTCAGTTTAATTAATTCAATAGTTTACAGCGAATGATACCAAACTAGGCGAGTGCAAATGGACGACTAACTTACTTTGGATAAGAAAAGACATAGAGGCAATTACAATGCTTAGTGTCTATGTATATGTGTAGAGTTATGTATGAAATATTATAAAGTATATAGAAAATCGAAGTGTTTGTAAAGGGTGATTTTTTAGCTGGTTTGGTTTTGGCAACACTGGTTTTGACAGCTGACGTGTGTTTAGTACCTTGTGTCACTGTCAAACAGCTTCAGTTTGGTTTGCAATTTAACCATGGATCGTCTTACAAATGAACAACGCTTGCAAATTATTGAATTTTACTATCAAAATTCGTGCTCGGTTCGAAATGTTCATCGCGCGCTGCTTCCATTTTATGATCGGCATTCTCGACCTTCTGAGCAGTCTATTCGGAAGATTGTGACCAAATTTCGCACCAAATTTACTTTGTTGGACATTAAACCACCAACACGTTTACGTACTGTGCGTAGTGAAGAAAATATTGCGGCCGTATCAGCTAGTGTGACAGAAGACCGCGAAATGTCGATTCGGCGCCGTTCCCAGCAGTTAGGCCTTTGTTACAGCACTTTTTTTTTGCCCGAAATGGAAGTTCTTGACTTGCATGATATGTGGTTTCAACAAGATGGTGCCACATGCCACACAGCACGCGAAACAATGGCGCAATTGCGAGGCGAGTTTGGTGAACAGTTAATTTCACGTTTCGGGCCGGTCAATTGGCCGCCTAGATCGTGCGATTTGACACCATTAGATTATTTTTTGTGGGGGTATGTCAAGGCTAATGTCTATAGGGACAAGCCCGCTTCGATTGACGCACTGGAAGCCAACATCCATGCATTCATTCGTGAGATACCGGCCGATATGTGTGAAAGAGTATGCCAAAATTGGACTCAGCGGATGGGCTACCTGAGACGCAGCCGCGGTCAACATTTGCATGAAATTATCTTTAAACATTAAATTGCAAGGTTCAAACTATCGATTCAAATAAATATTTCATTCATTTTTTCGAATTTTTTGTGTTTTTTTTTTAAAAAAAGTTCTCAACCTCTTAAAAAATCACCCTTTATAAGTGAGAAAGGTTTTTCAACATCCTCCCGCCGACAAGTTAGCTGATGAATTTGTTATTTCCAATGGGTACAGAAGTTGTATCGGCCTTCTTAAAATAGAACCGTTCGAGAATCTTACCTCGCAGGCACGCACCTTATTGTCACATCCAGGAAACACGTTCTCAATCACCGCTAAACGCCAAAGGGCTCGAGGAAGTGACGTATCTTCAACCAGTACTACATCGCCAATCGTTAGACTAGATTCCACATCATTTTTGATGTGATGCAAGAGTTGGTACAAATAATCCTTATACCGTCGTTTCTTGAATGCAGCTAAAAACCGCAATCGCTCCTTCCACTGCTTCCGTAGGTCTTTGCCTTTTCGATTTTCAGGTGGGGACTCCTCCAATGTTCCATATCCACCGTTCAGAAAATGTGCCGGAGTAAGCGGTTCGAGGTCTACGGGGTCGTCTCCTGAATAAGTCAACGGCCTCGAATTCACGACCCCTTCACCTTCGGTTAACAACGTATGCAGCTGGTCATTGTTTAATGTTGAACGCATTACAGCAGCTCTAAGGGCCGATTTGACTACTCCTATTAGTCGCTCCCAAAAGCCTCCCCACCAAGGGGCACGCTCAACGATGAATTGCCATGTTACCCGATGCTCACTTAAAAATCCCAAAAATCGTTCATTGTTGCTTACGTTTTTCAGTTGATCTAATTCGGAAGATGTCTTTTTAAATGTAGTTGCGTTGTCTGAGTACATTATACGAGGGACTCCGCGTCTTGAAAAAAATCGATGAATGGCAAGAAAACAGTTATCCGTAGTCAAGTCGTTAATACATTCAATATGTACCGCACGAACTGCAGCACACGTAAACAGTAGAATATATCGCTTCTTTTTTTGACCATCGTTATCTGCTATATATATAGGACCCGCAAAGTCTACTCCCGTTACTTCAAATGGTTAAGATGAGAGAACCCGATCTCTCGGTAGCAGTGCAAACCTCTGCGTAGCTGCTGGCCATCGCAGGACTTTACACACAAAACAATCCTTGATGACAGTTTTGATAAGTTGCCGACCTTTCAAAATCCAGTACTTAGTGCGCAAACGGGAAAGTACTGCAGATGGCCCACTGTGGAATGATTATTCGTGAGCGTCGCGAACGAGTAGTTTTGTAATATGCGATGATTTTGGTAAAATTATAGGATGAGCAACGTTTTCATCTGCTATCACTGGAGGCGTCCTCCACTCGTAAGAGTTGATCGGTAGCTAAAATTGGACAAAGAGAAATGAGTTTAGAATTAGATGCTATACTCTTTTTCCTTTGAAGAGCAGAAATCTCGTTATAGAAATGAAGCATTTGCACATCAGTAATCCAATACTTTCCAGCACGGTCTATCTCTTCAGCTGACAAATGTTTGGTGTATTCACCATTCCTCTTAAAAACATCGACGGCTCTGAGTACATACGCTGTAACTCGTAGGAGGTGCATCCAGTTGCTAAAGCGTTTACTGTCTATAATTGAGACACATTTTGAAGTTTCACTCCCAACATCACCTATATCTTCCTCCTCAATGTGAACTGTCGTGACATACAGCGAAGCAGCATTGATAAGTTTTCAAGATGGCCAATGTGTCTGCTCTTCCCTAAGCCAGGCAGGTCCGTTTAACCACACAGATGAATTTACGAGGGACGTGGCGCTGATGCCTCTGGTTAATAGGTCAGCTGGGTTTTCAACACCAGGACAGTGTCTCCAAGTCGCTACATCAGACAAGGATCGTATTTCCTTTACTCTATACTCCACGTAAGGCTTCCAGCGTTTTTCTGAACCCAAGATCCAAAACAGCGCAATTTGAGAATCCGTCCAAAGAAACGATTCACTAATTTGTATCCGCAGATAAGTTCGAAGATAAACTAGCAGACGAGCGGCAATAAGCGCAGCAGTAAGCTGATCAAACACAAACACTTAAATTCTGCGGTGGAAATATTGCAAGAAGAATTCAACAAAGTCTCAAAATGGTGTCATGATAAAGGCCTACTAATAAACGCGGCCAAAACAAAAATGATGCACATACGCACCCCTTCTCAACGTGAAGATATGATTAGAATATACCACCAAAACGAACATTGTCCAATTTCAGCCAACAACAAAGCAATCGAAGTAGTGAAAAGCATGAAATATCTCGGTGTAACTATCGACGAAAATTTTTTATGGCGTGAGCACATAAATATCCTACGTCTTCAGCTCAAAAGCACAATTTTTGCAATGATATATCTTAAGAGACATTCAAGTTTTGAGGTGCAGAAACAGGTATACTACTCATTAGCAGAATCACGTATCAGATATGGGATTCTGGCCTGGGGAAATGCAGCAAAAACGCATACGGATAAGATATTAAATCTTCAACATCGCCTATTAAAAATTTTTAGACCTGTTAATTCACCATTTAAAGTTTTAGACGACAATGCAATATTTCAGGTGACAACACTATATGGAAGACCAGAGATTCCTACAGCCTATACGTCACACACAAAATACCACAAGGAGAGCCCAAGGTATGCTAGAAGTTCCTGAAACCTTCAACATCTATGGAAAACGAGAACTACGTTCTGCTGTCCCAATTCTTATGAATAAACTTCCTCAATCTTTGAAACACATTCCTAACTTTAAAAAACGAAAAAAAGAATTACATTTTTTTTTAATTTGGCTATATTTTGTAAAATAGAATATTAATAATGAATTTATTGAATTGTATATATATAATGGAATAATTTAAATCTTATGTATGAGTAATCAGATACGTAACTTAAATTTACTTCAAAACCAAAACTACCAATGTAAATAACCACCTGCAGATAAGCACTTTGCTTTGCAGGTAAACCGATGTAAATACAAAAAGAGAAAAATAAACCTACTTAAAACTAAAAAAAAAAAAACTTATTTTATTCTTTAAGTTCTTAATATCAAAATAAGATTTTGATTGCTATAACTTCAGTTTTTCAGCGCGAGTTTTTTAGTTTAGAATTCATTTCAACTAAATTGTGTAAAGTTGCGTAAATATTTATAATTTTATCTCGCAAGACTTTTGACTCGAGATTTCTTCTACACAGCATTTTAGTTATTCTCCCCGTGAGTACAAATTTAGTAAATGTTCTGCCTTGAAGCAAAATTTGATACTTCACTCATAAATTGAACTGGTCTCTTTCAATGCACTAACTGCACCTCTACTGACACCAACATCAACATCGTCATTTGAGTGGCCGTTTGGAGTAAATAATTTAATCACCTCTCATCCGTCGTACAGTTGTGTGGCTACGTGAGTAACACTTACCGCTCACTGCATCTCTTCATCTTAACATCATCATTTGAGTGACTGTGCGGACGCAGCGAAATACCGTGACCGTGTTGAAATAAGTCAACACTCAATAGCACTGACATCAGTCTACCAGATTGTATCAGCGCCATCTATCATCTAATAGTCATCTGTTAATATCAGGTTTGAAAATTCGATTACCCTCACAGCCTGTGTATATACTTACATTTCTTACTTTTTTTGCCTAAATATGAGTAACTCAACCTGCTCTATTTGCAATAAAAGTACGAACGACGTTTTTTGCTTTGGAACTGTTCATGCTAAATGCATTGGCATTAAATGAAAAGATGCCGATAAGATTGTTTTAACATCTGGTATAGTTTATTACTGCCTCAAACACCGAAGCATATCGCACGATATTTTACATTGGAAAATTGTTAAACTAAGGAAGTCCTTTAATACATTTTCTTCAATACTTTCTGAGCTACAACAGGTATTTGATTTCGATACTGCAAATACTCAAAAAATGTTTGCAGGTTTTAACAATATTGACCAAATACTTCAACAACATCATCCCATTAACAACGAACAGCAACATTCCTTAGAAAATCAAATCGATTGTCAACAAGTACAGATCAGCCAAATTCATCAACAATTGATTGAGCAAAACACATACCATGCGCAACAACAACAACTACAACAACATGAACAGCAACAACTACAACATAAACAGCAACAACAACAAAATCAACAAAAACAACAACAACAATACCAACAACAACAACAACACCAACGACAACAACAACACCAACAACAACAACAACATAAACAGCAACAACAACAACATAAACAGCAACATCAACAACAGCAACAGGTATCTCAACCAAAGAGGATTTTGCGATCAAACTCAATCGCACCTGTTGACATCCCTACTGCGGAAATTTCGTTGGACAAATCTCTGATTATATTATCACCTACCCCTTCTTCTTCTTGCTATACGTTAACTGAAAATAACGCCATCAATTAATGTACCAGATAACCTGCTCCCTACTGTTGGTTCACCTGCGATAGTTCCTGCAACTGTAATCATCAATCATCCATGTCCTTTGAGAGTTGTTGCTCCTCCACTTGCCGTATTCATATCTCGCCTACAATATGGTACTAAAGCCATGGTCATTTTAAATTTCATAAAAAATAATGGCATCGACACAGATGCCATCAGATGCCACAGCCTAACACCTGACAACCTACCTGATCGAATATCAGCTTCATTCAAGAAAATTGCTCCTTCAGATATTGGAAAGGCTTTAGTTAACCTTGTCTTTTGGCCCAGAAACATGATTGTTAAGGAATTTACAAATCGTTCTAGCGACTCTAACTCCAAGAAGTCAAAAAACATTCCGAGCTTGCCTTCTTCTACCAAAATGTGAGAGGGCTAAGAACTAAATGTACTAACTTTTTGTTAAATGTTTACAGTTCCTCATCGGATATTATTGTCATCACTGAAACTGGATTAGATGAAACCTTTCCCGATGCTGTTATTTTCCCAGATTACTTCTGTGTTAACCGATGTGATAGATCACCAGCAAATAGTACATTTAAAAGATTTGGTGGTGTTCTCATAGAAATTAAAAAAGAATTACATCCTAAAGAACTTAATCTTGACGATTTCTCGTATATTGAAAGCTGCTGCAGCAAATTTCATTTCGCTTCATCTAATGCCTACATCAGGGGTTCCCAATTTTATTTGGCCACGGAACCCTATCTTAACATACTTTTTTTGGCGGATCCCCACAACAAAAAGTATTGTACCTTGCAGTGTAGTTTGAATACTTTCATGTTTAACATGAAAAGAAAGAACAAATTACAAATAAAAAATAATTATTATAAGTACATATTGAGCCGTATTAATAAAAATGAGCAATTATGTACTTCGAGTGAATTAATCGAAAATTCGAAGTGAGCATTTGCGACATTTGACATACAAAAAAATGTTTCCTACAGAAATTAATTGAACCAGAAGTCAACAAAATATTTAGTTTACGAATATTTTAATCTATTTCATTTTAAAAATGAGTATTTATTGGTATTTTATAAATTAAGAGTATTGTATTGAAACCTAAATGTTGACAAAATGTCAGTCTGTTGTGAAAAAAAATACAAACGAATTAAAAAATTTTATCGACGAATTTAACAAAATATTGACGAGGACGAGCTTGAAGCAAAAGTGGAATATCTCGACGGTAACCTTTTGCCTTTTTGTTACAGTTTTTTATCGTATTCCATTCCGTCAGCATCGCAAGGGAATTTTATCCATTCTGCTGCCTTATAATTATTTTTTTTAACAAAATAGCACAATAAATTAATCGATTTATGGCTTAAAATACGGAGCAAATGCTCTGAGACAATTAAATACCAGACTTGGAATTCTCCTAACAAATGCTCAGATGTATGCCTTTTATTCATGTGAATCTGAGCAAACGCCATTTTCGAACAAAGTAAATGTTGAAGTTAGTTCTCTCGCATATGAGTCCGACTCCGAGAAAATGCTCAAAATTTTAGCAATTGCTACATAGTTGAGTAAAGTCAGGTTTTATTAATACGACCCATCATAAAACATTTGTTGTACAAAAAAAAAATACAACGTAACTATTAAATGCGAAGAATGAAATTGTTTCACATATTTACTTTTAATAGGTAGGTAGTCACCCCGATTCTGATTCGTATTCGTGAGTCGCATACGACCATACTCGTATTTTGTAATGCATTTGCTATTACGACTCACAAATACGACTTTCAGAATTGAGGTGAGTATTAAAATTGGGCTAAATGTCTGACAATTGGACGCAAAGATCTGCTGCATCCAGTGTAAGCGAAAGCTAAAAAAAACATTTTCGCATCGGGAGAGGATTTTTTTAAGGTTAATCAAATGTTTATATACACTCTGCGCCACTTGAATAGAAACAAGGATTTTTCTTAAGATCAAACCGTTTAGCACTTTGGTAAGTTGAAATAACAACTTTATTGTTTCAAAGAGGAATTCATACCGAAAAACAATGCATACACAGAATAAGGCAAAAAGTCATGTTAGATTCTCATTACATGCATTTTTGCATTCCTGCAAAGAAAACACTGTTTCTCTTTGCTCCACTTGAATAGAAACATCTACTTGAATAAGGAAAAATTATGAAATGGAAAGACCAAAGATATGGTTTTCTTCTTTTAATATCTTGTATGTACTACCATTTTTATTTAAAATAATTTCATAAACCCTTTTGGGAACTGCATCATAGCGTTGTTTTAAGTCATCTAAAGAAATGTCATTCCATGCTGTCTTAATTGCCGTTATAAGTGATTCCCTATTGTCAAATTGTTGTCACTCTGCGAACCATCCATGCCCACACATTTTCCATAATATCATTGTATATGAAACTTATAGTAATATCATCAAGCAGTTATTATTAACTGGCTGTCTTCTCGCCAGGTGGCGTTTTTTTTTTTTGCTAAAAACCAAACGAAATTATCTCTCAGAGAAAAAGGGAAAGAATAATGAAAACATAAAGAACACAGAAAAATAGAGAATGTGAGAAATCGTGTTCGTGTGAAGGTACATAATGTATGTATGTGTCATTCATTCTTGGACAGCTGTGATATACAATACGATTTTCTTATTTCATTCATAAGTTGGGGTAGGTCGGTAGTTTTTTTTTTTTGGAAATCTACTTTACATTTACATTTCGCTATGAGCATGAAGAACTTGCGACGTTGCATCATTTGAATTTATCGCATTTCGCTATGGGCATAAGGCATTTGCAACGTTGCAATATTTCGGATGTGGATGAGTAGGTGAAGGTGCAGATAAAAAAGTCGTTTGTTTTCATTCAGTCAATATTTACGCTTTGTAGGTCTTTTGAATGCACCTACCTACTGCACTTATTTTACATCAAAAGATTCCTTACATATGTACTTACATATGTACCTATGTACATATATAAGCACATATTTTTTTCACCCAGTGGGGTAAGATACTAGATGCGTTTCTTATATCGGGTTTCCCATGTTGGCCTGTTCCTCCCACTTTCTACTGCATAAAAAATAAATAAGATAAAAGAATTGTATATTTATGTACATATGTACATATTATATTTGAGGTCACAAGCAAAAAACAGCCCAAGTCGACTTACATATGTATGTATGTATGTCAAAATTGAAAAAAATGCAAAAAAGTAAATGGAAAAACAGCATAAGTAAAGATTTTCTATACATCTTTTGACACAATGAATGTATGGTTCTCCAACGGTTAAGGGTACTTTCTCAAGCTTAACCCAGTCGCGAATGACATGCAATCTAGAACTAATTCTAGAAGTCCTTCTGTGGAGTCGCAGCTACTCTTCTCAACTCGATTACGGCAGATGTAGAACAGGCATTACATTTACCATTGCATGTCATAAGATGGATCCCATCGCTTCCACTATGCAATAGGTACACAGAAGTTGTACATCTTGCACATTACCGAGCCAGAAACATAGCATTTCCGCACTTAAAATCTTAAATGATTAATAAGATGTGTCCTTTTAAAATAATAATGAAAAACTTTTCATTCAATATTGGAACACGTTTGCTTTCTGTTATAAAAAAAAATATACTATTAAAGTAATATGATCATAACATTGAACTGCATTATTTGCGTGGAAATCACAAAGCGTTTAAAAAAACTGTAAAAAGCCTACTTTTTAAAGCTATGAACGGTGATGATTATGATTTATTCAAAAGATTTTATCATAATCTATTAATTTGGCTAGTTAATAGAGTCAGCCACGCCTACTTTCTTTTCTAAAACTTAATCTTAGAAATCGTTTTCTCTGAAGAAAATTTACTTGTCGACATTTTTTGAATGGATTGCGTAGTGCATTCTGTCAGTGTACGTAGAAGTGTATGGATCAATATTTAGTGTGAAATTTCCAGTTAATATAAATTTGTGACATAAATAAGTGCAAAGGTGAGTTTTTTTTCTTATTAGCTGCTCTATTCTTTATTATTATTATTGTTATTTTTATGCCATTGAACACATTTTAATAAGTGCATTATATTGTTTTTTCATACAGATATAGTACTATAGTATGTGTATTAAATTAGTATTTTACAGAATGAATACTATTGCTATTATGGTATCTTTGGATTTCTTAGTTTGATAAGGTAAATGAAGGAAAAAGGATTGACACGGACAATAACATCTCTGGCATATGCCCCGATCTCCATTTACTGTAGATTTACTAAAAGCTTCGGTAAGTATATTTACCCTTTTCCTTATTTATTTTTGTGCTTAATTTTATTATAATGTTTGTTAACATTTTTCGTTCATTTGTTTCGTTTTTTATTTGTTTTTTCTTTTTTTTTTATATCTTATTTCTCTAATGTAAACATTAGGATTATTTTTTTAAAGAAAATGGATCGTGGACTAAATTCTTTTGGCAAACTACACGACAAAGCGGTAAATGTAGTGAGCTATGGACAAAAGTATAGAAGATAAATGGAAAGCAGTGGACAAGAAGAAAACAATTGGTGAATAATATTAGTAGTTAAGATATTGTAACTTAATTTTGGAATTTGGTATTTGCTTAAAAAACTGTTAAAAAATCGGTTCAGAATAAAAAGTTAATGTTATAAAAACGAAAAATTTGTTTTCACTTATTCATTTTAAAAAGGGCTTTATTTTATTTTCAGCAGATATGAATATTATTCAAATGTAAGTATCTTTGGATATGTGCGACTTGTACAAAAAAAATCAATCATTTTAACAGTACCATCTGCCTTAATAGCTTTAATAGTACGAGTTCATATATTTAATTGTAATGGTATCACCTGATTAATCCAATGGGATATCCTTTAATTTGTTGCAATTATATGAACTATTGTTTCAATACTAAAATCTAATTAAAACTATAGTATGCGCAGAATTGATTTAATAACATTGTCATACTGAGTTAATAGTACTACTCCTATAAAATTAATGTTGAAAAATAATAATTTTAATAGTATATTCACATAAAAGGGGAACCTATTAAAATAATAGGAGATCCTATCACTTTTCAATCGTATGTACTATTGATTCAATATTATAAAATAATTAAATTAATAGTCTAAATGTACTATAACTTCAATGGTTTTTCAACTATACTGATAATAGGAAACATACCATTGACCAATTTAATTACTAAAAACACATTAAATTAAAAGGAATTCCTATTAAAAATATAGTATTTTTCTCTGAGTTTACTTGTTGACTCGTTCCTTGTCGCAATACCCCGCATTCGTTCGGTAATGCCCTATTCTTTTCTTAAGCAAAGATCAATTCCATCCTGCATTACTATTCACTAGTTTGGTAATGCCTTTAATTTTATTAGCTTTAGGTTCGATGAAGTATTGCATATTGCATTAAGGAAGGGATTGTTTTATAATTGAAACATTTCATTGCTCGCAATGCGGCCTAATTATATGTTCAGTACTTATGTACTTCTAGAAGAAGTTCCAGGGGTAAGGCCTTGCATATCCCTGACTGGGAAGTAGGTAGTTGTATAAAAAATAGTGTTGAAACGAAAAGTATATTCGGTCTCAGGCCAAATACCGAATATTCGGGCATGAGCGTGGCCGAATAGCCGAATATTCGGCCAAACTATTCGGCCACATTAAAAAGCCCTGAAAAAGTACGAACATAGTTTGGGTGAATATGGTTTGAATAAACGGCGCAAACGATAAAACCATTCAACTTAAACTTCATTATTTTTGGGACTTAACACGATTCTTATCTCTCCATTTGGTTCCCGTTCTTCCACAAAAAATTTATTTTCACTCGAACATCATACAGAGTTAACAAGTCCACCACGAACATGAAGAGCGACTTTGTTAGATCCCAGGTTTAAGACGAATTTCTTCACCAATCAACTGTAAAAATAAAGAGTCCGGAAGTACCTCCTGCTTGAAGCTTTAGTTTCAGAAAATGACACCAGCAGCGATGAAAACCGACGAACCTGGGCAAAGCATTCATACATCTTTCTGGGAGTGATATGACGAAGTAGTTACTTAGAACCTTACTAATAATGACAACGGAAATAGCATCGAAATACCTTCGACGTCAAAATACACCATATCAAATGACCTTGATAAATACTTGGCCATAAAAACTGCTCTCCTGTAAAATTGTAAAAAACAACTTTTGATGTTTTTACTTGTTGCCACAAATTTGTATACCCACATACATATATTTACGCAAGCCACTTTTTACACTGTACATACATATTAATTTCTCATCTCACTCTGAAACAAAGCCTCACTGCCGCAGATTCAAAAATCATAATTTGTTTCTTTTCACTCTGCGACTGAAACACAGAAAAAGCAACTCTACACATATTTATAGGTATATACGAGTATGTGTGCAAGTGTGAGTTTTCGTTTCTATAGAAACCGAGATTTTTACTTCGATTCTTCTTTGGTTATTTTATTCTTATTCTCACTTGGAGAGGAATTTGAGTGGTTGTTGCCAATGATAGAAAACAGAAAATCATCGGCCAACTCCTCGTCTGAGGCGCCACCATCGAATTCCTCAAGTGATACTACTATGTCTTTTATATACAATGATAATATTAAGGTCCGGTGAGTATGGTGGCCATTGTAGCAAGCTAACATTTTGCTCCGATATCCAACTTTTAATGATCCTTGCAGTGTGGATTGGTGCATTATCTTATTGGAATGTCCAATATATTGGACCAAAAATAGTGCTAAACTTAGGGAAAGCTACTCCAATATCTTCTTGTAGGAATTTGCGGTCAGTTTTAGTGTAGAGAATTCCAGATCAACAGTTCCATACCATGAAATCGCACCCCCAGACCATAACACCTCCTTCGCGTCTATGGTAACGCTCCAAAAAATGTGGTCCCTTCCTCAAATCATGGAAATAATGGTCATATCCATCCGGACCATTGATATTGAATTTTGTTTCATCTGAGAAAAACACTCATGTCCACATTTTATTCCACGTCATATGCGTCATGCCAAAATCCAAGCGATTTTGTTTTCGTGGGGGATTTAACGGTACATATATTTTTGCAATTTCAGGCGTTTCAAATGTTGGCTCTATTTATTATACGCACTGCGGTATTAAGACTCGCCTTTACACCACTCTTTGCTTTGATTTTTGCGGCAGAGTTGCTGTAATTGTAAGCTAATCTAAGAATAATTCTTCTCTCTGCTTCTTATGTTCTGCTGGCCTCTCTTTCATGTTTTTTCCGTAGTTTTCATTCTGTTTTAAACATGACCATACAACTTGAGCACTTCCTCCATTTTTTTCGCCGATCGTGAGTAAGCGGAGTTCATTTTCAGCATAAACGTCTATTTTGGTTTTTTCTGCAGTAGTTAATGCAATTCGTCGGCCCATTTTTGCTCTAAATGAAAAATAAATAGTCTCGGTCTACATTTTTATTACTGTTATTGCTTTTTTTCATCGTAACGTATCCCAAAGAAATTTTTTTTATTTTTTTATTTTTAATCATTTATTAGTTTAAAAAACTTTATAACATCACTTGAAACATATGTAAATATATTACATAATAAAAACATAAGCTTTTTTAAAAATGTTGTTTTACATAAATTGTTACATCTTTTTTGAAAGCATTTATATTCGATTGCATCTTTAAATATATTGGTAGTCCATTGAATAATTGAAGTCCTTTGTACAATAACTGATTCTGTGTTCTTGACAAATTTACCCTGGGAATTTCAAAATTTCGTCTATTCCTCAGAGTGTAGTTGTGTCTATCCGAAACATATGATAGGTTCCTGCTAAGATACGTTGGGAAAAAATTGTTCTTAATTTTAAATATAAATATCAGATTTCTTATAATTAATCTTTGCTTTACACTTAAAAAGTTTAATGATCGTAACATATTACTTATTGGAGTATAAATGTCGACTCGCAAAATAGTCCGCATTGCACGATTTTGTAATTTTTGAAGCCTACTTTTGTCAGTTTCATTGAACATAAAAAGTATTGAAGCACAATAATCAAAATGTGGCAAAATTATTGTATTATAAATCGTTATTGCACATTCTTTATTCAATTTCTTTCTAATTCTAAACAGGAAGTTGACTTTTTTACTAATTTTTGAACAGATATAATCAGCACGACACTTAAAATCTAACTTATTATCTATTATTGCACCAAGATATTTTATTTGTTTTACTTTTTCAAGTTTGTCACCGTCTATTTGAATTTCAATATCGTCGTCGTTATTTAGTATCATGCATTTAGATTTATTTATATTTAACTTTAGTTTTTTGCTATTTAACCACATGAGTAAGTTAGCAAGGTCCTCTTCAATTTTTTGCTTTAATTCGTGAACATCACTACCACTTACATATATTAGAGTATCGTCAGCAGATAGGATTACTTTACAAAATTTAAGGACTCTTGATATGTCATTTATATAAAGGAGGAACAGCACGACACCAAGAATTGAACCTTGCGGAACACCTTTTCGTGAATTGTTGCCTATTTTTTAAGTACGTTTGAAACCATTTATTCTCATTATTTTTAACACCATAGTTTTTTAAATTGTCTAATAGAATTTCATGATGAACTGTTTCAAATGCTCTCTGAAAGTCTAGAAAAACTGCACAAATCACTTCTCTGTTATCCAAAATACCAGATTGTTGTTCGCACAATATATTATTTTGTTCCAGATATTTTATCAATTGTTCTGATACCACTTTTTCAAACACTTTCTCGATAGTCGGAAGTAAATTTATTGGCCGAAGCTTGCCAGGGGTTTTTGCATTTGCAACTTTTTGCACAGGTATTATCACAGATTGTTTTAAACACGCAGGGAATTCACCTTCGGACAGTGATTTATTTAACATACTTAACAACTAGTCACCAATCATATCTAAATTATTTAACAATATTGCACTATTAACCCCATATATATCTTTCTTCTTATTCATTCTTTTTAGTATATTTGTCAACACAGTCTTACCCTCAATTAAGCAGAATTTGAAACTGCACGTAACCGGTTCAATTAAACTATTATATATCACAGATGGAATAGCTTTGTTAATGTCTTTAATACTATTGATAAAATAAATATTTAAAAAATTAGCTATTTGGTTCTTATCTCTAATTGTATCACCATTTAATATAATTTCTTTTATTGCACTTTTTTCTTGGCCTAAAACAAAACACTTCAATGTTTTCCAAAGACCTTTTTGATCACCAGCTCTAACACACAGCTCATTTTGAATGAATTTGTATTTGGATTTTTTTACAGCTGACTTATATTTGTTCCTACTGATTATATAATTGCTCCAATCTTCATTACTTTGGGAATATATAGCTTTATTATATAGCGAAATTTTTACTTTTTTTAGCTGTCGCAGATTATTATTGAACCATTTATTATTTTGAACTGCCTTTAGTGGATATTCAACTGTCATTTTTTCGATAGCGTTTTCAAGTTTATTTTTAAAATGTTGCACTTCCTCATTTAAGTTTTGATAGGTCACAGATTCGGCTCTCCAAAGTTCTGAGAACTTTCTTTTGTCGTATCGAACTCTTCGAATTATTGTTTTATCTTTTTTAGTCATTCTTCTACTTGAAATGTCTATTAGTAAAGTTTCATGGTCAGTTATTTTAAAACGTTTCTCAATTCTGGCGCGTATAGATAGATATAATTTTATTTAGTACATTTGCACCATTTACAAAAAAAAATATAATGATTAAAATAAATACAAAATGATTTAAAAAGATTACATGGATAAGTAAATAAATAAATAAATTTTAAATGAATTTAATTAAATTTTAAATGAATAAATAATTTTAAATAAATAAATAATTTCAAATAAATAAATAATTTTAACTAGACAAACATTGTATATTTTACATTTGGTTTTTTAAGAAATTAATAATAGCTCGTTTAAATGAGTGTATATTTGAGTCTTCTTTGATGTTTCTTGGAAGAGAGTTAAATAGCTGGAATCCTTTATAAAATAAACAGTTCTGGGCTGCACTCGATCTTGTAGTAGGAAGTCGAAAATCTTGTTCGTTTCTTAAAGGATATGGTTGAACATCACTAACATAATTTACATAACGGTGTAGGTAATTGGGTAGACAATTATATTTTATTTTGAAGACAAACATTAAAACATTCATCTTTATTCGTTGCTTGACGCTTAACCACATTAAGATATTTAACATTGATGAAATTGATGTATAGATATTGCACTTAATAATTCACCATTCACTACATTAGAAAGAGCATAGTCAATTAAGGAACTTGTATTTGCGGTTATCCTTGTGGGTTCTTGTAACAAGTGCTTGAGTTTTCTATCATTCATGAAATTAAATGCTTTGTTTTTACAACTATCGTTTTTAAAATAATTAATGTTAAAATCACCCACTAAATGTAGGGACTACTTTTAAGCAGATGTTTCTATTCAAGTGGGGCAAAAAAAAACAGTGTTTTCTTTGTAGGAATGCAAAAATGCATAAAATAACAATCTGACATGACTTTTTACCTTATTATGTGTATGCATTGTTTTTCGGTATGAATTCCTCTTTGAAACAACAAAGTTGCCATTTTAACTTACCAAAGCGCTAAACGGTTTAATCTTGAGAAAAATCCTTGTGTCTATTCAAGTGGCGCGGAGTGTATGTTTTTTCCACATCAGAGGTTACCTGCAACTCATTTTCTTCCAGAAATCTATTTAAAAGAGTAAAATTTTCGTAACTTTTTTGTTCAACGCATTCAATCTGGAAGCCAAGATTGTTTCTCGGTGAAGACATTTTATCTCTACTGTAAACGTGGTTGTGGTTCTTCACTGTAAGTACTTGCAGATTACGTTGAGTTTATCAAATATATCGGCCAAATAAGCCAATTTTATCAACCATTGCTCATCGTGGAATAGTTTAAAAAGCGTACTAACGGATGCAGAAATGGGCTGTTCGGCGAATAATATCTTAAGCTCGTTGCGCAATTGAAATAACCTGGATAAAACTTTTCCTCCCGAAAGCCACCTCACTTCCGTATTTAGAAGAATTATGACTGTTTTCTATGAACGTTTTAGTTAATTCTCGAATGGAAGGCGGAACCCCTATGACCCTTCCACGGAACCCCAGGGTTCCGCGCACCACCTTTTGGGAAACGCTGGTCTACATCGTTTGTGTGTACATACCACCTAAATAACACCTGACAGTAGTAACTCGATACCTGGATGCTTTTCGTTATATTGAAAACCTATCATCGGCTTCCGATAAATTATATATTTTTGGCGACTTTAACCAAACCAAAATTGAATGGGCGCCTGGCGATATGGATTGCACGTATCTAACCCCCGCCAATACCTTATCACCTATTGGGGCGGAGATCATCGACACCTTTCAATCCCTTGGATTTCTTCAACTCAATCCAATTAAAACCACCAAAATCGCTCATTGGACCTCATATTTTCAAATTACAATGATGAAAGCCATGTCACTAGAAGTCTAACCCCGCTGGTTCCTGAAGACATCTACCATAGTTCTTTATATTTATTTTGTCATTTGTATTCTAGCTTTTCAACTACTGCGAATTCTTGTAAATTTGATTTTAAAAAAGCAAACTATGCTAATATTATTTGTGATGAGCTTTGCAATTTTGACTGGAGTCCATTCTTGTCATCTGAAATTGATAAACTTTGCTCGGTATTTTATCGCGTCATCAATAGTTAATTTTCGTTTTTGTTAAAAAACTTTTATAACGGGATTTATCCTTGGGACAATGACATTACACGGAGATTAAAAATTCTTAAAAATAGAGCCTATAAAAAGTGGCGCTCTAGTAAGTTGAATGAGGACTATACTTTGTATTGTGAGCTTAGATTTGAGTTTAAAACTTCTCTCCACCATGCCTACTCAGCTTATATTTATGATATTATAACGAAAATCAAGTCATCGCCTTTTAATTTTTGGAGTTTTATAAACTCTCAAAAAAATAGTGATGGTTTTCCGTCATCTTTCTTTTACGAAGGTCTGTCAATCGATAATCCCCACAATATATGTAACAGTTTCGCTTCATTTTTCCAATCAGTCTATTCGGATACTGAGTCAATTATAGATGATAACTTTTTCACTTATTTGGATGCGCCCTGTTCTTACGTTTTTAACCGTATTGAACTTTCGGAAGACACTGTTCTAAGTAAACTCAATGCATTAAAATCCAATTTTAATCCTGGACCCGATGGTATTCCGTCGGGCTTCTTAAAAATGTGTGCCCTTCCATTACACTCTATATTGTGCCACATATTTAATTTGTCATTAAGGACTGGTATCTTTCCAAACATATGGAAAAATTCATTTATAATCCCAATCTTAGAATCCGGCAGGAAAAATAAAATTGAAAATTACAGAAAAATCCGCAAGCAATCTTCCATCCCTAAACTATTTGATTCGTTGGTTACTGACAAATTCAATTTTTTCTGTAAAAATTTGATATGCAACAACCAACATGGTTTTGTAAAAAACAGATCAACAGTTACAAATCTTCTTCTTTTAACAAACTTTGTTATTACTGAAATTTGTAAAGGTAATCAAGTCGATGCAATTTACACGGATTTCAGTAAAACATTTGATCGTGTAGACCACAAACTGCTCTTGTATAAAGTTGACCGTCTGGGGTTTCCTTTAGTTTTTCTTAAAGGGCTGTCATCCTATCTAGAAAACAGATACCAATTTGTGAAATATCGTAGGCATATATCAAAAGAAATCATGGTAACATCTGGTGTCCCACAAGGAAGCCACGTTAGCCTTCTTTGTTTATTCTTTTTGTCAATGATGTTGTACATTTTTTACCTCATTGTAACATTTTGATGTTTATGTTTGCTGATGATTTCAAAATGTACTCGTCTTGCAAAGAACCTACCAGTTTTCATCATTTGAATGCACATCTTCAAAAGTTTGTCTTGTGGTGCTCTAAAAACTACTTGTCTCTTAATGTCAGTAAATGTTCGGTCATTACTTTTTCTCGTCGTATCTCGTCTAGCATTCATGCTTATTCGTTTGAATGAATTCAACGTATCTCTGTAATTAAAGACTTGGGTGTTATGCTGGATAGTAAACTATCTTTCATTCAGCATGTCATGTCGAGTATGCCGCTAACAAAGCTAACAGATCGTGCGGAATGGTAAAGCATTATTCTGGAGTTTTCACTGACCCGTTTGCTCTAAAAATTTTATATATATCGTTTGTTCGATCCTTATTGGAATATGCATCTGTTATTTGGTATCCTTACTACAGTACCCACATCATGAGAATCGAAGCAATTCAAAAAAGATTTGTAAGGTTTGCACTTAGACGACTTCCTTGGTCTCATTCCTATATATTACCGCCATATTTATCTCGTTTACAATTAATTAGACTCGATTCTCTTGAGATTCGGAGAAAGGTGTCAAGAGCTGTTTTCCTCCATAGAGTATTGATTGGCGAGATTGACTGTCCTGAAATCTTAAGTCTTGTGAATCTTAACCCGAATAGTGCTGTAATTATTTTTTTCGAATGTCCCGTTATTGATCTCAACTGTATGGTTTTAACACATATGACATTATTTTATGGTTTTTTGTGTGTGACCGTACGGTCACGCTGGCACAATTCGGGTTAATGTCCCATCTGTCAATTTACGTTTTACTGCTATTGTACAATGATTGTGCGTCCTTAATTGACTTCAATATGTCGATACCATTAGTAAAAACTAAGTTGTTAAATTATTTCCAGTCATAATTGTTTGCTCAATGTAACATGTTATTAAAATTGTATCTGTACCTACTTATGTTATTGGTTGATTGTTTTATATTGTATTATTCTATTGTTTCTTTTATTTATTTTGTACGTTTCATGTAAACAAAAAATTATTGTATTTCATTAAGATGAATCCAAATGTCTGAGAAAGCCCTTGTACTTTGTGGACAATCATACAAATAAATCATAAATAATTCCGAATTTCCCAACTCGAAAATTTAGTAGGATGACTAGGACATCGGGCGAATAATTCTCACCAACTTCTAAAACATCGTTGAGTGACGAATGGTTAGGCGCATGTGCAGAAGCGTCGAAAACGATGCGTAGCTTAGTCGTTATTTTGTCATTCCGATATACTGGACGGTGAGGTAAATAATACATTCGATTTTCTTTTCATGCTCAGAAATACACGACAAAAACATTTCATTCATGGACGCATCATATTCAGTAAGTTTTCCAGCTGAACATAGTTTCCGAACACGTGTGCGCATCCGAACTAATGCCCCCGTTCTATTGTCATGTAGAAAAGTTGATGGTTCCTTCCATGGAAGGGAAGCCTCGAATCTATCACCTACTCGACGAATATGTGAGGATACATCATCACTCAATACCCTTTGACCATTCGGAACAATCCCCAGCACATCCAGCTTCCAGAATTGTTGAACATCTTCACACGCACATACGTTAAGCGATAGGGTGTTGGAAGAATGAAATGTTTTGTGTTCCACAGCCGACGGCCCTTGAATGGTCCATCCTAAAATTGTATTTATCGCCGTCAACCTTTCAGTGATACGTTTGTGCTCTCCAGTCGCAAATTGCCAATACGTGTCGGCGCCAATGAGCACACTAATCCCGTCCTCCAGTGATTGTCTGTCTGCGCGATCATCGGCTAAATTCAGATCGTGGGGTGAAACTGCTCCGTCGTTTGTAGGCATGGACAGTACGTCAAGACAGATAGCAGGAACTTCTATGGCATCTATTGAAACAGCGCGATCATCATACTGACTTCGCAGAACAACTCGAACTTTGTTGCACAATTTAGAGGGCTTGGGCTTATTACTTCCGAAAGGTATCACACATAATCTATGCACTCCCACAATAGGCAAGTTAAGCTTTCGAGCCAGAGTTGACTTGATGAAAGACAGCTGACTCCCACCATCCATAACGATTCGCACAAACATAGAAAGAGTAGAAAATTTACTACTAGCATATGCGCAGGCTGTTTGCAAGTATACTTTGGTTGGTGAAGACAATGGGTCACACATGCTCGTTACGTGGCGGCCACTACATGTTTTGCAGGATATCCCTTTCACCTTACAGTTCTGAGCATTATGGCCCTTCTTACAGCAACGGTAGCACCTGCCTTCGCCTCTCAATAATTGTTTTTTTTCGATTAATCCTTTAGCACTAGAGCAATCTTTGGTTTCGTGATTAATGTCCTTGCAAAATAAACAATTTTCTTTCGATACAGATGTATACAAACCCCAAGCCGTTTTGACAGATCTCGTGCTCGTGCTCGGTATGCTAGAACGAGATGGATGTATTCTTGCTTCATTCGCTTTCTCCAATGATTCAAGGAATTCGTAGGAATTTCAGCAAACAATTGACTTGCTTATCGGCGATTACATTTGATGATTTTTCTGACATTGAGGAAACGCTAGCTGCATCGTCTTCGTACTCTGTGCGAGAATTTGGTAGACTCGCTGTGGCTGTGTCCTCGTAGTATCGATGAAAATCAACTCTAAGCTCATTCGGCAGACAACGTAGTAAGACTCCCTTCAGCATGACAAAATAGTTCGACGATGGTATGCCTAATGACGAGAGCGAACGGGTGGAAGCTTGTACCGATGTATATAGCCGTCTCAAAGCAAAGGAATCTGTTTTGGTAGAAACAGGCTGAATAGAGAGCAAACGTTGCATTGTAAAGTCTACAATTTTCTCACTATTGCCGTATTCTTCTTTCAGCAAGGTGATAGCTGAATTGTAATTAGCTTCCGAAGGAGTAAGACCAGCTAATGTTTCGGCTGCTTTTCCCGTTAACACCGTTTCTAGATAATTGAATTTATCAACAGTGGTAAGAGAAGCGTTTTCGTGAACGAGAGCACGATACTGCTCCCAAAACGATACCCACTCTTTGAAGTCTCCAGAAAACCGTTTTGGCTGCAGTTTTTTTTTAATTTAACAGCACTAAATGGAGAAGGCTGAAGTGGTGGGGGAGGTAACGTACCGTTTGCAAAAGTGGTGTCATTTGGACTCATTAAGACTTCTGACTGACCTTTGTGAAGGTGAAGCTTGGACAGACGACATTTTATGCGTGTCATGGTTTCGATCGCTTTGTCCTCATATTCTGCCACTGTTTCGGCTTCCTTTGTCTGGTCCTCTGGCTTTATTACCTTCACTTCATGTGTGGCCGTTAAGCGGTCCAGAAAGACATTTAACTCTTCTTCGATGTCGTCGAGCTTATCTAAATTATTCGAAATTTTCGCATCGTCGGATTTAAGGTAATCGGTCACGCTTTTCACAAGTTTGGTCACTTGACCACGATAAGGTGCGCGACTTGCCAAATCCATTTCGATCAACCAATTAAAATTAAAAATACTCGTTCTTTCTGTTAACGTTCTCCGTTCAACTCCCGGGTTTCGGCACCAGATTTAGAAAATATTCACCCGAATTCGAAAATAAAGAACGAGCCGATCTTATTTAACAATTTTAATTTAATTCAGTTTAATTAATTCAATAGTTTACAGCGAATGATACCAAACTAGGCGAGTGCAAATGGACGACTAACTTATTTTGGATAAGAAAAGAGATAGAGGAGATTACAATGGTTAGGGTCTATGTATATGTGTAGAGATATGTATGAAATATTATAAAGCATATAGAAAATCAAAGTTTTTGTATAAGTGAGAAAGGTTTTTCAACACCTACTATTCCACATTAGAACGCAACTGCAGAAGTCGTTGACGCCCGTGTAATTTATTCGTTTAGTTAACTTTTGCAAAATGCGACCTTATAGAGTTACAAAAATCCAATAGAGCTACGAAAATTAATTATTAAGCATTTTAGGAGTGGAGATAAATCTCTATAATTGTAAAAATAGCTCAAGAAACAATAAAAGATATTATTGGAATGTCCAAGAACGATAATAGAATTATAAACAAGCCAAAATCAGCCCCAAGAAGATGTTTGGTAATCATGATGAACGTTGGATTGTCAACTTATCCGAAGAAAATCCAATGCTGAGCGCACCAAAACTAAGAGATATGGTGGAAAAGCATCTGAATATTAATTGCAATGCTGAAACTGTTCGGACATGTCTAGGTAGATCTGGATCAAATGGTAGAATTGCAAGGAAGAAGCCATTCATAAGCCAGACGAACAAAATGGTTCAATGGAGTTCGCTCAGAACCACATCATGAAAGATTTTTTGTTTTGGAAAGCGTTTTAACTACGGATGAGAGCAAACATAACCATTTTGGATCAGATGGAAGGGAAAACGTTTGGAGAAAGCCGAATAAAGAGATGAATCCTAAGTTTTTGCATCCCAAATTTAAGCATGACAGTGGTCATCATATGGTCTGGGGTTGAGGATCAGCATCTTGAGCTGGTAGCTTACATTTTATTGAAGGGAATATAGATAAATATCAATACTTAGCCATTTGCAAAACAATTTAAAACAATATCCTGAAATTTAAAAATAGATTGATGGAATTAAAGATACTTTTCAGCTCAATCAAGACAAATGACCCGAATCACCCGGCTGGAAGTATAAGAGCCATTTCACATATACCCGACTGCCGGCTAACCGGTACCGGATACCCGGTCGTTGGGAATACATTCACACCTGAAAACCGAAACCGTCCCCGGTTAAACGGTTAACCGGCTCAGTGAACGTGATGTTTTAGCAACGAGAAATGTTGATGTTGTCTATATTAACTTTTAGACACAAAAGTCGTTGCCAAGCGAATTGATGTCTTTCAAATCAATCGAATCGAATCGAATTTTTAAATTCACTGAATGAAGATTGGTTTGCCGATAATTTTGCTTCGTAATTTTAACCAACCAAGGTTATGCAACGGCACACGTTTGGTTATCAAACGGATCACCGAAAATGTTATTGAGGCAACCATTTTCAACGGAAAGTTTAAGGAGAAATCGTTCTGTTGCCACGTATCCCAATGATACCCTTCGGGGACTATAATCTTATTCAAACAGCTTCAAATTCCGATTCGTTTGGCATTCGCAACGCCAGTCAACAAAGCACAAGGGCAGACAATTTGTGACCTAGACTCAGAAAATCCTTGTTTCTCCCATGGCCAAATATACGTTCCACGTGTGGGTAAAACATCGTATCTATTCATATTGGCAAAAAATAGTGTTCACCAAATCGCACTAGATTAAATTTAAATTCATTACTATAATTTAAAACAACAATATTGTTTAGACCCGTTATTTACCTCATTTATAACATTTAATTTGTATCCATTATCGAAACTATGATAACTGGGAAACCATGTATATCATCAATATCAATCAATATTTTAGTACTTAAATAAAAATGTTTATAATATGAAATAGATTTTTTTTATTGTTAATAAATTTTGCATAAAATTATGTAGTGAAATCAGAAGCGTGTTTTTGTACATTCTTCTACTTCACTAATTCATCAATCAAAGTAAGATCAAATTCATATTTTCTTACTCTTAGCTAATGAGAGCAGGTTTTTCTCCCGTATTAACATGCACATAACTGCACGCATTGTTTACACTAGCGCTCATAAATTCCTACACACCAATACAACCCTAAATACATTTGTATCAGCTCAACATATGTACATGCGCTTCTTCTTGTGCCGTACGTGCAATCTCATGCATTTGCCGTAGTTTTATATACCAAATGATTTCATCTGACAAAAACCGTAATCTGGGAAGTGCGTCTTTTATCTAGATTTATATTCTGTTACACTGCTAGTCTGTTGAATATTACGTATGCTTAAATGCGTGCCGTACCCGATATATTTTGTTGCTTGTCATTGAAAGTGAAAATGCCCCAAGATTCAAGCCAATGGCAAAAGTCTGTGGTGAAATTGGAAAAAGATTTTTAGTCGACCCGAAAGAGCACATATTTGAGAGTTTACAAATAAAAGGTGACTTCTAGAAGTTGTAAGATATTTTAATTTGAGCTTTTGATGTTAGTGCAATGTGTGATATTTAGGAATGCCTATTGTAGAGGTATTAAAGACTGGACGGGATCGAGGAAGAATTACAACAAGCAGTCCTATGACAATGACAATAACTTTAACATCAAAAGTTGGGAAAACAACATGTGTATCTCCTATTGGGAAAATTCCCAGGGTCTTCGCCAGGCTAAAAGAGCCATAAAACCCTTCCAAAGCAAATCCACAAAAAATCTGCTCTTGAGTAGAAATGATATCAAAATATTAGTGGGATTTCTAACAGGACATTGCCATCTTCGATATCACCTAAACAAAATAGGTCTTATTCAGGAAACTGAATGTCATTTTTGCATGGAAGACGACGAAACTGCAGAGCATATCCTATGTAACTGCATGGCACTTTGTGCCCTCCGGGGACAACAGTTCCACAGAGAAATTCTAACTCCCGCGGAACTTCGTACAATCTCCACCAGTGAGATCCTCAAATTCATCAAAAGAATTGAGCCTCTTCTGGTTCCCTAAACTGACTTCGTGGTACAATAGATCTTTTAGGTCGCGGTGCCCTCCGCAACTGGCGGGTCAGTACCCCTTTAAAAAAAACAAAAAAAATAATAATGACAATGTTAATAATAATGCATAAAAACCTTTATTATTATTGAATGCCTTTTTTTGCCTTTTTCAGCGGTATAATTTTGGCTTTTTTGTTGCTTTTTTTGGTCAACAAAATCAGAACCCTGGTTATTACATTTGAATTCGATTCAATTAATCATCTTCAACGATTTTTCCTGAAATTCATCAGGGAAAAGTGATTTCAAAGAGGTGAGTTCAGCTTGATGAAGTGTACACTGTGAAAGATTATATAGTTTGTCATTGGGCGTGCATCGGACAATCAATCCGTTTACACGAACGTTGCTCTACTCTGAAATGCCACGTTATTACACTTGGAACCCTTAATCGAAGAAATTTTAACGTAGGAAGCAAGGCGTTGCGGTTCCTGATCCTGATCATCCGGATGTGCGTCGTACTTACACAGTTCCTTCGAAGAATGACAAATGCTTTTACTTGCGTCTTTTGTTGATGAATGTTCGTAGGCCGATATCATTTGAATCGCTTCGAACTCTCGCCCAACATTTCGTGCTGAATGTGAACAGCTCAATTTGCTTGAAAACGATACTCATTAGGACATGACAATCGCCGAATCAATTGTTTCTGCATATCCAACTCAGATACGCAAATTATTTCCTATCAATATTTCGACCTGCTTCCTATTGAATCCATGTGAACTGTGGAACAAGTACAAAGATGAGATTCACTTCAATAAAGGTAATGCCCTATGCCAATGTTATTAAAATACATTTCATTTTGTTTTTGTAGATTTATAAACATAATTCATTTTGAGTATTCATTTAACCTTAATAAAAACTAAATTTAATTTAGCTAATAAGGTGACACAACATTTATTGATTCTGAGGCGGCACGAAGTTCGCCGGGTCAGCTAGCTGTAAAATAAATATAGAAGTTTTTACAAAAATACCCTGAACTTTAAAATTCATTTAATCAAATAAACGTTTTCAGTCAAATTAAATACACAATCAGTCACTCTTGCTAGTTCAACATTTATATTTTTAAATAAAAACTTGCCAATGGCCAAAAAACTCACGGAAAGTCAACTTCAACATCTTCGCGATTGGTTGGATAAATTCCCTCTTAACCGTGTTATTGTTTTAAGTAAGATACATCGAGATTTTTCTGACGGAGTGTTAGTTGCGATTATTTTAAAAGAGATTCATCCCAAATTGATCGATTTGCATAACTATTCACCAAGTTGTTCGGTAAAGTTAAAACGTGAAAATTGGGAGACTATCAATAACAAAATCTTTAAGAAACTTGGTATTCCACAAAGCTCCGTTGTCTTGGATTATATTTCACAATCAATTCCTGGGTATATAGAACAACTGCTTTATGAAATCATGAGATACGAAACTTCCGCCCAGAAGAAGCACTTAGAATCGCAAATCCACGATGACGACTCGCCGTATGCAATGGACGACGAAATACTTATGGTCAATGTGAATAAACAAATTGGCGACGCATTTGTTCAGGTTCCGCAAAAAATGATATTATTTTCTATTTACGAACAAACACTACGGGAATCAAGAGAAAAGGACAATAAAATAGCGGCTATGTGTCAAAAACTTCTTCATTTAGAAAATATTATCGAGTTGAAAACTGAGCGCATTGAAGAACTGTGCGGTCAATTGGCAACGAAGGCATCTCATTCCAAGATCTACGATTCACCTTAACAGCCAACTTTCTCAAAGATGATTGATTATTATTTATCGAAAAATATATCTTTTTAACTAATGACATCGGTGTATAACGGTGTATGGCGTGATATTCGTGTCAATTAAAATGAAATTTAAACAAAATAAATTAATTCTGTTTCACTTTCTGAAAGCTAAATATGTATGTATGTCATTGAGACAATATTTTTATTAAATAAGCAATTGTTTATCGAAAAAGTTTTTTTTTGTTTTTCGATAGTAAGGAAATCCTATCAGTGAGAAACAACCCAATATTTCGTTTGAGCAGCTATGGCGGCGTTATCATCATCATCATATCTTATTATATATTACATATTATTATTATTATCATATTATACTTTTATAAAATAAAGTCTAAAAAAAAGTATGTATGTATGTGCCGCAAAAACAAAAAAACTACTGAACGGATTTGAATGCGGCTTTTTGCAATCGATTCTGTTTGGATTAAATCTATAAAATGGATAAAAAAAATCAATATATTTCAATAAAAAACTTCTAAATGAGAAAAAGAAGAGTTTATATTTTACTTTTGGACATTTATCTCGCTCTGTCTTAGTTCTTAAAAAACGTATTAAAATAAAATTTACATATTTGCTTAGATTATTTCACAACAAAGATTTTGATATACCTATATATCTTCTTTGTACATTTTCTGTGAGAAAATTAATAATATAAAGAAATATTGTTTGTATGCTTTCGCGAAAATGATCAGAGACCATTGCCACCGTCAATGCACCAGCGGCAGCGGGTATGCGTGTACGCGATACATGTGTGTAGTATAAGTGATTGGGATTGCTTCGTGCTAACGTATATGTATTGTAATTGTTCGATTTACTTTAATCCAATAACTGGATAAATTTGGTTGCAATTTGTTTTATGATAAGTATATGCAGGGCTTGGAACAGATACAGATAAATATATGTATTACGATTTGACGTTTTGGCGGTAAGAACGTGCTGTAATATTTAAGAAAGCGGAGAATTTAGATTGGAAGAATTTCCTTACCCATCTGCGTCAGTTTTTTCTTTGATAGTCTATGGAAAATCCTTTATCCAAGCATTTCATTCAGTCATTTGGTGCTAAGCAAATTGTGAAGCAAGTATTTATGCCAACTTTTAAGGTGGAAGAACAAGTGTAGCATTCAGCTGGAAGTCTCCTTCCTTACTTACTTAGTTGGCGCAACAGCTCGAGGTGAACCTAGGCCTGCTTCTCGCAACCATTTGTGTGTGCGTGTTATATTTTTGCACGAATGGAAGGGACCTACAGTTTTTTTTGCCGACTCCGAACGGCGAGTTGAGAAGCTCAATCGTGACAAATGATACTCTTTGATGCTTGTCAGACATTCGAAAGAGGTGGGCACCGTGAAAAACTTTTAGGTGTTTGCGGCGGGATTCGAACCCAAGACCGCTGGCACAGTAGTCCGACGCACTAACCACTTGCGCTACGGTCTCCTTCCAGTAGACAATTTATTACAAATACACATATCTACATACAAAGAGAATATTTTTGCAGGCGCAGCAAAGCGGGTACATCAGCTTGTGTAGTTATATAAGCGCCCCGATCATACTGACAACAAAAAGTTTTTTTCTGCGAATATCTGAGTACAGTAGACTCTCGATAACGTGAACAATTAAAAACCAAGGGAGTTCACGTTTGCGGGAGAGTTCACGTTTGCGAGGGTCAAATTTTAATAAAAGAATATGGCAATCCCACTGTAGATTTTCATTTTAAAACGTCTTATCCTTAACAAATTAAAAATAATGCGTTTTTACTATCACATAAAAGTATTTTTAATTCATTTATTTAATTTTAAACAAAAAGTTATTGCATAGGAACATATGTTATGGCAAGGTTATGGCGTAAAAAGTAACATTAAATATTGACTGACCACGAGCATTACCGATACGAAATTTAATGGAAAAAATCAGCCATTTGTTTTTGCATCTTCTTCTTCTCCAAAAGCATTCTCACTGCTTTTTCCCTAAGGCGCCTTAAGACACTAATGTCATTTTGGCTAACCAGCTCACATTCAGCCCATTCCAAAGCCTTGTTAAAAATGGAAATGGCTTCATTAGGCCTAATTTTTTCCTTTGGCAACCGTCATCATCATTTTCCTCATCACTTATGATATTGGTACTCTGAGCGACATTATGGTCTTCTTCGTCTTCGTTCCATTTATGGATGTCTTCAGCTGTGCAGTTCACCTACCCAAATGATTTGATTAAAAACAGGAATCCTAAAAAAGTAGAAATCAAACCTCAGGATTTATAGCATCGAGCAGTTTCATTGCATTCTCCACTTCAAAATTGATTTCTAGATACAATTTCTCTTTCAAAAGACTAAGTGGAATATCATCTTCCGGATCATTTTCATTACCTACGAAACTTAAAATATTCTTCCAGCATTTTGCGTATGTGTCCGTTTCCAATCGATCCCAAGCTGATTTTAAAAATGAAATAGAATCTCTTAAAGTTAACTTTTTCAGTGATTCTGGAATATCCGCTTGTTTCGCTACAACCGAAGCTAATAGACTAGTTCTATAGTAAAGCTTTGTTATTCTGATCGCATTTTGATCCATGGGTTGGATCAGTGGCGTCACATTTGGAGGCATAAACATCACTGTAATAGAGTGATCATCTGTGGTTAACTCACTTACTGGAGGATGCGATGGAGCATTGTCTAATAGCAGAAGGGGCTTCACTGGTAAACCCTGATTTTTCATAAATGATGTTACCTAAAAAATGTTGGTATTGAAGTCTATATGCATTTGGTTAATTTTCGTCATACATACTTGTGGCACAAATGAGCCATGAAACCAATCTTTGAATATAGCCGCGGTCATCCAGGATGATTTCGAATTCTTGTAGTCTACTGGGCAGTTAAAATTTTTGAAAGAACGATGATTTTTCGCCTTCCCAATCACCCATGGCATCTGCTTATGCAATCCAGTTGCATTTGTACACGCGAGGAAAGTTATGCGCTGTTTGTCGGCTTTTCTGCCAGGTGCGTTTTTTTTCTAACGACGAAACATATGTTTTGTCCGGCAAAAGCTCCCAAAATAGCCCGGTTTCGTCTGCGTTATAAAGTTGGTCGGTGGTCACCCCCATCGTATCAATCGTTTCCTGCAGCTTACGTTTGAATGGGTCTACCAGCTCGGGCTGGGAAGATAGTTTTTCACCAGTGATTTTAATAGATCTCACACTGTATCGAGTTTTAAATCTCTGCATCCATCCTTCGCTAGCATTGAAGTTGCTTCGGTTCTCCTTAATTTGAGAATGCAGTGACAAAGCCTTTGCCTTTATCATCAGGCCATTAATCGGATAATTTTTTTCACGTTGTTCGAGAAACCACCGGTATAGCGCCTTTTCCATTTTGGGAAGTTCCGATGATCGAAGTGTTTTTCTTTTCCCCGGCCCCGAAAATGTGTTGTTTACACACTTTAAAATTGTTTCACTCTTTTTGTTAACGGCACAAATAGTAGACTTTGCAACGTCGTATTTTTTTGCCAAACTTGTTACATTGGAACCACTACGGAATTGCTCAATTATCGCGCATTTGTCCTTAAGTGACAAAAACTTTGGTTTCTTTGAGGACATGTTGAACTAAAAAACCAAAACCGTAAGGCGTATAAAACTTATGATGACAAAAACCAAAGAAAACCGCAAAAATCGAGCAGACAAGACAATTAAAAACAATTATTGTAAGGAACAACGAGGAACAAACTGACACAAAATGACGTGCAACAAACAGGAAACTGTAGAATAAGGAATTTGAAGCTAAAATACAGCTTGCTTAAACAGTTTACTGTTAACCTGAAGCAAAAATTGTTGTTCACGTTTTAGAGTGTTCATGATTTGTTCACGTTTTAGAGATGTCAAGCAAAAAAAAAATCTGTTCACGTTACCCGGTGTTCACGGTAACGGGAGTCTACTGTATTATTTTTTATGGTTCATACCTATCTGTCACAAAATTCCAGGTTATAAAGATTAGAGTCTTGCAATTTAAGTAAAGCTTGTTATGTTATAAATAATTCTGATATTTATAAGTAAGACAGGCTATGAACAAAATGGAGAGAACAAAATCAACCATATCGATAAAAGCTAATGATTTGGTTAAATTTGTGAAAACAAAATAGAAATTGTTAAAATTGCTTGTCCTACCCCATTTATTCCTAAGGTATTTATCGGAAAACTCGTATCATAACGTCATCATTAGGCGTTTTTCTTTTCAGTTCAGAGGAGAGCGTGAGCTGTTAAAAAAGAATGATGCGACTGTATCCAACATTCCCGAGTTATGTGTAAACATCACGCGGATGGGGCGTTGAAAGTAAATTATAGCTAGTCTATGCTCGATAAAATGGAAGCCAATCGCATATGTATATACTCATCGAATTCAGTCCATTCTCAGCAGTCGACGCCAGGAAACCAGCCTAGGACCCCTAATCTCAGTAGTACTGCGCCAAAAGTAGAAAAACCGACGCGCTACACACTCAACCACCGCGGTTATAAAAACTTTTCATCCAAGTTCTTACATAAATAATATCAGCTTGTAGGTACATATGTACTCTAATCTGTAATCGAATAAGAAAAATAGAAAAAAAAACCGCCTCATCTATCTTCTATAGGTAGGTATATGTAAATAAATCGCTAGCGCAAGAGCTTGTGATTCCTCCTGAGAGTTTATTTCTGCACCGATTTCAATGATTCTAACACTGATTGAAGGCTTCATCAGTATAAATAATTTTGAAAAAAAGCATATGAATGAAGTTATTAGGGAAAAACATTATTTCAACGTACCTACATTCACAAATGAGGTGTCTAAAGAAAATAATGTCTTGAAGCAATGACGAAATGCACTCTGATTTTATAAATATAAACAATTTGTTTTTACTTAATCTTAATATTTATCAGGATCTCTATCACGAAAATTAGCTCTTATTTTTTGGAACAAGCTGCCACTAGGACACTAGAGGCCAGTAAGTAGCCATTTTATTCGTAAATAGGGTGTAGGTTTTCTACATGCGATATTGTTAATAATATTTATAAACTAAAAATCCAAATCACTGCTCTAGAAAATCCTCTTTCTTTTGACACCTCATTTGTTAAGATTGTTTGAGTGAGAGAGCCGCAAATGGTGATAATGATTGCAGAACATTGAAATGCAAAGCATTATGATCATGTTAGAGCCCACATATATACTCACACACACACTATTGCAACGATACCCACTGCTGCCCGACTGCTTGCAGTGGTCACCACTGAAAGATTATTGTGGGCGATGGTTTGAATAATTGTTTTGAACATTGCTCAGCTTCAAGACAACGCAGGAGGATGTTTTATATCTCAAATGAATCAGCGGCAAATTTACTAATTTCACCTATTTTTTTGTTTTTCAATCCGATAAGCCATTATTGAGTTAGGGCTGAATAACTATAATTTTCCCCACCAATATGCAGTATTTTCACTATTTTCTGAAAACCATGCCATTTTCCGGGATAAAAAGTAATATAAGTATAAAAGTCGACCAGGAACATAAGCAAAATTTCATCGCGCTGCTATAAAATTTGAGTTACAAATTTCGTAACCGTTCGGTATTCCGTCTCCGTAATCACGGAATTACTCCACTAGAAATTTTGCTAACTTAGATGTTTGCGCTTAGATGTTTACACATAAAAAATATTTGTGTTTATTTTTTAGCTAAGAATGTTCAGAGTGTGGAACGTTGTGGAACGTGTTTTCTTTTTTAGCTTAGAATGTTCAGAGTGTGGAACGTATTGGAACGTGAGTGATCTATGCGCCCAGAATAACTTAACTGTACATTGTGAATAAAATGCTGACAGGTGCCAAAAGCCAACGCCACATTTAACATGAAAGAGAAAATGGAAAGAGATTTCCAAAATAATTAAAAAGGCGGACGAGAATTTTTGTTACTGCGTTAAAGTTAATACTAATGATGGGAACTATCGAATAAAAACAATCGACTTATTCGATAGTTGCAAAATATTCATTTATTCGATAGCTATCGAAAAATCGTTCATTACTATTTTTCAGAAATCATTCATTCAAAACAAAACAATCGACTAAAAAAATTATTCGCATAAAAAAGTTATTCGAATAAAAAAAACGTTCAAATGAAAAAATAAGTCGAATGTTTCTCTTTGGATACAAGTAGTCCGATAGTTTGAACGAAAAAAAAAGTCGACTTATTTTTCATTTGAATAAAAAAAAAAGTCGAATGTTTCTCTTTGTCAGGATTTAGATGAAGCGATTTTTCCAGTTTGTCGCCTCTGTTTGTGGATGAAGGGGTTGAAAAGAGCGGGGAACGAAAATGTCGTTTGGGTCGCTGGAATTCCAGGCGATTTCTCTGTTCTCTTTTGTTTTCTTTCCAGTTTTTGACATTTGCTTGTGTGGTTACCATAGTAACATATGCGAATTGAGCTAGACACGGCTGTTTGTTGTTGTTTGTCGTCCCGAATAAGTCGTCTCGTATGTACAATCCATACGAGAACAAAAGAGAATTGAAAAAATGTCGCCTGGAAAATTCGTTTCATCTAAATCCTGACTTTGGATACAAGTAGTCCGATAGTTTGAACGAAAAAAAAGTCGACTTATTTTTCATTTGAATTAAAAAAAGTCGAATGTTTCTCTTTGGATACAAGTAGTCCGATAGTTTGAACAAAAAAAAATTACTTATTTTTCATTTGAATAAATGATTTTTTCACTTGTTTTTGTTTGAATGAGCTTCAGTTTTATTGAACGGGGTGTTGTTTACTTGTTTCGTGCTTTTTTCTTTTTCAAGAAATATAATTGATTTGAACAGGAAACTTGCTTTTTGCTTATTTTTCGGCCGAAATTTTTTGAATTAAGTCGTTCGAAATTAAGATTTCCCGGTTCGGGTTTTTCGTTTGTAACTATTTTGGTTTTTGTAACCAGGTGAAAGGTGTTTGTTGTGTGTTTTAGTGTTAATTGTTTAGGTTTTACGTGGTTCATCGGTCGATTCGCTATTTTCGTGTTTCAACCTTTTAAGTAAGGTTTGCGTTTTCTTCTGCATTTTACAGGTAAGTTATATTATCTGAGTATTTTATTTTTCTTTTCCCAAATATAATAGCATAACATTGGGCAATATGCGTCCCGGATTCAAGAGATCAGCAGCGTGGGAGTTCTTCCAAAAGACAGGCAACACTGTTCGTTGCAAAATGTGCAAAAAAAAGCCTTAAATTTTCAGGCAATACATCGAATTTAAATGACCATTTATGCCGTAGACATCCTGGCTATTTAACCGGAAATGATGCAGCCACTTCAACTGCAATGGATGTCGCACCGTCAGTCTTAATACCATTAAGTAATTGTATTAAAATCATTATATAAATAGGCGAAAGCAAAACAGTTCAGGCCAGTGATGGTAAACGTAGGGGAAAATCCCTACGTGGAGGTATTTTCAACTCAAAAATGAACGCGTAGGGAAAAAAGGACAGATTTTTAAAATAAGCGAATATGTAGGGACTTCCAATATTGAAAACTCCGGGCTATTTTTTATGTCCATATTTGAATCCTTCCAGAGTTTTAATTTATGGTTTCATGAATGCCGAAATGTTATCTTACCCTCAATTCAACCAGTTCTTGAGTGTCGTGGGGTGCGCATCACTAAGAACCTTTATACTACAACATAAACTTAACTAAAAACGTCTTACAAGATGAATTGTTCCGTATGTTCTCAAAAGATCGATCGTAATTGTACTACTAAGATAATCTGCAATGAGTGCAAACATTTTTATCACTTTGCATGTGTTAACATAACCGAAGAAGATGCCGATTATTTTAAAACCAGTGCAAAGCCCTTTCTCTGTGACAAATGTGCAGTGCTAAGAAGACGTTCTCTTCATATGCCAGTGCCGGTAGTTAACAAACCGCAAAACAACAGTGTTCCAGCTTCAACTATCCCCAGTGCTCAGCAAGTCACTCGTAACTACACTCTCTTAACAGCTGAAGAGTATACGCTTTACAGTGAGGGTCAGTGCACTCTTCAGATGATCTACGCCAAACTCTCGAAGTTGGAAGAAATAAATCATCAGTTCTTACTGCAACTAAATGAGTTGCGAAAAGAAAATGCGGATCTTAAATCGAAAGTCAATGTTTTGGAAAGCAAGTTTAACTGGCATGAACAACAGCTGCTCAGTAATTCAATTGAAATTGTGGGTGTGTCCAATGTCAACAACTCTAGTGCTATCAGTACGGCACAACAAATTTTCTCCAAATCGATATACCCGTCAATGAAATTGAGAAATGCTATGTAAAGAATATCTAAACAAAATCAGCCTCGGCTCCCATTAAATCGATCATCTGTTTGAAATTTGCTAATCTAACAACAAAGCAAAGAATAATTGTGCGCAAAGAGGAATAGCAAAAACTCTCTTAACACAAACGCGATTGGCATCAATGGCTCCCTTGTCAGCAGTGGTAGCAGCGGCAGCGGTAGTAGCAGCAGCAGAAAAGAGAGTGGTACCGGAATCTACATCAACGACTCTCTTACGAAGTATACCCAGGCACTTTTAATGAAGACGAAGGAAACAGTGAAACAAAAAGGCGGAAAATATGTATGGTTTAAAATATGAATTTTGATACAGATTTATTTGATGACTTTTCTCCCTCTAATTTATATAATTCCAACTGTGATAATGTTTTTAAGAATAGTTCCTTCTGCTATGATAAATTTTTTATTGTTCACCAAAACATTAGAAGTATGAGAGTAAACTTTTCAGCTCTTGTCACCCATCTTGATTCTTTTGCTTGCGTTCCAGATATTGTCTTTGTATCTGAAATCTGGATCTATGACTTTGAGAAGGATGATTATTTTATACCCGGGTTCAAGTTTGTTTCTAATACAAATGAAAATTACTCTGCAGGTGGAGTTGGTTGTTCTGTGAAAGAGGATCACATGATTCTTGATGTCTTGTGCGTTGATTTTTTGAGTGCTGATGTTTTATAGGTTTCCGTTGAAATTCACCATGTAATGTATGTTTTTTTATGTGTCTATAGACTTCATATGTTTAATGTTGCGAATTTTATAAATGAGTTTTCTGATCTCTTAACCAGGGAAAAATCTAAAAATTTAATTATTGTAGGAGATTTCAACATCAACAGTTTGGATGGTAATGATACTGTCTCGAGTTACTTGGCATTACTTGCTTCGCATGGTCTAGAATGCTATATTAATGAGCCCACTAGGCCTGCTTCGGGAAGCTGTCTGGATCACATTTATGGTCGTTTCAGCAATTTGACAGTCTCTGAATGCGATAAATGTGTATTTGATTTAAAAATAACTGATCATTGTATGACGGGACTTTTATTAACAATCTCTAAAACTAGAGGTCGTAGATCCTCTAACTCCTCGCAAAGAAAAGTAAAAGTTGATTTTAGTAAGTTAAATATCAATTTATGTTATGAGTCTTGGAAAGATGTTTATGCCTGCATTGATGCATCTACTGCTTTCAAAATCTTCATTGATACTCTTAAGAAGCATATCTTGTCTTGTTCCTCACTTTTGCCCTCCAAAAAATTAGTGAAAAGACTTAAACCTTGGATATCTAGAGACTTACTTAACAAAGTAACAGCTAAAAACAAACTTAGATTAAAGTGCAATAAGTATCCCAATAATCAGGGTGTAAAAAGAAGGTATAAGAAATTGTGTGTCGGACTAAAAAAAGAGATTCCTATTTGCCGAGATAACTATTACCGTGCTCAATTTAGTTCTGCTCAGGGTAATTTGAGAAATGAATGGCGATTAGTTAATAACTTACTAAATAAATCTAATGCTTCTAAAATACCTACTGTTTTACGTATTGATAACTCTGATGTGTATGACAAAGTCGCTATTGCTGATGCTTTTAATTGTTATTTAACTAATGTTGGCTGCTGTCTACAACCGAGTTCTGTCATATCGAATTCTTGTACTTGTCCTCCCTTATGTGGTAGTGCTGAACCGTTGCAATGTAGTAGTTTTGTCTTTCAGCCCATATCTTCATTTGAAATCTTGAAGGTTATTGGTACTTTACCTAATTCGTCTTCGTGCGGACCCGATGATATTTCTAATTGTTCACTTAAAAAAATTGCATGTTTTGTAGTGGATGTCTTGGCAGTTGTGTTTAATCGTTGCATGTTTGCGGGTGTCTCTCCTGAAGATCTTAAATGTGCAGACGTCATTCCTCTATTCAAAAAAGGTTCCGCTATTGAAATTGGCAACTACAGGCCCATCTCACTTCTTTCAGTTTTTAGCAAAATTTTTGAAAAACTTATGAAAAATAGAATGGTGTGCTTTTTAGATAAAACCTAGGTTCTTCAATCCAGTGCAATTTGGTTTTCTAAAAGGCAAATCGACGGAAGATGCGCTCTTACAGTTTTGTTCTCAAATTATGTCACACCTCGATGGGAAAATATGTACAGCAGGTTTATTTATTGACATAACCAAAGCTTTCGACATGGTCAACCACAATTTCTTGTTGAGAAAACTAGAAAAAGCTGGATTTCGTGTTTTCATGCTCCTTTGGTTTAGATCGTACCTTGAAAATAGATCGCAAAGAGTGAAGTTAGACGAAATAAGGAGCGAAACTAGATTTTTTAACCTGGGTGTTCCACAAGGCTCTGTTTTAGGGCCTACTCTATTTCTGGTATACATCAATTCACTCTTTGCTCTAGATTTTAAGGGCTCACCAACTGCTTTTGCTGATGACATCGGTTTCTCACATGGGTTAAACAGTCCTTTGGACCTAATTTCTGATGTCAATTGGGATCTAAGTTTATTGAGACACTGGTTTGCTGAGCATAATTTGGTTATCAGCTCCAAAACTAAGATAATGTTTTACAGCTTATCTTCATCATATAATCTGGATGCAAATGTGTACTTCCACGCACCTGAGTGCCCTAGATACAAACTACCTAGCTGTTATTGTTCGTCTGGTTTTTCCTCTCCCACCTTTTGTAATAATCTAACCTGTAGTGATAAATGTTTCTTAGTGGAGAGAGTTGATGATTTTAAGTATTTAGGACTTACACTTGATTCCAGGATGAGTTTTGCGAATCACATAGACGCTTTGAAAAAGTATTTCCGATGGACGCTTCGACATTTCTATAATTTGCGTAACTTATGCTCTACCAAGCTTTTAAAGATAATCTTTTATGGTATTTTCCATTCCAAGTTACAATATGGAATCGCGTGTTGGGGGGTGTGTATCGCAATAAAACACAACCACTGTTGATTTTACAGAAGTATGTCATTAGAAAAATTTGTCGTAAATCTGGTAGACATTCTAGTTTTCCTTTATTCTGTGCCCTGAATATTCTTCCTGTTCGTCATTTGTACTGTTTTAAGGTGTTAAAAATATTCTTTATGAAGTCCGGTAATCGTAATTTTCGTTTAATCTCCTTTTATAATCTTCGTGGAAACCTTTCAAACTTATCATCTGTTCCACTTTTCCGTACCACTGCATATCGTAATTTTTTTTTTTTGTTTTATCTTTTCGATTATTTAATGAACTCCCTCAGACGATCAGATCAATGACATTACCTGGAATGTTCTTAAAATGCGTAAAAAGGTGGCTCTTCAACTTTGATTATATTGCTCTAGAATCCCGGATTTCTAATGTTTTGGTCTAATTCTTTGTTTTCATTGTTTCCTTTATTTTGTGCATATTATGCAGTAAATTTTAGTTTCTCGATTGGTTTTTATTTTGTTAATTATATTTCGATTTAATTTATTATTGATTATTTTTCTTGCAATGTTACCAGTTTAGTCTTAAGTTTTTCTTAATTTGCTTACTTTGAATTCTTAAGGGTCACCCCACCCATAAATTTATACATATTGTTTAGCCGATTTGAAGTGGCATTCAACTCTATTTTTCATTTAAATACTGAATGCCTCCAACCTTTCTTATATATGTTTTCTATTTGTTTTTCTGTTCTATAAGAACTCTAAGGGCCGATTTTTCAATAGTCAGATAAACAGTCAGTTAGCTTTCTAACGAATAAATATATTCGACTGTTTATCTGCTAGATAAGTATTTGCTATTTTTCAATCGTTGAATATCTGCCAGTTTGTTATTCAATGATTTTCTTTATATCAGTCAAACTCAATTATTTTTTAGCACATTTTAAAAAGTAAAACAAAAATTAAAATGGAAAATATTGACCCTCTTCTGAAAAAAGGCGTGTGTACCAGGTACTCGTGAAATACGTTTTTTGTGTATATGTGCAGTGTGGCCGAGCGCTTACAAAATATGTAGGTAAATTTCTTTTTCAATTTTCTTGATTACATATTATATATACATGGACTGCTAGTGGTCTCTTTCTTAAAATGTCTGAAATGGCCATAGTTTCTATAATTGTATGATGGCGGATAAACAAAGAATGCACTAATACCAAGAGAATCATATACAGAGAACGCACAAATACTATGTTTGATTACGCGTGACGGACGACGCACAGTGTGGTATTGAGCCTCACAACCTGGCCAAAAATATTTTATATTTGTAACAGCTACAAAACCGAGTTTTATTTGACTTCTAGAGTAAAAAAATAGTAAAACAAAGACTTATTTAGGTACCGAGGGATTTATTCATCACTATTACCTACTATGGTCGATAATGCTAACATTTCTTATATCACTTTCTGATAATAAAGTTAAAACTTCTGACGATAAAGGTTATCTTTTCCTGTGCGGGTTGCTTCTCAAACCCGTTATTAGGGGGTCTGAAGTTAAAAGAATCCTATTCAGAACATCTATAATTTACATATAACCATAATTTTTGTGGCAAAAAGGCAAAACAGCTTAAGTCGTTTTTTACAGCTTTTCAGGAGAGCAGTTGAAAGGTTTGATGTTAGCTTAGAAAAAAACTATGCATCGTATAAGAAAGTATTTGAAACAGAAATAAAGATGAGAAAAAAAATATTTTTATGCAATTACTTGTGGTTACGATAGTTTCAGTAACTATTGGAGCATAAGAATATATGTCAAAAACTTACGGAAAATCTTTACTTATGCTGTTTTTCCATTATGCATATTATATGGAAAAATTACTAATGTTGTTTTTTGCTGGTCTATAACTCAGCAACCAGTAAAGATAAAAATAAGAAAAAAATATGGCAAATAGAATCTAACATTGCGCATGTTGGTGTAAAAAACTCATTTTCGACATAAGTCGACTTATGTTGTTTTTCCTTTTGGCCACAGATTTACATATTGAATTTACATATAACCATAATTTACATATAAAACGTGGGCAACAACCAAAAAAAAATTATTAAAAAAAGTGCGGTTATGTGCGGCAGTTTTACTCATAAATGATTTTTGCACTAAGTGATTCATATTATATGATAGGTTTTGCTGAGTAAAAGCGTGGAGAAATATAACAAAACCCTTTTTAAAGTTTGAAAATAAATATTTAAGCAAAAGTTAGTTACATCTTAGCTCAAGACCCCATAGATGGAAATTGGCTGGAGAATTATTACAAAACTATACTGTTACATACAGTACATATGTATATGGCTTAGACCTTAGAGTAATACATCACAAAAACGATCACTAAAATGTTTATTTTTATTTTTTTATAAATTACTGAACGTCTTGCACAAGAGTTAGTTTGCATCGCATTCCAATACTCAAAACAGGAAATCGATGTTTTCACCAAAGCATCTCTCAATTGCATATCTCGACTTTAAATGAGATTCATTGTACAAACGTTGAGCTGCTGCTTTTGGATTATTATACGAAGTAAGAAGATAATGGTTTAGGAAATATCCACTACCCCCAGTTAATATTCCATTTCCACAGGACCCATTATCGGAATGGTATTTAAGAGCAGAGTTTGAAAATATAAGACTATCATGCTTCTTTTGAAATTGACATCTTCCAATTCTAGATATTTTTAAATATCTTGTATCAAAATCATCGTAAATATCGAAAAATTTCCATTTTTTGGCACTTAAAACTCACTTTTTACAGTTCACAAACAGCCAGTTAAAGTTTATCTAGCTCACAATCGGACAGATAACTTTATTCGACAGATATCTATAATATTCCTAGAATAACTGCTATTCGGCTATTGAAAAATCGAATTTTTTGTTAACTGACTGATAAGTCCTATCTGATGTTTATCTGAGGTTTATCTGACTATTGAAAAATCGGCCCTAAATGTACTTTATTAATGTATAAGAAATAAATAGAATATATCTATCTATCTAAAAAAATAAATAAAAAATATATCTATCTATCTATCAATATATGTATGTAAAAGTCACGAAAATCTCAGTTCGATTTGCATAATTCGTTCATACTTGCAGGACTCAAATCCGAATTTTCAAGTTATTTTTTGATGTGTAAACATCTTAGCTCTCGGTATGGGCAAATTTTTCGCCGTTATCCGTCACGCGTAACCAAACTTAGTATTAATGCGTTTTCTGTAAATCATTCTCTAAGTATTCGAGAGATCTGTTTATCCGCCATCACACACAAATGTATGTTTACACATCAAATTTCACGAGTACCTGGTACTCACGCCTTTTTTTTGCATTTGTCAGTGCAATATGAATTCCGCTCCTTATTTTAATTTTGATTTTGTGCTGTTTTTGGTTTATTATGAAAAGAAATAAAATAAACTTAAGCATTTTAAGCCTTTTTAGTGTTCCGTCCGTACCAAAACGGAACACTAATGGAATCAGTTCGGTGTCTGTCTGTCTGTCTGTCTGTCCGTCTGTCACAGGCCTTTTTCTCAGAGACCATTTGACGTAGACTATTGAAATTTGGAACAGTTATAGCAATTAGTGGCCCAAACACTGACATGAACTTAAAAAGTTGAATTTCGACTTGGGGGCTAGTTTTGGGGGGATAAGTGAAATGTTAAAAAAAAAAACTTTTTTAATTTAATGTTGAGGTCATCGTGTGTGATGTCAAATGAAAGCTACTTAAAGCACGAATTCAAAAATGTATAAAATATTTTTTTGTGTTACTTTTTTCTTAACACTTTTTCAAAAAAACGTTAAAAAATCGTTGTCCGAGGCTGTATCTCCAAAAATATCGATCAGAAAAATCTAAATAAAATCACAAACATCGAGAATAAAATGTAGATGGAAACCCAATTATCAGAACTGCATTACCTTCGACAGTTTTTTTTCTATTAATTTTTTTTGTAATTTCACCTTCCCGACTGTTTGCATATACTGAAGTGACGTAACCATATCACAATCATATAAAAGTGAATACGTGAAGGGAAATTTGTATGTGTGAGAGTAAAAATTGAATGGTTGCGCCATTCGCTACAAAAAATTCACTTCCGGTCATTGTATATGAAATATATACAATGCTTCCGGTATAACCATTGAGCTTAGACTTAAACCACATAAAGGAATCTTGATGGTTTCGTATACATTGTAATGTAGGTGTCTCTTCTTTTGCTATGAAGATATGAAAATTGAATTTGCGTACAGACACGAGAGGGAGACAAATCGCCAAATTCCACGTATTTAATACAATTCAACGAATAACGAGACGAAAATATATGTATGGATACATACTCATACATACTTTATTTTTTTTTTTGTGGATGTACCATGTAGATATGTATAATTATTATTCTTTCGAGAAGATGAGACTTATCAAGTTGTTTACATTTGTGTAGATATGTACATATATGTACATACATATTTAAATTTGTTTTTGGAAAATCGTGCTGAATTTTTATTGAAATATATGCATACATAAATATGTACCTATTCGTATCTACAGGTATATAAGTGCATAATGTTCTCTCGTTCTCGTCCTTTATGTGCTCGCGCTGTGTGTAAACATTAAAAGGGTATTCATATCCCCTTTAGCGTGTGTAGATTATAAAAAAAAAAAAAAATAAAAAATAATGTACATATGTACATAAGTATGTACATAAGTATGTACATTAGAGGTGGGTCGTTTTCGCGGTTAGAAAAACGAAAAACGAACAAAGGGTTAAAAAAAACATACATCAAGGGTGGAATCATGTTATGTAGGTAGGTACTATTAGTTTTTCTTCTTTATCCGTTTTCATGTGTGCGTAACAGAATTATTCATTCGCACACCTGTGTTGAATTGTGTATTCTTTGGTTTGTTATTTTTTTAGTTTGCTGGGTTCGATTGCCTTTGGTTTCTTTTTCAATAAATTTTCAATGTGCAAACGCAAAGTAGATAAATGTAGTTACTTTTTAAACTGTTTTTTTATTATAAAAAAACGGTTACGTCGTTACGGGATGAAAAACGGTTTTTTAAACCAGTTCGTTTTTTTTGTACCCACTCCTAGTATGTAAGTACTTACTTTATGTATTTGTTGTTTTTCTCTCTTTTTTTTTGTGTAGAGATTTTGCGTGTGTGAGTGCAAAATTTGAATAGTTGTACTTAGAACTATTCAATTTGGTGTTTGTTTTTGATAATGTTTTGAGAGTGTTATATAGTTGAACATTTTTAAACCGTGAGAGCTAGACTGTGCTCAGCCTTGAAGTGTTTTACTTTCAGAAACCTACGACGGAGTGCTAAGAATATTTATTGTATCGGATAGAGAAAGAACATATTTTTCGCATTTTGTGTACTTTTTGCACTTAAATTTGAATGTGATTGAACCTTTACGGAACACTTATTGCGCAAGTATAACTTGCACTTGACCGGATTTTTTATTTGATGAACGAATTGTGCTAAATTCTCCCCTTTGAAAAATCACGTATTGGGAACTGTAGGGGAAATTTTGCGAATGTGTAGAGCAAAGTAGGGATTTTTTCCATCATTGGTAGGTACTTTTCCTTTTTTAAGTTGCCATCACTGGTTCAGGCCCTTTTTAACTGCCTTAAACACAACATATTCGGTTGATTTTTGTTTTGTTTAAAATGTTATGAAGAGGGGCAGTGCAGTATGAAATTTTTTTTTCCAATGTTTTGTGTCTAAGCCAGGTAAAAACCAGGTTAAATAAATTACTAATACAAGCGCAAGCACAGATTGGACACATACGTAACATAGCTTTGTACTCTTTGTGTTGATTGCACTGGAAGTTGGTTTGGGTGCAAAGTTTATGTGATCACAGTAGTTAAGCTTGCAAATGAGTGGGGAAGGAGAAAGCACTAATATTAAAAATCTCCACTAGATATGCTCTCTTTGAACTGGAATTAAGTGTTTCTTTGTTTTTTTCTACAAAGTTTACACTCAGTCTCAGCTTTGTCCACAGCCCAGCTCAGTCGGGCGACCGCTGACGCAGTGTAAGTGCATGTATGTGCTACTTGGTGGGGTTTCGGGTGGCATACATACAGTGCTAGCGCGCTCGTACATGATAGCATTGTATGTGAAACCACTCCCATCAAGCTCTTTTCGAACTGAAATATTGAGAGCGTTATGAATGAAAATATGAATGAGATTGAGAACTAAAGTAGTGGATTTGACTTTTACTACGTACAAGCTGTCGAGCTTACGACTTACGATACGAGTAGGCGGATTTATTTCTTTTTTCAAATAGGTAGGAGAAATTAGAATGAAATGAAATGAGTAAGACCCATTCTATGTGTGTGAGCATGTATGTGCTCATAAACATACATTGAATAAGCCAAAACAAAAGTCATAACATTGCGCAGGCTATAATATTTACGCATTATATTTCTTTGTCTGGATTTCGGGAAAATATGAATTTTTTGTTTTAGTTGATTATTGACTATTTGAACGAGAATAAAATTGATATTTACATGTAAGATGGTGCTATTGTTTGTTTTTATTAAGTATAGTGTAATACATAGTTGTAGTTTAGTTTAAAAAATGGAGCTTACTCATGCGGGTGCGGAGCATGCAGTAACTAATCTACGCAGGTAATTGTGGTCGCCGTGGCAGCGGTGGTTAGTGCGTTGGACTACTACGCATGCTGTCCGGGTTCAATCCCAGCAAACACCTAAAAGTTTTTTCAGGGTACCAGCGCTTTCGAATGTCTGACAAGCAATCAAAGAGTATCATTTGTCATGAGGAGATTCTCAACTCGCCGTTCGGAGTCGGCAAAAAACTGTAGATCCCTTCCATTTCGTGGGAAAAATAACACGCACACACAAATAGTTGCAGAAGCTAGGCTTGGTTCTGTATAGGACTGCTGACGACGTATATATATATATATATATATAATATAATAATAATCGACCACGAAAGGTATATTTTTAAATGGATAGTAAATCGGGGCAAAAGTATGTACGATATATCAGACCTGAAATCAGTTGATGCATAAAATTGCTATCGTTATTAACCCGTCTCAAAGACAAGATTTTATCCGATTAAAATATGGAACGAGGTTAAAAGGGTCGTCGACCCATAGAAGCTCTTTTAATGCGAAGCTTCGGAGGAGGGCTTCAATTGTGATTCTTACAGTAAGGTGTCCATACTTGCGAAGCATGTTCGAGGGGAAGACGGACAACACAGTGAAAGAGTGACATAAGATCGTTTAAATTCTTTACACTACCATCACAAAACATAACATGGAGTATGATCTATTCACAATGTGGTTTATATGCTTTATCAAAGTTCAGGGCGAACCTAGATACGCCAACAGAAAGAATGATACGAATTACTTGAACACTCGGTATCTTTTTCCTGTAATATAAATACTGACACTTGATTAGTTTGAACTAAGCCATTTTTACTGCACCTGATACTGAAACTATCAATATCTGATTACAGAAGTCTACAGATATTTATGGTTGTAACGGTTTTACTGATCTTTATACCATCGATCGGCAAATATGGTATACCTAAAGAAGTATTTATGTTGTATAAATGATGAAACATCATTCAAAATCTCAAAATTTACCAATGCAATGTTGATAAAGTCATCTTGAGAATCATTTTGAAGATGAAGTTATGTACATAGCTATTCAAACTTTTGGTAATTTTGGTGAATCAAAATAAATAAGTAATAAAATTATATTTGTTTGTATATTAAATTCAGTTGTCTGTGTTGAATGATGTATGTGTGATATCTTTTTTCTGTCCGTCTTTTTCGCTTTTCGCCCTCGCAATCGGTATCTCTTCGTATTTATCTCATTCGTAAAATTATATGACCAATACAAATACAGTACACTCTCGATTTTTGCAACGTCGATTTCTGCAAAACTCGATATTTGCAACCGACATAAATTGATTTCTTTTTCTCGATTTTTGCAACGAATCCAAAAAAAAATTTCGATTTCCGCAACTCTGAGATTTGATTTCCGCAACATACAAAATTTGTTTGTGTAAGTTTTACTATGCAATGTTACAGGCAAGAGCAAACCTCTGCTGACATCATAAATCGTCTTGACGCAATGTAGTAATAACAACACGTCTAGATTTTTTTGCGTTTTAAATACAGCGAATCCTTCATAGATCAAAGTCTTATAAGGTTGACTTAACTCTACTACAAAAAAAATTTTGCTGCGCCATCCAGCTTCTTCTTGCAATTATGAAGAAGCACTGAAAAGCTTAAATTTAAAATATTAGTATGTGAGGCAGTTTTCGAATGAGTTCTCGCTTTTCCTGATTTGTATTCTTTCCTCGACCTACTGTTATCAGTTTTTTAAAAAAAGTGCCGTAAACAATTTTAAATAATGACCTAACAGCAAAAGCTTTTTGTTTTCATAGTTCAATTCGACAAACTTAATTTTTTACCTTTTTCCAAAACACTCCTATTATTATGAACACTTCTTTTCTGTTCGCATTTACTTCTTTGTATAAAATCCTCGCCCATGCAAGCTCAGCTGTGCATATTTGTACTGGATTTGTTTGTCAAATGCCGTTAGAATATTTACACAAATGTCTTCACAGTTTAAACTACCAAATTTTTGGCAGAGAAGAATTTTAAGCGCTGTTAACGTAGCGCTCCTATTATTTTGAACACAAGTGTACGTTGGAGTTTTGCATAGAAACCAGATATAAAATTGGAACACGAACAAAAAACTTCCAAAATTCAATGGCTGGCTGGAAGCTAATAAAGGTAAGAATCTTTAAAATAATAAAATATGGTTAGGTTAAATGGTACTGAATTATTTAGTATTGCAACTATAATGGTAGAATTTCTACCACTGGGCGAAAACTAGTTAATTTAACTATGCATAAACGTTATTTTAGGTTTTAAATGGATGAAAAACATGGTTGAAACCATATGATTGATAATCATATTATAGCTAAATGCGCATGTTTGTTTCAAAAATAAATCGCGCTCAGAGTCTCAAACTGCGCTCCGACCATATTCAGTTCAGAGCGCGCTCGATTCGCTCAGGTACGCAACGTAGGTGTTGGTTTGAACTCTATGAAATTGAAATACTTTATTGAAACTTAAGTAAATATCACTAGAGAGTGTACATGTCATTTAGAGATCTAAGTGTAACTGCGGCTGTATTGCCTGCTCTTTTTATTATGGGAATTTAGTCCATAATAATCTTCGACAACATGAAGACGGATTCAGGCAATACCTACATATGTACGTGTATGTACACGAAAGTAGGTTTTTTCTTACATTCTCGATAAATGATGTCCACATCGGAGATAGATCTTTGCTGTAGAACGAATTTTTCCTTCGATTATACCCAAGAATCAGTTCCCAAAGTATTGACGAGTTACTTGGAAACACCCTGTATGTCAACGCATAAAAAACATTTCAACTTTATTTGAAACAAAAAACGAAAACAAAAGAGAACAAAAATTGAGAATCCTAGCAAAATAATCCTGGGCTCTCTTAAATAGACTTTCATGAGATTTCCTCAACGAATATCAATAAAATATGGAATTTTATCCAACTTGTCAAACGATTCCAAGCGCACGTGGCACACAATGGGTTCCACTGAGTATGGTGGATAGCAACTTAACCTAACCTAACTACACAGAGGCGCTTCAGAATGTACCGTATTGTATTATACTAAACCACTTAATGTGTGCGTTATTTCTGTTCTGTTGTTTTCGTTTGTATCTGTTGCGACTGAGAGCATGTATGTATGCTTCTCTAAAATTCAAATCAAAATAAATACAAACACTCGGTGTGAAGCTGGGGAGGATTTTTTTTTCTGCTTTTGTCCGTCTAATGGAATTAAATGAGATAATTTCTGACAGATATGTGTGTCTGCATCCGATCGAGGGAGTGTCCGGTTAAGGCAACGTAAAATATATGCAATCTGAATCATAAAAGCTGGGTTAGGAAAATGTGTCCGTCTAAGGGAGCTGTCCGTAATGGGAGATTTCACTGTAAATACCTATCAGATGGAATATTATTTCATGTAAAAACGAAGATGGTTATTATGTGGGCTCTGGCTTCTTTTGCATCACTCCTACAGCCAAATGGGCTTCACCATTCGTTTCAGCATGAAAAAATACATAGCATATGAACCACAGTAAAATTTTTCAGTGGAAATAACTATTCGAAAAGTCCATGTCCAGTAAATCCCCCGTTTCGTCCCACTGAGCGGCGCCCATTTAAATAATGTACATTATTTAAAATAAGCAAGTGCTTTGTTGATGATACAAATAGATAGATAGATAGATAGACTTTACTATATTGAATTAAAAATGATAAATAGCTTGATAACTTGTGTTGATTGACAATCACATAACATAATATTAGATTAGGTTCCATTTTTTTTCCTAAATATATACTTGTTAGTGCATAGCCCTGCTCTGTCCATATTATATAATAACAAATTTACCACTTTGTTTTTCCTATAAACAATAATGACGTTCGTAAATGCACTGGCCCTGAGCTCAATAGTCGTTATATTTTCCATAAGATCTTCAACTCGAGGTCAACGCTACTGCAAGCCCTGTGGGGTTGTAAATTAGATAACCACAGAATTTACATGTCATGATCGAAGTATGTAGTTGAAAAATTATATAATAACTGATAATGAGATTGGAAAACAATCTTCGATTCACCCAACGACTGAAAACAATAACAAGATTGATTAACAGAAGAGAAACAAAAGGACAATAGCCCTAAAGATGATATAATTCGTTGAATTTGTATACAATAACTGCTAGTTAAAAGTATTTTTCCTAGAAATATTTTTTATAAAATAAGTCTCGATATCAGGATGTATGCTGTATTGAATTTATTTTTTTTGAGAGCAAGATTGAGATCAAGATTATCTTTAAAAGAACATTGAACTTTATCTTATCTACAGAGAACAGACTTATTTAAGCAATGAATTATTTATTTCTTGTTTCGACAAATAAATATATTTTACTAGGTACTTTCATATTTTCGTTTTTCGAATATGGGTATGTGTATATTTACTTCGAAGTTCGTATCGTATATGTACGAGTATGCGTAAATAGAGATAGAAATATAATTTTTTTCATCAAACTTCATATTTTATTCAAATCATATCATCTATACACACATAGTATAAAAAGGAGTCCCCAAAATGAGTCTTTCTGTATGAACACGGGGATAAACGGATTTGGATGCGGTTTTTACTATTATGATCTGCATTCTGGCGGTCAGAGTACTCAATTGCTTATAGGAGCTGTGAATTCGAGATCGAAGTGGCATGTCATTGCACAGCGCTAACTCAACAATGGCTTATTGGATTTAAAACCAAAAAAATTGTTTTTAGTTAATTCTTTTAAGATTCATTTGAGGTAAAAATCATCCTTCCGCCAACAATTTTCCATCAGTGGAAACCGAAGCCAAAAGCCGTGCAGCAGTGGGTCTAGAGAATGCAATCATTTTCTGGTCCCGAAAATCCCGGGATTATAATGCTCAAATCCCGGGATTTTCGGGATTGGTAACTAAAATAATTACATCAAAAAAAATGATTTCTGCCTGCGGTTTTAATTTCTTACAGCAGCAAATCATATCCTTTAAGTGCAAGCAATAAATCCGCAAGTTACTTAGCGGTACACAAAAAGGGTTCGTCGCCATATAATACGCAACACGGTAATTGCGATGCAAAGTACACACGCCATAGACCACAGCTGTGTAAACAGAACGATGACCTCAATGGACGATCATGTGTTTGACCATATCCATACTCAGTAAGGACACTTATTAAATTATATACACACCTACTATGTACTATAAGGGGGAGGAGTAGGAAATGTTTGTCGTATCTGTATAAATAGAAAATGTATGGTTTGGACGGGGTTTAGTTTTGTCGAACCTCTTCAATAGTTGTACGTAATATTGTTTTATATTTGAAAAGATCGTCTACAAAAAATGACACAATATTGCAAAAATATGTGCAAACAGAACACGGAAAAGAATTTTCTTTGTTACTTGATTTTAGAACAAGGTGGAATAGCCTTCTTTCGATGATCCAACGTTTTGCCCTACTAAAACGTCTAAAACTGAGCATTCAAAAATCACTCATATATCTTAATCATCCCATACGGTTTGAAGAGACAGATTTCATTTTAATCAATGAGATTATTGAAATACAAGCACCAGTCAAATTAACAGTCGAAGCACTTTGCCGTTCTGATTCTAATTTGTGCACAGCTGACGCCGCTCTAAGGTCTTTTAAAGCAGTTGGATTCGAATACTTCAAGGCTCAGCAGAAAAATGAGGACAGATCTGATGAACCGGTTAATCCCGCGAACGAAACTGAAGTTGTAAAAACTATTAAAAGAGAAATGTTTTTTTTGAGAGTGGAGTTCGCGGACAGTGCTTAGCACGAGCGTTCCAATATTTATTGTCAAGTTCTCCAACAAGTATTGAACCATCGTGCTATTTCTGCTGCTGCACGCTTTGGAAATAAAATAAGGAGCAGACTTAGAGATAAAACTTTAGATTCCTTATTATTACTACGTTCATACTATAAAAACTCTTAATATGTTTAATATGTTGTATTATTTCTTCTTTCTTTTCTTTCTTTTTTTTTTTTCATTCCAGTTTTTAGTTTTATTACTATTTTATTTTGTTAAAATACTATGTTTTTACTATTATTTTACTTTTGAGTTGATTTTATTTTAATAGAATTTATCAAAATTTTGTTTTTTTTTTTTCAAATATTTTTGATTTTTATGTACATAATGAACTATATTTTTTTATTATGCTGAAGAATTTTTTAATTTTTGTTTTGTTTTGGAAAGGTATTTTGTGGTTTCTGAGACCGTTGCCTTAAAAATCACTAAAACTTTAACATATACATTGTATTGTTTTTGAAATAAATTAAATGGCTATCATATACAGCCAGAGAGATTATATAATGTTTAAAAAGAATATTTATCGATAAATATATTTTGTTTAAATGCATCATATTATTTTTTTGTATGTTTTAAATAAAATTTATAAAGAAATGTATGCTTAAAATTGTTATTTAATTTTTATGAAATCCCGGGATTACAATTTTCAAATCCCGAAATCCCGGGAGTGAAAAAAGTTCCCGGGATTGCAATCCCTAGTGGCGTCACAGTGTGTGTATGTGGAACATTTGTTTTTCTGCCCATTGACTGAAAAAGCATTCTATGTATTGATGTTTTGTGCCCAGCCTACTACGATAAATATGATTGTAGAAGAAAATTCAAAATTTAAAAAAGTACACAGGGAACGACGGGCGGGCGACAGCTAGTACTTAATCATATTATACTAATATGTACATAAATCTCAATGTGACACTCTTACCTTTCAATCTTACGATTCGATAAACACAAAAACTAATGCACACAATGAAGAAAAACTTCGTATTCCAGTTCATTAACATCTTGTGTCTATTATTTATAGGCCGATTTTTAAATTATTTTATTCCCATTATTATTTAAATTAATGCAAAAATAAAAACACTCTAACAAATGCCACTTTCTTGCGAAATGTCACGTATTCAAACTACACATACTTACAATCCACACTTGTGGATTGTATATATTGGTAGATTGCAAACCTTGGGGTGCATTCGCACTGTCTTTGGTTCTTCGAACTAAATGAAAATGTACCTATTACAATACTTACAATAGTAACGCTATATTTTTTAGACACGGGCGGGACAGCTAGTATATACATAAATCTCAATGGCACGTTTTTACCCGTCAATCTTCCGCCACGATAAACTCAAAAACTAATACACACAATGAAGTAAAACTTCGTATTTCCGATTTTTAACATCCTGTGCGGGTTATAGGCGGACTTTTAAATTAATTTATACGTAATATTATTCAAATCAATTCAGAAATTAAAACACTAACGAATGCCACTTTCTGGTGAAATGTCACTTATTCAAAATACAAATACAATCCAAACTTCTTTTGTGCATTGTATTTGTTGGTCTTTGATAGATGCGCTACTTAAAATGAGACCTTGCATTAATTGCTATGGATTACGATCTGGGATATAACTTGTAATTTGTTTTAACTCTTTCACGCCCATAAGGAAACTAAAGATAGATCAAAGCATTTAGTTAGTTGTAATTAGATATTTATTTGGACAAACAAAAAGTAGGTAAAGCAAAACTAGATTCAAATATCATTTTGCATTTCAACTAACTTACGGAAAACTTTCGGCAGACGTATTCACACTATACATACACTACGGTTCACTTGATTAAAGGCAATATTAAAATTTCACTAAACAGTGAGTTATGGCCAGGAAAATCGATGCACAACTATAATTATTGATTGTAAACAAAGTTTCGGAATCTCTCCAGAGAACCCACTTACAAAAATTACTTTCCCTTACAAAGTAACGGGATTTTTCCCAAAGTTTATAAAAAGACTCGGAAAAGTATGCAATAAAATCGGTTCACATGAATAAAGGCAATGGCAACAATTAAGGAAAATTTGTGCATTTTGCTTTAATTCATTATTTTTTTTTGGTTATTAACATAATTAATGATTCAACAAAGAAGTTAGTAATGTGTTTAGCCACCGTTTTCTGATATCACTTCAAATATGCGGTCTGGAAGTGAGTCGTCCAGGATTTTATGTAATTAAGCGATATTTCGGCCCAAGCTGACTTAATACCCCGGAGAAGTGGTTCTTTATTGTCGCACTGCTTCCCCCTTTCATATTCTTTGCGAGGTAGCCATCACCAAACCTCTTAAGTCAGGTGAATATGGCGGCCAATTCATCATTTCCACTTTCTGCCTTACAATAAACGACTTTACTACGCGGGCAGTATGGATTGGTACATTATCTTGTTACAAAATTCAAGGCCGAGGTCCAAACAACTCGTTCAACTTAGAGAAAGCTGACTCCAATATTCCTTTGTAAGTAATTCCGGTCATTTTAGTGCTGTGAAGATTTAGCTTAACGATCAGTTTTTCTACTGACAGTGTGAGCGTAAAGGAGATAAAACATCACAATCAAGACACTGTGTGTGGGACAATTGATCGTGTAATAGCCAAAGTCAAAGTTTAGACACGGGCGGAGCCGAGCGGGACAGCTACTGCATTTGTAAGCCGAACACTTATAGCCGCCAAAATGAGGAATAAGCGAATCTTCAATTTAAAGTTAACACCAACACTTAAAATAATCCAGAAATATGTACTGTCAAACTTTATAACTGTCCCGAAACCTTTTGGGAAAGTAGAACCTAGTCATATAGAAATGTTAAAAGTTTAAACAATAAATATTATAATTTTCGCAACCTTGTGTAAAAAGAAGGACACTGAAGGGTGTTACAAATATTGCTAATGAATCGGGTGTTTCAGTACAGTGGACTCTCGGTAACTTGAACATCCAATAGCTTGAACAATCCAATAACTTGAACATGCTATTTTCCATTATGGGTATTCTATAACTTGAACGGCCAGTTTTTAAGGCTCGATACCTTGAATTTTTACATTAAGAACTCTATAAGTTGAACAATTAAAAAATTTAAAACCTCTTTAACTTGAACACATTTTATGTGACAACCAAAACCGTTTTAAATTCGATTCTTCGCTTTACACCTATTTCATAAAGGGAAATCCCATAGAATTTCTTTTGTATGTCAGTTTAAAGATCTAAATCATTTTCTAAGCGATTTTCACTGTGACCAGCTAGTGCGGCTTGAATCTAAAAGTTTTATCTTGTTGATGTCGTTATCGTACAAAATAGTGTTACAAATAAGGAATCAGTTGAACTATTCAATAAAACCAAAACGAACGAATATTCTCGGAACTGACAGTTGTCCAGAGTCTTCCAGAATTTACTTTGCAAAACGTACTGCATAAGGCCAAACAATTTAAAATAACAATTCTTTTTTCAAAGTTGTCTTAAAAACAAATGTATGCCTTAATATTTATTAAAAAAAAACATTGTTAAACTGAATTTGTTTTGTTTCAGTAACAATCCAATAACTTGAACGGCCCTGGTTTCGTACGTGTTCAAGTTAACGAGAGTCCACTGTAATTGTATGTATTTGTGTATTTGTTATCAAGCTTTTTAAAACATATGTAGCATTTTTTGGTTTTTTAAAGGTTCTGACTATTCGGTCCCGTTTGCGTTGACGGGTTCTGCAGAAGATTCAACCACGAACTGTACGACGTGTACAGCGACATTAACCTGACATTAAAACTGCACATTGGGCGTTTAAGATGGCTAGGACATGTAGAGCGAATGGACATCAACTCTTACCCGGAAGGTCAGTGCAGCAGAGGATGACCTCACCTAAGGTAGCGAGCACAAGTAGAACAAGACCTCAGCCAACTTGAAGTGCGCAACTGGAGGCGGTTAGCTAAGGACCGGGCTAACTGGAAGAGGTTGTTGGTTGAGGCCTTGGTCCACTCCGGACTGTAGCGCCACCTAAGTAAGTAAGTACAGGTTCTGACCGGCAAGTTGCGGAGGGCAATGCGACCTAAAAGATAGCCTGACGAAGACCCTGGGTATTTGCCCAATAGGCGACACACATGTTGTTTTCCCAATTTTGGATTCAAAGCTTTATAGCTGAATTTGGAATGTTGCAAAACGGCTCAGGCCCGATAAATGAGTCAACCGAACCCTTTCCTAGGCAGTTCGTCAGCTTTTTGGTTTCCATCAATACTCTCATATCCGGGAGGCACCCACCAAAGTTTGACTCTGTTTCTGTGGGAGAGGTCTTGGAGAGTATTGAAGCAGTTCAGGACTGATTTGGAGTCAATCAAATTTGAGCCTAGTGTTTTTATAGCTGCTTGACTATCCGTGTATATATGGATGAGGACACCTTATAATCCAGATTCGAGGATGACGCTGGCGCACACTTGAATGACATAAATTTCAGCTTAAAATACACTGGGACTTTGTGCTATTGGTATTGATATTCTAGTGTTTGGTCCAATATATGTAGCTTACTTGTAGGGTAACTTCGGGCATTATGGCGCACTTTTTTTGTTTCTCAAATAATTTCAACATGAAAAGCTCTTTTTTTTTAAAAAAACAAAAACAGTTAGAAAATATAAGAAAATTAGAACAAAAATACGTTTAATAATAATTATAATAATTCAGTGATTTAAACAAAGAAAAAGTTAAGTTAAAAATGTTTTACAAAAAACCATAATGCCCTATGTATGGGGCAATATGGCGTGATGCTGTAATCGCGGTTAGATTTGTCACAGCTATCACAAGTGTTTTTGAATAAAGTACATGAGTCTTGCGACCATTTATGTTAGGTTAGGCCTGTATTTGTCTGCCTGTTCAAACCCCATATAAAACAGCTCTTTTCTGTTAGGAGCGAGTCCATACGTTTGTAGTTTCCTTACATGAGCCGCAATTTTCTGCTCGTTTTCTACTCCTAGGCATGTGGGAGCACCTAAAACATGCTTCCTGTCGCCATCCTTCTAGAATCTTAGTATACATTTTTTGTACATGCTTTACATGCGAACTCCATAAGGGCCAGAGTGCGCCATAATGCCCCTACGGCAAGTGCGCCATATTACAAAAACGACTTATTTGTACAAAACTTGAAAAAACGCCAGATTTTCTTTTATTGTTACTATTTGACGCCACCAAAGGAAAACTTATATGATTCACTTAACTTCACTGTGTACACTAACCCGGTGCGTTTCATACTTTAGGAGCCACACGCAATTGAAAAAGAGCCAACAATATATGTAGATGACAAAAGTGGGGTATTTTTTTGTTTATTTTTTTCACTTGTAAGAAAATTGCAAAAGATATACAACTTAACATGGCACTCTATTAAGGAAGACTCCAGTTTTCCCATCGTTTTATTTTCTATAAGTAGACCGGAAATGTGGTACTTACAAGGTGCGCCATAATGCCCGAAGTTACCCTATGTTAACTTATTGCATGTATAGGTACAAAGCTACCTATCATGTTTTAAGCTTAGGACTCCTTATCCTTACAGGTAAATATTGTTTAATTGAACGTAATCATATGTACATCTTATCTTACATCTGTGTTTTGAATAAAATACACTTACCTGAATCTGAGATGCATGCAAGTCCATTGTAATAATGTGATCAGCTCCGGCCACTGATAGCATATTTGCAACCAATTTCGCCGAAATAGGAGCACGGCTCTGTAAAAAAGAAAAAAAAAACGAAAAATAAAGTCATGTCATTAATATTTGCATGTGCCAGTTTTATATTTATGGATTGTTTTAGGTCATGAAAATATGTGCGTGATGAGACAAACCGAATAAAACTTGAACAATTTTAATTGCCAAAAGAAAAATAAAATTCTAGTTATAATAAAATAACAAAAACAAAACACATAAGCAAACTTTTCAATAATTTGAATTAAAATTTGTATTTCATTATTGTAGGTCGATTATATGTGAAATTTCCCAGTACTCCAGATTTATGAACATATTTCTAAAACCTTCAGTTAACTTTTTTCAATAATAATAAAACTAACAATTGATGGTATGGATTAAGCTTTCGCAAATAAAACCAACAGTTCCTAAAGTAACGTGGATAGTACAACTCAACAAAAATCTATGAAAAAACTAGACTTGCTCAGTGCTGCTGAAAAATCCTGGTCGAAAAATAAATATATTTTCGAGTTCCTACAAGTATCTGAAAACTATGTATGTATGTATATGTAGTAACTAATAATACAAAAATATATACTAGAAGATAATAAGGGGCGGAGAGAAATGGTGTCCCTTTCCTTTTTTCAAAAAGCTATGATATGCAATGTTCACAGTATCTTGAATAAAAATAGATTTAAAGTATGATAAATGTTTATAGGGTTACATTATTAGTAAATAATTGAGTAAACTTTTTCATTCTCATGCCTTCAAAAGCTACGAATATGAATCTTGGCGGTGTATAAGAAAAAAAACAGAACTATGCAGAAGTTAAAAAAAAATTAATAATAATCACTTAGGTGGGAGAAATGGGATACAAAGAAACGTTAAATTAAAAGTAACTTTGTTAGAAACATTTTAACGCCATATGCATTAAGTTTCCTTTAGCGCAACTGAATCGCATTGATTACTCACAGTATATTGTTTTGATGAAAATTCCTAAAAAGATATTGAAAAGAAAATAAAAATCAAATACAGAGAGAAAAAGGAGAAATTAAAATTCTATACATTTTGCACGAGATCTGTTTATTTCGTCCGAATTGGAGTTGTGGAAATAAAGTTTGTGTATTTTGAAAAGAAAAGAAAATCAACAAAGTAGGCGATTAATAAGATTATATCATTTCACATAAATAACCTCTCAGTGTAGACGAGGTGCACGGTAAATATTTTGATGATGGATTATACATAGGTACATACATAGGTTATGTACTCGTATGTATGTATGTATGTGCATGTGTGTATGTTCGTATAAGAGGGAAACCATTTGTGCGAAATAAATTCTAATCCAATTCGTTGATTGTAGTCCAAAGCCATCATCATGACATGACCCTTTGGGGGCATTAAAAAATTAAAAACAATAACAAAAAAGAAATCTGATCAAAATACAAAAATATTTTATTGAATTTTTCTGAGGAATATGGTGTTTTTAGTGCAAAACATGGATCCACACACATCATAGCAAAAATAAAAACAGTAGCAACGTAACTTCTATGTAACACTTGCAACCATTTGTTTTCGTCAGTTAGTCGACAATCAACAGACTTATGTAGTAACTGCCGCACATTTAATCAAACACTCGTTTTATTTGCTCTCATATCAAACACAACTGAACAGTTGGTTCCAATACCATTCTACACAGCTACATAATGTGGAAGATGTTCAAAATAACGAAACGACTTTTGTATGTAATTTCAATCTCTCAAAGTTACCGTTCTGTGTACAAAATTTCGAAAGATATATATACATTTTACATACATATGTAGATAGAATGGCGCATACATGAATGAAAAAGCTTTTATGGATATTGAATTGTTTATCTCAACAACGTGTGCATACTTATTAAATAAATTCTTTGTTTTTTTTTTCAATAATTTATCGGTTAACTTTTGGGTATTAATAAAATAAAATAACAAATGTTTATAAAAAGCATACATATTTTAAATAGATGCCCGAGTGCAATTTTTGATAAGCATTTAATACCGTTCAGTTTCAATGGAACAGGTGTAGCAATGAGAATTATGTCACTAACTGAAGGGAAATTCTATAATCTAGCTTGATATGCAGTTATTGGGCTTATAATAATGGTACAAATACCGTTATGTTTAATGGAGAACAGTGTATAGCTCTATTTGTGTCTGAGTGAAACATGAAAACAAAGGTAGTGTTTGATACATATGTATAAAGTATAACGAATGTCTTTCTATTTATGCGGAAATAAATATGAGGCGAGACGAATTGGAGTGGTGCACACTGCACAGCTCATGCCACAAAACCGATTATAATTTTAATTTTGTTTTTTGTTTTGAAATGGGGTATAAGGTATGAGGTTTCTATTATGTCCATCAGAGTGCTAGAGAAATTTCTCAAAGATAGAAAATATACCCCGAAACTCAAACGATTGGCGACTAACACACTGACTGTTTTTAAACACATTTTCAGACAAGGTCGGCCTTGATTGTTTTTTCCTCTTATTTGCATCAATAAGCAAAAAATTGCATTCAACAGAGAGGTTAGTTATTACTCAGTAAAATAAACATTCAAACATTCTACTTTTTTTTCTCAATCATGTCACAACAGCAGCATTCTTTCGGTTCACTTAATTACAGTTTTCTGCCGTCTTCGAACGGCGAGTTGGGAAGCTTTACATGACAAATGATACTCTTGAATGCTTGTCAGGCATTTGAAAGAGGTGGGCACTGTGAAAAACTCTTTAGGTGTTTGCGGCGGGATTCGAATCCAAGACCGCTGGCTCAGTAGTCCGACGCACTAACCACTTGCGCTACGGTGCCCAAACCGCGAAATAGCCCGTAAAATAGAGCGAAGTGAACATGCTGCGCGAAATTACATTAATAATCGCGTTCCTCCTTAACATGGGATGTGCAAATTAGAGGTGTTTTAAATGACTGGGCCAAAGTTGTCTTTTCGGATGAAAATAAATTCAATTTGGACAATTTTCACGGTATTCGAAAAGAATAACAAACGTAACCGTATGGGATCTTATAGATCGGGAGATAAGAAAGCGAAAGCCATCGAATTTCCCTGAGCTGGAATGGAATGAATACGGTCAGAATGGGAACAAATATATCCGGACTTATTGGTGTCCCTTGTTAAGTCAATGCCTAATAGATTGAGCACTGTTATGGCTAATAAAGGGTACGCAAGAAAGTAAAAAGCTGTTTTACTTATTAAATCCATTATTGCGTTAAAAAAAATTAATAAATCCGTTAATTTTGCAGTTTTTTTAAGTATTTGCATTTTTTTGCTCGCCTTCAAACCCACATTTGCGAAAACTTTTTAATATAATAATTCTCTTGCATACAATGTTTTGAATATATGTATGTACATACATCATTTTGAATGCATGTTATATGCACCTACATAATGTATATATAGACAGAATGTGCTTTTCATAGCCTTGAGACATTCTCTATAATCTGTAGTCGTACAAAACAAAACGATATTCAATCCGATTCTGCACCGCCTAATTCATATCATAATTAATAAAAACATTCTTCGCTGCAGAAATTATTTTATATTTAAACAACGTAGCGCTTCATCCAGGCAGAAGATACCTTTACTATAAGATTGTCTATTATCTTCACAAAGAAATAGAAAATGAAACATTACGATTTCATTTGAACAGATCATACGTTATTTACGTGCGATTGATATACCATATGTGTTATGTATGTAGGTTGATATAATACATGTATTGTACAACAGGAAGTAAAAGAAAAATGTGCAATGCGTAGTCGTACCACATAATGTACAGGCATACATATAAATGTCCATATATATGTACATACTGCACATCTACAATTAAAAGTCAATCTACAATCCCAGATCGATTGATTGCGCGTAAAAATCTTCGATGATAAGCAACAGCTAGCTAGCAATGATGCATACCGAAGAAAAAAAAGGAAAATTAGTTTTGGTCTTAATAAACGCAAAAATTTTAGCTGTGTTCTTATCACAATAATGAATTTGTACATACATTCAAAATTTTTCATATGTATATACATATGTATGTACATACAGTAAAATTCACGTACAATGTCCTCGCTTATCGACCAGTCGTTTGGTTTCTGAGTGAGCACCATGGTATAATGGTCAATGCGTTGGACTACTAAGCATGCTGACCTGGGTTTTATCCCAGAAAAACACCTAAAAAGTTGTTTAACTGTGCCACCTCTTTCGAATGCCTGTCAAGCATTCAACAGTATCAATTGCCATGAGGAGCTTCTTAACTTGTTCGTCCAGAGTCGGCAAAAAACTATAGGTCCCTTTCATTTGTGCAAAAATATAACACGCACACACAAATGCTTGCGAGAAGTAGGCCCTGGTTCACCCCGAACTGTAGCGCCACCAGTAAATCGAAACATTTTTTAAAGCAATGTTTCTGAAATGTTTCATTCGGTCTGGACACACCTTAAGGATTTAGCAAGGGTTACTGGAAAACGTAAGCATATTTCATTTAGAGGCAGGTGAAAAAACAATTCTAAAGCAGATCGGTTTTAACGGTTATCGGTTAAAACGCCCGCATTTGGTCGATCACTTGACCAGCGTTATAAGAGACTTTCACTGTGTGTATGTATGTATTTGGACTTTTTCACTAAACGAAAAGGTAAAGTCCAATTTAGATCTCTTCAAATTGTTAAACATTTTGTCAGTTATCACAAATCATTTGGGAAAACCGGTACTTTTTACATATTCTAACTGGTAATCTTAATTTGATTCTTTTGGAAACCAAAACGAAAAAAGAAAAGATTAACAGAGAGCTGGCGTCATATGGACATGAATTAATCAAGTCTATCAGCATGTGCCAATTTATTCACCATGTGTAATAAAGTGACTTTTGATAACAGTTTTTCTAATGTAGGTATGAACTCGTATGTAGTGGTGCACCTCTCTGAAAGACTGACAAACATTTGAGATTATCAATTTCGCTGTTCAAGTATAGCAGATAACTGTAATATAATATGCAAATACAAATGCTAGTGAGATATGCTTTAGAATTTGTTTAGGTTATTTGAGCCTAATAGTTATCTTATTTGGGAAATAAATTGTCTATGTTTGAAGGAGTTTAACCAATCATTTTAAGGCTTTAATTATTAAACTATTGCATTAACACACATCAACAAGCAGCTATGATACAATCCGTTAGTAGCCATTTTTTTTTTTTTTTTTTAATATGCTGAAACTACTGCACTACAGCAGTCGAAAGCACTTATTAAAGTACAATTAATATTTGGGCGTTCAAAATAAAAGTACCATTACAAATGGGCAAACCCTAACAGCGAGTGGTGTGTTCTGATTAAACTTCACATAAAATTCATATAGTCGGGAGAAATTAATAAATTATGAAACCAAACAGTCATTGACCGAACTTCTTATCTCATAGATGTTGGTATGAAGTTTCCAATTAATCGTGTTTATTAATAAGGTGTTAAAAAGTACATACATACATATATCCATATTTGTTAACATTCCTCATCAATACATATATCTAACTAAACTACACTTAACTTCCTATCATTGTAAATAGATTTAAATATTATTTATTCAATCATTTAGACTTTAGACCTTAAAATATTAAATACAAAACACGGTTATGCTATTAACCGTCATTATTTAAATACATAAATTTTTGTATACTCGTATTAGTAAGTAAACAATATATTTTTACTGATAAACCTATCTGTGGTATTAAAGCGAAGATATAGATATAGACTGCACATAGAGCCTCTATTACCTCTGTTCTTAATGGAGACAACAGATTTAAGTGCTAAATAAGAGAGAAATGACTGCTTCAAATTAATTGACGCTACCATTGCGTTAGTTTTGTTTCCTTAAATATTTCTCTCTTATGTACTCACAAATTTGTAGGTACATACATGAACTTAAAAAAAAAGTGGCGATGTCAAATTAATTAACATATTTCTATTATTAAAATGGAAGTTCTTTTTGTTCTTTTGTCTGACTTGCGCATGTCCAACAAACAAGTTGTGAGGCTACTACCAAATTTCAACATATACACATTGTACAACGGGTTCATTTTAACCATTTTCCACTTGCAAATAGCTCAATATAGAAATCAAAAACTGAAGATAAAAGATTTAAATATTTGTACAAATATTTTTCATATGTATTCATCGACTATACTGTCGTTTGTATTTAGGTTATCAGCATTCAAAATTTAAATTCTTAAATTAATTAGGCAAAAAAAAAAAAACATAATTATCGATGAAATGTCGTAAAAGACAATAACAAGTACATACATATGTTAATCCAATATGAAGAAACAAAGTGTTGCTTCTGTACAATACCACGCAGTACTAAACATTACCGCATAAGCACAAGCTTCTTGACTTTTTACCATTATAATGTTCGTAGGATTCTTAAACAGTTACCCGATTTAATACTAACATTCCATCACAAATAGCATATAATGAATAACAATTAATTCAAACAATACATAAATACCAATGGGATTGACACGGACACAATAAGTTAAAAAAAATCATGCATTTTTGCCAATAACTTCCCAATCAAAATTAAGGAAACATTTTACTTCTTTTTTTTTAATAAATAGAAAATCTTTCGAAATTTTGTACAAAATGAACAAATATGAGAACACAGATTATAAGTTAGTTTTCCCCATTTCAAAATAAAGTTATATAAAAAATGTATACCCTAAATTTCCAATCGTAGTTTTTCTTTGATAATTTCATCATGGGGCCCTCTTCACCACCTGTCTGTAAGGAGGCAAAAACAATTACATTTTCTGTTCGTATAGATTACTAATATTTGCAATAAAAAGAACTGTTTTTACTAACAGCTTCCACATTAAGAGCATTTTTTAATTGTTTTAACAAAAAGGATAAATAAATAAAAACAACATTAAACAGAATAAAATTTAATATTGAACTAAAAAAGAAATAAATATATATAAATTGCACAAACAACTGAAATTTTTTGTTTAATATACATTTAGAATTATACATTGATTCAAAGACAAAGATTACAGTTGATTACCTTATCTTTTTTGTCTTGTCGGGCATAGGGGAAACAAGGAATCACAGCAGTTACACGAGATGCTGATGCAATTTTGCAGGCGTTAATCATTATCAGCAGCTCCATTAGGTTATCGTTTATTTCGCCCGATCCAGACTGAACGATGTAGACATCTTCACCTCGAACAGATTCCCCGATTTCAACGCTTTGATAAAATGAAATTAAAGACAAAATATGCATGGGTTAAGGATAATTTTACGTGCCAGAGTGAAATGTTCATTTGAGAGCGCTCTTATTTGTATGGCTTGTCTTTTATGTGAATAAGAATATAACAGAGAACAAGAAGCGAGATTGTATCAGAAAATAATTAAAGAAAAAAATTGTGAGCTGGCAAATGCTATGCATACTGTGTGTCCCACTTTATTAAGATGTCAATCGGGTGGTCATCGATTCCTTCGATCAAGACAAGGGTATTCCGACAAAAACGACGTAAAACAAAAGCTTTTTCTGACTTCAATGTAACCAAATTGTTACAGTTAGGTATGAAATTTTTATTTCAAAACATTATTTAGTTGTATTCTAATCATCGTAGTTTTAAAGCGATGACAGAACTAAATTGTTTGACCTGTAAGTACTCATAACGGTTCACAATTGTTTCCTTGTCTTGATCTAAGAAATCGATGGCCACTCGATTGACATATAAAACGCATATAAAAAGCCCTGAATAGTGGCGATCCTTTTTGAATTTCATAACTGTCTTATTTTTGCTCTTTTTTTCATTCGGAGATAAAGATGAGGTGACTCATGGATACATTTGGATAAACAGTACGATTTATTTTTTGAAACTGCTTATTTGAAAATAAACCCATAGAGAATATCTTTTTAAAACGTACAATTAAGAAGCTTAATCTATTCGGTTGACACTTTATTGATAAAAATGGTAATACGATTATGTTCCGGGGTTTCAAATACAGGTACTGGAACAATAATTGTTTCTATTCGTATTAAAAAATTTTAAGTTAAAATCTGTTCACATAATAGCACCACTTGAAGGTTGGGTCATCTGTTGGTTTCTTTTTAAAAATGACTATGAGTTGTTTGCTTTACTGCAGAGTACTTTCTTGGAAATTATTTTCAATTAATAATCATTTAATAATAAATTTTCGATGGTTCAAGGCGATATTTAAAGCAAAAGACCGACGGCTTGTAAGGCAGGTAGCACTTGCTGGAGCCATAGGTCGCCCGAATTCATTTCAGCCAACCAAAATCGGCTGTCATGTTTCTGTAGCACTCTCAGTTGACCTTAACGTTGTTACTATCTTCATCTTCGAAGCAAAATATGCCGATAATGTTTTTATTCCACTTTCGATAACTTGCGCTATCAATAAACAATTATTTTCACAACTTGAGTGTACAGCGGGCACGGGTAAACAGTATTTCGACCTTTTTTTTCCAAATTCGCACTGTTTCAGCAACACAACATATGATACTATGTCTGCCCCAATTTTCGTAAAGGCACTATCTGAAAGTTTTCGATTTCGAGGTTAATGCATATTTGAGTTAGGGCATTGCCTCCGATTTAATTATATTTATTTCAAAATGCTAGATATTAAAATGCGATAGAAAATCGCAATTTTTAGAAGCCCTATTTACTTCTTAATAAAATAATATAGGTTTTTTTTGTATAAAATTGTTTCATTCATTTATCTTTTCTTTTTTAATTTCCTATAAATTTTATTTATTTATTTATTTATTTATTATTCGTCTTACAAGTGTACAACCTTATTCTAGACTACTTCTATAATAATTTATAAAGGAAAATATATATGTACAAAGATTTAATTAATTTAAATAATAACATTACAGTGAGTTCATAATAGCATATTTGACAAGTAATCTATTCATATTAAAATCGATTGTTTTATTATAATACATACTTGAAATTAACACAAGCCGTAGATATAGGATTATTCCGACCGTAGTTGGTTCTGTGACTTGGAACATAAAAAAAATATTCATCTCTAGGTCGAAGAATGCATGACGGAGCATAAATACTAAACATGGACAATAAAAGCGAGCAATCAATTTGAGCAGTTATAACATCATAAGCAAAAAGTGTAGAGTAATATTTCCTCCTTTTAGTAAGAGATTTTAAATCTATGAGCGTACATCTAGCCTCATAAGAAGGCATATTATTATTCCAATTCATTCTTCTGAGGGCGAATTTCGTAAATCGCCTTTGTATTTTTTCAATGCGATATTCAGCGTTACGATAATAGGGATTCCAAACAACGGAACAATACCCCAATATAGAACGAATTAAAGAATTATATAAGGACTTAAGCGTGTAATTAAAATCTTTGGAGGACGAATCAAAAAACCTAACATTTTGTGTAAACACAGTCAACCTGTAAACGCTTTTCAATGTTTTTAAGACAGTAATTCGAAAGAATAACTAAGTTGGTAGTAGTTGACCTGCCACTAACAAAACCATGCTGATATTGGGAAATCTGAGTGCAGACATTGGCATAGAGTCGCTTCTTCACAACAGCTTCAAAAATCTTTGGGAATAATTGCAATTTGGCAATGGGTCTATAAATACTAATTAATCTTTTAGACCCAGACTTGTGAATAGGAATTATAAAAGAATGCTTCCAGCAGTCAAGAAATTTACCTGACCTAAGAGACATATAGTCAAGCGCTGATAGTTCCAGAAGTATTTCTTCTTCTGTTAAAGATACAGATCCAAACTCAGTTATTTGTTCACAATAAGGAAATGAACTGCAGTCAACATTCTCATTTACGAAATTCGATTGGAAAAAAGATGCAAACATATTACAAATTTGGTTTAAATCACCACTATTAATCCCATTAAATGTCAAAATGGATGGTATACCAATTGACTTACGCTTGGTGTTAATAAATGACCAAAAGGCAAAAGCGCAAGTGGTTAGTGCGTCGGACTACTGAGCCAGCGGTCTTGGGTTCGAATCCCGCCGCAAACACCTAAACATTTTTCACAGTGCCCACCTCTTTCGAATGTCTGACAAGCATCAAAGAGTATCATTTGTCTCGATTGAGCTTCTCAACTCGCCGTTCGGAGTCGGCAAAAAACTGTAGGTCCCTTCCATTCGTGCAAAAATACAACACGCACACACAAATGGTTGCGAGAAGCAGGCCCAGGTTCACCTCGAGCTGTAGCGCCAACTAAGTAAGTAAAAGGCTTTAGAATCGCGTTTAATATTGCTTTCAATTGATAAAACATACTGTCCATATAAGAATTTCTTTAAAAATTCATATTCCCTTCGCAGTTGCAAAAATCTAGTGCGCGCAGTTATAACTGTTTTGCTCAATTTATTGGATTTAATCATAGCATTTTTTAACCTGGACAAACCATTATTAAACCAGATAGGTTTTTTATTTGAAACTTTAACACGTTTAATCGGCACGAACGTAGAAATCGAATAGTCAATTATGTTTCTAAACTCATTAAAAGCAGTGCTTAGACTATCAGAGTCTTGAACATTTTGCCAATCTACTGAGCTTAGAAATTTGTTTATATTATTGTAGTCAGCTTTAGCAAAATCAAATTTGACATTATTAGTAGACGCGACCAATGCATTCAAAATAGACAAATTAAATGAAACTTGCAACCCATCCTGAAAAACACTATTATTAAGTAATGGAAAATCAGCTCTACTCACAGAAGCCTCAAACTCTTCATTTATAAATATTAAATCTAAAACACGTCCCATAGAGTTGCGAATTTCATTTAATTGACGAAAATTATTTGCAAACAATGCATCAATAACCTGAATTTCTTTCTCTTTTGAAACATTAAGTGGAACGACACACTTATCATCAAGAGAACAGACCCAACTGACGTCAGTTAAATTAAAATCACCTAACACTACGGCATATGATGAATTATCTAGTTTTTTAACAATATTACTAATGTTTTTTATATGAGCTCTGTAAATTGCATTATCTGCATTCGGTGGAATATATGATACAAAAAAATATAAATGAATTAAGTCTACATTTTCGACACACACACAAATTTGTTCAATCATACCCGAAGAGTTAGATAATGCAACTTGTTTCTCTTGTAACACGATCGAACAGCAAGCAGAATGCCACCACCTCTCTCCAGGCCGATTTGAATACAACATCTATCCTTTCGGTAAACATCAAATTCGTCGGAGAATAATTCCGCCGTTAGAATGTCTTCATGCAACCATGTCTCGGTCAGAGCGATAATAGAATATGAGTAATCAGCAGCAGCGAGAAAGAAATTTATAGTTTTTGTTCGCATTCCTCCCACGTTATGGTAATACACGGAGAGAGAACAAAATGATGGTGACGGCGAATCATTGATAGTAGCAGCAGCAGCAGGAGTTTGAAGCGAATTTACTATGTTTGGACGTTTGGGTTTGGAGTGCGCTTTTCGTTTTTTGGAATAAAATTAAATGAACGTACTCGGATACCATTTAGCCACATATTTGAATTTAGAAGTATGTCTATCATATCCTCCGGAACTCCCAGTTTAAAGTTGATATGATTAAGTGCATTCATATCAGAACCTCCTTTAATCAGTTTGTAGCATTTAAGCATTGATACGTCAATGTTAAATACAGATGAAACATACGCAAGTATGGACTGAGTTGTTGTAGATGGCTTGAATGACGATAAATGCAACCATTTCAGCTGTGTAATAACCTCCAGTTCCAAACCAATAGTAGAGTGGTTGTTAGTTCCTATGATCGATATCTCATGTTTGTTAGAACGATTAGGTTTATTTGAATTACCAGGTACGGAAATAGATTTGGTAGCATCATAAGCAACAGTTAGTGTACTGGGAACAGCATTAACAGCGGCAACAATAATATCAGCAGTTTCAGCAGTAGGAACAGCATTTGGAGCAGCAACAACAACATCAGCAGTCTTAGCAGTAGGAACAGCATTTGCAACATTAACAACAACATCAACAGTCTCAGCAGCGGTAACAGCATCGACGTCATTGGTGATGGAGAGAATCAAGTCAGTGTCTGACTCTGACGGCAATATAGGCCCAGCAATGGCAGCGGTTAAGGATTTTTTTTTTTGATTTTGTATTAGCGGCCGCAGCAAAAATCAGGGGAGTGCGCGGACTATTTAATCTCTCTTGGTTAGCAGAAGTATTTTGTTGCGTGTTTGATACTTTGGTACGTGAGGGGGCATTGACCTTACCGATAGTTTGCGAGCGAGTCATCACTTGAGACTTTGTGTTCGATGAACGCGAGACAAGACCTTTTAGATCAATAATTTCTTTATGCAATTGTTCAATTTTAGAAATTAAAAAGTCATTTTCGACCAAACTAAGTCCACATTTAGAACACTGTAATGTAACCATTATAGAATATATATATATTATTTAGAACTATAAAAGTTAGCACGATAGCAAAATACAATATTTACAAAACATATGTATGTATCAATTTTTAAAAAAAGTTCTAACTGACACATATGGCCTTTTATAACACACTGTAAAGGGAAAGTCTAGTGGGCACCGTAGCGCAAGTGGTTAGTGCGTCGGACTACTGAGCCAGCGGTCTTGGGTTCGAATCCCGCCGCAAACACCTAAAAGTTTTTCACAGTGCCCACCTCTTTCGAATGTCTGACAAGCATCAAAGAGTATCATTTGTCACGATTGAGCTTCTCAACTCGCCGTTCGGAGTCGGCAAAAAACTGTAGGTCCCTTCCATTCGTGCAAAATATAACACGCACACACAAATGGTTGCGAGAAGCAGGCCCAGGTTCACCTCGAGCTGTAGCGCCAACTAAGTATACGTAAAGGGAAAGTCTATCCACGTTTTTTTTAAAAGCCCTATCTTTGGTCATGTCTTTTCTTGCAGTAATAGAATATTTTAAGTTTTTACGTCATAAAAAATACTTTTTTCAAATAAATGAATTAAATGCAAACGTTTTTTTCAGCTATAAAATATATTTTCAAAACCATTAGGAATTGTTGTAATAGGGGTTTTTTAATATTTGTACTTTCAAACGCTTTAAAGCTCTATCTACCACTTTTTTACAAATACCTAACAACTGTTCTTTTGTAATTACTTAAAAAAAATTTTATTTTATTTTTTTTCCGAGGGTAGGTGAAAATCTTCTATATACCCCGTTTATATGACAACTCAATGCGTATTGAATCGAATCGCATTGGTTCAATCCGCTCACATAAACACCACTTCGAACCGAATTGAAATACTCAATCCGCATTCGTTCATTCCTGTTTATAAACCGCATTGAAAATTTGAAACCGAATTGAAATATCATATAAACACTTTCAATTCGCATTGAAACATTTTACTCTCTCGCGCTCTCATCATTCTCTTATCTGTCATCTAATGTCAGGCAATTCAATAGTGTAATTTTTAATTAATTAATTTTTATTTTATCAAACTGTCAGTTCAAGCAGCTGTTTATTAAATTCTCTCAATTTTCTCACGTTTATTTTGGATTCGGTTTTGAATAATTTCATGTAAACACCAACATTTCTATGCGGATTGAACCAATGCGCATTGAGTTATCATATAAACGGGGTAATAGACACTATGAGAATAGCAGGCGCGTGCTCATAGTAGTGTCAGATTCTTACTGACCAAAAACACCACCCTTCGATATAAATTTGTTAGATACTGCAACTAAGTTATACTTATCAAGCAATTTCTCCATCAAGAAATATAAACATTTGGCAGGTTACTTTCCAATGAAAGATCCTGCATGTTCCGCAACTTAGATGCGGTTAATCCGGTGCCGTGAAATAACGCCGAGCGAAATAAGGCCGAATTTCAAAATTCGGCTTTTTTTTCAATTATAAACGCGAAATAACGCCGAATTTTGCGATTCGGCTTTATTTCGCTTTCAAATGCGAAATAAAGCCGAACATTGTTTACGAAATAAAACCGAATTTCAGAAAATGAAAGAGAATTAGCATTTACCGTAATCAATGTTTGTTGATTGGAACTCAACGTGCAGTTACCTCATTAGCTCGTGATTTTTGAGTGAAAAACGTGCGTCGATTAAGAAATGGCAAATTTGGGTGATTCGGTCATATCGTATGAAATTTGCGAAGGTTTTAGGAAAGGCAGTGAACTTTTATATATTCCTGAATTTTTCGGCCGTTGCATTTAGAATTTGAGAAAATAATAGTTTAAAATTCGCGCGAATTTTTTAAACTATTATTTTATCAAATTCTTAATGGAACGGCCGAAAAATAATAGTTTAAAATTCGCGAATTTTTTTAACCTATGTAGGTACACTGAAAAAAAAAATTATTATTAAATACATAAAATAAAAAAGAAAATGTTAGATGTGTTTGAAGCATTTGTGAATACGGTTGATTTTCTTTTGTGGGAATAATAAAACATGCACCTCTGCCTAAATGTGTATATAATCAAAGCGTAATAAGGCCGACTCGGCTTTATTTCGAATTTGATTATGAAAGCGAAATAAAGCCGAATTTTGAAATTCGGCCTTATTTCGCTCGGCGTTATTTCACGGCACCCTCCTTATCTCGCCAAGTCAAAAGGTTTTGTCCTTTGTAGTCGGCTCAATAAATTTCTCTCATCCAAAATTAGTAGGACTGTATTGTTAACATGTCCGATTAGTCGGTTTCTATGCTTTCCCGCGAAGCTTTTAGTTTCAGCTTCGATTGTCGGAATTCCAAGATCCCTGTGGATATCGTCGTTTCTAGCATACCACGGTGCTTGGACAATTTCTCTAAGCACTTTATTTTGAAAGGTCTGTAAAATATTGACATTTGTTTTCTTGGTACAACCCCAAAGTTGTATACCGTAGGTCCACACTGGCTTTAGCACTTGCTTATATAAAAGCAGTCTGTTCTCGGTACTGAGGTGGGAATGTTTCCCGATCAACCAGTACATTTCTCTATATTTGATTTCTAGTTCTCTACGTTTCATTTTCACGTGCGAATTCCACTTCAGCTTTGCGTCAAGTGTCATTCCCAGGTATTTGGCTTCATTTGCAATGGGTATTCGGGCCAAATTTATAAAAATTGGCAAGTCATTAATTTTTCTATAAGTGAAATTCACGTGAACAGATTTAGTTCCGTTAAGCGCGATCCGCCAGTCCCTCGTCCATCCATTTACTTTATTTAATGCGTTTTGCAGTTTGGCAGTTGTTTCCTCGATTGTTTTACCTACTGCTAGGATAGCGGTGTCGTCGGCAAACGTAGCAAGTATAGTGCCATCTTCTTTCGGTATATCACGAGTATATAACTTCTTCCCCTTCGGGTAGGGGTTAGAATATACCCGAGGTAGGCATGCCTGTCGTAAGAGGCGACTAAAATCCAATCTCCGTATACCGAGTATATAGTGTATACAAAAATGCAATGGACAAAACAAAAAGATTAATTACCCCAGGTGGCAGTCCAGCTTTACTGGAAAATCCACCCTCTTCGGAGGTCGGCTCTACGGATTCTGGGGAGAGCCATTTATTGCAATCCAATGACCCTTTCACAAGAAGTGCAAGGGTATCTCGATCTCCTCCATCAAGATCGAATAACTCCGGGAAAAAAAGTCCGCCGGGAGTTCCGCAGCGCGAAAATCAGGACTTAGCGAAATATAAAAGCTTTGAGGAAGAAAATAAAGTACTCCGAATAAAGCTTAACGAAATGGATCTACTCTATCAAGATCTTAAGAAAGAGATAGATCTATTAAAAGAAGAGAATAAGGTTCTAAAGAACACACACTCGCAGAAAGAGCGCGAATGTGCTCCAGCACTATTAGATAGTCGGGAGTACCACACCGATGAAGAAGAGCTAGCACGCGAAACGAATCGGGTCCCTAAGAAAAGACCTACTAAAAAACGGAGAGCCGGTTCTTCGCCCGAAGTCGTGCCCTTAAACGAAGAAAAGCGTAAAGAACTGCAAGAAAATCAACGTAAAACGCAATTTCGTTTACCGCCACCAATAAACATCGTCGGGATAACGGAATATAATAAATTGCATAGCCTCCTTAAAGGAACGATAACATCGAAATTTAAGGTCACATCTTTGAGGAATAATGCGTGGAAGATTAACGTCGATGACCATGACGACTATCGCGCACTGTCCCAGAAACTTAATATCGATAAGATTCAGTGGTATACTTTCGAAATCAAGTCAGAAAGGCCACATCGTGTTATAGCAAGGGGACTTCACCCCTCGTGCACAAAAGAAGAGATTATGAGCGACCTTCAAGACAAGGGCTTTAAAATTCTTGATGCCGTTAATATCATCAAGAAGGAGAAGCAACAATCCGAAATAGATAAGGACATCTTGGTAAGGCGTGGACTTCCGCTTTTTATGCTAACATTCGATAAAGCTGATAGTATCGACGATATTTATCGAATTAAAACCATATTGAATATCGTGGTCAAAATCGAGCCCATGCGTAGAAATTTAAAAATAATTCCGCAGTGCAAACGTTGCCAAGGATTCAATCATACGCAAACGTATTGCAAAAAAGAACCACAGTGTGTGAAATGCGCCGGAAATCACCTCTCCCAAGACTGTCGAGTAAACAAGCAAGCCTCTGCAATCTGTGCTAATTGTAAGGGAAAGCACCCGGCAAATTATAGAGGCTGTGAAGTAGCCAAGGAGTTGCAAAAACGAAGAGATACACTCCATAAGCCTCAAAATAAAATAATAAAACCGCTAACTAAGGCAAATGGTAAGATCGGTCAGGAGAACGTAAACAAACAAAAACCACCGGGTACAGAGCGGAAGAAGGCGGTGATAGCAGAAAAGCCCTCGACTTCTGGTCTTAAAATAAATGGTAATGAAAAGCCATTAGAAAAGACATCGGGTAATAGCCCTCGGACAGCAGGAGTGCAGACCTACGCCCAGGCTGCAGCATCCGAAAAATCAAAAAACCTCGAAATCCCGACGGACCCTGCTTCTCAAGTTTTCTCAATTATTCTCGCAAAACTTGAAGAGCAAAGCAAAATAAATAAAATTATTCTCGATAGGTTGGTTAAGCTCGAGAGTTATTCACGGAAAACGCGTACTTCACCTAGAATATGAATGAAAAAAGAATGTTAAAAATATGTACTTGGAATGCAAACGGACTTTTGCAAAAACTCGACTAATTGGAAATATTCATGCGAGAAAAAGATATTGACATTTGCTTGATTTCTGAAACTCACGTGAAAAAGGAATCGCATTTAAAAATAAAAGGCTATACTGATTACCACGCTTGTCACCCTTCGGGCAAAGCGAGAGGCGGATCTTCCTTGTTTATTAAAGACTGCATTGAACAATGCGAAGACCTAAAGATAGAGCTTGAAACTCTGCAACTGTGCACAATTCGAGTTAAAAATAGTCAGCGTACTATTAAAATCTCATCTATCTACTGTCCACCGTGTTCCGCGCCTGAAAAAAGTGATTTTACTAACTTATTTAAATCGCTGAAACCTAATTTCATTATTGGCGGCGATTCTAACGCGAAACATACGTTCTGGGGCTCTAGATACATCTCGCAAAAAGGTAGAATGCTCTATGGGGCAGGTATGGAGTACAGTTGTGATTTTCATTCGACGGGCAAACCGACTTACTGGCCAGCTGATACTTTGAAAATACCTGACCTGATCGATTTCTTCGTGGTGAAAGGAATATCTAACAACCACATAAAAGTTGAAGAAAGCTTTGATCTGTCGTCTGATCATTCCCCAGTTATTTTGACATTGAGCGAAAAACTATTATTTAACCGAGAGCCAGCGAAATTAACCGGCAGAACAACTAACTGGGAAGGCTTTAGGAACGAGATCGAAGTAAATGTTGAACTGAGCGTACCGCTTACGACACCCTATAAACTTGAGGTTGAAGTCGATCGCTTCGTTCAGATAGTACAGCTCGCCTCTTGGAATAATACGCCCAATCCAAGAAAAACGCCGGACAAATACGGTCTACGATATCCTTCTGAAATAAAAGAATTAATCAGGGAAAAAAGAAAAGCGCGTAAAAGATGGCAACAGAGTCGTGCTCCACAGCATAAAGCATATCTGAATCGTCTCTGCAATTTGTTAAAGAATAGCATTAAGGATTTTAAAAATCGTGCGATAGGCTCTTACCTTGAGAGTTTAACAGCGAAAAAAGATTCCAATTATTCCCTTTGGAAAGCCGTAAAAGGCACCAAAAGGCCCAAAATCCCTGCGCCGCCACTTAAAATAAATCAAAATGAATGGGCAAGGGAAGATAAAGAAAAAGCGGATATTTTTGCCGCCCATTTGGAAGAAACCTTTAAACCGAACGTTGGTCAAGTGGTTCATGACAACATCAACATCACAAGGATGGTAGTTCCACCATCTGACGATTTAACGCGCAGATCTGCGACGCTTAGAGAACTCGAACGTGAGATCGCGAAACTAAAACCTAAGAAAGCTCCTGGTTATGATTTGATTACCGGAGAAATTCTCAAAGCCTTACCTAGAAAAGCATTAATTAAGCTTCTCCATATTATAAATGCTGCACTCAGATTAAAACACGTACCGAGCCAATGGAAAGTTGCGGAAGTCATAATGGTTTTAAAACCAGGAAAACCGTCATATGAAGTAAAATCATACAGACCAATATCGCTTCTTCCAGTCATATCCAAAATTTTCGAGAGGATATTACTAAGGCGTCTCCAACCGGTTATAGAAGCAAATAATCTAATACCTGACCACCAGTTTGGGTTCAGAAGTAAGCATTCGACGATTGACCAGGTGCATAGAATTACTAACGTAATCGAAAAAGCACTAGAAGAAAAAAAGATATGCTCAACCGTATTTCTTGACGTCTCGCAAGCCTTTGATAAGGTGTGGCACGATGGCTTGAAATGCAAACTACGACAAGTACTTCCCGCAAACCTATACGAGATTTTGAATTCATATCTCGGGAATAGACTCTTCCGTGTTAGAAATGGAAATGAATACTCCGAGCTCAAAGAAATTTTGGCCGGCGTACCGCAAGGAAGCGTTCTGGGGCCGCTTCTCTATCTGTTATATACTCGTGATATACCGAAAGAAGATGGCACTATCCTTGCTACGTTTGCCGACGACACCGCTATCCTAGCGGTAGGTAAAACAATCGAGGAAACGACTGCCAAACTGCAAAACGCATTGAATAAAGTAAATGAATGGACGAGGGACTGGCGGATCGCCCTTAACGGAACTAAATCTGTTCACGTGAATTTCACTTATAGAAAAATGAATGACTTGCCAATTTTTATAAATTTGGCCCGAATTCCCATTGCAAATGAAGCCAAATACCTGGGAATGACACTTGACGCAAAGCTGAAGTGGAATTCGCACGTGAAAATGAAACGTAAAGAATTAGAAATCAAATATAGAGAAATGTACTGGTTAATCGGGAAACATTCCCACCTCAGTACCGAGAACAAACTGCTTTTATACAAGCAAGTGCTAAAGCCGGTGTGGACCTACGGTATACAACTTTGGGGTTGTACCAAGAAAACAAATGCCAATATTTTACAGACCTTTCAAAATAAAGTGCTAAGAGAAATTGTCCAAGCACCGTGGTATGCTAGAAACGACGATATCCACAGGGATCTCGGAATTCCGACAATCGAAGCTGAAACTAGAAGCTTCGCGCGAAAACATAGAAACCGACTAATCGGACATGTTAATAATACAGTCCTACTTATTTTGGATGAGAGCAATTTATTGCGCCGACTACAAAGAACAAAACCTTTCGACTTGGCGAGATAAGGATTAACCGCGTCTAAATTGCGGAACATGCAGGATCTTTCATTGGAAAGTAACCTGCCAAACGTTTATATTTCGTGATAGAAAAATTGCTTGATAAGTAGTATAACTTAGTTGCAGTATCTAACAAATTTATATCGAAGGGTGGTGTTTTTGGTCAGTAAGAATCTGACACTACTATGAGCACGCGCTTGCTATTCTCATAGTGTCTATGGAAGATTTTCACCTACCCTCGGAAAAAAAAAAAAAAAAAAAAAAAAAAAAAAAAAATAACAGATAAAGAAGCGGCCCCAGAACGCTTCCTTGCGGTACGCCGGCCGAAATTTCTTTGAGTTCTGAGTATTCGTTTCCATTTCTAACACGGAAGAGTCTATTTCTGAGATATGAATCCAGAATCTCGTATAGGTGTACGGGGAGTACCCGTCGTAATTTGCATTTCAAGCCATCGTGCCACACCTAATCAAAGGCTGGCGAGACGTCAAGAAATACGGTTGAGCATATCTTTTTTTCTTCTAGTGCTTTTTCGATTACGTTAGTAATTCTATGCACCTGGTCAATAGTCGAATGCTTACTTCTGAACCCAAACTAGTGGTCAGGGATGAGATTATTTTCTTCTATAACCGGTTGAAGATGCCTTAGTAATATCCTCTCGAAAATTTTGGATATGACTGGAAGAAGCGAGATTGGTCTATACGATTTTACTTCATATGACGGTTTTCCTGGTTTTAAAACTTTCCATTGGCTCGGCACGTGTTTTAATCTGAGCACAGAATTTATAATATGGAGAAGCTTAATTAATGCTTTTCTAGGTAAGGCTTTGAGAATTTCTCCGGTAATCAAATCATAACCAGGAGCTTTCTTAGGTTTTAGTTTCGCGATCTCACGTTCGAGTTCTCTAAGCGTTGCAGATGTGAGCGTTAAATCGTCAGATGGTGGAACTACCATCCTCGTAATGTTGATGTTGTCGTGAAACATTTGCCCATCGTTCGGTTTAAAGGTTTCTTCCAAATGGGCGGCAAAAATATCCGCTTTTTCTTTATCTTCCCTTGCCCATTCATTTTGATTTATTTTAATTGGGGGCGCGGTGATTTTGGGCCCTTTGGTGCCTTTTACAGCTTTCCAAAGAGAATAATTGGAATCTTTTTTCGCTGTTAGACTTTCAAGGTAAGAGCCTATCGCACGATTCTTAAAATCCTTAATGCTGTTCTTCAACGAATTGCAAAGACGATTAAGATATGCTTTGTGCTGTGGGGTGATGTTGCCATCTTTTACGCGCTTTTCTTTTTTCCCTGATTAATTCTTTTATTTCAGAAGGATATCGTAGACCGTATTTGTCCGGCGTTTTTCTTGCATTGGGCGTATTATTCCAAGAGGCGAGCTGTACTATCTCAACGAAGCGATCGACTTCAACCTCGAGTTCATAGTGTCGTAAGCGGTACAATCACTTCAACATTTACTTCGATTTCGTTCCTAAAGCCTTCCCAGTTAGTTGTTCTACCAGTTAATTTCGCTGGCTCTCGGTTATATACTATTCAAAATAACTGGGGAATGATCAGACGACAGATCAAAGTTCTCTTCAACTTTTATGTGGTTGTTAGATATTCCTTTCAAGCTCTATCTTTAGATCTTCACATTGTTCAATGCAGTCTTTAATAAACAAAGAAGATCCGCCTCTCGCTTTTCCCGAAGGGTGGCAAGCGTGGTAATCAATATAGCCTTTTATTTTTAAATGCGATTCCTTTTTTACGTGGGTTTCAGAAATCAAGCAAATGTCAATATCTTTTTCACGCATAATTATTTCAAATTCGTCAAGTTTTTGCAAAAGTCCGTTTGCATCTCAAGTACATATTTTTAACATTCTTTTTTCATTCATGTTATAGTTGAAGTGCGCGTTTTTCGTGAATTACTTTCGAGCTTAACCAACCTATCGAGAATAATTTTATTTGCTTTGCTCTTCAAGTTTCGCGAGAATAATTGAAAAAACTTGAGAAGCAGGGTCCGTCGGGATTTCGAAGTTTTTTGATTTTTCGGATGCTGCAGCCTGGGCGTAGGTCTGCACTCCTGCTGTCCGAGTGCTATTACCCGATGTCTTTTCTAATGGTTTTTCCTTACAGTTTATTTTCAGACCAGAAGTCGAGGGCTTTTCTGCTGTCACCACCTTCTTCCGCTCTGAGCCCGGTGGTTTTTGTTTGCCTACGTTCTGACCGGTCTTACAATTTGCCTTAGTTAGCGGTTTTATTATTTTATTTTGAGGCTTATGGAGTGTATCTCTTCGTTTTTGCAACTCCTTGGCTACTTCACAGCCTCTATAATTTGCCGGGTGCTTTCCCTTACAATTAGCACAGATTGCAGAGGCTTGCTTGTTTACTCGACAGTCTTGGGAGAGATGATTTCCGGCGCATTTCACACACCGTGGTTCTTTTTTACAATACGTTTGCGTATGATTGAATCCTTGGCAACGTTTGCACTGCGGAATTATTTTTAAATTTCTACGCATGGGCTCGATTTTGACCACGATATTCAATATGGTTTTAATTCGATAAATATCGTCGATACTATCAGCTTTATCGAATGTTAGCATAAAAAGCGGAAGTCCAGCGGAATGTCTTTATCTATTTCGGATTGTTGCTTCTCCTTCTTGATGGTATTAACGGCATCAAGAATTTTAAAGCCCTTGTCTTGAAGGTCGCTCATAACCTCTTCTTTTGTGCACGAGGGGTGAAGTCCCCTTGCTACAACACGATGTGGCCTTTCTGACTTGATTTCGAAAGTATACCACTGAATCTTATCGATATCGATATGTTTCTGAGACAGTGCTCGGTAGTCATCGTGGTCGTCGACGTTAATCCTCCACGCATTATTCCTCAAAGATGTGACCTTAAATTTCGATGTTATCGTTCCTTTAAGGAGGCTATGCAACTTATTATATTCCGTTATCCCGACAACGTTTATTGGTGGCGGTAAACGAAATTGCATTTTACGTTGATTTTCTTGCGATTCCTTGCGCTTTTCTTCATTTAAGGGCTCGACTTCGGGCGAAGAACCGGCTCTTCGTTTTTTTAGTAGGTCTTTTCTTTGGGACCCGATTCGTTTCGCGTGTTAGCTCTTCTTCATCGGTGTGGTAATCCCGACTTTCTAGTAGTGCTGGAGCAAATTCGCGCTCTTGCTGCGATTGTGTGTTCTTTAGAACCTTGTTTTCTTCTTTTAATAGAATTATCTCTTTCTTAAGATCTTGATAGAGTAGATCCATTTCGTTAAGCTTTATTCGGAGTACTTTATTTTCTTCCTCAAAGCTTTTGTATTTCGCTAAATGCCGATTTTCGCGCTCCGGCGCTCCCGGCGGACTTCTTTTCCCGGAGTTATTCGATCTTGATGGAGGGTATCTCGCCTTGCACTTCTGGTGAAAGGGTCATTGGATTGCAATAAATGGCTGTCCCCAGAATCCGTAGAGCCGACCTCCGAAGAGGGTGGATTTTCCAGTAAAGCTGGACTGCCACCTGGGGTAATTAATCTCTTTGTTTTATCCATTGCATTTTTTGTATACGCTATACACTCGGTATACGGAGATCGGATTTTAGTCGCCTCTTACGACAGGCCTGCCTACCTCGGGTATATTCTAACCCCTACCCGAAGGGGTTAAAAAAATAAAGCATACATTATGCAGCAAACAATGTTATTTTGTATTTTTCATGTTTTATCTTCAGGTTGCGGAAGTCAATTTACCATTTTCCTCTATATCTCGAAAGTGTAAAAATGTTAGTCAGGGCCTTTACGAAAATAGGGGCAGATGTGTTCTATCAATTTTTTGATCGTAAAATACTTTTCCATCAGTCTCCAAATCAAAAACCAATCAGCGAATGGTCCATCATTTATTTTGTTTTGCGAAATCGTTGAATAAAATAATGAAAATGTAGAAGTACATATATTTTCGGCAATGTTAATTTGTTTAATAAACAAAAATAATACGGCACGAATTGAAATATATGTATATATATACATACATAAATATATGCAATACGCGCCACTAAAATAGAAAAAAAATAGAAACAACGATTTTTCTCACGATTAAACCGTTTAGCGCTTTGGTAAGTTTAATAAGCCGCTGTTTTTTTTTTTTTTTTTTTTTAAAGACGAATCCATAATGAAAAAGAGTACATACAGAGAATAATGCAAAAAGTAATGTTAGATTGTTATTTTATGCATTTTTGCATTCCTTAAAAGAAAACACAATGAAGAAATAGTAAGACCAAAGATATGTTTTTCTTCATTTAATATTGTGTACTACCACCTTCATTTCAAATAACTTCATAATACCTTCTGGGAAGTACATCATACAGTCGTTTTAAATATTTTAACGAAATATCATTCCATGCTGGCTAATTTTCGCCAGAAGGATGAACGTTATAAATACTCGTACACACTAATTTGTGTCTGAGTATCAGAATAGCGCCGCATAATTGAATTTGGGGTCTATTGTGACTCACATTCACAGCGTGGTAATAATAGGGTTAAACTCTCACTGTGAAACTGGGCATTAATCTACTTTCATTATTAAACTACTTGTTAAAATAAAACTTTTAAACTATATTTTTGGATGTTTTTTTTCCCCGTTTCTTAACTTTTCTACCTTGTATCACCAGCCACCAGCCGGAGACCAAGAGACTATTCGGCGATGTGCCGAATATCAAAAAAAAAGCCGGATACCGGATACGAACCGGTTATCCGTTACATATCTACTTATCACTAAATTATAAGATATAGCTTACTGTGAATAAGCAAGCCATTATGAAATAAATAAAATAAAAAATAAAGTTTTGTTTGCGCGGAGTTTTGAAACATTCAATTCAGTCACAGTGCAATATGTAATCATATTAATTGAATTAAGTGCTTTTCTAGTAATAAAGTCCTTTACCACATGTTAAAATTTCATCAAAACATTGTAAGCAATTATCCTTATTTCGTTCAACAAATTGTTTTTGTTTTTTTTAACAGCAGATGTTAATCATACGGGTATTGCTCTCCGATTCGCGGCGATTTGTCATGTCATACTACGGAAACGCAGTGGTTGCTTGAAGAGTGACAGGTTTATGCAAGCTATTGCAACAAAACAGAAAGGAAAACGTCACTAACTGAGTTTTCTTTGAATTATGGACTAGCAAAAATTGGATTTTGTACTAGTGGAAGTGAGGATGAATATAACCCTTCACACTGATTAAAATATGAAACATTCAGAAGCAATAAATTGCTTCAATAAATGCATCCAGTGGTTAGCTCAGAACAATACGAACTCCTCAATAACGCTTTTGCCAAGACAAAAATTACAGGAACTGTTCAGAAGAGCTGGGAGGGAAGCAAAAAGCAAACTCAAATCAAATACTGTTATTTAAAATGTGAAATTGCTATTTTCTTATAATAAACACATTTTGTTATAATCCTCACATTACTTTATATTCTGGTACTATGACGATCGATTCAACGAAAGGTTGTGCCTTATATATTTCTTTATATTTGACATCCATGGTATATGAATGCAGTGATCCGTACGCAAAATTAACGCAAAGGGGAAAGAGTTGTCATCTGATCTACTGCAACTAGAAATAAAATACAATTCTGAACGAAAATCGTTGCGTGAGATTGGAAAGCTAATTGGAAGAAGATAAAGCACTTGCAAGCAATAATTGAAAATTGTAAAATGACCGGATCGTTGGAATGCAAATGCGTTTCGGCGCGCACTAAAATATTTATCGCACTTGAAGAAAGCCTTATGTTGAACGAAAAGTAAAAAAAAAATCAAGACTTGACCCCATCGGAGATAAGGGCAGATCTGCTGGATGAGACTGGTAAGACATGTGATTCAAACACCATTCCAAGAGTGCTGAAAAGTAAGGGTTTTCGGAGCAGAGTAGTCCGAAAAAATTCGTTCATTAGCGAAATAAATCGAAAAAAAAAGTTGAATTTCGCTGCTCACCAACAATGTGGAAACGAGTTCTGGCAGAAAGTGATTTTTAGCGATGAATATAAATTTAATATTTACAACAATGACGGTAAAGTTAAAGTATAGCGCAAGCCCAATACCATGTAGGTGGTAATACACTTACGTGGGTTTGTATGTCTGAGGCAGGGGTTAGAAACCTCGTTCTCATAGACTCAATAATGGAGCGCTTCGTCTAGTTATATATTAATAAATTTAATAAAAATAGTCTTAAACAAAATGCTCTGAAACTAGGACTGGGGGAATCGTTTATTTTCCAACAAGACAACGATCACAGGCACACCCGTCTTGTACATAAATCGCTCATATACCGCACAAAACAGTTAAGAACACCGCCCAGTCTCCTGACATGTACCCCATAGAGTACTTATAGGACGAACTCAAGCGACGTCTTAAAAAAAGACACATCACAAACAGAAAGGCGTTAAAAATGCAATTGAAGAGGAATGGGCTAAAATTGAGCATTCAGTTATAAAAACCCATACCCATATGGTAATACGGAACCATTATAAGTTCGCTCTAACTCAAAAATGTCTGTCACGATAAAAACATCAAGAACCGTTCTTCCTAGAAACTTTAAATTTGGCACACTTATACATTATGGTGGTCCACATACACGGACAAAATATTACTCAAAAATATTGTGAAACAACTATACAGGGTGGGTAAAATGTGAGCTCAAAATATATATGTATCATGTGGGATATCATTCGAAAGGGCTCGAAACAAAGATTCCAAAAATATTTTGCTCAGTTTTTTCTGTTAGAAACTTTGGGAGTTATTGTAAAAAATATGTAAAAAATATCATACAAAAAGCACCAGAACTTTTTCTCATAATTCGTAGGTGATTACCGATATTTTTGAAGAAAAATATAGCGAGTCCCGTAAGTTGTATAGTTTTTGAGAAATTCACGTCGAAAAATTCAACTTTATGTCGAAAAATTCAATTTCTCAACCGATTAACTCGTAAACTACTGGACCAATTTCACTGAAATTATCACTATTTGATTAACAATAATTTTGGAAAAATTAAAGGCTATCCAAAACTATGCTGCCAATCAAAAAAAATTAAAAAAAAATTAATAAAAATACGGATTTTGCCAGGAAACGAACCTGAGACCCCTGAACTCAGCTACACACTCAGCCGCGTTCTTAATGTTTATCTTATTTCTCATTGTGAATAATATTACTGATTATAAGTTTGTAAAGTGAATATAGAGGTGGGTCGTTTTTGTTTTTTGTGTTAACGAAACGAAACAGTTATTTAAACAAAATATATGTATGTAACTAGTCTTCAAACTACGGAACCCTTTGAGCTGACTCTGACTCGCACTTGTCCGGTTTTTTTTTTCTATTGTATTTAGTATGTGCATACCTAGTAATTTTTACAATAAAACTAAAAATATTTTTTTGGTTTTCTTTTGCTTTCTTATTTTGTCGTGAAAAACTCGTTTATTAATTAAAGCTATAGTGTACGTAGACATTCGTCACGAAGTGTAGAAGTTTGTCTAGGCATTTCAATTGGAGTATCTTATCTATTGTAAATACGCCGATAGGCAAGTAAGCATTAGAAAAAATGTATGTCTTGTAGATTAACTCGAAAAAATGCATCTCATCTTTTTGTTTTATATGTTCGTACACATTTGTCGAAAAATTTAACTTACATATATTTTAAAATTCAACTTTCAACAAGCGATAAAATTCTATCGCCAACCTTAACGTGAAAATGCATTGTTTTTGTACTTTTTATTCGACGATAATTATTAGAAACATCGTATAACAACTATAATTCATCTAAAAAGTAGGCGACAAATATTGTGTATGTATGTACATATGTATATGAACAACCTTATACTTTCCAACCGATTCTCTATACTAGAAGTACTTACAGTGTCGGACAAAACATTTGCAACTGGAAGTAAAACCACACGTTTTCGAAAAATTTATACATTTTTTGTATGAAAAAAATACTTTTTTTTACACTATTAGAGAACTATTTTTATAATAATTAATAAAACAAAAAATAAAATTCAAATTCATGATCAATAATATTAAATATTTCTTCAATAAGGCAATAACTTAAAATTTACGTGAGACAAAACAATTGCAACTTAAAATAAAAAATGAAATAAAAGATGTTAAATTAATATTTAGTAGCAAAACCATTATTTTCAATGACTGCTTTGCATCGACGTGGCATCGATTCAATTAAATTTGTTACTATTTGCTTTGGAATTTCATTCCATGCCGTCTCTATGCGTTTGAAAAACTCCCCCGCATTTCTAACGTTTTTCCGACTAATTCTTCGTTTCACGATCTCCCAAAGGTTTTCGATCGGGTTTAAGTCGGGTGATTGCGGTGGCCAAACCAGAACAGTTAGTTTTTCTTCATTAAACCAACTCTTAAGCAGCTTTGATGTGTGTTTTGGGTCATTATCCTGCTGGAAGACCCAATGCAATGGCATTTCCCATTCCGCTTATGGCAGCATTACAGTTTGCAGGATGTTTTTGTAAATGTGTTGGTCCATAATACCATTTATGCGATGCAAAGGGCCTAATCCAGCAGCAGGAAAACACTCCCACACCATCACATTCCCTCCGCCATGTTTGACTGTATTAAGACAGTATCGCGGTTCAAGTCGCTTGCCGGCTGGTCGTCTAACATAGCTCATCCCATAACTACCAACGATGTTAAACTTGGACTCGTCGCTAAAAAGGACTGTTTTCCATTTCTGAGACTCCCAGGTCAAATGCTCCTTTGCAAACTCCAATCGTTTCTTCCGGTTTCGATCTGATATCAAGGGCTTCTTAGCAGGACGATATGCGCGCATATCACTAAGAGCCAAACGACGGCAGACAGTTCTAGCACTAATTGGAAGTTGCAATTCCTTGACCAATATAGGGGCAGATGCAAAAGGGTTTATTTTAGCCTTTCTTACCAACATCGCGTCTGTTCGCTGGCTTGTTTTGCGTGGGCTACCACCACGATGAACCACAGCAACTTCTTTCGTTTTGAGGAATCGAGCCAAAATTCGCGAAACCGATGATTTGTTTACGTTATATTTTTCAGATATATCTTTTTGCGTGGCACCTGATAAAAAATCATCGACAATTCGTTGTCTTAATACGATTCCAAATTTGTTAGGTGCCATTTTAACGTTTTTTTTTACCTCAAACTAATATTACCGGGGATCTGTTCACTACCGAAATATTAACGCAACTGATACATCAAATTTTTAGCTCAGAACATTTTCTCACTACAAATCACAAAAAAAATGCTGGGCAAATGAAAAATAACGGTTAAAGTCCTGTTAGGCGTGAGCACAACATGAGTTGCAATTGTTTTGTCGCGTGCCAATTCTGAGTTATTTTGTATCATTGGACGCAAATTTTTAAAAATGTATAATGTAGTTTAGTTAGTTTTTGATTAATTTAAATATAAAACCTCAATAAAATTCAATATTACTTATGTTTTACATGCAAAAACTATTTATTTTGAGCATAATCGAGTGACTATACTTCTAGTTGCAAATGTTTTGTCCGACACTGTACGTACATATCTATGTACATACATATATGTTTTTGTATGGAATCTCCACGTGATAACCTGTTTAGATAATATGCGTCTAAGTAATTATTCTTACAACACTAATGTCAGAGTTATATCGCGCAAAAAAAATTAAATAAAATATTTACCTATGTAGTACGTAAACGTGTCACAGCAAATGAAACCACATTTTGGGCAAAAAGCCAATAACAAAGATAACGTTGGTCAGAGTGGAATGTATAGACAAAAACAGGTCGGAATCACTTGTTTCCATTGTTTATTTTTTTTAATTTCATACACTTTTTATATAATTGATTTGGCAAATCACCAAACAAAGAGCAAGCCCATTTTTCGGACCCAAAACATAGGTATGTGTGGAAAATTGCGGCGCCGGGCAAAAAATACTAGCTAAGCTAAGTGCATTGGACGTACATACATATGTTTCAGAATAATGTATGAAGATATGCACGAGTACCTACGTACATATGTACATACGTGTGTATGTTTGCATGTGCATAAATAATTTGTCACCCACATGGAATTAATTTCACAACAAAAGATGCCAAGATTCACGTGGTAAGAGGTGTGTTTGGTAACCTGTTAATTTATGAAAATTTACATCCAACTGTCAAAAACCAAGAGAAGAGAGAGCCAAATGACAGAGTCAAAAAATTTCCCCTCTGGCGAAATCGTGCTATATCTTTTTCATGGAGTCATCGAGGCACATCCTTCAAACAGCAATCTGACAATTTGTGGAATGTCAATCACTTCTTGTTAACAAAATAAAATAAAATTAGTTTTTTCGTGAAAATATTCAATAGTTAAAAAAGAAGAAGAGAGGATTTTCCCCCACTTTTACTATTTGACAGATGTGCCATTTGTGTTAATTAAAAGGTCTGTTTGGTAACTAACACATTCGTACACATTCGTAAGATTCCTACACATTCCGTGTTTGTTAACTCAAAATATTCGTGAAAGAGAGAGCCAAATGACAGTTGAAAAAAATTCCCCTCCACTGAGAGCGTACACAATCCTACACAGTCTTTTTCTTCGCGTAGGTTTGAACAACTTTGTCAGACCAGCCATCTGACAATTGTGAAATGTCATAATCTTTAGTTGGTGGAAAACAAAAACAAATTTCCGCTGGTTGAGAGGATTTTCCCCCACTTCTCAAATTATTTATTATTTGACGGCGAGTTAAGTCTTACACAGAAAAAAGATACCAAACAGACCTAAAGATAACAAACACACCTAAGCATTCGACACGCCAAACAGCTGATATTGTGTACTGCGTACGATGAGTGTTTTAATTTTTTTTTTTTATACAATGTTAATCTCCACTATACTTAACTACATACATATGTACATGTGTATTCAAGTTCCGGGACGTTTGAATCTTTCGACGGGACATGTGCGAAAAAACAGTGCAGTAGGAACTCGCAAATTAAATTAACCCATAATTCATGTCATGTACGTGTAGAGTTCCCGTCGCGTCGGATGTAGAATAGTCGACTCATATGCACATATGCATGTCCATACATAATGCGTAGAATCGACCACATGAATACTTAGTAAAAACAAGTTAATTTAAACACTTGTTTGTCAGTTTCCACTTTCTTTGCTTGCTCTCCTATAAACCGTTTGGGAATGGTTAGGTGTAATTTTATGTACAAGAAAAACGTGACAGATACTACATCGTACACGTACAGTCACTTGAGTAATTCATAACCTTAAATTTTTAATATTTTCCACTCACATGCTTTGGAGAAGAAGTCAAAATAAGAACCATTGTAGGTAGTTGAACAAAAAAAAAAGCTCACTAACACCAAACGAATGAATCAACATTTTATATTTAATTTGGTTGACATGCAAACAACAATCTCATTTAATCGATAGTTGTTGATTTGTAATTAAATTATATCACATTTTCTGTATGCACTTTGATTGCCATTATTAGAATAAAGAGTAGAAATAAAACAAAGGAAAAAATTAAGTAATGAAAATAAACATGCAGTTAGGTTTAATTTAGGTATACAAATAACCACTCAACTCACCATGTTTCCAAGTTACTAAACTTTTTCGTGACCACCTTTCCCAAATCGATGCCCAGTCTATCGACAATCCGTTGAGCCAAATCCGGATGCGAAGTACCCGAAAAAACTTTTATGTTTGGCATTCTGGAGTGTAATAAGTTCCTAGTACCAGCCTGTTTCTCCAAATTGTCGCGGATCAAACTTTTAGCGCGTATCGGATTAGCAGATCGAACTGGCATCACACAATCTACGAGTAGAAGTTTTTATTATTTTTCCCTTCGGTTCTTCATTGAATGAATAAAATTTTATACACTACAATGTTTTTCTTATGTTTATGTGTGCGACACCCACCAACCATCAAGAAATTAGCCTCAGTGTTGTTGTTTGCAGCAGCACCACACCAACATAATTAAACGTTAATAGACTTTTTGGTTTTGAGTTCGCCTTTGCCGATGTGCAAAATCGATGAGAAGGAGAACGAGAACATTGGAGAGATTTCATTTCAACCAATAGCAACCGACGTGCCGTGCACTGAGTAATAAAAAGTACAGAAACAGGGGGATGAGCGGAGCGCAGTGGGCACCTATTCATGTGAGAGTCTGTACAGTAGTGTAAAATATGAATGTATATATATAGGTGCACATCTCAACCTCAAGTTTGATACTGATTACTTGAATAAAATACAGAGCATTGCCATATACATAGGTGTGAACGATACAAAACAAAAACATCTACTGTAGATTCTACTACTGATTGCTCTGGAAACCGTATTCAGTTTAAATTTCATTAGTCTACGATTTTGTCCACTTATTAAAGGAAACAAATTTCATATGTGATTATAAAATTAAAGTAGTAGTAGTAGTATTGAATTTATTTCATCATTAATTGTTTGTACCTACCAATTACAATTTTTACTAATTCTATTTAGCAATGGCAAAAGCCGCCAGATTGACAATTTAATTTTCATTTTTGCAGTTGAATTCATAATTTTTAATTACAATTGTTGAAATATATTTTTAACTTTAGGATGGCAATTTTAATGATTTGCTAACATAAAAAAAAAGAAAATACGTAATTTACAATGATTTGTAAGATATAACAACTAAGAAATGATTTGGGTTTTGTAGCGTTGTATGTAGTACATATGTATATACTTTGGCAATTTTAATGATTTGCTAACATAAAAAAAATAAAATACGGATTTTACAGCGATATACTTTAGCAATTTTAATGATTTGCAACATAAAGATAAGGGAATCTATTCCTCCATAAACTGGTTCCTATACGCAAGGGCATCCGATACGTAGAAAAATTAAAGTATGTATGAGTTTATACACTACACATGTTTCGCAAAAACATCCTTATAACCAGGTTATAGATCCATATTCAAATCTCAAATCTGGTTTCCACTCAAAAGGTGGAAAATTTGCCGTATTATCATTAAGTTTTTGTTATTAAAATTTAAAGTGACGTTGAAAATATTTTTTTTTTTCACAGAAGAAAGTTTTCGAAAGTATGTTAAATATTTTCGACTAGTTAAAATAAAAGTTTCAAATGATTTATCACGGGTTTTTTAAAGTAGCCTTCCAGACGATGACTATAGTCTAAGTAAAATTACTAGTCACCCTAATTCTGAAAGTCGTATTTGGGAGTCGCATACGACCATACTCCTATTTTGTAATAGCAAATACATTACAAAATGGTCGTATGCTACTCGCAAATACGACTTTCAGAATTGGGGTGAGTGTTCTAGGGAAGCAGTTCTTTATAATATGTTTCCAGTATGTACAATGGTATTATGATTTAAGTAATCTGTCAATAGAAAAATCAATTTCACTTATTCAATGAAACCATCACTGCACAGAGCACCCAATACATCTACCTTTAAGTTATTCAGTGATATGATTAAGGTTTTTGGTGTTGTTTATTTGCTTTGTACAATATTCCAACTAAAACAGCAAGAAAATATAGCTTTTTATATGTATCTGATACATACTCAGTTGAAAAACAATAGCTAACAATTAAATGGTTTTGTAAATATGACTGCGACAGTTTTCAGCGTAACTTATTTGTGTTTCATGTAAAATAACATTTTTAGGGACATGATATTCTTCCAGAACACTGAAAATGCACTGACGGAGCTAAAAACATCGAACACAAGTCAACGTGGATAACAGGAACGACTTAAGAATATAAGAAAAACTGGCATGTATGAAGTTTCATACATAAATATTAAAATTTTAACAATTTAAATCATGCAACTGAGACTAAAATCATAAGTCCCATGTTCAATAATAGTTGCATGAAAAAAGCTCATTCAGCATATCCATAGTATAATAGTTAACGCTGCATAAAAAGACAGTTAGTGTTTAGATATTATTATAATTAGTTAATCAAGTGTTTTCGACTCCGAATGCACAGAAAAAGGTATCAGAACGTTAGAATTCCTACTATGTATTGGGAAAATTAAGACACATATGAATGTTTGTAAATAAAGATGTGCACTGCCATATACATATGTATATCTATGCATCAAGCATTTTCATATATACATACATACATAAATATGCACATACATATATGTGTAAATAACATTATAAATTTTCTTTTACAGGAATCTACTTGTTGTTCATCTGGTAATGCCATTGTCACAATGAATGTGTTGTGGCCACACAGTGGAGAGTTCTGATAACCTGGTTGAAAAAAACTCTCCACAGAAATAAGTCTGTTAAAAGAATACAAAATCGAACACAAAGAATTAATATTAGAAAATATATATTGAGAATTAATATATTAAAAGTAACCAATTCTAGGCAGGATTTTATAATTGCATGGAATTCGCATGTACACACATACTCACATGCATTTTTGAGGCAACAGCATATAACCACATGCGCACAAAGCAACCGGGATGTTTTCAACAAACACAACTGATAAGAAAGATCACTGGGCTTTGTACACAAACATAAATTGTTTACAGCTCTAACAAAAATAATTTAATGCTTAGATTAAATTTAATTCACACTTTCAACTTACACAAAATTCACGTTTGAATTACAGCACAACAAACGCAAGTGCTACCTACTATAAGCACGAACTAACTTAATAATGCGAATGGTAGGTTTAGTTTGTCATCATAGTGATAGCGAATGCGAAACCCACGATCCACGAGTTTCAATGGATTTATCCTATTTTTATTGCCCGCTCATACAAACAATTACTGTCCTTGAGATAACCTCTGTAGTAGGGTACGTTAAACATCGATAGTATCGATGTTTACATGCTATCGAAAACATCGATGTTTTTTTTTTATATCGATAGTTTTTGAAATAAAAAACTCTTTTGCATCACATTTTCTTTTCCATGCTCATAAGCGGGGAATTCCCAGAAAATATTCTTTGTCTGTTTTGTGCACGTGCAATCCGATTGATTTTTATTTACTTCTCTGTACATTCTGTGTTGTGTAGGTACTGTGTACTTCTTGTCGGGTGAAGATTCAAAAGGAATAGCTGCTTACAATTGCAGAAACGCAATAATTGACATACGACAAATTTTTGGAAAAACCGCCAATTGATAGTGATAAGTGTCCCATCGGTTATTGGATAAAATCCAGCTCACAGTTACTGAAGAAATTTTGCACAGTTATATTTGTGCATACCAGCAACTTTTTTTTTCTAAAGCCGGCATAATATGTACATAGCGATCTAAGAAACAGATTTTAAAGGCAAGACGCCTTAACGCCTTAAGTTACTTTTCCCAAATCAAAATGTGAAGTTATTTGAAAAAACAAATATGTAATGTTCTTGTTTTTAAATAATGATTTTGAAGTAGTTCATTGATTCATTGAATTTTTTTCAACTATCGATACTATCGATAGTTTACCGATAGTTTAAAGAAAAATATCGATAGTATCGAAATACTAAACTATCGATGTTTAACGTACCCTACTTTGTAGTGTTTAGTTCTTTCCTCTTGCAGAATTGAAGTTATATTGCTACCATTTGCAGGTTTCTATTACACCGTTTATAAGGAGAGTTGAGTGGTCGAGTTGAAACTCAGCTGAGATTTCAACCTAGGTATTTCAACACACCGAGTTGAATAGTTGAAATACTCAAACGAGGTTGAACTGACAGGATATCTTAACACACTTAAACCGCAACCACAGACACGCAATCATAACAAAATGATTTCCCACTCCAACCAAAGGCAAAAAAAAACCAGAAACATAGAAATCACACACACACACAGAGAGAACTTACAGCTCAGTCGAGTCCAGTCAAACCAGCTTTGACTCAGCTCGCGTTTATAGGGGGGTACACACGATACGACCGATCTGACGGACCTGGTCGGATGGATGTCTGACAGACCGATGTCGTTAGCGTACACATTGTCCGACATGTTGTCCGACCTCACTTTGCAAGTGGATTTGAAAGATGTCGGACGTACTGAGAGCAGCGCTTATGATTGATAAAATTTTAAAGAAAAAATCTAAGAAAGAAAAAGGAATCAAATTTGGGTACAGGAATGGATGAAAAAGCTAAGAAAGTTTTTTTTGTATTAATTTGCTAACAGAATTACAAGATTGAATTCTCCAGACGATTATCAGAATTTTTTATATTTCCATTTTTTTTTTTCTCCAAAATTCAAAATTTCCATACACAGCCATTATTAACTCTCCGCCAACAACCACACCGCTTGATATACATTTCAGAAATGAAAATTGCTTTAAGTCGGACGGGCAAGTGTACACATTATCAGATATGTCCGTCCGACCACCAAAATATCAAAAAAAATTTGAAAACCATCCGACATGTCCGTCCGGCGGTCGTTTCGAGCGTACACACACATCAGACTTGGCCGGACAGACCAAGTCCGTCAGATCGGTCGTATCGTGTGTACCCCCCTTATATGAATCTCAACCTAGGTTGAAGCTGGCTTCAACTCTGCATATAAACGGGATATATGACATGGAAAATGGAAAACTACCTGTTGGCTTATGCTAACGCCGGCCGTTGCGCGTTCAAATGCAAAGGGTGTCTTGTTAATATTTATGTACATAGTGTACGTGTTGTCTTGAGTTTTACGCTCCTTTAATAGGTAGATGAACTTTAATTATAATTTCAGGTAGATTGTTAGTTAATGTAATTTGTGAAAGATATTCTTTAATTTTTTTTATCTGTCGAAATAAAGTAGGTACATACATACATACATACCTGAATATGCATGTACGAAAGTATATACAGGGTGTTAAATAGTTTAAGGGATTATTGGTAGTTAAGTTGGAAACAGGTTATGTCCCTGAGCTGCTCTGCTAGCCAGGGATAAACTTCCACATGTTGTGGCTGCGGAGAGCTGCTGGACGTTGGTTGGTACTTCATCTGCCGTTTCGATTTCAGCCGAAGGTTTTGTAAGAACACAAAATAACTACATAATTACTTCGACAATGATCGGTTCTTAGATGCAATAACCTGTAGGGTTTAAAAATGCAAGTTTTGGAAAAGACAGGTTTAGTGGGTTACTACACTAAGTTATTGAAACACACAAATCATAAAGCGTCATTTGAATGAAAGTAGTTTTGACAGATAGAGAACAAGCAAAAGTGGCTGGCTACACGATCATTTCTATACCGATTCTTTTCAGTGAGACAGGTACATTTTATGTGAGTTAACACGAGAAGGGTTTTTTGGTGACATCAAATTTTTTATGCAATTGGCTAAAAACCAGTTCAAGTTAACTTGCATCATTAGACAAGATCATTATTATGATAAATATCAAAGGACCAAGGTGACTGTCTTGAGGCGGTATTCATGGCTTCAGATATAGAAGGTCTAAAATTGACTTTGTATTCGGCGCTATTCCAAATAAAATTGAATGACAGGTAGGTAATCGATTGAACAAAAACCCAAATAGCCCAGAAAAGACGCCGTTTTGATACCACAACCTCAGGTGACCCGTTTACTAGAATGTAGTTATAAGATATTTATATCTACCCTGTGGAATTTATGAAGGGAATCAGCTCTCCAATCCTTTTCTCGGGTATCTCTTTAAGTTCGTCGAAGAAAAGTTTGCCCAGTATGTGTTGTCTGGCTCTCGGTAGAGCCTCAGCTTTGAACAGAAAGTGAATAAGCGACTCTTTTTCAACTTTGCAGCTTCGGCAGAAACTGCGGTTGGTGATCGCTAGCTTGGCTGCATGGTCCCCTATTGGCCAGTTCCCTTTACTAACTGCCACTACTCTCGTTTGTTTTTGATCTTTTGTAGCTGACACTTATCTTTCTTGATATGACTCTGTTAGTGAGACTGGTCCACCTGAGATCAATTAGTTTTGGGAAGTGTAAGAGTATATTGCCGTAAACAGCACCTATAGGAATATGAACATTTTGCGCTAGTGAGCTGTTAACGGCTTACCCTCGTCTGGCATTGTATCGAAATCTTTCATCACTGTCGCTCGATTCCATTTCTCTCTGCTTGGAAAGCTTGCAGAGAAGAGGTTCTTGAAGTTAAGCTTGGGGATATTGTAATCCGTTAGAGGCATAACCTCTGATGCAGATACTTGCCCTTTTTTGGACTCTTCTTCCCAATATAGACCCGTAGATGAGAATTGGACCCACTATAGCCGAATACATCTATAGTGTCATCGTTGACTCCAAACCCCATTTTTTGTCTAAGTTTCATTTGCAGGCGTAGAAGGCTATACTTTCTTTCTGCTTTCTTGACCAGCAGTTTTTTTTCTTCTTCTAGTTAAGTTTAGAGTCAAGGATTATGCCCAAATACATAGCACTGGAGGATAGTGAGAGTATTTGAGTTTCAGAAGGTCAAGGTTTGTACTTTGAATTTTGTGGTAAAAATTATCATCATTTATAATTGAATAACTGTTGGTACATGGTACCTACTTCTCTGAAGGAACTTTTTTAAACACCCTGTAGCTCAGTGGGCGTTCAAGATAGACTTCGCCCCCCTCATACGATTTCTTTCATAACATGAACCAATGAATCAGATCCCAAAATATCTGTATCCCAAACCGGGCCACCCTGTAAAATACTAGCAGCCCGTGCTCGCGTTGCAAAGTTCGTAGAAAACATTTGTAGGCTATATTAGAAAAAAATGCATATATCCGCATCTAAAATAATGAATTTTACAGAAATAATTGTATGACAAATATACATTGTGGAAAGTTTGACATACATAACATGTAGGTACATTGTAAATATACTAATTTTTATCTAGTTTTGACTCCGACTTTCTTTTTTTAATAATAATTGATCTCTTGTCTGCCACAGCTAATGCAATACATCACCGGCGAAATCAAGAACCTACCTTTACATATTCGTTTCCAGATTCACGTCCCTACTATTCGACTATGGAACTGGCTTGCGTGTGTTCCTTATTAAATTCCGACCTTGTTAGCATTATCAAATGGGGTATCAACAATAGATTAGAGTTTAATGTTTTAAAAACCCAATGCAAACTTCTATTATAAAACATGTTTTCACGTTAATCGATTCAGTATTTACAAAAATTACCGACATTTTTTAACATCTCGTCTTTTTATATGTACATACATAAGGGTCAGAAACTAAACAATTTTCACTCAGCATATAATAAAGAGACCCCGTGAAAGATAAACAAAAAAATTATAAATAGTTGAAATTCATTTTTTTGAAGATAAATATTATTATACATTACGCCCCTTAGGCCAACAAAGCCGACAATATTTCTAGTGTGGAATGCAGTCATTTGCCCATGAGAAAATAACAAAAAATGACAACTGTCTGACTTTTGCGTTGTGTATCTTTCTCTTATAGAAGAGGGCTCAGACTGCAGTTAGAAAGGGACAATTAAGAAACAAATTTTACGAAATTTTGAATTTGGAATTTAATACGATTTTAATATTGTCGCTTTTTAATATTCAGACGTAGGTATTTTGACTTAAACACTTGTATTTAACCATTATCCATTCAGAAAAAAAAGAGTAATTTTCGTTTGTTAACTCTTGCAACAATTAAAATATGCAGTTTGACGTTTCGCGCGACAATGAGAATAATGCATAAATAAATGAACACTACACTGCTCCCTTGTAGTTTTCCCGTCTCTTCAACAATTAAAATTTCAATTCAAGTTTTTAAAAACATCCTTTAAAAGAAACATCATTTTGTAGAATTTCTAAAACAATTGTTATACCATAGGAAGTATCTTCGTTACCAATAAGAATGGCTGATATGGCAGTATCCCGTATCAAAAGGGAATTCAAAGAAGTTATGCGAAGTGATGAGGTAAGTTCATTTATCCTGAAATTCGACATCACAGATCATAATTTTTGTAAAAGTTAATTTCGTTGAGAGTTAGCGCGTGTATGATTTGCAAAAAAAGCGGCTAAAAACTTTTAACCTTAAATTCATCAAACATCAAAAATCCTATGGGCTAGGTAACTAGGTCCTTACCAGGACGTCTCAAATCCCCGGATCCATTATCTTCTTTTGCGGTATCAGTCACTATATCACTTTCCTTGGAATTCATTTTTATCACTGTTGTATTTTATTTAATATCAGTTTGCTAATAGTATTTCTTATTTGTAAACTACAAGTTTCTTCTCTGGGTTCGCTTGACAAAAATGTGGCGGTTCTATTATTAGAATAATCAATACGTAAGGGGAAAATACTGTTCATATTTTGTATAACAAATAGACGTTTTGTTCTTTTGCTGCTTTTGTTTTTGCGGCAAATTGAATTACACTATGACCTGCTAGTGGCAAGTTTTGTTGATAAGACTTTCAAAACATTTGAGTATTCTCTTGCCGGTATTGCATTATTAAGTTATAAACAAATATTTGTAGGTACATGTAGTTCATTAACTAATTCATTGTCAGCTATGATTACCCTCAATCTAACCAGTTTTGACTTACAGATAGTTCAATGCTCGATCAAAATTGAATTAATTCATGACGATTGGACACAACTCAAGGGAGAAATAGCAGGACCGCCAGACACACCGTACGAGGGTGGGAAATTCATACTTGAGATTAAAGTGCCCGAGACTTATCCGTTTAATCCGCCCAAGGTAATGTCGCAAATTTGAACAAGGCTTTTGTTTATGGAATCGTTTTAGGTTCGATTTATAACAAAAATTTGGCATCCCAACATATCGTCAGTCACTGGAGCCATATGCCTCGACATACTGAAGGACAATTGGTAAGAAATATTTAAGAACTATTTTACTTATAAAGGATGCAATGACCTCAAGGATACCTGGAACCAGAATATTGGATAAATGCAAACCATCTAGGTTAAATCGGTCGCATCTAAATTGATCTCATTTAAAAGCAGACCTTGTACCTATTAAATACTAGCTGTTGCCTGCCCGGCGTTGCCCGTGCTAAAAATCAGTCGCGTCATTTGATTGTAGTATGATAGAAAGGAAGTAGTAGGAATCGATATTATTTAAATTAAGATTCTAAAGAATTCTAAGGCCAATACATTATTATCTGAACTAAGTGGTTGTTCCCTCTAGATGAAACGATTGCATAAAAAATTTATGGAAATGTAATATTCCTGTGTACAAACACGTCTACACACATATGTACATAATATGTATTTTATGAGCATCAAATAATGGTACTTTTTGGTTTCTTGTCTCTAATAGTTGTACTTAATGTTTATATTTAAAGTACAATAGCATTATGTAAACGCCGAGGATATTAGGCTTTGTTGTAAGCATTGATCGTGGAGTAACTGGTGAGGTTTGTCTGAAATCACCAACTATTTACTAATTTTAAGACTCAACATCGCCTGCCTACCCCTACTACAATATAATATGTATTTGTGAATTTAAAAAAAAGGAAAAACTTTATTCTAAGGTGTCCACTGACTTAACCTTAAGGTAACCAAATACCGCTGTAAAGTGACAAAAAAAGAAAGTAAAAAAAATCGTAGATTTCCCCCTTTCTGTAGATCTAGATCCGCACGCTGATGAAGCAGAAACACAACTAACTAAAGTCGGTAGCAAATATCAGCAAAATCATCCCTCCTCTACTTTGTGTCACAATCCCAAAAAGGAGCATTAATTATTAACACGAACAACCCTCTCTCAACAGAATGACGATCAATGGCAATGGTTTACCCCTCATTCAATGCGCGTATGGGTATTGGGTAGAAAGAAAATTAAAGAATAAGCGATAGCGATAGATTTGTGGCGAAGAGAAGAGCATAACATCTACAGAAACAACCCTCTCCTAACAGAACGACGATCAATGGCAATGGTTTACCCATCATTCAATGCGCGTATGGGTAGAAAGAAAATGAAAGAATAAGCGATAGCGATGGATTTGCGGCGAAGAGAAGATCATAATATCTACACGAACAACGCTCTCCTAACAGAACGACAATCAATGGCAATGGTTTACCCATCATTCAATGCGCGTATGGGTAGAAAGAAAATGAAAGAATAAGCGATAGCGATGGATTTGCGGCGAAGAGAAAATCATAATATCTACACGAACAACCCTCTCCTAACAGAACGACGATCAATGGCAATGGTTTACCCATAATTCAATGCGCGTATGGGTAGAAAGAGAATTAAAGAATAAGCGATAGCGATGGATTTGTGGCGAAGAGAAGAGCATAACATCTACAAAAACAACCCTCTCCCAACAGACTGACGATCAATGACAATGGTGTACCCAAAAATAATGACCAAGTAATAAAAGCGGAAATTGGAATAACTCAAATTACGGAATCAAGGAATTGTATGTTTTGTTTAAAAAGTAGCTTAATCTCTAATCCAGGAAGTAGACTATCTATTCCCGAAAGTTTCATTCAAGTCTGTTAAACCGTTAAGGTGTTATAGAGCAACAAACATCCAAACATCCAAACTTTCACATTTATATATTAGTAGGATCATTGCATTTGTTTTGTACAGAGATAAACTACTTCGCTTAACACGTTGGTAACGTTCCTTGAAAATGCATTGGGAATGATAGATATTTTTAAGATATTGCTTGATAATCTGTATATGCATATGTACCTACATATGTATTTCGAAAGGAAATCGTGTGAATCGATTTGTATAAGAAATCAGTGCAAAATTATACATATACATATACCAACATATACATTCTTACAAACAGCAGGTATGCATAACGTACATAATTTTAAAAGCAACTGCGTGACATAACATGCAATGATCAACAAAATATACGTGTATTTATATGTATAAACCAAACAATATAAGGACCAATTCGCACAGAACTGGCGTGGTAAGGACATGTGCCACCTGCATGTTCTCTTATGGACCAATTCCGACAGAGATGACGTAGCGCGGGTATGGCGATGGCACGAGTCATTTACAACTCAAATTTCATAGCAGCGTGATGAAATATTGACATAGTGACTGCTTATGTTCCTGGTTAACTTTTATTTATAACGGGAAATGGCATGGTTTTCAGAAAATAGTGAAAAAACTGCATATTGGGAAGGAAAATTATAGTTATACAGCCCTAACTCAATAATGGCTTATCGGATTGAAAAACAAAATAAATTGGTGAAATCAATAAATATGTCCCTGATTCATTTGAGATATAAAATATCCTCCTGCGTTTTCCTGAAGCTGAGAAATGTTCAAAACAATTATTGAAATCATCGCCCACAATTGTCCTTCAGTGGAAACAACTGCCAGGGGCCGGGCAGCAGTGGGTATCGTTGCAATAGTGTGTGTGTGTGAGTATATGTGCGCGCTCTAACATGATCATAATGCTTTGCATTTCAATGTTCTGGAATCAATATCACCATTTGCGGCACTCGCATTCAACCAGTCTTAACAAATGTGTGGGTGTCAAAAGAAATGATTTTCTAGAGCAGTAATTTGCATTTTTAGTTTATAAATATATAATTAACAATCTCGCATGTAGAAAACCAACAACCCTTTACTATTTACGAATAAAATGACTACCTACAGGCCTCTAGTGTCCTAGTGGCACCTTGTTTCAAAAAAATAAGAGCTACTTTTTGTGATAGAGATCCTGATAAATATTAAAATTAAGTGTAAACAAATTGTTTATACAGTAGTCTCTCGATAATGTGAACTAATTAAAACAATGCGTTTTTGGATTTTAGAGGGATTCACATTACTGGAACTTTTTGTCAGTGCTTACTAAACTGATTGAAACGATTTTTAAATCCATTAAAAACAACACAAAACGATTTTTTAAAGCACAGTTTCAATATTTATTAATTTTGCACTTATATTTAATCGATAAAAACCTTTGCAATTTTTATTTAGATACATTAGGTAGCAATTGAGCTTATTTTACACACAAAACGAAAAAAGAAACACGAACCACAGAAGACACAACTAACTGAAAATATATAACCACAAACTGATCATATAACATCCATATCTACACAAATGGCAGTTATTGTCTCTCTATAACCTATAGCTACATTTACAACTTAAAGACAAATAACAGTTATTTAGTCCCTAATATCGCACGCAAAACGAGAAATATAAAAACTTTTACAAAAAAATTCACATTTAGGCCGGTAGTTATCGACGGCTCGTAAGTTAAGAACCTCATAAACCTATTCACCAACCGCTATTAGTGCGTATTTACGAGCGCTCATAAGACTTATGAGTTGTCCCAATCACTCTTAAGTTACGAGCGCTAATATCAGAGACAATTGTGACATGTTCGAAAAGAGCGCATCCGGAAATCCGAAAATCGATTCTCTCATAGTCGAAGCTAGCATAGACAAAAGCCTATTAGTGGTCCGTGAATACCAACCAAAAATTTTAACTTATGAGCCTCTTAACTTTAAGAGCGATTTATGAGCGGTCGATAACTACCGACCTTAAGGTTGAAAATTTCGGAAGTTCACATTATAGAGATGACAATGTAAGGTTTTGCCGATTCACATTTCAGAGAAATTCACATTATCGGTAATTCACATTATCGAGGGACTACTGTATTTATAAAATCAGAGTGCATTTCGTCATTGCTCCAAGACCTTATTTTCTTTAGACACATCATTTGTGAATGTACGTTGAAATAATCTTAATGAACTTTATTGATATCATAGAATCATCATATTGATATTGATATATAGAATCATTGAAATCGGTGCAGAAATAAACTCTCAGGAGGAATCACAAGCTCTTGCGCTAGGGATTTAATTTTGTTTGGTTTTGTTCTTGTTTTTTTTTTCTAGTTGTTTTATTCGTGATGAGATGACAGAATTGAGTACCTAAAAGTTGATATTATTTATGTAAGAACTTGGATTAAAAGTGTTTATAACCGCGGCGGTTGAGTGTGTAGCGCGTCGGTTTTTCTACTTTTAACGCAGTACTACTGAATTTATGGGTCCCAGGTTCGTTTGCTGGCGTTGACTGCTGCGCATGGAGTGGATTCGATGAGTATTCATGCGATTGGCTTGAATTTTGTCGAACATAGACTAGTTATAATTTACTTTCTTTCCAATGAAGTGGAGCTACACACCCCTTCCGCGTGATTTTTACACATAGCTCGGGACTGTTGGATACAGTCGCATCATTTTTTTTTTCGTAATAACTTCACTCATATGCACTCTATCAAAGTTTTCAAATTATACTGATAAACAAAGTTCAGTTAATAAGCTTTCGATCAGTGTTTGAATCATTGAAATCGGTGTAGAAATAAGCTCTCAGGAGGAATCACAAGATCTAATGATTTAATTATGTACATGTATATGTCAAAGATGGTCTACTTGGCCCGCCAAGAACCACACGTCCACACTCTTTCCTTGTTCACTGACGACTGCTTGACAGCTCGGCCTCTCCTGACTCCTCGTCGCTCCTCGACGATCCGTCATCTTTGTTGTGTTACATCGACCCAGTTCACTTAAATCTTCCGAAAAGCTGCCCTTGAATTCTTCCAGTAACTGTCGCACTTGTCCTTGATTTTTACTTTGGATTTCATTACTCACATTGAAATTGTTGTCTTCGGTTGAGTGAAGTTGTAGCACACCAGATTCAACCACCATACGGGATGAGTGTCGGCACAACACGTCATGTCCTTGTAGTATTTCGTACGGTAATGTTTTATCTGGAACAATATACAACGTGGCATTGATGTTTCGCTTGTCGTCCGTCTCGATGACTGCTATGATTTTCTCCGCTACTTCCACTTCAGATCCTCCAAAACCCACTACACACTTAGTTGCTGGAATGCGTTTTATATTTGGAACCATGGATTCTTGAATGAGCGAGAGGTCACTGCCCGTGTCTGCGAATGGTAAATACTCCCGTTGCTCCAGTTTAATCCTCATAATCACTGGAGGTACAGAGTTTTCCTGTGGGAATATACCTTCAATTATGGTTATGTTTGGCTTAGAGGAAACCTGACAATTTTTCGTTTCGTGACCATTTTTGGCAACGAACTCTGCGTTGAGGTTTTGGACATTTTGCCGCGAAGTGACCAAACTCGTTACAGTTAAAAAATTTCAAACCTCCGTGCTCGTTATGTTTACTTTCCTGATCTTCTGATACTGATTTCCTCTCCGGCATGCTTTTTGGTGAGGTTGATAAATGTTCCAGCGACCGTAGTAGGTCGTTGCATGTATGGATATTTATTTTTTCAAACAACATGTGAGTAAGGTTATATTCATTAATGCCATTAATAATGTAAGAAATGATTGAAAGCTCGTCCAACTCACCTCGTCGTCCAATGTTAAGCATCGCATAATAATATTCCCGTAGTGATTCATTAATTCGGCGTCTTCGTTTCGCCATTTCTTGGTGCACATCAGCCACATTGACTCCGCTTGGAAAATTGGTGGTAAGTGCCTTTACAAATTGTGCCCACGTTTGAAATACTGGCTGAATATCGGCCCATTCTTTAGCGACACCTCTGAGCTTGTGCTGCACCGCGAGTAATATTGCTTCTTCACCCCATGAATACACTTGCCGCATCTGCTCCACTTTATCGATGAATTGTCTTGATGTTATTGGTCCTTTAAGTGGGTCAAATTCTGGAAGCACCCCGACCATGACTTGAATTCCGTTCGACTGTCGATCTTGTGCAAAGCTGCTCTTATTTTCATTTGCATTTCGTTGCGGTGTTGACGGTCCTGCTGCTTCGGAAAATTGGTGGCTTGTCGTTGCTGCTTCCTGCTGATTATGAACTTTCTTGATAACTGTACCTGAACATTGTGCCGTTCTTGGCTCACTACGTTGAGAATTCACAGCCATTGCCTTTACTTGTTAGCTAAGTTTGCCACTATTTCGCGCAAGTCATCCATCTGCCGTTGAAATTCTGGAGTTTCTTCGCCTGTTCCATACGCGTCAATTAGTTTTGCAACTTTGTGGGCCTTATTACCCTCAAGTGATAGATTTTGATTTTTTAAAAGACGGTTTAGCTCAATCACTTTTAAGGAATTTAATTTCGGCATTTTCTCTAATTCCTAACTGATACAAAATAAAAACTATCAAATCGTCTTTCGTTAACCGTGATGATCACTCTCCGAACAACAATGTCCCTTTTTTTCCAATGATTCGTATATATTTCATTTGCTGCGCGTGACTCTCCTATCTGTGGAACTCGTATCGTCGTTGCCCTTCGTTTCCTCAATACCGTTTCGTTTTGTTGTTTGCCCGTGTGCGTACAACCGTTTTCGTTATTATGTTTCGTTTTGTTGTTTGCCCGTATGCGTACAACCGTTTTCGTGGAACTTTCCCTAGGAGTGGTTATGAATCCCACTTCTGAAATGTCAAAGATGGTCTACTTGGCCCGCCAAGAACCACACGTCCACACTCTTTCCTTGTTCACTGACGACTGCTTGACATATATATATATAAATTACTAATTTTGGATAAACTGGTTGTATTTACTTGTGTCATTAGTCGTAGTATGATTCGGACGCAAGGAAAAACATCCCTGGTAGCCCACGGATGCGGTTTTCTTTGTCTCCCTTTTTTCCACTCATCATTTTTAAATATTTCACCCGCATCGAAACGTGGCAAAAATAAAAGGAGACATTAATTTTATTTGAGAAAAAGAAAATCAGATTTAATTTAAGTTTCATTTTTGGATTTTACTAAAAGTGAGACTATCATTATAATGAAAATATGTAATTAACATAATTTCTTATAGGAATTTAAAGCAAACCAAGCTACTTCATGCACAGAAGAATTAGTAAAGCAGCCATTTTAATTCTGGGAAGAAAGTTAGCCAAGTGCGCTTACAACTTGAATGATGGTAATATTTACTAGAAGTATTTGCTATCAAGTAAAAACTTGTTTTTTATGCATACCAAATATTTGTTTTTATGTATAGTAAATACTTAAAATATTAACTTCTACTAGAAGTATGTACTAGCATTTGCTTAGACCTTTTACTTCTGGTATTTACTTAAGTTTTATGCATACGGCCCAATATCACATTAAGATTACAATCTCTTTGTTTGTGAAGGCTTTAAGGAAATTTAAAAATTGAAGAGTGCTTCGAAATGATATACAGTTTAGATTTTGCGAAAAGAAAGAAGAAAAATACTATAACATAATAACAATAACATTTTATGATTTAGTTCATATATATTTTGATTTAATTCATATATCACTGGCCAAGTATTTAAAGAGGTGATTTTTGTATGTAGCATGGTGCATGGACAAAAAATCGGGGGCGAATTAAGATTGCATTTCCTTGCGAACCTACCTTGTATTGCGATTCTAAAGTCTTTCCGATTCTGATTTGAGTTGGCACTGTATAAGAAAACAGAATCGAACGACTCTTTTGCCAAATTTTTTCTCAAACTGCGTATATCGTTCGAGTCTCGTATGTCAAATGTCAACAAAAAATGAAATCAAAATGATTTTTGTGGTTTAAATTGTTTGTATATTGAATTTGGTGAATGTTAAAAAATAAAGTAATGGACAGAATTACTTTAACATTTCGTTTAGCAATACAGAGTATGTACTAGATTATTATTATTATTATTATTTAAGAGCTAGGCTAGTAATTGAAATCACTAGTTAGCTGGATAGCCATAGCGACAAAGGCCTTCGGCTAGTTAATTACAATTTTAGATGAGGTTGAACAAGTTTGTTATTTTGAGAAAGTCTATTATAATTTTAGTATTTATGGGATTGGGGTTGGAAAGGAGTTCCTTGGGGTTGTTATGGGAAAGGAGTCTGAGTCTATGGTTGCGGAATGCCGGGCAGTCGGAGAGAATATGGTGGATGCTGATATGTGGGTGGTTGCAGTAGGGGCACTGAGATGGATTGTTTTTATTGATGTAGTGTTCGTGTGTGAGTTTGGTGTGACCGAGTCTAAGCCTAGTTATTTTAGTTATTTCGATACGGGATATTTTAGAGGGTTCTATATTATCTGTGTAATCTCTGATGGACAGTTTGTTTTTATTTATGGTTCTGTACCATTCAGATGATTTTTGCCAGAGAAGTAGTTGGTTAGAGTTAGCTTGTTTTTTTATATGTTTGTTAAGGTCTCGATGGTTGAAGTTTGGGGAGAGAAAGGATGGGGTTCTAAGAGTGTCTTTGGCGGTTTTATCCGCGAATTCATTGCCCGCGATCTGAACATGCCCTGGGACCCATATAAGCTTGATATTGGCGGATTGTTGGTGAAGGAGATTACGGACTAGGGAAGGGTAGTAGGTTTGGTTATTAACGTTGATGATTGCATCGATGGATGATAGTGAGTCAGTGCAGATGGCAGATTTTTTTGTTGGAGTTTTTTGTGTATTGCAGGGCTTTTAGGATAGCAATTATTTCGGCAGAGAATATGGAGCTGTACGTAGGGAGTAAGAAGGAGGAGATCGTTTCGTTTTCGGAGGTGACGCTAAAGCCTATGATGTCTCCTGCTTTGGAGCCGTCTGTGTAGATGAAGGAGAAGTCGCTTAAGATATTTTTGAGTTCGAGGAAGTGGGCTTGAAATATCTCCGGTGGGGTATGTGTTTTTTTGTGGGCTCTTAGAGATGAGATAACGGAGGAAGGATTGAAGAGCCAGGGTGGGGGGAAGGAGGGATGGGGTTGGATGAGTTTGTGAGGGATGTCGATCTCATTACAGAGGTTTGTGGAGCGTTCAATACAGGACATGATTTTTTTCTTTTTTTTCTTTTTTCTTATTATTTCATTAAGGGGGGAATCATTGCAGGATAAAGTGGGTTTGTACAGCTTAAGAGTGGATTGGTAACATAGGGTTTCAATCGTTGGCATTTTCGCTTCGAACAGGAGGTGGTTAATGGGTGTTGTTCGGAAAGCGTTGAGAGCTTTTCTAAGAGCAGTATTATATATGGATTTGATTTTATTTAGGTGGGATTTGGCGGAGTAACCGTAAAGGAAGAGACCGTATTCTATTTTGATTGAAACTGATTGAAACGATTTTTAAATCCATTAAAAACAACACAAAACGATTTTTTAAAGCACAGTTTCAATATTTATTAATTTTGCACTTATATTTAATCGATAAAAACCTTTGCAATTTTTATTTAGATACATTAGGTAGCAATTGAGCTTATTTTACACACAAAACGAAAAAAGAAACACGAACCACAGAAGACACAACTAACTGAAAATATATAACCACAAACTGATCATATAACATCCATATCTACACAAATGGCAGTTATTGTCTCTCTATAACCTATAGCTACATTTACAACTTAAAGACAAATAACAGTTATTTAGTCCCTAATATCGCACGCAAAACGAGAAATATAAAAACTTTTACAAAAAAATTCACATTTAGGCCGGTAGTTATCGACGGCTCGTAAGTTAAGAGCCTCATAAACCTATTCACCAACCGCTATTAGTGCGTATTTACGAGCGCTCATAAGACTTATGAGTTGTCCCAATCACTCTTAAGTTACGAGCGCTAATATCAGAGACAATTGTGACATGTTCGAAAAGAGCGCATCCGGAAATCCGAAAATCGATTCTCTCATAGTCGAAGCTAGCATAGACAAAAGCCTATTAGTGGTCCGTGAATACCAACCAAAAATTTTAACTTATGAGCCTCTTAACTTTAAGAGCGATTTATGAGCGGTCGATAACTACCGACCTTAAGGTTGAAAATTTCGGAAGTTCACATTATAGAGATGACAATGTAAGGTTTTGCCGATTCACATTTCAGAGAAATTCACATTATCGGTAATTCACATTATCGAGGGACTACTGTATTTATAAAATCAGAGTGCATTTCGTCATTGCTCCAAGACCTTATTTTCTTTAGACACATCATTTGTGAATGTACGTTGAAATAATGTTAATGAACTTTATTGATATCATAGAATCATCATATTGATATTGATATATAGAATCATTGAAATAGGTGCAGAAATAAACTCTCAGGAGGAATCACAAGCTCTTGCGCTAGGGATTTAATTTTGTTTGGTTTTGTTCTTGTTTTTTTTTTCTAGTTGTTTTATTCGTGATGAGATGACAGAATTGAGTACCTAAAAGTTGATATTATTTATGTAAGAACTTGGATTAAAAGTTTTTATAACCGCGGCGGTTGAGTGTGTAGCGCGTCGGTTTTTCTACTTTTAACGCAGTACTACTGAATTTATGGGTCCCAGGTTCGTTTGCTGGCGTTGACTGCTGCGCATGGAGTGGATTCGATGAGTATTCATGCGATTGGCTTGAATTTTGTCGAACATAGACTAGTTATAATTTACTTTCTTTCCAATGAAGTGGAGCTACACACCCCTTCCGCGTGATTTTTACACATAGCTCGGGACTGTTGGATACAGTCGCATCATTTTTTTTTTCGTAATAACTTCACTCATATGCACTCTATCAAAGTTTTCAAATTATACTGATAAACAAAGTTCAGTTAATAAGCTTTCGATCAGTGTTTGAATCATTGAAATCGGTGTAGAAATAAGCTCTCAGGAGGAATCACAAGATCTAATGATTTAATTATGTACATGTATATGTCAAAGATGGTCTACTTGGCCCGCCAAGAACCACACGTCCACACTCTTTCCTTGTTCACTGACGACTGCTTGACAGCTCGGCCTCTCCTGACTCCTCGTCGCTCCTCGACGATCCGTCATCTTTGTTGTGTTACATCGACCCAGTTCACTTAAATCTTCCGAAAAGCTGCCCTTGAATTCTTCCAGTAACTGTCGCACTTGTCCTTGATTTTTACTTTGGATTTCATTACTCACATTGAAATTGTTGTCTTCGGTTGAGTGAAGTTGTAGCACACCAGATTCAACCACCATACGGGATGAGTGTCGGCACAACACGTCATGTCCTTGTAGTATTTCGTACGGTAATGTTTTATCTGGAACAATATACAACGTGGCATTGATGTTTCGCTTGTCGTCCGTCTCGATGACTGCTATGATTTTCTCCGCTACTTCCACTTCAGATCCTCCAAAACCCACTACACACTTAGTTGCTGGAATGCGTTTTATATTTGGAACCATGGATTCTTGAATGAGCGAGAGGTCACTGCCCGTGTCTGCGAATGGTAAATACTCCCGTTGCTCCAGTTTAATCCTCATAATCACTGGAGGTACAGAGTTTTCCTGTGGGAATATACCTTCAATTATGGTTATGTTTGGCTTAGAGGAAACCTGACAATTTTTCGTTTCGTGACCATTTTTGGCAACGAACTCTGCGTTGAGGTTTTGGACATTTTGCCGCGAAGTGACCAAACTCGTTACAGTTAAAAAATTTCAAACCTCCGTGCTCGTTATGTTTACTTTCCTGATCTTCTGATACTGATTTCCTCTCCGGCATGCTTTTTGGTGAGGTTGATAAATGTTCCAGCGACCGTAGTAGGTCGTTGCATGTATGGATATTTATTGCAAACAACATGTGAGTAAGGTTATATTCATTAATGCCATTAATAATGTAAGAAATGATTGAAAGCTCGTCCAACTCACCTCGTCGTCCAATGTTAAGCATCGCATTATAATATTCCCGTAGTGATTCATTAATTCGGCGTCTTCGTTTCGCCATTTCTTGGTGCACATCAGCCACATAGCCACACACCCCATGAATACACTTGCCGCATCTGCTCCACTTTATCGATGAATTGTCTTGATGTTATTGGTCCTTTAAGTGGGTCAAATTCTGGAAGCACCCCGACCATGACTTGAATTCCGTTCGACTGTCGATCTTGTGCAAAGCTGCTCTTATTTTCATTTGCATTTCGTTGCGGTGTTGACGGTCCTGCTGCTTCTGAAAATTGGTGGCTTGTCGTTGCTGCTTCCTGCTGATTATGAACTTTCTTGATAACTGTACCTGAACATTGTGCCGTTCTTGGCTCACTACGTTGAGAATTTACAGCCATTGCCTTTACTTGTTAGCTAAGTTTGCCACTATTTCGCGCAAGTCATCCATCTGCCGTTGAAATTCTGGAGTTTCTTCGCCTGTTCCATACGCGTCAATTAGTTTTGCAACTTTGTGGGCCTTATTACCCTCAAGTGATAGATTTTGATTTTTTAAAAGACGGTTTAGCTCAATCACTTTTAAGGAATTTAATTTCGGCATTTTCTCTAATTCCTAACTGATACAAAATAAAAACTATCAAATCGTCTTTCGTTAACCGTGATGATCACTCTCCGAACAACAATGTCCCTTTTTTTCCAATGATTCGTATATATTTCATTTGCTGCGCGTGACTCTCCTATCTGTGGAACTCGTATCGTCGTTGCCCTTCGTTTCCTCAATACCGTTTCGTTTTGTTGTTTGCCCGTGTGCGTACAACCGTTTTCGTTATTATGTTTCGTTTTGTTGTTTGCCCGTATGCGTACAACCGTTTTCGTGGAACTTTCCCTAGGAGTGGTTATGAATCCCACTTCTGAAATGTCAAAGATGGTCTACTTGGCCCGCCAAGAACCACACGTCCACACTCTTTCCTTGTTCACTGACGACTGCTTGACATATATATATATAAATTACTAATTTTGGATAAACTGGTTGTATTTACTTGTGTCATTAGTCGTAGTATGATTCGGACGCAAGGAAAAACATCCCTGGTAGCCCACGGATGCGGTTTTCTTTGTCTCCCTTTTTTCCACTCATCATTTTTAAATATTTCACCCGCATCGAAACGTGGCAAAAATAAAAGGAGACATTAATTTTATTTGAGAAAAAGAAAATCAGATTTAATTTAAGTTTCATTTTTGGATTTTACTAAAAGTGAGACTATCATTATAATGAAAATATGTAATTAACATAATTTCTTATAGGAATTTAAAGCAAACCAAGCTACTTCATGCACAAAAGAATTAGTAAAGCAGCCATTTTAATTCTGGGAAGAAAGTTAGCCAAGTGCGCTTACAACTTGAATGATGGTAATATTTACTAGAAGTATTTGCTATCAAGTAAAAACTTGTTTTTTATGCATACCAAATATTTGTTTTTATGTATAGTAAATACTTAAAATATTAACTTCTACTAGAAGTATGTACTAGCATTTGCTTAGACCTTTTACTTCTGGTATTTACTTAAGTTTTATGCATACGGCCCAATATCACATTAAGATTACAATCTCTTTGTTTGTGAAGGCTTTAAGGAAATTTAAAAATTGAAGAGTGCTTCGAAATGATATACAGTTTAGATTTTGCGAAAAGAAAAAAGAGAAATACTATAACATAATAACAATAACATTTTATGATTTAGTTCATATATATTTTGATTTAATTCATATATCACTGGCCAAGTATTTAAAGAGGTGATTTTTGTATGTAGCATGGTGCATGGACAAAAAATCGGGGGCGAATTAAGATTGCATTTCCTTGCGAACCTACCTTGTATTGCGATTCTAAAGTCTTTCCGATTCTGATTTGAGTTGGCACTGTATAAGAAAACAGAATCGAACGACTCTTTTGCCAAATTTTTTCTCAAACTCTGCGTATATCGTTCGAGTCTCGTATGTCAAATGTCAACAAAAAATGAAATCAAAATGATTTTTGTGGTTTAAATTGTTTGTATATTGAATTTGGTGAATGTTAAAAAATAAAGTAATGGACAGAATTACTTTAACATTTCGTTTAGCAATACAGAGTATGTACTAGATTATTATTATTATTATTATTTAAGAGCTAGGCTAGTAATTGAAATCACTAGTTAGCTGGATAGCCATAGCGACAAAGGCCTTCGGCTAGTTAATTACAATTTTAGATGAGGTTGAACAAGTTTGTTATTTTGAGAAAGTCTATTATAATTTTAGTATTTATGGGATTGGGGTTGGAAAGGAGTTCCTTGGGGTTGTTATGGGAAAGGAGTCTGAGTCTATGGTTGCGGAATGCCGGGCAGTCGGAGAGAATATGGTGGATGCTGATATGTGGGTGGTTGCAGTAGGGGCACTGAGATGGATTGTTTTTATTGATGTAGTGTTCGTGTGTGAGTTTGGTGTGACCGAGTCTAAGCCTAGTTATTTTAGTTATTTCGATACGGGATATTTTAGAGGGTTCTATATTATCTGTGTAATCTCTGATGGACAGTTTGTTTTTATTTATGGTTCTGTACCATTCAGATGATTTTTGCCAGAGAAGTAGTTGGTTAGAGTTAGCTTGTTTTTTTATATGTTTGTTAAGGTCTCGATGGTTGAAGTTTGGGGAGAGAAAGGATGGGGTTCTAAGAGTGTCTTTGGCGGTTTTATCCGCGAATTCATTGCCCGCGATCTGAACATGCCCTGGGACCCATATAAGCTTGATATTGGCGGATTGTTGGTGAAGGAGATTACGGACTAGGGAAGGGTAGTAGGTTTGGTTATTAACGTTGATGATTGCATCGATGGATGATAGTGAGTCAGTGCAGATGGCAGATTTTTTTGTTGGAGTTTTTTGTGTATTGCAGGGCTTTTAGGATAGCAATTATTTCGGCAGAGAATATGGAGCTGTACGTAGGGAGTAAGAAGGAGGAGATCGTTTCGTTTTCGGAGGTGACGCTAAAGCCTATGATGTCTCCTGCTTTGGAGCCGTCTGTGTAGATGAAGGAGAAGTCGCTTAAGATATTTTTGAGTTCGAGGAAGTGGGCTTGAAATATCTCCGGTGGGGTATGTGTTTTTTTGTGGGCTCTTAGAGATGAGATAACGGAGGAAGGATTGAAGAGCCAGGGTGGGGGGAAGGAGGGATGGGGTTGGATGAGTTTGTGAGGGATGTCGATCTCATTACAGAGGTTTGTGGAGCGTTCAATACAGGACATGATTTTTTTCTTTTTTTTCTTTTTTCTTATTATTTCATTAAGGGGGGAATCATTGCAGGATAAAGTGGGTTTGTACAGCTTAAGAGTGGATTGGTAACATAGGGTTTCAATCGTTGGCATTTTCGCTTCGAACAGGAGGTGGTTAATGGGTGTTGTTCGGAAAGCGTTGAGAGCTTTTCTAAGAGCAGTATTATATATGGATTTGATTTTATTTAGGTGGGATTTGGCGGAGTAACCGTAAAGGAAGAGACCGTATATGATATTGCTTGATAGGATATTGCAGGAGCATTTGTGTTTCCGGCAGATATGGAGATGTTTGCTTTTTGCTAGAGATAGTTTGGCTCCAGAGTATTCGCACCAGGATAGTATGTCTTGGAAGGTGGAGCTAAGGTCGATGTTGGAGTTGGAGGTTTTTTTGTTAAGTTTTTTAATGATTGTAAAATCGTCGGCATATGCGCAGAATTTTATTTCTTTGTGTAGGGATAGGGTGTGGGAGAGTTTATTGAAGGCTATAAGGAAGAGTGGGATGGATAGGGGAGATCCTTGTGGGATACCGTTGTGGAGAGGTAGAGGAGACGATAAGGAGTTTCCAATACGGACCGAAATTTTCCTATTTGACATAAAATTATATATATATCTAATGATGTTGGGTCCTGCATTCCATATTTTCATTTGGTCGATAATTGTATGTATGCCAATTTTATCGAAGGCTTTTGTAAAGTCAAGGGAGATGAGAGAAAGGTGGCTTTTTTTTGATAGGGCGTCTGTGATATGATGGTCTAAGTATAGTAGAGAATCGGTTACAGATTTGCCTTTTTTGAAACCAGTTTGGTGACTGCTGAGAAGTTTGTTTTGGGAAACAAACCACCATAGTCTGTTTGCTATTATTTTGTCGAGTACTTTGGCGTAGCAGGGATTAAGGGAAATGGGTCGGTAGGATTTCGGGAGGGATTTGTCGGAGCTAGGTTTAAGGATAGGGATGACTGTACTGTTTTTGAATAGTTGTGGAATGTTACTATGGAAAATGGAGTTGTAGTATTTCAGGAGTCGAGCTTTCATGGAGGGGGAGAGGTTTTTTATCATAGGATATTATATTCTGTCATTGGCTGGGGTCTTGCCTCTTAGATTATGTAATGCTAAGTCTAGTTCTGGGGGGGTGATATCGCTGTCAATGGTTTCTGCATTTTTTGATGGGCGGTACGAGATGATAGGGGTAGTTGAGAGTTTATTTCGGCAGAAGTTTGGGGGGAAGTTTGAATCGTGGGATTCCTTGGACCAGAATTCGGCAAAGTGGTGGGCTAGGCTGAGGGTGTTTGTAATGTTGGTGTTGGCGTGATCTGAAGGAGTTATGGAGTGTATGGGCGAGAAGGTTTTGACGCCACAGAACCTTCTTATGCTGGACCAGATTTTGGCAGTAGGGGTATTGGGGTTGATTTCGGACGTTTTCGCAATTTTTATTTGTCTTTTGAGCCGGGCGTTGGCTCTTTTATAATTGATTATGTTGTCGGTGGAAATGTTGCGTTTTAGGGATTGCCAAAGTCTTTTTTTTTTCTGTTTTTAACTGGTCCAGTTCCTTGTTCCACCAAGGGACTTTCTGTCTTTGCGTCGAGAAGGAGGTTTGGGGGATGGATTGATTTGCGCTTTGAAGGGTAATTTTGTGGATATTAGCTGCTTCTTTGTTAAGGTTATCACTAATGGGGCGCTCAGTACTATATTTGTCTAGAAGATTTTGATAGGTGTCCCAGTTGGCTTCGTCGATTTTAAATTTGGGTCTTCTTTTAAGGGGGAAGGGGGTCGTGTGGAACATGGAGATGATAATGGGGAAGTGATCACTTCCACAAAGATCATTGAAGACATTCCATTTGGCATCGACAGCTAGATTCGGGGAGCAGAATGAAAGGTCGATGTGGGTAAAGGTGGAGTGGATGCTGAAATGTGTGGGGGATCCATCATTAAGAAGTTGATAGTCCGATTTTGTTAGAAACTTGGAGATGGTGTTGCCGCGATGGTTATTTTTGGGCGAGCCCCAGCTAGAATTCCAGCTGTTGAAGTCGCCTAGTACTAGACTGGGTAGGTGTTGGTGGTCTAGGACGTTTTTCAAATTGCCAATGTTAAAGGGTTGTGTAGGGGGAATATAGGCATTTATTATAGAAAATTTAACTTTAGAAATGATTGTGATGCTAAGGGCTTCGAAGTCATTACTAAGGCTATTCTGGTTGTATTGTATCGAAGTGTGAATTAGGAAAGCAATTCCGCCATAGGGGTTAAGGGATAGGTTTTGGGGAATAATGTGGTAGTTCACTGGAATGGGAATATTATTTGTGGATGTAAGGTGTGTTTCTTGTAAAGCTATTATTTTAGGGGAGATCGATTTAATAATTATTATTATTTCATTATAGTTGTTTAGGTAGCCTTTGATGTTCCATTGAATTATTTTTATTGCTGGTATGATGGGTTGGTGATGGTTTCCGCTGGGTGTGGTGTTTCTGGTACTGATGCGACCCCGCCATCCTGAATTGGGATTGTGAGGGCCCAGTGTTGGGCCCGGGATGAACGGTCTGAGGGTGGCGGGGTCGTTTGCGTTGTTGGTGTTTGTTCGGTTATGTTGATTCATCGTTTTCAGATTGTTTGAGCTCCGTGAAGAGGTTTGTATTGTTGGTATAGTGATTTTCGTTGTTGGATTCATTGAAGGTGGTAGGTAGTGGTTGGTTTGGTAGGTTGTAATATGTGTTATCGCGTAAGAGTTTTTGGGTTAGGTTTGAAATTGGTGACATTGTGGTATTGCCTGTTGGTGTGTGAGAAATTATTGTTGGTTTATGGGAAGATAGAGTGTTTGGATTGGACAGTGTGTGTGTAGTGGGTTGTGATGGTTGAGATGGCGTTGGTATGGCTAGCTCTGGGGTATTCTTCTTGGTTGAGATGCGGCTCTTTATGATGTCAGCCATGGTGGGGTTGCGTCCGTTGGGTTTTTTGGGAGCTGGTAGTTGATGTAGGCCGGGGTTATCGTTAAAGATTTGCCAGGCCTCACGGACCGTGCAGCGTCTGTCGGCTTTGATTTTGTTGACCGACTTGTATCTAAGGAACGTTGGGCAAGCAGGATCGTATGAAGTATGGTTGTCTTCTTTGCAGTTTACACAGTATATACGTGTACATTCTTCATGTGGTGGAGGGAGGCAACATTCTTTGCAGGTCGCCGCGTTTGTACATCGATTTTTTGTGTGTCCCAATTTTTGGCAGGAGATACACCTCATCGGGTTTGGAATGTATTCTTCTATCTTGCAGTTAACCCAGCCTATTTTTATATCTGCGGGTCGACGAATTAAGTCAAACGTTAGGATTGCAGCCCCAGTCGGAACTAGGGTGTTGTTTTCCTTTTTCATTATTTTCTTGACTTGCGTTACTTTGGATTTTTGAAGCTCTTTCAGTAGATCTTCTTCGGGTATGTCGATCAAATGGCGGGAGAAAATCCTACCTTGAACTGAATTAAGCCCGATGTGGGAAGTTACTTTTACTGGGATGGAATCGACTAACTTCGCTTTAAAGAATTTCTCAGCTGTGATAAGGTTAGAGACTTTGACCAACAGGTCTCCTGACCGCATGCCCTTGACGTCCAGAATGTCTTTTGAGATATATTCTAAGCCGCGGTTTATTTGGAATGGGTTGTATGAGGATAGTGGGCGGAAGTTTTCCCCTGTTTTTTCCATTCCTGCGATAACAATATAGCGGGGAATGTTGTCGTCATTATATTTTACCGATGGTAGGAGTGGGAAATCAGAGTCAGTACATTTTCTTTTAGTTTTTGTAATCCGGTTTAGAGGGCACTCGGGGTCTAGTTCTGAAAACCGGTTTTTATTAGGGGGTTCCGTACCCCCTTTCATTTTGGCTCGAAAAAAGTTTCTTTTCACCGAAAGATTATTAAATTTGATTGAATTGATTCTTACTTAGTTGGCGCTACAGCTCGAGGTGAACCTAGGCCTGCTTCTCGCAACCATTTGTGTGTGCGTGTTATATTTTTGCACGAATGGAAGGGACCTACAGTTTTTTGCCGACTCCGAACGGCGAGTTGAGAAGCTCAATCGTGACAAATGATACTCTTTGATGCTTGTCAGACATTCGAAAGAGGTGGGCACTGTGAAAAACTTTTTAGGTGTTTGCGGCGGGATTCGAACCCAAGACCGCTGGCTCAGTAGTCCAACGCACTAACCACTTGCGCTACGGTGATTGAATTGATTCGCTTGATATAAAGAATTAAATACCGCGTGGGCGGCAGATATTTGACACTTCAAGTGTAAACAAACGGTTTTTTTGTTTTTCACTCACGCACTACGAAGTCACACGTCTATAAGCGGCGTTTGCCAGAATGCAACTGATGTACTAGATTTGCGAAAAGAAAAGATATTGAAGTTGGCAACGAAAGTTTGTTCTATTTTCGTAAATTTCGGTTTGCGATTTGAATTACAGAATAACAATTTTGCGAATTCGAATGATTTGACTTTAGAATCGCAATACAAGGTAGGGCTCCAGTTCAGGATATTGAATCGACCATCAGTAGCCTCAAACCGAATCCTAACCCTGGTGCTGATGCTATTCCTGCAATACTTTTAAAAAACTGTTGTAGTTCTTTCGGAAAATCTTAAGCTTTGATTTTCAATTTATCTCGTTTCTGGTACCTATCTTTAAATCTGGCTCTAAAAACGACATCGAAAACTATAGAGGTATTTGCAAACTTTCCGCTATACCAAAGCTTTTTGAATGCATAGTAAAAAAATAAAATTGATTTTCACATTAAAGATATATCCGAGTTTCAACACGGATTTGTTTCTGGCCATTCGAAGACATCTAATCTGGTGCATTTTTCATCTTATGTAATCAATGCTATTGAAACTGGATGTCAGGTTGATGCTATCTATACTGACTTTAGCAAGGCATTTGATTCTGTGATTCATCTGTTGCTAATCAAGAAGCTAGAAAAGTTTGGATTTCACTCAGTAATGTTAAAGTGGATTGATATTGATAATATATATTCAAGATCAATTTCCTGTACTTCTGGAGTTCCACAAGGTAGCCATCTAGGGCCGCTCCCTTTTATTATATACTAGCTGAACCCGGTGCACTTCGCTCCACCTACCTTTTCAAAATTTGCCCGCGCACTTAGTTATTCGGGTATGATAGAAAGGAAGTACATAGTAGGATGCAATCACTGTTGTTCTATTTTTCAACTTCAATTTCCATTTGTTTTTTCTATCTGTCTGTCTATTTGCCTATGTGTCTGTCTATCTATCTGTCTGTCTGTCTATCTGTCTGTCTGTCTATCTGTCTGTCTGTCTGTCTTTCTATCTGTCTGTATGTCTGTCAGTCTATTTATCAATCTATCTGTCTGTCTGACTATCTGTCTGTCTACCTGTCTGTCTATCTATCTATCTATCTGTCTGTCTGTCTGTCTGTCTGTCTGTCTGTCTGTCTGCCTGTCTGTCTGTCTGTCTGTCTGTCTGTCTGTCTATCTGTCGGTCTATGTGTCTGATTGTCTATCTATCTGTCTGTCTGCCTGTCTCTTTGTCTGTCTGTCTCTCTGTTTGTCTGTCTGTCTGTCTGTCTGTCTGTCTGTCTGTCTGTCTGTCTGTCTGTCTGTATCTCTGTATGTCTGTATGTCTGTCTGTCTGTCAATCTATCTGTCTGTCTGCCTATCTATCTGCCTATCTGTCTGTCTGTCTGATTGTCTATCTATCTGTCTGTCTGCCTGTCTCTTTGTCTGTCTGTCTCTCTGTTTGTCTGTCTGTCTGTCTGTCTGTCTGTCTGTCTGTCTGTCTGTATGTCTGTATGTCTGTATGTCTGTCTGTCTGTCAATCTATCTGTCTGTCTGCCTATCTGTCTGTCTGTCTGTCTGTCTGTCTGTCTGTATGTAGTTTCCGAGTCTATAAAAGAAAAACATATGCATACACACATACATTATTTTTTATAGATTTAATAGCTTTACTCCAGCGCCACCTATCGGGTCAAGATCTAATATTTTTCTCTTTTGGCACTGAACCAACATATATTTTGAATATAAGCCTTTTTGGTCGAAAAATATAGAAGTTAGTAATAACTTGACTCCAGCGCCACCTATCGGGTCCAGATTTTATAATTTTCTATTCTGGCACTGAGCCAACATATATTGTGAATATGAGCCTTTAGGCACACACTTTTAGGTGTTTGCGGCGGGATTCGAACCCAAGACCGCTGGCTCAGTAGTCCGACGCACTAACCACTTGCGCTACGGTGCCCATAATGATATTGTTCAGCAGCTCAAATTTTGCCACTGCCTCATGTATGCTGATGATCTAAAAATATTTTTAAAAATAAAAACCTTAGATGATTGCTTCAAGATGAACCCTAGCATTTTATCGAATTGGTGCTTTATCAATTGTTTAAAGCTGAATATTCGTAAATGTTTAGCCATCTCTTTCACACGATCTCAAATGCAACATCCGTTTACTTATTGTATTGAGCTCTTGCACCTAACAAGAGTTAATAAAATCAAAGATCTCGGTGTTGTTATAGATTCAAAACTTACTTTGGTTTTACATATCTTTTCAAAATTTGCCCGCGCACATAGTTATTTTTCTATCTACCTGTCTGTCTGTCTGTATGTCGGTCTGTCTGTTTGTCTGCTGTCTATTTGTCTGTCTGTCTGTGTCTGTCTGTCTGTGTCCGTCTATCTGTCTGTCTGTCTGTCTCTGTCTGTCTATCTGTCTGTCTGTCTGTCTCTGTCTGTCTATCTGTCTGTCTGTCTGTCTCTCTGTCTATTTTAATTGACCAATTTGATCCATATTCACATTTCACCTGAAATTACGATATTTTGTATCTTAAGTTTGTTGATGAAATAAATAAATAAATAACAGTTCTTATGGAGGAGCTTTTTTTAACCACTGGTGTCTGTACATGTTTTCATTCCACTCAATTCGAAAAATTGCCACTGAAATAAAAGTCAAACCACTGACTTAGGACTTGCAAAGCAAAACATCTGAAGCAAATGTTCCAAAGCAGTTGCAACGTCAAAAGCATATGTTTGCCTTATACAAAAGCAAAATGCAGAGTGAAGTGAGCAGCATTTATTGGACATCTGCGCAGATGCTTTTGCTTTTGCGCAAACTACTACGTTTTAGGACTCTTTACTTTGCAGTAAATTTTGCTTATGCGTTTGCGAACTCCTGCTTTGCGTATAGTATTGCACAACATATGCGTTTACGAATTCGACCTTACACACGTTTTGTTTTTGTGATTTCCCTCAAATTCGCATATAACCCAACATGACCAGCCTGCCACTCAGTCGATGTCAGTATGATCAAACGGGGCCGCCATCAACCATCGCTGTTTATATACAAAAAATGAACATCAAAACAGTCTTACCATTATTAAGTCAATGCAAATCTTTATCGCTTTTTCTGTGGTTTTCGTTAAAGAGCTTTGGGATTTTGTGCTTCTTATTTTTCTGAGGAACAGTTAAAATGCAGTTAAACAATTTTTCGCTTTTTGTACTTCTTAATGAAGCTTTATTTGCGCGAGCTAAATGTTGAGTTTTAACTTATATCTCGTTAACTAGTCGTTTCCGACATACCAGTATATATCAAAATACTGCTTTCTACATCATACTAAAATTTCATCGAAATCGCGGTGGTGGTTTGTACACAATTATCTACATATCTATCTTGGTGCTCCGCAAAGAATATCCAAGTGCTCCGCGGAAAGATCAGAGAAAAATATCAAATCCTCATCAGACTAATTAATTTCGCGCTTCTGAAACTTAATAGCACTTTGTTCATTTTGTTCACAGCAGTCAAATTCGAAATGTTCATAAGTGTTGTTTTGTTGTTGCTATGTATGAAGGAAATAGAGTTCTACGGTTCTATTGTTGACAATTGTGATACAGTATTTGTTCAGTCGGAATTTACGTTAAAACGAATCGCAGTGTCCTGTAGTTTATGTATAATGTTTTTACTTATACTTATGTTACTTAGGTGGCGCTCCAGTCCGGGGTGGACCAAGGCCTCAACCAACAACCTCTTCCAGTTAACCCGGTCCCGGTAACCTCCAGTTGCACACTCCAAGTTGGTTGAGGTATAATGCTTTTAGTGAGTGATTTTCAATTAGTTTTTGTATTTTGTATATTACTCTCACTTTTCGAATATATCGCCGTGAAAACAAACAATCTGTTTGCTGCTTAGTAATACAGAAATAATACGGATCGCTAGCTAAAGTCTGGATCCTTAAAAGAAACCGTAAGACCGCTTTGTAATTTAAATATTTAAATACATTGCATATTTGTGAATTGGCTTTTATAAAAACGAATTATTTGTGTCTCACTGCTGCGCTTACTTCTACGCAAGGTCAAGGCGTTCCGTTGTCAGTTTCAAATAAGGAGTTTTTGAACATCCGTGCTCAATTTGATGGAGCTGAGCTTGCAGGCATTCGGGCAAATTTTGATTACGTTATACGACGAGACACCGAATTTGATACTTTTCGTAGAATATCATATGCTTTTGCTCCAGTAACATCTTGCGACGTAGAGCGTTTGTTCTCATTGTAAAAACATTTTTTTGATGAAAACCGGCGTAGTTTTATTTTTCAAAATTTAAAACAACATCATGAACAAATTTAAAATGACATCAAAAGTCAGAAATATTTAATTTTTACTCCATATTTTCATCCATATTTTTACGATTTTTGATCCATTATTCGAGCCCTGGTCATAAGTAATAAACGTAAAATAAAATGTTTCATGTAGCGAGAGAAATAAATGCTATAGTTAAAATGTTTTCCCCTTATATTTCTAGGAAAATACTTTTAACTCTGTAACTGTAAAAGCATTCAGCAAAGAAATGACAAAAAAAAATCAAGTTACAGGAGTGCCTAGTGTAAAAAATTAGGCGTTCGAATTAGTGAAGCATTCGAATTACCGAGTATTCAAATTACAACACTTATCAGAATTCTGGTGTAATGTTGAAGCAAAAATTCAAAATTTCGTCGGATAGAGCGAAAATAATTATTCTGCCGTTTGCAACAACTTACATGTGTGAATCAAGATTCTCTGCCTACGTTAACACTAAAACAAAATATAGATCCCGCCTCAATGCAAAGATATTCTCTTGCAGTTGACCCAAATTAAACCGTCAATCGGTTGATAGTTGATCTTCGCAATAAGGCTGATTGTCTCTGCTAATATCTTAGATAACTTCAAAATAATTCGAACTCAGCTGTCATTTCAAATTTAAATTATTTCTGTTGATTTTTAAAATGGATAGAAAAGAAAGAAATCCGGATTTATCCGACAAAGAAGAGAAAATTATACTGAATTTAGTGAACATATTCTTTAGTTCACTATTTGTCATTGGCATGTTCGAAAAAAAGCGCATTGACTCCGAATATTTTTGGAAAAAAGCGCATTCGGAAATCCGAAAATTGAGATCTCTCATAGTCGAAGTAGCATAGACAGAAACCTATTAGTGGTCGATGAATACCAAAGAAAAATTTAAACTTAAGAGCCTCTTAACTAAAAAAGCGATTCATGAGCGGTCGATAGCTACCAGCCTTAATCTTAATATTTACTATTACTTTTTTCATTCGTAAACCGTAAACGGTTGTAGGGTTTCTACATGCGAGATTTCTCGCACCATGGTAACCCTATGGGTATTCCTTTCCGACTTGCGGCGATTTGTCATGCATACTACAGTAACCCAGTCAAAGCTTAAAAAAAGGAACAGGTTCATGCAACCTATTGCAACCAGACTGAGAGGCAAACATCCTATCTTTCCTGTACTGACAATTCTATTCGAACAGAGTAGTAGCAGCATTACATAATTCCAGTCTATAATGACCTGGTCTAAAAATCGTCGGAACAAAGTATTTTTCAAATATCTTGCTACGTAGTTAAGTATATTATGTATATCTTATTAATCGTATTAATATATAAATCTCAGTGTGACGCTCTTACCTGTCAATCTTACGATTAGACAAACACAAAAACTAATGCACACAATGAAGTAAAACTTCGTATTCCAGTTAATTAACATCCTGTGCCTATTATAGGCCGATTTTTAAATTAATTTATTCGCAATATTATTTAAAATAATGCAAAAATAAAAACACTAACAAATGCCACTTTCTTGCAAAATGTCATTTATTCAAACTACAAATACTTAGAATCCACATTTGTGGAATATATATATTGATAGACTGCAAACCTTGGGGTGCGTTCGCACTGTCTTTGATTCTTCGAACAAAATGACAATGTATGTATTGTAAGTAACACTATAGTTTTTAGACACGGGCGAAGCCGGGCGGGACAGCTAGTGTATAATATATTGTTTAAGTATGTTCAGTATCAAAGTGCATTGGTACGGAACAATTATTTTCAGAGGCGCGACTCGCACTTGACCACTTTTTTAAATATGTTATTCTATTTTCAGGGCTGCAGCGATGACCCTACGGACGGTTTTATTGTCATTGCAAGCATTGCTGGCTGCAGCTGAGCCCGATGATCCCCAGGATGCAGTTGTAGCATCACAATATAAAGAAAACCACCCACTTTTTGAAATCACTGCACGACATTGGACAAATGCATATGCTGGAGGTAAATCTCATTTAACTTTTTAATTCAATGGCCCGTTGTTATATGGCAATGGTACATCGCATCATTATGTATTGAAATATATAACAGCTGTGGTTGGGGACATACATGTACATACATACATATAATGAACTTTGTGGATAGAGCTAATTTTACAAGCTTTATATTAACTTCACTTTCTGTGGGGTGAAAATCTGGAAATCGATATTACACTCACTTCCAGATATCTCAGCGGGACGCCCTACGCAAACTTGGCGCAGAACAGTTGAGGAGGAATCGAGCTCTCTGGGAATGAGTTGGAGTCAGCTTAAATGCGTTGCAGAAGTACGAACAAGATGGCGCGCAGGTGTGGTTGACGCCCTATGCCCCCCGAGGGGTTAAAGGACCTAAGCTGAAAGCTTTCAGATATCTGATCATGCTGAAATTTTGCACACGTGTACAAGTCCGGTGACAATACAATATATATACATAGTATATTTGATGAGATTGTACATCTAATATGGTGAACGCCGTAAGATTGTGGTTCACCGTTGAAACTTTTTTGCTGAGCGTAATAGTAAGGTACGTGGTGGAGGGATCTCTAGAGGAGAAACTTCTCAACCGAGTTCAACAAATAGAGTGTCGTTGGATTCGTCTTGACTCGGAGATTGTCTTAGGTTATATGATGTCACAGAAATATTTAATATGGCGGACGCCCCAAGATGGTGGTTTAAAATGAATCTATTAGCTGCGCAACTAAGTTTTTTTTTTTTTTTTTTGTTCTAAACATCAGATCTGTGTCATGGTGTGCTTAATACAAGCAACAGCCATAAGCAGAACTTTGCCAGGGCAAAATATGCATCAACAGGCTCATCATTTAGGTGTTAGTGGTTAGGCTACGCTACATTTCAACACTACCACTAGCAATAAATAAAAAAATATAAGAACAAATATAAATATAAATTTATGTTCGAGGAACTACATTCCGCAATACATTTTTTAGTGTAATCTTGTTAAGATTAAAGTCAAGAAAGTTTACATTTAAGTTATAGATTTTGCTCATGCGGTTAATAGGCTCATGCATCCCTTAATTTGTTCTGTGATGAGGAACATGTAGTAACTCCATACTACGCAGGTAATGCGATCCCCCACGAAAGTTTAATCCTAAACAGGATAATAAGTCAGGTGCATCAATCAGACCTGAGATCAGTTGATGCATAAAAATGATATCAATTTTGACCCTTCTTTGAGCCAAAGGTTGCATTTGCAACAGTTTTATCCGATGCAAATATGGGGGGAGGTTAAAAGGATCGTCCCAGCGAAGACCTTTCAATGCGAATCGAATGAAGCGTCGCTGGACGGCTTCAATACGAGTATTGAGATTTTTCTGATAAGGTGTCCATACTTGCGAAGCGAGGTGAGGACGGACAAGACTGTTAAATAGTGAAAGAGTGACATAAGGATTTTTAAATTCTTTGCACCATCTTTTAACGAAACCTAACATTGAATTTGATTTATTCACAACGTGGTTTACATGCTTTTTTTTTTTTTTTTTGTTTGTTTATTTTACCACATAATTTTCTTTTGTATTTTTTTTGTTCTAAATAAACATAAGACTAACATAATAATAATTTAGAGTAACTGACCTAAAGGTTCTCAATACTTACTATATCTTTATTATAATGATTTTATTCTACGGTATTCATATAATTATTCTAAAATTTAATATTTTATGTACATCAGTATTAATTTATTAATTTTTGTAAAAAGGAAAAAGTGGTTAAACCTCTTATTTAAAGACATTATTTTTTTTTAAATTTAATAAAGAAAAAAAAACTTAGACTAATTAAATCTAACTTAATCTAAGAAACTTAACCTAAACTAACCTAATCTAAACTTATATAACCTAAATTGATAATGCCCTGACATGTAATCCCTAGATCGCTGAGACCCCGGCCAAGCAAACGATACTGATATTCGTCCGCTTAACCAGATACCTATTCAGCAATCCAAACAATCACATGTCAGGGCTTATCCTAACCTAGCCTAATCCAACCTAAACGTTGGCCACAATCCAGTCGAGCCACCAGTATTTTTCTCTATTATGCCTGTTATCATTGTATTTATCTCTTTCAGGCATGCTGACGCAGTATCTCAGGTTAGCATTTTCATCCCCTAAGTTAAAAGGTTCATACAGGATTCGTTTATCAGTTGCCCTTCTAGCACAATGGTAGATGATAGGTACATTTGTTGAATCTGATAAATAGCCATGTGCATCCAGATACAAAAATGCTTCAGGTGGTATATATCCACTCTCTAGTGTATTTCTGAAATACATAGGGTTAGGGTAAAATAAACCTGAAATCAGTTCATTTTCAGTAACGTTTGCTGATCGTGCAAAATGATTTCGGACAAGATCTAAAATGACATTGTCGATTCTGGATACACCGGAAGCATCCATCAGTCTTTTATTAGAGATATAGTGTCGAAAGTCAGAATTTGCACTTCTGTACATCTGCATGCAGGCTCGGAGACATTTTCTCTCAAATAACCGGAACTTTTCCATAAAAGATGGGCTGATGTTCCACCAAACTGGACTCGCATAAGTCAGAATTGGGCGGATGAATGCTTGGTAACATATGATCTTCACATCGGAGCTTAGATAGCTGGAGTAGAAAAGACTTTTGAGTGACATAAATGCTGCTCTAGCCTTTTGTATCTGTGTATTTATATGCCCATTATAGTATAAAAATTTGTCCAAGTGCACACCTAAATACTTAACAGCAGTCTTCGGTTCGATGCAAAGTCCATTGCTACTCGTAATTTGTAGTTTTTTCCAGTTCTGTCTCAAATCTGAATTACCGCGTCGTAATGGGGGGCGGAACAGTATGGTTTCACATTTAGCATAGTTAATTTTGAGTTTCCATTCCGAGCAGAATATCTGTAGCTTATTAAATTTGTTCTGTAGATCATTTTGTATATTACTTAGTACAGAGCCATTTGCATACAAAATAACATCGTCAGCAAACGCTAATGAATCACCCATGTCCATAAGCATCTCAGAAATATATATATTAAACAGAAGCGGTGCTGTAACTGTGCCCTGCGGAAGGCCATTAATGACATTAAAAACTGTAGTTGTCGTGTATTCTCTATCTGTTACAACAAATTTCTTTTCATATATCATTGAGATAATCACTTTGATAAGATGATACGGAAATTCATATCTTATTAGTTTGTAAATTAACCCGTCGATCCAAACCGTGTCGAAGGCTTTTTCGATATCCACTAGACATGCAGCTGTACTTTTTTTGGCGTTAAGATTCCAGTTAATATCTGAAATCAGTTTCGTGACAGCATGCACTGCCGAATGGTTTCTCTTGAACCCAAATTGGTTCCGCGGTATAATCTCCTTTATTTCGCACTCGTGTAAAATAGATTTGCTAATAACTACTTCAAAAACTTTCCCGATATTAGGCAGGAGACTGATTGGCCTATAGTTAGAAGGATCAGAGGGATCCTTTTTCTTTTTTATGATTGGAAAAACCTTCGATGTTTTCCAATAACTTGGGAAGTAGCAGTTATTCAATAAATTGTTAAAGATAATGCAGTATTGCCGTATGATTTCATCTGGTATATGCTTTAGTATGATATTGGGAATGTTATCCAAACCGCTAGATTTTTTGTTATTTAGTTTTCTGAATATGTCTGTTAGTTCGTGTAGTGTTGTATAGTAATTGTTGGTTTGTTCATCAGTTATTTGGTCGGCTTTTAATAACTCAGAAAACATTAAGAGCGTAGGTGTTTCATTATTGTGAAACCTCAATAGTTCTTCATTTACTACGCCAGTTTTGCAGCTAGAGAGTATTCTATCGTGAATCGATTCAAAATGAGAACCTATGAGGTTAAGTTTTTCTGCTGTATTATCTGTAATTTAATAATTGTCGATAATAGGACAGTTTTGGCTTAATATGCCTGCCTGAGTAAGAAGTGGCCGAGAAGATAATGCAATTTTTAATTTTGGAACTTTGACAGAGTTATGTGCTTTAAAAATTTGATTAATTTTAGGAAACATGGTCCTGGAATCAGATTTCAATACATTTTTAGCGCGTTGTCTCCAGTAATTGTTAACGTTATTTCGAAATTGTTGGCTAATAAGTGATTTTACATTTCTCAGGAGAGATTTTAACCTTTGTAGCTCTGAATGGGATGATTCGTCTTGGAACTGGCGTCGTAAGCGATTTATCTGAGTAAGTAAAAAGCTTTTGTGAGTTTGAAGAGTTTGTATGTCACGGTTTAGATAACATTCTATACTATTTTTGGATTTAATTTTTGGAACTGATGACTCAGTAGTTTGAATTATTGACCCATTTAAATTTTGGATAAAAGAATCACACTCTTCATTTGTAAGATTCCTATCGTTGGGAATAGTTGATAAAGAAGTAGAATTTCTAGAATTTCTGATGGCGCAACGTTGAAATTTGGACCAATTAGTATTTCTAAAATTAAATTTAGTGACTTCGTGTTGTGTTGCGAAATTAAACGCAGACTTGTTACTAAAAGTGGTATTCATAACTATTGCATTGTGGTCACTATCATACGGCAATAACGAAATTTTATTATCGTGGACCGTTTGTATTTGCAATCGTTGGTCCGCGATGCAAAGATCAAGATAAGAATTTCCGGTAGGGTAACTTGGTGTAACTGGGCTATACAGTTTCATTTTATATTCAATCTGGTTTTCCTCAATAAAGCGGTTTAAGAAGTTGCCTCTTCCATTCGCCGTTGAGTCCAACCAGACTGGATGCTTTGCATTTAGATCTCCCGCTAAGACGAAATAGTTGTTTAGACTACCAAGGCTTAGTTTTTCGAATAATTTTTCGATCTCGTTGTTAAATTGGTTATCCGAAGCTGGCGGAGCATACACCGATATTAAATACAGACATCCATTATCTCTTAGAGGCAAAGAGATAATAGTTGTCTCAAGACAACTAAAGCTTCTAATGTCACTTCGTTCGATCGTATTGAAGAGTAGTGGTTTACGAACAAGAATTGCCGTACCACCACCTCGTATTGAGTTGCGTCTGTCTGTTCGTATTATGTTATAGTTTTGAAATTGTAGGATATGTCGGTCGTTGAGTTTTGTTTCGTTTAAAAAAAGTACATCCGGTCGATTGTCCTCCGCAAAACGTAGAAGGTCACCACGTCTATTATATGATATAATAGAGTTAACATTAAGAGAGATTATTTTAAGGGTTTCGCAGTTTGGCCTAGACATTTTAACGACTGAAAAGATTGAGAAGGGTGTCTACCTTCGCTGAAAGAGTTGCAACGATGTTAGCCAGACTAGTGACTTGGATCTGTAAGCTATTATTGAATCCGATATTATTAGGAGTAACATTATCGGACCCAAGATTTTTGGTTTTTAATATTGAAATTGTTTTCTCCAATTTCTACTTTTAACAATTTTGATAATACCTGACTATCCTCTTTAAATATTTTTATTGGTGGTGGTTTCTTCGTTATCTTTTTTTCTGTTGATCCATCTGTTTTGCTTTCTTTAATTATTGATGTTTTTATTGTATTATGTTTATGTGTATTATTTTGTTTGGTTTCTTTATTCTGTTGTTTCGTTTGCTCATTTTTTTCTTTCATTTGCGATAGTAGGGAGCGTGTGGGAGAGGACTGATTTTCGTCAGTCTCCAGAATGGAAAATTGATTCTCCTGAACACAATTTTCATAATTTTTATTCATTTGCAATTTAGTTTTTTTTCTTTTATTAGAGTTTATTGCGAATGGTTCATCACTTTCTTGTATTTTTTTTTATTATTTCCTTAAGTTCTTCGATTTCCTTTTTATATAGATCTGCCCGTTCTACAGCTTCCCGAAATTCTTTGTACGTAATTTCGCAGGAGTCCATAATTTCTGCGCCCCTCGAAGGGGCTGCCATGTTCACAATTTTAACACTTAATTTTTTTTGTTATAATGTTATTTTTATTAGCTTTAACTGTTGTCGCACTGGTTAGTGGTATTTACCTCCTTACACCGAAATTTTTGTTTTAGATTATAAAATGAATATTTTTCTTTAATTATTATTTTTTTCTATTTTTTACGAAAAAAATAATTCAGCCTGTTTGATTGGAAAGTCAAAGGCTCTCATCCGTTGAGTTTCCTCTGCATGTCTCGTGGTTTACATGCTCTTTAAAATCAAGTTCAGGGCTAAAGTAAACACCCAGGTCCTTAAAACTATAAACCCGACTGAGAGAGTGATTCGATATCAAGTAGTTGAATATAGTCGGTACCCGTTTCCTAGAGAAAGTCATGCACTGACACTTGAGTGGGTTAAGGACTAAACCATTCTCACAGCACCAGGTACTGAAACAATCAGCTATCATTGATAGCAAGAATAAATAAAAGTGGACCTAGGTGGCTCCCTTGAGGGACGCCGGATCCTCCAAAGAAGGAGTCTGAAAGACAACCTCTAAATTTAACCTGATATGACCTCTGCTTGAGGTAAGAGCCAACCCACGAAATAAATATTGGGGGAAAACTGAGAAAGCTGATCGAAAGCTTTCGAGAAGTCAATGTACACACAGTCCACCTCATGACCACTTTCTAAAGCATTGGAACAGTTGTGGGAGAATGTTAACAGGTTTGTGACAGTAGACCTGTTTCTAACGAATCCATGTTGTTCTGTAGAAATAACACCCCGACAAAGAAAAGTAGGGCTTTCACACACAACTTGCTCAAATAATTTTGGTATGCATGACAACTTTGAAATCGGTTTGTAGTTCGTAATAATATTTCTATCGCCTTTCTTAAAGTCGGGCGTAATAAACAATTGCTTCCAAAAGGTAGGGAAATGTCCAGTTGATATGGAGATCTCAAAAAGAGACTTTAACGGCAGAGCAAGGACATCACTGCATTTTTTCAGGACTATTGTCAGGACCTGAAGAGTAATCATCTTTCAGATATGAAATAAATTTCGAAATAGTCTGCAAGTCTAAGGCAATGTTGGTGAAGCCATCATCAATACTTAGCGGCACATCGTTAAAAGATTTACGAAAATTATCCGCGAAAGAGTTGCAAATATCAACAGGGTCATTAAAAACGCTGTTCTTGTTAAGATTAAAGTCAAGAAAACTTTGCTGGATATACGTCAGACCTTGTCTTGGAATTAACCAAGCTCCAAAATTGTTTCGGGTCATTCCTAAGTGAGGTTTCCATTGTGCTTATATAGTCATTGTATAGGGATGGTTCGATTTTGGATTTTTCGATAATTTCGTTGGTATACAACTTCTTATACAATCATTTAGGATACTGTAAAAGCATTTTACTGTCTATATGAACGGAACTGCTGATCAGCCAGACCATGTGTGTATTAATCAGACGGCGCAATATCTGGGGGATATTGCGGGTGTGGAAGGACTTCCCATAATTTGAGCGTTTCCAAGTCTAATTGGTGCATGAATAGTTCATCTAAGTCTCTAACAATTGAATTGCCCTGCAAATTATATGAACTACTAGCTGTCCCGCCCGGCTTCGCCCGAGTCGAAAAAATATAGTGTTACTTACAATACATACGTGTACATTGTCATTTAGTTCGAAGAATCGGGCGCTCTGTCTGTCTGGCTATCTGTTTGCCTGTCAATCTATCTATCTGTCTGTCTGTCTGTCTGTCTGTCTGGCTATCTGTCTGTCTGTCTTTCTTTTTTTCTGTCTGTCTGTCTGTCTTTCTTTTTTTCTGTCTGTCTGTCTGTCTTTCTTTTTTTCTGTCTGTCTGTCTGTCTATATTAATTGACCAAAATGTTTCATATTCACATTTCACCTGAAATTACGAAATTTTGTATGACAGGTACCAAAACCACTGGTTGTTGAGTAACCGCACTGATGCTATGTTGTATTTTACATTAAGAAAAACGTACTCTGAAAATTGTACCATAATCGGTTGCTTAGTTTCTGACTCTATAAAAGACGAACATACATACATACATGCATTTATTTATATATATATACATATATATAGATCTAATAACTTGACTCCAGCGTCACCTATCGGGTCCAGATTTTATTATATAATTTTCTCTTTTGGCACTGAACCAACATACAGCTGCTGTCAAAATAATAGTAGTGCTACTAATAGCATAAAAAAACGAATAAAAAATTCAACGACTTTTTATAAAGAAACTAGTGGTTACCCGGTGCGCTTCGCTACACCCATTGAGAACAGTGCTTATGTCATAAAATGTTCTGAAATTTTTTCGAGTAACTTTTGGTGCACCGAACGATGTCATCTGGAAGCTCGAATGCAAATGTGCTTGGAATTGAATACATATTTACATATTGCACGTAAATATAATTCTGAATCAATTTTCACCGTGCATTGCCGTAGTAATAATTTTGAGATTTTAGTTTTCAGCGCCATCTATCGGAAAACTTGGAAACCTTTTGATTTACAAACATTTTCACTTCATAACAAATATATTCTGTAAGTTTCAGCTCAATCGGATGGTTTTGAAATTTTGGTTTATCAGCGCCATCTATCGGAAAACTTGAAAACCCTTGATGTACGAACATTTCTCACCTCATTACAAATATATTGTGTAAGTTTCAGCTGATCGTACGGTGAATTTAATTTTTTTTGAGTTCCAGCGTCATCTAGCGGAAAACTTGAAATTTTTTGATGTACGAACACTTCAAACATCAGAAGAAGTATATAGTGTAAGTTTCAGCTCAATCGGATGGGTAGTTTATGAGTTCTGAGGTATCAAACGAACAGCTCATTTTTATATATAAAGACTAGCTGTCCCGCCCGGCTTCGCCCGTGTCCAAAAAATATAGTGTTACTTTCAATACATACATTGTCATTTAGTTCAAAGAATCGGACTCTCTGTCTGTCTGCCTATCTGTCAATATATCTATCTGTCTGTCTGTCAATCCATATATCTATCTCTCTGGCTGTCTGTCTCTATTAATTGACCAAAATGTTTTATATTCACAGTTCACCTGAAATTACGAAATTTTGTATGACAGGTACCAGAACCGCCGGTTGTTGAGTAACCGCACTGATGCTATGTTGTATTCTATATTAAGAAAAACTTTGAGTCTATAAAAGGTAAACATAAATATGTACATTGTACATACATTCATTTTAAATATATAGATCTAATAACTTAACTCTAGCGCCACCTATCGGGTCCAGATTTTATTATATAATTTTCTCTTTTGGAACTGAACCAACATATATTGTGAATATGAGCATTTTTGGTCCATAAATATAGAAGTTAGTAATAACTTTACTCCAGCTCCAGCTGAGACACGTCCAGTTGGTGCTCATGCATGTCAATTTAATGCGCCGACAGTCGATGAAATTGCTATCATATATGTATGTCGGTGATCCAGTTGAGAGTCGTGATATTGTACTTAAGCGACGAAATAACGGCGAATAACAGCGCGTATCCGAGATCGATCCATCATACGATGCACTGCAGTACCCAATAATGTGATGCACTGCAGTACCCAAGAAGTTCGCCAGCTAGTTTTTTTTAGAATTATGATTGTAAGATGAGCAAATCATAAATATAGAAGTTAGTAATAACTTGACTCCAGGGCCACCTATCGGGTCCAGATTTTACAATTTTCTCTTTTGGCACTGAACCAACATATATTGTGAATATGAGCATTTTTGGTCCATAAATTTAGAAGTCATTAATAACTTGTCTCCAGCGTCACCCAGCGAGATGAAATATACTTTGTTGCACTTTAAACTGTCGTTGAGATTTATTTAATTATTTCCAACCGCCGAGAGGAAATAATTGCGCACGCAGCAAAAAAAACGAAATGTCAGATGGACCTTAGAGTTACGTATATGGATAGAAGAATGAATTAATCTACGAAGTGCAACTGCCGCTCGTGGAAGCTGGCGTTCCCGACCGCTCAGCTGGGAGTGGGTTGGAAGTGCTAGTTTACACCGTGGATAATGGGCGCCACCCAATTTTTGGAAGGGATTGGGAAACCTGTAATGACAGAAGAAAGGAAAATGCGTCCCGACGAATAAAACGAGCAACGATCTGAAAAGCAGAAGAATGAAAAAAACAACGTATACTGTTTGGTACCACGTTATAAGTGGGGCGATTTATTGAGGAATAAATTAACGTAAAGGAAGAAATTAAATTTAGGATGGGGTTGGAAAAAATCCGCGAGGATGAAAAAAACCAACCCAGGGTTAAAAGAAATAAAAAAAGCAAAAGAACGAAATCGCCGTTAAGAATGGCCCGTCTCTAATCAAATCCCGAAAGTTAACGTTATTACTTGCGGTCGCGTGTCCCGATATTTGCGGGAGTTCATACGGAGCAATAACCCAACGAAATATTCACCCTTTTTGGTGCGTACAACGAAAACTATTCTCACTGATAAGAATAACAATGGTGCTTATATTTTTGTTTGGCTTCCTTTTCCTGTTCCTATATCTTCTAGTAATTTCTCGCCCCGTTCTGGCGATCAATATGGCATATATGTATATATATATATATATTTTCCTCTTCCTCCTTCTGCGAACTGAGCTTTTCCTCCGTGCACCCAATTCACCCGTTTGTTCCAAGAAGGACACTCTCCTTCAGAACTTAAAAAATATCAACTCGCAAAACTAAAACCGAGTTTAGAAACTTTCTTCTTTCTGTTCCTTCTTTAAATTCTACCACAAGCTATACACTCTAAACTCTCTTTATTGCTGGTCAACCAAGAAGTGATCTTCCAGTCCAGCAGTATCATCTTCTCGGGTCATTCGTCACCCACTCATTCTCACTCTTCATTCTCATTCAGCTATAGCGGGCTTCACTTGGTTTCGCATACAACGCTCCGCTCTTTGGCTAAAGCGTGTAACCATATTTGTCCACCCGCTATACTTGCAACCACTCACTCATACATAGAACTAGCTAGCTCGCCGGGAACTTTCCAACGCCTAAGTAGTTCAGAGGGTCGAGTACCTGCTGGTTGAACTGGAAGAACACATTCTCACCACTTTTTAAACACTATCAGATCTGTGTCATGGTGTGCTTAATACAAGCAACAGCCATAAGCAGAAATTTGCCAGGGCAAAATATGCATCAACAGGCTCATCATTTAGTGCTGGTGTTAGTGGTTTGGCTACGCTACATTTCAACACTACCACTAGCAATAAATAAACTAATATAAGAACAAATATACATAATTAGAGTTTATGTTCGAGGAACTACATTACGCAAGACATTTTTAAGTGTAATTTTGTTAAGATTAAAGTCAAGAATGTTTACATTTAAGTTATAGATTTTACTCATGCGGCTAATAGGCTCATGCATCCCGTAATTTGTTCTGTGATGAGGAACATGCAGTAACTCTATACTACGCAGGTGATGCGATCCCCCACGAAAGTTTAATCCTAAACAGGATAATAAGTCAGGTGCATCAATCAGACCTGAGATCAGTTGATGCATAAAAATGATATCATTATTGACCCTTCTTTGAGCCAAAGGCTGCATTTGCAACAGTTTTATCCGATGCAAATATGGGGGGAGGTTAAAAGGATCGTCCCAGGGAAGACCTTTCAATGCGAATCGAATGAAGCGTCGCTGGACAGCTTCAATACGAGTATTGAGATTTTTCTGATAAGGTGTCCATACTTGCGAAGCATATTCGAGGTGAGGACGGACAAGACTGTTAAATAGTGAGAGAGTGACATAAGGATTTTTAAATTCTTTACACCATCTTTTAACGAAACCTAACATTGAATTTGATTTATTCACAACGTGGTTTATATGCTCTTTAAAATCAAGTTCAGGGCTAAAGTAAACACCCAGGTCCTTAAAACTATAAACCCGACTGAGAGAGTGATTCGATATTAAGTAGTTGAATATAGTCGGTACCAGTTTCCTAGAGAAAGTCATGGACTGACACTTGAGTGGGTTAAGGACTAAACCATTTTTAGAGCACCAGGTACTGAAACTATCAATATCTGATTGCAGAAGTCTACAATCATTTATGGTTGTAATTGCTTTACTGATCTTCATATCGTCGGCAAATATTAGAATGTTGCTATGTTTTATGATTGATGGAACATCATTAATAGCAAGAATAAATAAAAGTGGACCTAGGAGGCTCCCTTGAGGGACGCCGGATCCTGCTAAGAAGGAGTCTGAAAGACAACCTCTAAATTTAACCTGATATGACCTCTGCTTGAGGTAAGAGCCAACCCACGAAATAAATATTGGGGGAAAACCTAACGCCTCGAGTTTGTAGATAATAATATCATGAGAAAGCTGATCGAAAGCTTTGGAGAAGTCAGTGTACACACAGTCCACCTCATGACCACTTTCTAAGGCATTGGAACAGTTATGGGAGAATGTTAATAGGTTTGTGACAGTAGACCTGTTTCTAACGAATCCATGTTGTTCTGTACAAATAACACCCCGACAAAGAAAAGTAAGGCTTTCACACACAACTTACTCAAATAATTTTGGTATGCATGACAACTTTGAAATCGGTCTGTAGTTCGTAATAATATTTCTATCGCCTTTCTTAAAGACGGGCGTAATAAACGATTGCTTCCAGAAGCTAGGGAAATGGCCAGTTGATATGGAGATCTCAAAAAGAGACTTCAACGGCAGAGCAAGGACATCACTGCATTTTTTCAGGACTATTGGAGGTACGCCGTCAGGACCTGAAGAGTAATCATCTTTCAGAAATGAAATAAATTTCGAAATAGTCTGCAAGTCTAAGGCAATGTTGGTAAAGCCAACTTGAGGAACATCTTTGAGATGCTCAAAGTAATCATCATCAATACTAAGCGGCACATCGTTAAAAGATTTACGAAAATTATCCGCGAAAGAGTTGCAAATATCAACAGGGTCATTAAAAACGCTGTTATTATAAGAAAACTCTGCTGGATAACCGTCAGACCTTTTCTTGGAATTAACCAAGCACCAAAATTGTTTCGGGTTATTCCTAAGTGAGGTTTCCATTGTGCTTATATAGTCATTGTATAAGCTGCTTGAAAGCAGTTTGAATTCATCGAAAAATGCAATGTAAATGTTAAAGTCCTTTGGGCTGAGACTTTTAATATAATTTGTCCATGCTCTATTTCTTTTATTTCGTAGAGTTTTCAGATCCTTAGTGTACCAAGGATGGTTTGATATTGCATTTTTCGATAATTTTGTTGGTATGCAACCACTTATACAGTCATTTAGGATACTATAAAAGCATTTTACTGCATCCTCAATATTAGGTGAAATATTAATGTTTTGTAAATTGGAGCACCTTATTCTTTCAGACAGTTGCTGATAATTAGCTCGTCGAAAGTCAAAGATATACGAGCCATCATAAGGGTCACTATTATCATATATATGACAGCTCAAGTCAAAAAATACATCCAAGGGTGGATGATGTCTATCTATGTTAGTTATGCTTGAACAAGATTCTTGAACAACAGTACTAACAGGGTCAGAGGAAAATACCAAATCGAGAGTTCGATTATTGTAGTTTTTAATACAGCTGATTTGCTGTAAGTCAAAAGACGTAATGGAGTCCAGTTTAATAAGCTCCTGCTGAGCGGATTAAACGATGCTGTGAGATAGGATCCATCCTCCGATGGAACCCAGATCGTGTGTGGCAAGTTGAAGTCGCCGAGCAATAAAATGTTATTTTCCGAGCAGGATAAGTCATGAATGTGTTCTAAGATAAGCGACAGCTCAGAATACAATGATGTATCACTATTGGGAGGAATGTATGAATTAATGATAAAGACAGTTTTGTCCTCAATACAAATTTTAATACAAATAGTTTCTGTGTTCAAAGGGAAAGGAACACTGAGTAAGCTGGAACTGAGGTGAGAACGAACTGCAATAAGCACCCCACCACCCAATCCCGTGCAACTATCCATATAACGATCTTTTCTATAAACTAGGAACTCGGAGTTGAAGAGTTCCGTGTCCAAAATATTGGCGTTTAACCAAGTCTCTGTAAAAACAAAAATGTCATGTGGAAAAGCCTGAGAGTTGGCAAAAATATCGGTAGTTTTACTTCGTAACCCTCTTACATTTTGGTAGTAGAGGGACAATCGAGAGAGTTTTTTGAATGTAGAACCTGCGATGTGCTGGTATGTCTTTTAGATGCTCGATTGGTGAATTCTTTTACTTCGAGGGGATAACCTGTGGTAGCTGTCAACTGACGTTAATAAACTTAAACATTCAAATTCAAAAATCGTAATGGGCGATTTTAACGCCAAGATAGGAAGAGAGGACATTTTTGGTAGGACGGTTGGAAGACACAGCCTACACGACACCACGTCCGAAAACGGACTAAAGCTCATTGACTTTGCTGCGGGGCGAAGTGTCATAGCAAGCACGCGGTTTCCTCATCTCAATATCCATAAGGGGACATGGCGATCGACAAACCGTCAACCAAATCGACCGCATTGCGATTGGCACCAGACACGCCTCCAGTATTCTGGATGTCTGAACTTTCCGGGCAGCCAACATTGGCTCGGACCACTACCTTGTTGTAGCTACAACAACAAAATACTGTGAGAAAGTATAATGTCGAAAAACTGCAATCTCAAGACACCGCCAAAACCTACAGAGAACGAGTATCCCGATCTCTCGCTACGAGTCTTACCGCAGCAACAGTTAGTACAGAAGACCAGCAAGCCATCGTAAGTGCCGCAAATGATGTGCCACGAAACCCCTGGTTTGATGAAGAGTGCAGACTAGCTAAAGCGGAAAAGCAACAGGCGTATAAAGCGGCGCTGCAAAGAAGGACTAGATCTGTTCGCATGCTCTAGGAGCAAAAGAGACAGGAAGAACATCGGCTTTTTAGAAGGAAAAATAAAGAACACGAGAAGCGTGCGATCGAGGATATTGAGAGATGCTACTCCAGGAACAATGTACGGAAGTTTTAACAGAGGGTAAATAGAATGTGCTAGCAAAACAAGTCCCGTACAGAAACCTATAGAGACGCGGAAGGAAACATTGTAGAAGAAACACAGTCGGTGCTGAGAATATGGAAAAACTACTTCTGCAGACTGTATAATGGCGATGAAGACCAACACCCCGTTTTTAGGCAGAATGAACCATTTAATTTAGATGATGATAGCCAAATCTTCCATCCACCTGATCAAAACGAAGTGCGGATAGCGATATATCCAAGCTAAAGTCCAACAAGGGTGCTGGATCTGACGGTCTACCCGCAGAGCTATTTAAAGCAGCTGGAGATGACTTGGTAGTGAGCATACACCAACTCATCTCTAAGATTTAGTCAGATGAAAGTATCCCAGATTAATGAAATTTCAGCATTGACTGACAAGTCCACAAAGAAGGCGACCCCTTCAACTGCTCCAATTGCAAAGGCATCAGTCTCCTCAACATCGCCTACAAGATCCTATCGGAAATATTGTGTGAACGCCTGAAGCCTTTCGTCAACAAGCTGATTGGCCCCTATCAGTGCGGTTTTAGGCCAGGAAAGTCCACCATAGACCAAATTTTCACACTTAGGCAAATCCTGGAAAAACCCAAAGAAGTCCAAATCGATACCCACCACCTCTTCATCGATTTCAAAAAGGACGAAAAGTGAAACTTACTTGTTCAGTACGTTAAAGAAGAATGGACCAATATTCCTTCCAATTATGACCTTAAACAACTAATTGGATCGATAAAAAGAAGGTTAAAGGCAGTTATTGATGCTAAAGGTGGTCACACCAAATACTAAGCAAAAATTTTGCAGTCCCAGAATTTTAAGAACGCTTAAGTTTATATGGTAATATTAATGTATATAGATGTGTAAACACTTTCTTGAGAGTAATTTTTATGTCCCTTTTTAGTTTTTGTTATTTTTATTGTTGTTTTAAAGTTTTATTAAGTATTATTTCTTTGTTTTTTGATTCAAGAATTATGAATTATTATAAATTAAAAAACAAAAGTTTTATAAAGTTAATAGTAGTGCCTATATTTGTAAATAAAAAATAGAAGTTGTTGTTTGTTTACCTTGTGTAAACACTTTCTTGTCAAACTGTACATTCATATACATAGTAAATGGTGATTTTTTAAGAGGTTGAGAACTTTTTTTAAAAAAAAAACACAAAAAATTCGAAAAAATTAATGAAATATTTATTTGAATCGATAGTTTGAACCTTGCAATTTAATGTTTGAAGATAATTTCATGCAAATGTTGACCGCGGCTGCGTCTCAGGTAGCCCATCCGCTGAGTCCAATTTTGGCATACTCTTTCACACATATCGGCCGGTATCTCACGAATGAATGCATGGATGTTGGCTTCCAGTGCGTCAATCGAAGCGGGCTTGTCCCTATAGACATTAGCCTTGACATACCCCCACAAAAAATAGTCTAATGGTGTCAAATCGCACGATCTAGGCGGCCAATTGACCGGCCCGAAACGTGAAATTAACTGTTCACCAAACTCGCCTCGCAATTGCGCCATTGTTTCGCGTGCTGTGTGGCATGTGGCACCGTCTTGTTGAAACCACATATCATGCAAGTCAAGAACTTCCATTTCGGGCAAAAAAAAGTGCTGTAACAAAGGCCTAACTGCTGGGAACGGCGCCGAATCGACATTTCGCGGTCTTCTGTCACACTAGCTGATACGGCCGCAATATTTTCTTCACTACGCACAGTACGTAAACGTGTTGGTGGTTTAATGTCCAACAAAGTAAATTTGGTGCGAAATTTGGTCACAATCTTCCGAATAGACTGCTCAGAAGGTCGAGAATGCCGATCATAAAATGGAAGCAGCGCGCGATGAACATTTCGAACCGAGCACGAATTTTGATAGTAAAATTCAATAATTTGCTAGCGTTGTTCATTTGTAAGACGATCCATGGTTAAATTGCAAACCAAACTGAAGCTGTTTGACAGTGACACAAGGTACTAAACACACGTCAGCTGTCAAAACCAGTGTTGCCAAAACCAAACCAGCTAAAAAATCACCCTTTACATGTGTGCATATGACGTTTCGATTGAATATAGAATTTTGAAAATTCAAATTAAAATACAATATACGGTTTAAATATGTTATCTATTTGTACATTTCGCTATTTGTCTAAATTAACTTCTCTCTTTCAAATTCTAGGTCCGCATAAATTCGTTGATATTGATGCCAAAATTCAACGTCTTAAAGACATGGGAATAGATGAACACGATGCTCGAGCTGTTTTATCAAAAGAGAACTGGGATTTAGAAAAAGCAACTGAATATTTATTTAGATAGCTCGATAAATAAATTTTGTAAACACATGTTCAACGTAAATAACTTCACCGGAACACGAACATCTCCAACTCCCTTTAGACAGGAACTTTGAAAGCAGTCCTGTTATTTATTCTATTTTCTTTTCTATTGTTACACTTTATGTTTTGAAAATACTAAATTGATTTTTTAAATGTTATCGCTGTTTAAACCTGTATATTTTTTCTATTTCGATGTTATTCTAGAATATTTTATGTCAGTTATGAGGAGAAATGGAAAATTGTCGACATTTTTTTCGTTTTATCTTTCAGCTAACCCGTAGTACCTAACGTAGTAATCACAGAACAAAGGATATATTGAGTACGGACGGTCTGATATTGAAATGGAAAGACTTTTATTTATTTTTCAAATAAATCGAAAGGTTATGTGCTATGACTTTCGAGCACATTTTGAAAACAAACACATCAAATGCATTTAGTTTGTTGTCTATTTTGAACACTTTTTTTATTTATTAAGATCATTTAATTGTATTTTACAGAAAACATATTGAAACAACAATTTCGAAGCAATTTTTGCGAATCAAAATTTGTAAATTAAAAACTAAAAAAAAAATAATTAATAAAAAATAATTGATTATTTAAAAGTCTTCTTCCTACAGAGCTATTTGCCGTCTTCCCTATTACACATCAAACTTGTTTGATATAATATATCTTGGACATGTGTCTCCAGATTTATTTACTTAAATTTTATTTTAAATGCATTTTTTTGCTTTAATTGTTCCTTCCATTCGGCTTCAAGTCGGATATACGTTCCACAGTTTGCTGTACTATTTTGAGTTGTATTACTGTCGCTACCAGTCTTCTTACCAACAGCTGTTGTCACTTGTTTCATAACCTTTTCTTCAAATTCTCTCTGATGATCTTGGTTACTTCTCGCTGATATTTCACCAGACCAAAATCTTCCTGATAATTCCGTTTGCCTACAAATGAATAATTATTGAAAATGTATTTATTAATTTTTTTGTTTCTAGATATTTTATACACATAACAAAATATACAGACAATTATGTATTGTATGTTAACGGATGCGGTTGGAAAAGCTACAAGCACATTGCTTTTTGAAGTTGATCACAGTAATTGACAAAAATTTTTTGACCATTAGGTTTAAGAGGCCAGCAATATGTGGCACAAAGTGCGGACACGACCTCACTATACCTTTGGTTCCTATATACACATTCCGTTCTCTTCAGATAAGTGACCGCCCTGTTCTGCATTTCCAGTGAAAGTGGATTGAATTCACTCTAAATTGAATTCGGTGTTCTGTATTCCGAGTGAATTCGAATTTTTTAAATCTAAAGGGTTTTCCAATAAGAGATGTTATTTTGGTATTCAAAGAAAAATGCAATTTTTTGAGATAAATGATCGGATGTTTATTTCATAATAAAGAGGAAGGTATGCCGTTAATAATGAAAAACAACATCCGAGCACCACGAGCACGCATACAGGACCATATCGTTTTCATGAAATTTTCCATAACCAAATCGCAAAGTGGCTGCCCTATGTCCTCGACAGCCTCACGAATTTTATCTTTGAGGTCTTTAATCGACGCTGGGTTGTTGGCGTAGACCTTATCTTTCACGTGGCCCCAAAGGAAGAAGTCGCAAAGTGTTAAATCACAAGATCTCGGTGGCCAATTGTGATCACCTCTTCGAGAGATAACACGGTCCGGAAACTTTTCCCGTAAAAGATCAATGGTTTCGTTGCTTGTGTGGCACGTAGCGCCGTCTTGTTGAAAGTAAACGTTGTCCAGATCAATCCCATCCAACTCCGACCATAAAAATCATTAATCATCTCTCGATAGCGCAATCCATTCACCGTAACTGTTGATCCAACCTCATTTTCGAAAAAGTAAGGTCCAATGACCCCGCCGGACCATAAACAGCACCAAACAGTCACACGTTGAAGATGGAGAGGCTTCTCAACAATAACTCTTGGGTTTTCCGAGCCCCAGATGAATTTTGCTTGTTGACGTAGCCACCGAGGTGGAAATGGGCCTCATCAGTCAATATAATTTTTCGATGGAATTCCGGATCATTTTCATGCATTTCAAGGACCCAATCAGCAAAGACACGACGTTGTTGATGATCGGCCGGCTTGAGTTCTTGTGTTAACTGAACTTCATAAGCCTTAGACCCAAGTCTTTATGCAAAATACGGTGTAATGACGTTTGTGGAATGCCCAATACCAAAGAACGACGAGGAATGGACAAACATGGGTTTTCTTCAACACTTTGGGCTACAGCAGCAATGGTTCTTGAGCGACGTGCACGGGTTTTATTCTTCACATCACTAACTTGTCCCAACAGCTCGAATTTTTCCACCTATTTCTGTATTGCGGTCCGACAAGGTGCTTTACGACGACCAAAAAATGCTTTAGTTTTGCGAACTGTGACTGCAAGATTTTCACCATTTTTGTAGTTAATTTTAATAATTTCAATGCGTTGTTGAAGCGTGTATCGTTCTATTTTTAGTAATGGCGTAGTTTCTACTTGTCAAATGTCAAAGAATGAAAGCTTCAAAAGTGACAGCTACCGAAATAGCGGGCCATTCACAATAGGTCTGTTCATTGAGGCTGTTCTGGGCAGAAAAGTACAGAAAAGTACAAGGTTTTCTGTTCAGTGAGAAAAATGTCTGTCCGAAACCGATCTCGTTTGTGTTCAGTGAGGTTGTCAGAACAGAAAAGTACAGGAAATCTTGCACCTCCTCTTGAGGTAGAACAGACTAGTGTACAGATGTCAAAATCAGCTGTGGCCATATTTTAATTTGTTTTCAGCAATTAATTTGTTTTATGAAAGTTAAACATGGAACAAATTTAAATAAAAGACAAATATGGGCAAACTGTACCATTTGTAATTTGTTTAAATATCTTAGACTTCACTTTTCAACATCTTATATTTCATTTTAAATAGAAATGACAATCTACAAATGTCAACATGCTTGAAAACTAAACATATGGGCTATACTTTTCTGTTCTAACTTTGATTTGACATTTTGCTCGAATCTGTGCTGTTCTGATCTGGTTTTTCCTCAATGAACAGACCTAATAACACCTCTCATTGGAAAACCCTATACTTCATTTGTTCGAAATGTTTGAAATGCCAAAATCAGCTGTAGAATCATTTCAAAATTATTTCAGATTTTCAGTTCCTTGTTTTTGTTTTGTGAAAGTGAATAAATAATTTACAAAACAATTATTTTATTATGAGGCTGAAGGATGTTTCCAAAGGTCAGTGGGAAATGACTTTAATTTCCACAGTCAGCTAAGTTCATAGCGAGATGTTAAACATTTTGTAATACAAGTTGTGTTCGAAGTGGACTAAACTGCAATTTTTTTTTTATAATCTACACATGCTAAAGGGGATATGAATACTTTTATAACCGTGCCGATTATGGAATCCGTCGAATTAGATGCGGCGGGAATTATCCTCAATTTCTAGTTTTTCGTATTATTGAAAACGTCGGTAAGAAAGTGAACGGTTGTCGGTAAAAATATTCAGCCTTATTGTGAGTTTCGTCCGGAAAATATTTCACCCGAAACTTTTTAGTTCCCCCGGAATTTTAAAAGCTATTGTGAGTTTCGCCCGAATAAAATTTCACTTCGAATCAGAATTGACATTTCGAACAAACATATGTTTCTTTAGCTGAATTTTTACTTTTTATTATTAGATATTTTTAGTAAATATACGTTATTCTAAGATGTTCTGTATATAAATTAATGTGAGGAAGCATTTGTTTCTGTGTTTAAAACAATAATATATTTTTCACAAAACCATACAAATGTGCACAAAAAACGTACAAATGTCAACATATTTGACATAAAAATGACTTGACAGGCTGTTTATTTTTTGCGTTCAGTGGGTCTAGTATGCATTACTTTGTCTGCTTTTACACTTAAGACTTGTGAATTTTCGAATTTCTCTTTGTTATTTACATCCGTGAGTCGTCTTGTGCTTTTACACTTCAGACTTTTTTCTTTGACTCAAATTTGACATTCCTCTTTTATTTTGCAGTTCTTGTATTGTGCAGATGACTAGGTGGGAAGCAACACAATGATAAAACGAAGAAGAGAAAATAAAAACGTCAAAAAGAGTCGCCAAAAGCATTTCCATCGACTTACAGGGCAAAATATTTTCCTTCTCATCTTTTCGAACTTTTACTCTTTTGCACCCATGTGAGTTTAGACTCCCAAGTCTAAGTGTAAAAGCAGACTTTCTGTTTTTAATGCGGTCAGCGGTTCTATTATGCACTTTTATTATTATTATTTTTGGCGTTGAGATTCTCATACCCACCCAACTGTTTAATAAACCAGTTGAAGAAACAGCCATACAGGACCCGAAATCAATAATCATAATAAGGGGAATTTTTGCGAACATTGAACATTTTTTCGTGCGAAACTCACAATAAGGGAAAAGTGAAATGAGAATTTTTCCGGGCGGAATGCTGTTCGATTGAAACTCACAATAAGGCTGATTGCTATTACCGAATACGCAGTAGATTCGCACTCCATACAAAGTTTGACGAATCGCATTCGCGCGAAAATACCTGCGGATGGCAAGAAGATGAAAATTACTGGAAAACTAAGAAATTAATGTATTTCGTGTTTGCTTAGAAAACAATAACTATAAAAAAAATAAATGGGATCTTCAATCGCTGTTAATTCACTGGAGTGCAATCATGTTTTTTTTTTTGTTGGTTTGGTTTAAGTTCCCTAATTAATAATTATGGACTTATTAGAATGAGACGTTTATTTAAATAAAGAAATTATTGTAATGTACCCTTTTGCACTTCTTGGTATGAATTGTCATTCGAAAAGTTGAAATTTTGACAGCGCATTGACAACGTGGTCTCGCAGTTTGCGGACCGATAAAGCAGTTCATCCGACGGTCTCCATAAGGCTGAAAACACACCGGAGCAGTGAAAACGTTTTCTCATGACTGTTGAAATAAAAGTGCATTGATTCTTATGAGGGAACACACACCAAAGCAGGCAAAACAAATCAAATGTTTTTATTTCGATGTGCTTCATGGCTGGTTGTCGAAAGTACATGGCTTTTCATACGGCCAACACACCGAATGAAGCAAAAACGTTACAAACCAACGTGGTTGTCGGTTTTTGCACACTTGCTTATGACGTAACACACCTCGTGCCGCAAAACAAAGAAACAGAAAAACCTGTTTCGTTGTGGATAGCTGGACATTTGTTTTTCAGAAACAAAATTGCGTTGTTGTTTTTTGCTGGCGTTTTATTTATTTGAAAGTTTTCGTTGTAAAGATCATGCTAATGAAATTACCGTGGAAAAAGTTGTGGCACAAATTCAGTAGTTTTGTTTTTTCTCCACACACACCAAACGAAACACAAAAGTAAAATAATCAGACCTATTATGAATTTCGCCCGAACAGCATTCCACACGAAAATGTTCCCTTTTTTCTCTTCGCCTATTATGAATTTCGCGTGAAAAAAAATTTCATGTTCGAAAAAATTCCGTTATTACGAACACTAATTCCGGGCGAAATTAAATTTCAAATAGAGCTGAAATGTTCACTTGCTTTTTGGAGGTGAAGAGGATACAAACTATTAAAATGTAAGTTGCACTTTTTAATTAGGGCTAAAAGAAAATTTATTTTATTTTGCCTTATTTCAGGCCCAAATCAATAGATGCAAAGGAAACCAATATACTGGTTAACAAAATGCAGGAAAACCAAGGAATTTCCAGGTGTTTCGAGAAGGAAAATAAACAAAAAATTTCGGAGTTTTGGAAGCTCGCTTTCGATTTCAATAGCGCAGTGTCACTCACAAGTGAAAAATGAATTTGTGTAGTATTGTTGAAATCTGGTAAAATATAAATGTATTAATATATTTTAACAAACGCTAAATATTTTTGTTAACATACAATGGTTCACGCAAATCCAAAGGATTAGAATTATCTCTTAAATGTCTTAGAATCAATTTCACTTGGTTAATTTCTTCTTCCTCAGATACAATCCTCATGGTTATGCTATGAATTTTTAATTAAATTCAAGTTTATATAAACTGTTTACTTGCTTTAATAAGTATACAAATTTGGTGCAAACATTTTTCAATTTTTATTTCCTACTACTTGCCAAGATCACAATTGTTCGATATGTGACAGCTAATTCGAAGTGAAATTTTGTTCTGGTGAAATTCAGAATAACTGTTGTAAAGTGCACCACTCCACAACCAACCAATTGCCTTATCTCAGTACTTACCCCATTCATCTTATATCTTATCTAACGTCATATTTCTTACTAATCTCGCTTGTATTGACATACGCATAAATACATAAATCCATTTCCACTTCAAGTCAATACACTTGCGATCAATTACCCACGCGATCAGTGTCGCAACTTCCTCTTTTTCCACTTTAACTTCCTTCTATATTGCTAACTTAGCTACGTCAAATAAACTCTTTTGACCTAAGTAAACATCGTAAATACCCGCCCAACCAAACAATTAATGCAAACAACAAAATGCTGATGCCACACTTGAACTGCACCGACTTTGTATTTCGATACGTGAAGTGCAACGAAGTATTTCGACACTGCGGCGTATTCATAAATTATAAGTGGGTCATTCTTTTCATTTTCCTTTTTCCTCTTTGTTCGATATTCTTGGATAGGTCAAGAATATGAACTCGGAGCATTACGAGGCGAGATGGAGACATTCAAAATCGGGATCCAAGACCGGGCGGTCAAATTACTTCTAAATCGAATTACATACTTCTAAATCATACTACTTCTAAATCTTATACTACTTTTAAATCTTGTACTATTTACTTCTAAATATTGTAAACTTCAAAGTTATTGCTACTAAGATCAAATCATACTATTAAATTTAAATATAATATAGTATTTAATAAATAAATAATTAATTAAGAAAGTGCTACTAAGATCAAAACATGCTATTAAGTCTAAATGTAATATAGAATTTAATAAATAAATATTCAATTAAGAAAGTGCTGAGTGTTATTTGAACTACGAAAACATACACTTAAAAGGTAACAACCCAACTGAGTAATAGTACCTCTCAGTTAAAATAAAAAACGGTACAACGAAATTAGTGTCAGATGTGGGGTTGTTACTAAAAAGTGAAAAGGGTTCAAGTACCAGTGAACATTTAACAGAACCAAATTGCCGTGACAAACAAAAACAAAAATACAAAAAAAAAAACTAAAAACAATTTATCAGTGAAAAAAAATAACACCTAATAAAAATAAAAGTGAAGGAGGATTACTCACAGAGGAATTTGCCTGTGAGCGTAAGAAGGAAGACGTGCCAAGCCGAGGCACAAGCAGACATCATCAGCCAAGCAGATCATCAGCCTAGCAGATCAACAGCCTAGCAGTCTCCTCATCAAAACTCATCATCATCATCTATACTGTGAGCGTCAAAAGAAAGTGTACAAGTGCTCCATTTTTAAACATTTATTTCAACGAAAATTTTGCATCCTGATATAAAATATTTATGTATATTTTTTAAGTAGTTCATGCTCAAAAACTTGGCAAACAAAACTTAATAAAAAAGTAACAGGAAATAAATAAATAAAAAAAAATAATAAAAAATACTTCATTTTTTAAGCGTCAAAAAAAGTGTACAGTACGCAAACAAAGTTAAAAACTTAAAATTAGTATTTTGTTTGTTTCCCTTTCGATTTCAAAACAGCTTCTAATCTTCTTGGCATTGACTCAACTAATTTCTTGGTGAATTCTGTTGGAATTTTTCGCCATTCTTCCAATAAAACCGACTTTAACGAGTCTTTGCTGGTTATGACACGTTTTCGAATCTGCCTATCGAGATACTCCCACAAATGCTCTATCGGGTTAAGGTCTGGGGATTGCGGAGGATGATTCAACTGCCTAGGTGTCCTATAAAGCAACCATTCCTTTACCAACTTCGCCGTATGCTTGGGGTCGTTGTCCTGCTGGAAGACCCATAGTTGATTTAACCCCAATTTTGCAACACTTGATGGTAAGTTTTCCCTTAAAATGTTGAGGTAATCGGTTTTATTCATTGTGTGGTCAATGAAAACTAGATTTCCAACGCCCGATGCTGCCATACATCCCCATACCATAACCGAGCCCCCACCGTGCTTTGTGGTTGAATTTATATTTTTTTCTTCAAATTCTTTGTTTTTGCTTCTCCATATTTCGGGGGGTTTCTTCGATCCAAATATTTCAAATTTGCTCTCATCACTAAATAGAGCATTTTCCCAGAATGGCAAACCCTCATTTTTGTACTTTTTGGCGTACTGCTGTACGTCGTTTTTGTTTTTTTTTCGGAAATATAGGGTTTATTTCGAGGCACTCTGCCATGTAGCCCATTACTATGGAGTGTCCGGCGAATAGTACTTGCGCTAATGGGGACTTCAGATGCTCGGCTTATGTCTTCCGCAATTTTCACTGCACTTGTCGTTGGATTTTTCCGCACTTCCCTGACAATAGACCGCACTTCACCTTGGGACAATCTATTTGGCCGACCAGGACGAGGTCGATCCTTAAAATCTTTGAACCTCTCAAATTTATCCAAAATTATGGCCTCTATCCACTAATTTTGTGATGTCCCGTAACGATTTCCCATCCTGTCTAAATTTTAACACAAGTTTTCGCGTTCCAATTGAACTTTGTTTACCCATTTTAAGACAATCTACTTTGGACACAAAATAAAGTTAATTTCCTTGTGAATGTACTCAACAACAAGCGGTATCCCTTCGACTGAGGCGAAACAAAAAATAAAATATAAAAAACAAAACGTCATATTTCATATTTCTTACTAATCTCGCTTGTATTGACATACGCATAAATACATAAATCCATTTCCACTTCAAGTCAATACACTTGCGATCAATTACCCACGCGATCAGTGTCGCAACTTCCTCTTTTTCCACTTTAACTTCCTTCTATATTGCTAACTTAGCTACGTCAAATAAACTCTTTTGACCTAAGTAAACATCGTAAATACCCGCCCAACCAAACAATTAATGCAAACAACAAAATGCTGATGTCACACTTGAACTGCACCGACTTTGTATTTCGATACGTGAAGTGCAACGAAGTATTTCGACACTGCGGCGTATTCATAAATTATAAGTGGGTCATTCTTTTCATTTTCCTTTTTCCTCTTTGTTCGATATTCTTGGATAGGTCAAGAATATGAACTCGGAGCATTACGAGGCGAGATGGAGACATTCAAAATCGGGATCCAAGACCGGGCGGTCAAATTACTTCTAAATCGAATTACATACTTCTAAATCATACTACTTCTAAATCTTATACTACTTTTAAATCTTGTACTATTTACTTCTAAATATTGTAAACTTCAAAGTTATTGCTACTAAGATCAAATCATACTATTAAATTTAAATATAATATAGTATTTAATAAATAAATAATTAATTAAGAAAGTGCTACTAAGATCAAAACATGCTATTAAGTCTAAATGTAATATAGAATTTAATAAATAAATATTCAATTAAGAAAGTGCTGAGTGTTATTTGAACTACGAAAACATACACTTAAAAGGTAACAACCCAACTGAGTAATAGTACCTCTCAGTTAAAATAAAAAACGGTACAACGAAATTAGTGTCAGATGTGGGGTTGTTACTAAAAAGTGAAAAGGGTTCAAGTACCAGTGAACATTTAACAGAACCAAATTGCCGTGACAAACAAAAACAAAAATACAAAAAAAAAAAAAAAAACTAAAAACAATTTATCAGTGAAAAAAAATAACACCTAATAAAAATAAAAGTGAAGGAGGATTACTCACAGAGGAATTTGCCTGTGAGCGTAAGAAGGAAGACGTGCCAAGCCGAGGCACAAGCAGACATCATCAGCCAAGCAGATCATCAGCCTAGCAGATCAACAGCCTAGCAGTCTCCTCATCAAAACTCATCATCATCATCTATACTGTGAGCGTCAAAAGAAAGTGTACAAGTGCTCCATTTTTAAACATTTATTTCAACGAAAATTTTGCATCCTGATATAAAATATTTATGTATATTTTTTAAGTAGTTCATGCTCAAAAACTTGGCAAACAAAACTTAATAAAAAAGTAACAGGAAATAAATAAATAAAAAAAAATAATAAAAAATACTTCATTTTTTAAGCGTCAAAAAAAGTGTACAGTACGCAAACAAAGTTAAAAACTTAAAATTAGTATTTTGTTTGTTTCCCTTTCGATTTCAAAACAGCTTCTAATCTTCTTGGCATTGACTCAACTAATTTCTTGGTGAATTCTGTTGGAATTTTTCGCCATTCTTCCAATAAAACCGACTTTAACGAGTCTTTGCTGGTTATGACACGTTTTCGAATCTGCCTATCGAGATACTCCCACAAATGCTCTATCGGGTTAAGGTCTGGGGATTGCGGAGGATGATTCAACTGCCTAGGTGTCCTATAAAGCAACCATTCCTTTACCAACTTCGCCGTATGCTTGGGGTCGTTGTCCTGCTGGAAGACCCATAGTTGATTTAACCCCAATTTTGCAACACTTGATGGTAAGTTTTCCCTTAAAATGTTGAGGTAATCGGTTTTATTCATTGTGTGGTCAATGAAAACTAGATTTCCAACGCCCGATGCTGCCATACATCCCCATACCATAACCGAGCCCCCACCGTGCTTTGTGGTTGAATTTATATTTTTTTCTTCAAATTCTTTGTTTTTGCTTCTCCATATTTCGGGGGGTTTCTTCGATCCAAATATTTCAAATTTGCTCTCATCACTAAATAGAGCATTTTCCCAGAATGGCAAACCCTCATTTTTGTACTTTTTGGCGTACTGCTGTACGTCGTTTTTGTTTTTTTTTCGGAAATATAGGGTTTATTTCGAGGCACTCTGCCATGTAGCCCATTACTATGGAGTGTCCGGCGAATAGTACTTGCGCTAATGGGGACTTCAGATGCTCGGCTTATGTCTTCCGCAATTTTCACTGCACTTGTCGTTGGATTTTTCCGCACTTCCCTGACAATAGACCGCACTTCACCTTGGGACAATCTATTTGGCCGACCAGGACGAGGTCGATCCTTAAAATCTTTGAACCTCTCAAATTTATCCAAAATTATGGCCTCTATCCACTAATTTTGTGATGTCCCGTAACGATTTCCCCTCCTGTCTAAATTTTAACACAAGTTTTCGCGTTCCAATTGAACTTTGTTTACCCATTTTAAGACAATCTACTTTGGACACAAAATAAAGTTAATTTCCTTGTGAATGTACTCAACAACAAGCGGTATCCCTTCGACTGAGGCGAAACAAAAAATAAAATATAAAAAACAAAACGAATCTAACGGGATTTTTCCCGGTTAGCAGAATCTCTTACAGTATGTGCCTCTAGTGTACACTTTTTTTTGACGCGTAGAAAATGAAGTATTTTTTGTTATTTGTTTATTCTCTTTTTAATATTACTATTTTTATCAAGTTTTGTTCGCCAACGTTTTGAGAGCAAACTACTTATAAAATAGACATAACCATTTCAAATCTGGATACAAACCGTTGGGCGAAATAAAATGTTACACATGCAGCATGGAGATGTACACTTTCTTTTGACGCTCACAGTATATATATTTTAACACTTAGTAAGTCAAATTTTTTTTCTCTCTTCGTTTTTTGTTAATATTAATTCTAAATTTTGTACAATTAGTATCCTAAGTTTATATATTTTGTATTACTATATCATTACTATACTATATCAGTTTGATGGTAACCGCGCTAACCTTCACAAATTTCTTAATGCGTGTGATATGATAGAAAGCGAAACCTCCGCGACCGAAATACTCTCGTTATTGACTAAAATAGAAACTAAAATGATTTACTAAATCTCGTTCTAGATCATTTACCAAAGCATTTACCTAATCGTCAACTAAATCATTTACTAAATCGTCTACTAAATCGTTATCATTTATATTCACAATTGTAAGGACATAAGTTACAGACTTATGAGATCACGCCATCAATTGGAAGAATTTGATTAAGAAATCGTTTACCAAATCGTCTAAAAAATCTTGTACTAAATCGTATACCAAATCGTTTGCTAAATCTTTTACTAAATCGATTACCAAATCGTCTACTTTATCTTGTACGAAATCGATTACCAAATCGTCTACTTAATCTTTTTCTAAATCGTTTACCAAATCGTCTACTAAATCTTGTTCTAAATCGTTTACCAAATCGTCTACTAAATCTTGTACGAAATATATTACCAAATCGTCTACTAAATCTTATACTAAATAGTTTACCAAATTGTTTACTTAATCGTTATCATTTATATTCACAATTGTAAGGACATAAGTTCCAGACTTATGAGATCACGCCTTCAATTGGAAAAATTTGATTACGAGATCATCCACAAAAAAGGTGTTCACAACACTAAAGCTGACTTCCTTAGCAAAATTGCTAAAATGACTCTTAGATCATCTACTTACTCTTGCACTAATTCTACTAATTATTGTACCAATCCATCTACTAATTCTTGTGCGAATCCATCTACTAGTTCTTGTATCAACCCATCTACTAATTTTTCGTTGAATCTTCTCCTCCAAAACCCGTCAACGCAAACGGGACCGAATATCCTACGAAGGATTTTTCTCTCAAATCGACCAAGGAGATCTTCATCCGCTTTCGATAAAGTCCACGCTTCAGCTCCACATAGCAAGACTGGGATGGTAAGGGTCTTATATAGAGTCTCCTTAGTCGATCGGGAAAGGACTTTACTGCTCAATTGCCTTCTTAGCCCAAAGAAACAGCGGCTGGCAAGAGTAATCCTTCGTTTGATTTCCGACGAGATGTCATTTTTTGATGTTATGGCAGAGCCGAGGTAGACAAAGTCCTTTACTACCTCAAAGTTGTAGCTGTCTATTGTGACGTTCTGTCCAATTCGTCGATGTTGGGTGTCCCTTTTTGTTGACAGCATATACTTAGTTTTGCCCTCGTTTACCGCTAAACCCATTTTGGCCGCTTCCATTTCTATACTCGCGAACGCGCCGGTGACAGCTCGCTGTGTTCTACCAATGATGTCAATATCGTCGGCGTATGCAAGTAATTGAACGGACTTTTGAAAGATCGTTCCTTGTGTGTTGGCTTGTGAGTTTCGAACAATTCTTTCAAGTATGATATTGAAGAAGTCGCATGACAGCGCATCACCTTGTCTGAATCCTTTTTTGACGTCGAAGGTCTCGGTGAGGTCATTACCGACCTTGATGGAGCAGCGAGCTTTCTCCATCGTCATCCTGCACAGACGGATGAGTTTGACAGGGATGTCAAAACTAGACATGGCTCTATACAGTTCATCCCTCCAGATGCTGTCATAGGCGGCCTTGAAATCGATGAAGAGGTGGTGGGTATCGATTTGGACTTCTTGGGGTTTTTCCAGGATTTGCCTAAGTGTGAAAATTTGGTCTATGGTGGACTTTCCTGGCCTGAAACCGCACTGATAGGGGCCAATCAGGTTGTTGACGAAAGGCGTTCACACAACATGGCAGATAGGATCTTGTAGGCGATGTTCAGGTGACTGATGCCTCTGTAATTGGAGCAGTTGAGAGAGTCTCCTTTCTTATGAACCGGGCAAACGATGCTGAGATTCCATTCATCTGGCATACATTCATCTGGCATACATTCATCTGACCAAATCTTAGAGATGAGTTGGTGTATGCTTACTACCAAGTCATCTCCAGCTGCTTTAAATAGCTTTGCGGGTAAACCGTCAGGTCCAGCAGCCTTGTTGGACTTAAGCTTGGATATTGCTATCCGCACTTCGTTTTGATCAGGTGGATGGGAGTTTTGGCTATCATCATCTAAGTTGAATGGTTCATTCTGCCTGATAGCGGAATTTTGGTTGTCATCGCCGTTGTACAGTCTGCAGAGGTAGTCTTTCCAAATTCTCAGCACCGACTGTGTTTCTACTACGATGTTTCCATCCGCGTCTCTACAGGTTTCTGTACGGGATTTGTTTTGCTGGCACATTCTTTTTACCCTCTGGTAAAACTTCCGTACATTGTTCCTGGAGTAGCATCTCTCAATATCCTCGAGCGCACGCTTCTCGTGCTCTTTCTTTTTCCTTCTAAGAAGCCGATGTTCTTCCCGTCTCTTTTGCTCGTAGAGCATGCGAGCAGATCTAGTCCTTCTTTGCAGCGCCGCTTTATACGCTTGTTGTTTTTCCGCATTAGCTAGTCTGCACTCTTTATCAAACCAGGGGTTTCGTGGTGGTGGTCGTGTGAGACCCAGCACATCATTCGCGGCACTTATGATGGCTTGCTGGCAGTGTTGCCACTGGTCTTCTGTACTAGCTGTTGCTGCGGTAGGACTCGTAGCAAGAGATCGGGATATGCGTTCTCTGTAGGTTCTGGCGGTGTCTTGCGATTGTAGCTTTTCGACATTGTACTTTCTCACAGTATTTCGTTGTTGTGGCGCTGTGGATATCCGCATTCGTACCTTGGCTACAACAAGGTAGTGGTCCGAGCCAATGTTGGCCGCCCGGAAGGTTCGGACATCCAGAATACTGGAGGCATGTCTGGAGTCGATCGCAATGTGGTCGATTTGGTTGACGGTTATTCGATCCGGAGACCGCCATGTCCCCTTATGGATGTTGAGATGGGCTCATCCGCCACCAACTCTTTTCCAAGACCCTGACTAGTACTTGGAAATCCTTATCGACCTGAGCTCCGAATATGTCGGAGTAGCTCAGATAAGGTTTTGTTTCCGTTGAAATTGAATGAAATTTTCTTACTTTTTGTTTTCTCAGAAATCAGAAGAAGGGGTGGATGGGGGGGTTTTTTGTTTTTGACATTGTTTTACTGTATGGTAGACGGTGGTCGTAGGGATGATTCTGGTGGCCTGTTTTTTTTTTTTTTTTTGTAGAAGTGCGTTTGGGTGGGGGCTGTATAAAGCTAAGAAATTTCAAATTAATTAGAAACCACCTATGTACCTATAGGTATATGTACATTTTTTTGATGCAATTTTAAGGGATGGCATTTAACTAAAAAATGCAACTCCTAAGGCAGTTTATATCAAATAAAGGTAAGAAAATATAATCAAAAGTTTGGATTGTAATGCGAAATCGACTGTTCAAAAAAAATAGTAGTGTGATAGTAGTCCTTTGGTAAATTAATGCAGTATTGTAAAATTGTGTTTCAAAAGTTTACAAACAAATAAAAGAAACTAACTTGAAGAATTCAGTGGGCTGCGTAAAGCATTGCACAATTGAAAAACGATAACTAATTTTTCTGCTGCGGAGGCAGGGAAAAACAAACACTCCGCGCCACTTGAATAGAAACAACGATGTTTCTTACGATTTAACCGTTTAGCGCTTTGGTAAGCTTAAAATGCAGCTTTATTTTTTATTTTTCTAAAAGGGGAATCCATACCGAAAAACAATGCATAGGTACCTACTCAGAATAATGCAAAAAGTCATGGTAGATTGTTATTTTATGCATTTTTGCATTCCTGCGAAAAAAACACAGTTTTTTTTTTTTGCTCCACTTGAATAGAAACATCTGCTTAAATTAATTAAAATGAAGAAATAGTAAGACAAAAGTTATTTTTTTCCTCTTTTAATAATTTGTACCACCTTTACTTAAAATAACTTCATAAACCCTTTTGGGAAGTGAATCATGAAGTTTCTTTAAATGGTTTAACGAAATGTCACTCCATGCTGCCTTAATTGCAGTAATGAGTGGTTCACTATTGTCAAATTGTTGTCCGTTATCGTAGACTCTGCAAACCATCCATCCACACACATTTTCCGTAATATTAAGGTCCGGTGAGTGTGATGGCCATAGTAGCAAGCTCTCATTTTGCTCGGATATCCAACTTTTAATGCTCCTTGCAGTGTAGATTGGTGCATTATCTTGTTGGAATGTCCAAGATATTGGTTCAAAGACATTGCAAAGTTTAGGGAAAGCTACTTCCAATATCTACTTGTACGAATTTGGGGTAATTTTTAGTGTAGGATACTCCAGATCAACAGTTCCATGCCATGAAATCGCTCCCCAGACTATAACACCTTCTTCGCAGCTGGTAACGTTCCAAGAAACTTGGTTTCTTCCTCAAATCATGGAAATAATTTATATTCATCCGGATGATCCATATAAATGGGTTTTCATCTGAAAAAAACACTCTTGTCCACATTTGTTGTCCACATATGTTGGGAGAATATACATGGAAGTAACATGTTGGATGTCGCAGCATTGTCATCTTTCATAATTTATAAAAACGTAAATAATGTGAGAGCGAACAAAACCAATGCACATCGACAATTTCTGCATTCTTTGATTGAATAGTTAGTTACCCCTCAGATCGGAGCAAGGATGAACAATCCAAAGATTATAGGGGTGTTTGATATGACATCGAATTTTTCTTTGGAGCTTCATTACAACAAAGTATTCCACAACCCAGTGGTAGCCAAAAATCAACGGCCCAGTAACGTGCAGAATGTGATTTGTATGCACTGCATGCAAAGAGCCTGTCTATTTACAGCACAGTATTCTTTTACATAAATGCCATAAGTGTGTAAATCCACAAAATACTTTGTTATATCACTATTATGTATAAAAACAACTTTTAACCGCAAACAAAATAATAACATGTCCAAAATAACAAAAAAAAACTTAAATTATTTCATTGTTTTCGAATAATTTCCATACAAAATGTATGAAGGTCCAGCCAGACCTTTGATCCTTTGTCCTTTGATAAGAAGGTGGCGAAACATCCATTGACAGAAGGGTTAAAAACTAGTTAAAAAAAACATTTTATTTCAAAACACATATACGCAAGCATACCGAACCGATGTGTTTGCTTCTAAACATGACACCTAAATTGATAGACAAAACTACCTAAGTATTCTGTTTTTTTATTTGCATACCTAAATCTATATACCTACCTACCTACCCATAAAATTCGCTTTACTAATCTAAACTTTGAAATATTTACATATGTACATACATACATAAATCTACTATTATTTAAAATAAGAAGCACTAACAACGAATAAGAATTACATACCTAGACGTACCCAAAATACATTATGTTTGGTTTTTACCCCCTTCGGGTAGGGGATAGAATATACCCGAGGTAGGCATGCCTGTCGTAAGAGGCGACTAAAATCCAATCTCCGTATACCGAGTGTATAGTGTATACAAAAATGCAATGGACAAAACAAAAAGATTAATTACCCCAGGTAGCAGTCCAGCTTTACTGGAAAATCCACCCTCTTCGGAGGTCGGCTCTACGGATTCTGGGGAGAGCCATTTATTCCAATCCAATGACCCTTTCACAAGAAGTGCAAGGGTATCTCGATCTCCTCCATCAAGATCGAATAACTCCGGGAAAAAAACTCCGCCGGAAGCGCCGCAGCGCGAAAATCAGGACTTAGCGAAATTTAAAAGCTTTGAGGAAGAAAATAAAGTACTCCGAATAAAGCTTAACGAAATGGATCTACTCTATCAAGATCTTAAGAAAGAGATAGATCTATTAAAAGAAGAGAATAAGGTTCTAAAGAACACACACTCGCAGAAAGAGCGCGAATGTGCTCCAGCACTATTAGATAGTCGGGAGTACCACACCGATGAAGAAGAGCTAGCACGCGAAACGAATCGGGTCCCTAAGAAAAGACCTACTAAAAAACGGAGAGCCGGTTCTTCGCCCGAAGTCGTGCCCTTAAACGAAGAAAAGCGTAAAGAACTGCAAGAAAATCAACGTAAAACGCAATTTCGTTTACCGCCACCAATAAACATCGTCGGGATAACGGAATATAATAAGTTGTATAGCCTCCTTAAAGGAACGATAACATCGAAATTTAAGGTCACATCTTTGAGGAATAATGCGTGGAAGATTAACGTCGATGACCATGACGACTATCGCGCACTGTCCCAGAAACTTAATATCGATAAGATTCAGTGGTATACTTTCGAAATCAAGTCAGAAAGGCCACATCGTGTTGTAGCAAGGGGACTTCACCCCTCGTGCACAAAAGAAGAGATTATGAGCGACCTTCAAGACAAGGGCTTTAAAATTCTTGATGCCGTTAATATCATCAAGAAGGAGAAGCAACAATCCGAAATAGATAAGGATATCTTGGTAAGGCGTGGACTTCCGCTTTTTATGCTAACATTCGATAAAGCTGATAGTATCGAGGATATTTATCGAATAAAAACCATATTGAATATCGTGGTCAAAATCGAGCCCATGCGTAGAAATTTAAAAATAATTCCGCAGTGCAAACGTTGCCAAGGATTCAATCATACGCAAACGTATTGCAAAAAAGAACCACGGTGTGTGTAATGCGCCGGAAATCACCTCTCCCAAGACTGTCGAGTAAACAAGCAAGCCTCTGCAATCTGTGCTAATTGTAAGGGAAAGCACCCGGCAAATTATAGAGGCTGTGAAGTAGCCAAGGAGTTGCAAAAACGAAGAGATACACTCCATAAGCCTCAAAATAAAATAATAAAACCGCTAACTAAGGCAAATAGTAAGATCGGTCAGGAGAACGTAAACAAACAAAAACCACCGGGTTCAGAGCAGAAGAAGGTGGTGATAACAGAAAAGCCCTCGACTTCTGGTCTTAAAATAAACGGTAATAAAAAGCCATTAGAAAAGACGTCGGGTAATAGCCCACGGACAGCAGGAGTGCAGACCTACGCCCAGGCTGCAGCATCCGAAAAATCAAAAAACCTCGAAATCCCAACGGACCCTGCTTCTCAAGTTTTCTCAATTATTCTCGCGAAACTTGAAGAGCAAAGCAAAATAAATAAAATGATTCTCGATAGGTTGGTTAAGCTCGAGAGTTATTCACGGAAAACGCGTACTTCACCTAGAATATGAATGAAAAAAGAATGTTAAAAATGTGTATTTGGAATGCAAACGGACTTTTGCAAAAACTTGACGAATTGGAAATATTCATGCGAGAAAAAGATATTGACATTTGCTTGATTTCTGAAACTCACGTGAAAAAGGAATCGCATTTAAAAATAAAAGGCTATACTGATTACCACGCTTGTCACCCTTCGGGCAAAGCGAGAGGCGGATCTTCCTTGTTTATTAAAGACTGCATTGAACAATGCGAAGACCTAAAGATAGAGCTTGAAACTCTGCAACTGTGCACAATTCGAGTTAAAAATAGTCAGCGTACTATTAAAATCTCAGCTATCTACTGTCCATCGCGTTCCGCGCTTGAAAAAAGTGATTTTACTAACTTATTTAAATCGCTGAAACCTAATTTCATTATTGGCGGCGATTTTAACGCGAAACATACGTTCTGGGGCTCTAGATACATCTCGCAAAAAGGTAGAATGCTCTATGGGGCAGGTATGAAGTACAGTTGTGATTTTCATTCGACGGGCAAACCGACTTACTGGCCAGCTGATACTTTGAAAATACCTGACCTGATCGATTTCTTCGTGGTGAAAGGAATATCTAACAACCACATAAAAGTTGAAGAGAGCTTTGATCTGTCGTCTGATCATTCCCCAGTTATTTTGACATTGAGCGAAAAACTAGTATATAACCGAGAGCCAGCGAAATTAACCGGTAGAACAACTAACTGGGAAGGCTTTAGGAACGAGATCGAAGTAAATGTTGAACTGAGCGTACCGCTTACGACACCCTATAAACTTGAGGTTGAAGTCGATCGCTTCGTTCAGATAGTACAGCTCGCCTCTTGGAATAATACGCCCAATCCAAGAAAAACGCCGGACAAATACGGTCTACGATATCCTTCTGAAATAAAAGAATTAATCAGGGAAAAAAGAAAAGCGCGTAAAAGATGGCAACAGAGTCGTGCTCCACAGCATAAAGCATATCTGAATCGTCTCTGCAATTTGTTAAAGAATAGCATTAAGGATTTTAAAAATCGTGCGATAGGCTCTTACCTTGAGAGTTTAACAGCGAAAAAAGATTCCAATTATTCCCTTTGGAAAGCCGTAAAAGGCACCAAAAGGCCCAAAATCCCTGCGCCGCCACTTAAAATAAATCAAAATGAATGGGCAAGGGAAGATAAAGAAAAAGCGGATATTTTTGCCGCCCATTTGGAAGAAACCTTTAAACCGAACGTTGGTCAAGTGGTTCATGACAACATCAACATCACAAGGATGGTAGTTCCACCATCTGACGATTTAACGCGCAGATCTGCGACGCTTAGAGAACTCGAACGTGAGATCGCGAAACTAAAACCTAAGAAAGCTCCTGGTTATGATTTGATTACCGGAGAAATTCTCAAAGCCTTACCTAGAAAAGCATTAATTAAGCTTCTCCATATTATAAATGCTGCACTCAGATTAAAACACGTACCGAGCCAATGGAAAGTTGCGGAAGTCATAATGGTTTTAAAACCAGGAAAACCGTCATATGAAGTAAAATCATACAGACCAATATCGCTTCTTCCAGTCATATCCAAAATTTTCGAGAGGATATTACTAAGGCGTCTCCAACCGGTTATAGAAGCAAATAATCTAATACCTGACCACCAGTTTGGGTTCAGAAGTAAGCATTCGACGATTGACCAGGTGCATAGAATTACTAACGTAATCGAAAAAGCACTAGAAGAAAAAAAGATATGCTCAACCGTATTTCTTGACGTCTCGCAAGCCTTTGATAAGGTGTGGCACGATGGCTTGAAATGCAAACTACGACAAGTACTTCCCGCAAACCTGTACGAGATTTTGAATTCATATCTCGGGAATAGACTCTTCCGTGTTAGAAATGGAAATGAATACTCCGAGCTCAAAGAAATTTTGGCCGGCGTACCGCAAGGAAGCGTTCTGGGGCCGCTTCTCTATCTGTTATATACTCGTGATATACCGAAAGAAGATGGCACTATCCTTGCTACGTTTGCCGACGACACCGCTATCCTAGCGGTAGGTAAAACAATCGAGGAAACGACTGCCAAACTGCAAAACGCATTAAATAAAGTAAATGAATGGACGAAGGACTGGCGGATCGCCCTTAACGGAACTAAATCTGTTCACGTGAATTTCACTTATAGGAAAATTAATGACTTGCACATTTTTATAAATTTGGCCCGAATACCCTTTGCAAATGAAGCCAAATACCTGGGAATGACACTCGACGCAAGGTTGAAGTGGAATTCGCACGTGAAAATGAAACGTAAAGAACTAGATATCAAATATAGAGAAATGTACTGGTTGATCGGAAAACATTCCCACCTCAGTACCGAGAACAAACTGCTTTTATACAAGCAAGTGCTAAAGCCGGTGTGGACCTACGGTATACAACTTTGGGGTTGTACCAAGAAAACAAATGCCAATATTTTACAAACCTTTCAAAATAAAGTGCTAAGAGAAATTGTCCAAGCACCGTGGTATGCTAGAAACGACGATATCCACAGGGATCTCGGAATTCCGACAATCGAAGCTGAAAGTAGAAGCTTCGCGCGAAAACATAGAAACCGACTAATCGGACATGTTAATAATACAGTCCTACTTATTTTGGATGAGAGCAATTTATTGCACCGACTACAAAGAACAAAACCTTTCGACTTGGCGAGATAAGGATTAACCGCGTCTAAATTGTGGAACATGCAGGATCTTTCATTGGAAAGTAACCTGCCAAACGTTTATATTTCGTGATAGAAAAATTGCTTGATAAGTAGTATAACTTAGTTGCAGTATCTAACAAATTTATATCGAAGGGTGGTGTTTTTGGTCAGTAAGAATCTGACACTACTATGAGCACGCGCTTGCTATTCTCATAGTGTCTATGGAAGATTTTCACCTACCCTCGGCAAAAAAAAAAAAAAAAAAAAAAAAAAAATACATTATGTACATTCTTATGTACTGCAAGAAAAAAAAACCATTTTTGTCTCATAGCTACGTCAAATAAACTCTTTTGACCTAAGTAAACATCGTAAATATCCGCCCAACCAAACAATTAATGCAAACAACAAAATGCTGATGTCACACTTGAATTGCACCGACTTTGTATTTCGATACGTGAAGTGCAACGAAGTATTTCGACACTGCGGCGTATTCATAAATTATAAGTGGGTCATTCTTTTCATTTTCCTTTTTCCTCTTTGTTCGATATTCTTGGATAGGTCAAGAATATGAACTCGGAGCATTACGAAGCGAGATGGAGACATTCAAAATCGGGATCCAAGACCGGGCGGTCGAATTACTTCTAAATCGAATTACATACTTCTAAATCATACTACTTCTAAATCTTATACTACTTTTAAATCTTGTACTACTTCTAAATATTGTAAACTTCAAAGTTATTGCTACTAAGATCAAATCATACTATTAAATTTAAATATAATATAGTATTTAATAAATAAATAATTAATTAAGAAAGTGCTACTAAGATCAAAACATACTATTAAGTCTAAATGTAATATAGAATTTAATAAATAAATATTCAATTAAGAAAGTGCTGAGTGTTATTTGAACTACGAAAACATACACTTAAAAGGTAACAACCCAACTGAGTAATAGTACCTCTCAGTTAAAATAAAAAACGGTACAACATAACCTTTTAGTATTTCGGGCGAACAAAAATATTTCGGGGGAACAAAAATAGTTCGGGTGAAATAGTGTTCGGGCGAAATTCATAATAGGTCTGAATTTGTTTTGCTGCAACGTGTTTCAGTTGGTGTGTGTTGAAATAAAAAGCATTTTCTTGCCTCCTGAATCAAAAACGTTGTGACTGGTCCGGTGTGTTTTCAGCCTAATGGCTGTGGAATAAAATTCTTATCGAATGCGGATGGATGTACTCCCGGGAGTACGATCCGCCGGATTCCATAATCGGCATGAATGTTTACACACAGCGGGAACACATGAAGAACAAGTACGACAGACAGATATTAGGTTTCAACTAGCTCTATGGGTGGTGTCCAGGATAACTGGAGAGTTTTTGTGTATTATTGAAAGTTTTGCCCGTGCTTATGATTCACAGAATTTTTTACCAGATGTTTCCAATTACTGTTTGTGCGATCAATTTCTTCAGCCATACTACCTACCATCCCCTACTGCCAGTGTTATGCCTTCGCAGTAGGTTTTGAAGATTTACTCCTGAAACTGATCAACTTATTTTTATTTCAAGAGAAGTAAATGTTTTGGTGACATCTGTATTCGCACCGTGAATCTTCAGCGTGACAAGCGTGGAGTGGAATCCGAATGTGCATTGCCGCACTCAACAACTTACCACTTTCTACGAAATTCGAAATTCGTAGCAAACATTTCCACTACGACGGATTCTGTGATAGTTATTTTGGGGTTCGTAGCAAAATTCCGAGTACGACGGATTATGTGATAGACGTGATTATAACTATCGAATTCCTGGTACATATGTTTCAAAATTGAATAACTTAAGTGGAAGTGTTGTGACAATTTTTTTTAATAGTAAAGCATTAAAAAAACTATTTCGACTTTCCAAAGAAGCATTTAAATTAGTTTTGGATTAAATTAGCCCAAGATGCCGAAAAGCCGTACCTTGAACAACGATTTATGGAAGGAGAACCAAATACACTGGTCCCTCGCTTTGCGCGACTTCTTTTTGCGTGGCTTCACCTTTGCGCGAAATGCATTTGCCTACCCAAATTCGATTTGCGCGGCCTCGCTTTGCGCGAATTACGACACGTTATGTTCTGTTTCCCTGAATATTTTCGAATTTTGTTTGTATTGACAGATTTTTTTAACGTTTTCTTTTGCTTCATTCATATGTATGTATCTGCATGTGTGTGTACGGCAGTAAGAACTACCTTAGCAACTTCCCGGGAATTGCACATTGAAAAGTCTAAAGCCAGCTACAGACGAGAAACTAGTCGGCTAATTGGTTAACAGACTGGGTGTAATCATTTCCCTACAGATGCAAAGACCAATCTTCAAACTTCAGTTGTTATCTCAAACTCAAACCGAAAAATCAAAACATTTGGATTTTTCAACAACTGGTTGGCAGACTTGATGAAATCGTTTAAATAATCGTCAGACTTGCCTACACTCGTTTTATTTGCAATCAGTCTGTCAACCAGTTGGCCGATTAGTTTCTCGTCTGTAGCTGGCTAACAAAAGTAAAGCAATCTGTAGTGACATATTTTTTTAAACGTGCATCAAATGTGCCATAAGAATTTTTTTAGATCCTTTATTTTTACTATATGCATTTTGTAATTTGTTTTGTCCTAATAACTGTTTTAAGTTTTTTGTTTTTTTTCTTTTTAATCGTTCTTTTTTAAATAAAGTATTTTGGAAAAACTTATAACTAGCTATATTTCACTTTTCAGGAACGCAGCCCCATAAATTACATGAGGTTCATACTTCGCTTTGCGCGAGACTTTTCATTCCCCTAACCCCCACGCAAAGCGAGGACCAGTGTACCTGTATACTAGGTAAAATTCATGTAAAAGCAACAAAATAAATTAATCATTCAATGTGTAAAATTATTAATATGTCTACTTACATTTCTTTTTTTTTTGCATTCTTTTAATAAAAATTTCAACGACCCGTAGTCGTAATGAGCTCTCGACTATAACACGCCACATATACGATATTGGGAATACCAAAAATTTTGAGGAGTCGAATGCGATGCTTTGCTTTTGACAGAAGGAAATTAGACATGCAAGTATGTTTGCATACTTAGTATGACTTTCGGAACAAGAACATTCGACTGAAGTGGAATACGAGTAGGAAATACGACATTGGGAATTGGGGTGAATATAAATTGTTAACTACCACCCCTATCGTGGAATCCGCCAGATCGGAGATTGTTCGATTCACTTTTACTTTAGCTTGGTATCGGAGAATCCATTGGGGAAGTTTCATTACCGACGTGAAAGTGTCTCTGTCGAGCAGAATTTATGACACTAAAGTGAATTTGTGTTTTGGAATTGTCTTTTGGTTTTTGCAATAAAAAAAAAGAATTATAAATAAAATAACAATAAAATAGATAACGTAACTCTATTTCTGGATTCGTAAGATGAAGAACATAAACTATCTTCAGAAAGAAAAAATACGCCCATGCGTAAGACGAGCAGTAAGACAATGGAACTACCAAATAAGACGTGTTTTTAAATGCACTTGTTCTTTTAAATTTATTTAATCTTACAGGTTTATTAACAATGTTCTACTAATACCTCTATTATGGTTAGCGAATCGAACGTTCGACCGTATCATGGTATTATGCTCGCAACTGTCATTTGATTTGTTTTTTGTTGTTGCAGAAGTTGTTTCACAGGTGAATGAGACATTCGCTAACCATAATACCACGATACGGGTGATTCGCAAAAGAGTTCGCTTCACATCGAACGTTCGATTCCCTAACTATAATAGGGCTGTAAATAAAAAAAAAAAAACTAGAATTTCTACTATTCTTGCATTAAAATATACAAACAAATTACATTTTCCGCCTTGTTGTTCTTTTTCGCCTAGGGTCACTTCCCCTATAATCGAACACTTAGTGGCTTGCAGAAAAGCAATCTTTAACTGTAAGGAAACCGTTTAACGTAAATATGTGATGTAAAATTAATAAGTTGCTGAATTTCAATTTTTTTTACTAAACAAAAGTTGTTCTTTAATAACCTTACCAGGTTTTTCATAAAAAAATAAAGACTGAAAACAAGCCAAATTCCCCAGTAATCGAACACTTGTTTCCTGAAGCCGAACATAAAGTTTCCTAATTTCGAACACAAGATTTCGTGTATAGACTTATTTTACAAAAATAATAAAAAGCATTTTTTTAATTCTTATATAAGTTAAAATCAAGTTAAAGATCGAAGTATATAGGTACATATTTTATTTAGTTTTAAAAAAAATTAAAAAAATTAAATCACAGTAATTCAAAGCAGTGACAAGGAAACATATAGATAGATAATTGTAGATAATTCAGTCTTCAGTTTTAAAAATAAGTCGCAAAAATTGCAGACAAAATCTTGATTTTGAGCCTCGTCAAAAGTCATGGTACATAAGTTGGTGCCAACTAAATGATACCACTTGTTACAAACATCGCAGCCTATATTGCGTATGTTTTGCGTGTGTTCAAACAGAAGCGTTCGAATAGGAAACTCGTAAAAATTTGGTTTCCTATGTTCGAACAGCAAAAATATAATAAAATTATTAACTTTTAAAATAAAACTTTTATATTATTGAATGATAATATATATAATATAGCGAAAAAAAATTTAAAAGATATGTATTTAGCTCAATTTTCATACAATACAAACAGTTTTCCATAACGCTCGCAACAGTTTTTTTTTCTACCGAACCCGTAAACCACCGCACTATCTGAAGTCTCAAAACAAACTACCATTTTTTTAAGTATTGACAATAAATGTACTAATTGAAACTATCTATATTTAGGTTAAAAACATATTTGGAGTTCCGAGTTTACAGAAGTTGAAAATCTGAGAAATAACACAGTTTAAAAGGTTTTTTTCAAAAAGGGTTCGACTACTGGGAGTGTTCGAATTTAGGCGACCCTATTCTACTAAAAACGAGGGAAAAATTCAGCTGTCTTATTTTTTATTTCGCCCGAATGAAGTTTCGGGCGAAACTCACAATAGGGAGATAGTGATTTTCGGGCGGAATGCTGTTCGGGTGAAACTCACAATAAGGCTGATTTTCAAATTCTCCCAAAGTGAAATTAGCAGCTTGCCCACGATTTTTTCTGAGGGAAATCACCAACATGTGGAAGATGATAATTTAATTTACTGTGTTAAAGCACTTAATTTATCAGTATTATGCTAGGTTTCCACTTGTCGGTTTGAAATTGATAAACGACGTGTTTTTACGTCAATTAGAGAATTGGCAAGTGGAAATAATGAAAAACTGCTTATTTATTACTTCGCCAGAATCAACGATACCAATGCTCAAATTACAGTGAATCTTCCCCCCCCCCGTCGGCAGATTCCACGATAGGGCTATACAATTTCTTATCTTTTTCCATCCATTCCATGAAAGACCTTCACTCTTCAACTGTTGTACCTACTAACTTGCTCAGCAAACCCTTAGTACAGTAGAATTTCGGAAAGATGAACGAACAAAAAACATCTTTTTGAGTAGGTACCTATGTACTTCATTTTGGTTAAGATGTCTGTCAACACTGCACATTTCTTTTAAATTTAAAACCTTTACTCGGCCTTTAACTGATGGCATCTTTCCTCTACATAAATTCACTTCACAGCTCCTAGTTCACAGTTCAAAAGAACAGTTTTCCAAAGAAAAACGGTTATATGAGTCGACTACGAATAACTAAAACACGAATAAAGAAGAAAATCAGTATCCAACAGTATCCAAAAATCAACCCGTTCATCTTTTAGAATACTGCAATGGTGAACAAATTTCGTTCATCTTTCTGAGTATACTTCATCTTTCCGAGATTCTACTGTACAAATCAAATATCAAAATCCTTCGAAAAATCTTCATTTTCTTCATGTAATTCAAGGGAATACTCTCTTGGGTATAATTTTTGTATTTTTCCCTACTAAACAAATCAATTACATATTTTAATACACTAATGTAAAGTCTTATTCGTTTACTCACATTTTTCAAAATGATTCTGCTTAATTAACTAATTCATATTACAATCGTGTGAATTCAATACACGTCAAGAAACTCAAGTGAATTAAATTCACTAGAAACAAAGGATTTTCGGAATGCAAAACACGAATTTACAGTTGTCATTTTGAGTGGAATGCAGAACACCAAAATATTCACTTTCCAACATAAAATCCACAATTCCACTTTTGGTGGTTGAATTCACTAAAAGTGGAATGCAGAGCACGGCGTTGGGTCACTGAACTCGTTACGTCTCAGTAAACTACACTTACCTACTCATTCCGCAAACTTAAAAACACACTCTCGAACCAATAAATATTTTCTCTGAAATTCGTCGTATTATAAAAAATAAAAAGGTTTTTACGTACCTTCGGCTTCGTCTCCTATGTACCCCCTTCACACTGCTACTTTCTGATTCGCAGCCATCACTACTAGTAGAAAAGTTACGAAGTGGGAATTTTTTGGATCTCTCTAGTGTGTCACTGGTATCGGTTTCACTACTTGATTCTGCGAAATGCGAAGCACCGAGACGCAATCTTCGTGACAATTTAGTATGATATTCTGGAAAAGTACAATACACAATAATAAATTATGCTTAGAAATAAGGAAACTTAGTTTGCATCCAAAATGGATAAATTTTTTACATGAAGAAACCGTTATTACACATGTATATCACCCCTATTCTGGAATCCGTCGGATCTGAGATTCACTTCACTTGTTCAATCCACATAAACTTGTTTTTGGTATCTCTGAATCCGCCGGATGCACTATTTTACCGACACGTCGGTTAATTCTTTCGAAAACAGCTGTTTTGCATTTGTTGACAGTGAAAATATTTGTTTTTTTCCAAAAAATAAGTTAAATTAACTAAAATGGATACTATGGCTCTATTTTTTTTTTTTTTTTTGACAAGATGAGGAAATTTCTGCATGCAGAAGAGCTCGTGCGAATTTAAGAGCAAGCACTGAGGATGAAGTGAATTTTAAGCCAAACGCAAATGAAGCAGTACACTTTAGGAAATATAACCATGAGAACTTTTGTAGTGCAACTTTGTTTTTTATTTTATAAAAAAGCTACACATAAATAAATAAAAATAACACCAAATCTGCACTGAAATAGTTGCGGATGTCAAACGTATGGGAAGATTCGATCCGCTCGTTTTGAATAATCAAGTGAATCTCATTCATATTACCGACAGGTGAACGATTCACTTCGAATGGATTCAATGATTGAAAGTTGCGAATTTCGGTGGAACATTCCCGCCGATGGATTCTAGAATAGGGGTGTATGTATAATTAACCGCTGTGCTGACTTTCGTTCGAATTTTTATATACCTACCCAAATTAAAGTTGACATCTTAAAGTTCGGTTAATTTTCGGGAACAATATTCACCGAAAAATCGTAAGAGATAATTGGGCAAAAAAGAAGGCAACATGTATGTACATCAGTGATGGTAAACGTAGGGGAAAATCCCTACATGTAGGTATTTTCAGCTCAAAAATGAACGCGTAGGGAAAAAAGGACAGATTTTTAAAATAAGCGAATATGTAGGGACTTTCAATATTGAAAACTCCCGGCTATTTTTTATGTCCCTATTTGAATTCTTCCAGAATTTTAATGATTGCAGGAATGCCTAAATGTTATCTTACCCTCAAAATATGTACTTATGTAAAAATCACGAAAATCTCAGTTCGATTTGCATCATTCGGTCATACTTGTAGGATTCAAGCTCGAATTGTTAGTTGCAAGTAATTTTTCTTTGCATTTGTCAGTGCAATATGATTTATTTCAGTATTGATTTTGTGCTGTTTTTGGTTTGTTATGAAAAGAAATAAAATAAACTTAAGCATTTTAAGCCTTTTTTATTTGATGAACGCATTGTGTTAAATTCTCCCTTTTGAAAAATCACATATTGGGAATTGTAGGGGAAATTTTGCGAATGAGTAGAGCAAAGTAGGGACTTTTGCCATCGTTGGTAGGTACTTTTCTTTTTTTTTTAGTTACCATCACTGATGTACATACAAATATGAAATATACTAGAGGTGGGAAAAATCCCTAATTTCACTGAAGCGCTTCACTCATTCCCCTTCAATAGAGTGAAGCGTTCAGTGAATCATTCTTTTTTGAAGCATTCATTTCAGAAGATGGAAAAGGAAATGTTTATTTTTGAAAGAGGGAATTGGATGAGATCTTACCCCTATGTATGATTGTTTCGGGCTATACAACTGGGTGTACCAAAGGAAATATTTATAAAATACATAGATGCTATTTCATTAATATCATTAATCCACGCATTTGAATTTAGGTATAAATAGGCAATAATACAATTACATTATTAATTTCATTTATTATTACTACAACTACATTCTCTAAATTTTCATATTGTCCCTTCATTCTTTTAAATTGCATACAATTTTATAATATGCGCGTTTTTTTTCAAATCTATATAGATTTCGAAAAAGCTTTCCATACAAAAATAAGACTAGATTTGTATTTTACAAAAAACACACGCCTAATATACCTATCTCCAACTTTGCAAAATGTATTATATTTAAAAATACATCGAAAAAATGCAAATATTTTTCATCACCCTGTTTTTTTTTAATGTTGTCCAGAGTTCGCAAAACAATTTGACACACAACTCACACAAGAAATGAAAAAGAAATGTAAAAAAGAAACAAAAATTTAACTTCGTTCATTATGAGAAGCTTCAGCTAAAAGAAAGAAAAGAAATGTGACAACAGTATCAGTTACTTTGAGGAAAACAGAGACACATACATTATTTAAATACATCCCCTCATATAACCAAGAGAAGAATGAATTTCGAAGCAGAAAAGTGTCAAAGAGTAAAAATAAGTAGCTATAGATGTATGAGCAGAAAACTTTATTTTTAAAGTGCAATGTATGGAAATGTTTACGAATGAAGTAGAGAATCAAAAGAAGGAGAAAACGATTGAAGTGGGGAATCGAAAGAAGCGAAGAATCCAATCGCGAATGAAGTACGGAATCGAAAGAAGCGAAGACGCGATTGAAGTGGGGAGTCGAAAGAAGCGAAGAATCCAATCGCGAATGAAGTAGGGAATCGAAAGAAGCAAGGACGCGATTGAAGTGGGGAATCGAAAGAAGCGAAGAATCCAATCGCGAATGAAGTAGGGAATCGAAAGAAGCAAAGACGCGATTGAAGTGGGGAATCGAAAGAAGCGAAAAATCCAATCGCGAATGAGGCAGGGAATCGAAAGAAGTGAAATATGTTTTGAATCGAAAGAAGTAAAGAAGCGAAAGAAGCAAAGAAGCACATTAGTGAAGTGAACGATTCGTTCTTTTGACAGAAGCGCTTCAATTGAATGATTCGTTCACGAACGACACACCACTAAAATATGAAATACAGCACCTTTTATTAGTTTGGTTCGAGTCGAAAGTCAGCAAAAAAGTGATTGTCTCTGAATATATGTACATACCTTCAGGGCTTAAAACAGGCAGAAGACCCGGTCTACATTTGGTCGGCATCAGACACAAACCAATCCATCTAGGTTCCATTGAACTGCTTGAAACTTCTTCGCGCAGTTTTAAAGGTGGATTTTCAAAGAGACTTCCTCCTTCGGCAGCAATTTGTAACACGTTGAGAATAGCACGGTCACGATCATTTTCTATGAGAACGCTGTGTTCTCTAAATTGGCATCCCTTAAAATAAATAATAACGCAAGCATTTAATAACTTAGTATTTTTCAAACTCTTTCTTTCAAAATTGTACCAAACTAATTATAAATAATAAATGGAATAAAGCCTCATTTATGCATATGAACTAGTAAAATAAATTTAAATACATTTGGTCCAGGTAAGGTTTCATAACGAAATGCTTGCTGACCACAACAAGGGTATCGGCCAGCTGGACCAGCTATGCGACCTTCAGTAACCGGTCCCAGAAACTGAGCGCCATCTGGATGAAAACGGCACCACGTCATCTAGATAGATGTTTATTAGTCACTTGCAAAGAAGAATATTAATATCAAAATGTATATTACATACCTGATATACAGGAAAATGTGTTTCACAGATACAACAGTACAGAAAATGGCAATGTCCCCACAATTTCCAATAAACTTTTCGCCAAGATTTCAGTTCTTTAAACAAAGACGTAATGTAATTGGACAAATCCCATTGCAATTCACGTGTATGCTGGCTTACTAACTGTCCCCACCTATTAAGCCGCATATTAGATGGAAGACAACTGATGTACGAGCTCATTGTTTGAGTGAGACATTTGCAGCACCTAGAAATAGTTTACAATTTTTTGGTTAGCATATTTGTTTACATATAGGAATACATAATGTATATTCACCTCGAACAGCGAAATAGTCCAGCTAAACTAAAGTAATGACCGCGGAGAGCTTGCGGTTCTGGTTCACAAAGACTTTGTATAAGTTTTGTCCATAGCCTTGGAGTGACACGCTCTTTTTTATCTTTGACAACTTCTAGCTCTAAATTCGTGAACATAGCAGCCAGTCTGGTAATAATGGAGTCGTTTAGACATGAAAGATTCGTTGAAGATCGCACTACATCAGTTAAACGAGCATGACAGAATGATAAGCAATCCAGAAGAAGCGGTTCCATCTGTGAATGTAATGCGCTTGGAATTTGTGATAATAATTGTAGCGGTGCTGTACATACATACAGTTGTGTTCAAAATAATAGTAGTGCCACCACTCGAAACATGGAAAAAGCAAAAAATAAATTTTTTTTATATGCGATATATAAATTTTTTGATGCCATTTTTAGGAAAAGCATTTAACTAACAAATGCAATTCCTAAAACAGTTGTTATCAAATCTATGTAAGAAAATATTACCAAAAGTTTGGATTTGAATTCGAAATCAACTGTTCAAATAAATAGTACTGCGATAGTAGTCCTTTGGTAAATTGATGCAGAATTGTAAAATTGTGTTTAAAAAGTTTAAAAACATTAAGAAAATAGCATGTAAATTTGTTATTTAAAGAAATAAAAACAATAGAAACTTACTTTAACAATTTAGTGGGCTGCGTAAAGCATTGCACTATTGAAAAACGATAACTGATTTTAATGCTGCGGGGGCAGGGAAAAACGTGTCGAATCTCAAAATATTTTTGGATGAGCCCCTACTATGATTGATAGTGTAATGAAATTTTTAAAGAAAAGCCGGGAACTCGGGGTTGCAAGCGAAAAACTTACAGAATTGATAACAGGCGTATACGGCGGTATAACAAAACCGACCCTTTTGTCTCGGCGAAAGTAATCAAAAATGATCTAAAACTTACTGTAAATATACTAAATATTCGTAGGCATCTCAAAGGAGATCAAATATTTGTACGGAGTCATTGAAAGCGCCACTGCTGACTTAAAAACATATAAGGTCAGAACAGTTTTGCAAAAGGACACCTTGAATGGCATATCGACAAATGGCATAAAATATTGTGGACAGACAGAGAAAAATTATCTTTTTCAATGGTATTGGCTCTGGGTGATATGCGCCTCAATCGCCCAATACCAAATTCCACCCTAAATACAATATGAAGACAGTAAAACATGGTGGGTCGAAAGTAATGGTACGGAATGGTTTTTCGTACTAAGATGTGGGATCAATCAATATGATAAAGCAAGTGAAGGATCATCAAGTGTATGTTGATCTATTAGAAAATGTAATGTTACATTCCGCCGAGCAGGAAATGCCGTTAGAATGGGCCTGTCAACAGGGTAAGGACCTAAAATATGCTTGTCGAAGAATTAAAGAGTAGTTTCCGGTAAAAGAGATTGAGGTTATGCCATGGTCATTAAGGTCATCCGACCTCGATCTCATAAGAAATATGTTGGCCAACGATATAAAAGAGGTTTCAGATGCCTTTTATAGCTTTTTAACACACACTACTATTATTTTGATCAGCACATAATTGTATCAATATTATAATTTATTTTTTTCTTCCTAAACTATTTAAGTAATCTCTTGTATTGACTTTGAAATGATGAATACATTATATGAGCATGGTGTTTTTACTATAAATATGTTTGAATAAATCTTAACTTTGTTTAAAATCTACTTCAAAGAAAAGTCTATGAAGCACTACTATTATTTTGAACACAGCTGTAAGTACCTGAAGAAAACTGGCGGACACCAAAATTGGAACAACGTTTGTGGCATCTAGTTGCGGCATCGATTCTTGTTGATCAGGATTCTTCTTTATCCATCTCATAAGCCATTCGAATATTTGAATATCGCAATGCACCGATATGTCCATATCTTCAAGCTTCTGGCCAGCTGTTACATCCGCGAAATATCCCATTTTAGTAACTAGAAGCTTCTGCGGACACGTAAAATCTCGAGAAGTGTTCTTTATTTCATCACACACATGTATAACAACTTCTATGCTAGAATAATAAAAAAAAGTTTAATTAGTATATACAAGTATGTATGCATGTAATATATGTAGCCTTTCCCATGAAAGCTCAGTTGAAATTTTCGTCAAAACTGCCAAATATTGAGGCTCGTGAGATACTTGCTTACAGCCCTATTATGGTTAGTGAATCGAACGTTAGATATGAAGTGAACACTTTTGCGAATCACCGAGTCCCAATTACATGATTTCGTAGACCCAAGCATAAATGCTGCGGTCGCTTTCCTCAGAATCACCGGGGACAACTTTCAAATTTAAATTTCAAATTTATTTATTTAAGTAATAGCTTTACACATTAAGATACAATATCTTATAAAATAGCGCTAGCTTCAACGGTCATTTTGTATGTTTAATATTGAGTGGGAAATTAATTAATAGTAAGAATTAAATATTCAAAAATTAGATAACTTTAAATAACTTCATTGAAGTGAAAGAAAAAGAAAAGAAAGTAATCTAAAAATTAAATATTGAAAGGTAAAGTCCGAAGGTAAAGAGTAGTCAACCTGATTCCAGTGGTGGTGTGAGCGTAAAGCAAACCGTGCCCAAGGATGCAAGGCTGAGGGTTTAATCAGTCTCTAACGAGCTCCTTCAGGCGCCCTGGCGAGGGCCTGTCGTATTAGCGCCCCACCACAGTAAAACCGGCTATGATGTGGTGGCACCTTTTACACCGACTTACTCGTGGGATCAAATAAATGAATATAGAAAAAGATACACAAAAAAACAAACAAAACCCAGGTATGCAAGTTTCGGGGGAAACCTCAAACCGCTCGATGGAAGAAGAGGGGAAAGCCCCACTTCCGGAACCGTCGATCGTAGTTTCTTCGGACGGAGAAAGCGGTGGAACGATTGACCTCGATCTAGAGAATCTCCTTCTCGATGATGAAGACAATCGGTCGATCGCTAGCTCGTCCAATTTTTCCCTGCTTTCCACTGCGTCAAACCGTAGTAGGAAAGCAAATAGCAAGCTTACGGTAAAGAGGCTAGGGAAGAAGAAGTGGGTGGAGCTGTCAGAGAATGATAGAAGAAGGCTACAAAGTGCGCGGGCTTTCCTGCGGGAGCATCCTCAAGAGATAGTGAGCCTACTGCTAGCTGCTCGAGAGTCGTGGGGACTGCGGAAGGCTCGTGCACTGTAGGACTGATGGGGCCGCCCAAATCTGTGACTTGCCTTAGCCAGTCGGGACAAGGGTCAATCCCATCAGCTGCTCCAAAGGTTAGTGAGGGGGAACTAGATAGAGACAGGGAGCAGGACCCAACTGTGAGGTCGCCAGACCCTCCAACCAGGATTAGCAGCAAGTCTCCTACTCGTCGCCTACGCTCGTCGGGTGAGGTTTGTGCACCGACCCTATCATCACCAGGGGAATGCTCAGAGAGTGTAGACGAACTGGCAAATGCCAATTCAACGATTGGAAACTGCTGCACTGTTGTTTCCGCGCAGTGCGATTCGAAGCGCTGCTAAAGCTTGGGTATTTCCGATGCCTCGAAGGCCGCTGAGGAGAGTAAAGCAAAGAGCACATGGCAGCGAGCCCCCCAGCAGCTGATATCCAGCAAAGCTAGGAAGCTCCGGCAGAGATCCAACGCCAAAAGGTTGTTAAGGCGACCGAAAAAGAAAGACCCCTCATCCTACACGGAGAAGGACAACCAGGCGCTAGCTAGGGTAAAGGAAATCGTAGGGCCAGCTGTAGAAAGGTCAGTAGGACCGATCAAATTACCTAGGGCGCATGCCTCTGGAAGAGCTAACGATAGGCTGGTCGCGGCCAGGAAGGTCGGCCTTCCGCCTCCCACCTCAGCCGCGGGCGGAACTTCGCAACCCCCAACTGCTGCAGGTAAAAGACGCAAGTCCAAACCTGAGGAAGCGGCTGCGGGATGTTCAAAGAGAGGTAGGCATGATGAGACGACCTCTCCATCATTGCCTGGGAAAAGACCTAGAACCCACGCTGACATTGTCAGAGGGAATCTTCGGGTTGCCATAGTCGACTATGGCAACCCAGATCGGAAGTTAACTGATGATCAATGGAAGCTTCTAGAACTCAGGATACTTGATGGCGTGAATGAGGCTCTCCTTAAAGGTTTGGAACCATATCCACTTTTTGGACAGCTGACCACCTTCAAGGGATTCAAGGTTATGGAATGCGACAACGAAGTTACTTTGAAATGGCTAAGAAAGTTCATCTCTGACACCAAAGCTCCGTGGACTACCGCCGACCTGAGGGTGATCGAGAAAAAAGAACTCATCAGCCTCACTCGACCAAAAGGTCGCTTACTCCTTACGGGTCCTTATCTCCCGAAGGATAGGATAGAACGATACCTGCGGCTACTCAACCCAGAACTTCTTAGCAAGGACTGGGAGGTTATAGAGGTGGGGGAACACACTGAGGCTGGGATGGAAGTTCCCATCCTCCTCAGTCATCGCTCGATGCCGCTACTTCGCGACGGAAATTATATGGTACGCGTTGGGATTACCCGATGCAAAATCAGACCCATTGCTGGACCAGTCCAGCAAGGTAAAGATGGAGGCCCCCAACTGCAATGATGAAGGTAATACAAATAAACCTTCATCACAGTAAGGCGGCTAGTGCCAACCTTGCTTTCCTAATGGGAGACAGGGATATTGACGTTGCTCTCATACAAGAGCCTTGGATTGTCCGAGGCAATATTATGGGATTAAACGCAAAAGGCCTGGAATTATATAAGACCGATATACCGAATGTCGAAAGTAAGACCAGAACTTGCATTGTTGCAAAGAAACAAATTAAGCTTTTTCTCTTATCCAGATACTGCAACAGTGACCAGACAGTCGTAAAACTCGAAAGGCAGGGAAAACCCTCACTTGCGATGGCATCTGTGTACATGCCATACGACTCCACGGATGGGCCACCATCTGAGGACACGCGCAGACTGGTGAGAAAGGCGGAGGAAGAAAAATGGGACCTGCTCATGGGATGCGACGCAAACTCCCATCACACGCAATGGGGCAGCACTGGCATCAATCCAAGGGGTGAGTCTCTTTTTGAATTTATTATTGAACAGAACTTATTGATAGCGAATATAGGGGACGAACCCACCTTCATAACCAAAAATAGACGGGAAGTCCTAGACATTACTCTCATGAACAACTCGGATTCTTTTCATGTGAAACAGTGGAAAGTTTCCACTGACATATCTTTCTCAGATCACAGAATAATAGAATTCGCGATAGACGAATCAAAACCCCCGCAGGTAAAATATCGGAACCCCTGAAAAACCGACTGGGAACTGTTTGCCAGCGAGGTGGGAAAAAGTGAACGTAAATTACAAGAACAAAAAGCACGAACACCGCAAGAAATTGATGCCGCAATTGAGGTGCTATGCACTACCCTCAATAAGGCATACCTAAAGTCATGTCCTATTAAGAGCATCCGCGGTAAAAAGTCGCCGCCGTGGTGGAATAAAGAGCTTTCAGACATGAGGAAAGAAACGTGAAAACTCTTTAATGCGGCTAAAAGACTCAATACTGAAGGAGACTGGGAAGGATATACATCCAGTCAAAGGAAATTTAAAAGCGCAGTCTTCAGCTCGAAACGCACCTCATGGCGTACTTTCTGTAGCAATGTCGAGAATACTACAGAAGCTGCGAGACTAAGAAAGATCCTGGCAAAAGAACCGTCAGTACCAGGTTATCTCAAGGATTCCAATCGTAACTGGACGCAATCCTGTTCTAAGTCCCTGGATCTTCTGCTGAGAACACATTTTCCAGGATGCGCGGCTCCAGCCAGCAATCTGGAGACCGATAATCGACTAGAAGAAGAGATGATGGTACTAATAGGAATTGTGACTGAGGCAATCCAATCATTTCAGCCCTTCAAGTCACCAGGCACTGATGGGATTTTTCCGATCATGCTGCAGAAAACTAAGCACCTAATGGCACCAACTTTGCATAAAATCTTTCAGAACAGTCTTAGGTGTGGGCACATACCTAGAGCGTGGCGAGAAGTGAAAGTTGTTTTCATTCCCAAAGCTGGGAAAGCCAGCCACACTACCGCAAAAGACTATAGACCTATTTGCCTTACTTCGTTTCTGCTAAAGACCTTCGAAAAGCTGTTAGACGTGCATATACGTGGTAAACTCAACCACATGAATATGTCCGCGGCACAGCATGCCTACACTAAGGGTAAGGGCGTGGAGACAGCGCTACATGATGTTGTCACCACGATTGAAAGATCCCTACACTTTAAGGAATACACGCTGGCAGCTTTTCTCGATATTGAAGGTGCTTTTAACAATGTCGAGACGCATGCGATTAAAAGAGCGCTCGAAGATAGCCATGTTGAACGCACCGTGACCAAATTGATAGTTAGCCTTCTAAGTAGTAGGCACATCATCGCCGAACTCGGGGGAACCCGTCAAAATGTGATCGCATCTCGAGGCACACCTCAAGGAGGGGTCATATCCCCACTTCTTTGGATCATGGTCATTAATGAATTGCTAACGAAATTTAGATACAGTGGAATAAAAACAGTAGTATATGCAGACGATGTGGTGCTACTTGTCACGGGAAAATTCCTAACCACTGTTAGTGAACTAGTTCAGCAAGGCTTAAACACACTAAACGTTTGGACTAAACAATGCGGACTGGGGGTCAACCCTCAGAAAACCGAACTAGTGCTGTTTACTAATAAAAGAGTCATACCAACCTTCACGCTACCAAATATTGAGGGTACCCCCCTTAAGTTGTCTGAAAGCGCGAAATATTTAGGCCTCATACTGGACAGAAAGCTTAACTGGAAGCTGAATATTAAAGAAAGGGTACGAAAGGCATCCGTCGCTTTCTACACCTGCAGTAGATTCTTCGGGAAAAACTGGGGCTGTAGACCGCAAATAACGCTATAGATGTACTGTTCGATAGTAAGACCCATACTGACATACGGAGGACTAGTCTGGTGGCACGCTGCCGTCAAAACAACCAACCTCAAGGATATGACCAAAATACAGAGAATAGCATGCACTGGAACGACCGGTGCGATGAGAACAACGCCAACAGCGGGACTGGAAGCGATTCTTAACCTTCTGCCTCTGAATATCTATATGCAGGAGACCGCAGCAAAAAGCGCCCTCAGACTAAGCCAGTCAAAACACTGGAGGTCGAATGTATACGGACACGCCAGAATACTTGGCAATTACCTTCATGGTGACATCAATTCAGACTACACTGTCCCATACTTGGATTTTGAAAAACCCTTCACGTGGGATTTTCCAAGCAGGGAGCAGTGGGAGAAAAATGAAATACCACAGAGCACTAAGTCCATCTATACCGATGGGTCTAAAATGGACATAGGTATTGGAGCGGGCTGCTTCTCGGAAGAACTAGTAATAAGCAGCTCCATACGACTTCCAGATCACAGCAGTGTTTTCCAAGCTGAGGTTCTAGCAGTGACAAAGGCTGCCCAATTGGTGTCAATGATGGCAATATCAATATTTACATTGGCAGCCAGGCGGCCATAAAAGCAATAGCTGCTACACAAATAATATCGAAGCTTGTAAAGTATTGCCGCGAAGAGCTGAAGGTTCTCGGCACGCAGCACAATCTAAAACTCTGCTGGGTCCCTGGACACAGCGGGATACCAGGCAACGAAGCCGCAGATGAACTGGCCAGAAAGGGCTCAGCCCTAGATAGAGAACAAGCAGATGGGATGGTCAAACCTCCACTCTGCAACCTTCGGGCCAAAATTGAACAAAAATCAGTAATTGAAACGAATAACAGGTGGAGATCGCTAGTCACCTGTGTGATATCACAAGGACTATGGCCAAAATACGACAAAACAAGAACTATGAAACTCCTACAAAAGGACAGAAAGTCGTTGTCAATGCTAATAGGAGTCCTAACTGGGCATAATACTCTGAGATACCACATGAAGAAATTACCACTGAATGATGATGACATATGCAGAGGATGTGGTGACGAAGAGGCACATGAGGACACAACCCATTTCCTCTGTCACTGCCCTAGCCTTTGTCAGCTGAGAAACAGGACCCTAGGCAGATTCTATTTCGATCATATCGAAGAGCTATCTGATGGATCACCATCTAACCTGCTTGAGTTTGCTAAGGCGTCGGGTTGGATGCAACCTAGTCATTGATACCACGGGTAGGATCACACTATGGGTATCACAATGGGTCCACATGGACCTAAGTGTGATAAGGATGCAAGCATTCTCATCAGCCCGAAAACCTAACCTAACCTATCCTAAATAGGGTCGTACAACCTGTCAATCGAACAGAGATGGGAAGAGAATTCCACAGCCGGACTGCATACACAAAGAATTGTCGGTTAGACACTAAGTAGAAACAGCGTATTGGTATCAGGTTACATGATCTGGTAGAGCGTGGCAAGCGAATCTTATTGGAAAGGTACGACGGCTGATGCGTTTGCATAACATTATGAAGCAGCAATAATGTTCTAAATTTAAAAAGATTTTCAAGCGTAACGCCATTAATTAATTTAGAAAATTGATTCATCGAATTTAGGTAGTACACTCTGAGCATTAATGTGACAAATTTGCAATCCACAACGTTGACTGCATACAATGTTTATCATTGTTCGTGTAGTGTTTCCGTCGATTGTAGAACCCCTATAATTAGGCTCATTGGGACCAACCATTGATAAAAACTAACAGTGGATGGTGCCCAATGAGACACACCCCTCTTTCCGGCATTCCAAGCTGCCCAACCCAAAAAAGAAGAAAACAAATAGCATACAAGACATAGCGATGATGATGATACGACATGTAGGACATAAAAAAATATTTTTCAAATTCATAAAAAATTTATTTTAAAGTTTTAAAATCAATTAATAATAATAATAATGAAAGTGTAACAGAGCGAAATAGAGTTGATTTGGTAGCACTTAATGAGTGCGTTCAAGGGAGAGAGATCTGACTTTTTGGGTGTGGTTGGGAGGATTGAAAAAGGAGAAGAATAAAGAAATCATATTTTTGTTGAAGAAAAAGTATTTGGTTTCGTTTTAATTCAGAAGTGGGATTAAAATCTTTTACTTGGCGAAAAAAAAATATCAGAAAAATAAACTTTATCAAAAATTATATTGAAGCAGCTGGGAGTTTCTTGGAAGATTTTATCTTGCGATAGAGGACATCGCGTATTGATAATACATATATACTGTCTGGTCATTTGGCGACGACGCAATAGGAAGATGTCGACAGATGTGGTCTGCGCGGGCGCTTTGGCGGGGATGTCTGTTGTGGATCTGAGGGAGGAGCTGCGAAAACATAATTTAAGTACATCTGGTAAAAAGGCGGCTTTGATAAGTAGATTATCTAAATTTTTAGGTGATGAGAAAATATCGACAGCTGGGCCATGTACTGAGAATATTGGCAGCGACGATAGTGGTTCAGAAGCCAATGAAGCAGACAAAACCATCGTGGAAAAGTCAACGGCAGAGATGGACTTGGCGAATTTACGTAGCGAATTGGATTTGCTGCGCCGAGAACGCATCCCAACGGGGTTCTGCGTCTAACAGCCCATCCGGCGGTGACAATGGCTTCATAAAAATGTCTGTATCGGACGTGGTCAATGCAATGCCAGATTTTATCCCTGGGGACGTAAAATCGTTAACTTCGACGCAGTGGATAAGCCAGATGGAACGAATGCGAACTCTTTTTGGATGGCAAGATTCATTGATTTTGTGTGCGGCGATAATCAAGTTCCATGGACCACCCAAGTGTTGGTTGGAAGCCGAAGCCGATCGACTTTGTGACTGGGAGAATTTTAAAACCGAATTGGTGAAAGCTTTTCCAGCAAATTTCGATTCAGCCGATATTCACACTCAGTTGATGGGTCGTCAGCGTAAGCATTGTGAGACCATAGAGGAATATTTCTTTGAGGTGAAAATGCTTGGCAAGCGTGGCAACCTGGCAGAAGAAACAATACTAAAGTATCTTATTTCGGGGTTGAACGACGAGAAACTAATAGAACAACTATCGAGTCAGCAGTTTAATTCTTCTTTGGAGTTGTTGCAAAGAATTAAGTGGATCGAGGGCGTAAAGGCACAGGAACGAATGCGAAAGGGAAGAGGAATTTCGACACCAGCTACGAAAATACTTGGTAGTGGTAATAATTCAGCAGCACCTCTACAATCAGAACCAAAAAAACTTGAGGAAAACAGTGTTAAGGTATCTTCGAATGATCGCATGCGTTGTTTCAAGTGCCACCAACAGGGTCATCGTGTTAAGGACTGCCCAAAGAGGTCTGATGTGGGTTGTTTGTTTTCGTCTGCCATGGAAGGCGATGGTTGTTTCAAAGCTATGCTCATTAACTCCGTAAGAGTGATGTCTTATATCGACATGGACGTGAATGTGTAACGATGAAACACTCTGTTGCGTTGGCTAAAGGCTTTGATTTCGATAAGCATCAGATTTTACTATTTTACTATTTACTGTCGTTGAAATCGAAGCGGTTAAGGCTCTTGTAGATATTTTGGTTGTGCCGGATTCTGCCCAAGGTATAGATGTCATTGCTGGTCGCACTTTGTTATGCCAGTCGCATATTAAAGTGGAATTTGCTGCTGGGAACGTGAAGATTATGTACAACGTCGAAGAGGTTCTGAGCATAGGTCAGTGTTTGGACGAAATTATGATCGAGGAACTGAACGTTGATGAAGATCTAAACGAAGGCGATAAGCGTAGACTGGTGACAATAATAAATGATTTCCGTTGCTGTTTTTCCAGAAATATGGCAGAGCTCGGTGAAGCCAAGAACGCCAAAATGTCAATTGTTCTCAAGGTGCCAGAGCCGATGGGAAAAAGAAATAGCAGAATTCCGTTCGCGATGAGAGACACGGTGAACAGTACAGTGGCAGAGTTGTTGGAAAAGGGTGTCGTACGTCCGTCTTCATCGAATTTTACATCTCCTCTTGTAATCGTCCCTAAAAAGGATGGAAACCCACGGATGTGTGTAGATTTTAGGCAGTTGAATTCGATGACAGTAAAAGAGAAACATCCGATGCCAATCGTTGAAGAGCAAATAAACCGTCTCAATGGGAACAGGTACTTCACAGTATTAGATATGAATTCTGGCTATTTTCAGATACCTTTGACAGAGGAATCCAGACATTTTACGGCTTTCCAAATCCATAATAAACAACTGGAGTTTTGTCGCATGCCTTTTGGGTTGGTCAATGCGCCTGCGGTATTCCAGAGAATGATGGACAATTTGGTATCGCAACTTGACAATGATGAAGCTGTGGTATTTTTAGATGATGTTATTATTCCTGGAAAGACCACTGAAGAAGGATTAGATAAGCTGGCGAAATTCCTGAAAGTGGTGGTGGAAAATGGATTAACACTTAATTTGGGTAAGTGTGAATTCCTAAAGAAGGAGGTTGAGTATTTGGGACATCAGCTGGCAGAGGTGGGCATAAAGCCTGGAAAACGTAAAACGAAAGCGATAGAGGACTTCCCGGAACTATGTTCGGCAAATCAGGCAGTTTTTAGGACTTTCTGGTTATTTCAGGAAGTTCGTACCTGGCTATGCAAAGATAGCTGCACCGCTGAACATGCTTTTGAGGAAAGATGTAGACTTCCAATGGCAGAAAGAGGAACAAGACGCATTTAACTTATTGAAAAGTCATCTAACAAAGGAACCAGTATTAAGCATTTATGATCCCATGGCCGACCATGAGTTGCACACGGACGCTTATGCAAGCGGACTGGCTGGAGTGCTGATGCAGAAGGACGTTGCTGGAGTTGCTCGAGCGGTGAGTTATTTTAGTCGTAGAACATCGGAGGTAGAATCACGTTACCATAGTTATGAGCTCGAGCTACTAGCGATAACGGAGAGTGTATGTCGTTTCCGAATATATTTGCTTGGGAAGCCATTTACTGTGGTAACGGACTGTAGAGCTATAGTGACTCTGAAGGATATGACGACGATAACTGGCCGCGTCGCAAGATTATTTCTTAAGTTGCAGGAATTTGATATAACGTTCGTCCACCGACCTGGAACACAAATGACTCACGTCGATTGTCTAAGCCGCAACGCTTGCGAGGAGGGACCTGAGGACGAAAATGAGGATAGATACGAATGTAATGTATTGAGTATCAACATAGACAGAGAGGATTGGCTAGTTACTCTTCAACGTCAGGACTGCAAGGTAAAGAACATTATGCACTTATTAAATAGTTCACAGCACTCTACGGAAGCAGATCAAGCTCGGCAAGATTACGTGCAACAGAATGGGAGATTGTTCCGGAAAGTTGGCGATAAGCTAAAATGGTACGTTCCTGACGCACTGAAATATCGAGTCACCAGAAGTTGCCATGATGATGTGGGCCATTTTAGTGTCGGTAAGACATTGGAAATATTGCAAAGGCATTTTTGGTTCGCGCGAATGAGCGACTTCGTCAAAAAGTATATTTCGTCGTGCATTGAATGCGCATATTCAAAGGGCTGCTCCGGTCAGAAGGAAGGCGAATTGCATCCAATTCCTCGAGAGCCGATTCCATTTTTGGTGATTCATTTAGATCACATGGGTCCATTCGTAAGAAGTCGTTCCGGTAATGTTCATCTGCTAGTAATGGTGGACGGTTTTACCAAGTTTTACTCCGAATAAAGCTTAACGAAATGGATCTACTCTATCAAGATCTTAAGAAAGAGATAGATCTATTAAAAGAAGAGAATAAGGTTCTAAAGAACACACACTCGCAGAAAGAGCGCGAATGTGCTCCAGCACTATTAGATAGTCGGGAGTACCACACCGATGAAGAAGAGCTAGCACGCGAAACGAATCGGGTCCCTAAGAAAAGACCTTCTAAAAAACGGAGAGCCGGTTCTTCGCCCGAAGTCGTGCCCTTTAATGAAGAAAAGCGTAAAGAACTGCAAGAAAATCAACGTAAAACGCAATTTCGTTTACCGCCACCAATAAACATCGTCGGGATAACGGAATATAATAAGTTGCATAGCCTCCTTAAAGGAACGATTACATCGAAATTTAAGGTCACATCTTTGAGGAATAATGCGTGGAGGATTAACGTCGACGACCACGATGACTACCGAGCAGTGTCCCAAAAACTTAATGTGGATAAGATTCAGTGGTATACTTTCGAAATCAAGTCAGAAAGGCCACATCGTGTTGTAGCAAGGGGTCTTCACCCCTCATGCACCAAAGAAGAGGTTATGAGCGACCTTCAAGCCAAAGGCTTTAAAATTCTTGATGCCGTTAATATCATCAAGAAGGAAAAGCAACAATCTGAAATAGATACAGACATATTGGTTAGGCGTGGACTTCCACTTTTTATGCTAACATTCGATAAATCTGACAGCATCGACGATATCTACCGAATTAAAACCATATTGAATATCGTGGTCAAAATCGAGCCCATGCGTAGAAATTTAAAAATAATTCCGCAGTGCAAACGTTGCCAAGGATTTAATCATACGCAAACGTACTGCAAAAAAGAACCGCGTTGTGTGAAATGCGCCGGAAATCACCTCTCCCAAGACTGTGGAGTGAACAAACAAGCCTCCGCAATCTGTGCTAATTGTAAGGGAAAGCACCCGGCAAATTATAGAGGCTGTGAAGTAGCTAAGGAGTTGCAAAAACGGAGAGATGCACTCCATAAGCCTCAAAATAAAATAACAAGACCGCTAACTAATGCAAATAGTAAGATCGGTCAGGCGAACGTAGGCAAACAAAAACCACCGGGTTCAGAGCGGAAAAAGTTGGTGACAGGAGAAAAGCCCTCGACTTCTGGCCTTAAGAGAAATGGTAATGAAAAGCCATTAGAAAAGACATCAAGTAATAGCCCTCGGACAGCAGGAGTGCAGACCTACGCCCAGGCTGCAGCATCCGAAAAATCAAAAAACATCGAAATCCCGACGGACCCTGCTTCTCAAGTTTTCTCAATTATTCTCGCGAAACTTGAAGAGCAAAGCAAAATAAATAAAATTATTCTCGATAGGTTGGTTAAGCTCGAGAGTTATTCACGGAAAACGCGTACTTCATCTAGAATATGAATGAAAAAAGAATGTTAAAAATATGTACTTGGAATGCAAACGGACTTTTGCAAAAACTTGACGAATTGGAAATATTCATGCGAGAAAAAGATATTGACATTTGCTTGATTTCTGAAACTCACGTGAAAAAGGAATCGCATTTAAAAATAAAAGGCTATACTGATTACCACGCTTGTCACCCTTCGGGAAAAGCAAGAGGCGGATCTTCCTTGTTTATTAAAGACTGCATTGAGCAATGCGAAGACCTAAAGATAGAGCTTGAAACTCTGCAAATGTGCACAATTCGAGTTAAAAATAGTCAGCGTACTATTAAAATCTCATCTATTTACTGTCCACCGCGTTCCGCGCTTGAAAAAAGTGATTTTACTAACTTATTTAAATCGCTGAAACCTAATTTCATTATTGGCGGCGATTTTAACGCGAAACATACGTTCTGGGGCTCTAGATACATCTCGCAAAAAGGTAGAATGCTCTATGGGGCAGGTATGGAGTACAGTTGTGATTTCCATTCGACGGGCAAACCGACTTACTGGCCAGCTGATACTTTGAAAATACCTGACCTGGTCGATTTTTTCGTGGTGAAAGGAATATCTAACAACCACATAAAAGTTGAAGAAAGCTTTGATCTGTCGTCTGATCATTCACCAGTTATTTTGACATTGAGCGAAAAACTATTATTTAACCGAGAGCCAGCGAAATTAACCGGCAGAACAACTAACTGGGAAGGCTTTAGGAACGAAATCGAAGTAAATATTGAACTGAGCGTACCGCTTACGACACCCTATGAACTTGAGGTTGAAGTCGATCGCTTCGTTGAGATAGTACAGCTCGCCTCTTGGAATAATACGCATAATCCAAGAAAAACGCCAGACAAATACGGTCTACGATATCCTGCTGAAATAAAGGAATTAATTAGGGAAAAAAGAAAAGCGCGTAAAAGATGGCAACAAAGTCGTGCTCCACAGCATAAAACCCATCTGAATCGTCTCTGCAATTTGTTAAAGAATAGCATTAAGGATTTTAAAAATCGCGCGATAGGCTCTTACCTTGAAAGTTTAACAGCGAAAAAAGATTCCAATTATTCCCTTTGGAAAGCCGTAAAAGGCACCAAAAGGCCCAAAATCCCCGCGCCGCCACTTAAAATAAATCAAAATGAATGGGCAAGGGAAGATAAACAAAAAGCGGATATTTTTGCCGCCCATTTGGAAGAAACCTTTAAACCGAACGATGGTCAAGTGGTTCATGACAACATCAACCTCACAAGGATGGTAGTTCCACCATCTGACGATTTAACGCGCAGATCTGCGACGCTTAGAGAACTCGAACGTGAGATCGCGAAACTAAAACCTAAGAAAGCTCCTGGTTATGATTTGATTACCGGAGAAATTCTCAAAGCCTTACCTAGAAGAGCATTTATTAAGCTTCTCCATATTATAATTGCTGCACTCAGATTAAAACACGTGCCGAGCCAATGGAAAGTTGCGGAAGTCATTATGGTTTTAAAACCAGGAAAACCGTCATATGAAGTAAAATCATACAGACCAATCTCGCTTCTTCCAGTCGTATCAAAAATTTTCGAGAGGATATTACTAAGGCGTCTCCAACCGGTTATAGAAGAAAATAATCTAATCCCTGACCACCAGTTTGGGTTCAGAAGTAAGCATTCGACAATTGACCAGGTGCATAGAATTACTAACGTAATCGAAAAAGCACTAGAAGAAAAAAAGATATGCTCAGCCGTATTTCTTGACGTCTCGCAAGCCTTTGATAAGGTGTGGCACGATGGCTTGAAATGCAAATTACGACAAGTACTCCCCGTGTACCTATACGAGATTTTGGATTCATATCTCGGAAATAGACTCTTCCGTGTTAGAAATGGAAACGAATACTCAGAGCTCAAAAAAATTTCGGCCGGCGTACCGCAAGGAAGCGTTCTGGGGCCGCTTCTTTATCTGTTATATACTCGTGATATACCGAAAGAAGATGGCACTATGCTTGCTACGTTTGCCGACGACACCGCTATCCTAGCAGTAGGTAAAACAATCGAGGAAACGACTGCCAAACTGCAAAACGCATTGAATAAAGTAAATGAATGGACGAGGGACTGGCGGATCGCCCTTAACGGAACTAAATCTGTTCACGTGAATTTCACTTATAGAAAAATTAATGACTTGCCAATTTTTATAAATTTGGCCCGAATTCCTATTGCAAATGAAGCCAAATACCTGGGAATGACACTTGACGCAAAGCTGAAGTGGAATTCGCACGTGAAAATGAAACGTAAAGAATTAGAAATCAAATATAGAGAAATGTACTGGCTGATCGGGAAACATTCCCACCTCAGTACCGAGAACAAACTGCTTTTATACAAGCAAGTGCTAAAGCCGGTGTGGTCCTACGGTATACAACTTTGGGGTTGTACCAAGAAAACAAATGCCAATATTTTACAGACCTTTCAAAATAAAGTGCTTAGAGAAATTGTCCAAGCACCGTGGTATGCTAGAAACGACGATATCCACAGGGATCTCGGAATTCCGACAATCGAAGCTGAAACTAGAAGCTTCGCGCGAAAACATAGAAACCGACTAATCGGACATGTTAATAATACAGTCCTACTTATTTTGGATGAGAGCAATTTATTGCGCCGACTACAAAGGACCAAACCTTTCGACTTGGCGAGATAAGGATTAACCGCATCTAAATTGCGGAATATGCAGGATCTTTCATTGGAAAGTAACCTGCCAAACGTTTATATTTCGTGATAGAAAAATTGCTTGATAAGTAGTATAACTTAGTTGCAGTATCTAACAAATTTATATCGAAGGGAGGTGTTTTTGGTCAGTAAGAATCTGACACTACTATGAGCACGCGCTTGCTATTCTCATAGTGTCTATGGAAGATTTTCACCTACCCACGGGAAAAAAAAAAAAAAAAAAAAACCAAGTTTGTTGTGATGAGAGCTGTTCGTTCAACAGAAACAAAATATGTGCTGGGATTCCTGCGTGAATTGTCGACATATTTTGGAATCCCTGCAAAGATTGTTACTGATCGTGGAACGGCCTTCACGTCGACAAATTTTGAGAAGTATTGTGAGCGCCTGTTAATTGGACATGTCAAAACCGCAACTGGTTCACCTAGAGCGAACGGCCAGGTGGAGCGCTATAATCGCACCATCTTAGCGGCTGTGAGGGCAATGACGAAAGATGCCGAGAACAAGGATTGGGACAAGCTCTTATCGACCATTCAATGGACTCTGAATTCAACCAAGAACGAAACTACTGGGATAAGTCCATTTGATTTACTATTCAACTTCACACCGAGAAATGCTACTAAAAACAGATTGATGCAAGCATTGCATGAACCGGCTGGGTTAGAGAATATGCCATCGACAGCGGAGCGCCGAGAATTAGCTGCGAATAGTATCGCAATAAAACAGGCAAAGGAGAAAATTCGATTCGACCAACGACGGAGGGCTGCAACGAGGTACGAGTGTGGTGATATGGTCCTTATAGAAAACAATCCAGTCTCTACCGGAATGTCAAGGAAATTAGAACCGAAATGGAAAGGACCTGTTGGAGGATATACCGGGTGCTGAAAGATCTCAACGGAAGTTCTCTTCAGTGTTCTCATCGGACAGGATGAAGCGATGGCTGAGCTTACCGCATGATACGGGAGACAATGGTGAGAATATTCTTGCGCCGAGGACGTCACAATAGAGGATGGCCGAATTGTAACAGAGCGAAATAGAGTTGATTTGGTAGCACTTAATGAGTGCGTTCAAGGGAGAGAGATCTGACGTTTTTGGGTGTGGTTGGGAGGATTGAAAAAGGAGAAGAATAAAGAAATCATATTTTTGTTGAAGAAAAAGTATTTGGTTTCGTTTTAAAAGTATCAAATAAAAATAGCTACCCCTATTCAACATGATGTTTATCTGCTTGGATGTCATTGTTTATTGTTGCAGTTGTTGTTATCCGCGTTGTGGTAACAAACAGTCAAGTCATCAGCTGTTTCAATCAGTTTCAATCAGTTCAATCAGAGAGAGCGATTATTTATAGTAAAGCATTCGTGAATGAAAATAGGAGAGTGCCCAGGATCACTATAACTGGATATAACCCAGATCTTGAAGGCATAATGGTTGAGTTGTTGTCTTTCGGTAGTTGGCGATTGCTCTTAAATACTTTTCACCAACGGCGGTTTAAAATTAAGAGTGGCACAGAGGTGATTAAATAAAAGTTTTAGGTTTTCATTCGGCATCAGTGGAACTACGTGTAACAGGGCATCGCATATGGTTTCCTTAAATTGTTGTTTTTTACCCGACTACGCAGAGGAAGGGTTATGATTTTAACAGGCTGTGTTTGTTTGTTTGTTTGTTTGTATGTATGTAAGGATGTCACCAGTGGCGGATTATCCCTAAGGCAAACTAGGCAATTGCCTAGGGGCGCGAGGTTATAAGGGGCGCCTGCCCGAAGTGTTTTACAAAGAGACACACGCGCGAAACTTTTGAAAAATAACCAAAACAAATTAAAAATATGCTTTAATTCTAAAGATTTCGAATCATGTCTTACCATCTCGATGTTTACTACAACACCTGTACATTACATGCGTATGTAACTATAACATAGTATGCAACAAAGTCGATTCCCGTTTCTTGCTCCTACATATGTACACTTTTATCTTCTAAACTAGGTAAAAAAAACTCTTGTTTAAAAGTGATATGAACGAAATGGTCCCATTCCGTTCCAGCACGTTATTTTTCTTTCCTCTATTTCCCATTTACATTGCATTCATTTCGTTGCCTTTAATACTTCATTCTTTGCGTTAATAATAAATATACATTCATATGAACTAAAACATTTGTACTACACATTCAAAACTCTATTTCTGTTTTTTTTATCAAATAGTAATATTTATTTTACGCTGGTTGCCGGAAGGGCGCCGATGAGATGCTTTGTCTAGGGCGCTCTATTCATTTAATCCGCCACCTCGTACAGCCGAAACTATGGGACCGATTTCAACAAATGAGGTGTCGTTGGATTTGTCTCGATCCGGAGAGTGTCCTAGGCTATGTGACGTCACAGAAAAATTCACCAAGCAAAATGGCGGACTACCTCTAAGTTTTTTTTCCTTTTTACCCGAATAGTCTTTACAACCGCATTGATAGTGGTATCAAGCGATACCACGAGTAGAATACAATACGATATAACATAATTCTAAATTCAATATGGTGGACACCCCAAGATGGCGGATTTCTGTTATCTTTACTACCTCCTTAATATGGGTATCAAAGGAAAGGGCTTGGCGAGTAGAATATAATACGATATGACGTTATTCTAAATTCAATATGGCGGATGCCCCAAGATGGCGGATTTCTGTTATCTTTACTACCTCCCTAATATGGGTATCAAATGAAAGGGTTTGACAAGTAGAACACGACATTTTTTGAAACAAAAAAGTCATAAATAAAAATTAAGTTTAAAAAACTAAAACGAACAAGATGAAACGAAACAATGATTTTCAGAGTGTAGCCGTGGTCGCATGCCGTTACAATAACGTATTTATATATGTAATTACGCATTCGTTGGCAAAGCGGCATGCGACTACGGCTGTACTCTGAAAATCATTGTTTTGATTCCAGAAGTTACAACCGTTCATTTACGCCTTCGATTGAAGATTTTAGTGCCGCTACTTCACTATCAATTTTGGTTCTCTCTTTTCGGACTCTGAGATTTAAGACGGCATCAGTTCACCTTGTGCGCGTAGAGCTTGCTCGAGTTTCTTCCAAAGAGAGCTTCCTCCAAAAGTCTTTTTTTAATGATTTTGATGCCGGTGAGTGAGGGGATGGTGGTGCACATAATTGTGATGATGGCTATGGTGGTGTGTGTAGTGGTGTCTGCAACGGTAGCCGTGTTGGCGGTCTCAGCAGCTGCTTTGATCGTGGAGAGTCTAAAGACTGTTCTCGGTTCCGTTTTCCTGGCATGTTAGCAAGTGAGAGTGGAGTTGGGGAAAAATTTTGTTTATTCAGCTAATGAGGGGCAAACTGGTACACGAAACAATATTATGTTATTTGTGAATTATTTTTCGAACCAAAATAACTTTGAATATGACTTTACTACTATTTTTTTTTCACAGGTTCGTTTAAGTAAAACTTATCTAGCTATTATTTCGAGTGAGTATAGTCCTTGGTATAGATTTAATCGCTTAAAACTGAACTATTAACTGCCACACTGTCGCGCATGTCCACTCAGTTACATGTACTCGAACAACACCACAGTCAAAACTCGCGTAGCACCACTCAGCTTAACGTCAATTCCCCGCCTGGAACTTAAGGCAGCAATGCTGGGAGTGTGGTTGGCCGGCAGCATCAAAGTCGAACATACTATACAATTCAACGACGAGTTTTACTGGACGGATTCCAAAACGGTTCTTTCCTGGACTCAATCTGATCACCGTAAATATCGCCAATTCGTTGGGTTTAGAGCCAGTAAAATCTTGGAAACCACTGAAATACATTACTGGAGATACGTTCCCACAAAGCTGAACGTCGCATATACATAAACAAAATCGTACAAATTTCATGTCGTAAAGATATCTACCCCAAGCGAATCAATAGAATATTTATTTCTTGAAGTTGCGACTGAATGTGGGAAGATTTTGGTAGGTTCTGTTTATATGGCTCCTGGTGTAGCACATTTAGCACTTATTAGGAGGTAATTAGGAGCTAGAGCCTAGAGGATCTAGCATCTTCATACACTGATATTTTGATTTGCGGTGACCTTAACCTTAAAATCTTAGATAAAACAAAGAAAAATTTCTTACAAATGGTGGATTCGCTTAAACTATGTTTTGCAAATACTAAGCAACCCACATATTTCATGCCTCATTGCGTACCCAACTTTTTAGATGTTTTCCTGGTATCCAGTCGTGAATTGATTTTGCATTATGACCAACTTTTTGCATCTGCTTTCTCACATCACGACCTGATATTTTCGTCCCTGTCCCCTCAACTAATCAAGGAAACCAAGGTCAGAAAATTCTAAGAATCAAGTCCAAGGCTGCATATCAAAATCTTTCTTAATCAATATAAACTTATAGATTGTTATCAGTCTGGCTTTCGTGCCAGTCACAATTGCACTACGGCTCTGATTAAAGTATCTGAGGATATTCGCGCTACGCTAGTCTAGGTTTAGTAGTCTTCCTAGATTTCTCTAAAGCTTTTGATAGTTTTAATCATAACATCCTAATTGATAAGCTTATAAGAAAGTTTTCCTCCGAGAGCTCTCTCTCTCTCTAACCTGATAGCATCATATCTGTCCAATAGGTCTCAGTACATATTTTACAATAATAGATGTTCCACTCGCCAAAGTGTACACCTAGGTGTTCCGCAAGGTTCGGTGCTGGGACCTTTACTCTTTTCATATTAATGACATCACTGAATGCTTGTCCAACTGTGAGTATCACATTTACGCTGACGACGTTCAAACTTACATCATGTTCCCAAAAGGTTCGGTGCTGGGACCTTTACTCTTTTCATATTAATGACATCACTGAATGCTTGTCCAACTGTGAGTATCACACTTACGCCGACGACGTTCAAACTTACATCATGTTCCCAAAAACACAAAAAATAACAGCCATTGACAAAATGAATGAGGAACTGTGCAAAATTTTTACATGGACAGTCAAAAATAAACTCAATCTTAATTCATCTAAAACAAAAGCTTTGATCATTAACAGAAGTAGAATTAGTGAAGACTTTCCTACGGTTTTTCTAAACCAGTCCCCAGTAGAATATGTCGAAAATATTAAGAATTTAGGAGTTTATTTCAATAACAATTTTAATTTGGATTTACATATTACAAGGACAGTTTCTAAAATTTATGGTGCGCTTCGTTGTCTTAGCCCTACTGTTCTCCTAACGAATGTAAAGTTAAGACTTGTGAAGTCTTTCATTTTACCCATCATTCTTTTTAGCTGCGAGATATTTGCCAATATGGACTACGAGTCATCTAGAAAACCCAATGTAGCTTTTAGTAGCTGTGCGCGATATGTTTTTAATCTTGTAACCAGACTTACTTACTTACTAAGTTGGCGGTACAGCTCGAGGTAAACCGGGGCCTGCTTCTCGCAACCATTTGTGTGTGCGTGTTATATTTTTGCACGATTGGAATGGGCCTACAGTGTTGTGCCGACTCCGTACGAGTTGAGAAGCTCAATCGTGACAAATGATACTTTTTGATGCTTGTCAGACATTCAAAAGAGGTGGCACTGTGAAAAAACTCTTTTAGGTGTTAGATCCGGCCAGGAGTTGAACCCGGGCAGCATTGCGTGGTAGTCCAGCGCACTAACCACCACGGCCACGGCGACCACCAAGTAACACTTCAACTAATTTCTCATAACCTCCAGACAATTTTTTATTCACGCAATTCAACTATGGAACCTTATTCTTTTCAATACTTTGCTGATAATTTTTAATAACACATGTATCAAGTTCACTTTATCTTTTCTTCCTATCTTTTTTGAATTCCTTCATTTTATAATGACTTCAATGTATTTAAATGTAACTCTGTAACATAATTATTACTGTATAATAATATAAAACAAAGTGAAAATTCCTTTGCATGGACCTACACACCAAACGGCTGAATGGATTCTGATAATTTTGTGTTGATTAGGTTTTGATAAGGGGCAGATTCCTGCATAAAAAAATATTGGATTTAAAGTGTGAAAACCAAGAAATTCAATAATTAGACTTTGAACCTAAAAAAAGTAAACTTCTCCTTCGTCTATGTTGTTGGAATTTCATCAGATCAGTTTTAAAAGCTTAAAAATACGCATCTTTTAAGTCCAAAATTATATTTCTACGTGCTCTAAAAGGTGAGCAATATTAATAATATCTTTGCAGAATGTCATTTTTTTATTAATTTGTGAATTGATCAATGTTCTGAAACCAATCCCAGTGGAAGTGGTGTTTACCTTTTTAAGTTTTCTTTCGCACTCTCTTCGTACCTAATTTTTCTTTCTCATTTTTCCTAAATGCGTGTTAAATCTGAGTGGAATGGATGTGTGTATTGTGTTTGTGCATGTGTCTGCTCTGCTCAGCGCTTAAGCGGAAAGGTATTTTGTCAGTGCGTATTTTTTTCTTTTTGTTTTGTATACATTGGCGCAAATTCATAGTCAGATAGAGCCGACTATAAAATAATTTATTCACCTACATAACCTAAAATATACTTTTTGCTATTCATAGTCACTTATAGCCGGCTCGAAATTTAAAATGACCCAAACGTCATTTTAAATAATTAGAGTCGGCTATAAATTTCTCATATAACTGTTTGACGTTTGGGTTTGTTCGTTCAAATCACTTTACAAAAACATATGAAAGTCGATACTAACTTATACACAGGCAAAAATGAGTTTATGAATAACGAAAAGTTATAGCCGGCTTTTTTATTTATAGCCGGCTGTAACTATAGTCGGCTATAGGCACTATTCATGGGCTGACTATGAATTTGCGTCATTATGTTCATGTGTGTGCGTGTACACTACAAAAGTTAATTGAGTTGCATAGTTGCATAGTTGCATATTGCATTGCAGCATATGGTAAAGTTTTGTAGAGGCGTGTGTTGTATTAGTGTAATCGTGTTCGTGTTTCGTGTGTTATACTTGAGTGGAGCTTTAATATTAGGCGTGTTTTTTTTCAAACCTATATAGGCTAAACATGTTTCCGCAACATGTTTTCAATGTAAAATACAACAAAACCTTAGCCTGGATAATTATCCAGTCTTATTTTTGTATGGAAAGCTTTTTCGAAATCTATTTAGGTTTGAAAAAAAACGCGCCTATTATTGAGTTGGATTGGAATTGAGTTATGTCGTTTTCGAAAACAAACGAGAGTGATCTGTTTTTCTGCAATTGTATGAGTGTATCATTTGACATCTTGTTCGTAAAAGAAAATAAATAATGTCGTTTTCGATTGGGATTTTCAGATTTTGCTCTCAGATTTCAGATTTTTCGTGCTGGTTGGAAAACAAACGAGATTGATCTGTTTTTCTGCAATTGTATTGGTGTGACATTTCACATCTTGTTCGTAAATGAATATTATAAATATTTTTGTTGATTGATATTTATTTTGATGTACTGCGTTGACATTTCATATAAAATCTGCTGGTGTTAGTGCAAGTACGTGTAAATCTCGAGCAGAATCCGAGATTCACAACAATTGATCTAGAGCGATAAAAATTGCTCGAGATAAAAAAAAAAGTGCTTTTTTTGCCCAATCGAAATCGACATTAGAAAAAGAAAAATAACATCACAATTTTAAACCACTTTCTTTTATTTTCTAAATATTCTACACAGTTTATGACAATTATTTTTGTTGATTGATATTTATTTTGATACCTATACTGCGTTGGCATTTCATATAAAATGTGCTGGTGTTAGTGCAAGTAGGTGTAAATCTCGAGCAGAATCTGAGATTCACAAAAATTGATCTAGAGCAAAAAAAAAATGCTTTTTTGGTCGGTTGGAAAATGCAAATTGTAGTAGAGCGATAAAAATTGCTCGAGATCAAAAAATAAAGTGCTTTTTTTGCCCAATCGAAATCGAAATTAGTTCTATTTTTTTGCAGCATTCTTTATCTGTTCTGTTTTATCTTTTATCATTTAGTTGGCCATTGTATTTCAAAGTGAAATATAGTCAATTTTTTGCGAACATGAATAAGCGATCAAATCCGTCTGATATTCGCGGGAATAAGTCGAAATGCATAATTATCGAGATTGCATCGATTACATCAAACTGATACAGCAAGTGGTCAGCAAAATGCTCCAAATGAGAAAATTGCGCTGCCATGGAGCCTGTTAAGTATAGGAGTGGTGTGGGAGAAGTTAAGAGTTAAGAAATGGACAGGAAGTGAAGTTGTGGATGGGACCTAAGGATGGAAAATGACAGGAAAGGAAAGAGGGTTGTTCGCGGGGAGCGCGGCACGCTTGCGATGCGCGGCTCCGCTCGCCGGAATTGGGGTGGTTCTTGCCCCCCGTAAACAACAAACCTACACAAACAAAATACATATCGTGCCAAAAAAAAAATCAAACTACTTTTAATTACATGCCTCGGACGGACGTTGTATACCACATTGAGGGGGCGCTCGAGTTGGTATTACCGCGGCCTTGTTCCCTCCCAACCTGGAGATCCGGCGGCCATTTTGGATCTCCCCAAATGCTCGGATGCCTCAGCAGATCAGTCCATCAGCCGAAGGTACTTGAGCGTACCATCCGCACCCCCTGAAAATTTAAGCCTTAGCAACTCATGTCGCTTTCAAACAAGCACACACAAAAAAAAAACAAAAAAGCAGTATTTTCAGCATACGGCGGGTACAATTCTTTACTTTATTGCTGAGCCTTTAGTTTAACATAAAAAAAAAACAAGTGCGTATGAACCATATCATTTAACTAAGTACCTATTATAACAAGCAAAAAAAAAAAAACAGAAAAACTTTCCCTTCCAATACTGCACCTATATGTGCACGCAAATCAACACGGGGCCCTACCTAAATCGAGCTCAGTTTAGGTGGATGAACACAACAAAAAAAATATACTATTAAACCCGACAGAGAAACGCGACGAAGGGAACGAAATTTTACACCGACAAAAAAACTAAAAAAAACTTAGTTGGTATACCAAAGGCAATGAAAGGAATATACCCCACGCTTTAGGGTATGCAACAAACAAAAAAAAAACTACACGAAAATAAATTATTTAATTTAGTTAGGCAAGTATTTATTAAGAAGCTCTATTCTAAATTTATTTGATTAATGCCCGGTTTCACCAACCAATTTTAAATATTTAACAGGCTGTTTAATTTTAAAATTACGTTTTTCCGTTTCACCAACCACTTTTAATTTTAAAATCGCGTTAAACAGCCCCTTAAACTAACAGGCGGTTTTCGTCCATTTAAAATTTAAAAGCGTGATTTCAACCTAAAAAAATTAATTGTTTCACATTTGTGAAATTTTCTTCATTAAGGAAGTGAATTTGCTATCAGTAAAATGTCACCCTTTTTTCGTTTTAGTATTTCATCCTCTTTATTATCAATTTTTAAGCATTTCATTTTCTTTATTATTATGTAATTTTGTTTTCATTATTTTTACTTTAGCATACGACACAACCCTTAGCGCAAGACACAAACCTTAGCATTTTCACAACATACTTCATTGATTTGCTGACTTTTTCTATTTTATAAGTTATATTATATCGATTTCACTCTTTCCCTATGAGAATTTGAAGTACACTAAAAACAAATTTTTTACCAAATACACTAACAGCCTGTTAGTTAAAATTCAATAAATGGGGTTGGTGAAACATAATTTAATTTAATGGGTAGATATATTTTAACGCCCTGTTAGCTAAAACCACTTTTTGCAAATGTTGGTGAAACCGGGCATAAATCTTAAAAATTGACATGAGCACATGTTCAATCAATATAATATATGTATTATGTATATATACAGGGGTGGCAAGCTAATTAGCACACCCATTGAAATTTTTCTTTCTGGCGACAAAATGCATTAAAAAAGTTCATTAACGCATTCCAAACACAAATATTTAGTTTTATTTGAACACATTATTATATTTTACGAAAAATAAAAAAACAAAAATAGAAAATGTAACTCTAATTTCGAGAGGCAGCTGGTTTCTAAAATGATACTTAGAGAGTCTGAAAAATAGTGAGAACAACTTAAAAGTAATTTAAATGTGATTTTGGCTATTCAGATTTACTTAATATTTGATTGGGTATCATTTCTGAACAATAACGGCAGCATATCTCCTGCTTAATGACGTCATTAGGTCAGCACAGACTTCAGGAGAAATTTTGTACCATTCTTCCCGAAAAGTGGTCCATAATGCGTTTGCCGTGGTTGGTTTTAATGCCATTACATGTCGTTTGAAGATGGCCCATAAATTTTCTATTGGATTGATATCCGGGCTTTGTGGGGCCAAGTCAGAGCGGTAATATCGTTTGCATCAAATCACTCATTAACTGTGCGGGACGTATGGCATGGGGCATTGTTATGCTGAAACACAATTTGCCGATGTGTTGCAAGTGGAAAATCATCATAGAAATGTACCAAATTGTTGGCCAATATGCTCTGGTACATAAGCCCATCCATTTTTCGTTTAACTTTGACTATTGGCCCAACAGTATTCGCGGTAAAGCAGCACCATAACATCACGCTGCCACCTCCATACTTAACCGACTTCGTAGTGTACTTTGAGTCCAAATTTTTGTTGTGAGGATGTCGTACGTAGGTTCTGCCATCGGTTCCATACAGAATAAATTTGGATTCATCACTCCAGATGACAGAATTCCAGAGAAACTGACTATTGAAGATATGGCATTTTCCGAAATTCAGCCGTTGTCTTCGATTAGAGTAGTGGTGCCCATCTTGTATTGCTCCAAGGGCTATTTTGAAAATCTCAACATGCTACGCGGGCACCGCCGAGTTTAAAAAAACCTAATTGTGATAAAGGAAACTGCATTCCGTCGTATTAATAAAAACAAGCTATTACTTCGAGTAAAATAAAAAAAATGCATTTAGCATTTGCTCGAAATTGGTATGAATGAAACTTAAGTTAACTTGAGCAAACCCGAAAATTCGAAGTGAGTATTTGCTTGACATTTGACATCATATCGCACAACTGACATTTTGTAAATTAGTCAGGAGACACCAGAAAATGTTTCCAAAAGAGATACTTAACTTGACTCAATAGTCAACAAAATATTTAGTTTGGGAACATTTTATGTAATTCATCTTAAAAATGAGTATTCAACAGTATTTCAAAAATTATTTTGTCAACGAATTGAACAAAATTCACGAGGACTATAGTTTGCATAAAGCAAAAGTGGAATATACCGACGGTAACCCTTTGCAGTTTTCTATCGTATTCCATTTTATCAGCCTCACAACGAAATTTTATCAATTTTGCTGCCTTTTAATTATTTTTTTTAACAAAAAAGCACAGCAAGTCAGTCGATTTATGGCTAAAAAAAATACTGAGCAAACGCTCTGAGTCAGCTAAAAAGCAGACTTGAAATTCTCCTAGCAAATGCTTAGATTTATGCCTTTTATTCATACAAATCTGAGCAAGCGTCATTTTTGAACAAAGCAAATGCTCAAGTAAGTTTTCTCGCATACGAATCGAAGCAAAGCTCAAAATATTAGCAATTGCTACATATTTGAGTAAATTCATGTTTTATTCATACGACCCATTATTTCATTACACCACTTTTTATTTTTTATGACAAATATAAAAAAAAACAGTAGACCGCAACAGCACAAACTTAATGTGATAATTGGCTCTTCACCTTTTCAGCTTCTTAAAGTCTGGTTGGTAATCTTCTGTGCAACCCAAAATCATACAATTTTTGAAGTACTCGTTTGTTAACTTACTTCTGTGTTTGGATTTATTCACTTGTAGTTGAGAAAAAGCATGTTATATTGACCCGAAAAATGCTTTAACGATGAGTGCACAGTTACGTACGTTTTTGTATTTAAACTTTAACTGGGTAGGTGGGGTGCTGACAACACCCCAAGCCCTTCAATTTAAAAAATACTATACTTTGCGACTGACAACACCCGTTTTCGGTACAGTACCTTCCTGTTGCTTTCTATTATACAGATTCAGATGGTTTTAAAAAAGTGAAGTTGCATATGTTAGCCGTGACAGACTGTTCAAACTGTAGGAGTGCTGTCAACACCTCACCTACCCAGTTGTGTAATTTTTTTAGTTGGATGAATTTGTTTATTTAATTTAAAAATTTCATTTGAAAAAGATCAGAAATGCATTCAGCGTTTATTTCCAGATATAAGTGAAGATTCAAGTGAAGAACCGGACTTAACTGATACGGATGATGGCGAATTTGTTAAAATAAAAAATTGTTCAACAAATCAATACCGAAAGCACTATTTTGGAAAGGACGACTGAAAATTCTATCAAGGGAACTTAAAGTTAATTGTTTGAACATTGTTCTACTCCAGAATGATATCATCATCATCATTATATAAATAGGCGAAGGCAAAACAGTTGAACCCCTTTTTTACTGTTTTAAACACAACATATTCGGTTGATTAGCTTCCAATATGTTGTGTCTAAGCCAGGTTAAAACCAAGGGCGTTTATCTTGCACAATTGGTAGAATTTGGACCACAGGCAATACTAGTAATGATAATTTGACTTTTGACTTACCAGAGGAAAGCTAAAGTGAAATCACGATGATCATGAACCTTTTCGCTTTTATTGTCTGTGCTTTTAATGATGATATCACTGCGAAGTGTAATAAATCCTAATTCCGCTTCCGCTTTATTGATGAAGCAATAAGTTTCCATCAATGAAGCTTGTTGTCAAATATCGATATTGATGAATGGATTTTTGACAAAAATAAAGAGATGTTCCATATAGAACATGTTGGCAAGACACCTTGCGAGTTAAGATTGTAGCTGGTCAAATAGCTCCACTTGTTGTACCTCGCAAGATACATACGGCGTAATTTAGTAAGATTTTAGATTAGAGATCGCGGGCGCCTAGAAAACAGGCCGCGGGCTACCAGGTGCCCGCGAGCTACGGGTTGGGCACCACTGGATTAGACTATGAAACCATCGGTTTTTTGAGACTCTGGCCGAGCTCTAACAGTCCTAGCTGATATATTCACACAGCAATTTTGGTGCATTTGAGTTCTTATTTCCACTGAAGAGGCGAAGGGGTGCCTAAGGGCTTGTCTGACTATCGGACTATTCTCATGTTTTTAGGTCTTTTTTGACCTGGATTGTTTATGATTTTCAAAAATCCCACGTTAATGGTAATGCTTTCTGCATTCTGTACTTTTTTTTTTGGTGAAAAGCCGATTAATCTTGCAATTTCGGATATTTTCTGCTCTTTTTGGTGCAAATTCTGAATCTGATTTCATTCTGCCTTCATTGAACTCTTTTTTTTCCCATATTTATTCTCAAATCTTAAAAAAACAATGAACACCTAATGGAGATTCGAAAAAATAGCTCTGATCACAGAATTGAAATTTTTTCAGGAAAAACTTACTTGAATGCTTGGGTGTGCTAATTAAAATGCCATAGTAAAACTCAAACACTTACGGTAAATCTTATAGAGCACGGAATCGTATTGCAAAACGATATATTTCTTTCTCGATTAAGTTTTGTCATTGATGTACGTATTAAACTCTTAAGCATTTGTTCGCTTATAAGTAAAAGAAATTGCAGAAAAAAACATAAGTATATCTATATATATATATATTATGTGTACGTAATTAATTTAAATTTTTGTTTCGTCTCACTTCTATTCACTTGTTCATAGCTATATATATATATCTTGTTTAGGTTTTAAATGATAGCAGTTTCAGCTCCACACAGATGAAAGGTTATGTTTGTGCATGCATTCCTGATATACGTAAAGGGATGACCTTCTGCCACCTTCACTGGCAATTAATATGGCGATTTGCACTTTATATAAGTTATGCCTTATGTAAACATTATTTTAGGTGCAGGTATGTTTTAATTGTGAATTAAATAATGTGGCGGCCACAATTCCAGGTTGGATTTAATCGGTGGCCGCCTTGTAGTACTGCACCAAAAATTCAGACAAAAGAACAAAAAAAAAAACAACTTACTATATAATAATAAAATTTTAAAGAAGTAAAAAGACACTCACCAGGTTAATTGAGCACTGACTCTAAACCAAAACTTAAAATGAACGACACTGTCTAATTTATGTAGGTATTTATGTATATTTTATGAATACTGTATGTCTTTTAGGAAATTCCTGACTGTCTTTATTGGCATTGGAGGTTGCACCTATCTACACACTGTAATGAATTTGTGTTTCATTTGCTTATATGCAGAGACCACCCAAATCAGACCACCCAAACTCTCTCTTTCGTCCGGATCGTCCGATCTTAGAAAAATTGTCTCTTAACCCTTTCCGTCCCATGGTAGCCATTTGGCTACCACGAACAAAATGTAGCCTAATTCAAACAAAACTTAGTAGGCGTATTTTTTTTTGTATCGTCGCCTACTATGTTTCTATCCGCGTTAATCTTCGTGCATTTGAAAGTTCTCATAAGAAAGCAATTGTAATTTGTTTTGAATTTTATAAGTGCAAGTTGACTGTGTGCAGTGAATTAAAAAAAGTAATTTTGTTTTTGTTCTTTCAAGGTAAGTTATATATTTATTTCTAAATTAAAAATTATTTCTGTGCTTTTGTAGTAATGTTGTATTATATTATGTGAAAACTAAATGAAAAAAAACTGTAACGGACGATCCAGAGCTAAAAGTTTGATGGTAGCCATATGGCTACCATGGGACTGAAAGCCATTTTTTTATGGTTTATTTGCTATGATCTAATAAGGCATTTTTTATTTTATAAAGGCCATAAATATTTACAAATAGTCATGTTACGCTAAATTTTGTAGGAAATCTAAGAAATTTAAAAAGGATATATACATGATGGCGCGTAAACGATTATCAGTGAACGATATTATCTTAGTTCTGGAGGGAGATGTTTCCGGAAATGATGACAGTGATGAAGATGATGAATATGATCAAATTTTTTCTGCTGTTGCAGCAGAAGTTGAAAACACCGAAGAGGTGTTAAGTGATTTAGGTAGATTATATAAGAATAAATTACTTTATATAGATTTTGTTTCATAGCTTATATTTTTTTAGAAATATTGGTTCAACAAAATGAACTGTTCATCTTAGAGGGGGTGGATGAAGAGCAAGCTTCTACAGAATCGACTCAAGACCAAGAGCCGGTAGTGGAAGCTGCAACTTCCACAAGAGCAGTTGGTGGATTTGTAAATCGGGACATTAGATGGCACAAAAGCCATATCGAGTATGTTCACTCTAATTGTATTACAGAAAACGACCCAGTGCTCGAAAAGGATCTAACACCTTTCGAGTACTTCACGCTTTTTTTCGACGACGAAATTATAGAAAATATTGTTTTCCAATCAAATTTGTATTGTGCACAAAAGTCAATTAACAGGATTTTAGGAACAAACAAAAATGAAATCCTGGCTTTTCTCGGAATTATGGTATTATCGGGGGTAGTGAAAGTTCCCAGCTATAAAATGTTCTGGTCTGCGGCAACACGATTTCCTTCTATAGCTGATGCGATGCCTCGTAACCGTTTTCAAATGCTAAAATCGAACATGCATTTTAATGATAACTCTAAAATGAAGGTACGAAGTGCTCCAGGTTATGATAAGTTGTTCAAGCTTCGTCCTTTCATTGATAAGATTCGATCCAATTTTTTAGAAATAAAGGCAGATGAGCACAATTCAATTGATGAAGTACTCATACCGAGTAAGAGCAGAAATTCTATTATTCAGTATATAAAAAACAAACCACATAAATGGGGCATAAAAATGTTTGCTAGATGTTCAAGTGCAGGATTTTTGAATGACTTTGAAGTATACACTGGAAAGGACACAGTTAGGAAGCCTACAGAACTTGGGATAAGCGGCGATATTGTTTTAAGGCTGTGCGAGACTTTACCGGAAAACCAAAACTACAAAGTTTACACCGACAACTGGTTTTCGTCGTACAAGCTTGCATGTTTCTTGAAAGAAAAGGGTTTCTGGATGGTTGGGTGTGTCAGAGCAAACCGATTACCAAAATGCTCATTCGAGACTGATAGTTCTTTAAAAACTAAGGGAAGAGGATCATTTGACTACCGGACAGAAAAAGATAACAACATAACAGCAATCAAGTGGTTCGATAGTAGACCTGTCCATATGCTGTCCTCTTTCATTGGATCTGAGCCCTTAGATAATGTGCAACGGTGGTCCTCCAAAGACAACAGAAAAATCGACATACAGCGTCCTTTATTGATTTCAATGTATAACCAGCATATGGGCGGCGTTGATTTGAATGATATGCTGGTTGCACTCTATCGCACTGACTGCGGAACGAAGCGTTTCTACTTTCGTGTGTTCTATCAGCTTTTGGATGTGGCAATAGTAAACTCCTGGCTGTTGTATAGGAAACACTGTTCAATCAACAATTTGCCTAAAAATGAAGTACAATCCTTGTTGGTATTTAGAGCTGAAATTGGCCGTGTTCTTTTATCCTTCAGCAATAAGAAGTTTTTAGCAAAGCGTGGACGGCCAAGACATGCAAGTAGTCCAAGTGTAGCTGATTCTCCTACATCAAGCAAAATAAGCTGTTCATCAACTCCTCCTGCAGATGTGAGGTTAAATAATAACTTTCATCTACCTAGGCATATGAAAACGAAACAACGGTGCAAGAATTGTGTGAGTAGATCCAGCTTTTCAAGAATCAAATGTGAAAAGTGCGATGTGGCTTTGTGCATAACAAATGATAAAGATTGTTTCTACGAGTATCACACTAAAAAATAAATACAATGTACATACTATTATTTTAAACTTATTACTTATTATTACTTATTACATCTTATTATACTTATAACTACTATTTATTATATTATATCTTTTTTCTTGTTCATTTAACACACATACATAATAATAAAAATAATAAAAATATAATATATAATATATAATAAATTAGTATTGCTCTACTTAAATTAATTATTTATACTAAATTACATACCTTATTAAATATAAATTAGTTTTTCTTGAATATGTGCTTTTTCTTTATAATATCTGATAAACATTCGAAAATCCATACCAAATAATTCATATATAATTTACATCCCCTAAGACCCATGGTAGCCATATGGCTACCATGGTCTAAAATCTAACGGTACATAAAAAAATATATTTTTTTGGCACAAACTATTTCTACAAACTCTAAAACAAAAGTAAACTACCGCAAAAAAAATATTTTCTTATTATTTCTTAATTTGGGACTTAAAGGGTTAAAAATCGCCCATTACATGTTGTAGCTGCCCTCCCTGCGTTTGATTATGGTTCTGACCCCAGATTGTGAACAGAAATATCCCATCGGTTGCAGTCCCCAGCCACTAGATGGATTTGAGAAATAGCACAGAGAGGAGATGAGAAAGTGTCAGTCAGAAATAAACTCAAACAGCTGTTTGGTACTTGTTTAGTTAGTTTATTTTTGGTTTGTTTTATTTTCTATTATTTATTATTTCAGATTGTTGATTCTATTTTTTTTTTTTTTATATTTTTTCTTATTTCAGGTGGACGTAACAAACCTGCTGCCATGTTGGCGGTCTTCGGACAACAAGGACAGAGGCAACGACCAACTATTGGGACATTGATTGGTATCCGCATTTATACACAAGCATTATGTTAGCCTAAGGTAAGGAAAGCTGCTATAATATTTAAAACTATTGTGTAATCTGACTATGGTTATTTCTTTATACTTTATGACGATAGAACAAAACGTGGGGAAGAAACCATTTGATGGTTTGAGCTAGCCGGGGCACAACATTTTTTTTTTGACAGGCTTGGATGTTTTATGCCACTTGCATACCTATTGAGTGATTCCAATTGGTAAGTGAAAGGGATTGTTGATTTTACATTTTCTTTCACAGTTGCACTGACATGGATTATCTGCAGGCACACCAGCAAGCAGCAGTCTCTAACGTATGATTCACGTGAGTACTGAATGAACTTTATACTTAGCTTGGAATACTTAATAAGACTTCAGAATTATAGTGTTTTAATACAATATTATAGTAACTAAATAACATAAGAAAATAAATTAACACATAACGAATATCAGTCTTATACAATAGATAGATTAATAAATTAAATATAGAATAGATTAATACGTACATTATAGATCAGTCTTAATATACCTACACAAAGATAAATAAATAATACAGACATAATAAATGTATAGTAAATAAACTAAACGTGTATATCACAGCTGGTCTTATAAACTAAAATACCTAACTTACGTGAATAAAATAAAATAAATAAATAAATAAATAAACTAAATCAAGACAATGCATGCGTAGATAATAAATAATAAATAAATCAAGAAGAATACATAATATATGAATAAATTACATCGAAGGGTACATCACAAATAAATAAATAACTATATTAAAAGGCGACTATAGAATAAATAAATCAATACCTAACAACTAAATACCTAAAACTAAATAAATAAACTATATATATGTCAATACATAAAATCATAAAAATAAGATAAAATAACAGTGATACATAAAAGCTCATTTAGACAACACCATATACATACATACACACATAGAGACAGTTTCTTGTTATTGCTTCATGTCTTTCGCATGAAACACACCGATCCTTTTCCCGGCCAAATTCTCCAGCTCATACATATTCTTACCAATTGGTTTCAATACCCTACATTTAATGTATTTTGGACAGAGTTTTGCGTTGAGGTATTTCGACGAATCGCTAAGGACGAAGTTCCTTCGAAATACCTCTTGTCCTGGTAGGAAACGTATGAGCCGGTGTCAGACATTGTATGTATTGGCACTTCTTTCGTTTGCCTTTATTAAGTTTTGCTTTATTTTGTCGTGCAGACATTGCAAACGAGTTTGTCGGGAGAGAGTCAATAGCTCGCTGTCATCCACCGCATTCAATTTTCGAGCCAGTTCATAGCAGCTGCCGTGCGTCATCATATTCATTCCAAATAGGGCAAAATATGGCGACACACCGGTAGAACCATGAACTGAGCTCCTCAACGCACAGGCTATTTCACTGAGATGTAGGTCCCAGTGGCGTTGGTCTTCCCTGAGATATGAACGTACGGCGGCTAACAGCGTTCTATTTACCCTCTCCGAAGCGTTTGACTGTGGTGAATAATTTGCAGTTTTGAAATGTCTTGCGCCATACTTTTGCAAAAGATCCTGGAAATCTTTTGATTGGAATTGTTTGCCATTGTCGGAGTGTATTATTTGTGGCACACCAAACACATTAAATACATCGTTTAGCAGACATTTTACAACATTCACGGTACTGGCACTTCTTAACGCTTTTAACAGGACAAATTTAGAAAAGTGGTCGAGCACGACAAAAACATAACAATTACCCGATTTTGACCTTGGATATGGACCCAGAAAGTCAATATAAATTTTTGACTCCAGGAATGCTCTACTGTCGACAAGTCTCCGGTTGGCGGCAGCGAACGTTTGTAGACGAAATTTTCCTCTACTTTCAGATCCGGCAATTCTTGTTGGTGATCCCGGATCGTAGCGATCAAGTCTTGGTATTCCTTGGATTCGAACTCTTCGGACTCAGGATCGATCCAAGGAGCAATATCCGGGATATCAATTGCCTCTATGTGGGCCCGAAGCAGCGTGTCAGGAACCACATTTAGCGATCCCTTCCTGTGTTCAATGCTGAACTTAAAGGCCTGTAATTTGAGGCTCCACCTCGCCAATCTCCCGCTTAGATCTTTCAGGCTCATCAGCCACTGTAGACTGGAATGGTCTGTAATGATGGTGAAGTCCATTCCCTCTACATATGGCCGAAATTTTTGCACCGCCATGATCGCAGCCAGGCATTCCTTCTCGGTGACGCTGTAGTTCTTCTGGCAAGCGTTCATCTTCTGCGAGAAGTAGGAGATTGGCGATTCCTCATGGCTGTCATTCCTCTGAAACAACACAGCACCAATTCCGGATTCCGAGGCATCGCATTGGATGTAGAAGCGCATCGAGAAATCCGGATGTGTAAGCACTGGTGCTGTGGTTAAGGCACGCTTAAGCTTTCCGAAAGCTTCTAAGGCTTCATCTGTCATACGGAATTTATCCGACTTCTTTTTTAATGTGTCCGTGATGGGTGCGGTCAAGCTAGAGAAGTCCTTTATGAAACGCCTATACCACCCTGCCAGACCAAGCAGCCGCCGAACCTGTTTTGGGGTTTTTGGAACCGGATAATCCACTGTTGCCTCGACTTTGGCCGGATCCGTTTTCATCCTCCCACCACCAACTATGAAACCCAGGTTCTTTAACTCTTTAAAGCAAAACCTGGATTTGCTTAAGTTGATGGTGAGATTTTCGCAGGCTCTGAGCTACCTCATCCAGCAGGGCTACATGGGTCTCGAAATCGGGAGCAACAATCAGAAGGTCATCTAGATAGACGAAGACGCGGTCCCTCAAGCGTGACGGGATGACCTTGTCCATCAAACGGCACATCCTTTGGGCGGCGTTACACAACCCAAGGGGCATGACCGTGAACTGATAAAGAGGTCGCCCCGGCACTGTGAACGCAGTTTTCTCTCTACTCCGTCCCTCCAGCGGTATCTGCCAAAATGCATCTTTTAGATCGACGCTACTGATGAAGTAGGTATCCTGGAGCCGGCTGAGAAGCCCGTCGATATGTGGGAGAGGATAGGCGTCCTGTTTTGTCAGGGTGTTCACCTTCCGAGAATCCAGGCAGAGACGGTTCTTGCCTGGTTTCCGTATAAGGACAACTGGTGAGCACCAGGGGCTCTCACTCTCCTCAATAACGCCAAGGCTAATCATCCGGTCCAACTCGTCGTACAAAAGGGCTTGTATGGCTGGAGACACGGGGTAGTGACGCTGCTTAACTGGGGCCTCATCCTCGGTATCGATAATGTGCTCCTCCAAAGATGTTTTTCCGAGCCCATGCTTGGTAGAGCAAAGGAACTTCTGCTTGACCGCATCCAACACGGATTGCTGTTCAACAGATAATTGATGTGTTTCTGGATCTCCAAAATTACTCGTGGTAGAAATCGAGCTTATAATGTTTGGAGCGATTTTAAACGCCTTCCAGAAATCAACACCCAAGTAGACTTCTTGATTCAAGTTGGGCACTAAAAAAAAAACAAATCCGGTGCAGTTGACCATTATAGGCTACCGGGGCTTGAACTCTCCCTATTATGGCTTGACATTTCCCGTCAGCCGTTCTTACATCGGACTTGTACGGAAGGATAGGAAGCCGCAAGGATTCTGCTAAATTTTTGCAGTCTTTTCCTAAAATGCTAATGCTAGCCCCACTATCCAAAAGTCCAAAAACTTATTTTTTCCTATTTTGACTTTTGCGTATGGTCTAGGGTCTGTTGCAGCATTTATCACTGTCGACGCAATACTCTTCCTTAGCTCTCTACATTTCTTATATCTAAGTCTAGCTTTCATAATCGCTTTTGGCACATAACCCCCATTCTTATTAAAAATCCTATTATAATCCCTAATCCTAACATGCAACGGCTTAATTTCTATTCTATTTCTACTAACTAAATCCTTATTTTCTACTAACACATGATTCGGCCTTTTTAATATTTTATACGGCTGGTCAATTGTGGGTTGATGACCGTGTTCATCAACCGTTTGTGACCCTTAAGGCCCCGACCCATAGAATCCGTCAATGCCGCTGCGCTTAACGTTGACGCTGACGTTGGCGCGTGACGGACAGATCCGTCCCATAGAATCCGTCGCATACCAGCGCTGAGGGGAGGACAGCCGATGACATTTTGCTATTGCTGAAAACAGAGCTGTCGTTTCGGTAATTTTTTGGGTGCTTAATTTTTGATAACATGGTGGTACTTTTCAAATGAAGATACATACTACCAATATTCACATATGTATGAGAAAAATTATGAAAATGGTAAATTGTTTGGAATCAGAAACAAAATTATCTGAAGCTCACTAGTTTCAATTTTTTTTTCTTTTTTTGAATTTTTCTGTATGTTCCTATTATTTGCCGGTTGGTTTTTCAATCCAAACATAATTTTATCATGGCCCTTGGAGTTTTCTTATCAATAGAGTTCTATTATTTGGTATAAGACCTGACATTGCAATAAATTTTTTTATCTCGAGCAGTTTTTATCGCTCCAGTACAATTATCATTTTCCAACCGACTAAAAAAGCACTTTGTTTTGTTCGAGATCAATTTTTGTGAATTTCGGATTCAACTAGAGATTTACACCTACTTGCAGTAATACCAAAACATTTTATACGAAATTAAAACTCAGTACATCAAAATTCTATTTATTGACACAAATATTATCAGAAAAAACTAGAAAATACAAAGAAAAAAAGTGTATTTAAAATTGTATTTATTATTTTTCTTTTTTTATTTATTTCCTTTTACGAAAAAAAAGGCCAAATGACACACTAATACAATTGCAGAAAAACAGATCAATCTCATTTGCTTTCTATTCAGCACGAAAAATCTGAGATCTGAGAGCAAACTCTGCAAAGCCCAAACAAAAACGACATAAGGCAAGTGTAGTACGGACTGCAGATGGGTATACAGAACTACTATTGTAGTACCACCGACAACACTGGCTGAAAGTGTTTTCTTTTCAAGCTGATGTCAGCTGGTTGTCAACATCGATGACAGTTTCTCTATATTTCTCTATGCTTCCACCAATTAAAATGCATACTCTCAATTTGTGAATGCATGAACTATAATATGTGAAGGTGTGCACTTCAATGGTTGAATGTGTGAACACCCAACGCACAGCGCAGAGAAAAAAGTAGAAAGTAAACCTACTTTCTGCGTCTGCGTTTTTATGTGCGTTTGTTATGGGCCACCTTCCATAAGAATGCGTGTATTCTATCGAGATGTCCGTTAAAACGGATGAATAAACGCACAACGGATTCTATGGGTCGGGGCCTTTACTCACTTACTGATACTGGTCGGGGGTTTGTGTCGACGCGACTCCCCCGACGATTTCGCGTTCATTGTCCGGTTTTCCGGACAACAACGTCGACATTTTGGAGTCATTACCCCCTCCTGGCCGCATCTATAGCAAAATATATTGCGGTTTTGCGATGGGCAGTCTATAAACGAATGGCCTTCTCTTCGGCAATTCCAGCAGATCAAGGTTTTCTGATCGGACAGTTTAAGCGGTGGTCTCGGACGAAAACCTGGATACTGCATTGCCTCAACATGCACCTCAGGTGAGTAAAAATCTTCGTACTCATAACTTATTTCGTTAATCTGGTACTTTGCAGGTGGCCTATGGTGTTTCGGCTCCTCTCTGCGCGGGAACATGTTTTCGCTGTCCTTGCAGGCGTATCTCAGCTGGTCTAGTGTGAAGATAGCCATTGGGTATACCAGCCTACCTATCTTTTCATTTAGATTCTTTTTTAGAATTCTCACCAACTCCATCTCAGGGATTGGGATCCGGAGTTGGGATCGCAGTTTTGAAATTGCCGTAGATAACTCATCGACTCCCAGGCACCTTATCTGCGATCCATTATGTCGCGCATGATCTCGAAGTCCGACTTACTATTGCGAAACTGACGCGTAAGGGCATCGCGTAGTATTGGCCAGTCTGGGCGGTAATAGTTCCTTTGGAACTGCCAATACCACTCATACGTGGTACCTGAGATGAGCAGATGAAAATCACGCAGTCATATTGACTTTGAAGAGTCTCCAGCCGAAAAATAAAATCTTCGACGGTAAGTTTCTCCGGATTTCCATCGAAATTAATACTCCATTTGTCTATTTTTATAGGTCCACGGATACCCTGCTGAGGCTGCGGTGGAGCACTATATGGTGGACTTGGTTGAAATGTCCTCGGAGGATCTCTCACTTGGTGGTGAGATACTCGTTTGTGAGCATTTGAATTTTGTGTCCCAGTGTTTGCCCTTTCATTAATATGAAATGCGCTTTCCGTGGGAACAAACACGCATGAGGTTCGACTGGGCTGAGATTCAGCGCGGGGGCTATGTCGAGCAATTTGCGGCTGCTTCCTCACGGCACCCGTACTCGGATTCGGGTTTGCCTCTTTTGGCCTCAGCTGGTGAGTAGCCAAATTTTTCTCCTTCATAAAATCTAACAGACTACTATATTCATGTCTCTTTTGAGGTTTTCAGAGATGTCCTCTCTCAGAGTATGTCGAAAAAGCATTTACCACTGCCAGATTTATGTAAGTCTTAAGGTCATTTGTATTATTGCTGTTACCTATCTGTATGTTATCTGTTATTTCTATCTGTTTCTCTTTTGTCTGTCTCATTCTAGCGTTTGCACCTTGGGCTTCAAATGAGGCCGCACCTGCCTGGCTGAGGCTGCTAAAGGAAGGGGCAGGGACAGAATCGGCCGAACTGTTCGAGCGACTCCCAGGTATCGGTATTTCCGGACTAAGAGGAAAGTCGTAGGTGTTAGACGGCATTGGTTGGGTGTTTTTGCCCCTATTGGGCGGTGGACTACGTCTACCAGAAGGCATGGTGGTGGTATCTGCACTATCAGATTGGTGATTGTAATTTCTATTCTTATCTAACAAAGTTTCTCTTCTTATCTTTCTATTCTTTCTATCCTTTTCAGGTGAGTTCATTCTTTATCCGAAAGGAAAAATGAACAGAATCGAAGAAAAATATTAACCTATTATATTAGAACTAAATTAACTTATATTTAACTAAGCCTATATGAATAAGTAATAAGCCTATAAGAATAAGAATTCAATGTAATTAAACTAACGCAGGCAAAAGTACCAAAAAAAAACTAAATGTAAACGCCTATTTAAAGAAATTATGTGTATAACTAATCCTAAAGAAACAAAACTTAAAACTAAACCTAAATCACAAAAAAATGTAAATAAATAAGAACATCTAAATTGTACTATCAAAAATAAGCCTAGGTAACGTAAAATGCTACTAAATAACTAAATATGTGAACGATAGAAACCGAAAAAAACGAAATTTGTAAATGAATAAATATGTAAACCATAATCAATTATGTAACCCTATGTAACTAGAAACTAAACCAAAAAACAAAAACCTATGCACTATAACAGGAATTACCTGAACAAACAAAAAAACACTGCTAATAAATAATTATGTAAATCTAAGAATTTTAAACTAAAAGTACCTAACACTGAAACAAAAAAATGAACAGTGAATTCGAAACAAAACTGAAAAAAAATGTAAATAATTATGTCAACAAAAGAAAATGTGACCTAAGACCGAAGTGAGCAAAAGTAGCTATTAACCCTACAAAAAAAACTAAATGTACAAAAAAAAACAAATAACTTGAAAATGTAAATAATGAATAAATAATATTGTACGTACTAACAAAAGAAATTGTAAATTAAAAATGTGAATAATTAAATTTATTTGTGTTCTATACGAAATTGTTTTGCGCTATGAAACAAAAAAATTTAAAGTAAACTAGATCCTAAATGAAAGAGAACAACTATGTAATTAGTAAAGTAGAACGAAAGGTAAACTTATGAAATAAAAATAAACCAGAAGTAACTTACAACCAAGAAGGAAAAACGAAAAGTAGGCTTAACAGAAAAACAAAAAAATGTAAATTGCGAAGTAGATGGAAACGAATACTAACTAGAAATCAAAAGAAATGTAAATAAATAAGTACACAAATATATGTTGTACAGCAGCAATACGCAGAAAAATATATTTGTGTAAATCTGTAAACCAAACTTATCACAAAAATTGTACTAAACTACTGAATGGAGGAATAAATAAGAAAATATAAAAAAATGGAAATTGTGAGTTATGCAAATGTGTTTTTATTGTGTATCTGAATTTTTTGTGAATGTTTAATACAATTGTATTGTTTGTAAGTGTCCTTATATATGTTTTTATGTGTTGTGATGTGTATGGGGGTGCTTCAGGTTGCTGTCTTCGGCTAAGTGTTGGCGACGTGGACGACCTGAGCTGCTTTCGGCATCCATTAAGTGATGTTTATTGTGGACTGCAGACGGACTTTGTTGTTCCCTCGATGTGGTATGTATGACTAATCTAAACATAAAAAAAAAGTTAACAGGGACTCACTCCGTTCCCGCAATACCACTCTATCCTGAAATGGACTATTGGTGGCAGACTTGAAACGGAGACGGTTACAACACAAAACAAATAAAGAAAGAACTAAACTACGAGGATGGGACAATGCAACGTATTATGACGAACAACACATCAAAGACGGCCACTGTACCCATATAACTAAAACTTAAAGACGATACAATGAAAAGTGAAATTTGAAATTTAAGAATAGAGAAAGATAAAGATACAATTAAAAGAAAAGAAGAGGAGAGAAGACAGGACAAAACAGATTTTTAATTGTCGTCGTTGTCAACATCATATTCACCCATCGCAATTGACACTGAGACTTTGTAATGTCTCTAGCGAAGACTTATGGGTTTTCTGATGTTGACAACAAGGACAATTGAGGACATATGACTACATAAAAGACAGGAAACGGAAACAGGACGTTGGGCGCTATTGTTATGTAGGGGTAGAGTGGGAGGAGTTAGGAATTTGAAAATGGGACAGGAAAATAGGATGTGGATGGGGCCTTAGGATAGGATGTGACGGGAAAGGAAAGAGGGTTGTTCACGGGGAGCGCGGCACGCTTGCGATGCGCGGCTCCTCTCGCCGGATTTGGGGTGGTTCTTGCCCCCGTAAACAACTAACCTACACCAACAAAAACATAAATCGTGTCAAAAACTACTTTTTACTTACTTGTAGCGGACGGACGGCGGGATACCACATTGAGGGGCGCTGGTGTTGGTATTCAGCGCGGCCATTTTTTCTTACCCTCCCAACCTGGAAGTCCGGCGGCCATATTGGACTTCCCCAAACTATCGGATGCCTCGGCAGCTCAGTCCATCAGCCGAATGTCTTTAGCGTACCTTTCACACACCCCTGAAAAATAACACCTAGCGACTCATCCTACCTGAATAAAACAACAATTTTCAGCCATAGGACGTGATTGTACAATTATTGTGCTTTGACTTTATTATATAAGAAGAATCATCATCATTTAACAAAAAAAAAGCAAAGCAACAAAAAAAAGGAAGAGACAAAAGATGTTCCGCAACCTATCTGTACCTTTATGTACACGTACTAAGGACGTTCTTCCTACCTAAATCGAGCTCGTTTTAGGGGACAAAAAAACCATAAACAAAATCTTGCTTATCCGCGACAGACTCCACGCGATGGGGAACAAAATTTCACAAAAAGAAAACAGAAACAAAAAAATTAAACTTAAATTACGCCTTAAGATAAAAAAAAAGATATACAGCATTAGAAGCCTAAACAGATAAGTATATTCTTTTGACCACTGGTCTCCTTTAAGGCGCAGGCAGTAAGAATTACTACTTTATGTAAATAGGTATATTTTCATAGAAATAACTTAAAATTAGATATTGCATCTATGACTATGATGTATGTATGAATGTTATTTCTTATTACGTATATGTATGTATATAGATGGATGTAGGTTTATTGTTTATACATATATACACTGTCACCTTCGCCGAATGGGGGCTATTTAATTTCACCAATATATGAATTTATATGTGTGGATGTATGTACATATGCATAGTTGTATTGAACACTTTACACATAATTTTAATAGGTATGGCGGCCACTTGTGGATTCATCTTGTGGCCGCCTAGCTGCACTGTATAAAAAAAAAGGAAACACTACCTATAATCACACAGTAATAAAAACGCAAAAAAAACACTCACCCTTATAATTGAAAATTATAATCACTATGCATGTATGCTTGCGATTTTGTCGGCACCAGTCCCGCTTCGATTTGAATCGGTGGCCGCCTATTAGCACTGCACAACAAAATTTAAACAAAAAAACTTCTATGTACAAATAGTAAAAAAAAAAAAACAAAAACTAAAATTAACATTACTCACCATTTGCTTAACTGAATTTAACTTAATTAAAAATTGCCTTAATTTAAAACTAATTTAAAATTTAATATTATATAATAGGATTTTCAAAAAAAAACTGTCACAACACCACACGACTAGACCATTTAGTCTCGCCAGCCACTGTATTTTAATTGAATTGCATTGCAATTGATTTTGTCCGCAGACCTTCAAAATCGGACCACCCACACTCTCTTTTTGTAAAGATCATCCGATTTTGGAAGGATTTTCTCTTAATACCTGCCATCCCTGAATCGGTACTGGGTTCTGGGATTGGGAACAGATGAATATTTTCCTGCTACCAGCCACTAGGTGGAATCGACCGATAGCAGAGAACTGAACCAAGAGCGATGACAGGCACAATTCCAACCAAACAGCTGTTTGGCATTTGGTTTGACAAGAGAAATATACAGATGTAGAATGGTAGAACAAAAGCATGTTACAAAAAATTTTTAAAACCAGCATACTAAAATCCAAAAACCAGCATACTATCATACAATACCTCGTATGAAATGCCTGCAACATGAACGAACTCAAAGAATGGTGTATGATTGGAGCAAAAATGTTCGTTTCTTTTAATTTCCTTTGCTGTGTTGGACTTCCTTGCAGTGATGCCATATCATTTTGAGCTAAAATCGTATTTTTCAGCGGCAAAAATCGTAAAAATACGATTTTTCAGAAAATGAAAAAAAATCTGATAAATACGAGTTACGAGTATGCACATATGTACATACTTAAATTTACTAAAGCAAAAAACAAAGGGTAAATAAAAATCACATTTCAGTTTCATTACAAATAATATTTAAAGTATTGTAAACTTAGTTACATTAATCAATAATAAATAAATAAATACACAGTTACTTTAAAAATTGTTACGATGGAAGCAACTTGGGCTGAGTTCCAAAATGTAAAAAAAAATGTTTCGATGCGGTAGCAAAACATTTTTGATACGCATCCGCAATGCAACCTTAATGCTTTGCATAAATTTTACTTTGTAAAAGTTTAACGTTTCGGAACGCATTTTATACAGAGCCGATTGGAATTGTCACATGTCTAATAACATTATATTTAAAAGAATTTTAAATCAGTGGTTTGAAAATGTTGACAAACCCATGGATGTATCCGCCAACAGTAGAAATATATCTGCAATACGTATAAGGACATTCTTTAAAACTGGCAGAAACAGACGTGATGCAGCATTATCCATTTAAGTCTAAGGGATTCCGAAGTAAGATTCCTAAAGAAGAAGAAAGAGATACATTCCAAGTACCTAATATTTATAAAAAAATGTTCATGCTGTTGTTGGTAGCAACATGAAATTTATTGAAATTCAAATAAAAGCATCGAAAAAAATATCGATGCGCAGTTTGCTTAGTTTATGCGCATCAAAAACGTTTAGGATGCGTTTAGAAACTTGCGACTTTGTCATAATTTTGTTGTTTCAGTTTCGGAACTTATGACTTTGTATCTACAACGCGTCTGATGCATTTTGGAACTCAGCCTTTCTTTATGAAATAAAAAAGCGAGAATTAATTTTTAATGTAATGAAATGAAAGAAAAATCGTAAAATGTGGCTAACTTTTGGCCAAAAATCGTATACAATTTTTGGAGGCCAAAAATCGTAAAATTACGATAAATCGTACAATATGGCATCGCTGCTTCCTTGTGTGTTGTAGATGTTGTTGTTGTATTCCCATTGCTGCTTAAATTCGTTTTCTTTTGTATCACGAAAACCGGTTTAAGTTTTTTTTTTTTGTTTTCGCATACAAAACGAATACACGAGCAGTATGTGTGTGTGATGTAATAATTTTGTTTTTTTTTTCTTTTCGCTTTAATTTCTTATTGTAAGTAATGCAAGTTTAAAGGGGCATATGGAAGGGGAATAGCGACAATAACATGTATGTGTGATTTTCATAGTGCTGCAAGTGTTCAAATTTTCTTGAATGGGAATTTTGCTATAGCGTATTTATTTATGTATGTATGTATATGCGATGGCCCAACAGAAGGGCGGGAAAAGTAGATCATTTCGTTGGTTTTTATGATTGCAATAAAATATGTATGTAATTTCTTTGAAAACGTTAATTTCATTTACAGAGTACCTACATTCCTTTAATGGCATAGAGATCCGCTTAGAGAGGATTGTTTGAAATTCCATCTCTAAGTGGGTAAATTCGGAAAAAAAATTCGGAACTCATCTCCAATTTGTTTTGCCTTAACAGGGGCGAAGCAAAGCGAGCACGGGTCAGCTAGTCAAATATAATTCATGATACAGAAAACAGTAGGTAGGCATTGTTTTGATTTCCAGTTTGTAAGCCTTTACAGGAGCCCAACAAAATATTTGCCCTCGATTTTAAAACTACATACATTTATGTATGCCTATGTAATGTATGCCTCCACAAATTACTCAAATTTTTTTTTTTCATTTGAAGGACATGCAAACATTTTCGGAGAAATTTTCTTATTGATTTCCTACAAATCAAAAAAAAAATTCGCTCAACCATAAATCAAAGAACATCGAAATTTCACAGAAATGTGACAATAAAACCAAACAAAAACAACAACCACAGATCAAAATATGACTACCATATGCACACACAAACACACCACAGTTTAAAATCCAGAAACACCGACCAGCCAGTCAGTCGTTCGTATATGTTCGTTCGCAAGATCGATTGAGATAAGTAGACAAAATAAAGGGTTGCAACAAAATGAAACATAAAAAAAAAGTGTGTATACCGAAGTCACAACGCACTGGAGGATGGTTGACTCGCACGACCATGTAACTTAAAACCTGCATGATCATAGAATAAACGAAAAACAGAACAGGTGGAGTCATCTACACAAAAGAAGAGAACTAAACTCGATGTATACCATATTCTACATCTGTGTATTTCTCTTGTCTGTGGTTAAAGTCAATTAAATGGACATTTAACTTATACGAAATCATCAATCCATTAATTGAGGAAGAACGACCGTAGTTTGTACGAGAGTGTGCTACTCTAAAGAATCTAGAGTTTCGAAGATTGAGTGAAGGAACGTTTAAGTTGAGAAGGTCAAGAATTTCTGTAGACTCAATCTCACCTATTAAAACCCTATGAATAAGATGTAGAATGGTAGAGCAAAAGCATGTTACAAAAAAAATTTAAAACCAGCATACTAAAATCCAAAAACCAGCATACTATCATACAATACCTCGTATGAAATGCTTGCAACATGAACGAACTCAAAAATTGTGTATGATTCGAACAATTTTTTTTCTCGATTTCCTTTTGTGTGCTTGGCTTTCTTTTCTGCTGCGGATGTTGTTGTTGTATCCCTATTGGTGCTTCAAATCGTTTTGTTTTTTTTTTTATCACGAAAACAGGTTTTTGTTTTTAGTGAAATAAAATAGGTATACATATATGTACACATGCATATATGTGCATCAATGTATGTATGTATGTAAATATTATACATAGAGGATGGAAACTAATTTTCCGCGATCATCTCACAAAATAGGTACATATCTGGTGAAATTTTTTTAGCGCAAGGCTTGTAAAATATCACAGATTTAAAAAAAATTTAACTTTCCCATAGAAAGCTATAGACCAATGGCCAGTAAATCTTGGGAATGGAGGTATAATCAAAATACATAATATGTATACATGTATGCATAGGTATTAGCGTCGTAATATCGAATTTAATCGGCGGGCAGAGATTTTTTGCAGCCGTGGCTAAAATACGTTAATTTTTCCTATTTTTGTGTCGGTGGTATAACCACATAAAATATATATTTAAAAATCAGGAAAAATCCACTAATCTCAAAAATATACATACATAGGTCCCAGACGTTTTACTTGCAGCCTACCCCTGCCAGATTCCTTGAAAAAAAGCCCAAAATAAACTTTTTACTAATCATCTCTCTAATTCTAATGCCCGGTTTCACCAACATTAGGTTAAAGTGGTTTTAGCTAAAGGCAGTTAAAATATATCTACCCATTAAATTAAATTCTGTTTCACCAACCCCATTTATTGAATTTTTAGTGTATTTGGAAAAAAATTTGTTTCTAGTGTACTTTAAATTCTCATGGGGAAAGAGTGAAATAGAAATAATATCAACTTATAAAATAGAAAAAGTCAGCAAATGAACGAAGTACGTTTTGAAAATGCTAAGGTTTGTGTCCGGGCTAAGGTTGTGTCTTGTGGTAAAGAAAAAATAATGAAAAAAAAATTACATAATAATAAAGAATATGAAATGCTTAAAACTGGATAATAAAGATGATGAAATGCTAAAACGAAAAGAGGGTGATCATTTATTGATAGCAAATTCACTTTCTTAATGAAGAAAATGTCACAGATGTGAAACAATTTATTTTTTTTTAGGTTGAAATCACGCTTTTAAATTTTAAATGGACGAAAACGGCCTGTTAGTTTAAGGGGCTGTTTAACGCGATTTTAAAATTAAAAGTGGTTGGTGAAACGGAAAAACGTAATTTTAAAATTAAACAGCCTGTTAAATATTTAAAATTGGTTGGTGAAACCGGGCATAAGTATAGTAAAATCATGATTTGAATTGCCCAAATACATGTAAACCAATCCATGATTACAAACACAAGCCTACATAGGTAAGTAGGCCCCAAACAAATCAATTATAGTTTACCCTCTATCAGACATCCTTGAACTATCCTGAAATGTGTTTCTGACATACTTTTCTATGAATACTTAATTGAAGTAATAAAGAGATTTTACATTCAAAATTCATCGGTTTCTAAATGTTTGACAAAGTGGTAATTTGCACTATGTCCAAACTTCTTCAATCAAGATTTGAATTACTTTTCTGTTGCTCGTAAGGTTTTTCATAGATAGATCTAACAAGATATTCATATTTATTTATATATTTTTATTATTATTTAGATGTATTTGGGCAATTCAAATCATGACTTTACTATACTTAGAATTCGAGAGATGATTAGTAAAAAGTTTATTTTGGGCTTTTTTTCAAGGAATCTGGCAGGGGTAGGCTGCAAGTAAAACGTCTGGGACCTACTCGTATGTATATTCTTGTAATTGGGGGATTTTCCCTGATTTTTTGTTATCTCTTTTATGTGGTTATACCACCGACACAAAAAAAAAAGGAAAAATTAACGTTTTTTAGCTACGGCTGCAAAAAATCACTGCACGACGATTAAATTCGATATTACGACGCCAATACCTATGCATACATGTACATATACATATACATATGTATTTCAATTATACCTTCACTCCTAAAATTTCCTGTCGGCTCTTAGAATACTATTGTTTTCGTCATTTTTCACAACCTCGAGATTTTTTTTTTATATGTGCATTAAATTCTGTCGTTTGTTCTGAGTTCTATCTTTTTGGGCTGATTTTTTGGCATTTTTGCTGGATCATAAAAGAAAGCAATTTCAACCGGTGCTCACCACAAATTGGGTCTTCAAACCATTCAGAACAAAACAAATCAGTTTCTTTAATACACATGGATACTATTTGCGATTTGATATTTATAATTTCTGGGCTATTTCTATATACATTTTCAAAAACAGATGTTTGAAGCTTGCAAATTTCAAAAAACTCATTCGAAGGCGGAAATAATTTTCCAAACCCGGTTTCTGAATTTAAATATGCCTTGTGATGAATAAGAAATTCAGAGCTTTCGGTTAGTGTTTTCTCCGTTTTAATCAATGTTTGACAACAATTTTGACAGTTTTCTTTCATAGTCTTAAATAGTTTATAACAGCAGTATCCTGAAAAGTATCGAACAGACATACTTTTGACAGTCATTGAAACAGATGGCTGGTCAACCATTTCGGCAATATTTAGCGTGTCAGAGTCAGAGCTTGATATTGTAGCTGTTTTGAAAGTATCGTCCTTCAAAAGTGAGTCTTCAGCTGTAGTACTCACAATCGCAGACCAGTCAACATCAAGTAATTCATCAGAGTCTTTTTCACAATTAGAAAATTTGGATGTAAAAAGTAGATTCAGTGAAATAATTTTGGCAATAATTGATTGAAAATCGTAGACACTGGGGTTTCTTTTATTTGCGTTTCGGGCACGAACATGTGAAAAAAAAATTTCTAGTGGATCTTGGCTCATTTTATTTAAGTGCAAATAAAAAAAAAACTGGATACTCCGTAAAAAGATCATCGGCCAAAGAAAGAAAAGATGAGATGGTCATAACCATCCCCTTAAAGCAATGAACTGTTGTTTTCTTGCAAAGTTTTAAGGACGAAAATAACTCTTTCATTTCAACCAAAAATTGCATGTTCACGCTGTTTCTTACTAATGGTGGATGTCCATTTAAAATGTCAAAAATTTTATCCATTTTTTTAAAAAATATTGATGTAGATTTGGCTTTACATTCAAGCTGATTTTTGGACATGCTCTTACAAGGCTTTGGGAATCAATAGCATATAATTCCCTGAACACGTCCCAGCTGACAATTTCTCCATTAGAAAGAAAAAAATCCCGAAGATATCAAATTTGTTCTAATGGATTTCACTAAATGTGGTACATCGAAACAGAGATAGATTTTCTTGGCTTCGTAAACAAACCAGTTATTATTGGCATTTTGAGAATCACCTTGCTCTCCTTTATGCCCAAGTTTTGAGAACAAACTTCGATTTGTTGTGCCTTGTGCTCGCACAGATATTCCAAGTTTTGCACAAACATCCAAGCATTTGAAAATTTGTTCCCTTAATTCTGAAACCGGACAGGATGTCGAACTCACAACATAGTTTAAGATAAATTTAAAATTGCTGCAAAGTCCCCTTATCATGAAAACACAAATAGTTTTCCCTCTTATTGCTTCTCTTTTTCCATCACCATAGTCAACAAAGTCATCAATTCTGTCCTTAAAATTATTATATGTTAAATTTTCTTCGATAGAAATTTCGTCAAAAATTAGTACCACATTTTTACTTATTTCAGGCAGTCGATCAACCTTTTCTTTAATTTTTGTTAAGACTACTTCATGAAAACCTGTAGAGATATTTTTAATTTCCATCCATTTGTACAAAGACGTAGGATGAGGAAGATGGAAGTCAAGAGTTTCTCTCATAAAATTATACAGCGCAGCATTTCTAAAAAATAAATTTTGAGAAATCCATTTTTCCTCTTTAGAATATGTTTTATTTTTAATTAAAATCATCCTAGCAAAAACCTTTGCATTATCGTTGCCGACAATGAATGAATCAATTAAATTAGTAACATTTTTTGAGGCAGTCTCCTTTCTTGTTTTATGTGACAAGCTTCCTAATTGTTAATGTTTTTAATCTACGCCTTAAAGCGATTTGTTTTAAATTATTTGATTTCCGTATTTGTTTAATATATTTTTCCAAGGCATATATTTTTTGTTTTAATATCAAAATTTGTGATTTATAATCATGAACGTCTTTGTTTTCAAACCTATTAGTACATGATGATTTCTTCAAACATGCATCTGAAAAGGTTTCAAATTCTTCCAGACTTAAATCCATGGCAGATTCATTTTTTATTAATGTACGTTTTGTGATTTGAATCACCAGCCCCATTTGAAACATCAAGATTTAGCGTTGGAACAGACCCTTTTTTAAGTTTCTGAATCAACACCAAATCCTTTTCAAAATGTATATCACATAAGTACAGATTTTTTGTTATTACTTCCTCTTCTAAGTTACAAGCCTCACACCATTTTTTAAAAATAAGCTCTTTCTCCCGTGCTGGGAATTTAAAAAATGTACTGCCTAAATTTTCTTCCCGCTTGGCGCCGCAAGAACTTATGCAACATTTAATGCGGTACCCGTATTGTTTAGTTTTGAACATGATTCCTTTTATCAGAAATCTGAAAAGTGCAAAAAAAGTAGTTTTTAAAAAAACTTCTTAGCATACATCCGCAGCATAAACCACTCGCAATCGAAACTTGATTTGCACTGAAACCCAAAAGCTAATGAATGAATGAAATACATATTTTTTGCATTTTGCTTTCTCTATCTCTCATACTTGTTGCAACAGAAGAAAGGCAAAAATCCACACAAACGTTCACTTACGTCATCTGTCCGAAGGCGAATACAACAGAATAGTAACAGATGCGTAAAGGAAGCAAAATAAATGTTGGGGTTGGAAAGATGTTCGCTTCGTTATTGTGTATTTTTTCAGACTATACTTGCATGATCATAGAATAAACGAAAAACAGAACAAGTGGAGACATCTACACAAAGGAAGAGAATTAAACTCGATGTATACCATAATTCTACATCTGTATGTTTCTCTTGTCTGTGGTTTGACATAACTTGTTTATTTCCTACTCTTTTTTGTATTCTTACATCTGCACCCACTCATTTTTATTTATTTACCTTTCAGGTGGATGTAAGAAGCCGAACGAAAATTCGGCTTTCGATATGAAATATGTATTGTTTTCCATGGTTTTTTTTATCATTTTTATATGTTAAAATGGCTTTTACTATCACTTTTGCACGTGAAAAAGTTGTTACACATAATTTGTAGAGAATGCGACGAAGATAACAGTTTAGTAAAAAAAACTTTTTTTGAAGTAAACGTTTAAATATACATTTAAAGTATTGGAACAACACATTTTCATAATTTTCAGTTTAAGAAGACATACTATTTTTGGCTGCATACATGTATGTACAAAAAGTCTTCAAAATTTTGTATGCGCGTCTGATTGCCTCTCCAAAATGTACAAAACTTGTTTTGTAGGGTAAAGGCACTAGTGGTCGGCCACTTTAACCCTTTTCCTCATGTAATATAAATACCGTTAGGAATTTTCTTAATGTGAAGATGCAGATACAAGCAGATACATGTCCTACACAACTATCCTCAAATATTATATTATTACGCAAATACTGCAGCTGGTAGAAGCACATAAGGCCGTGCACATTTGCGAAAGTGTAAAAATGTGGTGATTTTTTGTTTTTTCTTTAGTTGTGCGTATTTACAAAAGTGTTAGTTTATATTATAATTTGTTTGGAAGATAACATTTTAATGAATTTGTATTCTTCTAAAAAGCATAAGGAGGTTATTTAGTGGTGCAAAGATTAGAAAATATTAATATCAGTGTAAATAATTAGGTGGCCGACCACTAGCATCCCATTTTAAAGCGATTTCAGTCCTCGGCCTGGTATGGCCGACCACTAGCACCCCATTTTAATGCGAATTTCAGTCCTCTGCCTAGTATGGCCGAGCACTAAAGAAATGCACTATATGGCTGAAATTTATCTTTTGACGTACAATATTGAAAGTTTATTAATGAGTTGCTCTGACTTCACCGTTAAAGCCTAGTATGGTGCTGATGCGAAACGAAAAATCCCATACAATAGTGACACGACGAAATCGAAAACGGAAAATTTCGTCGTGATTTTCGTTTTGCAGTACGCTGTTCAGTTGCGAAATTATGCTGATGGTGATTGTATTAGATAAATCTCTCCACTCAGTTTTCGCACAGAATTGATTGTCCGGAACATTAATTCCTTGCGAAATTTTGACGTTTGTAATTTTGTATGTATTTTATTCGTATTTTATATATTCGGTTTCGGCTTGTGTTTCGTGTTACGGTTTTTGTACTGTTAAAATGTGGAGTCCTAGTGTAAATTTTAGAGGAAGAGAATATTTTTGAAGCTGACGAGGACGACTTTCTGGATAATATACCACCCACTTTGGCGTGGAACTGGCGGCAGAAACAAAACCAAGGAAAGAACAACAAATGCAGAAGATGTTATTAAATCCTCTTCAACTTTGTCATTATTTTAGTTCTATTAAAGAGTAATTTAAATCTTTCATTAATTCCTTGCGGAATTTTGTTTTTTTTTGTAATTTGTATTTTCGGTCTCGTGTTTGTGTTTAGTTTTTTTCGTTTTTTTTTTGTGCTGTTATTAGAACATAGAGTCCTAGAAGTGGAATGTAATAGTTTTTTATAATTCGATTTAATTTTTTAGTTTCAGTCAGTTTTTTTTCTAGCAGCTGATTGAACTCTCCATACAATATTTTTTCGTCGATATTTCGCAAGCTTTTCGCACTCGATTTGGAGACCATAGGAAAATTTCGTTTCGCATCAGCAGCGTACTAGGCTTAAGCACACAAATGATTGAGAAATGTTAGTGCTCGGCCAGGTACTAAAGTTGTCGGCGCACTGCCGGCCGACTATTGAAATTACCAAGCTAGTGTTCGGCCACTGAAGCCTATTTCGATTGGTATCGGCCTATTTGTCTAATTTACTAATACACTATTCAAAAGTTAATTAAAGACAGTAAAAAGAAAACACCCTTCAAAGATTGCAGGCCTGGCTTTCTTTATTTTTAAAACGAAATCCTGTACTTGCTTCAAGGAAAGCAGAAGGAATAAGCGAAGCTATAAATACGGTCTATTGCAAACATTTTTGAAGTTCGTTAACTATGTATTTTTTTTTCTTTTATTGTTAAACCTTGTTAATCTCTTAAGCTATTCAATAACTTTTTTTTTAGGTTAATAGCAACTATTTAACTTATTTCTAAATAAGAAAAAAGAAAAGCATAGGTAGTATGATTTTATACAATAAAACTGATTTCAACAAACTGTTGCCAACTTAGTGCTTTTTTGTTTGTTCTATGCTACTAAAAATAATAAATTGTTATTTATTAAATGTTTTGCATTCAAATAAACCCTTAAAAGATCATTGAATATGTTCTTTTCATTGATTTATTGGACCTGGCCGACCACTAGAACTTTTACGGCCGACCACTAAAATTTGGCGGCCGACCACTAGCGCAATATTACTTTTTTCATCAATTTGGTCATTTCTAGAGAACAGTAAGGATTTAATTAAAAATTCTCTTTTTAATCGATTAATATTTGTTTCGACATTCAGTAAAATTCTGTTTAAACGTTTTTCATCAAATACTTTAGTAACTGGAAAAGCGCCAAGTGAAAAAAAAAGTTAGGTGGCCGACCACTAGTGCCTTTACCCTATCTGAAGTAGTTCAGAAGTAGTATAATTTAAAATGGTCTTACCACCAAATCGTAGGTCCCTTGCTTAGATGGGCTATAGTTTGGAGGGGGGTGAAAAAAAGCCCCCTCTGTCATACGATTTTTTATTCGCTAGAACTTCAGGAATCTACAGTTAACGGATTAGATCTACCTCTAAACTGGGACACCCTATATTCTTCTTTATCTTTCGATTCATTGGAGGAATCGAGATAAGAGTTGATGTATTGTTACTCTCTTTAGCAGCCACCGTATTGAGCTGTCAGACGTTTTGATTTGAGATCGAGGCTGCATATTAATATGTATGTCTTTTGGTTACCTTTCGCAACCAAAAATAACTGCGGGTTCTTGGTCTATTAGGACAACAAAGTAAATCAAAACTACATCAACTACATCCCATAAATGTGATAGACAGGCGAAGCAAAGCGAGCACGGGTCAGCTAGTTGTATAACATAAGAAAAACTGATTTTTCATGGAAATTGAAGAAAAGTAATGATGCGAAGGTTTATTTTTGTCGACGAGTGTATTGCAATGTCGATTCTCAAAATGTTGACAAAGGTGCAAACAAAGGGGGGTATGAATAAAATCGAGCACCTACTTTTTACTTTTTGAAGCAGAAGCTCCATTTTATACGAATAGATCACCGGTGAAGGTTTTCACGGCATCTTAAGTTGGATGATTATATTCTTAAGATATCAGTGGCGTGGGTGAGATGTGAGAGATATCGCCCATTGTATTCCGATGCTAGATGAACATTGTGTGACGAATGTCCGTTTAAACGACTTCGACTGTATGAAATCCGAGATCTCTGTCGATGTCGTAGTTTATAAGTAATACGTAGGTTGCTACTTGAGTTTTGAGATATGACAACACCAATGTGAATATATCAAATCTAGCATCGTAAAGTTTGACATTTTTAATGGTAAACGTAGGTACTCAGAAAATTTTGCCATACGAGTGCTATTTGTGTTGTTTACAGGTATTTGAAGGATTCATCTTCGTATAAAAAAATGGAATTATATCGTGAACTTTTTCATACCATGCTTTTCTATGACTTTCGACGTGGATGAAACCAACAACAGTGTTCCGATCAACTCGCTTTGACTTTTGGTAATGAAGCACCATCTCGAGGTACCGTGTTTCGCCAGTTTTCCGAATTCAATCGAGGTTGCACTTTGCTACAGGACGAATTTCGTGAAGATGGTCCAAAATCAGTTGTGCCAGAAAAATCGATGCTGTGCGTAAACTAATGTTGCAAGATCGTCATGTGACATACCGTGAGATTGAGGCATGCTTGGGTATTAGTTCCACTCGGATACACTCGATATTACATGAAAGTTTGGCCGTTATAAAGATTTGTTCGCGTTGGATACCGCATAATTTGACAATCGTTAAAAAAAAAAAGGCTCGTGTCGATTGGTGCACGGAAATGTTGAAAAAATTCAATCGTGGTGCTGCAAAAGACGTCTATAAGATCGTGACAAGCAACGAATTATGGATCAATGTATATGAACCTGAAACTAAACGAAAATAGACTGTCTTTCAAGACGAGCCAAATCCTTCGCGTACGAAGAACTTTGAAGCAAATGGTCGCCTGTATTTTTTTTTTTGGAATAAATCGATGTCACAACCGGTGCCATTAGAACAACGTTGAACGGTCAATTCTGAACGGTACATCACCATTTATTTGCCAGAAGTGTTCGGAAAAATTAGGGAAACCAATCGCAGAAGTCGTCTCCACCACGACAATGCAAGCTCTCACACATCGGGTCAAACAAGTGAATTTTTGAGCATTGAAAACATCAAATGATGGGTCATCCGCAGTACAGTCTTGATTTGGCACCTAATGATTTTTTAGTATTCATGCGGTACAAAGAGAAATGCGAGGTGAACGGTTTTCGACGGCTGAAGAAGCGGCTGATGCGTTCAAATCACATGTTTTGAAGGTACCTCAATTGGAGTGGAAAAAGTGCTTCGAAAATTGGTTCAAACGCATGCAAAAGTGTGTTGATCTTCGTGGAGAATATTGGAAAAAACAATAAAGCCATTTTCTTTTCGATTATAATTATTTATTGAAGCCGCGGTAGGGCAAATCTGCCTGAATCAGACGAAAAAGTGAAACGCTTCCCCTTCTCCAACTTCAAAAGACAGTAAAATAAATTCTAAAAAAAATACACATACCATACATACCTATCGAGCCACAAAATATCAAAAGTACAAGCAAGCAAAGAAAACAACAACAAAACAAGTGAAGAAAATAAAATTCTTATTTTCAAACAACGACAAAACAAGCCAAGAAAATTATTTTCAACCCCACCATACAAACATTGGGCCACCGCACATGAGATGAATTTTGCGCATACATATCGAGCCACAAAATATCAAAAGTACAAGCAAGCGAAGAAAACAACAACAAAACAAGCCAAGAAAATAAAATTCTTATTTTCAGACAACAACAAAACAAGCCACCGTACCAGTGTTCCCAGATTGTGGGGAAAAGCGCCACTTTCGGCGCTATTTGATCAGAAAAGGGGAAAAGGGGAAACTGTCTCAAAAAAGGGGAAAACGCGTATTTAAAATATTATTTTCGAAATCACAAAATTTTATAATAGTAAGTCACCAACATGCATAAATCTTCATTGCCAACAAATGATCGGTTTTACCGACACCCAAGAAAGTATAACTAGTTGGTTTGAGAGGGTGAGAAGAGATCTCTACTCTTCACGTAAGCCGCGATTCGGGCCCATTATATTCCCCTCAGTGACGTTTATTCTTAGGTGCGCAGGTGTTCTCCGCACTCCCCATCGAAATCCATCTTTATTGAAAATTTATTTGTTTATATACATGCGCTAACAATATCTAATTGAGTTGCAATTCAAAAATGCTCTTTTAAAAATACTGCTACATCCACTTTTGTTCACTCTGTTGTGCCGCACCGTCATGTCATAGCCAAATCAACCAAACCAAACACCGCAGTCAAAATCACAATACCAAAATGTATATAAACCATTCAACACAAATTGACGTCGAACAAAATGGTTTCCTCTTTTCGTAAGTAAATTGAACGGTGCGCATACATACTTTCAAACCTCTATCCAGCAACCTATCCAAACCAACTTTTTATTAAATTCAGTTTGACGTCGACTCACCCGGTTGTTCTCCACTTACTAGCGCATAGAGCTGTGTCAATCGTGATTGATTCGATCATTTTGACCCGTTCACCAAAAAGTATTGATGATTGCATTCACACAACCACAAGTCAATCGTTCACAAAAACCAATACTTTTCTCGCTCATTGGATTGGTTCAGTTCTCTCGGTTAAAAAAGAACGAAAGAGAATTACAATATTGTACACTTGTACAGCCAAACCAGAGGAATATCTTCTACTGCGTTTAAGAGGATGAATGGGGTAGAAAACTAATACGTGTACAACTCTTAAAATATTAGATACACAAAAATACTAGCATACTAGCACAGAGAAAAGGAATTCAGTAAGTACACATCAGAAATCATCCCTTGTGCGCTCGAAGAGTCGAAGTATGATATGAAACCGGTTTTCTCCAAACAGAATTGATCTCGTGTGCGCTCCCAAACTCTCTATCTCTATCCAATACTAAAATGAACGAATGTATTCTGGATGATTGAGATTCTTGGTGGTATTGAAATGAAACGAACCAATACAATATCATTCTAGGTCTGTTTGGTGTGCTGTTCGTGATCCAAATGGGACATCTGTCAAATAGTAAATAATTTGAAAAGTGGGGGAAAATCCTCTCAGAAACTTCTAATTACACAAACAAAAATGAAGATTGACATTTCACGAATTGTCAGATGGCTGTTTGATAGATATCCCGGGACTACTACATGGATATGATGTAGTACGATTTCGTAGAAGGGGAAATTTTTTGACACTCTCATTTGGTTCTCTATTCTCTTGATTTTTGACAGGTTCAGTAAATTTACGTAAATTTACTGCACACCAAACAGACCTTCTATCTCTATCATTGAATGATTGAATGATTGATTGAAAAGATCGAATCATTTTTGAAACCAATACTTGAACGATTCGATCTTCAAATTTGAACGATTGACACAGCTCTACTAGCGCACCAACCCAAAGGAAATATCCATATAAAAAAAGTTCTACCACATTCAAAGTCCCAACAATCAATCGTCTGTACAAAAACATGAATTTGGGTTCTCCAGCAAACTGCGCACCCATGCTCGATACAACACATTTCTACTCTTTTCTTTAGCGATGAATATGTTAGCTGTGGGTATTATGTTGCTTCTCATATTCTGTTTTGTTTCGCATCAATTTCAGTTGTCTAGCAAACTGCGCACGCAGGCTCGATACAATACATTTCTACCTTTTTCTTTAGCGAGGAAGATGTTAGCTGTGGCCTGTGGCCTGTGGGTATTTTGTTGCTTTTCATATTCTGTTTTATTTCGCATGGTAACGTTTGTTTGGTTGAATTTTGTTCGATTATCTTATCTTGATATTAGTTATTGTTCGATATTTGTAGAACTCCATATCGACTAAGGCGAAAGCAAAAACCAACACAACAAAAGGAGTGTTTTTTTCAAATGTTTATTCTAACAGGCTACAAATAAAACACGGCTAATAATCATTGATCATTCGCATTTTGGCAATAGTTAGATATGCATGTCGTTCTTTTAAGCCAAATCGTACATACATATGTATAAGAGAAAAATATGACCTGTCGATGCGCTATTTAAAATTTATTGAAGAAACCATTTTCTCAATAAAATTCGGAAGAAAGACTGGAAATAATTAGTTCTGGAAGGCCAACACCGTTTCTTCCGGATTTGATTTGTAAGGTTTACCACCAGAAAAACTTTTACTAGACATTTTTAGATTTCTAACTATGAAAGAAAATGTTGGTTGTGTGGTTGTCCCGTTCTTAATAAATTATTTTGTTGGCCTTGTTTACTTAACATCCTCGTCGTGGTCCTGGAGAAAACTGAGTATATGTATATGTACGTTATTTTCCAAAAAAAAAAAACAAAATAGAACACCCTGCTTAGAACATCACGCCACGTCCCTGGTTCCCCTCAGGAACTGTGCTGAGAAAGAAAGGGTTGGGGTTTGCGTTAGTGAAGGGTTTGTGAAGGGAGTGCTAATCAAGCATCAACATCTAAATACACAGCTCGTGCTTGCAAATTGTGTGCGATTCCGCAAATCGATAAAAAATCGGAGCTGCAAAAGCATGCTGGAACTCAAAAGCAATGTTCAATTATCACCACAAAAGAGCCAGCCAAAAAATTCGGAAGGCGTATATACATATAATTTTATGTTTTGAATTAAGTTTTTTTTCTTGTTTTTGTTAATGCTGTGAAATAATTTTCTTAATTAAAGCAATGTTTTTTTATAACGATGAATTTGTGTTTCTTTTCAAAAATACGTGTTTTATGCTTGTGTTAAAAAAGGAGAATATTGCGGGAAAAATAGATTGGAAAAAAGGGGAAAACGAGGCAAAATGCGACAATCTTATTTTTAACCCCACCAAGCAAACATTGGTCCACCAATGATTTTTGCCGGCAGAAAATCGGTTTTCTAGGCGAAGGGACTGAGGTCTGCGGTAAGCAAAGACTGAAAATCTTCTACCGAGTTCGAGCGGTTGAATGATGTAGAAAACTAATGCATACATATCTACACAACATTCAAAATATTTTGCTCCGAAAAAATACTACCGCAGTGAAAAGGGGTTTATGTATAGAATTTCTTCTGCGGGTAAAAATGTTTTCATACAGAAATTTTACCCCCTTCGGGTAGGGGACATAATATACCCGAGGTAGGCATGCCTTTCGTAAGAGGCGACTGAAATCCATAAAAGCGGAGACGAAAACTTCGCAAAAAATGGCAAAAAGTAAAACAAAAGACCCGGTCCTCCTGGCAGGGGGTTTGTGTGTAGAATCTACTGAACTACGTAGTAAAACTAACTCAGTTAAATCAAGTATGGACAAGAACAAAACAACAGATATAAATACCGCAGGTGGCAGACCAGGTAAACTGGAAAATCCACTCTCCTCGGAGGTCGGTTCCATGGATTCTGGGGGGGGGGGGGGGGGCATTTATTGCTTATTCAACACAGTTCCAGAAGGAGTTCACTCACGCCGAGAACTCCACCAAAAACAAAAGCAATTGCGCCAAAAAACGTTACGGTAAAAGATAGCGCTATTATTGCAAGTATTCTAAAAATGCATAAAGAAAAATCTGAAATTGAAAACAGTGTAGCTGAAAATGAACATAAAACAGATTCACAAGCGAAAGTAAAAACAAACAGCTATTATAACGAATGGCAAGCCGAACTTAAAGCAAGGAAAAATCTGGAAGAAATTGTTTTAAGTCTGCAAAACCAGATAAAAGCTTTAGAGACAAAAGTTTCTCTGTTGGACAGTACCAATAAATACCCAGTCCAACCAATCCAGCAAGATGGGGAAAAAGAATACCTCACAGATGAAGAAGAGCTGGCACAAGAAACAAAAGGTCATCTGCAGAAGAAGAGCAAAAGGCCAACGAAAAACGCAAGGCAGAAGAAAGTCCTGAAACATCTTCAAGAAACCTTAATAGTGTGGCTACGGCAAAACACGCAAATTTACAAGCTAAGGCGGATTGAAAAGACAGCTATTACCACCACCAATTATGATCTCTGGAGTAGACAGATTCGGTGAGTTAAAGAGAATAATTGAACAAAAATCGAAGAAAACTTTTCATGTGATGAACATGATATTGTCGAAGATTTAACGAACAAAAAATTCCAAATTTTGGAAGCCAAAAACCTAATTAAAAAAGAAAGAATAGAAGGCATTAATGGGTAGCCAACGACAAAAAGTAGAAAACTACCTCTTTTCATGCTCTCCTTCCATAATCAAGAAGATCCCGAAAAGGTTTACGGTATAAAATCAATAATGGGTATTGTTGTTAAGATCGAGCCACTTCGTAAAAGGCCCAATTCAATACCTCAATGCAAACGATGCCAAGCCTTCGGGCATACGCAAAGCTACTGCAAAAGAGATTGAAGGAAAACATCCAACAAATGACTGTCCACTAAAGAAAGATGAGTTAGTTTAGTTAGTTTAGTTTATATGACTTTTATTTTCATTTTTAATTCATAACATTCAATATAATTCTAAGTCTATTATGGTTTGGCCTATGGCCGTCTACCAGATTGACAATAGTTACATTTCTATTTTTGTTTTTAACAGAGAACAAAGAAAAAGGCAATATTTATATACATTAAACATTAAAAATCTTCTTCAACTATACATTTTCTATAACGAAGAGCATTTGCACAGTAGTTGAAAAGTAAATCCCAGCCTCGGACTCCATTTAAGATTTCAATTGCTTCACCTAATTCCAGGGTATACGAATCGAAGAATCTCAATCGAATTTCTTTTAAAACTGGGCATATTGCAAGGAAGTGAAATATATCCTCTCGTATCTTCATATTGCAAAGATTGCACAAGACAGGTAGCTCTGGACGGTGTGGAATGAAATTCAAATTTAATAGCTCTCCTCTGATTTTAAAAATTGCGCTGATCTTTTCTATTGAGTTACAGTTTAAAAAGTAAGTTTTTTCTGCTAGATCGTATTTCAACTTGCTGTAATATGTCCTATGGTAGGTAGAAGTGGTGGTTTCGATGGAGGGAAACCCAAATAGCGCGCGGGGCGCCGTTTTGATACCACAACCTCAGGTGACCCGTTTATTTGAAGGTAGAGTTGTGATATTTATATCCATCCTGTGGAATTTAGGAAGAGGATCAGCTCTCTAATACTTTTCCCAGATATATCTTTGAGGTCGTCGAAGAATAGCTTGCCCAGTGTGCGTTGCCTGGCTCTCGCCAGAGCCGGACATTTGCACAGAAAGTGAATTAGAGACTCTTTTTCATTTTCATTTTTGCAGCTACGACAGAAACTGTTGTGAGGGATCGATAGTTTGGCTGCATGGTCTCCTATTGGCCAGTGTCCTGTACTGACTGCCACCACTCTAGCGATGTCTACGCGTGTTCTTAGTAGCAGTTCGTTTGTTTTAGACCTGTTGTAATTTGGCCATAACTTTCTGGATATGACACAGTTTGTCAGACTGGTCCACCTGAGACCGGCTAATTTTAAGAAGTGTGAGAGTATATTGCCCTTAACAGCACCTATGGGAATATGAACGTTTTCCGCTAGTGAGCTGTTAAGGGCTGATCCTCGCCTGGCAAGTTCGTCGGCTCTCTCGTTACCATCAATGGCGCTATGTCCTGGAACCCAGAGAAGCGTGACTCTAGCCTGGTTGCACAGGCGGCTGAGCTGTTCCTGGCAGCGATCTACTAATTTCGAAGAGGTGGTTGCCGAAATTATGGCTTTAATTGCGGCTTGGCTATCCGTAATAATAGCGATATTATGTTTGGGTGTTGGGTCATTTATTAGGTTGCGACAGGCTTCGAGGATCGCCAGTACTTCCGCTTGGAAGACGCTAGCGAAATTTGGAAGACGGTAGGACTTAGATATGCCGAGCTTTTCCGAGAAAACTCCCGCACCCACACCGCAGTCCATCTTTGACCCATCGGTGAATACCGTTGTATCAAAGCCTGTCACCACTCTCCCTCGCTTCCATTCTTCTCTACTTGGGAAGGTTGCGGCGAAGGGTTTCTTGAAGTTAAGATTGGGGATAATATAATCTGTAGGAGACACAACCAGGCCATATGGTAGTGTATCCAGGATTTTACTGTGACCATACGTCTTAGCAGTCCAGCACTTGGATTCTTTGAGTCTGACTGCACTGCATAGTGCAGTGCTTTTCGTATGAAGATCGAGTGGCAGAAGGTGCAAAAGCACAGAGAGAGCATCAGTTGGGCATGACCTAATTGCACCTGTGATGCCTAAGCTTGCCGTTCTTTGGACTCTTCTGATTCGGTTGATATTGTACTTTTTGCTTAGGGCGGGCCACCACACTAAAGAACCGTATGTGAGAATTGGACGTACAACGGCTGTATACATCCATAATGTCATCTTAGGCTCCAATCCCCAGTTTTTTCCGAATGTTTTGTTGCAGGCGTAGAAGGCTATGCATGCTTTCCTGACCCGTAGCTCAATATTCTTCTTCCAGCTAAGTTTAGAGTCAAGGACAATGCCCAAATACTTAGCACTGGAAGATAGTGAGAGTGTCTGACCGTTTAGTTTGGGAAGATCAAAAGTTTGTACTTTGGTTTTTGTGGTAAAAAGTATCATTTCAGTTTTGCTTGGATTAACCCCTATACTGGGAAGACTGTGCTTCCGTCACAAATCGATCATACATAGTTCGACCTACTTTTTGCAATAAGACGTTGAGTTGTGCTTTTAGATGTTCAGGTTGCTCATCGGGTGTTATCGTTATGGTTTCTCCATAATCTGATGCAAGGCGTTCCCATTCTTGAATGAAGCTTGGTCTACTTCTTATTACACTCTTGAGTACAACTTTTGGCAGTCTGTCATTACTCATTGCCATAACTTTTACTATGTAGTCGAAATGTAGTCTCAGTGTTTCCAAGAACATAGGCGGTGCACCAGTCTCTAGATGCAGCATATAATTAGGCGTAGCACTTGGTAAACGAAATATTCGCTTTAAGAAATACCTAAGAAACTTTTCTATTTCAACAAAGGAACAGTATCCCCACACCTGCGCTCCATATAAAAGAACTGAAGCTGCAGTTGTGCGAAAGAGTTTCTGCTTCGAGCTATGGCTTAAATACTTGTTGTTGATGCAGCGACCCTATACCGATGTTTAACAATTTTTCTTGTTAAAGAAAGATGACAAAGCGAAATATATTAACTGTCATGGAAATCACCCAGCTAGTTACAGAGGTTGTCCGGTTGCAATACAATACCAAGAGAGGAAAAACAGAGTTGTTAGCAACCACCAACAAAACCCACCCAAAAATAAAAACAAGTAACAGGCAAATATCGAAAACAATAAAGTAGACAAAATTCCAATTGCTGCTAAAACAAACACGCCAATTGTGAATAACAAATCGTATTCCCAAATTGTGAAAAATACACGTAAAGAAGAAGAAATATCAGTCAAGGAAATGCTTTTTACTACTATTCAAAGATTGGATAAACAAGACAAAATAATAGAGTTCCTAAGTAACGAAGTTTCCTCAGGAAAAAAAACCACAAAATAATAATGGTTAAAAATCTAAAAGTCGCAACCTGGAATGCAAACGGTTTACTCCAACATACATATCTCTGAATTTCAGATATTTCTAGATAATGAAGACATTGATGTTTGCCTGATTTCTGAAACCCACTTCAAACAGGGAACAAAGATTAGAATTCCTGGGTACCTCTGTTACCACTCTCCCCATCCAGCTGACAGTGCCAGGGGAGGCAGTGCTGTAATTGTAAAAAGTGTGTTGGAACCTTATGAATTGCCCAAAATAGCAAAACAATCCATGCAAGTAGCTACAATAAACATTTTGACGAAAAACAAAGAATTTAAAATAGCTGCTATATACTGTCCACCCAAGCATGCACCTACTGAGGAAAATCTGAATGACCTCTTTCAAACTCTAGGCAGTAACTTTATCGTTGGTGGTGACTTCAATGCAAAACACTCCTACTGGGGGTCAAGATTAATAACGACAAAGGGCAGAAAGCTTTACAAAACAGGGCGAAGTCTCGACTGCGACTTTATTTCGAGTGGTTCGCCTACATATTGGCCATCTGACCCAGCGAAAATACCAGATCTTATTGACTTCTTTATAACCAAGGGAATCAATAGAAAAGACGTAAAAATTGAAACCAGTGATGATTTGTCGTCAGATCATACACCCGTAATCCTAACGGTCAACGGGATGTCAATAGAACAAAAAATAATAAACGCAAGACTTACCAACAAAAGAACGAACTGGTGTAAATTTAAAGAACTACTCCAAGGATTTATTAATTTTAGATCTCCATTGGTTACAACGAACCATATTGATATTGAAGTAGAGCAATTCATTGCCGATATATGTACAACAGGCAGCAGAAGATAGTACACCGACCTATCACCAAAAAAATCAAACAGTGGTAAAGTATCCTATTGAAATTAGGGAACTTATATTAGAAAAGAGAAGAGCTCGTAGGAAATGGCAAATGGCACGATATCCGGCGACAAAACTATATTAATAGACTAAAAAACAAGCTTAAAAAAAGTATTGGTGAATTTAAAAATGGATCTCTCAATAAATACCTCTGTAACCCAACTGCTGACAAAGTCACAGACTACTCCCTTTGGAAGGCTGCCAAACATTTAAATAGACCTCAAGCGCAAGATCCCCCGTTAAAAACATCTGATGGGAAATGGATCGGCGACTCAAAAGAAAAGGTCAAACTTTTTTCGGAACACCTCTCAAATGTTTTTAAGCCTTTTCCACCTCGCATAGCAAACGAATGTCTTGATTCCTCTGATAGAGTAGATGAAGACGTAATTGCTTATGTTTCGTTAACAGAGATCAGTACATTCATCCATTAATTATTATGCATATATAAATTATACACCCGTAATCCTAACGGTCAACGTGATGGCAATAGAACAAATCTAAGTTTCAGTAGCCCGAATCCAAAGTTATTGCGTGGTCCTAAAAGCACATTACAATTATTTTAAAAATTGTGTTTGATCAAAATGACATAACTCCTCATGTATTGTGTTGACTGCGCGAAAAATTTCAATTTTCCAAATAATTGCGTGATCAGAATGACATAACTCCACATGTGTTGTTTTGACCAAGCGAAAATTTTAAATTGTTCATGGTCAAAACGACAGTTAACTCATGAAAAACATGAATAGTATTCTTTTGTTTCAACTACTATTCACGTTTTTCTTTTGTTTTTTATTTTTAAACTTAAATAAATGTATTTTTTTAAAATAACTTGATACTAAAATTATTTTCAATCTGGATCTTATCTCAACCCGATGAAAATGATCAAAGTATCGCTTGATCAAAACAACATATCTCCCTTAAAACATATTTTTGGGACGATTTTTTAAATTTAATTAATTGAATGTTGTACATCTTATAATTTATATTATTATGGTATTACAATATTAGTTTAATACGTAAAACTGGACTTAGATCTCTCAATAAATACCTCTGTAACCCAACTGGTGACAAAGTCACAGACTACTCCCTTTGGAAGGCTGCCAAACATTTAAAGAGACCTCAAGCGCAAGATCCCCCGTTAAAAACATCTGATGGGAAATGGATCGGCGACCCAAAAGAAAAGGTCAAACTTTTTGCGGAACACCTCTCAAATGTTTTTAAGCCTTTTCCACCTCGCATAGCAAACGAATGTCTTGATTCCTCTGATAGAGTATGTTATACCATTAGAGTTTATAATATAAAACACCACACAATATTTATATATGGTAACACTGTATGGTGAATGTAAATGTCAAATGCTGAGAAACGTAAAATAAAATCCATTCTGTGTATAACCTCCAACCAGTTCGTTTCCTTTACCGAAGTTATTACATTGGCGACGAGGTTTATGGAAAAGTGATAGTAATTAATTAATTTAAAGTGAATTTAAAGAGCAAATAAAAAAAAAATGAATAATGCAGACGTAAATGCGGCAGGCGGTGCAGGGCAAAACGTCGGAGGAAATACAAACGCACAGACAATAGTACGTAGCACGAGCCATGTGGGTTCCGTCCCATCATTTAATTTGGAGGACGACTTCAGCATTTACGAGGAACTGCTAGAACAATATTTTTTGGCAAACTACGTTGAGGACACCAGACGAGTGCCGGTAATATTGACGACCATAAGTCATCGAGCGTACGAGGTGGTGAGGGAGTTGGTATTCCCCAAGAAACCAAAGGAACTTAAGTTCGAAGAGCTGGTGGATCTTATGAGGTCGCAATTCGTGACAACGTCTTCTGTCATAAGGAAGCGAATCGAATTTTTTGACGTGAAGCAGAATCAAGGGGAAACGGTGAACGGTTGGCTGGTACGAGTGCGAAGCATCGCAATGTATTGCAAGTTTGGCAATTTATTGGAGGAATTTGTGAAGAATCGTTTCCTAACGGGGCTGGTGAAAGGTCCAATATTAGACCGCGTGTGCGAGGAACAGATCGAGAAGCCGTTATGCGAACTGGTAAAAGTTGCGTTACAACGGGAGGTTTCCCTCAAGGAAAAGGAGACAGATATATATCGGTTGCAGAGAACCAGCGCCAAGCACTTTGGCAATTATAGAGGAGTTCAGCAAGCAGCACAACGGCAGGAGCAGCAGCAGCAGAAGGTGATGAAAAGAGACGGCAGATTTTCGTGTTTCGCATGCGGAAAGGCAGGACACTCATTTAAAGATTGCAGGTACAGAAAATACATTTGTAGAAATTGTAAAAAAAGGGACATATTGAGAGTGCATGCAAAGTCCCGAAAAGTAAGAGAAATTATCTGGAAGAAACTTGTAATGAAATGGAGCTATTTAATTTAAACAATAAGAGTAATGCTAAAGTAGATCCTATTGGAATCAAAGTAAAATTAAATAATGTACCAATATTAGTGGAATTGGATTCAGGTGCTGGGGCATCGGTGTTGCCGTTGTGTTATTTTGAGAAATTAAAGATCGGTCAAGAATTAGAAGACAGTGACATTTGTTTGCGTAACTATGACGGTGGAATTTTGATACCGGTCGGTAAAGTAAAAATAAAAATAGATTTTATGAACAGGCAAATTTGGGGTTGGTTCCAAATCGTTAAAGTAGATAATGCTCAGAAGAAACCGCTCATAGGTAGGGACATAATGAAACAGTTAGGTATTACTTGGGGCGTGGGAGGAAAAGAAATAGTTAGTCAGCATTTTACAGAAAAATTAGAAGATAACTTAGATAATTTGGCAAAAGGTATTTGTGGTGAATTTTCTGATTTGTTTGATGGAAAACTAGGCGAGTATAAGAACGCCATAATCTCACTGCAGTTCAAACGTGATGCTAAGCCAAAGTTTTGTAAGCCAAGGAGAATACCATATGCGTTTAAGGCAGAGGTGGAACAGGAATTGGATAGGCTGGTCAAGGACGGTGCTCTAATTAAAATTCAGAGTGGGGTACTCCATTAGTGCCAGTCCTGAAGTCGAACGGCAAGATTCGGGTGTGTGCCGATTATAAGGTCACAGTAAACCCGCATTTAGAAGACGTCAACCATCCTATGCCGCTTGTTTGGGACATTTTGAATTCCTTAGAAGGGGGTGAACTTTTTACTAAATTAGATTTTACCGCGGCATACAATCAAATGCGTGTTGACGAGGAGACGGGAAAGAAACTTGCCTGGAGCACGCATCAGGGCATTTTTCAAGTTCTGCGGTTGCCTTATGGTACAAAACCCGCTTGCCAAATTTTCCAAAGAGAAGTGGAGAAGACGCTGCAGGGATGCAAGTGTACAGCGAACGTCCTGGATGATGTGGTAGTAACGGGAAAAGATCTGAAGGATCACATTGCTAACTTGAGAGAAGTTTTAAGAGTATTGCAAGAGGCAGGCCTTAAGTTGAATAAAGAAAAGTGCGTGTTCTTTAAGCCTCAAATAAACTACCTAGGTTATGTCGTGAGTAAGGAAGGGGTTAAGAAAGATCGAAATAAGGTACAGGCTATTCTTGAGTTGCCAAGACCTAGCAATATATCTGAGGTGAGGGCATTTGCGGGGATGCTAAATTATTACGCCAAGTTTGTTCCCAATTTGTCAAGTTTATTTGCACCTTTGTGTAGACTTCTGCAGAAGGGGGTTGAGTTCAAGTGGAGTAGGGATTGCGAGAAAGCCTTCAGCAGATGTAAAGAAGAGCTGACTTCAGAAGATGTTTTGGTGCATTTTAATCCAAAACACCAAATTGTTTTGGCCTGTGATGCATCAGAATATGGAATTGGGGCAGTTCTTTTACATAAAATGAATGATGGAGGGGAAAGACCAATCTCGTTCGCTTCACGAACCTTAACCAAAGCAGAAAGGAACTATGCGGTCATACAAAAGGAGGCTTTAGCTATTTATTGGGGTGTTCGTAAATTTTATGAATACCTTATGGGAAGAAGATTTTGCATAAAATCTGATCACAAGCCTCTTCAGGCGTTGTTTGGGGGAAAACAAGGGTATTCCGGTAATGGCAGCTGGAAGACTTCAGCGATGGGCTGTGTATTTATCACATTTTGATAACAAGCTCATTTATGTAAAGGGTGAAGAAAATGCTGCGGCAGATGGTTTGTCAAGGCTTCCAGTGAAGGCGGACCAGGTGGAGGAAACTAAAGAGGTGGACTATTTAAACTGGGTGGAAGAATTTGTACCAGTGGGTGTTCAGGAAATAAGAGATGAGATAAGGCGGGATATAGCTTTAGGAAAAATTTACAGATATGTCCAAAACGGGTGGCCCGAAAGTGTAGAAGGTGAATTAAATCCGTATTTCAAAAGAAAATTCGAGCTGGATGTAGATCAAGGAGTAATCATGTGGGGGTACAGAATAGTGATCCCAGAAAAATTGAGGGAAAGACTTCTAAGAGAATTGCATGCGACACACTTAGGATCATCTAAAATGAAGGGAGTCGCTCGATCTTATTTCTGGTGGCCAAAACTGGATGAGGACATAGAACGGCTTTCGAAAGATTGTCAACTGTGTGTGCAGGCACAGCCTGAACAAGCAAAGGCACATTTAGCAAAATGGCCAAAAGCGAGTTTTGCGTTTGAACGTATCCACGTTGACTACGCAGGTCCATTTCAAAACAAAATGTTTTTAGTAGTAACGGATGCGTTTAGTAAATGGCCAGAAATCTTTGAAGTTCCGAGAGCAGATACAAAGAATACGCTGATGAAGTTAAGAGAAATATTTGCACGTTTCGGTTTACCTCGAACCTTAGTTACAGATAATGGTGCCCAGTTCGTCTCTGGAGATTTTGAAAACTTTTGCAAGATAAACGGCATTAAGCATTTAACGTCACCGCCATTTCACCCTGCAAGCAATGGAGCGGCAGAAAATGCGGTGAAGTCGTTCAAAATCGCTATGAAAAAGATTTCTTACAGTAAAGAGACAATACATACACAGCTTCAAAGGTATTTGTTTGGCTATAGAAACGCGCCACACAGCACCACGGGTGAAAAGCCTTCAGCTTTATTGTTCAAAAACCATGTGTCTACTCGTTTTGACCGGTTGCGTCCTAACGCTAAAGATAGTAGCGAAATTCAGGTTCGCAATTATAATAAGGGAAGGACAATAGAGAAAGAATTCGAAAAGGGAGGCCAGGTTTATTTTAGAAGCTATGCAGATCAATTTCGTAAGGGTTGGATTCCAGGGACAGTGGATAAAAGGCTAGGCCAAACGATTTATTTGTGTAAAGACGCTAAAACGGGTAAAACTACAAAAAGGCATTCAGACCAAATGAGAAAGACAGGTCAGTTTTATACCGAGCGGACTAGGAAGGAAGAGGAAGATTTGGAAGGCTGGGAAACGCATTCATCTAAAAACGATGTTGGGGAAATCCCAGGTTTGCCTATTCTAAGGAATAACGAAAGCAATGAGGTTGTTCAGTCACAAGTAACAGATTCTACAGATTATGCAAACAAAGTAGCAGAAGGTAAAAACAACGACAATTCTCAAACACCGGTGACATCGAATGTTCCTCACTCTGATTCTGAAGTGCAAACAAAACATAAAATGTCATTAAGGCCTAGAAATAAAATTAAGGCTCCAGATAAATTACGTTTGTAAAATAATAAACTTAAATTTAAATATTTGGATTGATTTAAAATCACGAATAATGAAATACCTGTAAATGAATTTAAAACTAAGTTAGGTATTTAAAATTAAATTTGAAGTATGTACATATATGAATAAACGAATTTCTTTTTTGTTCTTTGCTTTTATTATTGAGAAACAAATGTATACATAAGTATGAAGTTTAAAAATAAAATATGTTTGTTATCTTAGGGTGGGGGTGTTATACCATTAGAGTTTATAATATAAAACACCACACAATATTTATATATGGTAACACTGTATGGTGAATGTAAATGTCAAATGCTGAGAAACGTAAAATAAAATCCATTCTGTGTATAACCTCCAACCAGTTCGTTTCCTTTACCGAAGTTATTACAGAGTAGATGAAGACGAAATTGCTTATGTTTCGTTAACAGAGATCAGTACATGCATCCATAAATTATCCAATAGAAAATCGCCAGGTTATGATCTTATAACTGCCCAAATCCTTAAAGAGCTACCCTTCAAGAGAAACTGCTTCTTAAAAGACTAGACAAAATCATAGAGCAAAGAAGGCTTATTCCCACTCATCAGTTCGGGTTTAGGAATAAACATTCAACCATAGACCAAGTGCATCTTAAAACTAATGTTATAGAAAGAGCACAAGAAGAAAAACAAGTTTGTTCTACATTATTCCTAGACGTTGCTCAGGCTTTCGATAAAGTTTGGCATAAGGGTTTAGAGTATAAGCTTCATAGGGACTTACCTAGACAATACTATGAGATACTAAAATCCTATATAGCAAAGAGATTCTTTAGAGCTACGGTTCTGCGTATTCTGATCTTAAGGAAATACAAGCAGGTATTCCACAGGGAAGTGTCCTAGGGCCCACTTTATATTTATTATATACTAGGGGTATATCACATGCGAATGACACGATGATAGCCAAATTTGCAGACGACACTGCTCTTCTATCAACTGATAGCTGCGTAGCTAAAGCAACTGAAAAGCTACAAAATTCAGTTACCGAGATATGTGATTGAACGCAACGTTGGCGAATTAAACTTAATGGGTCAAAGTCAGCCCATATTAATTTTACTAATAAAAAAAAAACGAATCTTCCTGTGGTTATTAATAATCAAGTAGTTCCTTATTCTAACACAGCTAAGTATCTGGGTATGAATCTGGATGCTAAACTGAAATGGAAGGAACATGTGAAAAATAAAGTAGAAGAGCTAAATATTAGATATAGAAAACTCTATTGGTTGTTAGGATATAATTCAGAAGTGTCAATTGAGAATAAAATCTTAATATATAATCAGATTTTAAAACCTGTTTCGACATATGGTATCCAACTATGGGGTTGCACAAAGAAAATAAATTTACTAGCCATACAAACATTTCAAAACAAAGTCCTTCGGGGAATAGTAAATGCCCCATGGTATATTAGAAATAATGACTTGCATCGTGATTTGCATATTGATCACGTGACGGAAGTAATTAAAAAGAACGCAATCCGTCACAAAGTGCGTCTGCAGATGCATATTAATCCGGAGATAGAAGAGGTCTTAAATGTACGATATAATATTCGTAGATTAAGTAGAACTAAACCTCACGAACTTGTTATCTGACAATTATGAGAACCAGTATTTAAATTAAAATACCTTCTCAAACCCGACTGAACTTTGAAACTAAAATCATTTGTCGATCTTTCTTTGATTGGTCATGATTAAGGAGGTGTTTTTGGTGCGGTTAGAATCCCACACTACTCTGGGTTTCCAACCCCACAGTGTCTTTCGAGATTTTCATCTTCGTTAAAAAATACAAACATTTTATATGAGACGCGACTTCTTTTGGGTTTGTTTATTCTTTGGTTTTATTCCTAAAGATAATATGAAGAACTAGTTGAACCCATGCTCGCCTTGCTTCGCATTCTAAGGGCTTTCTTATGCATACAAATATGCAATTTCAGTGGGAGCGTAGAAACATCAAAGTATTTGTCTAAGTCCACAAAAGTGTTTAGTAAATTTTGTTGATTAACTGCGTTTTATCAAAAACCTTTCAATGTGTAAGTTTCAGCCCCTAACTGCAGATTTCATAGTTCTCAAAAACCGCACCGCACCGTAGCCCATCAACACTTCCGCCTCTACCAGATGTCATTGCAGAATTGTAACTCTAGGTCCGGTGCCGTTACATTATTTAGGCGGGCTCAAGTTTTTTAGAAGAATAGTAGGTACACCCACTTTTAGTTTTAATTTATGTGATGGCAGCGAAAGCGAGAGTTTAAAAATTCGACCAGATATCTGGTTGTTACTTCTTGGTCCACAACCCGGGTGATTGAAATGCATTCTGCAGTTTGACCATCAGCACGTGAAAATATCTCCCTGTTAATTGCTGGAGCTTAATCATTCTGAGGCAACAAAATAGCTCGCTCACAAAGCTAAGAATTCTTACGGTTTTTTAGTTGTGATATATCACCTTAAACCTTGTGATAAATTTACTTTTCCATTTTCTTCCGGAAGCGTTCCTCCACCAATTTTAAATAACAAATCAGAGAAATGTTGTGCGTTCGGATGTGCCTCGTGGCTAGGGTTACCAGACGTCCCCCTTTTTCATACCAAAATGCTGTTTGTCCCCCCTATACAAACCTCTGTCCCCCTTATTAAGTAAAATTCTAAAAGAGAAAACATTCAATTTAAAGCTGTTAAAATATTTTCATTAAATATTTTTAAAAAGATTCTCTCCATTTGAAGCTCGAAATCCTTTCAAAGCTAAACGCATCCACTCAATGACCTTCATATCAATAGCACTTCACGCGCAAAAGATTTCCTTCATCTGCCAGTTTATGATTTGTGATGCTATCTGTCCTTTGTCAGTTTTTGTTTACCAACTATTTACAAATTATTTTCGTTTGCGTTTAATACTACCTAAAATGTCTGAAAAAGCAAATATAAAAGGAAAATGTGCGTATAATCAGTGCTGGGAAAAGTGTTTCGAGTGGTTAACAAAAAGCAAAGAAGGTCCTGAATATGCGACATGTTTCATTTGCTTTAACTTTTTTACTTTACTTTTTTTTACGCTGGTGTTATATTTTCATAAAAACATATTTTGTCTCGCGATTTCCCCCTTTTCGTCATTTTAAATCTGGTAACCCTACTCGTGGCACTACTGATAACGTTTGCCTAAAGTCTCGGCAAAATAGCACTGTAAACCAAACATACCAGATGAATTCCACCTCAGACAAGAGAAATATACAGATATAGAATATGGTATACATCGAGTTTAGTTCTCTTCTTTTGTGTAGATGACTCCACTTGTTCTGTTTTTCGTTTATTCTATGATCATGCAGGTTTTAAGTTACATGGTCGTGCGGTCAACCATCCTTCAGTGTGTTGTGACTTCGGTATACACACACTTTTTTATATTTCACTTTGTTGCAACCCTTTATTTTGTCTTACCTATCTCAATCGATCTTGCGAACGAACATATACGAACGACTGACTGGCTGGTCTGTGTTTCTGGATTTTAAACTGTAGTGTGTTTGTGTGTATATGGTGGTCATATTTTGATCTGTGGTTGTTGTTTTTGTTTGGTTTTATTTTCACATTTCTGTGAAATTTCGATGTTCTTTGATTTATGGTTGAGCGAATATTTTTTTGATTTGTAAGAAATCAATAAGAAAATTTCTCCGACAATTTTTGCATGTCCTTCAAATGAAAAAAAAAAAAAATTGAGTAATTTGTGGAGGCATACATTACATAGACATACATAAATGTATGTAGTTTTAAAATCGAGGGCAAATATTTTGTTGGGCTCCTGTAAAGGCTTACAAACTGGAAATCAAAACAATGCCTACCTACTGGTTTCTGTATCATGTATTATATTTGACTAGCTGACCCGTGCTCGCCCGCCTTGCTTCGCCCCCGCTGCCACTGTCAAGGCAAAACAAATTGCAGATGAGTTCCGATTTTTTTTCCGAATTTACCCATTTAGAGATGGAATTTCAAAAAAATTCTCTCTAAGCGGATCTCTATGCCATTAAAGGTATTTGTGTATTTACTATTACACGTGTATTTAGAATTTAGAATTACACGTGTATTTAGTTTTAGATCGTTTTGTATGGATCAGCTGATCCAGTAGGCGATAAAAAATAAATGCAATTTTATAATTCAAATTTGATTATTTAAAAAAAGCCACGATAACATCTCAACTAGCTAGTCCAGTCGTTTCGTACTGAAATCGGAGATTTTAAAAAAATTGTGGTGTTCTAGTTATTATTGTTTGCTCCTTTATTATTAGGGTGCTGAGCTGATGCTGATTACGTATCTACTATAGGTTCTTTTTTCTAGAAAAGGAATACCAAATACTTCATACAAACTTCATACCCAACTATGTATGTAGTTGGCTTCACTTTTAGAAAATTTAAACTCACGGTAATACAGGGTGTCCCAGTTAAGAGGTATAATCACTTAACTGGGGATTCCTGAAGTTCTGGCGAAGAAAAAATCGTAGGGCAGAGGAGGTTTTTTTTCATACCCCTCCAAGTTGTGGCCCGTCGAAGTAAGGGACCTCCGATTTGATGGTAAGACCACATTAACTGATACAACTTCTGAACTACAACAGCTACAAAAATAGTTTTGTTTATTTTAGAGAGCCAATCAGAAGCTCATAAAAATGTTGAAAACTTTATGTAATTCTATGCAGCCACAAAAAAGTTATTACTCCCTAAACTTAATTTTATGAAAATTTGTTGTTCCAATTTATTACTTAAAATGCTTTTTCTCAAAACTTTTACTTAATAAAAAAATTCTTTTTTTACTTAACTTTATTCGTTGACCAATTGCCTAAAAATTATGTAAAACAATTTTTTCACGTACGTTTAACAGAAGTTCTAGTAAAAATCATTTTTGTTAGATGATTTTTACTAGAACTTCTGTTAATCGTACGTGAAAAAATTATTTTACATAATTTTTAGGCAATTGGTTAACGATAAAAGTTAAGTAAAAACAAGTTTTTTATTGAGTAAAAGTTTTGAGAAAAAAGCTTTTTAAGTAAAAATTGGAACAACAAATTTTCATAAAATTAAGTTTAGGGAGTAATAACTTTTTTGTGGCTGCATAGAATTACGTGAAGTCTTCAACATTTTTTATGCGCTTCTGATTGGCTCTCCAAAATGTACAAAACTATTCTTGTAGCTGTTGTAGTTCAGCAGTTAAAGTCGTTGTAACGCCAAATTGGAGGTGTCCCACTTTGACGGGCTATAACTTGAAAGGGGGTAAGAGTAGAATTTTGTTTTAATGCCGCCAAGGACAGGTTTTAGACGAAAAAGCACCCGGTAAATTATGAAGCGACTTTTTTGCAATTACATGTGTATTTTTAATTACACGTGTATTTATAATTACACGTGTATTTAAAAAATACACGTCTACACGTGTAAATAGTTTTTTATTACACGTGTACACGTGACACAAATACACGTGTACTTAAATACACGGCTAAAACCGAGAGCCCTAGAATGCACTCTGTAAATGAAATTAACGTTTTCAAAGAAATTACATGTGTATTTTATTGCAATCACAAAAACCAACGAAATGATCTACTTTTCCCGCCCTTCTGTTGGGCCATCGCATACCCATACATACATATATATGTACATACGAATACGCGGTAGCAAAATTCCCATTCAAGAAAATTTTACCACTTGCAGCACTATGCAAATCACACAGCCATGGGATAGTCGCTATTCCCCTTCCATATGCCCCTTTGAACTTGCATTACTTACAATAAGAAATTAAAGCGAAAAGAAAAAAAAAACAAAATTATTACATCACACACACATACTGCTCGTGTATTCGTTTTGTATGCGAAAAAAAAAAAAAAAAACTAAAACCGGTTTTCGTGATACAAAAGAAAACGAATTTAAGCAGCAATGGGAATACAACAACAACATCTACAACACACAAGGAAGTCCAACACAGAAAAGGAAATTAAAAGAAACGAACATTTTTGCTCGAATCATACACCATTCTTTGAGTTCGTTCATGTTGCAGGCATTTCATACGAGGTATTGTATGATAGTATGCTGGTTTTTGGATTTTAGTATGCTGGTTTTAAAATTTTTTTGTAACATGCTTTTGTTCTACCATTCTCCATCTGAATATTTCTCTTGTCTGTGCTTCCACATAGCAAATACATATGTGCATACATACATACATATATGAACCAAAATGAACTCTTAAAACAACAGAAGTTCACTTTGGATAGAATATTTGTTTTTGATCGTTTTTTTTTTTAAATTTATTAATAATATTTATAAACTGAAAATGCAATTCACTGCTCTAGAAAATTCTCTTTCTTTTGACACCTCATTTGTTAAGATTGGTTGAGTGTGAGAGCCGCAAATGGTGATAATGATTGTAGCACATTGAAGTACAAAGCATATGATCATGTTAGAGCCTTACGGTTTTTTTAGTTGTGATATATCACCTTAAACCTTGTGATAAATTTACTTTTCCATTTTTTTCCGGAAGCATTCCTCCACCAGTTTTAAATAACAAATCAGAGAAATGTTGTGCGTTCGGATGTGCCTCGTGGCATTACTGATAACGTTTGCCTAAAGTCTCGGCAAAATAGCACTGTAAACCAAACATCCCAGATGACATCCACATAGCAAATACATACATACAAATACATATATGAACCAAAATTAACTCTTAAAACAACAGAAGTTCACTTTGGGTAGAATATTTGTTTTTGATGGTTTTTTTTTTAATTTAATAATAATATTTATAAACTGAAAATGCAATTCACTGCTCTCTTTCTTTTGACACCTCATTTGTTAAGATTGGTTGAGTGGGAGAGCCGCAAATGGTGATAATGATTGTAGCACATTGAAGTACAAGGCATATGATCATGTTAGAGCGCGCAAATATACTCACACACACACTATTGCAACGATACCCACTGCTGCACGACTGCTGGCGGTGGTCTCCGCTGAAGGAAAATTGTGGGCGATGTTTTGAATAATTGTTTTGAACATTGCTCAGCTTCAGGATAACGCAGGAGGATGTTTTATATCTCAAATGAATCAGCGACAGATTTACTAATTTCACCTATTTTTTTGATTTTCAATCCGATAAGCCATTATTGAGTTAGGGCTGTATAATGATAATATTCCTCTCCGATATACAGTTATTTTGACTACTATCATTGTATATGAAACTAATAGTACTATCATCAAGCATGATTTTTTGTTTGTTACTCGGCAAGCCAGAGGGCGCATCGAATTTTCTCCCAAAAAATTGAAAAATATATTACGCTCTGAGAGAATTGAGTAAAAATTAAATATTGAGTGGGAATAAAGTAAAACCGGTTATGCTTGCTTAGCATTGTCTTCCGATGTTCACTCAAAAGCAAGGAGAGTTAACTAAAAAGCCCAAAAAAAAATTGAGATTTGAGTGTTACGATTTACGAACTTACGAGTATGAGGGATTTATGTCTTTTTTCTGGTTTGGCAGAAATGTGAATGAAACCAGGAGTAAAACCAATTGTATGTGTGTAGGTGTGTATGTGTACAAACACACGCAGTGAATAAGCCCAAACAAAAATCGTAATCATTGCGCAGGTTATATTTTTTTTTTTCTGCATTTGGTGAAAAGATGAATTTCGTGTTTTAGTTGATCTGCTCTGTGCCAAAAATGCAAAGTAGGTAGGTACATTGTTTATTGACTATATTTGAACGAGAATAGAATAAAATTGCTGTTTAGATGTAAGATGGTTGAAAACAATTTTTGGTTTTATGAATTATAGTATAGTACACAGTCTAGTTTTATTATAATTGTGTTCAAATTAAAGCCGACAAAGTTATTATTTTAATTATGGAGTTTACTCATGCGGTTGCGACGCATGCAGTAAGGTAATGCGATCCCCCCGAAAGTTAGATTTTCAAAATATAGTAGGTAGGCATATCAGGGCATCTATCAGACCTGCAATCAGTTGGTGCATAACATTGATGTCCTTATTAACCTGTCTTTGAGACAAGGTTTTATTCGATTCAAATATGAAACTAGGGTAAAAGTGTCGTCACAGAGAAGCTCTTTTATTGCAGAATGAATGAAGCTTCGCTGGACGGCTTCAGTAAGAGTATTGTGATTCTTACAGAGAGGTGTCCAAATTTTACATATTCGAGCGGAGGACGGACAAGACTGTTAAAGAGGGAAAGAGTGACACAATGACCTTTAAATACCTTATACTATCATCACAAAACCTAACATTGAATACGATTTACTCATGTGGTTTATACCTATGCTTTGTTTAAATTTCGAGTGAAACTACATAAATACCTACCGAGATCTTTAAAACCATTGCCCCGAACTGTTGCACCACCTAAAGAAAGAAGAAGAATGTTGATGAGCCCAACTTGAGGGACATTTTGAAGATGACGTTGGCTATTCCCGGAACTGAGCAAGGTGGTAGTTGGTAAACAAATGCACCTACATACATACATATGTAATGTTTATATGTATGTATACATACAAACCTCAGGTGTTGACATGGAATAAAATAGGTATTTGTTTTTAATTTTTATTATAAAATATTTTGATTTTAAAATTTTTCAAGAAGTATGAATATGCATACCTACTTCTGCTATAATTTCCATTATAATTTTATTGAAAGTAGATAATAATTAAAAGCTACATTCTACACCAAATATGATTAAAGACGCTCAGAAACTAAACAGTAGCATTATAATACATATATAAAGGGTGATTTTTTAAGAGGTTGAGAACTTTTTTTAAAAAAAAAACACAAAAAATTCGAAAAAATGAATGAAATATTTATTTGAATCGATAGTTTGAACCTTGCAATTTAATGTTTAAAGATAATTTCATGCAAATGTTGACCGCGGCTGCGTCTCAGGTAGCCCATCCGCTGAGTCCAATTTTGGCATACTCTTTCACACATATCGGCCGGTATCTCACGAATGAATGCATGGATGTTGGCTTCCAGTGCGTCAATCGAAGCGGGCTTGTCCCTATAGACATTAGCCTTGACATACCCCCACAAAAAATAATCTAATGGTGTCAAATCGCACGATCTAGGCGGCCAATTGACCGGCCCGAAACGTGAAATTAACTGTTCACCAAACTCGCCTCGCAATTGCGCCATTGTTTCGCGTGCTGTGTGGCATGTGGCACCGTCTTGTTGAAACCACATATCATGCAAGTCAAGAACTTCCATTTCGGGCAAAAAAAAGTGCTGTAACAAAGGCCTAACTGCTGGGAACGGCGCCGAATCGACATTTCGCGGTCTTCTGTCACACTAGCTGATACGGCCGCAATATTTTCTTCACTACGCACAGTACGTAAACGTGTTGGTGGTTTAATGTCCAACAAAGTAAATTTGGTGCGAAATTTGGTCTCAATCTTCCGAATAGACTGCTCAGAAGGTCGAGAATGCCGATCATAAAATGGAAGCAGCGCGCGATGAACATTTCGAACCGAGCACGAATTTTGATAGTAAAATTCAATAATTTGCAAGCGTTGTTCATTTGTAAGACGATCCATGGTTAAATTGCAAACCAAACTGAAGCTGTTTGACAGTGACACAAGGTACTAAACACACGTCAGCTGTCAAAACCAGTGTTGCCAAAACCAAACCAGCTAAAAAATTACCCTTTATATGTATATGTACACATGCACATACTTTATGTTCTTATGTATTTACATGATGTATCGTCATTTGGCCTAATTATGCCTATATACAAATATACACGCATGACAGTAAAATGCTCTGAAATCAATTAAGAAATTGCTTTCAGAAATCGGTCTATTTGTTTTCACGCACACATTAAATACATTTCATCCTATATATTTCATTTTATATTGAAGAAACCTGTTTTCTTCCCCTCTCAAAAAGGAATATTTCGTCTCACCCACAAGGTTGGGTATGAAATGCGAAATGTGAAAGTAAACACAAACGCATTTTTCTATTGATATGTAAATAATGAATGCATTTACGAAGATCGTCCCTTAGTTATGAAAAGGGGTGAAGAGTAAAGGGAACATGTCACAATCACAACACAATATGCATACACAATATTATATGAAATGGACTCCAATAGTCACTCAGCTTCAAATGTTTTCATTGTTTTTTCTCACACAGAGTTACGTGAGATGGGAAACCGAGTGAAAAACAGGGCTACCGATAGGCGGTAAATTTCACTAAATGGAAACTTTTTTACGGTCTGTTTCCGTGGTGACTATATTTCGCAAATAGTGGATTTTGTACCCCCTTAGCAATTGTAATACTCTGGGACCAATTTTAAAATTAATTAATTTTTTAGTCCACATTTTTTTTCTTTTATTTTGATTCACATGATTTTTTTTTTTCTTAAATTGACCCAAATTATACTGAATTCTTAAAGTTCTTTTAACTTATAGAACGCTATTAAATAATAATATATTTCACCGTGTCCGTGTGTATTTTATTATTTATTTAGCATGTTTTTATACCGAAGATAAGTTTTCAAGTCACCCATCGGTAACTCTGGCGAATATTGGTAAACACACCCTACCCTGACAACTGCCATTTTGGCACTAACAGATTTATAGCTCGAGTGGATTCGAATTTAGTTGAGAGAAGAAATCTTCATACTCACGGTGTAGTATTTACTCGGTACACTAGGGGCACCACCATCGAATTGCCAAAGTGATAGTACTATTAGTTTCATATACAATGCTACTATGTAAGATCCAGTAGGCTGAGCAAAAAATAACATAGCTTGTGATCATCCCGGGTACTTAAGAAGCATTTCAAAAAAAAGTTTCATCGAAATCTGTCCAACGGTTTTCATGCCATTAGGTAACCAACAAAAAAAACCCTACAGTTTTATAATATTTATAGATTTATAGATAAATAACGTCGTTTTTAATTCAAACCTTAAAATTCAGCTTGCAATACCCTTTTGAATATTTCGATAGTTTTTTGGTGGCAGATGAGGCTTCGTTCTTGTGCAATGCACATTGCAATACAAGATCTATTTCGGTAATTGTGTACAAAATGGATAACACCTCGATTTTAATGAAATGTTTGTATGATGTAGGTAGAGGTGCCAAAAGTGGTGTCCACTTTGTACATAATTATCTTTATTTCGTCCGACGAATTGTGTTGTTCTTAAATCAGGAGATGGTAACCCTACGGCGCTTGCTCTCCGATTTGCGGCGATTTGTCATGCTACCACGGTAATCCAATCAGCGTTGCAGGTTTAACGGATGCTTTACAATTTCTGGTTAAAAAAAAAATAGTTTGTAATTTTTGTGCACTTATCCCTACTTCTGTTATTTTGTCTATGTGAATTGATTTCTCTTTTCTTATAATAAACACATTGGTATTGGTATACATTAATATAATAAATACATTATTAGATACATAAACGACGATCGATTTAACACATTTTTCGATTTAACGAAAGGCTGTGCATTATATAATTCGTTATATTGGACGTCCACTGTATTCGATAAGTTTCATTTTAGGATGTGTATTTGCTCCCTTAAACTATTTTAATACTGAAATTAAGTGATTTAACTTTAAATTTTTAATTTTCTGTTTTTTGTTTTAAGTTTTATATTTTGTTACTCCTATATCTATAGAAAGAACGATTATTGAATAACGTATGTATGTACAACTTAAATGGTTTTTTCAGTTATTTTATATACTGTAAATGCTTTACTCTGTTATGTTGTTAATAATAAAATAAGACTGTATAAAAAGTAGTGTTTTATTGGCAAATTCAAGAAATCGGAAGTAAATGAAAAACGGGGAAAAACCCGGGGAAAGTGAAACGTTAAATCGGGGAAAAATTTTGTTTTTCATGCAGAAAAACGGAATTTGTTCCACCAAAACCTGGCAACGCTGAATCCAATGAGTGTTTATAAGAGGGACAGATTCATGCATCCTATCGTAACAATAATGAGAGGCAAATATCCTATCTTCGCTGTACTGACAACTTTTGTGGACCAGACTTTGTGTGGACTTTTTTCTTACTTGTCTATTTGAAAAAAAACTTGAGTACCAACCCTCCTATACCCACTACGATGCGCGAAGGATTACTCTTAGCACTTTATTTTCAAAAGTTTGTAAAATATTAATATTATTTGTAAGTAGATATCTTGACCGACGCTCGAGCCTAGCCCAAATCTCGGAAGCTTAACTCTTAAAGTTTGATGATGGCATTTCTTTCGGAAGGGTATATGTTTTGATTTAGACTTTCGCCAAAAAAAATCATACTTATAAATCACCCCTATCATTAAATCCGACGGATCTGAGATTCCCTTCACTCATTCGGTTCACATTCACCTATCGTCGTGATCATTAAATCCGCCGGATACGCTACTTTATCTACATCCCTTTTTGTTCTCGAAATTAGCTGTTTTCTGATTTGACACTTGAAAAGGCGATTGTGGAGTGAAAACAAAAATCTAAGGAATAAAAAATAATAAATAAATACTTTTTTGGTTTTACTTTAAGCTTTTGTTTTGCAATATTTCGCATTCCAATGTCGTGTTTCGTGAGCACCGTAGCGCGAGTGGTTAGTGCGTCGGACTACTGAGCCAGCGGTCTTGGGTTCGAATCCCGCCGCAAACACCTAAAAGTTTTTCACAGTGCCCACCTCTTTCGAATGTCTGACAAACATCAAAGAGTAACATTTGTCTCGATTGAGCTTCTCAACTCGCCGTTCGGAGTCGGCAAAAAACTGTAGGTCCCTTCCATTTGTGCAAAAATATAACACGCACACACAAATGGTTGCGAGAAGCAGGCCCAGGTTCACCTCGAGCTGTAGCGCCAACTAAGTAAGTAATGTCGTGTTTCATTTATTTTATTTATAAAGTTCAACGTTTCTTGTACATATTTACATTTATTTCCATTAAAATGTTCTTGTTTTGGTCGCATGTTTTGTCAAATGATCTGTGCATTCTACGTATGCCTGAAGTTTGTTCATCATTTGTTTGTTTCTGCACGTTCAACATGCAAAGTTTTTGGCAGTGACCAGGTCAACTCTGTGCCAGTACCATTCTTTTGAACTTCTGCCGCCTGTTCCAGATCTTCCTTCTTTAAACTACTCTTGGGCTGATCTTGAAAAGCGGAGTTATACGACAACTTGATTCCGTTTACATAACTTTCGCGACTTTTAACGATATGCGTCGAGTCCACTTGAACATTTATGCACACTTATCCTTCCCGATTTGTGATAACACCAGAGAAGATTGGAATTCCGTCCCGTTTGCATTGCATTGCATTGCATTCTGTCCCGTTTGGTTTTGGCCGAAAATAAGATCGATCCAATGGTGGATGTTATGCCGCACTATTTCCGATTCCATTTGTTTGTTTATGCACTTTCAACGTTCAAAGTTATTGGCAGTAACAAAAAATGCTAGCCAACCCCACAGCAAAAGCACCAGATCCGCAACGATTTCCTCGCGGATCTGAAACGTCAAAGTTTATATGGAGAGATTCGATCCGTTCGTTTTCAATGATCAAGTGAAAAGTTGTTCACATTACCGACAAGTGGACGATTCCCTTCGAACGGATTCAATGATACCGATTTTCGAATTTTCGTGAATCATTCCCCCCGGCGGATTTAATGATAGGGGTGAATATCTCAAAAAAAAATTGATTATGATCAATATGGTTTAACGGGTAAGATAGTAAAAGTATTTTATGCTAGGACATTTAAATAAAATCTTCATCTTAAATTTCAAGAAAGTCGGCAGGTACGTACGAGTACTTAAAGGAGTTTAATACGAAGAGTGTACGTTTTGTGACCGCCTGTTAACGTGTATCTTTGATATCTAATGTACAGTGAAATCTCTCATTACTGGACACTCTGTTAAGTGGACAACGCGGATTAACGGACATTTTTTTTAATTTCCCTTACAAAATATGTTCTAATATACGGACAGCTCTCATAATCGGACAAAAAACTCCGGTCCCGTGGCTGTCCGCTTAAGAGAGATTTCACTGTAGGTACTAAATAAATTATGCTCATAAACTATACATACTCATGCTTCTTATTTTCGATACTCGAATTAATCCGAGAAGTTATAGATGATTTCCGTTTGGAAACGGCCTTTGTATCTTTTGCAGCTGCTAAACGCGTATCGTCTTCTGTTGTATTCGTTGATATTGGCAATCCCTTTGGTTCGTCTAAATTTGAAGGCTCTTCACCATCGGGTTGCAGAATCGTCGTAGATTTCTGGTGAGTAGTCGTTGCCGGACTGTTGTCTCTGACTTTAACTTTTGGAATTGATTTTTGTATTCCTTGACATTGGTTACTATTTACTACTACCGGACAAATAAAGGGCAACACAGAATCAAGAACGCCTTCGTTTATTAAATAATCCAACTTCCCGGTTAGTTTAGGGTGGATTTCTTTGTTCTGTACACAATCACTGCTGTGAGTTCTTGAATTCACTTTTTGGTTAATTATTGTAAAACTATTAGTAACCTTTTTGCGGCTGCGACGAGAATCCGAAATAGTTTTCCCCGATGTTGTATCCATTGCAACTGATAGACCATCTATGTTTTCGGTGTTTTTGCATTTAGTAAAACCATAAATATCGTTGATAATTTTGTTAGAAGCAAGTTCATCGAAATCGATAGAAATGGAATTTGATTCTTTCGAATCTCGTATTAAATCGTTGACATGACAGGCTATTTTTAAAAATTTTAAAAACTCATTGATTTCAATTTCTCCTTCGGTATTTTCCATAGTGTAATAATTTTATCCTTTTTTTTTAGTTTAGAAATTAATTATTTCATTATTTTCTTATTAATCAACAGAAAGTAACCAGTATGTTTTCCAGTAAAAAATAACTAGAAGAAAATAATAACAAACACTCCATGGTAACATTTATTATGATATCGATTTCAGACATTACAAAGGCCCCTTCGAGAGCTGGAATCTGGGTGAATGTGAAATGCAGAGTTATTAATAACTAGCTGACCCGTGCTCGCCTCGCTTCGCATTCGCAGTTTGAGGTTGCGTTGCCTGGTGCATAAACAAATACATTTTTACTTTCGCTGACATGGGAAAGAGACACGTATAATTGGCCGTGTGAGAAGCAGCCGGTGGTGAGGTCCATGCCCGCGGTACACAGTGTTTGTCCCTACGCCTTATTTATCGCCACCGCGAAGCAAACGCTGATGCGAAAGTGTACACGCTTAAACTGGAACGGAAAAATGTTAGGTATGATCGGAATTCGAGGGATAAATATATGTTCGCCGGCACCACAGCCCGTCAACACTTTGGCTTCCACCAGATTTCGTTGCAGAGTTGTAAGTCCAAATCGGGTGCCGTTATAAAACTTATTTGGGCTCACCTGTTATTCTTGATGTAAAACTCGAGCTTTATCATTATTTAGGGGAATGTTGCAAACTGGACTTTTAGTGGTGTCTAATTGTATGGCTATTTTAAACACAGCATGAGAACTTTTACCACCGACCGGGCAGTAGCGTAACAACTATCGTAACTACTGATGACGCCACAGCCAAGGGCAATATTACCTTGGCTTTGTACTCATGAACAACAAATGTTTCCTAGATGATTTCCATATAGCAAATACATATACCTATGTACATTCATACATATCGCACTAATAATACAATACTGTTGTAACTCATAATTTGTAAAATTTCAGATATCATCATAATTATTCAAACGCAAAATTTACTTCCCTACGCGTCAATAATCTGTCTTTAAAATAGTGCAAGAAATAAAATGTTTATTAATAATCCTAATAAGTTTTTAATTTTTTTTTATAATCTATAACAGGAAGTAAATAGCTACTCAGTTTTTCGATGATTCAGAAAGAAGTAGTATTTTGAGTTCCGACCATCTTTGATGTGAGATGGTGAGTCCATCTTTGATTTTATTATTACAAACAATCTCTCTGTATGTAACACGGGTAACACTCCAACTTTTGTGTTTCCGAGTACGGATAGTTTCATCGGGTGGGAAGAAGTTATTGATATTATCCTTACCACCAACAATAATAACATTAAGGTAGAAAATTGGAGAGTATCCAACTTAAAATCCTTCTCGGACCACAATTGGATACTCTTCAATGTGAACTTCACAGTTGCGATTCCAGAACCCTTTAGAAACCCCAAAAGAACAGACTGGGCCAAGTTCGGCCAAGTCCTGGAGTTATATGATATGATGCTCTATCTCTGGCTGCACTTTCGAAAGCGTGCAGTATCTTTTTTTTTTTGGTTGCGCCTGGAGGTGCAGGAATCTTCAAAAGAATGGAATGGTCCGTACCATTGGTTATGCCCGATTCATATATCTGACAATGCCATCAGTGCTAGTCAGTATATGCCTACGGGCTAAACCTCACCCCCCCCAGAGAGGCACTATGAGAACCGGCTGCGCGTACTCATAGTAGTAGGAAATTCGTCCCTCTCATTTCTTAATTTTTTGTGATGACTACGACTAAGTTGCCTTAACAAGTAGTTTACGCTTCTGTAGTGTTAATCGCGTTAGGTAGGTAGCTTTCCAGTGAAAGCACCTACTAATACCGTCATTAAATGCGGTTTTCCTTACGGCGCTAGGTCGAAAGGTCTTGTTCTTTGTAGTCGGCGCTCAAGAATTGTCGCGTCCATAGTACGGATTATTTCATTATTGCAGTGAACATGAAGACGGGTACGAAGTTTGCGAGCAAAGTTTGTTACTTCGTCCCTCACGGTAGCAATTCCTAGATCTCTGTGAATATCACTATTCCTTATATACCAAGGAGCATTCACGATTGCTCTTAGTATTTTGTTTTGAAATGCTTGCAGTAGAGCCATATTGCTTGGTTTGGTACAACCCCAAAGTTGTATACCATATGTCCAAGACGGTTTTAGCACTTGCTTATACAGAAGCAGTTTGTTATATGTGCTTAGCTTCGAGTATTTCCCGAGTAACCAATACATTTCTCTAAATCTGATTTCGAGCTCTTCGCGCTTCTTTTTAACGTGTGGTTTCCACTTAAGTTTTGCGTCTAGGGTCATTCCTAGATATTTTGCCTCGTTTGCGTACGGTATTTGCACCGAGTTAATGTATATAGGTAAGTTGTTTATCTTTCTTAGCGTGAAATTTACATGCGTTGATTTTGTCTCATTGAGGACTATTCGCCAGGTTTTTGTCCATTCGAATACTTTGTTCAAAGCTCGTTGGAGTTTTCCCGTTGATGATTCGACTGACTCATCCGTTACGAGGATAGCCGTGTCATCTGCGAACGTTGCTACAACGGTCCCTTCATCTTGTGGTATATCTCTTGTGTAGAGCAGGAACAGAATTGGGCCGAGAACACTTCCTTGTGGAACACCGGCGTAGATTTCTTTGAAATCCGAATATTCACTCCCGTGTCTAACACGGAAAAGTCTGTTTTCAAGATAAGATTCCAATAGTCTATACAACTTTTCCGGTAAGATTACCCTTAGCTTATACTTTAGGCCTTCGTGCCATACCTTGTCGAAGGCTTGCGATACCTCGAGAAAAGCGCTAGAGCATACTTTTTTCCCTTCTAAAGCTTTTTCAATTTCGTTCGTTATTCGATACACCTGATCGATTGTGGAATGTTTGACCCGAAAGCCGAATTGATGATCCGGGATTAAGTGTCTTTCTTCAATTACTGGTTGCAATCGTTTCAGCAGAAGTTTCTCGAAGACCTTAGATATTATTGGCAGAAGTGAAATGGGTCTATATGATTTCTTGTCATTTGCACATTTCCCCGGTTTTGGAACCATAATAACTTCGGCGACTTTCCATTGCCTTGGGACATATAATAGTCTTAAAGAAGCATTTATGATGTAGAGCAACATAACCAGCACTTTTTTCGGTAGCTCTTTCAAAATTTCGCCAGTGATTAAATCATATCCCGGGGCCTTGTTATTTTTCAGTTTTTTTACTGTCATTCGAAGTTCGGACAGGGATACAGTTTTTACTTTAAAATTGTCGGGTGTCATATTATCATTCGGATCTTCGATCAACGGTTGCCCATCGAACGGCTTGAACGTTTCCTCTAAGTGATCGGCAAATAATTCTGCTTTCTCTTTGTCTTCTTTTGCCCATTCCCCGTTAGCTTTTCTAATTGGCGGCGAGTGCACTACAGGTTTCTTTATGGACTTCAAGGCTTTCCATAGAGAGTAGTTTGAATACTTATCAGCGGTCAGACCCTCAAGGTAAGTAGAAGTCTCGTGATTTTTTAGGTCATGCAGCACATTTTTAAGCTTGTTACAAAGGTGGTTCAAATAAGTTTTATCCGGTGGCGCGCGGGATTGTTGCCATCTCTTGCGCGCTCTCCTCTTTTCTCTTATGAGGTCTTCGATTTCAGGCGGGTATTTGACTTTATTGTTCCGTGCTGCTGTCTTTCGCAGAGGAGTGTTTTTCCACGCTGAGCTCTGGATGGCTTCGACGAGTTTGTCGATTTCTTCTTCAATTTCGAACGGTGTCTTTAGCGGTACATTTAAAGCAACATTTTCCTTGCAGTCTCTTCTGAAAGTGTCCCAGTTAGTTTTGTTACTCGTTAACCTAGGCGGTCCTTCTTTTTTAACTAAACTTCCACCTATTTTCAGAGTGACTGCTGAGTGATCTGAGCACAGATCATAGCATTCTTCGACTTCCGTCAAATTTTTAGTTAACCCTTTTGCGATAAAGAAGTCGACGAGGTCAGGGATTTTATTTTTGTCAGTTGGCCAATA